>JAKRGJ010000003.1:1268091-2468091 GCA_022392945.1 Ophiostoma australiae | reverse complement strand
CTGGACCACCGTCTGCAGCATCGTCCAGCTCCAGGTGCGCATGCCCTGGCTCTACGGCGCGCTGTCCATGCTCAACTGGCTGGCCATCTCTGGTCCTGGCCGTGTAGCAGGCCTCAATGGCCCTCTTGATCGGTATGTTCTCTCTCGTCTCTCGTCTGTCTCTTGTTTCTCATTACTCCCATCTCGCCCATCTGCTTGCTACGTTGCTTGCGCCTTCATACACCCCCTGCATACTCTCTACGCAACTTGTCCCGGACAGCGTCGCATCACTCGCTCTCATTCTTCATTCTCACACTTCCACACCTTTTCTATTGTTCCTCTCAGCTGCTCCGTCACATCACATGCTACCGAATGCAAAGCTGCACTTTGGTCGCCTATGTGACATCCCTGTGCATCGCGCATGACCTTTCAGTCACTGGACCTGCCTTTTGCTTGAAACTACTGTTGATTTGTCAAGTCCTTGCCTCGGGGCATTGCAAGTCCGTTCTTCCCTCTACATCCTGATATCTGATATCTCATTCTTTCTCCCACGCCCTTCACTTTTGCAACCAAGGCTACATCTACATCTACATCTACACTACATCTGCGCATGTATCAGTACTCGTATCCGACCTCAAGCGAGCCCCGTCGAGCTGATGCAACAACGAGCCATAGAGCTTCCGGATGCGCATCTCTATCATCCTATTCGACTCTTGATGCGGAATGTGCTCTCGGCGACCGTGGTCTCAATGGAGAAAGCCTCTCGCCAAACTTCTCTTCTGCAGGCTGTCATGCATATTCGCTCCGGCCTCCCGCCTACCATTCCTATTCCAGCCAGAGACTATATTGTTTTCGTTTATGCAATTAATTACTTCGGTCTTGATATCTTTTCGACGTTTGACCTCCGCCTCATCGACCCAATTTCCTTACACCCTTACCATGCCGAGTTTTGTCCAATAGCAGGCCAAATTCCCGTTTCTGCACTCCTATTGCCCAGAACTTGTCTGCGCCAGTATGCAGACATCCACCTATGCACGTTAGTTACGCGCCGGATGATCAAAGTCGTGACCGTGCGTCTTATAGTTCTTACAGTGCCTGCATCCTGCAGCCTGCAGCCTGCATCCTCACATCGTCAACTGATGTCGGTCCGCTGGACCATGTTGGACTAGGGCACTAGAGGGAGGCAAAATGAGAATGACCTACCGCTTCGTTCCGTGCCCCTCCCTAGCTCATATCTTCTTTATTCTGTCCATTTTGCCCTTTTTGTTCCTTATTTTCCTGGCTTCTACACTGCTGTCTATCAACATCGTCTCACACCCCTCCACACCCCCATCTCTGTTCTCCTCCCTCCCTTATCCTCCGCTTGTGCCCATGTGACTATTCATGTGGATAGGCTCCCTCATTGCGCGGGTTTCTCTCCATTTAGATCTCTACTTTTTATTCGTTATTCCTCTTCGTCCAGGCTCGGCCCATCCCTCTTGACTCAGTATCAACAAGACGACCCACGTGCTGGTCTTTTCTTTTCCTAATCTAGTATTCACGTTCCCTGATATTCCTGACATTCCTGCTTCCTATCTCGACGGCTGAAAGGCGGCCAAGTCGGCGACCTGATGATCATTGTGGGAACTGCCGGCAGTCCTATTGAAAGCCGGCTTTCGAGCAGTCTGAAAAGTGTGGTTTTCTAGAGTTACTGGCCATTATACGCACACGCAGACGCAGTTTGACCGACTCAAAACAGAGACATGCATATGTTTGACCCAAGGTGTCAAACAAGTCAAAAGGGTCAAGGACTGCAGCAGACAAGATGCATGCCGCTTCTTTTGATCTTTTGGTCTTTTGATTTAACTAAAGCACCACACCCTCATTACCGTCTTCTTCACACCTTTGTTTATTCGACCATGTTTGCTGCAGAAGTGTTCTCCCCTCCTTGTCGGACCAGGTCCTAGTGGCCCGTCATCTGTCAATGTGCTCGATTTGACGAGACAGCCAGACATATATTGCCGCAAACTCGTATGCATGCACTTTCGACACCCTCTCCCTGTCATGTATGCAGCGTAGACGGCATCTCACTGGATGCTGTTCTTCGTGGTTTACGCCATGCCTCGTCTATATGGAGTCCTCAACGGTCGAATCTATGTTTACGGCTTGGTCTTGTTACATTATGCACACAATTAAAAAGCGCTGGCCTACCATGTCGCCGCGATTTTTTTTTCTCTTCTTTTTTTCTTACTTGCCGCAGCATCCTACCAGCTCGGACATTTCTCACCTGCTTATGCCCTTCCCCTCTCCCTACCACACTTCAGCACACCCTCTTTTTGTGCACACTGCATCTCCTACACCATCTCCATTTGTGCACTTTTATAAACCCCCCACCTAGACGTAGAGGGCCGAATGCTAACCATACAGCCTGCTATCACACTATATCCACCGGCTTGCCCTCGAGCCAGGCCTGCTGCCAACCCTGCTGCGCTCTATCCGCGGCGCAGTCTTCCCCGGAAACAAATTCGGCGCGACACCGCCAACGCTCGTGGAGCCTGCCAGCGACGAGGAATATGCTACTCTCAAACGCAAAACGGCCAAAGCAGTCTATGCCGTGTGGGGCAAGGACAAGAAGGAGGCGTCGCAGTCCGTTATCAACGAAATTGAAGGCAGCCTGCTCGACATTTTCGACGATGCCTACTGCAACAAACATTTGTTGTATAGCATAGTCGAGGCTATTTTTGTGCGGCTGGTGCCTGAGCTGGCCGAGACGGGCGTGCTTGGTCTGTGGGAGGAACGCCTGAACTGAAGCTGACTTTCCTTTGAAAGTGCGAGTAGGGAAATATAGTCCAGCAAATGTACGCAAGTCTTTTATGTTGTTCGCTATGTGCTCTTTGGTCTGCGGTCTCGACTGAGACATTGCACAGCGGTTGGGGGCGTCTGTCTAGCTTTTTGGCCCCCAATATCTTTATAATCTACATTATTGATACCCTCTATCTGTCGTCTGTCTTCAAGTGGTCTGATTATATAATTGATTACTAAGTTATAAATTGCCACGTCTCGCCATGCATGCATCGGGATCACGGCATCCGCCAAGTGGTTGAACGGCAATCGATCGCCCTTGTTTTTTTTTATTTGTATTCTGGTGTTTAACTTTTTTTGTGATGGTTTTGTGATGTTTGGTTGGTATTTCCTTCTTTGCAAGCTTGCGAACATTGAGTAGTCTTCTCTGCTCTGTGTGCCTCGCGTGTGTTTTGAGGCAACACAACGACAAGCTGGCCGAGTGTCGGAGTCGGAGTGTCAGAGAGAGACCGAAAATGATGGAGAGCGATAGAGGGAGCAGGCATGTCGAAGGGTGATAGGGGTGTTGTGTGTGTGATAATGCCTGCTGCTGCCTCCCGCTCCCTTGACCTCCCAATAGAACATAAAATGGAAAAGAAAAACAAAAGTTAATATCACAAAAGCCGTCCCAGAACAAATAACAAATAGAAAACAAAGCGGTAGGAGAGGCAATAGTAAACGGGAAATAGACAGGAAGTGGGGATGTGATAAGAATAATAAGAGATAAAAGAAAAAAGAGAATAGAGAAAAAGAGAAAAAAGAAACCAAAGAGAGCACTGCCACAGTATTGACCAACCAAAATCCAAAGAATGGAAAGGAAAAAGAAATGAAGGACAAAAGGGAAGAAGAAACAACAGACAACCTCTTCTCTGTGCTGTCATTGGTTGGCCGGCTGACCTTTTCGACCAATCCCAACAACAGCTCGTATTCTTCCTCTCTTCTTTTCTGTTGATCCCGCCCCAATGCTCCGCCATCCATCCATCCATCCATGAATATTGCTCGGGCGTGTGCCCAGTAAGCTCTTCTCTGTTCTCGAGTCCAAGACTTGCGTCCTTTGACTGGAGATCCTGTAGTAGCCGATAAAATGAGTAAAAGATAATAAAGATAAGAGATAAGAATAGAAACAATGTGTGACAGAATATGACAAGAATATACCCGGTCCTCCTCCGAAGCACTAACTCCATGGCCAGCTACCATCGTATGCAATGCCTTGCCGCCCATCGGCCGGCTTGTTCCCTATGAAATTGAAGCAAGATGAACATAATCAAAAACAGAACAGAAGCAAAATTCGAAAAAGCGAAATAAAAATAAGATAAATCAAGATAGAAAGAAATGTAAAAAGAAAAGAAAAGAAACAAACAGAACCAGTTCGCCGAGAGTGAGATGGTTGCCGTGGTCGCGTGACCGGGAGAAGTCTTTCCTTTGGTAGATGTGTGTGGATTTGACTCCCCGGAAGATGTAAACGTATGAAAGGAGCAGGAAAAAAAGAATGAATAGGAGTCGAGATAAAGTGACCTGGTGAAAAGAGGATCAAGAGTCCCTGGGTGATGCTGATGCTTCATGCCTGTGCATGGTGACCGCCGAGACAGTTCATATCGCCGCAATAGTCCCACAGGAAAGTGACGGAGAGTTACAAAGAGATAAAAGACGAGAAGAAAAGAAGAAAATAAAATACGCGACTGCAAGGCAGGCTCATGCAGTCAGTGTGGCTTCCGTCTTGATGTGGTGTGCGGTCAGTTCGCCGCCCATCTCGCCCTCCCCTTCAGGGATCTGAGACAGGCCGCCCATACTGTGCGCGTGCCCGTTGAGACTGCTGAGGCTGCTGAGTGTGCTGAGACTGCCGAGACTGCCGAGACTGCCGAGACCGCCGAGGCTGCTGTGCGGGTGGCTCTTGATGGCTGCTTGCTGCTGCAGGCGAAGCTTTTCAATCAGGCGGGCCACGGCCAGGTAGTCTGTCTGGTCGAATCCGCTGGGGCCTGTCTTGATAAAGGTCAGCAGTGTGTCCGCGGCACGGCGGGCATCGTCCTGCGTAGGCGAGCTGGGCGTGGACCCTGCGTTGGCAGCGGCTGTATTTCCATTTGCATTTGTATTTGTATTTCCGTTGCCGTTGCCATTGCTATTTTCATTTCCATTTCCATTCCTATTCGTGCCGTCACTGGTGCCGACATTGCCATTGACGGAAAGCCCGCTGCTGCCGTTGGCTGCCAGGGGGCTGCCCAGAATCGTAGCGCCTCCAAGGCCCCCTGCAGACCGCGGGTTGGTCTGGAACAGGCTGCCGTTGCTGCCGCTGCGTCTCAACTGGGGGGAGACCACTGCACTATCCAGTCCATAGGACGGGCCAGATATATCTGTCATGGGCGAGTCTACTGCAGACGAGGGGGCTGTTGACGAGAGATGATGGTGGTGCAGGTACTTTGGTGTCATTGCGTCACTGGCCGTAGAAACACCACCGGCAGAGTCGCTGTGACTGTTGTGGCCATTGTGGCCATTGTGAGTACTGTGGCCATGGTGGTCGTGCTGGTGCTGATGCTGCTGCTGGGGGTGTCCTTGCTGGTTCATATAATCAATGTTGAGTGCAGGAAGCGTCTGGCTGCGCGGTCTCTGGAAACTTGCATTGCCGGTCTGCGCCATGGGGTCCGTCGCCAGGAATGAGCCCACGTTGGGGTCGGGCGAGAACGTGTAGGGCGCTGTCGGGCTGTTGTACGACGACACGGACGGGTGCGTGTCGGGAAACATGCTGTTGAGGGAAGCCGCGCTCTGGTTGTTGCCTGTCTTGTAGCTGATGCCAATTCCCATGGTCATGCTGCCCATATTATGGCTGTTGTGCGCATGGCCGTGGCTGCTGTGGCTGCTGCCGCTGGCATCGCCGCTGCCGAATCCCATAAAATGCTGTCCAGCACCGGCACTGAGCGCGTCCCGTTCCTCGTCGCTGCGGTTGGCCGACGTGGGCGATGTCGACGGGTGCCTCGTCACGGGCGAGAGCGGCGAGTCGTGGCCGTTGCTGTTGCTGTTGCCGGTAGACGACTCCATAGGGCCCAGCAGAGGCGATCCCATGACTCTGCCCATGGAGCTCATTGAGTTGATGGACGATTTGCGCTTGGGGATGTTAGTCTCGGACGCACGGCGTGCGAGCCGGCCCGCCGCGCCGATGCCGTTCTTTTGCTTGAATTTCTCCAGCCAGCTGCTTGTGCCGGCAGACTTGAGGATCGTCTCCGGGTTGCCCGTGTTGGTCGCAAAGAAGTGCAGCTTGTCTTTGATCTCGGCGTCAGACACCGACATGCCTGTCTTTTGAGCGTTGCGCACCCAGTTGCTGAGCGCGCGCTCAATGTCGGGGAATTTGCTGGCCTTGTTTTTCTTGGCCCCGGGAGACTTGCTGCGGTCCTCTTTGGTTGCGTACTTGTCCTTGTTTCGCAGCACCTTGGACACCGTGCTTTTCAATTAGTTTTTGTTTCATGTTTTTCTCGTTATCTGTTTTCAAGAAAACCCCAATTCTATATTACATATATAAAAAAGTCTTACCTTCTCTCGACGCCAAATATGGCACCGATTTCAGACTGCTTGACACCCGGGTGCGACTCGGCATATTCGCACATTCGCCGGCGGTCATCGTCTGTTAGCATTTTGCGGGGATTCGGCTTGCCTTCTCGCTCATTCAGCTTGGTCTTGAGAGGCGGCGGTGCTGGCGGCTGCGGCCCCGAGCGAGCAGTGATATGGAGAGGATGCGAGTGTGTCTGCTGTTGTGCCGCGTACTGGCTGGGATTGGTCAACATGCTGGGCCACGTCGGGTTGGACGGAACCGTCAGCATCGGCAACTGGGGGAGCTGATGGTGGTGTGGCGATGAATGGTGGGCCATGGACAGCGGTGGCTGCTGTTGGTGCTGGTGATGCTGCTGGTGATGCTGGTGTTGTTGGTGCTGATGGTGGTCCTTGGGCGAGAGTTCTGATGCGTGCTCATGCTTCTGCGTAGGCGAGTGGCGAGTCTGGGTCTGAAGCGGCGGCGGCATCCGGCTGAGGTCGTTGTGCGGCATGTCCAGGGGCGGCAGATCGTGTGTTGTGATGGGCGGAATATAACCAAAGTCGGGATTTGAGAAGCTTGCCATGGTCGACTGAGGGCACTGGGTTATGACCCAATGGCTGTCATACGGCATGTTTTCCTGGGCAGAAGGTGGTGCAGAGTCCACGCCTGTTGAAATGTAGGGATTATGCATGCTATCTCGAATGCTGGGAGATGGTGTGTAGAAGATGCTGCTAGTGAAGGTGCTGTGGCGATATCCGATGTATGTATCAAGACCAAGATGAGATGTTGAGAGGCGAATTAAGACCAGAGGCCGGCGCAATACCAAAACAAAATCGAAGTCGGCTACCGAGAATAAGAACCAACACAATAAAGCAAGTGAGTGTCGTTTTCTTGCTTACTCGCTTGTCTCTTGGTCACAATTATATCGAGAGGTTTCCTGACGTGAGCTGTGTTTGACGGACAGGAACCACTAAGAATGTCAGAGATAGACGGACGGCATACATAGCTCGACAGACGGAATAGAAGGCGAGAAGGAAATACAAGAAATAAAAGAATAAGAAGAAAAAGAATAAGAGAGAAGGTAAGGAGAAGGAGCCCAGATATGTTTGTCGAAGCAGATGTGCTTTGCGGCTGGGATGCTGTGAAGCGGAACTCTATAATAAGGAAAAGGTAAAAAAAAACAAAAGAAGATGAAAGAAAGACAAAAGAAGAGAGAAGAAAGGACAGGTATTTTGCAAATAAATACAAAGTGAGGACTATGAGAATAAGAAAGAGTTGATATGAGGTGGATGTAGACGATGTAGATGTAGATGTAGATGATACGGAGAAGACTAAAATTCAAAACTGAAAATGAATAGAGAAACAACAGGCCCGTGCAAGAATTATGCTGCTGGATGTGGGTGGCCTGTTCTTTTTCTATTCTGTCGGGAGAGCAGCCGAATGAGTGCAAGCAGAGGAGCAACTGAGAGCGAGGTTGAGGAGTTATGCAGGCCTGCTTCTGCAAAAGGGCAAGTGGTAAGTGGAGAGAGAGGGAGCGAGAGTTACAGTGGATGGTATAGGATATAAAAAAAAGATAATAGGTAATAGATAATAGATAATAAGGAATAATAGCTGATAAAGCAGATAAAGCAGATAAAGCAGATAGTAATAAATGCTAGCGGTTTGATGGTGGAGGAGAGGGATTATTCAGTGTCTGTCCAGGTCGATCCACGGGTCGTTGGGCTTACTCTGAGACATGACAAGAAAAAGATGGTGCAAAGCTGTTGAAGGCTGTTCTTTGGTTTTGTGAGGAGGTTGATAGTGTTGGGGCGCGGATGTCGTTGGGGGGTTCACTCTGATCCCGGAGTTGATTTGGTCTTGACAGTCCTTTTGGTAGGCTGTGGTGAAGACGTTTCTTTGGGTTGTTTGGCAGTGACGGTTTGGCTCGTACTATGTATGTCGTTGGCCCGTTGCAGGACTTGGATAGACCCGAGAGACTCCAGATGAGAGGATGGGAGGATGAGAGGCCGTGTGCTGGAGCTAGACGGCATGCAGATGAAGATGGCAATAAGATCGAGGGCCAGGGTAGCCTATCATGAGGCAAAGGTGGCCAAGTGCCCTGCTTTATCGAAAGGATCTCTGGTTGCGGCTGGAGGAGATGCGGATATCGAGTCCAATATGGGGCACGGAGCAGATGTTGGATGGCTAATAGTATGACTCAAAAAACAAAGTCGATGAACACGAGAGATATCGATACTGAGCTCGCATGTCAGACCAGAATAGGCATATCACGTTGGCGATGGTAAATATGAACGGCGTTGCACACAATAATACTCAGTAGATGGGTAAAAGTATATGTGTACGCCCTTGTGAGAAGGGGAACCAAAGATGAGAAGACCAAGGAAAATCAAAAGAGCATAGGAAAAAGAAAAGAAAAGAAAATCAAGAAGAGGAAAGGGCAGACAGAAAAGAGTCCAGGATGTGAAGGATGTACTCTGGCCGGACGGGTTGAATGGTGCACTGCCAGTGTCTGCTCCATGTCTTCTTGGTAGGGGGTGAGTGTATCAAACGAGAAATACTGGACTTGCAAGGAGTGGGCTCGATTTGTTTGATTTATTTATTGTTCTTTGATTTACTTACTTTTACTTTTCAACCCGGCTGTATTTGAAATATGGACATGATTTGGAGGATCGAAGAGAATAATAATCATTTTAGAAAACATTAAAATACACAGTACATTAAAAGAAAAGGAAAGGGAAATTCTGACATGGGACGACAAGTGTGGATTGTCGCGGCTAGGTTTCTGTAATCCTTTGTCAACCTCGTGGAATCATGTGCCCTACTCGGCATTCTCGCCGCAAGAGGCCACCGCCCTTGGCTACACGGTTTGACGTCTCAATAACCGCCGGTCCTTTTAGAATCATCGGACGATGGACACGGACAGTCTCATCCACATCGTCAACCGAGCAGGGGGAGTCTCTGGCGATGTCATGGATAGATGAAGCGGTGAGCAGCTCCAAGCGTGTTGGACTGTGCTTGCAGAGTATCTCGTCTCGGCTGTACGAGTGCCATGTGGTTGGCCAGTCTTGAGTCATCACTGGCTCCTTACTTTTTGTTTCTTCTGTCTTCTTCTTCTTCCTGCTTGCTTCTGCTCGACTCAGCTCTTGTTATTTGCTGCTCTTTGCTTGTTCGGTCTGACACTCCCAGCCTGAGACAGATGGCCCATAGGAAGTATACTATGTACAGTATGTATCTTATTATTTACAAAGAATGGCCCGGGGAGTTTGCGTATTAGACTTGGACTAAACACCCACGAGGTGGAACAAAGAAAACCAGACCGTGGTAGCCCGAGATAACTAACCCAGGGCAATCTACCCGTACAGGTTAAAGCCACAGCGGGTCGGCGAGGACGAGTCCGTCCTGTCTGTCCATGGTGCACAGGTCAAGGCCATTTACGGCGAGGATGTGCAGCGTACAGGCCAACAGACGACCCCAAACATGTTGAATGTCCTCACTTCCCGAAGCTGGCTAGTGACCGTTCTTGTCAACCAGGGGTTGCTAAAATGCTTACTACATATGTACACATGTACATAGAACCTCGTACGAAGTAACAAGAGGCCCAGCAAGAGGACTGCCAACGACAGAGGGTGCACGCGGATGGAGTGCTTCCTCCCATGCTGCGTTGAAAAAGTTAAGGCTGCTTCTTATCGAGATGTCATCGAAACGACAACCACGACCCGAAGTCCGTGCCAGAGATGTGAAAGAAGAGAAGAATAAAGAGAATAAAGGAAATAAAGAAAATGAAGAAAATAAAGATGCGGGTGACAGTTCCAGCCCTAGACTGTCCCATGAAGAGTGGCCTCTAGATCATGGGATAACGGAGTATTTCCTCTTAAAGCGCGCTCTCTCTTATCCTGTGGTTGTCGACTGTTGACAGTCTCTGACGCCAGGCCTGGTAATCACTAACTAAGACTACAAAAAATGCAAGCCTCTCGCATAGATCTGCAGGCCTGTCCTAGCGTCCATTCCATTCCATTCTTCCTTTCTCAGGCCAAGAACACGGCTAGGTTGTAACTGGCTGCTGATGGCAGATGAGGAGGAGAAGCAGAGCAGGAGGGATGGGGAGGAGAGCTTATCCCGCAAATGAACAACGCGAAAAGCAGACATTGGTCGGGGTAAGAAGAGAAGAGCTTGTCAATAAGATAGGAAAATGGCGAGTGCCCCTGGCCGTCCCCATGTGGGAGAGGTAGCGGGACACGCGCAAAAAGAAGAAAATGAAAAGCAAATAATAAACCAGAGATAAAAGCAAAAGTATGTTGAATACGTACTATGCAAACAAGCTACATACTGGTAACCAAATGCTGACGGCACGAGTCTCTGTATGTACCATGTATACATAAGATACATGAGGGCTGCCGCTGCCGCTAAAGGCTGGAATTTCTGTGCGACTGCCGGGAGGGTACTGGTACATGCCTACATGCCTCTTGAGCAAGTACAAGATAGTATTGCTCGTACGGGAGCACTTCTCCAGAGTATGAGTTAATGCTCATGGAGCTGACTGACAAGGATGTCGGCAGGCCTAGATGAAGATCATGCAAAGGCTAGGGAGCCGTGCTTTTATTGCAGTCGTTTCTTGTTGGACCTCGTTTAGTTGCGACGGTTTGTCAGGTCTGTCAGTTCTGCCGTTCTGTCAGATTTTTCTGTCTACTTTTCCTTATTCCCTCTGCATACGACATAAGATGGCATTATTATGGAGTCCACACACAACATACTATGGTAATCAATAATATGAATGGAATGGGACTCTGTCCATCCCGGGGAAGCATTCCGCGTAGATAGAGGGCAAGGACGGGAAGAAAAGATAGAGACGAAGAAAGAAAAAGAAAAAATGAAGGAAAGAAAACGAATGAAAATAAAGAGAAAGAAGAAGAAGAAGAAGAACAAGAAGAAGCAAATCCAAGAGATTGCAATCTTAACCCAAAGCCTTGGAACCAAACTTCAGACTCGACCCCGACCACAGTGTCGATGCCTTGACTTATCAACGTAAGACTGCGAGACTGTAAGACTGTAAGACTGTAAGACAAACCCCAGATGTCTCAGCCAGTATTCCAGCAAAGCAGGCCGTTATTTTGTGCTACCAGTTCACCTATTCTCCGAACCGACAAGAAACCGTCTTTCTTTGTACATCCTCGTGACCGGCAGGGCGCTGTAGACAGTTGATCGATGCTCTTCAATGCTATCAGGACTTTTTGTCCTGCTGTCTCAACGTCAAATCGTACATAGTATGTAAGCGCATCTACACGGCTCCAGGTCTTGATGCACTTTTCTTTTCTTTTTCCTGCTTCCTTTTTTCGTGTCTCAAAAGACCAGACAAGACCAGACAAGACCAGAAAAACTAATCGTGAAAAGGAATGAGCGCCTATCTAGCAGCCGGAAACCCCATTTTCTCGGTTAGCAGCCAGGGGGACGACATTAACGGGCCAAACGTCGGTTTAATCCTACGGAGTATTCGTAGACAAGCCCTTACGCCTCCTCATCTGTGTTTGATTTGCTTTGCTTTGCGGATTTACCGACTTTGTCTTTCTGGCCATTTTTATTTTGGCATATCTCCGTGCCCGTAATACTTTTCATTCATATCAAAGTAATTCCGATTAATATGTCGAGCTGAATGGACGCTGCTGCTACTGTAATGCTGTGCAGTGTGCACGCCCACTTCCCCTCTTTACAATGACAGTACATACATACTAGAAGGATCGGGCCTCTTTTGGCGGCCCTCCTGGTAGGCTGTACGCTGATGTGATACTGCAGGAATCTTATCAGCTTTTGCATGTGCTGAACAGACCGCAGAGTGCATGTTCAACAGCCTTTGCCATGCTATGGTCACGCTGACGGCCCACCATAGTGACCGATCAGTGGGGGAAACAATCGAGCATGCGGCCGTGACAGAGCATGATGGGATATGTACATACTGTACTATGTAAGCAGGTCCTGTTGTATGGAGATGGAGTCCTTGTATGCAGACTACAGAGTGCAGAGCAAAAGCTAAAAGCCGAGCCAATCTACACACATAGTAAATTACTCCATACATTCATTGTAGGGGCCGATTCGCGCCGTTGCTCCTCAAAACAATCAGTGCATAGCCCACTGGCTGAGCTAGCCAACGACACGGCCCATACCCCTGCCGGGTGCTACTATTGGGCCTGTATTGTCTTCGAAGGGGATAATGCGAGTCTGAGAGTCTAAGATTCCGAGTTTCTCTTGACTCAAAGCGGACAGCCTCTTGACCGATTGGGCAGAAATCATCCTTTGGATACTTGACATCCCTGAAAGCGGCCGCTGAATGTCCCTCTGGGTGTTGAATACGAGACAGAAAAGGAGCAGCACCATGTAACGAGTCTCCTATGGCCGGCGGCCGCATTTGCTCCCAGCACAAAAGGTCAAAAGGTCAAAAGGTCAAAAGGTCAAAAGGTCAAAAGGTCTGCAGCTGTGTTTGGAAAAGTACCTTGCGTCTAATCCTTCTTTACAAAAAAGAAAAAAAAGAAGAAAAAAACCTCTGCGGCCCAGCAAGTTAAGATTGCATTGCTAACAACGAGTGATGAAGAATAGAGTTGCCGTTAGGGCATGGTTCGTATGCACTGGGGGCCGCAGAATGGAGAACCGAAAAGCGGGCGATTTGCAAGATAGTAGGATACTCAGCAGCTGGCTAGAGCTGAGAACATGGAGACAGGGCTGTCTCGTGCACTGTCTCTGTACTATATCAGATACTACAGAGTATTATTCTTTAAGATGAAAAATAGTTCGGTCCTCGTCAGGCTGGCCGTCAGCCTGGGAGCCTGTGTGCCTGGGCAGCCAGGCCGAGCCATCTCCACTGAGCCACTATGGTCTATTACCACTATTGGCCAGGATGGTGAAATAGGTGTTGATCCTGAAGATTGAGGCTTCCACATGAAGCTAGGAGCAATGAAACAGGCAATGAGACGCGCATTCGTAAGGTCCCTGAAGCTCGATGTACATAGCATGTAAGATATGTATTATGTATGTATAACAGAGTAAAGACAGAAAAGACAGAAAAGAGACGCCCCACACACCAACGTCCTATGATATGAAAGTCGACGGGGATTTAACAAAGCTGACCTAGTCTGTATTATGGAGTATCGCAGAGCTGTGTATGGGAGACTACTACTACTGTATGTACTCCGTATGTACTCTGTAGAGACTGGAGACTGGAGACTGGAGACTGGAGACTACGACTGGTAAGCATGGCCAGGCCTTGATTCCATTTATCCTGTCAGAAATCAAAAAGATTGTAAAGATACTATGTACTAATACTATGTATGTGGGAAACAATATTGGCACGCGTTTTGTATTACTCCGGGCGGAGTTGAGCAACCAGAACACGGTAAATACTGGATAGACCGAGTACTCTTCCCGTAATCTGTAATATGGAGTAGTAATATGTGTATGGCACAAGCACAGAACATGTACGATCTGTCGCGATGAAAACTCAGCTCTTGCTAGTCTCCAACCTGTCTGTGAACTCTTGTTCGTCGACACCGAGAACTGAGACATGCGAAGATGTCAGCCACATTGGGGTTATGTAAGTCGTGGAAATAAAACCATACACATTAGCTAGTAGAGGAAACGAATAGAAGAATAGAAAAGGATGACCTAAAGAAAAGACATGTCTGAGACTTGTAGAAGAAATCTGCTCTGCCTATCTGCTTCGCTCAAACAATGGCGATCGCAAGAGCATGTCCACGACGTGTGCACGAATGAAACGCAAAAGCAACAGCAGACGCGAGCAAACGAGCTGCTAAACAGGGCGAAGAGATGCAGCTTGTCAGAGACACAAAGTAATCACATACTTTTACGGAGTACTTTGCACAGTATGTACACATAAAAAGAGACGGCATGGGTTTGTAGAGGCAGGGCCAGAAGGTGGCCCTAGCCAACCACGTCAGGCACTGCGGGTTCCCTTGCTATGTGGCTGCTAGCGACGGGGAAGCAGTGCGGAAAGGGAGCGGCGGGAACCGTCGAGTCCCCCCTCGAGCCGTCTTTTAGTGCTCTCGTAGCTCACAGGATACGATTGTACATCATAGAGGAGTCGGGCTCAACTTAATATCCTTACATATTTTCTTTCCTTGCCTCGCTGAATGAATGCCCGCCTAGTTTGTACTCACTATGCTGGCAAAGCGCCACAGCAGCGGCCAACAGAATAAATGTCATGCAGTTGTGCAAAAAAAAAAAATATAAAAGACTCTGCCGAATCGAGACATCTTGGGCACAAATATAAATAAATGAATATAAATATACATAAAAATAAAAATTGAAGGAGGGGTGAGCAAGGGTTGGCAGCCAACTCGTGCGGTGTGCGTCCATGTACTGAGTAGCCCGGGGGAGGAACTGATCTCGGAAGCAAATGGCCATCTTCCTGTTGCTTCTACCCTCCTCCTCCTCGTCCTCAGTCAGAAGATCCTCTTTTTTCCCTTGCCCATCCGCGTCGTAGATCCCCACGCACACCCAGGCCCCGGCGGCGTTGTAGTTCGAGATGGGGGCAGAAAAGTGAGGAGGGTCGGCGACCATTATGTTACTATGGCACAGAGTATATACTATGTTTGTAATCAATAATAGGTGATGCCTGTCGGGCTACTATGTACTTGTTATTGCTTGGAGACTAGCCTTTTGAAGCTTTGTCAAATCGGGGAGGTCTCTCTGCAGAGTAGCTTTTATTATTAACACACATACATAGTATGTAATACTGCATGTAGCAGTGTATCAGCAAGCTTGAAGGTATTCCCGTACACCACCTAACTACTACGGAGTAGACCACATGCTACTGCATGTGGTAAGCGTGCTCCGTGTAAGGATCAAGAGGTCGCAACGCGGAAAGCTAGACGGCTGCCGGTATGCCTCTTCTTGACATCCCAGCTCAAAACGTGTGAGATGTGCGACGCAGTAGTCATGGAGATGTCTTGTTTCTTGGGTATGTGAGCGGACTCGGAATTAGGTAGAATACATAGTAGACAGAAAGAGACGGCAAGCAAGCTGCGAAACTGACAGCCTCAAACGCGGCGAACGCATTGAACTACCGGAGAAAGCAAGGTGGCTATCAAACAGATACGACATGGCCAAGCAGACAGCAAAAAGCAAAAAGCAAAAAGCAAAAAGCAAAAAGCAAAAAGCAAAAAGCAAACAGCAAAAAGCAAAAAGCAAAAAGCAAAAGGCAAAAGGCAAAAGGAAGCAGAGGGATGTGATTGAAACGACAAAGTCTCGAATCAACAGCCGTCGAATCCGTGCAGCCGAGCTTCTCTTGAGGACAGAGTCTGGACACTATTGCAAGTACTCCGTACAGCTACAGACTCAGACTACGACTAGACCCGCGCACTCCGGCCGGAGATGCATATAGGCAGACAGGGGTACACGGCCAGGGGAGCAAAAGCGCCGCGTCTGTGCTGTGACTTGTGGGTATGGAAATGAAGTCTTTACGGAGTTCTATGTGACCTGGTATAGATTAGACGATAGTGTAAGTCAAAGTTGCGGCGAATAAAGTTGAAAATCATGCCCCTCTAGAAAAGACTGCAATACAAAACTTGAAATCGGAAGATGACTAATATATATATGTGTGACAGCGACTATATTTCCCAGCTGCTCTAATGAGAGCAATACAGACTCGAGATTATAGTGCGTGCGACAAGCGAAAATACCAAACTGCCTAGTTAGGAAAGCGGTTGTACAGTTATTGGCCTTGCGGATAGCACCTTCCTCAGTACGCAATTTCTCGCGTTTTGCCACGATGATCACGGGCTCCCGCTCTCCGCTCTCCGCTCTCCGCTTTTTGCTCACCTCGTGCGATATCACATATTTTAGCACATGCATCATACATAGTGCAAATACTAGGTAAGAGCGTTGGAGATCGTTCCTGCCCGAGACGCTACAGTAGCGTCCGCAAAGGCAGCGCCCGCGGTCGCGCCTTCCTCTGTCTAGCGGATCGTGCTAGCTCAGCATATCAATCATCAATATCAATATCAATATCAGTATCCGCGCGGTGTGCTTTTGTGAGCCTTCCAGAGGAGGCAAGAGCACTGTCCGCTGCTGCGCATTCTCAAAGTGCGATAGCCGTGAGGCTTTTGTTGATCACTTTCCAGCAATACCATGTATGTACAAGGAAGGAACGAGCCTTGCTCCTCCTTTCTTATTCCCTATTTCCCCAGAATAATGGCGATTTGCTCGCGCTCTTTCCTTTGATACTATTTTAAACTCCATGATCGCGTAAGCAGACTACGACGCCCTTCTGCAAATTACTAATATATCCTTATTCCTCATGCTATCCGCTTGTTCTCGCTGTGGCGGTGCGGCAAATGTCAATCAGGGCATCACTGTCAGAGATTGGTTTCCTATATCAAACTGTGTTACCTTATATCATACAAAAATATATCTCGGTCTACAAGGACGATGCACGTCTGCACACTGTAGCACACTTTGTCGCCCGCAAACGTTGCACCGACGTAACCCCCACCTATGAGCGACGAAACATTTCCAAAGTTTTACTCGGTAGGGAAGTCAGAGATATCTCCGGGTTGGCATCTCGTTGGATCTGCATACCGCATGCCGCAAAAGCAAGCGAAGAGAGAAGAGTGAAAACGAGGAAGCCAGGGAACGACAAGGCGACAAAGCGACCTTCGGAGAGCATTGACGGGTTTTGCTGCTGCGCATCTGGGATGCTTGATGATCGTTGCAGAAACACTTGACATTTGACAGGTTCCAGGTCCGGGATCTGTGTTTGTATCTGCCATGAGTGTCTAGGAACAAGCGAGCGGCAACGTCGAAGCAGCCACGAAAAGGGTTAAACGCCCGGTTTGACAGAAGGGCGTTTCGGGTTAGGATGAGACTATCGCAACGGTCAACGGCTGGCGGTTGACAGCCCACAGCGGAAAACTCCGAATTGTGCACTTGTGTGCACGGAGTGCGTAACTGGATATTAGATGAGCAACACAGCCACAAGAAGCACGAGAAGCACGAGAAGCAGCCGAAACCTCCAGCGGCAGCTGCCATGAAGAAAAAAACAAGGGGATACCGGCTGGGGGCTCGGCTACGATATACAAAGTAGTCGGAGTATTCCCACGCATTTCAGTCCTTATTCCGTGCCGTGTCTTATTGTGTCTTGTCTTTTGTCTTATCTGCGATGATCTTGACGCATCTCCGCAGAGTAGCCTCTCTCGACAGTATAGCTCAGATGTACACGTCAAAGTCTTTCCTTCTAGTTTGCACATATTCCTACACTTGCTGCGCGATAATACTCTGCATCTACTCAGTACAATCTACAACATCAACGGAATACAGAGCACAGTATGTACGAGTACATGGTAAGGTACTTTCGCGGCGGATGGTGGAGATGAGCAGGGGTCTGGCGGGACCAGGGGGGCAATACGGCGGCAAGAGGGGGCTTGTGAAAGGTCGGCCGTGCATCAAATGGGGCATGGCGAAGACGTTAGGAGTCCTTTGGGGACACTCTGCCCAGTCGAGCCTGTTTAAGCTTGCATAAAAGAGCAGCACAAAGCACGAGCAAGCAGAAAAGCAGAAAAACTGAAAAGCAGAAAAACAGAAAGGACTATGAATGTCCGCATAGACTAGCTGGATATAGTAAGCCTCCGTGTCCTAGAGTATTGCTACAGTAAGTAAAGTATCAGTCTCGTTTAATTTTCGAATGTTGTACTCTGATACGGAGTCGAGACGGATACAACAGGCACTACTGCTGGAACGAAACTAAAACCTGTGGCTACTGTTGTTTTTGCTGTTGGTCCGGAGGCCCATCCGCTCTGCTCCTCTGTTGGTTTGACCTTTTTTCTTCTTCTTCTTTTTGCTTCAAATATTCAGACATCCATACAATGTACGGTCCATGGGCAGGAGACAGAAAACTAGAATCCTTGTAGACTGATAGCATCAGCGACTACCAACCGTCCGAATCCGTCCTTAGGCCAGACCATCTTGAAGCTGGAAGCAGGCACAGGGGGGGTCTTTAGTACTTGTAGCCCCCCCTCCGGCCGGGTTCCTTGCGCTACATCGTACATGTAAAATGTATGTACAGTATATTTACTGTACTTGCAAGATACAAGGTTTGCTCCGCCTAAAGAGGTGCAAGTTGAAAAAAGGGTCGAACCGCACAGGCGAGGAAGATGACATGCAACGAGATGCAATGATATGCTGTGCTGATATGCTGATATGTTGATATGCCCGGCATGACATGATGATCTCTGCACCAGCGGCAACCTTGTTGATAGCATTGGCAGGTCTGTTGATCTTCTCTTTTGCCTTCTTGCCTTCTTGTCGTCTCTTTCATCTACTTTCTCCTTTCTTTCCTCTGCCGAAACTTGAACAAACAAGAGAAACATCACACTATTAAGCGCTGGCAGTCTACTTTTCCCACCGTGTGCCGGCTCACCCTCGCCCTCACCCCCCCGTTGCATCCACACTAGACCGCCTTGCCTTTGCAGAGTAGCGTCACAGTGAAACCAAAAATATGGGATATGAGATGAAGACGAGAAGAGGAAAAAGAGGAAAAGAGGTACAGATCAAAGGCAACAAGGCAAAGGCAAATCGACAAGGGGCCGGGCAGTGCATGGTACTATGTTCTATGTAGAGATCCTGTGCGGCGAACGTTGCTCTACTATGTATGTACGCAGTAGAGCGGAAGCGAGGATGATCTTGGATTCGCTGGACTCGACGGTGCTCTGCACGTAGTACTACATAGTACGATGTATGTAGAGTAGAAGAACAGACCGGATCACATCTCATTTTTGTCTGTTTCCTGTAAGGAACCCTACGGAGCTACGAGACTGGGAGCAGGAAAAGGCAGGCACAGCTCGACGGCGTCCAAGCGAAGAGGCGAATAGGGTGCCTGCAACTTCAAACAGATGCACAGATGATTTTGAACTGCAGATTGGGCCGCACCGACATTCCTTTTCCGACCCCATCTCGGGGTACGCTCTGGCTTTTTCTACTTTCTCTGTTTTCTACATCTCTCTGTTTGTATTCTTGGTGAGAGATCACCTCGAGATTAAATCATGCGTCTGCCCTACGATGCACTGCTGTTTCGAACAAGGCTCGCCATGTGGGGATCTCAACTTGAGATACTTGAACAACCACAAGGAATTAAACAAAGAATACGAAGCAAAGAACTGGCATAAAAGTTTGGATCAGAGACAGCCACCACAGAGACGGCGGTTGATCGTGGCAGGGGATACGTTGGCGTTGACGCCGTGCATCGAAGTCGAAGACACTGGAAATATTGAAGAGGATGGATGGGTGCACTGCATTTGTGCAGCGCCAAAACGGCCAGAGGTGCCAAACGCCACAAGAAATAGACGGAGGTAAGCTTAAGAATTGACAATCGGATGTGGGCTGGCCCCAGAAAGCCGTTCTTTTAACTTTATTTCTTATTTCTTACTATTTCTTTTATTTCTCTAGTTCTCTGCCGTGTTGACTGTAGACCACGCAAGCGGTCTTATTGTTCGATCTGTTCCTAGATTCTGTCTAGTTTCTTTTTCTGTCGGCGAGGGCGGTTGAATTGAGCTGGTCTCGGGGCTGATTATCCTTTGATCTTCCTTCATTTGATTGTCAAGACCCCCCCTCGAATCGAGGTGTCGTGGACCTCGGGCAGAAAACAATAAACGGTCGTCGGGCTGGTCATACTCAACAGCCGTTGCATGTCTCTGCAAAGGCATATGCACAGGCGCAGCGGAAGCGGTCGCAGGAACGAGGCCGGCCTGTGCCCTGTCCTCCGTACGAATTCTGCACCTCAGTGTCCCGATACAACCAGACAGCCCGCCCGTTGTGATTGCATGCCAAGTACCCTGTACTCTGTATTGGATTTCGGTTACCAGACTTGTATCCAGCATTGCATCGAGCCCAGTATCAACATTGTGTCAGGTATCAGCATGTATCTTGCCACTGCAGCACACACGACACACTAGACACGACACCCACGACTCACATGTGCCCTGCAGCCTTGCCCTCTGCCGATGTCCAGGTCGGGCTGTGGCCTGGCTGGGCCTGTTGGCTTTAGCAGTGGCGGAATAGCGGCTCAAGTTGCACTGCATCTTTGCTCCGGACGCTTTGATACTGACTGACTGTCATTTGTACTCGTTGAGTTAATTAATCTTCAGGCCTAGACAGCATCTTTTCTGTTTCCATTTCCGTTTGTCTTATAAAATATAAAAGAAAACCTGACAGGACTGCCTGTGCCTTGGAATTTATAAATCAAATCTAATGTCTCAGTTTTTGTGACAAGTGAGAGGCGCCGCTGGTACCCTCTCAACATCGAGTACATTTACTCTGTATGAAATCTCTGCCTTGTGCAGACTATTTCCTTCTGCATGTCTTTCTTTCTTTTTTCCTGCTGATCTTTTGCCCTTTTGCTTTGTAATGTCTCGTCCTCTCTCCACACACACACGTCCTCGTGCATAAACGACAGCCATGCCCCAGGGAAGAAGTTATCTCCAGAGGCATTTGCTGCTTCTTGTTGCTTGTTGATGTTGCTTGTTCTTGTTGGTCCTTGTCATGGCATGGCCTGGCCAGCATGAGTTTCAAATAACGACAATGCAGTGTGTACTTGTGTTGGGGAAAGTAAGGAGCGTACATCGTAAACAGGGCGAGAGACATGGCACAAGCATACATACAGTAGTAGAAAACAATGGCCAAGCAAAACCAAGAGTCAGACGAATCCTCAGGAACGACAAGTCCGAGCATAGACACTCTGAACGGAGTACATTGGAGAGAAAATGACTGAAATGCGGTCAACAGGCCAAAAGATGAGGGGGGGGGAGGGGTGCAGAGAGTGGACTCAAGTGCGGTAAAAAGACGGCACACATACTCGATTACTCTTGACAACTGCAGCTGCAGCTGCTACTCGCAGGATTCAATGCATGCACTTGCCGCGGTATTCGTTTGCTGCCTCCCGCGCGAGATGCGGCTGGCACACCCAAGCCAGAGAGGAGACAGTAGAAAGGGGGTCTGCATAAGGACGGCGTCGGTTCGACAGTCCTGCAGCTTTGCAGTCCTGCAAATGCCTTCAATGACGAGGAAGGAAACCCGAGTAGCGAGATTGCACACCGTGCATACGCTTCCGCTCAGGCATCTGTCTATATTACTATATACTCTATCCTGTGCATGCTGTGTTTGGATGGGGGAGGGGGTGATAGCTGCCGCTATATCTCCGGATTACGGAGCTGGTCTTTCTACTTTACGATTATCTAAATCCTAATAGTACCATCTCTTATTATTTTCCCTATTAATTATTAATGTCCAAGATATATTGCTATTGCCAGGAACGGCCGCAAATGTGGTCATTGCAACCCAAAGCCTCATTTTGATTTTCAGACGTGAGGCATGGCATGATGGCAAACAAGGTGGCGGACGGCCAGCGTGACGGCAATACGATCTAAGGATCCAAGGACGGCAGAGCCAAGGCTATGGCCTATTCCGAGAGGTACGTAACCAGGTTTTTGCACGGCAAGGCGGAGGGAGATCATAGCAGGAGATCAAGCTGGTATTTCAAATTAAAGCGAATATACAGAGTAGCATGGCGACAGTAGAAAAAGGAAACTCGAGCTGCAGGTACAACAGATGTCAGGAGATGCTGGTGATGCAGACAAAAGGCAGACAAAAGGCAGACAAAAGGCAGACAAAAGGCAGACAAAAGGCAGACAAAAGGCAGACAGAGGACAAACAGAGGACAGACAGAGGACAGACAGCGGACAGTACTCGAGGATTTCCTACACTGTCTGCCAGTGTGGCATATATGTCCTCTTCTATTGGTTTATTTTTATATCTCTTACAACTTTGTGTCTCTTGTGCTTTGTAAACAAAACAGACGCTGCAAAAAGGGGCACATACCCGCCGGCCTCGTGGCTGAAGGTGTGCACTTTCAACGGTGCCGGCGTCAAGACGGTTGGGATGGTTACATGTCGAGGTAGGTGTGTATGTCTTTAGATATTTAGATGCTTACTATGTAGATACATATACTCGGATACAGATCTGGACGACACGAATATTCAACCAACGACCGGGAAGAAGAAACACCAAGAGGGGGGCACGCAGCGTTGTTTCGCTTCGTACACAGTCCAATCGCATCACTCGCTTCCTCTGATCTGTTGTCGTCTGCCTCTCTAGACGCGAGCATGCCAATCTCTTCTGCATAGATACGTCGTGATGCTGGGAAATACAGAGACTCAGAATAAGAATCAAACCTAAACCATGGTAGAGTCTTTATGGGTTTTCGGTCTGTCCTTTTGCCCTATCTCCGGACCTGTTGGCCACTATCGACAAGACGGCGTATGATTGGGACAAGACGGCAACAAAGGGATACTGTAGAGTGAAAATGGATCCTAGGGAACAGGCAAAGAGTAGATTGGTATCATCAACGTGGTCGATAGACGAGGTAAATTGCAAGGCAGAGGTAAAAGACAGGACATTGTAAAGCAGGAAGCAACATGCCATAAGCCATGAAGACGAGATGATGGCGGGAACGAGCAGACAATGACAAAATGACAAGATAAAAGACAAGACAAACAAACGGCAAAAAAAGATTGTGACTGGGCCTGGTCTGGCCTCGCCTCAAAGGGCCTCCCCTCTTTCTTCTCGTCCGCTTCCTCCCTCTTCCCTTTCCATCACTCTACATGGTATTGCTGGCTTTTTCTCGCTCCGATAGATTGAGCATGGAGACGTCGGGTGCCATGCCTACTCCGTAATGTCCCAGGTTGGCCCTACCGCCATTCGATAGTCGCTAGTTGCCATCCGCCACCCCTGCTTCTGCCTCTGCTGCTTCTGTTGCTTCTGCCTTTGCTGCCCCTCCTGCATCTGCTGCTGTTGGTCGATCCATTGATCCATTTGTTGCTAAACTTCGCCGACCTTTGTGAATTGGTGAAGCAACGAATGGAGAATGCTAGATATCCTCCAACCGCAGCCAGGCCCAATGAAGATAACAAGACTGAAATAGGAAATGGCAACGGAGAAACGAGGTAAAAAGATGCAGAAAAGATGCAGAAACAGACAACAGAGAAGAGAGAAACGGCATGACAGGCCATTAGTTGACCGTCAGGAACAACATCCCCTTCTAGAGGAGGGGGGGGCGTGCTCGTGTCCCTCCCTCTCCGCCTTTCTCGCGTTCCAACCTTGTCTCCTCGTTCTCTTTCTCTCCCCGGCAATCTTGCCCCTCCCAATCTCACCTCACCCTGATCCTTTAGATGCCTTCTTCAGATCATATTTACCCACGATAACCAAGATGAATCATGGCCAGTGACTGACTCCAATAACCACAGCGGCTCGATGTTTGCCCGTTTCCTTTTTGTCGAGAGCTCGTAGCCGCCGCTCGCCCCCCTCCCAGCAGTGTAATACCAAGCCCAATGCATAGTAAATGATAGACCGATATACCAAATGCATGCGGCATGCCACTGCTGTTTGTTGTTGTTGTTTTTTTGTGACCCCACCTGAGGAGAGAAAAATCACCGCTTGATAATCGTGACTATTGTCGTTAGTAAGGTCCCGTAGCATCTCAAGTCGCAAGTCATGAGTAGTAGGAAGAAATGCGAAACATACCAATATCTTCGTCAGCTAGCTCGTGCGAGAGACCGACACGCTGCGGCTGGTGCTTCACAGACTTGCCGTACACAACGGCGTTCTTGAACTGGTCCAGAATGCTGCGGTGGATGGCGTTACAAAAGTCCTCGACCGTGCACTTGCCCAGCCGCAGTACGACCGGCGCCGTGTAGTCGGGGAGGCGGCCCTTGGGCTTGGTGTACACGCGCACCAGCTGCAGCTTCTCCCACATGGCCTCCATCAGCTCGTCGACGTTCCACCCGTGCTCGGAACTGATGGGCACGGCGTTGGGGATCCGGTACAGCAAGTCCAGCTCCTCAATGGTGATGGCGTCGATCTTGTTGAGCACGTAGATGACGGGGATGTAGCTGCGGCTGCGCGCCTCCAGCACATCAATCAGGTCGTCGACAGTGGCGTCGCAGCGGATCGTGATGTCGGCCGAGTTGATGCGGTACTCGCTCATGACGGCGCGGATCTCGTCCGTGTCAATGTGCGTCAGCGGCACCGTGTTGGTGATGTTGAGGCCGCCCTTGTCCTTCTTCTTGAAGGTAATGTTGGGCGGCGACTTGTTGATGCGCACGCCGAAGCCCTCCAGCTCGTTCTCAATAACGCGCTTGTCCGTCAGCGGCTTGTTGACGTCCAGCACAATAAAGATCAAGTGACACGTCTTGGCCACGGCAATAACCTGTCGACCACGACCACGGCCGTCCTTGGCACCCTCAATAATACCGGGCAGATCGATCATCTGCAACGGCGCGCCGTTGTACACCACCTGGCCGGGCACACTCGTCAGGGTCGTGAACTCGTACGCGGCAGCCTCCGAGTGCTGGCCGGTCAGACGGCTCATCAGCGTACTCTTGCCCACCGAGGGGAAGCCAATAAAGCCCACACTGGCCACGCCCGTGCGGGCAACATCGAAACCGGCACCGCCGCCGCCGCCGCCGCTGGTCGTGGGCATCAGCAGCTCACGCTTGAGCTTGGCCAGCTTGGCTTTCAGCTGACCTACATGGTAGGATGTAGCTTTGTTCTTTTGGGTACGGGCCATCTGTCTTGTTAGTATATCGTGTTTGGCCGCCTCGCCGTCGCCGTGCTGCAGTTCTACGTACTTCGGCCTCGACCTCCTTGATCTTTTCCACTGTCGTCGACATGGTGGCGGTTGTCGTCGCTAGAGCGAGCTATGCTGTCGTGAACGTTTTTTTGACGAGCTTGGTTAATGTTGTATCGGCCAGTTGTTGTTGTCGTTACTCGAAATGTACAAATATGGTGAAGTTGACGGAGATGAGTGTGTCGCGGCAAACGATATGTGTAAGCTAGGTATTACAGAACAAGTTCGGAGTTCAAAGTTCAAAAAAAAACGACACTGCAAAAAATCAAGAGTTTGGTGGGGCAAGAAATTTCGTGGGGGAGAAGGGCCGCCACAGGGACAGGGTGGCGTCTACGTTGTTTGATTGGCTGCTATCGAGACCGTCAAGGCTGATGGGTCCACTTTAATTACTGTCGCCCCAAGTTGATGACATCAAGACTGTACCGACAACAAAATGTGCCACCGCCATCGTGTCGAGATTCGGAATTGTTGAGTTTGCTTATTTGTACGGGTATTTAGTTTGCGCTGCGGCCAGTAACTTGCAGCCTCCCGCACGATAAAACTCTAGAAGGAGAGAAGCATAGCATTGTGTGTGCTGACTAATCAGGTCAAGGACTGGCAACATCCTCTGAGCGCAAATCAGAGAGAGCAAAATGGTTATTCAATGAATGGCTGCAGAGTGGCGGCCATAATACACTACAAACACCGTAAATCAGAACAGCAATAACCAAGCTTGCGCATAGATAAATCCATACGTTTGTTGCTTATGTAAGCATATCACAGCAGCTACTGCCAAACTTCAGGACAAGATCGGGCAAAAGTATCAGCCACAGTTCACAGAAACGACAAGATGTTGTGCTTTAGGGCCTCGCTGGGAGGCTCATGATATAGTATTTAGCGACATAAAAGACATATAGTAATGACATAACAAAAGAAAGAGAATATCAAATGAGAGAACAGGCTGGACACACCACTCCGGGCAATAGCCAGCGATGAATGACAAACAAAACGACAAAGAGACATAATGCCAACATATAGGCCAACGAGATACAGTAGTATGGTAGATAGTAGACAGACCGCAAGGGCAGTACAGAGATATAAAACACAGAAAGGCAAGAACCCCTCGAGACGCCAGGACACCACCCATTGGCCGCGCAAATGTGAGAAAGAAAAAAGGGAAAAAAGGAGATAAGAAGAGATAGAGAAAGAAGTGCTCCAAACAGTTGTGTACAGGTGTCGTAAAGATCGTACTAGTTGTCGCTGGTGTCGTGGATGCCATTGACAGTGGGCCGGGGAGCTTGGCCGTTGGGCAGCGTGCCGTTGGTCAGGGGGTGGATGCCGTTGACCTTGGGCACACCGTTGGCCAGCTGCGACTGCGACTTGAGCGTGTTGTACGCCGGGAACGAGAAGGGGTCGATGCTCTGTTCCTTGCATATCACCTCAAATTCGGGGTCATTGAAGGCCACCGACACAAAGCCGCGCCGCGGTACGCGGACAGCCCGCGGCGGCGTCTTGGAGTCCTTGGCCAGGCCGGCACGGTTCTCGCCAATCTGCGCTCCGTTGATAAAGTACTTGGTGCCAGGGGCGAAGCCCAGGTTCTTTTCGGCATCAGGATCGCTCTTCCACTTGGGGTTGAGTGCCAGCGTCAGCAGCTGCGACTCGTGCTCGGGCAACTCGCGGTACTCAAGGGCCATCCGAACATTGTGCAGGTGAGGCAGGCTAGGCACCGTGGCCATGACGTCGGCAACCTTGACAAAGAACATGTCGGTGGCAAAGAACTTGTCCTCTGCATCATTGCGGAGCTTCGACAGGCCCATGGAGCCCAGAGCGCGCGGGCCTTGTGCGCCGTAGAGATCGGGCACCTGGCCGCCGAGGTCGAACAGGAGAGGATCGGTCAGGGCATATCTGTCACTCTCGAGGTTCCAAATAATCTGCTTGGCAACCTGGCTCACAGGGAAGTGGCGCCATGTCGGGAAGCGCGTGAGCTCCAGGTCCTTGTCGCCAAAGAGCAGCGCGACCTGCGTGTTGAGGAGCCACTGCTCGCGGCCGGCAGCCGTGCCATTGGCGTCAGTGTTGATGCAGTCGTAGCGGACACCCTGCATCACCTTAAAGAGAGAAGCGAGTTCCGACTGCTTGGGGTTCGGGTGGGCACTGAGCCATCTCAGCAGAGGCGGCAGGCTGGCAACGCGATTGCGCTCATGTTCCTCCAGCTGCAGACGCCGTTCTTCCGCCTCTTTCTTGGCACGGGCTCGCTCACGCTCGAGCTGTTCTTGCTCGCGTTTGAGGCGCTCTTGGCGTTCTTCTTCTTCGCGCTTCCGCTCAAGCTCTTTGGCTGCTGCTTCGCGGGCGAGCTTCTCCTTGTGCAGGCGCTCTTCCTCTTCGCGCTTCTTGCGTTGCTCTTCCGCGAGCTCTTCCTCGCGCTTGCGCTTCCGCTCCTCTTCCACGCGCTTGAGCTCCGCCTCTTCGCGCTTCTTCTTCTCCTCTTCCTCTTTGCGCTTGCGCTCTTCTTCCTTGCGCTGCCGCTCCTCCTCTTCCTCTTGCTTCTTGCGCTTCAGCGTTTCTTCTTCCTCCTTCTTTTTCTCTTCTGCCGCCTTCTTTTCCTTTGCCTTCTTTAACTCCTCCTCCTTCTTCTTCTCCTCGGCCTTTTTCTCTTCTTCCTTGAGCCTCGCGGCTTCTTCCTCTTCACGCTTGCGCTTCTCTTCCTCTTCCTTCTTCTTCTTCTTCTCCTCCATCTCCTTCTTCTTTTCGTCTTCCTCCTTGCGACGGCGCTGTATCTCTTCTTCCTTCTTCTTGGCCTCAGCTTCGGCCTTCTCAGCCTTCTCGGCCTTCTCTGCCCTCTTCTTATCTCTCTGTGCCTTGGCCTCGGCTACTGTAGACGAGCCATTAGACGGCTGTGCATCGCTTACATCAGCCATCTCAACGTCCATGTCTTCGGATTTGACGTGGATGCTCTTCTCCATGGGTGGCAGAGACGACTTGGAGGAGTCCTTGGGATCCTTGAGCTCTTTGCGTACGCGGTCGGTAGAGGCTTGACGCTTCTTTGTCTTGGCAGCAGATGATGCAGATACTGATGACTTGCGCTCGTCGGCCGATTCCTCGCGGCGCGCCGCGGGCTTTGAAGTTGGTAATGAGCCTGGATGTGCTGGCTTGCCACCATTACTGGTTTTTAGCATCTTCTTCACCCTCACCGGCGGCTCGCTGTCGGCTTCCAGTCTCCGTCGCTTCACGGGTGCCTCGTTGCCATCTTTGTCCGACGACGTAGCGTTGGGCGGTGTCTCGCTGAGACGGTGCCGTTTCCCAGCGACGTCGCCAGTGGCACCCGTATCCTTGGAGTCCTCCTTCTTCAGCTGTCGAGCCCGGTCGCGGTCACGCTCGCGGTGCTTGTCGACGCGGGCTTTCTCTGATGGTGCGTCGTCGTTACGAGACTCGCGTGGGCTGGCAGAATCCTTGGGGGGTGTGGCCGTATTTGTAGATGCCAAGCTGGGGCGTCTCTTTTTCTCCTGCTTGTCCTGCTTCTCACGCTCCTTCTCCTTCTCGTGCTCCTTCTCCTTCTCTTTCTCGCGCACCTTGCCATCCTTGAGTTCACGGCCAGAAATGAGCTTCTTTCTTCTGGGTTTTGTCTCACCCTCGGATGACATGGCCACGGAATCAGAGTCGGTCTTGCGAGACTTGACCTGTTTTGTAGGTGGCGGAGTCTCGCCGTCCAAATTAGACGTTACAGAACTGCGGTCGTCACGCGGCTTAGTCCTGGACGTTATTGTGGACGAGCTTGCGCGCTTTGGTGAGGAGTGCCGTTCGCGTTCCGAGTGCAGTGTGCTGGAGTCGGCACGCTTTTGCTTGCTAGTCTCCTTTTCTTCGCGGGTATTTGCAATACTGCCGCCCGCTGCCTTGGTGGAGGATCCCGTCTTCTTGGGCCGCTCAAGAGAAGAGCTGGAGAGTTTCCGTTTAAGTACACGTGATGCTGCTGTTGATGATTCGTCAGAGTGCTCCACTGCGCGGGCTGCTCTTCTCGACTCGGGGTTCTTCTGTGCGGGCGATTTTGTCTTGTTGCCGTTTTGCTTCTTATACGAGTCGTAGGCTTTCTTCAAAATCTCTTCCTCCTCCTTCCAGTTCGGACCAGCCCGTTGCTTCGCGATTTCGTAATACGTGTCGCCGTTGAACCGCTGTGTTGGATCAAAGTTGCTCTGCTCGAGTAGAAGACTGACCACTTTGATGTTCTCCTGGCCAATGGCAGCAAGGATGGGTGTTGCATGCTCTGGGGGCACACCGGCCACAGGCGCGGGATCCGGATTCGCCTTGCCCAGAGCCAAAAGTAGCTGCAGCACAACATCATGGCCACCACGCGATGCGGCAACCATGGACTCGGGGTCATCGAATGCGTCTCTGACCTGCAAAATACGGATAACGTTTTGCTCATCGCCACGGCCTGCTGCTAGTCGGAGAGTCTTGTCGTCCATGGGCATGTATAGAAGATGGTTGCTGGTCTTGGTTGCCCGAATCGTGCCGGTTCTTCTGGAGCTGCTTGAGCCAGCCGGTGCTGGTGATCTGCGAGGGCTTTCGTCGAGGTCGTGCATGGAGCGGAGGTCGTCGTTCTCTGGGTGGTGTTCTTCCGACGTGATGCGGCGGCCGCCAACATTTTTCTTGGCCGCTATCAATGCTGTCCGGATAGCGTCGGCATTATCGACAGAGTCGTCGACACGGTCTAGCGGCTCTTCGCCGTTGACATTGGCTTTGCGAGGGTTGACCCCAGCATCGAGTAGCAGCTGCACGACTTCCAGGTGCCCGTTATCGACGGCATCTAGTAGCGGCGTGTCCTTGTCATTGTTAACACAGTCCAAGTTGCAGCCAGCCTCAATCAGCAGCTTCACAATATTGCCATATCCGTTAAGAGCGGCGATCTGGAGCGGTGTATTTCCGGCAAAATCAGCAGTGTTGAGATCCTCCGGTCGCTCTGCCAAGCGCTTCTTCGCCATGTCATATTCCCCCCTAGCACAGGCTCTGGCTAGGTAGGTCTGGCCATGGGCGTCGAGGTGCTTCTTGTGGGCAACGATCTTGGCTGGCGACGATTCGGCTGTTGTAGGTGCAGCCAGGTTGCGCAGCTTTGCACTTCTCACGCGGGAGCTGCCACTAGCAGACGAGTCGTCGGATTGATAGTCTGTCGTCTGGAGGGGAGCTGGTACGCGCTTCTTCTTGACGGCGAGGCCATTGCTCTGAGACGTGGCATGGGTCGAGAGGCTGCGTCTGTGTGACCGTGGTGGCGGGGACTCGGACCTATTCAAAGACACGTCCCGAGATGACCGAGACATGAGTGATTTCGTGAGGGAGCCGCTGTTGCTAGAGTTGCCGTGGGAAAGGCGAGGTGAATCTTTGCTTGATCGTGCTTCGGAGCCGGCATTTGCCAACCGCTGCCGGCGAGCCTTGCTGTGAATTTCAACATCGTCGTCAGAGTCGTACTTGAGTGCCTTGCGCTTGTTGGGGATAAGCTTCTCGGGGGGGCGTAGTCTGTCTTTGGGAGCTGTTGAGAGGGCGCGTCTTGGTGATTTTGAGCGATAGGCAATGTGATCAGTATCTGAGCCCGAGGGGGGGTGGGACGAGGTGTTGCGACTGCGAGGTGGAGATCCCGGGACAGAGCTCAAACTACTAGAGGTGTTTTTACCGCGAGTGGCCTCTTTGCTGCTTGGTTGCAATTTGTCATGTAGTCTCTTCTTCTTGACTGGGGGGGCTGAACCGTCACGGGCGTTCACGGCACTGCGGCTGTTCTTATCTGGCTGGCCATCCTTTTTGTCCGCAAGATGACGACGGGGAAGGCTATCGGCGGAAGCGACGGAAATAGAAGACGATGAGGCAATGTTGCTCTTGTCCTCGTGCTTGATGACTTTGCGGTTCCGGGGTTTGGCTGGCGAGCCGTCCTTAGAAAGCACAATAGTCTCGGCCTCTGAACTTTCGTCGGTAATGCCGTCGAAATCCTGGTGCTTGTTACGAGAGGGTGCAGTCGTCGAGCTTTTGGTGTCTTTGGTGTCTTTGGTATTTTTCGGATCCTTGTGGTCTTTAGAGCCCTTTGGTTCTCTGGAGTCCTTGGTGTCTCTTGACTCTTTGGTCTGGTTCTGTTCTTTGGCTTCTTTGCTTTCCTTGGTGTCCTTGGAGTCTTTTTGGTCCTTGGGTTCTTTGTTCTCTTTGAGATCCCGAGAGGCCGTGGTTGATGACTTGGAGCCAGGTGTTTTTGAAGAATCGTTGGATGCTGGGCCCAGGGCGGACTTGGAGGAAGAAGGTTTCGCGTCTTTGGAGGGGAGGGCTGCGCGAGAGAGAGCGGGTGATTTGACTACAACAGAGGCTGAAGAGGGCTTTTGTCTGTCGGAATCAGGGAGACGCGATGAGGCTGATGAAGCAGAGGGCTTCGGGGACGCTGCCTCGTTGGCATTTTGCGCATCCATGACATTTAATTTCGGATAGACTGTCTAATGTGCACCATCATGAGGGCGCCCTGAAGCCGCAAGCAACTAGATGACACGAGGATGACACGTGGGATAAGATGGCGGATGGCAAGTAGAGAGAGGCAGTGGAAAATCCGGCGATAGAGGTTGAAAATGGATGAGGTAGCAAAGATGTAAAGTGAGGTCCAAAGGCGAGGTCCAAAGATGAGGCGCTGGCAATAATAAGACCAGGAGCGTCGAGGTCGCTAGAAGGATAAATCAAACGAGATCTTTCGAGAATCGCGACGTAAAAGTCTTTCCGAGCCCGCACGGCGGCAAAAGCCAATTGAAATCAACGGCTGGCGGGAGTGGCGAGTGCAGAGTGTTGGTCACGATGGTCGGACGATTCGAGGATGACGATGGAAACCAGGTAATCTCGAGATGTGATCAAGCGACCAGGGAAGCCATGCGCCGGCAAAATAGGACGTGATCGAGAGAGTGTATAGATGCAGGCGTATAGGAGATGAAGATAAACCGGCGTCGATAAGATGTTGGGGCGGGCGTCGATGCGAGAGAAGACGTCTAAATGAAAAGAAATGAAAATCAAGGGAGTGTGAGGATGGTGAGCAAGGACAGAAGGCAGAAGGCAGAGGGCAAAAGGCGAAAGGTCAAAGGGCGAGATGGGAGCGAGCCAAAGGGAGGAGAGACAGACAGGTAGAGACAGGTAGACTGCCATAGAGAAACGAGGAAGGACCCGCCACAGCAGTCCAGTCCAGCCCAGCCCAGCCCAGCATAGACGCCCCTGTAGCAATTTTGGCCTGGCCTTGTTCTACAAAAGTAGGGCTCCTTCCTTTTGGTGGTGTCAAAGTATGGGGGGAGAAAGGGGGGCGAGTGGGTGCTGCCGTACTAATGCTAAGGTGTATCTACATAAGATACATAGTACATATTCTGTAATACAGGAACTGTTTCTCACCACAGTTACTATGGTCACTGGCTCAGTGACTGCGCAGCGAAAAAAAGAAGAAAGAAGAGGTCAGGCGTGTCCATCGCTCTTGCCTCAATAAGGGTGAATGATGTTGGGATCATGGCAAGATAAGAGCTCAACTGCCAGTAAAGTAAGCTACGACTGGCAACATGTACAAAACCACGAGCCGCGCGGGCGGGAGGCAAGAGGCAAGAGGCAAGAGCAAGCACGTCTATAAGCACGAGGTAGGTGAGGCAGAGAATCGAGGCCAAGAGGCGACGCGAAAAAAGGTGAAGATGGACCCCTTCTTCTCAATTGGGAAGGGGCGCCTTCCTGAAGGCAAGAGCAACCGTCTCCGTCGCGAAATGTATATACTATTTTATTTACTACGTACACCGTATGTAGATGGAGCATCTCACAATAACGCGAACAACCAGGTCACGTCGGTTCACGTGTGTGCCTGATATTGGCAACCTCTTCTTAGCTGTTGATTGTCTCTATTGTCTTGCCTCTCTGACAACGTTGATCTGCGATGCCTCAACTATTTTTGTGTGCTCTGTACATAGTACGATAAACCCCCAGGTATTAATCAGATATGTACAAAGAACAGAGTGCACACCACCCTCGCACGATACAGTGGGCGTCATCGACTCCCAAACGCGCTCTTGCCTCCTGTCTCCTGCAGTCCTCTTTTCTCCTACATAACTGTACCCTCTCTTTTCTCGCCTCTCGTCCTCTCTAGACTACGCCCTTTTCTGCTTCTGCTTTTGTTTAAAAGAAAAGTGGGTATCTAAAATCGGTATGATTGGTCCGTTTTCAGCTCGTCGTTCTTGAATGGTGACACAGTGCTTCGCGCTAGCCACTAGCGTGACTTACTGCAGCAGTACCTGCAATTCGTGTACAGCGTGCATTCCTTCTGCCACACCCGTATCTACACGTACCCCGTGTTTGTTACGGTTACATACTGTCAAGTATACTGTGTGTTCGGTACTTGAGGATCTGCTCTCTGCGCCTTTGAAACATCTCCATCTGACTGTGTGTGCCTACCTGGCTGTTCTCAGTTCCTGCAGTCCGAAAGCAGCAGGCACGTGAACAAATGAGTAATCTGCCCTGAGACTCTGCACCTCGCTCTGTACAGAGTACATAGTATGGAATATAGGAAATGGAAATTACACGACAAAGCGCGTGGTATTGTCTGCCCTTCTCAAAATTGCTGCATCCACAGCAAAAACAACAATGCCCATCTTGAACCTTGCAATCTTCACGCTCATACAAGGCCCCATCCCAGTCCAGCTGCCCCCCCAAAAAGTGGCATATTTTGGCGTGTGCTGCAATTCTAGTGGTTTACAGTCACGTAAGACCCGCTTTGCCCAAGTAGTACAGCCATACAAGATTAGGGAACTGGGAGAACTGCGCCCCCCCTGTCCGCCCAGGCTCGTTAGCTCGAGCGCGGCTGCGACGATCGCGCGACGGAACAATAACTGTAGCTTTGTACAGAGTATTCGATCGCTGTTGTTTTCGTACATAGTACGGAGTAATACATAGCAGTCTGTTATGGCCTGTTCAAAGAAGCAGTCTGCCAGTCTCAAAAGAAAGACGGTCAGTCACGCCACCCCCTCCCCCCTCTTTCATGCCACCTCGACATCTGCCTGCAGACAAACAGTGACTCTTCTCGAGCTCAGAGGTCGGCTTGTGTTGACTCTTCATCCCGCCGTCTGCAGTGCGTCTGCGAGGGGCAGGTTGGATCATCATTCGTGTGGACCTGGGAATTCCATCACCGGCTGCAGCAACGCAAGGGTGCATCTTCATCGAGCTTGCTAGCAGTTGCAACGAGTTGCAAACACGCTGTCTTCTTTGTTTTCTTGTCTCTGTCGCTGGGCCGCCTGTCGGCTCGCCGAGACTGAACCCTGATCTTCAGCCCATCTAGATCATCGACATTCTTGCTGCTGGGCCAGGCTCGCATCGACAGGCCTCTGGACTGACCTCTGCATGCTTCCATGGCTACGGCATCACAGCTGGCCTTGCCAGCATCCTTGGAGAGCGTGCAGATCAAGAGCCTGCCATCGACTGCATTCTACATTGCCGACTTTATCACAGAGGAGGAGGAGCAGCTCATTCTACAAAAGGTTGGGCCTGGCTGAAGTCGGTCTGCTTGCTGGACAGCCGATACGCCTATATATATCCGTATTTATATTAACGACACTGCTACAGATAGAGGCTGCGCCGAAACCGAGATGGAAACACCTCACACACCGTCGCCTGCAAACGTGGCCGTCCGACCTTATCCGCGATAAGCTCATCGATGCCCCTCTGCCGCCGTGGCTCGTCGATCCCGTCATCAGCCGGCTCCTCTCCATTCCTGTGCAGTCGGACAGCAATGACGGCGGTGGCGATGACAACCAGGGTGATATCAGCAGCGGCGACGGCGACTCCACAAACACAAACACAAACAAATACAAACACAAAAACATATTCTCGGACAGCCCGCACAACCGTCCCAACCACGTCCTCGTCAACGAGTATCCGCCCGGCGTAGGCATCATGCCGCACAAGGTAAGCCTCCAAAAAGTTTGCCGAGTGGTATTATCTGCTCATTTGAGCGCAAGACGACAAGGGTCAAGTAGAGAAAGAGGAGGCTCACGCAACGCTCAACAGGACGGCTCTGCATACCATCCCGTAGTCTGCACCGTAAGCTTGGGTGCCAGCCTCTGCTTGAACATCTACAAGAACAACGAGGACGGCACGTTGCAGGCCGAGCCGGTCGCCCGAATCCTGCAAGAACCGCGTAGTCTCCTGGTCACGACCGACAAGCTGTACACCGACTACCTGCACGGCATTGCCGACGTTGGCGAGGACGTCAATCTATCACAGGACACAGTGGCCAACTGGGACCTGCTGCGGTCCCGAGACGCCTTTGTGTCTGGCCACAGCACACGCCAAACCCGCCTCAGCCTCACATATCGGGACGTACTCAAAGTGTCGAAGCTGGGCAACAAGTTTGGCATGTTTGGGAAGCGGTGACCTCGGGCGGTCAGTATTTTCGCCATTTGCGTTGTCGCATTCTGCACTTTTGCACATTACCTATTTGCCTATCTGCCCTGCGGCTGGACGCGGCCGTGTTTGGGCCTCTGTGTCCCTCTATGTTTACATGTGCTTCCTGTACGCCTTTCTAGAAACTCTCCCGGCCATCTAAAAAACCAGCGGAATCATGATCCACTTGCGGGCAACGCGCTCCGCGCCGAACTTGTCGCTGTACCACTGCTTGGTGCGGGCCGCCGTCACACCAAGGCTCACGAGCACAAACAGCTCGGACCACACGAGGGTCCTGTTGACGAGCATGCCCTCGGGCGCAGCAATTATGGAAAGTGCGAAATAAAGCCCGACCTCGCACGTGTAGTGCGGACTGATGAGATGGCGGAACAGGCCCGTGTCCGGCAGCGAATACTTGACGAGGCTTGCGAGGTGCTTGTGGCACTGGTGCTGGCTAGCCGATGCTGCAATGAAGAGCGGCACGCCGACGGCGAGCTTGATCAGAGTCTCGTCTGTGAATTTGAGTCGGCCGTCAAGCTTGGCATCAAGAATGGCTTCTGTTGATGTCAGTATCCGCAGTATAACAAGAAAGAATGTCCCCAAATATAAAATACGTACGAGAGCCCTCCACCCAGACGGCCAGGCTCATAATTGCATAGTAAAGCAAGCCCATGAAGAATTGGGCGGCATTCATCTTTGAGCTGGACGGCTTCATGACGTAGAGGTGCTCGTACAAGCGCCGGCCGGCCTGCAGGGCCTCGAGGCCAAAGGCGACGTATACTTGGACGAGGGCCATTGATGGCCGTCCCGCTGCCTGCTCTCTCTTGACGATCCAGCCAAGCAGGCCGCCCCCAGCCAGTGGCTCCCACGACCACCACTGCACGGCCCAGAAGACAGCCGCGGCCAGGTAAAAGACGTAGAAGCTGACGAACCACCCGTGCGGCACTTGAAGATGGGCAAAGGCGGCAGCCACCAGCCGCTCTAGCATGTCGGGCTCGGACGTGCCATCGGTCGCTACTGCTTCTGATGCTTCTACCGCATGGTTCTTGGGGTCGCGCGCGCCGTAGTCGAGCAGGTGCTTCTGCGTCGTCTTGGGCAGCAGAGTGAGAGCTATGATGCCGGCCGCGAGCAGGGCAAATGTTGCCTGGCAGGCAGACGACGGCGCAATTCCGAGTGTGCCCGCCCACTGCAAGGCAGCATCGGCAGTAGATGCCATTGTCGTTGATGTAGAAGCTGCTACAGCTGGTGGTGGTCAACAAGGCAGCTCTACAGAGTACTCGCACTGAGCAAGCCAAGCTGTGGACCGGGTGGCGGAGCTCGTTTTCATGTGCTTTTCGTCTAACAGAGGCGGGCCCATAATAAATGACGGCACCTTTGCTACAGTATGTATGTACTCCGTACAGTGGACCTGCAGCGCAAGCGCAGGCACGCCAGAAGGCAGCCTCCAAATTAGTCAAGCCGGCTAATATCAATGGCGGCAATGACACTCAAGTGAAGCTGTCACATTTAGGATCCAAATCTACAAGTATATAACTTATCACCCCTCTTCTTTTTTGGATCGTTGAGCCTTGGATGCATTTGTCAAACAATTCCCCCTCCACCTCCGCCTCCGCCTCAGACTCGACGCCCACCATGGCTGCACCCTACCCCCAGATCGTCCTCTTTGGCGACTCGCTCTTCCAGGGTGCCTTTGAGACGCAGGACGGCTTCTCGCTGCAGTCGGCCATGTCCGCCTACTGTGCCCGCCGCTTCGATGTCGTCAACCGCGGCCTGTCCGGCTACAACACCTCCCAGGCACTCAAGATCCTGCCCGATATGTTTCCGCTGCCCAAGTCGTCGTCGCCGGCCGACGACCCGTTTGTCCCCAAGATTGCCTACCTCATCATCCTGCTGGGTGCTAACGACGCCGCCCTGCACACACAGGAAAACAACCAGCATGTGCCTCTGGCAGACTTCGGCGCCAACCTCGAGTCCATCATCTCCCACCCCAACATTGTCGCCCACAAGCCGGCAAAGATCATCCTGGTCACGCCGCCGCCCGTCGACAGCATCCGCCTTGCCGACTACGAGAGTCTTATCTGTGGCTACCACAGGCCCGCGTCTCGCCTCTCATTCATCTCGGCCAGCTATTCCGAGAGGGCCCGGGAGGTCGGCGAAACGTTTGCCAAGGAGGGCCTGGACGTCGTAGTGGTGGACCTGTACAAGGCACTCATGGACCTTGCCGTGAAGAGGACGCCCGGCTTCGACCCCAACAGCGAGATCAAGCTCGGCGATAAGAGAACCCAGCGCGGCTACCTGGCGAACCTGCTGACCGACGGCCTGCACCTCAGCGCGGAGGGATACCGGGTGCTCTGGGACGAGCTGAAGCAGCACATCCCAGCACCGAGCACCGACGACAAGTCTGTAGACTATGTGTATCCCTCGTGGCAAGTGGCGCGACGACTTGATGACGACATCTAAGTTATCCGAGCAGCATGATTAATATCTAATTAGAGTTATATACTAGAATATACTAAATGTTGGCCTCATGGCAAATGTATGATGATGTAGTGGGCAGGAGCGACAGAGCTTTAATCTGATCCGCACCTTTTGGTTCTGCACATATGCGGCTGCGGCTCAAACCGCCCTTCCTAACAGCAGGCGCGACCGCTGTATTTACACACTTCAGCGGACATTCGGCTTTGTAACACCCAATTTACGTATTTAAATGCCCTATTACTTTAATTGCTCTGTTAGTCAGTCAGGGAAAGGGAAATCGTTGCAGTTTCAGTCCAGGCAGTCCAGGCAGTCCTCTCGCAGCCGGCCATCACCAACGTCGCTCCGAGCACAGACTCCTTTCCACCTCGTCGTCGACCTCCATCTCTCTCCCACGCCCAGCCTTTGCCTCCCCCTGTTCACCTCAAACGGCTTTTCTCTTATTTTCGACTAAACGCCCAAATATTCAACTGCTCGAAAACGAGCTGCAGCTGTCTCTGCCTTGTCTTGGCCATTGTCCGCCTACGGCTATCTTCTATCCTCGTCCCCCTTTCCTCTCGACAGCCGACTTATCCTTGCCTCTTCTCTCCGTCTATTGCTGTCTCGCCATCTCGCCATCTCACCATCTCTCGCATCGATCAACTCGTCTTGGTAATCGCCTTTCCTCGCGCCTTTCGTCCCTTCCATACACAGCAACGACCTCTTCACCCGCTCCTCCCTAATCTGCTCTTTTCGAAACTCGATTCAGCAGGTCCGATCCACGTCACAGCCCGTTTTGATACTTGGCTTCCACGGTCCCCTCTTCCGTCTTTCCGCTCTTCTGCACTCCTGCTCTTCTTTCTGGGAGGCTCCATCGCCCGCTCATATCGCCCTCGCCTCGCGTCCAGCTCACGCCCATCTTTTCTCTTCCTCTCTTTCTCGCCCCGTTCGACAGCTGCACGAAAACAAACGCAAAACAACCCCCTCCACACTTGACGGCCTCTTCACGCTCCCACGACCTTAACTCCCGACGACTATACCCTTCTTTCCGGCGACTTCCATAACAGCTTTACCCGCGACCAGCTTGTCGGCGTCGATCAGCAAGCTCTCTTGCTTTTGTTTTCTTGTTCTCCAATTCACATATACCCAGACCACTACGACATTGCCTACGGCCGAGCTTGCCTGCCAGCAGAGCCATATTCTCTACGTGACTGCTCGGCTCAACGAATAAGCCGCGACAGGCATCGGAGCCGACGAGCAAGCATACAGCATATACGACTCGAGCAGATTGATCATAACGACGAAAAGACAAAGCAGACAGACAAGAAGAGCAGTCTGGACCGCAGCGTGGCACAATCAAGATCGTACGGCTCGGCTTGTGATGCGGGGGGTGGAGGACTGCTAAAGACAAACGACGAGGTGCAGTACGTTGGCGGCGACAGCGACGACAGCGACGACAGCGACGACAGCGGCCTCATTGAACGGCCATATTCATCACTTCCAAACGCCACCAACATCAGTTCTCCCCAAACCGCAACCATTGCAGCGACTCTGGAAGCCGCTACCGTGGCCAAAACGCGGCCGTCCGTGTCCTTCTCCTCCCTCCCGGCCACATACGACCCCCCTTCCCCTTCCTCTCCGCCTGCCATAGGCATGGATACTCGCTTCTACGTGAGTCGCGAAGAGTTCCACAATGTCCAGATGGACGTTAGGCAACTCCAAGCCGTTCAGTCTAGCCAGTCTGAGCGGCTGCAGCGCCTCGAAAAACGAAACCAAGACGATGCGGCCATGAGGTCGGCGTGGTCAAACTCGCCCTTTCCCAGTGCCCTAGTCGGGACGCCTCAGCATGGTAAGTCTATAATATGCAGTATAGTACTAGTGTGCAGCAGCTAACAGCACAGGCCCTGTTCGCTTGCCGTCGACAGAAAACTTTGACCTCGATGAACAGAGCCAGACTCTCGGATCTCTGCACCTCGAGCCCGACGATGAACCGATCCGCCGGGCAGCTGCAGCATCCCGTGCAAATAGTGTTCGTTTTGATGAGAGCGCCAATCTGGCCCAGAGCGCGCGCAGCTTCAACGACATGGGTGCCTTCCGTCCGGGAAGCAGCCTCATGATGGAGCGGACGTACTCACACAAGTCTGACGGTCGTCACAGCTCTGCGGGGCATTCAGTTCACTCCGTACATTCTGTTACATCGGGCCGAGGTAGCAGCATCGGGCTTGACACCAACTATATGACGGGCGGAAACGATCAGGACTCGCCAATCGACATTCCGGAGCCGCCGCCAGTATTCTATGTCCTTGGGTCTGTGCCGGCCATTGTGCGGTGCTGGCTGTCCAAAGACTTTGCCAACAACACCCTTTTGTACGCCGCTGTGTGCACTGGTGCGCGAAAGTCCACAATTGACTCTTCCCTGGTCAAGGAGCTCGGCCTGGGCGAACTGGTGTACCGGGAGGTAGACAGCACGTTCAAGATCCATTTGCAGACGTACCTTGCCGAAGCGATCCCCGCGACGAAGTCGGCCGACCCGGTCCCCCAGATCCCCTTCTTAGCTGTGAACTTTGAAGTGTTTGGCATGGTGCCAACCGACGATGCCGAGGCTGAGAATGGCAAGAAGAGCATCCGCATTTTCATCGGCAGCGATGCCCTGCGAGCGCACAGTGCAGACGTCTTATTCTCGAGAAATGTCTTGTCTCTGTACAGCAGCGAGCGGGAAAAGCTGACAGTTCCATTTGTGCGGCCCGAGGACGACGGCGTGTTCCGGAACCTGTGCACGGCCAGCATCGCGCCCGATCGGCCCAAATTGAACGCGACAGCAGCTGAGTTTGTGTCGAGCGACGTCAAGTCTCGCGATAGCATCAGCGGCGAAGACGACGAGCATCAGCAAACACACCTGGATCTGTTTGACGACGAGCTGGACGGCAGCAGTGTGCACGACAGCGTCTCTCGGCACTTTGGAGCTGAGAACGGGCATGGCAACAGCAATGGTAACGGCAACGGCAATGGCAATAGTGCCACTGCCAGCGGCCAAGCAGCTCCCGCAGGCGCAAGCATACTCAGTCCAGGGGCTGTGTCGCCTACGACGGTGCATCCAGTGCCTGCCACGCGATGGCGCGGGGCAGCCTCTGGGGCTGTTTCCGACCATGGTGACGGAGATAAGGTGCCGCGAACGTCAGCAGGCTCAGACTACTCAGGCAAGGAAGCCAACCCTAGTTTTGAGAGCAGTCGGCGCGACCCGAGTGCGATCTGGGGCTCGTGGCGGCATGGCGATTCGGCGGCAGGAAGCGACGGTAGCCACCGCGACAGTGGGCCTTTGAGCGGCTACCAGCCGGCCGGCCGGTCTCGCACAATGAAGGTTCTCAAGGCCAAGACGGGAGTCGGCAATGGCACGTCGTCACGCACGGTGTCGTCATACGAGCCGACCACCAATTCAAACTCAAGCAGCAACAACAACAACAACAACAACAACAACAACAACAACAACCCGCGCACCAGTGGCGAGCATCGGCGGAAGAGTCAGGGGCATTCCAGCACGGCCGCCAGCGGCTCCGGGACATCAGTTGCAAGCAACCCAGCACCGTCGAATGTGATTCGGTGGGAATCGAAGCGGAGCATCAGCAGCAGCAACGCGGCAGCACACCAGTCCGGGCTGGGCAAGGAGAACAAGGGCCAGCAAGGGCAAGGACTGGCAGCGCTTGAGCTGCGCGGGAACCCGTCGACGGCTCCGCGCACGTCCAACCCTGTGGGCGGCGCGTCTGCCTTTGCATGGATGAAATCATCCAAGGCCAAGGCGCCGACATCTGGTTCGGAGTGAGCCTTGGCGGGCTGTTTGCTAAGCAGGTCTACAATGACAGCTATATCGAATGACGAAGAAGGGTATCTTTTTAGAATCAAAAAGAACCCCAAAAATACTAGATATTTATAATTCAACAAGTCAAATCAAACTCAACGTACAGCGGTTAACAGGGATTGAATATCTACTCTACTCGAAAGCACTGAAAGCTACTGATCTAGATCTTTGACAGCAGGGCATTGAGTGCGGTCTTGGTGTCGGCGCTCGTGTCCTTGACGAGGCCGACGATGCTGCGGAACTGCGGGATGCTCGCATCGCCCATGGTCTCGTACATCCAGCTCTCCGAGGTGGTGACTGTGGCGCCGGCCGCGCGCAGCCGTGCCAGGGCGATGGGCACCTCCTCGGGGTTGCACGACGACACGCCGTCGGCCAGCACGTAGACGGCGTGGCCGTCGGCCAGCATGTCCAGCGCCGTCTGCGTCACGCAGATGTGGGACTCGATGCCGATGATGACTGCCGTGGTTTTTGCGGTTGTTGCGGTTTTGTTCTTGGCCGATAGGGCAGCCTTGACGTCGTCTGTCCACATGCTGAAGCGCGTCTTGTCGGCATCGACAATCAGCTTCGCCTTGTTGTCCTTGTCCTTGTCGGCCGCGTCGGTCGAGTCCGAGTATAGGGAGGACAGCTCGGGAATGGTGTCGCCAAGCCGGGCGCGGTTCTGGGTGGTGACGACGACGGGAATGCCCAGGAGGCCGGCGGCCCGGAGGACCTTGCGCGACGTCAGCACGACCTTGTCAAACTCGTGGATGGCATTGCGGAACTTTTCCTGGATGTCGCAGACAAAGACGGCGCTGTTTTGTATACGGAGGGCCATGTTGGTTGACTGGTATATTGTAGATGGCAGCTGAGAGTTGCAGAAAACCCAAAACTACAAAAAAAAAATACAAAACTCCAAAACACAAAAGACATCCATGTGCCCGGCTGCTAAAAGTACAGACGTTGGCGGTTAGAGGTTTGCGGGGGAATGCGAGGTCGAGCTGGTTTGTGGGGTAAGCCCGTATTGTGTAAGGTAAGCCGAAGCCGAGGAGCTTCATCTCATATCATTGACATGAGCATAGAATCCCAACTGCTTGGTTCACATCTGCCTTTCTTTACATTTTCCGATTTATTTATTGTTTTGTGTAGTTGTATATTATTCTTATTTGAGTATAACTACTGTAACTTTATGTATATCTCCATGTCTGATTATAAATTATATTCCATTTGTTTATATTTAAAATGTTTTATTCAGAAAAGCCGCAAAACACATATCAAACAACAATTAAATGCTACAGGTATAAGGTAAAAGCAGCAATGCCACCCAGTCCGATACTTGATCGATAGACGCGGCTCTTCATCGACGAGCAACTCGGCAAAAGAACGATCACAGGCTACAGGAGACGTCTACGAGAGGATGCTGCCGGCAATTGAGCTACAGCATGCCTACGGCACCTGGTTCAACAGGCGGCAGGTGCTGTACATGCTCTTCCGTTGAGGACCATAGCTTCACAAGGCTCGTATAGAAGAACGCAGGCGATGTGGCAAGCGGTATATGTACAATACGAGTTGTTTTGTTTCGAGCGTATATAAGAACGGTAAAGAACAAGACCGCAGTAGATTGGCAGTAGATAGCAATGCCGAAGACCAGACTGAAAGCAAGACCGGCAAACGAACACTGGAGACCAGACTGATGCCGGCATGTCCCACTGTTTGATATGATCAATGCTCGGTTCGCTCGTTTAGTATCCATATTCAAACTCAATTCAATGCCGACCATTCGATGTTCGTAGATGACCGGAACGAGGTCGTTTGTCTATTGATTGCTGATGCTAAATACAATGCGCTTCGGGCTTCGATTCGACTTTTTTTTCGACTATATTTCGACCATATTTTCGACCATAGACAATGTAGTCACAACGTAGCGTGAACGTAGCGACAACGCTTACTTCAGGACAGCCTGGATGGACTCGAGGATGTCGATCTCGATCTTGGCCTCGGCAATGTCCTTCTCGCTGCCGCTGCCGTTGGCAATCTTCTGGGCCTCGGCCAGCTGGGCCTTGACGGCCTCGGCGGAGAAGTCCTCGAGGGGGTAGGCCTCGACGGCGTTGATGCTCAGGACGGAGTTGGGCTGGACGGTGGCAAAGCCGCCGGACAGGAAGAACTGCTTGCTTGCGCCAGACTCCTCAATGACCTCGACCAGGCCGGGCTTGAGCTGCTCGATGGAGGGGACGTGGTTGGCGAGGACGCCCATGTCACCGGTCTCGGCGGGGATGTTGACCTGGACGACGTCGTGGGACTTGTAGAGGGACTAGACAGTTAGTGTGTGTCGGCGCAGGTGTGCATGTGTGTATGTTTGTAATGGGCAAAGAGGTAATCGTCGAGGTGGCGTGTATCGGTGTTGTAGGCTGGCATCGGCATGACATGGCATGGCATCGACATTGACATCGACATCGACATCGACATCGACATCATGTGCGCGGTTTATGGCGCGGTGCGTACCTGGTGAGGCAGAGACAGGCTCAGCTTGATCTATGTCACAGTTAGTATAGCGTCATGTACAACGAGCCGGGCTCGAGCTTGACAGGCAATTGGCAAGCAGAGAGCAACCAGCCGACCGAGGGATAGGCCCGCAGGTCCGGGGAGCTTGCCTTGTCGGGGACAGCATCGGCATAGGTTCTCCGCTGGATGGCGGCAACCCGCGGCATCATGGCCGGGCGTGCACGCAGAGCGGCACGGGCAACACGCATAGAGTTCATTGTGAGGGAGGTAGGGTCGAATGTTCGAAAAAGGCTTCGAAAAAAAAAAGAGTTGTAGAGGACCGTCGTGGATGTGGACGGCGGAGGGGCGAGTACAGACAAGGAGCTTTCGGAGGACGGGAGCAAAAAAACAATCACCAGCGAAATTGGAAATGGGTTCCGATTTTCCCCCCAAAGCCAGAGAGACCAGTCCTCAGGGGTCCACTGCCAGCCAAACAGCCGATGTTAGAGCACGTGACTTGAGCTGTGTAGACGAGCACGAGATAGGACACGTGATATTAGGAGTAGTGCATAGAAGAATGCTCAGTAGTGCATACGAAAATGCAATAAGCGTAAAATGCATGTACTGGGGTGTGGGCTGGATAGGCGATGTGCGAGCTCCCGTCTGTTTCCGATTACGGGGCAAAGGCAGAGAATGATGAGGTCATCGCCGTTTAGTCTGATTGCGCCTCTTCACGATATGACTGAGATTGCGATTAGTTAGAAATAAATTAGAAATAAAAATAGAAATAAATACCAACAAACCAAGCAGCTTTGTAAGACAAAAGTGTCATCTGCTGTCTCATCGCGATTTGAGTTCGGTCTACTTTGGTTTCTTCAATCCAACGACTGTCATGACAAACAAATCCGTCATCGCCATGCTTTGAGCCTTGCTGCTCGTTGTTTGGGAAACACAAGAAACCGGCTGACAGAGACGGTATCAGACAGATCTGCTCACTGTGCGCCGACAGACACAGGAATGCCGGTGCCGGTGCCCAGCCTCAGCCTGGCAAACTACTGAGGCACAGCTGTACTTTGGTCTGTTTTCTTCTTGTTCTTTTTGTTGCTCTATGCTCTATGCTCTATTGTGCTTTTAATAGATCAAAGGGCAGAACGAGGCTGTACCCAAGACAAGAACAAACGGATTGACTGTCGAAACCATTCTTGCCAAGGTGTGGCTGCGTGAGCGTGCTGCCGTTTGGCGGCGACGTCTGTGTGTGGAAGGATGACTCCGTTTCGATATATCTCGATCTCGGCTATGCACGAGCGCAAAAGAGTGTACATAGCCATGAATACATGTACAGACTACCGTGTATCTTTTCATGCCGAGTAAATCCCGCAGCCATTATTGGGAGGGAACAAACGGTGTGTGCAGAAACGACTTTGACAGGAGTACCTGCTTTCTCCGTTAGTCTCCGTTTTGCGACTCCTAGCGTGTTCTAGTGTCGATGTGCACGTTTCGTTTTCTGGCGTTCCCATGTGTTTTGTCTACGATTTTGTTGACCCTAGAAGACAACTAGGAAAGACGACAGCTACTGGCTTTGTTCGCTGTCAAGTATCTGCAAACGAACAAAGACCTACAAACCTAATAAACCCGCCGTTTTCTTTTCCCCTTCTTTCCTTCTTCAAACTGGCCGGAAGAGCGGCCTCAGTGCACGCCACTCGTCAGACTCGGGGCACACCATTACTATTGCGCAGTCACCCGGCAGCACGTTGTGGCGGTCAGCTCGCTTCTTTCTCTTCTGCCCTTTCTCTTTGCTGCTGCTCTTGGCTATTGTTCTTTGCTCTTGCTCCGTCGGCTTGCCTGTCCCGTGTATTCTTCATAAACCACTACGTCTACTACATGTGGTGCTGTTCACTGACATAGTCATGCACAATCAGTCTTTCCAGTCCTCCTGCTCGCTGCCAACTCTCCCCTCGTTCTTTCGTTCTTTCGTTCTCTCGTCTTCGCCCTCGCCCTCGCCGTCGCTTGTCGCGCGTCAGATTAAAACACAGGTCTACTAAACGGTGTCACCGCAATTGGCTAGCCCGACTCTAGCCAAAAGAAACGGTTCCTAAAACGGAAGCACTTACACGCACCTGACTTGCTCACGTTGCTCTCGCTCTCACGGGCCGGTTGTCAACTCACCGCTTGCATCTGCTCTGTATCAACTCTTATTGTAGAAGTGCTCGGAATATTTGATCTGGCTCTTTACTATGCAAGTGTCGCATAGACTACATTGTGGCTCTATAGATTTCCCCTCATCTGGCTGAAAGAAGAAGGTTGACACGAGCCTAGTGTATGATGCGGGATGTTGGGCAGAGAGAGGTTGATATGTCTATGTTAGAAATGTGTAATGGGTTTATAATTAAAATGGCAACAAGGCAGACCAAAGGGGGAGCCGAAGACGACGCTGGCACAGCTGCAAGAGCACGCGAGGCGCGAGTGTCATCGACTGTCATCAATATTGAAGAGCAAAGGTTCCTCCCGCCCGCAGCTGCGAATCAGCTCCTGAGACTGGCGATGGCTACTGCGTTGTTCCCATGCCATCCGCAGACGATGCAGATTAGTATACTATGTAGAGTCGACGCAGAGTTGCGGGGTTGCAGCAGCCATGGCACGGTTGTATGCACAGAGTACGGAGAGTACGGAGAAGACGGCAGTAGAGGAGAGCTGGAGAGAGCTATTCGTGGGGGTGCCGTCTCTGCTCTCGTCTCTCGTCTTGTCTTTCGTCTCTCGTTTTCGTCTCTCGTTTTCGCCTCTCGTCTTTCTATTCTTTGCCGTTGTCTGTACCGTGTCTTGCCTGCGTCGCTTTCCCCAAAATCATGCGATTGTCTGCACAATGACAATATCGTGCCACTGCTTCCACCCACCCATCAGCCAGTATGACAGACGCTGCGGCGTCTGTAGAAATGGGAATGGCAGCACGGCTCGACATGCCCTTTGCGAGCCGTGCTGTTCCAACGAAGCCAAGTCAACTACTATGTACGGAGTACATACATGGTCTCGTCTCTGATCTCTGATCTCTGACCACCCTCTCACCAAAAGCTACGACCGCTTTGATGCGACGTTATAGCAGCTAATGATGCAACCACAGGTCACATTACCGTCGATGACCATTCGCTATGTACCCTACGACTTATCGAGAAGCAAGTGGACAAGCTTGATAGACCCGGGTGTGATGTACGGGAGATATCTGGCGGTGTGGTTGACTGTAGGTATTCGACATACAGTACAAACTGTACATGGTAGCACATCGTTGCATGATCGTCTGTTGAAATACTGCGCCGACTCTACAGCGTGCCTCGACAGTGTCTCCCTCTATCACCAATACCATGCACATCTCCTCGTCATCCGCGCTAGGAGAGTAAAGCCCGCCAAGGACCAAGAAAAGAGGCAGCCGTCGAGCATGTTTGAGTGCTGTTGTAATGATCGACAAAGGGGATAAAGGTAGTCTCTGTAGAGTAAACTGTAGTAGACTTGACAACAGCGACCGCACACTATCACCCAGGGTATCAGGACGGGTATCAGGACCAGGGTCCTATTAGCCTCTCTTTGATATTGGTGACTCTGATCCCTACTCTGCATAGTAATATCACCCCATTCCAAGTTGTCGTGAGCACCATCAATCGGCACTGGCATTGATTGGCATTGTATCGGAATCTTTATTACGTCAACTGTCAACTATTGTGAAACATTGAAGTCGGCACCGCAACTGCTCGTCAACTTCCCTGTCCAACACTCTGTAGAGTAGTCCCCTGTAGATATCCTGCGCTTGCAGCGGACAACTCGAAAATCGAAATCATCTGCATCTGCACGCTGCAAGTCAAGGCCAGCGCCAGACAAGACAAAAGCACGCCAGACACAATCAAGCTAGATAGACAGCTATCAAACAATCAGACAATCAAACAATCAAACAATCAAACAAACCAAAGGATGGCGCGACGTGGAAATGGATTAATCAAGAGAGAATCACGACGGAGCCAAGAGGGCATGTCAACGTGCATGGGACCCGCATCAGCACAAGTAGAAATAAGCACGATGCTCTCTCTCTCCGTACAGAGTATTGCAGCTGCTTAAGATATCAGAACAGTGCCGAATCAGGGCCCTTTCCCACCCTCCTCTCTGCTGTTTCCCGCTGGAATACCCTGATTCTGCACGCTGTCCCGCCTGTGCAGAGAGCTGCCTTGCATCTACATGGTCCTATCTACAGGGGATGCATGAGCACGACCAAAGCTTGTTTTCAGCGCATCCTGCTATCGTTTGAATAATAGTACTCCGTACTTGTCGAGTCTCTGCCCCGTACTCTATTATACTGAGCAAACGAGAGTGTGCTACTTAGCAGATTCCGTTTCTGCATGCTCCGTCCGCCAAGAGGATCGACTCCGTTTGAGACGAAAAAAGACTGCTGGACTGCATAGTATGTATCTTATCAACTGCTGTGGCTGCCCGCATCGGACGGATGATCACCTGAATGCTGTACAGAGCAGTTGCAGAGTAATTGCAGCGCAGAGGTTGCAGTCTTGCTGCACGGTATGCAGTCTGCTGCAGAGAACTTTCAGTCCCGTTGCCATGCGGTGCCACGACAGCACGGCGGCACGTAGTACGTAGTGTGGTGTGGTAGCGTTGTTCTCCTATTGCGAGCTGTTTTGATTATCGTTAACAAACACGCGCACACACACACACAAAGGCTGTCCCGTGTGTGCATATAATGATCATCTCGACCGGCTTGGAAAACCTGATATCAAGCGGACTTTCGACACTAACAGCAACGACGCAAAAGAGACTATGATACGATGTACCATAGTAGGCGTATTCCCTTGTTTACTTCTCCATTGCTCTTTGATTGCGTGTAATTAAACCTCGAGAACGGACACTAGCAAACAGGCTTTTGCGAACGACGAGGAGGACAAGATATCAGACTGCCTGTCACGCTTCCGTAAGCCTATCTCAGCAGCCATCTCACATACCCCAGAACTACATAGTTTCTTACACCCAATAAGCACTACAAGAAGGACCAATACGAACTGGCATCTGACTTTACAGACTAGTCTGCTGGAAACAAACAAATACGACCAAAATGCGGTGTAATAGCGTCTGTAATCTGTGTTTGAAACAGCCCTAAACCCGAAGAATGTGCCGTTATTGCGGACAATATTGTGTGTACGGAGTACTTTATTTATGCAGAGCGATACCCGTAGAGGGTTGGCAGAGTGCAGACACGAGACGGAGCCGGCCACTCTGCCGTGGCTGTCTACTGTCTATGCGCCTTGTCCGACTGCTGGCTGCCGTTGATTCGCTGATGCACATACATACTCGTATATCTTACTGATTCACTGATTCACTTTCACTCACAAGCACTGACTGTGCTTTGCTTGGCTAGACATTGCGCTCAGTCACCGCCATCCGCCGCCACCTGCACTTCAGTCATCTCTGCCAGCCGTCTCAGTCGAGATCCGGAATCCGCAATCCGCAATCATTCCGTGTATTTACCGTGCTCGTAAATGAATGTCGCTAACAATCCCATAATCCAGCCACGCAGCATGCATATTCAACAAATTCGGGACGGGGCAGAGGGTCTTGTGTTCATCTTACGAAAGAATATCCATCCCCAGCACCAAATATCACATCAGCCCTGGCCTTGTTTGATTACTGTGCTTTGTACATACAGTAGTAAGGGTGCAGTTGCGACGTCCACAGACGGCTACAACTGTCGTGGACGCCAAGCGAGATGCAGGGAGATGGGGATACCCGCCCGTAGCCGTGGAGGGTACCGCAGAGGAGCCGTACAGTGTACGGAGTTTGTAGTTATTTCTTACAGTAGAGGACCACAGATCATAGGGGCAATGCCAAGCAGCCACTCACAGCACCAGCACCGGGCTCGTTTTGTGTCTAGCTGGGGGATGGATTGTGGACTGCCCGTGGTGGACTCTGGTCTGTGGGCTGTCTGGGCTGGTGCTACATAGTAGGACTGAGATATTGAGATATTGGAATATTGAGATATTGGGATATGAAGTGGACTGTGCACAGCTAAGGCATGCTCCCTGCGTTTTGGTATTCACTTTCAGCTGCAGCTCTGCGGCTCCGTTTTCATTCTTTTGCCTGGTTTTCTCTGTCTGTCTCTGTCACGCCTCGCTGTCCCTCTCTCAGATACCTCAGACGCCTCAGACGCCGGCAAGAATAGGTCCAATCTCATGTAACATTGCCTCTGGAACCGTTGATGTTGAATACGATGGACAGACTGTCAGCTGCAAATGTCGGTAAAATACACCGTAATCTTCTCATGCTACCCTACAAGCATGCTCTGCAGCAGTGGTACGCTTCCCCTTGCTCACTGCAGCCGATTCCATCATGCATAGTCTGTCTCTCCAGCCTCCCAGACCTTCAATATTTGTCTAGCTACAATGCATGCACTCTGTGATTATTCTTATGCCATAGCCAGGTCTGGATTCCAATGGCCACGGTCGCGTTGGAAGAGTTTTCTTTTCTTTGATTTTTACGCTGCGTGGTTTTGCTATTTAATTCTGCATTTAATTCTGAATTTGATTATGTATTTAATTTTGCACTTAATTTTGCTACCTCCTGCTCTACTCTACGTCTGGCCTTTCCCATTCTGGTCCAAAATGGCGGACCGTATTCCACAGCTTTTCAGGGTAGCGTGCTTGCTGCCTTTTTCTTCTTTCCCTCCCTCCCTGTTGACAAATGGAAACTCCCAGCAGTACTCCAGCAGTACGGGGAGCAAATCTCGTTTATAGTGGACGGCCACAGGTAGAATCCAGAATAGCGCTGAAAATTTGCAAATGAGTAAATGACTGCAAATTTGCAGTCGAATTTTCATTTTCACTATTTTCGCTTACTTGTGCCTTTCCACTTCCTATTTTAATTTGATTCAGTGCAAAGTTTTCAGGCCATGGCTGTGACTGACCGATGGTAGGCGAGCAGCACAGCAAGAGGCCGGGATGACTAATAACAACTTTTGTCATCTGCTCGTTCTAGTGTGTTCCTGTCGCATTCTTCCGGTGACTAACAAACTAACAGTGGCTGATTTGCCTTTTTGCCTTCTGAGCGCCCTGTACCTACATAGTAGTATGGTTTTAGAATTTACCCTTCTAAAATTAGTCCTTTATTTCTGCAGTTTTCTCTTCTTGCTTCTTTTTTTTGTCGTGTTTTGGCGCTTTGAGACCGAGGTCGGCACCGTGTGTTGTTGATATCGCACACAGTGCTCACCGCTTCGTTGCCAGCGCTAACAGGTCACTTCTCCCTGGGACCAGCGCGGTAAGAAAATCTCGCAGACAGGCTAGCGCTGCTCCTCAGACAGTGCATACATGGCTATTAGGGGTGTGCGCACTGTTTGCAAATGCGCTACTGTCGTACAGACAGACAGTAATACTCTTTGAGAATTATGCATGCCTCAGCAAATTATAGTAGGGCTTGGCTCCACCCACACACAGTTCCGCCTGTCTGTGTCGCTGCTGTTTCCTTTGCCGGCGCTGTCTTGAGCGAATGGGGAAAGAACCAGCGCTGTGCTTGTGCTTCTCCTTCTTCTTCTTTGCCTTTTGCCTGCCCTTCTATCCGCGACTAGTCTCGCTGCAATTGCTCCTCGCCCCTTCCTAAAAAGGAAACATACAGAAAACGGTCCACCGTTTTGTTTCTTCCTGTCATTTCCCATTTATTTTCGCATTAAAGTTAATCTTCAATCGTATTGTTTCGCGCCCTCGCTCTTGCCGTTTTCTGACGCCTGCACAGGTCATGCCCCCACACTCTCTCTCTCCCTTCACCTCGCCATCAGCCCCAGAACTACGGGTACCCCCCCTCTTTCGTTCTCCCATCTGCCACTGCTCCTTCCGTCCCAGGCCCCAGAAAACTCATTTGTAGGGAAAACTTTAAAAACCTGATCTCTGATTTTTGATTTTGCGATTTTATGGACTACTCGTAGTGTGATTCGTAGTGTAGTTACTATGTAATTTCTCAGTAGGAAAGGCACTGCCCACGCTTCCTGCTGCATTTGATCGTCTGCCCACCGCACCTGCCTCCCCGACATATCGACAAGTCACCTCCGTTTCCATTTGCACTCTAGTCTGCCGTTTTGCTCTTTCCTCTTTTCTCTTGTTGTATTTGTGTATTTTTCTCTGTTATTTTCAACCTCCTCATATCCTCATATCCTCCTGGCCTCCCTCTCCCCTTCTCCTCTTTTTGCTCCCTCTCTCTTCTTCTCTTCCTACAGCCAAATCAACACACCACACCCCGTCTGTCGACGCCTTTGTTCGCAGTTACGACTGGTTGTACTGGCCTCTTGGCCCGGCATTCATCATTCCCTTTCATACGCCCACGTCTTACCTCGCCTCGCCATAAATACACAGTGGCTGTGTGATATACTACTATCGAGCAGATCCCCAGCAGCGCCATCCTGCTTGCTCTCTACGCATATCAGTCACTCTCCCACTCGCCTCAAACAACAATACGCCATCTCCCAGCGCTCCGAGGACCCTGCATTCCATCTCTTAGCAGCAGCCAGCCCAAGAAACGGATACACACCCCCAGCGCAAATCACCTGCCGCCGCCAGCTTTCTTTGTTTGGCTTTCTTTTTTCGGCTTTCTTTCTCTCGACTTTCTTCCATTCTTCTTTCTTTCTCTCGTGTCTTATTAATTCTCTTTTATTCTTTTTATTTTCTTCCTTCTTTATTCTCTTGTTCCGTCGACATTCCCTCTTGCTCTTCCATCTTCCCATCTCTCTCTCAATATCCCGAGACAAGACTCCAACCGGATCGACACGCACAGACAAGACATCCAAAGATACACATTACACTCCGCCTCCCCCTGTCCAACCCTCTGGAAACATCCTCCACCACTTCTTGTTCGCCAGATACTACAACCCTCACCTTGGCCTTTTCTTGGCTGTCAAACATCACCTCCCAACGCCAGACCGACGACGCGGCCTTTGCCTTCGTTTGTGACGTGTTGATATACACTTTCCAGAGTCGCCAGTGTCCGAAGATCCGATCGAGAGAGACAAAATCACATCATCGTCCGTCTCCCTCTCACTCTCAACCACATCGGACCCTTTTCAACCTTTTTACCCTGCGATCATGTTCGTCATCTTATAGCAATACGGTCCCTAGGGACGACCTCGCAACTCATTGTGTCATAAAGTCATACAAATCAACCTGAGCTGCTTTGTTGCTTGTCTGTTGACTTCTTTCGTCGAGACTCTTTCAACTTAACGATCACACCTTATTACAACTTGGTCACCCACCCGGTTCACTCAACTTCGCAACACAACTTCAAATCACCATCACCTTTACATCTCGACTCTTACATCTCATTCACACCATTTCACATCAACTCTCTCACAAGTCTCTCTCACTTTCACTTTCACATTTACTTTACTTTTCTCTCCCTCTCTTCTACACACACATCTCAAAATGCCGATATATACAAGAAACGGCACGGCCACGTCAAATGTCCTTGCCTGGACGGCTCACGCGGCCAACGGTGTCGAAGAGGATGCCGGCGCTGAAGCTGACGAGCCACCAGACCGAGCTCGACAGTCTGCTCAAAACCCTTCCCAAGATATGTCTTTCCAAAAGACGACCGTCCACCGCTCAAGGGAGCACGTTGAGTCTCTTCTGACCCGTGCTCTGCAAAGCCAGTCCGAAGACGAGAACGCAGACGAGATCTCCGCTGCTGGCATCTACCAAAGACGCCGCCGCTCGATCACCAGCAACACCAGCCTTGCTTCTACTGCCGGCTTCACCAGCGACACCGGCATCACTACGCCGCCTCGCACAAACTCGCCTAGCCCTCGCATGACCATGGCCAAATTGTCCATATCGGAGACCCCCAAGGCCCAGGCCACCGCCAAGACGTCTGTCTCTGTCAAGCCCACCCAGGTCCAGGTATCTACTGAGCAGACACAGCCTGCTGCCGAGGTGGCGGCCCCAAGAAAGCGCTGCATTTCTTTTGCCTGTGGCCCTGTCAAACCGAGCCAAGCCAAGGCCAAGCCGGCGTCACCACCGATCGCCAGCACAAAGACGCCTGGCCCCGACGACACGCCAAAGGCTGCATTTGCACAGCTCGCCAAGCCCGACGAGGTCACACCTGTCCCCAAGGCAGAGCTTCCGGCGCAACCCAAGCGGTCGTGCATCAGATTTGCCTGCCCTGCCCGGCCAGCCACTGACGCACACAAGCCCCAGTCGTCTGCAACCCTCAAGGTTGAGGGGCAGGGCCAGGAGCAGCGCAGCAAGCTTCTCAGAAGACCCTCGCCTGCCCCTACTGCCGTCCCCGAAGCCAAGTCGCCCGCTTCTATTCGCAAGCACCTGCGCACCAACTCGTCCAATTCTAATGCTCGCTCGCCTCGCCCTGCCAACCGTAATCCGGCTGCTCGCCAACCGTCTCACAGCCCTGTGGCTGTCCGTGCCAAGAAGTATTACAATGCTGCACCAAGTGAACTGAAGGGCGAATCATCTCGCTTCCACGGTTTTGCCAGTGATGCCCCTCTTGAAGATGATTGGATCCGCCAGGAAAAGGTCACTTATAAGAACCGGCTGACTATCGATGACACCCTGCAAAAGGAGCTCGCCATTCGTCGTCTGGTCAAGGAGGCCGAGGAGGAGGCCGAGCAGGAAGAGAACGAAGACGATGAGGACAACAACAACGGTGTCGACGAGGACGACGATGAGGATGCCGACGACAATGACGACGATATTGAGGATGAAGACGACGAGGACGATGATGAGGACGACGAAGACGAAGATGAGGACGACGACGAGGACGACGACGTTTTTGAGGGCTACAGCTCTGGTGCTTCGGACGGCTACAAGACTGACAACGAAACTGGCTTCGCTTCTTCTGACGAGGAAGATGATGGCCTGGTTCTCTGGACGGTCAACCGTGCCGCTCACCAAGAGCGCGAGTACAACAACGACGCCGATCACACCACCCTGCACCAGGTTGGCACTCCCGTCTTCCGCCGTCTCTCTGTCGATGCGCACTCGGACTCCTCTGACTATGTGGCTAGCCGTGCTCTGCGGCAGGAGATGCCCAAGCACCGCGAGATCACCCGTCGTCCTGCCACGCCCGAGCTTCCCGACAGCACCGACTTTGTGTGCGGTACCTTTGATGAGGACCGCCCGCTAGAGGAGGCCTACCTCACGCACATCAAGGCCCGCAAGCACGGCAAGCTGCACGTCATTCCCCAGGACATTGATCCCAGCTTCCCCACATCGGACCCCGAGGACAACAGCGACAACGAGGCTGCCAACTATAAGAAGCATCGCGCCGCTCAGCAGAACGGCAGCGCAGACGAGCGCATCTGGGAAATGGAGGACATCCACCATGACCAGCAGGACCGCGAGGACCGCCGCGGCAAGAAGAGAGCCGAGTCTCCCAGACGCTTCCGCTCGCCACCGCCGCCTAAGAACCGCGGCCGCTCGCCTGCTCCCCGCCGCATGGTTGACCGGCACTCTCCTACCAGGCGACTCAAGTCGCCCGCCCCCATCAAGGCGGCAAAGGCTCCCAAGCCCCCCAAGGCCGCAATGGCCATGCCAGTAGCGATTGTGCCCATCGTGCGCACCCACCTGGCTTCTCCCCCGACATCGCCTGTCGAGGGAGCTGATGGCAGGGGCATATCTCGGTTCCGGACTATTGCATTCCAGCCCGGCTTGACCCAGACCAAGTCCCTGCCTCGGCCTTCGGCCATCTTCCGCCACCAGACCAAGGAACAGCAGGCGCAGGCGCCGCCCAAGGCTAGCCGCCGCAACAAGGGCAACGGCGCCGCTGGTGCCAAACAGGGCAGACACGTCCGTGGCGCGATTGATATTGTCAAGGGCCTCGAACAGAAGCGTCAGAGACGCAAGGACAAGTTCCAGCAGAAATACTGCAACCGCGCTCGCAAGGGCCAGGTCCCCGAGCGACGGACTCAGCGTGGTGAGGGTGCCGAGAGAATGAGAGAAGTCGGTCTTCTCATGGCTGGCAAGATCCCCGCTCAGGGCCACTATGTTCTTTCAGTCTAGACTTTCAGACTTTTGATCTCTGGGGCACTCCACGCGCACGACCATATGAATGGGAACGGCGTACTTTGGTTTTTATTCTTTCTTCTTATTGTTTTTTTTTATTACCCGGTCAGGTTGTTTTACGTCACGTTTTACGGGCATCATCATTCTCATCAGTATCATCATGGAGGCATGGTTTGATTTTATCTCTTTTACATTTCTATTCTTTTTATCATTTATGTTCTATATCTCTTGTACACGAGCATTGCTTTTGGTTGTTCGACTGCAATTACTTGGTAGTTGTCTCTGCATTCAGCACAGCAACTCTTTACTGTCTTTTAATGCCTTTTCTGCTTCTTTACCTTGCATCTTCAGTTTCTTCTGCCAATACCTGCCAGCCTGGCTGTGGCTATGGCTGTCTATCGTTTTACATACACCTTTTATTCACTTTCTCTCTCATGACCTTTGCCGTTTACTGCACTCTTTCTCTTCTTCCTTTCTTCCACGGTATATATTCTACTTGCGCCCTTGCTCTGCATCCCCTATGCTACTGTACATATTAGCAACTCTGGGCGAGGACTGTTCATGCCACCGTTGCCACCTTGCACTTTCGTTTCATGCATTCCCCTCGATGACGATGACGACATTTCCTTCTTTCTCCTTTCTTCTTTCTTCTCTCTCGTTTCTTATCTTGTCTTTCTCATCGCCCAGGACGGCACTCGTGCAGTTTTACGCTTTACTCAGCAGGATATCCCCAAATGTTGGACCTTTTCACAAACAGACTTGCAGACAGAACGCAAATCAAACTGAGACGAATATACAACTGATAATTTTAATCTGGATGCCTGAATGTGAATGACTCGATGCCCGAATAACCACGTCAATTTTCAATTATGAGCCTCCACGTGTGCTTTTTTGAGTACTTGTGAATGCCTTTGTTACGTCTACATGTCCATTACATAATCAATGCCAACAGCTGGTGGTGAGTGGAAAGGGTGATGTGGTCGTTCCATAATGTGGCGACGGCCTTAGCCTTAGCCACGCACACCACGTGACCGTATTCTGGGTGGTTCCGCGTTGGTTGGGGTGGTGTCTGGTGCAAAATGCCAGCTCGCAAGCACAAACAAGCACTCTCTCTGGGCCTCTGGTGGCCTCTGCTCCTCTGCTCCTCCAAAGCTATATCAACCACCCGGTCCCGCTCCTATCTTGGTCTACTTTTTTCGGGCCCCTTTCCACCCCATTATCATCTCGACGTCAATCCTCACCACCGTCATCCCATCTCCAGATCATCGCCGGCCAACACCGAACGCCAGCCTTATCCTCGCCGTCGCCATCTCGACGCCATCTCCATCCAACCTCCCCGAACGCTACCCCGACACCCTCTGACCCGATCACAGCGCAGAGCTGATAACCGCCATCATGTGGATCGTTAACTGGTGTATGTCATCATACCAAGGATAGAAGACAAAAGACTCTATGGTACAGAGATAAAAGAGACGGACTCGCTGACAAACAGTCTACGACATGCTGTCGTCGCTCGGCCTGCTGAACAAGCACGCCAAGCTGCTCTTCCTGGGCCTCGACAACGCCGGCAAGACGACGCTGCTGCACATGCTCAAGAACGACCGCGTCGCCATCCTGCAGCCCACCCTGCATCCTAGTGCGTTTTTTTTCCTTTTCTTATTCTTTTTTTTTGTGTCTCTCGACGACGTCTACCGAAGCTAACAACACAGCCTCCGAGGAGCTCGCCATTGGCAACGTCCGCTTCACCACCTTTGACCTGGGCGGTCACCAGCAGGGTATGTCCTCTCTCTCTCTTTGCTACTTGATGACATGTATGCTAACAAGCAGCCCGCCGCCTGTGGAAGGACTACTTCCCCGAGGTCAACGGCATCGTCTTCCTCGTCGACGCCAAGGACCACGAGCGCTTCCCCGAGGCCAAGGCCGAGCTCGACGCTCTGCTGGCCATGGAGGAGCTGAGCAAGGTGCCCTTTGTCATCCTGGGCAACAAGATCGACCACCCCGACGCCGTGTCCGAGGAGGAGCTGCGCCACCAGCTGGGCGTGTACCAGACCACGGGCAAGGGCAAGGTGCCGCTGGAGGGCATCCGCCCCATCGAGGTGTTTATGTGCTCGGTCGTTATGCGGCAAGGCTACGGCGACGGTATCCGGTGGCTGTCCAACTACGTCTAGGTTTTCAGAGACTGCTCTCGCGCTCTCCAGCTATTATGACGTAGGTTTGTGTGTGTCTACCGGCACTGTCGTTTAAAGTCTCGATCAACTTTTGCGCCTCGCCTGGCCTCTCACCAACCGGGGATACCAGATGACCAGCCTGACCGGCGAGGCTTTTGTTTATCTCTTATCCTTTTATCAATTTCCCTCTTTTCCCTCTTTTCCCTCTTTTCCTCTCTCCTTGCTTTTCCTTTTCTTTTTGTTTCTCATGAGGTCTGAAAGTCGAAGAGCGCAAAGTAGGTGATTGTTATTTGTTACTCTTGCCTATGTATCTTGTTTTATCCTTACTTTTTATTATAATCATACATGCCCAGAGGTCTACGGTTCTTGTGAGGTCTTGCACGGTGATGTGAGGCGACGACCTTTGGCTCGTATCTGGTGATGGGCGCTTTGGGCTGATCACGTGTTAATTGTGTGATGGCGAGACTGAGAATGTCGACACCTCCAGCTGGGGGATCCATGACAGACATATCGATGCAAGACTGGTTTAGTCATATTAATAAAGTCAGTGCTGGATTTGCTCTTAGACATGATTCGAGCTGCTTGCGAGCAAACGACGCTGCCACGTTGTCGAGGCCGACAAGACTGTACGCTATATTTTAGCGCACGTAGGGCCTGCTACAGGCTGCAATAGCCCGGCAGTTAAGAGTTCCGGGGCCCGAGACCGCTGGAGCAGTCTCGAGCATCTCGGCAGTTGATTAAATTAAATCGATATTTAAATGAATAAGTAATATCGGCAACTTCAGCCATGCATCGATCGCACCGTACTGTATCTTACAACAAAGGCTGTGGGGTTGCACCATGCTCCGCTCCTTCCACTTACAACTCGAGCTCTTTCTGTTTTCGCACGAGCTGTTCTTTGTAGTTGCTGAACTGTAGCTGTAAGCACGGTGCTCTCCTTTCTATGAGAAGGTCGACAAAGTCAGCAATCTAGTAACGAAACTAGAGACTGAAGACTGAAGACTGAAGACTGAAGACTGAAACCAGAATCATCTCCAGCACATATACCCAATGGCCTTTGCAAGCGCCAGCGGAGCCGGCAAGACACGGCTGGAGCTGCCGGCCAGCTGCCAGCCTCCGCAAGGACCGTTTCCCGAGCGCAAGCTTGTATGGATAGTAAGTCGGCTCTCTGCTTATACGTGTTGTACATGTTTATATATGAGATAGAGCACAAGCTGATTGCAGGTCTTTGGAGGGTCGGGACACGTGGGCCGGTCGCTGGTCCGGAGCGCGCTCGCGCATGGCGACAATGTCGTGATGGTGGGCAAGAACGGCGAGATGTCGGCCGCAGTCATGCACAAGCTGGCACAGGATATCCGCCAGACAGCAGAAGCCATGATCGCGGAAGTCGCACAGTCCGAGCCGCACATGCAGTCAGACGCCCATAGCGTCAAGGTCGGCGACATCCAGTGGGCGCAGTGCGACGTCAGGTTCCGCAAGACAGTCGACGACGTCGTGGCCACGGCACTCAGGGTCTTTGGCCGCATCGACGTCGTGGCCAACTGCTCCGGTTACGGCGTTGTGGGCTCGTGCGAAGACCAGGACGAGCTCGAGGTGCGCGACCAGTTTCAAACCAACTTCACGGGCACGCTCAACATTCTGCAAGCAACACTGCCCATCTTCCGACGGCAGCGCCGAGAGGCGACAGAGGCAGCACAAGAAGCCGAGGCCGAAGCCGAAGCCGATGCCGAAGCAGAAGCCGATGCCGACTCAGATGCAGGCTCGGATGCCATGGACCTGTATGCTGAGAGAGACGGCAAAGACGCCAAATCCGAAAAAGACGACAAAGACGATAAAGACGACAAAGAGGTAGACGACCTACCCAACGGCGGCCGCTACTTGATATTCAGCTCGACGTCGGGCGCCCTGGGCGTTCCCGGACTGGGCCCCTACTGTGCCACAAAGTATGCCGTCGAAGGGTTGATTGAAGCAATGCTGTACGAGGTGGATGCTTTTGACATCAAGGCGACGCTCGTGGAGCCGGGGCTGGTCCGGCGCGACGACCCTCGAGGCGTGCAGGGTGTCAACGAGACGATGGGCGCGAGCGCAGGCGGAAACCCGCCGGTGACCCAAGAAGAAAACCCAGAACTCTACGAGCAGAGGCGGCAAGAAGAGGCGGCACGCGGCCTGCCGACATGGGGCCACTTCCTCATCAACAAGCCCAGCGCGCCCTACGCAGCGGCGTCGTCACCATCCCTGCATGCTATGCGCATGGTCAAGTGGCTGGGCGACCGACAGCCGACGGGCGTCGTGCAGTGTGCCGAGATCTGCTGGATGCTGGCACACTGCAAGTTCCCGCCAGTGCGGCTGCCGCTCGGAAGCTACGCCATTGAGAGCATCCGCGACCGGCTGCGGTCTGTGACGGAAGAGCTGGAGGACTGGCGCCACCTCAACTTTCCGGTGCCGCCCGAGGCCACTGATCCCAACTGTGGCGCTGGCGCTGGCAACACTACTGCTGCTGGCACTGCTGCTGCCGATGCTGCTGCTGCTGATAGTGCTGCCGCTGACGACGAGGACATGGCCCAGTAGGCGGATGCACGAGCAGTGGCCACTTTGTACATATAGCTATCCAATACTTCTCGCCAGTACCTTTGGAAGCAGCATGAGTCACTGCTGCTGATCGTCTTGTTGCGACTTGAAAGTTGTCTTCATCTTTTTCTTTGCTGTTTTGTCTTTCCAAATGTATGATGATTAGTCATCTCTACAGCGTGATTTCTTTGACAGTCGAAAATTCATATTCCGTACTGCATGCGCCAATGCCGTGGTCTGTACTACGCAGCCGCCAGGTGTGTCTGTACAGAGGATGGACGTTGTACAATCGCATCTCGAAGCTCAAGCTCAAAGCTTGTAAAGTGGTCCTCTTGCTCTGTGTAATACATACATTGTACGCGGCCTTGGCTAGCGTTTACAGCGCCTGTTTCAGGAAGCCGCTGTGGATGCCCTAATAGCTCAAACTGCCCTAAAGCTCCACCAGCAAAATTACAGGCCCCGAACAAGACAACAGACATGCAACTGAAAAGGGGATGAGGATACAGAAAAGAAAGAAGAACGCGCTGCTACCCGGCCTCGACCACAGTGGCTACAATACAAATATGCACGATGAAGTGTAGACTGGAGAGTGAGGGCTGAAGAGCAAGTACTGTTACTCGCTGCTGACTCAGCTGGCATGTCAACGCGCGTTCCCTGTCAATAGTCCCCTGCAGAGCCATATTTCATCGATACGTAATCCCATACTAGATAAACGGTTGTCGAGCTGGAGACGGCCCCGGATCACTTGTTCCTCTTGCGTGCTCCGTTGAAGAGCACGCGACAACAGATTGCAGCTGTACTATGTAGATATAGCTGTGATGGATGTGCTAGGTAAGCCTCACAGCTGCAAAGACGGTAAGAGCCTGCTGTGTGTCTTGCAAATATCCTGCTCAATGGTGTCCAATGTTCAGTGAAGCCAGGGAAAGAGCTGCCGGCCCCAGAGCTGCTCTTTCCTATCTCGTCCATGGCAAGTCTCTCATTTCTTTTATGCGCCTCGATCAGTGCAATTTTACTCGCGGCCCAGCCTGTCTACCACAATTATGCGCTCTTCTTTTCCTCTCCTATGGTCTTTCTTCTTTCATCATCAGAATCCTTATTTCTATCCTCAATTCGACCCGGATTCTTTTGGTATGAATTATTTCTTTCCTCGCCGACACCTCACTCCTGTCAGACATGCTGTCCAAAAGGGGAAGGAACGTCTAGCCCCACACCTACGCAATCCCCTAAATCCAATTCTACAGAGTCTTCCCCTCCCTCTCCACACTGTAATCACTGCCATGCAATACGCCGCAGCTCCCCTATCTCTCTCTGGGCGTTCTCTGCTTTTGGTGCCCCTACGTGTATTTTATATTTTAGTTCAGCAACGTTTTAATTGCTTTATTCTTAATTGCTGCCGTGTTCTTTCCACCTTCTTTCCACGCGCCTCTCCTGCCAAATCGCGGTGTGTGTTTTGTCCTCTTGGTGTATTACTGTGTAGAGCAATACCTACAGAGCAATCCTCACTGTACCATAGTATCTCCTATTGCTCCTAATTTTGGCCCATTCCCAGTCAATCCCAGTCAGTCCCCCCTTCTCCCTTTTTCTCCCCTTTCCCTTTCTGTGCAGTCCATTCGACCTCGCCTCTGTCCCGTGTAATTACTGAGTACTCTTTCCTCTGTACGGCTTTCGACCTCCCTGTCCATCAACTGCGTGTTTCCTCTTCGAGTCTCCCTTGGATTCTGTCCCCCTTTCTTATTCTCACCTGTATTCGTCTCCTCTTGACCTCCCCGTCTCCCCCATCTCGTCTCTTCTGTCTCCCCTCCTTGGACACGCGTCTAGAATACGAGCTCGTGTTCCATTCAACGTCTTCTCTGTCTCTCTCTCTTCGATTTCTCGACATCTGTCCTCGATTATCTGTCCTCGACATCGACAACCTCTTCGACATCCAGCTCCTTTTCTCTCATCGACCTCTTACTCCTCCACCGCCACAATGGACAAGAAGAACGAAGACTACAGCGGCCGCTCCATCCCGCTCCGCGCTGTCGGTGCCGGCACGGGTGGTGGCCCCGGCAAGCAGTCCGCCTTTGCGCGCGTCGAGAACAGCCCCGGCTTCTCCGTCCTCGCCTACTGCATGGCCTCCATCAGCATGACCATTGTCAACAAGTACATTGTGTCTGGCAGCCAGTGGAACATGAACTTTTTATATCTCGCCATCCAGTCGGCCGTCTGCGTCGTCACCGTCCTCGCCGGCAAGTACTCCGGCTTCATCAAGGAGCTCGGCGACTTTGACTGGCAAAAGGGCAAGCGCTGGTTCCCCATCTCGGCCCTGCTCGTCGGCATGATCTACACCGGCGCCAAGGCCCTGCAGTTCCTGTCCGTCCCCGTCTACACCATCTTCAAGAACCTGACCATTATCGTCATTGCCTACGGCGAGGTCCTCTGGTTCGGTGGCCAGGTCACCCCCCTGACCCTGGCCTCGTTTGGCCTGATGGTGCTGAGCTCCGTCATTGCCGCCTGGTCGGACATCCGTGCCGCCGTCACTGGCGTGCACCCCACCGTCGCCACCGATGCCGTCTCGACCCTCAACGCCGGCTACGCCTGGATGGGCATGAACGTCATCTGCTCGGCCTGCTTCGTCCTGGGCATGCGCAAGGTCATCAAGAAGATGAACTTTAAGGACAAGGACAGTAAGTCGTCGCTCCTCTTCTCCCCTCCCTTTTTATTTTTTGTCCATGCAATACTGACATCACAGCCATGCTGTACAACAACCTGCTGTCCATCCCCATCCTGGTTATCTGCTCTCTGCTGCTCGAGGACTGGTCGTCCGAGAACCTGGAGCGCAACTTCCCCCCCGAGACCCGCCAGAGCCTCTTTGTCGGCATCATCTACTCGGGTGTCATCGCCATCTTCATCTCTTACTGCTCGGCCTGGTGCGTGCGCTGCACGTCCTCCACCACCTACTCCATGGTCGGCGCCCTCAACAAGCTGCCCATTGCCGTGGCCGGTCTCGTCTTCTTTGACGCCCCCGTCACCTTTGGCGGTGTCTCGGCCATTGGCATTGGTTTCGTCAGTGGTCTCGTCTACGCCTGGGCCAAGGTCCGCCAGACGGCCGAGAGCAAGCTCAAGCTGCCCACCTCGAACCCCGTCATGAGCGCCAGCGCCCAGAGCTCCAAGGACGCCAACGCGTGAATTGGCTGACTCCAATATAATTTTGGCTTCTTGGATTCCTTGCAAACTCGTTTTGGTCGACTTGTTGCTATGTACCAAAGCACCCGCTCTCTACCTCGCCCCCCCTCTCTCTCGATATCTCTCTCTTCCCTTAACGTTCCCATGGACTCGGTCTTTATTTTCTGGCCTGCTTGGGCTTGAATGTCTACAAGCACAACCGGTGGCTCGTTTTGCTATCTCGTCATCCTTTTAATCCGTCCAGCCTCGGGATCTGGATGTTATGCGGTTTCCTCGTTATTACTTCTCTTCGATCCCCTCCTCTTCATTGTGTGTCTTCTCTTCTGCTATTTAGTACACATATTGTAATCCCTTGTGCGGGATGGTCTCCCTTTATATCTTCTTCCCGTTTCTCTTCTTTTCTTCTTTTCCTTTCTTCATCTCCTATCTTCTTTTCTTTTTTTGTTTCTTCTCCTTTTCTTTTGTCATTATTCTAGAGGCGTTCGGTGTGGGAACGGATCCAAAATCTAAAGATAAACAATAAGACGTACCAAATCTAATATAACTGAATGAAAATATGTGAACTGCAATGTGGCAATTAATGACAGACAGATAAAAAAAGATGTTGCAAAGCTGTCATGGTTGCCTGTGTGGCTGTCATACATAAGCATATGTAGTTCACTGTTTTCCCTCGTCGCCCAAAGTCGCCCATAGTTCCAAAACTGGGCCACACAGACACAAAGCCTCTCACATGCAAGTAGGCTAGCCCTCTGATTCGGTGCAGTCAACAGTACGCTTGCCCGTGGTGTGCAAGAAAGGCGGGAAGGTGCGTGTGACATCAGAGTGTCGCTGCTTCCCTTTTTGTACTATTAACCTCGCTCTCGTTTTCTCCTCCTTCCTTTTTATCGACCTGTGGGGCACCACTTCTCCATTCTCTTGGCTTCAGTGCAGCTCAACAAAAAAAATAATAAGGAACGACTGGGCATCTTTCCTCTCTTTTTGGTGGGATGCTTGATGGAAGCTCCTCTTGCTACTATTGCTACATAGTACATAGTAGCTGATTAAAACCTAAACGAGAAAGAGCAGCGTGGTAAAACCCAACATGAAGGAACATGTGATTAGGTCATTCGCTACCCTATTATCCTGACCTCCTGCCCCCTTCATCCCATCTTCGCCATCTTCCATTCTCTATCCTCCATCCTCCATCTTCTCTTAATTTTTTTTTTCGTTGCTACCGTTCTTCAGCAGCGTATCTACCAGCACTTTACCGAGATCTTTACCCTGGATGCTCCAGTATTACTACACTCAACGGGACCCACCTCGATATTGCGTTCCGCCTTTTTCGACGACCTCTAGCCTCTCTAGCCTCGCCCACGTCAAACACTCCCCCGAAAGTACAACTTACTTTTGAGCCAACGACAGCTCTCTCCCTGTGACCGCAGCATATAACAACTTAACGAGAGACGCCATCAACCCATACGGCTTCTGCCAGCGACAACACGCGCCACCCTCTCGAGCTCCTGTCGGTCTATTGCTTCATTGGCAGCTGGCCAGCTCCTGTCTCCTGTCTCTCGGTGACGAGGTGGCCCTTTGATACATTTGCCGGCCCATCGACAGCCGCAAGCTGCAGACCGTCAATATGCTTCCCTATATCAATGCGCGTATGTCTTGCGTCTACCCGAATATCGCGCCCGAATAGCGTACACTTCACCATATCAAGCATTGCTAACACCGCCTTCAGCATTTGTCTACGCCGCCGACAGACTCGGTGCCGCGCCCGATGAGCGTAAGTCTTGCCCCCCCCCCCCCTCCCAATACTGCAGACCACTGTTACTAACACCACCATCTAGTCAAGCTCATCTTCTCGTTCCTCCTCTCCTACCCTCTCGCCGGCCTCTTGAAACGGGTACCCGATGCTCGTCCCGAACAAAAGAACCTCTTTATTATTGGGTATGCTATGCAACGCCGCCTCTACCTCTTACTGGCCATGACTCCCTCGACCCCCTCGCAACACCTCGCTGACCGCTCCCCAGAGTTTCCATTTTTTACCTCGTCGGCCTATTTGACCTGTGGTCAGGCCTCCAGACCCTCTTCATCTCCTCCGCCGTCACCTACGCCCTCGCCAAGTACTTGCGCACCAGCCCCTATATGCCATGGATCGGCTTCGTCTTCCTCATGGGCCACATGTCCGTCAACCAGCTCATTCGCCAGTTCGCAAACAGCCCCAGCAGCGTCGATATCACCGGCGCCCAGATGGTCCTCGTCATAAAGCTCAGCTCCTTTTGCTGGAACGTCGCCGACGGCCTTGTCCCGGACGCCGACCTCTCGCCCTTCCAGCGAGACCGCGTCCTGCGCGAGCTGCCCGGCCTCCTCGACTATGCCGGCTACGTGCTCTTCTTCCCCTCCCTGCTCGCAGGCCCTGCTTGCGACTTTGCCGAGTACCGCCGCTGGCTCGACACCACCATGTTCTCCGTCCCTGCCAACCTCGACCCGGCCAAGCGCCCGCCTACTCGCCGCAAGCGCAAGATCCCCCGCAGCGGCACACCCGCCATGAAGAAGATGGCTATCGGCCTTCTTTGGATCGGCTTGTTCATGGCTTTCGGCTCGCGCTACCCCAAGGAAGCGCTGCTGAGCGACGAGGCTGGCGGCACCAACTTTTTCCGCCGCGTCTGGCTTCTCTACGCCGTAGGCCTGTCGACTCGTATGAAGTACTATGGCGTATGGTCGCTGACCGAGGGATCCTGTATCCTAGCCGGTCTGGGCTTCAACGGTGTCGATCCCTCAACGGGACGCATCTCGTGGAACCGCGTGGCGAATATCGACCCATGGGGTGTCGAGTCGGCCCAGAACACGCGCGCCTACCTGGAGAACTGGAACATGAAGACCAACTTGTGGCTGCGCAACTACGTCTACCTTCGCGTCACGCCGCGCGGTAAGAAGCCCGGCTTCCGCGCCAGCATGGCCACCTTTGTCACCAGCGCCTTTTGGCACGGTTTCTTCCCCGGGTACTACCTGTCGTTTGTGCTCGCCAGCTTCATCCAGACCGTGGCCAAGAACTGCCGCCGCCTCTTCCGGCCCTTTTTCTTTGCCGACCCAGCCACCCTCAAGCAGCCGCTGCCCGCCAAGACCTGGCTCTACGACCCGCTCAGCTGGCTCTCGACGCATCTCATCTTCTCGTTTGCCGTCGCGCCCTTTGTGCTGCTCACGATGCAGGATTCGTTCCTGGCGTGGTCGCGCGTCTACTTCTACGCCGTCATCGCCATTGGCGGGTTCACGGCCTTTTTCGCGTCGCCTGCTAAGCGCAGCCTCAAGAAGGAACTCGACCGGCGCATTGCAGCGGCTGCCGAGTCGCCTGAGGCGGTCTCCGAGAAGGCCTCCCAAAATGTCAAGGACGCAGAGAAGCCCCCACCAGTGGCGGCAGTCGAGCAGAGAGCCGCCATCATTGCGGCGGCTGCTTCCAGATTTATCGACAACACGCTGGACGGCAACGAGTCCGAGCCCGATGCAGCCGACCTGCCGCGCATGGCCAAATTTGCCCAGACCCGCGAGATCATGGGCTCAGGTCTGCCGGCCGACCCGGTGGGCGAGATCGACGATATGGTGAGCGAGCTGCGCGAGGAGGTTGAGCTGCAGCTGCAGCACCGGCGAACCGCTAGCAATGGCGGGGCTGTGGGTGGTGCTGGTGCTGGCGCTGATGCGACGACAACGAGTGCCCAAAAGGCATCACCAAAGTCTGCCCTCAAGCGGAGAGCATAGGTTGAGATTGGGGATTATTTCGGATTACAATGGTTTGGCGGATTGATTATAGACGAGTTGTACGTCACTTTTGGCTTTTGGCTTTTGGCTTTTTACTTGCCGTTAGTTTCATGTTTGCTATCATTCTCTTGGAGTTTGCATAGATCATTGCTAGCGAGGTAGCACAGGGAGCAGCTATAGAGCTTCATGATTTTTATGATTTTATAAATTGGCATTGGATTTCCACGTTTATGTGACTGCGATATATGTTGTGATTCTGTTTTAGATATAGATACAGGTATAGTACTGTTATTCAAAAAGTAAATAGGTAATAGTTATTATATGTAATGGTGCCAGATGGTGTAGACCCAAAGGCGCCGAGTATACTCCAAACCTCCCAGGAGATGGCTGTATATATGAATGAGACGGAGACAGAAATGTAAAAGAAATATGTGTATGACGCCCATTTCTTGGGTTGTGTGGTGTTTTAGCAGGCTGTTGCAGAGTGTATGCCGTAGCAATGAAAATGAAGAGATATAAAAGGACAAGACAAGAAATGAATATGATGATGTTATACAAATGTTACAGATAAAGAAAACGGGACAGGGAAGGAAAAAGGAAATAGACTAGGCAAGTTTTGCCGGTGGTCTAAGGAAAAACATAAAGGGGAATAAAGTGCGACAGGGCAGACGTGAAAATTGTGTAAAACATAAGCGTGAGTCGTAGATGAAGGAGAATGGAATAGGTAAAAGGTGGAGAGAGACAAGAGACGACAGGCTACTGTCCCCAGTGCTGCTTGACGGCGATGACAACCAGGGCAATAATAGCACCAAGCACGAGCAGGCCAAACAGGGACATTACCCGGTTCAGAGTCCGCCACCAGCGCGCGCTCTGGAACCGGTTCTCATCCGCCTGCGTGATGCGCTGCTTGAGCGCCTCCGCAACACCGTACTCGCCCTCGCTTTCGGCCATGCGCTTCTCCATGGCCCGTTTCGGGTCAAGCGGCAGCGGTAGGAACGAGGCCACCATCCACGTCAGTGGCATGATAAAGCCAATCGTAAACAGAATGACTTGCATGTTGCGGCGGTCGAATCTCGACGACGTGTCGCTCCAGACAACACTGGGCGGCTCCCAGACGCTAAAGCGGGCGGCACGGCGGTCCATTTGCAAGTGTGGCGACCAGATTGAGCTTGTAATGCGGCGCAGGCCGCGTGGGCGCTGCAGTGGGTAAGCGTGCAGCACGCCGTCCTCGCCAACACCGGCGCCCATGTCGACGGCCTCTGAGCCTGGTCTGGATCCATTCGGCTGCACTTCACGAGGCCGGCGGCGTGTATTGAACAGGTTGAGCGGGCCGTTATCGACAGACGGCGAGCGGCGGAACGCGCTGTTGGGACGGTTGGCGCCTGTCATGTAGTCGTCACCCTGGCCAAAGTCGGAGATGCTGGGCGCAGCACTCAGGGCACGGTGCTCGCCCGATCCGTAGTAGACACGTGCCCACGAGGGAAAGTGGCCACTGCCCACGCTGCGCATGCTCCGCATACTACCCGAGGTGTGTAGGTTGCGGACAGAGTTGCTGCTACTAGTGAAGAAACCGGAGAGGCCGCTTCTTGATGGCTGGTTGGACATGTCGTGGAGATCAGCAAGGCCATCGCCATCTTCGTCGTGGTCGCGGACAGTGCGGAGAGGTGGCGAGAATGGGCCGCTGCTGTGCTGTGGTGACGCGGGCGATACCGAATCGCCGCGGAGAAAGGCAGCACTGGGACGGGGGAGAGGGAATGAGTCGCGCGATGTGCGCTCGCGCCCCTCTTCGAGCTGCCGGGCCATTGAACTGGTGATGCTGTGCAGGTTGCGGCTGCTCAGGCTGCCAATCCAGCCGGCGCTCGAGCGCAGGCCATTACTGGCGTTGCTTGCAACACTGCCGCGGCTGAAACTGCTGATGACGCTGGCGTCGCCACGAACAAGACTATCGGGGCGGCCAGGAGTTCCTGGAGTCCCGGGAACAGGAGTCCCAGTCATGGGGGAAACGGACCGGGACACGAGGCGGATATCCATGCTGTCGTCCTCGCTCTCGGACATGACGGTGGAGAGTTGAGAGCTCCATTGGTGCGGTGATTCTTCAACCATTTCGACTCTGATCTTGGGCTGTTGGGGAAGGGTAGGCGAAGGAGGACGAGGCGATTCGGAGATGGAGGCGGAGGGGGAAAGAGATGGGGAGTTTAGCTGCGGTGGTGACGAGTTCTCCCATGAATCATCAGCAGACACGTCGAGGGCGTTCTTGTTCTTGTTTTGGGGCGTCTGGCCATAGACGACAATGTTCTCGCTCCGGGCTACAATGGGCGGCGCTGGGAGTGGCAGAGGCTTGCGCTTGACGTTGGGCACCTTTACCTTGGCAAGGAGAGCGGGCAACTGATGCTGCAACTGATGCGGGTGCGATGTCTTGGCCTGGTTGAGGACGGGCACAGGCGGGATGCTAAGGCTCAAGAAAGCCTGACCGGCGAAAAAAGTACTCGCTGCTTCCTGGTTGAAAATGCTATTCGACAGGGACTTGAGCGAGGCGGCACGGCGAAGCGATTCACGGGAACGCGACTTGTAGTAGCCGAAGCGCTCGTTGGACCGTTTTGCGCGCACAGACTTGACAGTCTTGAGGGGCGGGACGACCAGGCTCTCACGGGAGTAGACTGGGCGAACTTGGCGCGGCGGCTTCGAGATGGTCGCAAGTGACGATCCGCTCGATGACGATGCAGTCTGAGGCGGAGCGGGTGCCGATGTTGGAGCGGGAGTATAGGAGACTAATGACTGGTTGCCGGGGGTGGAGGTCACAGACGACGGCGGCAGGAAAAAGGACGACGGCTCGCCGTGGAGCACGTAGTTTTCGTCGCTGTCAGAAGTGTCAAGAGTATTGGCAGTGGTATTGGCAGTGCGCGAGGGGAGCGGCGGGCTGCTGGGGATATCAATATCACTGTCAATATCAACGTCACTGTCAGTAGTGCTGCGGATCTGGTCGAGATAGCGAGACGGCGCCGGCGGCGAGGAAGCTCCGATCACGACAAAATTAGGCAGTGTGCTCTCGTTGTAAGAGACTCCCGTATCAAAGGATGCAATGGACGGGTACGAGTTCAGAGACGCAGCAGATTGTTCCGGGTCGTTGTTGCGCCGCAGGTCATACGAAGGCGGAGCAGCAGGAGACGAGACACCGAGGATTTCGACGTTGGTGGTATCACCGGGGTGAGCAGGACTGGAGTAGAGAAGACTGTCAGTAGAATCCAGGCGATCTTCCAGATCCTGATGGTGGTTGTCGTGAGGAGCGTGCGAGTCCAGGTCGGCAAAGCTGTCGAGAGACTCGAGGGCAGTGCGAGCGATGGGCGATGAACCGTGGGCGTAAACTTTGTAGTTTGTGTTGGCAGACAGGGTTGAGGCCGCAAAGGACAGGGCGGAGGCGGCGGAGGAGGATGTAACGAATGACTGGACAGAAGCAAACGATTGCTTCTTCTTGGGCTTTGACTTGGGCGAGCGAGTGCTGGGGCGTGCAGTGGACTCGGAGAAAGGGCCGGTGACGATGGTAGCAGTCGGGCTTGATGTCTCGGGGAGAGAGGGAAGATATTGAGACTGCGACTGGGATTGGGACTGAGACTGGAATTGAGCGAATGACTGAGTCTGAGTTTGAGTTTGGGGCTGCGAGACAATATCATAGGCACGACCCTTGCCTTTGCGCTTGGCGTCAGGGGTCCTGGGCTCTGGGTGCAACGACTGTAATGAGTGTAAGCCGCCGACGAGGCGCTGGTTCCACGGCTGATGATCCCCAAAGTCCGTGGAAGAGTCAAAGCTGGCGTCTTCTGTGGCACTAGCAGCAGTGGTTAAAGGGGAGCTGGGTTGATCGACGCTGCCGTATGCGCCAGAGAACAAGCGGTCATGCGAGATAGACGAGCGAACAGTCGAGGATGTGACCGACTGGGAAAAGGACAGCAGCGAAAGAGGGGGGGACTTTAGGCTAGCAGCAAGTGCAGGGATTGCAGAGGGTGGTTGCGCATAAGACGAATGAGATTGCGGCTGAGCAGAAGAGCCGGCACGCGGGATCAGGGAAAAAGTCTTGTCGGGGTGGATGGTAACAATGTTGCGCCGGCGCGAGTGTGGACGGGGAGCAGCAGCAGCCTGGGAGGACGAGACTGAGCTGAGCGAGCCAATGGAAGGGGAGGGGGAAAGAGAAGGGGCCGTCAAAGTGTAGGACGAGGCGACAGTATTGGTGACAGTGAGGGGGTGGTGATAAGAAGACTGGTAGGAAGACGGCAGTGAGGATGGCTGCGAGGGAGAGTAGTTAGTGGGATACGAGGAAGGAATGTAAGAGGGCGCAGGCGAGGCAGAGAATGCCGAGTAAGCAGAAGCCGGCGAAGCTGGAGAAGATGACAACGGCAGGGGGGCCGAGTGCAGACTGTAGTTGTTGCTCGTGTTGTAGTTGTTGATGGTGTTGCTCGTGTTGCTGTTGCTGCTGTGCTCGGTCAGATAGCTAGCGGCAGCGGCAGAGAAAGATGCGCTGGCAGGAGGAAGACCAAGGCGAGCACGAGGGCGAGAAGAAGACAAAGACAGAAAAGATGGCGATGCTACCTCAGAGTCCTCAGAGCCTTCATAGAGCTGCGATACCTGAGACTGGCTGTGGTGGGCCAGGGGACGGCTGGACGTCGCATCGTGCTCCTCGATATACCTATTTTGGGCAGCTGTGGTTGGGCTAGTGAGTTTCGATCCTGAAACACCCATGTTGCTACCCCTGGCCAATGGAAATTCGGCCCCAATGGGCATAGACAATGCAGACCCCTGTCCGCCAGCTGCATAGCCTTCCTTCTTTGCATTGGTCCAACTTCTAGCGATCTTGACATTTCGCGATTTCTCAGTCAAGACTGATCCCTGTCGCGCGTGTCGCTGTCTGTCGCTGCTGCTGGATGTCGAAAGCGGCGACCCTGGCCCAGAACCATGTCCATGTCCCGATCCAGATCCAGTAACTGCTGACACAGCAGACCTAGCTGCTGCGAAAGCTGCGGCAGGACCCCAGCTGCTCGGCCGGCTCTTGCTAGCCTTGTTGGCCTTGCTCCGCCTGCTAGTAGCAGTCGTGGTCGTCCGGTCGCTATCATTTGCGCCGCCGTCAAAGTCGTCGAGATTTTCGTAAAGACCGTCCAGATCACGCGACTGCCGTTTCCGCCGCTGCCGCCGCTGTCGTGGGGAGCTGCGCGGGGAGCTGGGAGTGGGCGACGCGGGTCCTTGCAGTGGTAGCGAAAGTGTGTGAGATTGTTGTGAGTTGCGCAATTGTGAGATTTGCGAGTGATGAGATGTTTGTGAGGTTTGTGAGGTTTGCGAGTATTGCGATTGTTGTGACTCGAGCCGTGGCGGCGAGTAGGGCACCATACGGATAGCCTGGTTGCCAGATGGTGTCCGGTCGTGAAGCGGTAGAGATGGCGGCGCCGGGTGGCGGCCGGTCCAGTCCCGCTGGTCATAAAAGCCGGTCATGATGAAGGCACTGTCGACCTATGCTAGTCCCGGGGGTGGAGGCGGGATGAGGTCGTGCAGTGCTCCGGAATCCACGGTGTGGGTCGGTCAGTAAGACTCGGCCATCTCCTCATGCAAGATGATATTGAAAGACAAGTGCCTCCGCAGAGGAGCTGAGGATACTTGAAAATCGATATTCTTGACTCAGGCGATGAAGTTATGACAAAGACAATGCAGATCCCAGCCCGTGTAAGTGAGGGCAAGTACCAACAATGTATAAGAGAGCTAGGGTCAGGCAGTTGGGAATAACTGGCCTCGTGGATAGCTGACGGTGTAAGTCGCAGGAAGTGGATGTAGAGCCAGGGGATGCCTGGAGGCTTGTTGCTGTGCCTATGGGAATTGTAGGGCAGCTATGGGATTTTGCGATTGAGTGTAACAGCGCTTTATCGTGGAGATGGGGAGCGCGAGTGGTCGGGGAATAATAGACTTTGTAAGAGGAAAAAGGCCAACGACCGGGGTGAGGAAGAAAAGCTCCGATGAAGTGTTTCGGTTTCGTTCTATAAAGACTCCTGTGAAAGAGAAGACGTTTTTTTTTGAGATGCGTATCGAAATGCGTAAACGTGTTTTGTCGTCGTGAAGAGCGTCAAGAGTCGGAAACGTAAAGTTAAGTGGTCGTGAAGACTTATCGTCAAACGGTGATCGTCAAAATCAAAAAAGAGTCGTGGGTCATGAGCCTCGTTAAGAGAGTATCTTAGAGAAGAATCCAAAGAATAGATAGAAAACAGCAAGAAAGTAGTAGGCGCCGGCAGCCGAGGGTGTGGAAGCGGAAGCAAGCAAAGCGAGGTTGACGTCGAGTAGGGTGACAGCTGGTGAAGAAATTGAGCAATGCGTAAAGTGTGACGAGTAACGAGTGACGAGTAGGAGAGTGAGATGGTGGTGTTGAAATCGAGAAGGGTCGTTAAGACATTAAAGGCATTGAAAAGTAATTATGAGTATATGAGGTGGACGGGAAGGAGGGGGGGTGCTGATATAAAGTAACAAGAGAGTGAATGGTCTAGGTCGTCAAAATAAAAGGGAAAAGAAAGAAAAAGAAAAGAAAGGCAATGGAATGTGAATGGAACACAGATAGAATGCAAATAGAAGACGAATAAGGATAATTAGTAGGGTACTTGGGATGAGGTCATGAAAACAAGGCAAGCTGAGACGATCAAGGGGAAGCAAAGACGAGAGCGAAGAAGTCAAGAAGCAGTCCAAGAGATATCAAAGATATCAAAGAAGCCAAAAAGAAACCAGGAGGCTGAAAGAGTGGAAGAAGTCGTGGGCAGACAACGTTGTGTGAATCGTGAAAGACAAGGCGCAAAATTCAGAAAGAGAACTGGCCAGGCAGCGGTGTACGGACTCGACGGAGTAGACGAGGTTGTCGACAAGAATTAACAGCTGACAGCTGACAGTTGAAGACGACTGGAGTCAGGGTTGAGGAGTAACGTCAGGAATAGGTGAGCAGACGACACAAGTGCGGGCCAGGGGGTGGTAGAAGCTTTCCTTGATCTCGATTGCAGAGAAGGGTCTCTGTATCACGAACAAAAGGACAAGAGAGTCTGGCTAGTGGTCGAAGACGACAGAGGCAGGATCCGTATGTGCTGTGACTCTATTTCAAGATACCAAGACGGGGATTATGCTCCACGGGCTGACACTTTGATTGGGTCGAGCGGGTTGAAAGAGCCAGGAGGGTCGTAGGGTGGGCGTATTATGAGGCAGGATATATAGTAGACCGGGGTCTTAATGGAAAGCACGGTGATCTATTCCTATGGCTGACGAGTTGGAGCTGGAGTTGGCGTTGTCGTTGACGAGAGTTGACGTGGTTTAGGTGGTTTAGGTGGTATGGGAGAGAGGCTGTGTATATGGCAGGGAATGTGGGAGAATGATGGGCAATGGGAGGCAGCAAGATGAAGAAGATAGCAAGAGGCGAATATCAAGCAATATCAAGCCAATTGTAGCAAAAGTAGCAAATCTCTCGACAGGAATGCAGGCAAATAGATGATATGGTTGAAATGGACGCGGGTGTGGGTGGAATCCTAATTACTCGATCAAAGGCCCGTGGATGACGGACCAAACAGACGAGCAGATGGGATTAGAAAGGATGCTATGCAAGGAAGTAATAATAGAACAGATATAGACGGCAGACAAACGATGATAGGGCAGAGGTAGAAGAGGAGGCTATTAGTGTAGATGCAGATGCAGGGTGAGTCCAGAATCAACTTTGATACAAGACAAGCAGATCGAGTCCCAAGATGGAACAACAATGTGCAGAGGCAGAAGAGAGATCGAATCAAAAATACAACAGAGACGCGGGCAATGGAAGCAAAGTGTAGAGCAGAAGCACAGCAAAGCGGAGGCTGCAGAAGCGGTCTTGTTTCGGGCCTGGGGAGAGAGGACGAATGGAATGGGGGCACGAGAGTGGCAATGGATGGGTGGATGAGAGAGGAGAGGCGGTATGTAGTGGTATGTGAGGAATGAAGATGAATGAATGATTGACTAATGAGACAGGTTAAAGGACATGAGCATTAAAGCGTTAAGCGTAACGAGTGAAGTAAAGAGTGAAGCATAAAGAGTGCGTGACTGAATGAGCGACTGGATAAAAAGAGTGACTGAAAATCAAAGTAAAGAGCGACTGAAAGAGTGACTGAAAGAGTGACTGAAAGCAAAACGAGAAAACGACGACGACAACGACAACAAAGAGAGAGCACGACGTCTGCGTGAGAAGGGGAGGGTGAGGGAAAAGAGAGAAGGAGGAAAGAATGATGAAAAACCCGGCGGGTAGCACAGTTGATATCAAGCAGCCGAGGAGGGCAGAGATGCACAAACGGAGGCGGGTGCAGATGCACAGAGGCGGAGAAGCAGGCAGCAAAAGGTACCCAGAAAGTAGACAGAAAGTCAGAGCCCACCAGGAACCAAACCAGAGAGTCGGTGACGGCAGGGCCAGGGTCGGGCAATAGGAGAGGCCAGACAGGAAGTGATGTGACGAGGTTGGAGGAGGAGGCGGGATGGGGCATGCACAGACAGTCAGTCAGAGCGGGTGCAGCACAGCGTCGGATGGATAGGTGATGAGGTGATGTTGAGATGTACAGATACAGCGTACACAGAGAGACATGCATAAGACATAAAGAGCAGGAACATGATACTTTGTAAATCAAGGCAAAACGAATAAACTAGAAGATGGTCAAATCGATAGGAAGATTACTAAGCGGCGTTCAAGCAGAATCTGGTAAAACCCAACAGAATAAATCAAAACAGCAAACACGAAGACACAAACAAAACAGCAAAAACTTGAATGCAAACACACGAAAGCGTGTCCAGCTAGTGGGTGCTAGCTCCGGGCCGTAGAGCAAGAGAGAGAATATCAGAGGGTAAAAGGGAAAAAGAGAAAAAGAGAAAAAGAGAAAAAGAGAAAAAGAGAAAAAGAGAAAAAGAGAAAACCAGAAAACCAGAAAAAGAGACGAGAGAGCTCAAGCTCGGACAGCTTCGTCAAGGCTGGCACGCGGACCCCTGTAGCGTTAGTGGGAATATTCAGGTACAACGTGCAAACCTTGCTTGCACAACAGACAGCAGATAGGCAAAACGACAAGAGACAAGACGTGGGGACGACGAAATTTGCAGCTCGAGTGCACAAGTCGAGCCCGCCCACGCAAGACAGCCGAAGCAGCTGCCACGAGCGTCGATTGGCCGGCACGACGTCCACTCATGCAGCTCCAGGGGGCTCGTCTCTACACTGGCCCAATACTTGTCCTATTTGACTCGATAGTTGTCCCAGTCTGGCCCAAGCCTGACCCAACACGGGGCACTACTGGCACTCCACGACGTTGAAGACGCTGCATGCTAATTTCGCGGGCAGCGCCGTGCAGCAGCCTGCAGGAAAGAAGATTGCCTTGTGCAAGGAGTTGTGAGATCTTGTGAGAGTATTAGCATATCTGTACTGTGTACATTGTACAGAGTATAAATCACGCATCGCTCGCCAGCCTCCCCCGACTGGAGAGAGTGCTCGTACCTGACTAGCGAGCCCACTGGGATCCATGAACCGCGCGCGCAGAGTGGATGGCTCTCTGTGGGTATTTGTTTGTGTGGATGTACAGTACATATGTAGTATTGACGTGTGGGCGTTGTGTGTTGTGCTAGTCGGCTCGTCGGAATGTGAGAAACGAAGATGGAGTATAATACATAGTACAGAATACAGAGAGCAGAGAGGACGAGAAAGGAGGCAAAAAGAGACGAAAAAGGAGACAGTCGGTGGTGTCACTTTGATACACCAATTTCGGCAGGCACATCTGAGCAATACATACGATACACACAGTCTAGGAAAGAGCGGCCGTCCGCACTTGCACGATTGACAGTTGAATGCATGCTGTGCAATGGCGCACAATCTGGCGCGCGGCAGTGTGTCTTGTGGCTTGTGTAGTCTTGCCCCGTACAAGCACAGCACGGAAGCGGAAGGCGCGACTCTGCAAAACAGTCGTCGAGCACAGAAACCAATCAGCCACGACAAATCGCGATAGCAAGAAAAGCTGCACCTGAAATGAGGTCTGAGATGTTCAGACATGCGCCTGCATAAGAGGGTCATGTGTACGAGCTTACCTTGGTACATTTTTAGTATGTATTACTAGCTGGTACAATTTTACGTGCAGCGCCACATCACTGGAATGCGCAAGGGACATCACGGATCCAAGTGTAGAGTAAGCAGTGATGCTAATAGAATGAGCAGCAATAAACAGCAAGTAAACAGTAAATAGTAAACAGTCAACGTAAACAGTCAACGTAAACATTACCAATCTCTGAATACCCTTCGAATAGCTATGACATGTAAATAAACTCTGACCGCCTCGCAATTCGCCACTGCATAAGCGCACCATGGTAAGATGAGCAAGCAAGGAGGCCGAGTTTAAATATTTTGGCTAAGATCTGAAGTTGGAAAGTAGACCTGGACTGGTATTCGATGCCTAATTTGTGTCATTGTTCATGTTTTGTTTATTGACATCGCGAGATGTATCCGGGGTGAGATGCCCGCACTCCACGACCACGACGATCGATGCATGGCTCACTCCATTCCCGGTATGTGATATCATTGATATAGAGTGCCTCGGACTGGCGCCACTCAATGAACATCCCAATTGAACATATGCATGATGCGCTGTACAATATTGCGCTCTGTATTATATTTAGAAATAGCTGCAGTCATGGCCGGAGCTGCGCGTAGAGTCTCATCTGGCGCCAACGTCAAAAGGCGCTTTCATGAGTCCAGGTGTCCAAGGTCCAGGATATCAAAATCAAAATACCAAAATATCTAGGTATCAATCTGCTCACTTGTACATCTACATGCACAAGTCGGATTCGGCTGCATTATTCTGCACTGCAACCTGCTGTCCTGTGGCTGTGGCTGTCGAGTTTAATTAGCAACGGTTCAAGACGCGTTTCAGGCAAAGTGTGTCGCGTGTAGATAAAGTACTTTCATGTATGTAAAGCTCTGTCAGAAGCGAAAGAGTGGCTGGGCAGCGAGGACGAACAGCGTTACATGGTGTTTTGTGAGCATGGGTGTGGTTTACAGACAGGAGGTGTCGGAAGTCAAAGTACGGTGAGAGCCCCTTAAGCCCTTAAGCCACCCTGCTGCTTACTCATTTGTGAGAGAGGATAAGGAAGTAGGAATAGGAAGGAGCTGGCCTTTGTGGGACACCTCCTAAGGAAGAGTTGAATATCTGCTCGACAGATTGTCTGCAGCGCCAGTCTACAGAGTATTACGTGTTACAGGCAAGCGCCGGGTCGCGTGCGTCTATTTCCACCAAGTACAGTAATAATTATGCGTTGTCTTTGTTGCCGCTGCCGCAAGTCGTACGGCGAGTCGCTGGGCTAGCGGCCGCATGTAGCTGTTTCTCGGTAGTGTCTGGCGTCTGGTGTCTGGTGTCTGTCTGTTGTCTTCTTGTTGCAGTCGGCGCATATGCACAATGCAGTCAGCGGCAGGTGCGGTGCAGGCCTTGTTTCTTAATGTGAATTGTACTCGCGCTATGGGCCTATGCAAGCTTATGCAGAGTGATGCATGTAGGGGCAAGGGCTGCAGAGGGCAGTTGAAATGCAGTTCTATCACCAGTCAAATAGTAACTGTCTGGTTCAAAGTTAAGGTTTGCGGATGTATAAACAGTATCATTGTCCTTCAAATTTGTAATTATGTATCATCTTTTTTTAAATTTTTTTTTTCAAGTCTACTCTGTATGTTCACGATAAAACTGCCAAAAAAAAACCAAACAACAGCAAAATAAACGCCAGCACAGTCAATTAAAAATATAGCAATAATCGAAACTCTAAACAAAACCCAGCAAAGCAGCAAATCCAGCAGTTCAGCTCAACAAAGCTTCATCTTTCTTTGATGAGGCGTGCGTGTGCATTACGCGAAGCTTCCCCAGATATAGGAAATATGGCAATTAGTGGGGCTAGCCTAGACCCTTCCAGAGAGCCACCATAAGCTGTCCTCTGCTGTCTGTCTCGCCTGTCTCGTCTCTAGCCGTGCCTCTATCCCAATCAAGCTGTGATCTTCTACCCTCACTCTCTGTCAGCGCAAGTCAGCCTTTGGCCTATACTTTTTGTTATTTTGGACAGCATCGAGAACGGCCATCCCTTGCTTGTAGTCCTGCTTGCTTGCCGTTGCCGTTGCCGTTGCCGCTTGCCATTGCTATTGTCGTCGATAGCATTGTCAGTGCCATTGTCACTGGCATCAATCCGTCTTCGGACAAAGAACGCCGGGACAGCTGATAGATAGCTCCAACCCCAACTCCAGCTCCCAAGTCAAGCCGTGCCAACGACTAGCTCAACGGCTCTTGTCATACTCCAACACATTTTGGACGCCACCCGCCAAAATGCCTTCCGTCAAGGGTCTCATGGACAAGCTCGGTTTCCACCGCACACAGGGTATGTCTCTCTTCTTCATATTGGAACTCATCCATTCATCTCTCTCTGTCATCTTCACCCTCGCCCTCACCTCAACCCCTCACACTGCCTCCCACCCACACCGCTGACATGTTTTTAGAAATCCCGCCCGCCATCACCTCCGGCTCCGCCGTCGGCCTGCTCGTGCTCTACACCGTCATCTATGTCGCCCCCTTCTACCTCTCCAGCCTGACCCGCCCGTCGGCCTCGCTGTCGCGCGATGCCCCCTCCGTCATCCGCGCCCGCATCGCCTCCGTCAGCCTCAGCTGTGTCGTCTGCTCCGCCATCACCTTTCTGCTGCTCACCACCAACGGCAAGCCGGGCGCCGCCACGCGCCTGCTCAGCCCGGAAGCCCTCCACCTCATGGGCTACTACCCCATCGGCGTCGGCGAGACCTTGAGAGTGCTGCTGCTCACCGGCGGCCTGTTCCTGGGCCCGCTCTTTGAGAACCTCGTCGTCGAGCAGGGCTGGCGCGTCTGGGCCGGCCTCCCCGTGCCTGGCGAGGACAGGTCGTCCCTGCCCCAGCCGCGCGTGCTCGAGCCCCTTGTCAACCTCTTCAGCGACTGGGCCGACTGGCGCAACCTCGTGGCCGGCCCCGTGACAGAGGAGGTCCTGTTCCGCGCCGCCGGCGTGCCCCTGCTGCTGCTGGCCCACACGCCCGTGCGCCGCACCGTGCTGCTGTCGCCCATTGTGTTTGGCTTGGCGCACCTGCACCACGCCTACGAGTTTGCCATTACGCACCCGCGCACGCCCAAGGCTGCCGTCGCCATCCGCTCGCTCTTCCAGTTTGCCTACACGACGCTGTTCGGCTGCTATGCCACGTTCCTGTACCTGCGCACGGGCAGCCTGCTGGCTGTGTGTGTCGTGCACAGCTTCTGCAACACCATGGGCCTGCCGCGCTTCTACGGCCGTGTCCAGCGCGACCCCAACGCCGCCACCGCCGCCAAGGAAGACGACGGGGCGCCGCAGGGCAACCTGCTGTGGACGGTTGCTTACTACATTCTGCTGGTGGCTGGTGCTGTCTTTTGGTACCGCAACCTGTGGACGCTCACCGAGAGCTCATACTCTCTCGTGCTGTTCAAGTAGATGGCGTGTAGAATACACGAGCGGTCTCTGTACTGCATGACACTTTTGGAGCAAAGGATTTAGGGATATGGCGGTGGATTTGTAGCCTCCGCCGGCGATACTTTGGAGTTTAATGACACTGATACACAATCTCATATGATGTTTTATCCAGGCTACTCAGTAACTAAATGTTGTGCAAATTGCAGGCTACCTGAAGTGTTCGTTCGATTCTTGTATTATTCATTCACGCCAGTTGCAGCTTTATTTGTATCCTGAGGCTGGCACTGTATGAAAGAAGTTAACTGCCATCACGACAGCCACCATGCTTGAATTACCACCAGCACAACCGGGCAGTAGCTGCTATGAAGGGTAGGCAAAAAGACAAGAGATAAAAAGACATAAAAACAAACAGACAAAAAAACGTACAGCAGAGGGTATTCGCTGGTCGTCACCGACCCAACTACTAATCCGCCGATTACTGGTTTAACTAGGGGAGAGCGGACGGGATCCCGTGCTTTCCAGTATCTATGGCCGTACGTGAAAGATCAAGTCAATCGTGAGGTTATATGGCAATTTCATGAAATAGAGGAAAAAAGAAGAGAGTACAAACATTCGCTACCATAATACAATCCCACGTGGTAGAAATACGTGGCAGGACGATATAAGAAAAAAAACATGTGAAAGCTTTAAACAAAAATACACCGTCTACACCTCCTCCTTCTTGGTGCACACAATCCACTTGAGGTAGCCACACGGCCACAGGTGCCGAATCTCGCCGCTCTGCAGCTCCCACGTGCTGCTGCCGTCCGCCGCCACCGTGTCCGCGCCGCACGACCGCAGCAGCGCCTCCACCTCGTCGGGCGTGCGCGTTCGCAGCATCGACATCCAGCCGTCAAACACTAGCACGAACGGCAGGATGGGGATCAGGTACGTAAAGACCAGCGTCATGGGTGACCGCCACTTGTACGCATAATACGGCGCGGTCAGCAGGATGCCCAGCCCAAAGATGAGAGTCGTCACAAACGCGCCAAAGGAGCGGTCCTGCAGCTCAAAGATGCCGAAGCCGTCGCTCGTCTCGACCGTGTTCTTGAGGATTGCCTTGGCCAGCGGGTCGTCAAAGTGGTGGAATGCGAGGTTGAACAGGCGCATCACGCGCGCCGACTCGCCCTCGACGTCATACGCCTCCTTGAGAATGAGGGCCGGGTCGGCCGCGGCGGCATCGACGGGCTGCGCGGCATAGCGGACATTCGCACTGGCTGCGGCGGCGCGCGACCAGTCGTCCACGTGGGGGTGCAGGTCTGTGAGGACAAACTTTGTGGGCTCTGCTGCCGTCTCGGCAGTGCCGGCGTTGAGGATCTTCTCGATGCTCGGCGTCGGCCCGCCGCCGCCGGCACAAAAGTCGATCATGATCCAAGGCTTTTTAGAGGTCTCCAACTTCTTGGCTGCCAGCACCTCCTTCTTGAGGATGTCGGCAACGAGAGACGCGGGCGAGGCGTTCTGCACGACGGGCACGCGCATGACCCAGGCCCGGGTGAGCGCTGCCTGAACACGGCCGCGAAACCAGGGAGGGAACCTGATGCGAGTTAGCAGCTGATCCTGTGTGGAAATTAAAAGGAGCTTACCATGGCTGGTCGTCGATTTCAAAGACGTGCATGCGTGGGATGAGAGGAGCCATTGTGGTGTATTGAAGCGTAGAAGCGTAGAAGCGTAGATGAGATATATGAGATGTAGAAGAGAGATGAGAGATGAGAGGAGATATAGACGATATAGATGAGACGAGAAATGCCCAGACGTCGAACGAATGGCGAGTGATATCAATGGGATATACGTAGTAATGAAGAGCAATGTCTTGGCTTTGAAACATACACAGACCCGGCAGTAAAAAAACAGCCAAACACCCGAATATCGAGGATACGTCGTAGCAAGGACGGAACACGGAGTGGTGTTTTATCTCGTACTGTACCTTTATTCTACTCCGTATGGAGCACGACTGGACTGGACTGGGGGCTGTGTATCACCGGAATTCGGGCGGGTGGCCCCTATCAGCGCGCTACAATCTCACTCCAGCTGCTGGCGGGCACGTTTTCATGTGTTGTTTCAGGGCGAGCTCTCGACGTTGAATGCGACCTCGTTGTCGATGTGCTTCTCCCATTGCTTTAGTTTTGACTATGTTTACATTTGATAGAGACATTTCAATCACTAGATCTACCCGCATTGTTTTCTTTTCTTTTCTTTCCTTTGTGTTTTATTTTATTTAATAATTTTATTTAATTGATTTATAATCATTTGATGCCTTTAGCTTTTTGAAGCCATCAGCTTTGCCAACTTACAAACAGCAACATCGAGAAGAAGACATCTTACCTTTGAACGTGTAAATTGTTGTTTATATCAGAATCGAAGCTTTACATCCTATCAATAACATCAAAGTAAAAGTCCCAACAACAACTTTTAAGTACTAAACAGCCAATGAGCAAAGATGACTAAGCATACACGTCCCATTTGAGGTATCAAAGTCAAACGCAATGGTCATAATAGTCGTCAAATTTCTTGAGGTTTTGGAATCCTCTGTAAGATAATAGAACAAGGGCAAACAACTAGGCAGAAACAACAAATGAGCAAACCAAAGAACCAAAAAAACAAGCAGGCAGTCAGCCTATGCCAAAGAAGCCGAGTGCACCGGCCTGAACCGTGAAGTAAAGCAGAAAACAGAAGCAGAAGCACAGATCAGAAAGCAGTAAAAAACACCACGGACAACACATGCCAGTCCCCTTTTGATCGTTGTTGTTACCTAGCCATCACATGATAGCCAGACACGCCTACTTCCGTTTGGGAGCGGCCTTGCGGTCCGTGTATCTGGCAAAGACAATGGAGCCCTTCTTGACGGTCCTCCGCTTCTGAATGCGCTTCGAAGAGGTCTTCTTGGCACTGGCATCGACTTCCATAGCGGCTGCATTGTTAGCTGGTTGTTCCTCTTTTCCTCTTCACATACAGCATGCATCGTCGTCACTTACAGGCTTCCTCCTTCAGCTGGTCGCTCGGTGTGGGATCTGTCTCGTCAGCATGGCGTTCCCCAGACTTGGCTTTGGATGGTGCCCGCCTGAACTCACCCTCCTCCATGACTTCCTCCTTCTTCGCCTCCTCGTGGACGGGCTTGTCCTGGGCCACCAGCTCCATCAGCTTGGCCGACAGACGCTCTGTCCGTGCCGACTCGACGGGGCCAAAGACGTTTCTCTTGAGCTTGACATTGTTCGCCTTGCGGGAGCTCGCGCGTGCTGACTTGGCCATTGTGTGTATATGGTGGGAGCTGAGGTAGATGTAGAGGTGATGGGTGATAGTGATGGTCGTAGTTGAGTCGTCTGTTTAGAGAGGGCAATAGACCTAGATACTGAGACCGCTTGTCTTTTTCACTTTTTTCGCTGCTTTTTTTTCTGCCGGGTTTTTCGCTGGCTATCACTAGGCAGATGTACCCCACTAGTATATTCCCCCCATTTTAGCAGCAGAACTTGTAGAAGGTACATCCTAATCTAGGAAGTCTACGGCCGAGCATTTCGCCGCTCTTGACCGCCTTCCCACTTTGTCTCTCACTTACCTGACGCGGAGCCAATACGGGCAAAACGCCTCCGACGCCTCGAAACCAATTAAACATTATTAAGCAATTAAAATTGCCTCGAAAATAATAGCTAAATTCGTATAGTGAAAAAAGGCGGTTGGGTGATACTTGCGTGTGCAGAGGCGGCGACGACAACGGCGACGATACGATTAGGCAGGCAGCCGGCACGAACTCCCGCATCTCGCAATCTGCACGGCCCACGACCACGCCACCGCGACCCGACGAACAAGGGCAGCAACGCCGTCGCTCCTTCCTTTTCGATGAATCGTATCGTTTCTGACTAATACGCGATCACGAGCACTCACAACCCTCGAGTCACAGCCTTGCGAGTTGAAAAAAGAAGGAGATAAAGCAAGGCGCAACAGAAAAGGCACAGCACTACACGGCAGCGCTTGAGCCATCGACTGATCGGAAACCCGACTACACCTTTTGCGCTCCTATACCCACAGCGCCCTCCATCAGCGCCTTTTCCGCTGTCTCCAACCGCGTTCCATCACGCGAGCCTCGCCTCCCTGGCCCCCCTCGCCCGCATAACCATCGCATCCATCACCGCCGTCGTCCACACATATCCAGCAGTGCTATATCGCACAAGCTTCGACGACCCCTCGGACATATTTGCAACCATACCGCCCTGACGCGCCGAGCATCCAAGCTTCGCGGCTTCTCGAGTTATCCCCGACCCTGACCTCGGTCGGACCACCGATCTCGGCCTCACGCGCGGCCCAACCCTCACTTGACTCTCGCCTAGCCATCGCTCGATAGTGGAAGCCCAGGTGCAAGGCTCTACAGCACCTTTGAAGCTTGGAACAAGTGCTGGAGTCACGCCCTCTTTGTTGCATCTTCTATTTCAGCCTCATTCACTCGCATCATAGGCCCGCACCTTTGACTTCGGCCGCATCACAATACACCGCCCCTCCCTGAACTCCTTCCACATCCTTCACCACACCTATACCCGTACTCAAATACAAATCCACCCACAAAGTCGCCGAAATGTCGACCGATCACAGTGAAGAGGTCAACAAGCTGGTGGCAACCCTTCGGGTGCTCAAGAACCGCGATCTGATGGCTATCTGCTCAGCACGCGGCGTGGGCAAGTCTGGCAACAAAGCTGACCTGCAAGCGCGCATCATCGGCTGTGAGTATTAGCACTGCACAGACTTGAACAAGCCTAGGCTTGACATCAACACAACTGAACGACTGCTAACTTTGCCAAAAAAAAAGTAATCGACAACTCATTACAATATGCGGATACAGCCCAATTCGAAAGAGTCAGAGACACTATATTACAAATCGCCGACGGCGCCTCCGTGGGTTACTGGACGACTGGGCATTTTGCTAGCTCTGGGGCCAGCACACCGTCCTCGCCTGGCCATGCCATGTCGTCGCCGTATGCCAAGCATATTGTTGGGGGTGCGCCGCCGTCAGCGTCAAAACTGGGGTCCGGCAGCGGACTGGCGCCTGGCGCAGCAGCAGCAGCAGGGACTGGCTCGGCGACGACAAACGGCTACTCAAGTACGAGCGACGCGGCACGACGTCAGCTTTTCCACCACCAGGGCCTGCAGTTCAAGGCCAGCCCCTTTTATGAGATCACCAGCCCCATCGGCGACGTCAAGACGTGCGAGGCCATGGCGCAGCACCGGAATAGCATCAGCATCAGGATCTGCGCGAGCCAGTACCCGCAGCTGCAGCGGCTGACGGCCGAGCCAACGCACCAGGTGATGGTGTTCTGTGCCAGCAGCAACCAAGGACCTCAGGACATCTCCTTTCCATACCAGTGCGAAATCAAGATGAACACGGGCGAGGTCAAGGCGAACCTGCGCGGCCTCAAGAACAAGCCCGGCTCGACACGGCCGGCCAACATCACCGAGTACTTGCGCCTCAAGCCGACGACATACACGAACACGCTGGAATTTACGTATGCACTGACTACGAAGCGCTTCTACCTGGGCGTGTATTTGTGCGAGGTGTTCTCGGCGACCGTGCTGGCGGGCCGCATCGAGACGCGCAGCCGGATCACCAAGGAGTCGGTGGTGCGGGAAATCACCAAACAGGCACAGGACCCGGACATTGTGGCGACATCATACGTGCTGTCCCTCAAGTGCCCGCTGACGTATATGCGGCTGGCATTGCCGGTGCGCGCAACAACGTGCAAGCATATCCAGTGTTTTGATGCCACGTCTTATCTCTTGCTGCAGGAGCAGGGACCGCAGTGGCTGTGCCCCGTGTGTAGCAACCCGGCGCCCTACGACTCGCTAGCTGTCGACGAGTACGTCAAGGACATCATGGAGAACACAACGAGCGAGCTCGAGCAGGTCACGATTGATCCGGACGGCACATGGCACACGGGCGGCCGCGAGAACGGTGGCAGCGGCAGCAATGGCAACGGCAACGGCAACCGGAATGGTGGCAGCAGCAGTAGCGCAAGGAGGAGCGGCGCCAATGGCAACGGCAATGGCAACGGCAACGGCAACAGCACACCGCCGTACCAAAACGCCCTGACGGTCGACGACGACTTGGAAATCTACCTGCCGTCTTCGCCAAGCGGGCCGAGCAACAACCCCACCGGCACCGCGTCTGCCGCCAATACCAATGGCTCGACGTCGTACGACGCGCAGAGCCGGGACACGACGGCGACACCAGCGCGGGCCACGACATCGTCAGCGCCGCCCGGCAGCCAGAGCAAGAAGCGCGTTCGCGAGGTCATCGACCTGACGCTGAGCAGCGACGATGAGGACGACGAGCCGCAGCGACCGTTTAAGCGTCAGAATATGGGGCAGTCACCATCCCTGTACAGCAACTGAAGCATGTAACGCTTGCAGACGTCATGTCTATTGACTTTAATATGTTGCCTTTTTGTCTAAATCTACGATGATGCTCGTTTCCATACTCTCTTTACCAGCCTTTCACTGTCTTTCATCTGACCGCTCATGTGCTGTCTTTTATCCCTTATCCTTTATCTTTTCCTTCTGTCTCATATCTTTTTGATTTCTACCGGCGCTCTGCATGTATACTATCCTCATAAGCGGTTATTCCTGGTTTTCGTTTGTTTGCTTGCCCTTTTATTTTAACGGTTGTTCTGGGCGGGATGGGTACAATATACTGGTGTCATTGTCAAACTATTTATTGCCTCCATGCTTTACGTACAAGTTGCATAGCAGACCGCGAAAGAGCTTTGGTGTCACACATGTCGCTAGTAAAAAGAGAATCAAAGAGTAGTTTGAAAGATGTATTTTTGGTATCAAGAATAAAACTATAAACCGGCCTGGTCCTCAGTGCCGTGCCTTGCCATTGCCATGGCGATTCCTAAACTCCGTGTATGCTGTTGTTTTGTTATTGTTGTTTGTTGTTTGATGCTTATGCACAGCCTATGAGAGGTCTACTTGCGAGTAGTGAAGTCGGTCTCGTTGGCGTTGCTGGTAGGCTCGTTGGGGTTGGTCTCGCAGGTGCAGGCGCCGGCAGGGCGGACACCGCACGAGCAGCGGTCACCCGCGGTGGCGTTCTCGGTGGCGGAGCGCTCGCAGTTGCACTTAAGGGCAGACTGCTTGCCGCACGAGCAAGTGGCCTTCTGGGCTGGTTGAGTTAGTATTTATTATTTATCTTCAAAAATAGAAGAGAGAAGAGAGACATACCACAGACGCACTCAGCGCCACCCTGCTTGCAGCAAGTCGAAGCAACCATTTTGATGATTTGGATTGGGTTGGTAAGAGGCTGATAGAAAAAAGTGAAGAGAAGCTGAGAGTGAGAGTAGTAGACTGAGAGTGATTGTTGAGTTGTTTGGATGTGATGATGGGAATAAAGAATGCCAGAACAGAGAGGAAGGCCAGCCTTATATAGATATACAAGCGACTCGGCTAGACACGACGTATGACCTATGACGGTAGGCGCAAACGGCAGGCGCACACACCAGGAAAGAACAAGGTCTCCACTTTCAGCGTGTTAATGGCGGGAAATCGCATGACTCTCGACCGGTCCAAGTCGATCCTCCATACAGAAGCAGGCGATTGACGACAGTCGCCACAAGTGTATGGTAATAGACGGGCTGTGATTGGGTGGAGATCTAGCTGCGGGCCCTTGAGTACAGTCACTGAGTTATCTTTAACCAATTAGAGACTGTGCAATAGAGGTCGATGCTCGGACTGGCCAATAAGAACACACATAATTCCAACGCAAATGTCAGCATGACGCCGCTAGCAAGGTTATTCGAGATGGTTCCTCCGACTCTGTGAGACTTTGCCTACTTTACGCAGGCGTTCTAGAAGAGATCAAAGCAGAGTGTGGAGATGCATTTGTCACAGCCTCTTGATCACCGGCAGCTTCTGGGTAAGCGTTTTGCAAGATTGGCAATCAATTACCGTCCATTCTATTGGCCAGCTGCTCCTTCTCTTTTGACAGTTGTATTCGTCCTCTCAACGGTTCAGCCTCAGCTTGGACGGGTGAAAGATGACTAAGACCTGCTTGACTCTATATTGACTAGATACAGAGTGGACAAACCCGAATCAATCATCACAGCCTATATGTGAACATTATATTGCCTAGAAGCACATGCTTAGTCTTGAGGGAAGCTGCATGCACCTGCATTAGCCTCCACGCGTAGATCATGCATGCTGACGATGTGATGAGTGCCGGTGCCACATGGCGTCGCCGTCACCTCAAGGGTCACTTTGGGATCATGCCGCGTTGGTTTTAATCGAGATCATGCGTTATACACTGGATGACGCTTGCTATATATTTGCTGTACTCCCTGACGGCATGCCGCCGATGTGGTTTGGATGGCCAGTGCCACACTCGATTAGACGACTGTTGGCAGCCCAGCCAGACAACTTCCTCTAAACAATTCTGGCTGTCTGTCCAGAGCAAGTGCCAGTCTGCCTGCATCTACCCAGCAGACGGGGGTGGCCGCGAGCATTTGCCTTGGGTGGCGATGCAGGAGCGGCTTGCTTGTGCCTTTGCCATATGCCATATCTGCCGACAGAGCAACGAGAGTCGTCTGAATAATCCTGCACTATTGCCAAGCAGCTGTAAACTGCCAAGGCGGTGACTGTTGCGCCACCCAACTATGACATGCCCGACACAAATATCCCCAGCAACAGATCGCCAGTGGGACGGGCTGGGAAGTGGCTGTTTGCGTGCATGAGTGTATTCGCACACTCGCGATATGCCAATGCTGACCTCGCCGAAGATGGACTTAAGCGACCATACTGGAGGAGCAGGTGCTCTTATAAAATCTAGACAGTCCGCTCAAATATAAACACTTCAATCGTCTGCTCGTCGCTGTCGAGGACAGGCAGCCGGATGGGGTGGCCGCTGCCAGCCAGCATCTGCCAGCCCGCGTCCTTCAAAAGATCAAACAGGAGCTCCTCCGACAGATGTCTCGTTTTCTTTGTAAGCAGCACGCGCTGTGTTGTTTGCTTCGTGGCCGTCTGCAGCGACGTCAGTGTGCCGACGAGAGCCGGCAGCATGTCGACATTGTACGTGCAGTCGCTGAGCATGACGAGGTCGTACGGTGTGGGAGCTGCCGTCTCCTCTGCAGCAGCAGCAGCAGCAGCAACAACACTGGCGTCAAACTTGCCAGTCTCTCCGTCCAGCCAGTCCAGGTTGGCATACTCGAGGCGAATGTTTTGGGGGGGAGAAAGGGCGAAATCGACGAGTGCCATGTTGGCGCGCGCGCGCTCTTCGGCCTCGGGGAGATCGGTCAGCAGGACCGTGGCGCCGCGGTAGTAGTCGGCTGCTGCAGGGTCGGCCGCCTTGTGAGCTTCGTGCAGAATCGTGGCCAGGCCAATACCGAGGATGCCGACGCCGCTGCCCAGCTCCAGAATGCGGAGGGTGTCGCCGCCATTCCCGCCTTTTGGCCGCGGCCGCAGCAGCTTTCTGAGGATGGATGCATGCGTCTCCTTGCTGTGGGGGTCCTCGTTGTCATCGTCGTCGCCATCGCGCGGTCTCTTCTTGGAGCTGGATGAGCCGACCCGGGTCTGGGTCATCAATTTTCCCAGGCATGTGTCGGCCAAAAAAGCCACTGTCACGAGCCCGGCATCCCAGACATGCCGCGCGATGCTCTCGCCAATCTCTTCTTCGACCTCAATGGCAGTGGCGTTCCCCTCCGCGGGCGAGATCTCTAGCCGGCGCAGAGCCACGTGTGGAAACGGCTCGTTGGAATGGATGGCGGCATCCGGCACATCAACCCAGAGCGGCATGATGAGGCCGTTGCCGCCGTCTGCAGGGTGGATGATCTGGCGTCCGTGCGTGGCAGAGATGCCGGCATTGGCGGCGCGAATGCAGAGCCTCTTATCGTCATCTGAGTTCCAGAATGCAGCGGCCTGTGGCGGAAGGGCTGCGTCCAGCTTGAGCACGCGCAGGCCAGCTGTCCATGCCGGGGCAGTGTGCAGGGCAGGCTTGTTCTTCTTTGCATTACCAACAGCTGTCGTTTTCAGCTGGAAGGCGTGTCTTGTTGGCTCTATTTTTTGTACTTTCTCCTCTTCATCGCCTTTGTCGTCGCCATCTTCTTCTCCCTCCTCATCTCCCTCCTCCGCGTCTGCCTCCACCTCGGCATCGACATGCAGCTCGACGACGAGGTCGATGGGTGCATCGGGGCAGAGAAACGAGTCGCCGAGGTCGGTCGTGATAGTCAGCACCAGGCTGACAGAGGGCAGGCTACCGCGGCTAGCTCCATTTGCCGGGGCCAGTGCCGGCGGTCGTAATATGCGAATATAGTGCATTTCCTCTTTTAATGAGGTCTCTACATCAACATCATGCATCTTAGCAATTCCAGCCCAGTTTCATCCAGTTTTCAGTCTGTGTAGACGACCCAAACGGCTGGGTCATGAGACCCACTTTCCACCACCGCTCCTTCCTCTGCCAACTCATCCCACGTGGAGGTGAATTCACTGAACCTCACCTGCTCTCTTTGAGATAGCTTGTTCTAGCATTAGACACAATACCACTGGATTCCCAAATACTGAATTTTTAAAGTCTTAAATCTCAAGTCTCAAATTATACTATGCGGTAAGTTTGACGCCGACCTCCCACGCGGGCACTTGCACCTCCACACTCCAAGTCGAAAAGCTCTCAGGCTAAAACCCCAGGCCGTCGGAGGTCGCCGCTGAGCTGCTAATGTGGCAGTTTTTCACCACAGAGCCACCACTATAGCGCGCTGTAGCGCCCCAATAGCAGCCGAGGGACAGCCGTATCGCAGGCCAGGCCAGGCAGACGGCGGCCACAGCCGATAGACGATCCCGGTATGGAGTAGATTCTCCGTACTTTTGCATGCGCATAGACTATCGCGCAGCCTTCCCGAATCAATAGAACCAGAGACTAAGATTATGCTACTCGAGAGCTGATAGAATGGAAGAGCAGCTGACGTCAGTAATCAAATCTAATATATATAAGGGCTATCGGACGTAGATGATGCTCTAGCAGAATAGCAGACCACCGCCAACGCATAACACATCTACACATCACACATCACACATCACACATCACATCACACAATGACAAACTCGCCTGCTGAACTCCTGGCCAAGCTGCTCGCCGTCAACGAGCAGCAGATCGTGCCGCTGACCAGCGAGGGCGTCAAGTCCGGCAGCAAAGTCTTTGGCGCCGCCATCCTCACGCGCGACGGGCTCGTGCCGCACACCGTGTCCACCAACAACGAGCGCGTGTCGCCGCTGCTGCACGGCGAGATCAACTGCATCCAGACGTTTTTCCTGTCCGACGCCGAGGGCCGGCCCGCGACCAAGGACTGCGTCTTCTTTTGCACGCACGAGCCGTGCTCGCTGTGCCTGAGCGGCATCACCTGGGCGGGCTTCCGTGAGTTCTACTACCTGTTTACCTACGAGGACAGCCGCGACCTGTTCTCGATCCCCTACGACATTGACATTATCGAGTCGGTGTTCCGCGTGCCGGCGCCGTCGGACACGCCCGAGACGCTGCAGGCGCGCCCGCTGTACAACAAGCAGAACAAGTTCTTCTCGTCGGCGAGCCTGGCAGACCTGGTGGGCCGGATTGAGGACGCGGACGAGAGGGCCAAGTGGTCGGCCGAGGTCGAGCGCGTCAAGGGTCTGTACAATGCGCTGAGCGCGACGTACCAGGAAAACAAGGAGTCGGGCATTACAACGTCGAGTGTGTGGAAGTAGGCGGGGGTATGGGTGTCGAGTGTACGACTGTATCAAGTAAATCAGGTGTTTTGGTTTGTTTTGGAGCGGAAGCAGTACATGGAGTTGATGGGAGGCATACCGCATCGCACGGCGTGAGGGGGCCGACGGGCTTGATCTACGAGAGCCTAGCAATACCAGGTAGCACGGTTGTTTGATTATTCAAGATTTCAAAGTATAGAGTTTAGCGCACGCATATGTCCCGCAGAGCGAAACACAATGATTTATGTGAGGATGGCGAGAATGGCGAGTATGAGGAGGCCACTCTCGATTCTTACTGTTTTCAAATACTCCTGTCAATTCGGCCGAGTGCAAAACAACTCAGAAATCCCGGCAGCGCGAGCAACGGGTCAGATCCAAAAATAACCGTCCGGGCTGATGGTGGTACTCATGCTGTCATACGGTGTTTGTAATTGCAGCAGCAGACCGAGGCGATGTGCATGCATGGGAGGAAGAGAAGGATCATTATATTTTGTAACAATAAATGGCACTACTCTGTACTCTGTAGACACAAGTCGAAACGGAGGACTGAACCGCCACCGTTAAGGATGCCTTCTAGAAGTCAGACTAGCGAGGGAATATTCTGGGCGAAATGCAAATACAACGCAGGCGGCTCAGTCTGTGTAGATGGTGGTGGCATCGCAAGGGTGTGGCATCCTTCCGCTCTTCTGAGCTGCTTTCATGCTCTGCGTGCGTGCTTATCTTCCTTCTCTTACTTTCATCTCTCAGCAACGATCACGCACTTTGATTTCTCATGCTCCGTTCGCATTGCCATGTGAGTGTCTTCTTTGGTTCATAGATTCAAAGTATCGTGTGATTAAGAGAGTCCATCAAAGATGCTAGACAGAATCAAAGAGCAATAATACACATCAATCTCTAGCCTGCGTCTTTGATACTACTAAACACTAATCTATATCAAGCATGCACCCGGCTTCCAAGCGCCTGGCGCTCTGCAAACAGGAAAGGATCAGTGTGATCAGTGTGACCAGTGCGGTGTGATGAGGGGTAGTAGAACATGTCTGTCCAGCACACAGGCTTACTCGCGCAGCACACCCTCTTGTGCCGAACAAACGCCCGAAGCAAGGCTGCAAACAGCACTTTCGGTCGTCAGGCTCAGCACGTGGATGCTTTTTGCGGAAAAGGAGTGCAAATGTTCTCAGCCTGGAGATGTGCTATAATTATGCTTGGAACTGCAATAAAGATGAGTGCCCGGCAGTTGACAAGGCCGCAGAAGGGGTCGCGACAGCGCAGTCTGTCAACAGCCATCCGATCATCTTCTAAGTATCAAGTATTCATTTGGAATGGGTTTTGCACTCGCATTTGCTTTCGATATATTCGTTACCAGCATCTCTATTTCCGCCGGTTTTCCTCCATCAACCCGCTTCCGGCGTGCATGTTTGCAATAGAGATATATATATATATGAGTACATGCATCGCATGCGCCGCTCTGAACACAGCGCAACAACCTGCATACCTGCACGTTCACACGCTACCCGCCGCTGACGCACACGCCCCCTCCATTGCGTGCATGTATCTTTCTGTATTTGTGTTGGTGAGCATACAGGATAGAGTAGACGCCAACTAGCCTGCCTGTCTGCATGCCCGATTGTAGTGCTGCAACCTCGAGACGGTGCCCAATCCCATGCAAATGCAAATGTGAATGATGATGCCAAGTCGTGAGCAAGACAGAGGCAGACTGCAGTACGGCATGTTGACTATGGCAAGCCGCCAGACACGCGCAAAAGCAATGAATAGCAATAATAGAAAAAAATAGCCCTTAAAAGCAACAGATGGAAGTCAAAATCAAACTCGCAACAAAAGCATTGACAATGTCGCGCGGACGGTTGCGGTGTCTCCCGTCGACACCAAGGGGCGCTGCAATGCTACACTGCATATAGAGAAACTCTCTTGAGGGAGGATGGAGTAAGAAAAAGAAAGAAGAAACGTCTCTGACACGACACGACAAGCCCGAGCATCCGCTCCTCGGCCGTGTACCAAGCAACATGTACGATGCGATCATGTAATACTTCTGCATACTATGTACAGTGCAGGTCTAGGCAAACTCGAGTGCATAGCGTTGGGCGTCAATGACGACGATGCAGAACTGAGCAAACTTTGAGGAAACGTGAGAAAATAAAGAACAAGAGGGGTCATGCAAGTCATGCATCTCGATTGTTTTTTTGTTCTTTCTTCATTCATTGTGCTAATCCGCTTTCATTCCCTCGCCGTTGTTTTAATCTGCGTTTACGAGTTGCGCAAAGTCGGGTAGAGACATCGCTGATGATTGGCGCGAGTCTTCCAGTCCTGCCATGCGTCATACAGAGGACGGTCTCATCTGATCATTAGGCGTGTGCCGACGAATGACGACGAGAGGCTCAACTACGTAGACTCGAGCCTGTCAAAATCATCGTGGCCGATGCTGTGCGGCATGAGGTATCACATATATAGGCATATAAGACGACTGGATAGCAAGTGTTGAACTATATTTGGCTGTTTATTTATCAAAGTGGTATGTTTAATATCCAAATCAAAGCAGATCAAAGCGAATCAAAGCAAATCAAAGGAAGCTGAAGAAGCAAGTATATAAGTGGTCCAATCAATAGCAATCTATAGACGAGCACTGCAAGGCAAACACAATGGGTATCTGAAGAGACCTGCGACAAAGGAAATGTATAGCGAGTGTGAGGTAGCCTCGTTGACGAGGCCGAGGTAGAAAGACGACAGAGATACTCAAATGCGCAAAGCAAAGAAAATGGAGATGAAAGCAAACGAAGAAATAAACATTGACACGAAACTACCCTCAGTCGACGAGGACTCTAAAAGCAACGACAAGAGACTAAAAACATAAAAGCTGCAGACACAAGCAACGCAATAAACAAAAGAACAGGTGCAAAGCTAGACAAAACAAACAAGCTGAACAGACAACACGCAAGCTAAACAATAAACAAAACAAACAAAATCAAAGAAGACAAGACGGACGACAAGAAACAGAAACAAAAATAAAACCAAATCTATCGGTATCCAACATCGTACACTGCTCGCCCCTTTGCAAATATCCTCCGTAGAAGTGTGAAATAAAACAGGAACAAGAAGAAGAAAAAGCTATGAAAAATAAAAGGCACTTTTGAAAACACTTTTGAGACCCGGTTGTTGCTTTTGTGTATTCCCATCGGCCCTAACCACCCAAGGTGTATCAATAACAAATAATCAAGACAAAAAGATTGCACGCCGCATTACAACTCTTGCGAGTCCAAGGTGCGTGAGCGAGTGTAGTTGTAAACAGCAAACAATATAAAAGATAAAGAGATAATAAAAAGAAAGATCGAAAGACGCAGTAGAAGAGAGTCCCGGTATTAGTGACATGTGTCGTAGCGTGCGAAGCCCTTCCGGTCCATCCAGGGAAAACAAAACATTCCATTCCAGGTCCAGGCAAAAAGGTATAGGATCGAAGTGGCGTTTGTTGTTGTCCGTGAATGTCCAGTAAGGGTTGGGTATCTCGAAAATGGAGAGTAGAAAAATATAATAGTAAAAAAGACAAGTCGAAGAGAAGGTTAAAAAAGTTGACGGGCAGACAGACGAAAAAGTAGAAAGCAGTGCAAAAGCCAAAGCGGGTTGCGCCATCTGTGTCTAGATCCTTTCCATGAATTCCAATAGAAAGAAGAAAACGAAAAGGGATGGCGATATAAAGTAAGCCTGGAAAACGTCCGGGGTATCCATTAAAATAAAAGACTCCATGTGCGAAAACCAAGAGAGGGGTGGTGGTACAGTGTAGCAGGCATGGAGCCTGCTGTCGTTTGTTCGTTTCCATGTAGTGTGGATGTCTTCATAGACATCCGAGGTTGTTGGGTGCGTCGGCTACGCAACTCGGAGACCGTCTACTGCGTAGGCTTCCGGAGAATGTCCTCGCAGTTGGCATCGAAGCGCAGGTTCCAGAGGCGCACCGACTGCATGAAACGCTCCGTCTTTTCCATCTCGCGCTCGCGACCGAACATGGTCTCCACAAACTCAATACCGGCTCCCTTGCCGAGCTGAGGTTGTGCAGTCTTGCCGCGCTTGCTGCCCGCCACGTGCATCATGGGTGCCTCGCACGTCTTGAGCAGCTTGCGCAGCTTGTCCGTCAGACGCTCGCCTGAGATGATAAAGTCCTCGAGCATCTCACGGTTCTCACGCGACCGGACCCGGTTCATCACCGCGTCCGTGCGCTTGATCTTGCCCGACAGCTGGATCAGCAGGAGCCAGAGCTCACCTGCAATTTCAGAAATCGGTGACTGCGGGCCGTGGTGGTAGGTCGTCCAGTCGTAAATCCACTTGCCCAGAGAGTTGGCGTCGAACACGGAGCCTAGCAGCATGATCGGCTCCTCGGACGGGTCCCAGTTCTTGAGACTGTAGCCGGCCGGGATCTTGAACTTCTTCGCGTCGGCTTCCGTGGCGGCGCGTGGTGGCGGCGTTCCAGTAGTTGCGGCGGGCTGCTGGGGTCCGGGTCCAGATGGCTTGCGACTCGACGTAGGTGGCGGGGGACCCTGGAAGTGCGAGCTCGATGGGCGCGCCGTCTGCGGGCGAGCATGCATATGCACGTTGGTGGGCATGGCGGTCGACGAGCGGCGAATGTGCGCGGCGTGGGCGGCGTTGCTGATGGGGCCACTAGGTGTTGTGCGGCGCGTCTCGATCACGGGCTCCCGTTCACGGCTGTCGCGTGCTTCGCGCACATCGCGGAAGCGCGGCGACTCGAATCCTGGACCGGCATCTTTTTCCACAAAACCGTATCCGCCCTGTTTGTAATGGGGGTGGTTAGTTTCGTAGCGGAAAGAGTGACGAATGTCTGGGTCCCGGTCCCGGAACTGGTCCTGGTCCTGATACTGATCCCGGTTCTCGCGGAAATCCTGTTGAACCTGGTGACTCTGGTGACCCTGAGAAACCCTGCGCGAGTGGCTTGGAGAGAAGTTTCCGCCGCTGACTTTGACGGGACCCGGGCGCCTCGCCGACTTCGGGCGCAACACGTAAGTGATTCCGTCGATCTTGACAAGCTCGTCCTCATCGGATTCCCCAATTGAATCAGAGGCCCGATAGTACGAGAAGGAAGCGCTGCGTCCGCGCCGGGGGCCCGTCGTTGTTGCGTGGGTGGTAGTAGTTGCAGTTGTATGCTTCTGCGCCGAGCGCGATGAACTCACATTGGCTGTGGCGTAGTGGCCATCGCTAGTGTACCGCGGCGAGAAAGTAGGCGGCCGGGACGACGAAGCGTTGGGTGCATACTCGTAGATGCCGGCGGAGCCAGAGTTGGGGGTGCCCATTCCGACACCAGTGCTGCCATGGCGGAAATGCGCGCGCGTCGCTGGGCGCTGCTGGGGGGGTACGCCGTACTGGTAGACGGGACCGCGCGGCGAGGGGGTGGGCGAGGGGCTGGCATAATCGGCATGGCGTTCGCTGCGGTCGTAGTAGTAGTCTGCGGGCGTCGGGGTCGACGCGTGGGGAGAGTAGGTGGTGTTCATTGCGTCGTCGTAGTCGTACTTTTCGTATCTAGAGGGAGTAGCGTAGTTGATGGAGAGGCGACGCGACGAGGGCGGACGCGAAGTGGTATTTATGTTGTTGTTGTAGTAGTAGGAGTCGTAAGAGTCTTCTCTGGAAGGATCTGCGACTGAAGTCGAGTGGCGGTGCGAAGACCGCTTCGGCTTAGGCGAGATAAACAGAAGAGGGATGAAGTTGGAGAGCGAGGAGTTAGACCTGTGACGTCGGCGCCGAGGAGTCGAAGAAACAGATGGTGAGGCCGTGGTGGCGGATGGGATCGGTCCGTGGCCGGATGACGGACACGGTCGATCGACTGGGGATAGGGTAGGAGGAGAAGAGGAGGGAGGAAGGAGGGAGGAGAGAAGAAAACAAAGAAAAGAAAGATGACAGAAAAAAAAATGGACAGAAGATTCAATGCCGAGAAGAAAAGACGAGTCACCTTGATATGTGTTCGGGAAGAGGAGAGGGGGAAAGCCGTCGACTGTTGGAGAACATATCAAAAGATCAAGCGATCATGTAGACGAGTGAAGCGAATTGGTCATCAAGAGAGGTTCTTGATGATGGGAGGTATCGCGAGATGGAAGATGCTGGATGCTGCTGGATGCTGCTGGATGCTGCGAGATGACAAGTCCAGTGGTGTAGTTGTAGGAGAGGGAGAGAGAAGTCGTCTATTGATGCGATGCGATTGAGTCTGTAGGCGATGACAAGAAGCCAGATGGGTAGATTGGAAGCAAAGAAAACAAATAGAGAAAGGGAAAAAGAGGAAGAGAAGAGAAGAAACAGAAGGGAAAAGGCGAGGAAGGAGGACACGGGAGAAAATATGGTTTTGTATGGTGATGGATGGGCCCGGTATTGGTGCCTGTGTTCGGGAAGGAGCGTGGAAGTACAAAAGGAAGGCAGTAAGGGTAATACGGAAGAAACGACACAGAAAAAAATAAAGGGGGTGGGAAGAAAAACACACGAGAGAAAAAATGCACGAAATTCGATAAATTACTCTATATTTAAGCGTGTTGACCTGAACAGGGGGCACCAGCACACGTTAAATCAAGGCTTCTAGTGGTGTGAGTACTTTGGTACTTGGAAGGGATACCTTGTAGTCACCCTCGCGAGGAAGGCGCAGGGGTGTGTCTATCATATTTACTTTGGGCCGTCGCATTTTTTTCTGCGGGTGGGAGGATGGCTCCTGCCTTTTCTTGTCTCTCCCTCCCTCTCCCTCTCCCTCTTTCCTCTTTCATCTTTCATCTTTCCTCTTTTCTCTGTTCCTTTCCTCTTTTCTAGTTTCTTGTCTCTCCCATCATGTCTACCTCGTGCCTTCCTAATGTGTTGTCTACTATGTATGCGTTAGTCGTATTTAATACCAATAATGAGTAAACCCCTTCGTGCCTGCCTTGTCATATCGTATTAGTCACACCAGCCACGCGAGGTGTCAGTCTTACAAGCCTAAGAAATAAGGACTAATACGGGCCATCCCAAGAGCTAGCTAAACTGGTGTACCCGTCTATTCTGCGTATCTGATTGGCCAGAGCGGACTCCGTTTCGACCGTTCCTGGCCCTCTGCCCGTTGGGAGTGCCTCTGCGTCCTGCAGGACTGCTGGTTGAGAAAATCACAGACGACACAGTGACCACCAGCACGGCTGAAATTGAAAACGGACCCTTGCTGCGCCTCTGTGCCATCTGCAGTGACCACTGTGCTCTGTGCTACCGCTGGAGAGTAATCATAGCGCTTACCGCAGCCATCAGCTGCTCAGGATTACAGTAACACCCTGTCCTAGTTGTAGAACTGATGTGTAATACACAGAAGCAACGAGAGGCAGCCAGTAAATGCGAGAACGAGCTTTTGTTGGTGATACTTTGATTTCTGAATAATTCACGTCGATGTTTATTCATCCTTCCATTCTCTGGCATGCGCATTGCGGCTCGATGACAATAGTATTCTAGCTTGATCATTCCATAAATCAGATATCAAATGCGAGCTTTAATATCAAATAATGAATACTATGTAATGCATAATGAGTACAAAAACATGCAATGGCAAAAGGAAAGAAATAGAATGTGACAATTTCCGGTTGGGCTCAGTGGCTAGACTATCATTTGCGCCTGCCGATCAACAGAAGCCTTGGAGTCACAGGCTTGTTGAGAGTGGAATACTTGGATACGTGATACAAGCAAACAGGTAAATGCAAGTATCCAAGTGCAAAGTGCTGATACTGTAATTACTCAGTAAATGCAACCAGACTGCCTCTGCTGCCTGCCCTGCTGACGCCCCGAGCGCGGGCTGCTGCTCTAGTTGCCGTCGACGAGTGGACACTCTGTTTGCCTGTCCATACTTGTTCTGACCAGATAGTGTCACTAAGATACAGCATACTTCTTCCTTCTTCTTCTTCTGTTCCCTCCTATGCTACAACTGGAAAGATGTGCGGGCTACCTCACCTCTGCGCTGCTCTACGGAGCGTCGGTGATGGCCGGTTTCACTGCGGTGGCGATCCCTAGAGCGCTAGAAGTTGAGGGAGGCTTATGTATGTACTATGTAGAAAGACTCGCAGAGGCAGCAGCGCATACAAATCAACCAATGGTTATGTGGCTTGGCCGAGGCTGCGACGGGCGTCGCACGCAAGTTTGCCACAGCTGAAGTCTCCCTCGCGAGTCTGCTTCTTTGACCAACCTCCTTTTTTTCGGTTTCCCCCCAAATATTTGTAGTCTTCTATCATGATGACTCTTTCATAATCAAACCTTACTCGCCTTCAATATAAAGCACATGATCGATGACGCATTCTTGACGGCGGCTATCCAGGTCTAATAGCTAATCATCTAATCGATCCTTGCTTGAATGCTTGCATGTGATGTAAGCATCGCCTTGGTGCTCGATCACTCGTCACTTTTCCTCAGCGTAACCTCGGATCACAACGAAAGGCTGAGACCAGAAACCCAAAGCTAAAAACCGAAAACTAAAGAGCTTGCATGAAGCAGGGATCGTGAACGTCTGCTTGGACCAAATCAAACCACCACTAGGCAAAATCTACTATCTAAATCTACCGCGTACTCTGCCATAGTGTCCAAAATCTACTACATATGTACTACTATGTATGTAAAGGCATGGAAGTGGAGGATACCAGCTCGCCGGGGAGACACGCTAGACGAAGATCACACAATGCAATGAGATTGTGCTTGGATAGGATGGGAGATGTGTTCTCTGAAGTAGAAAGGCCTATCAAACGAGCAGGCATGCATGAATCGGTTTGATTGGATTGGATCGGATTGCTTTGGCTGACGGCATCCTGGCTCTTTTGCGTTTGTCAGCCTCCTCTTTTGCGATCCTCTATTTGATACGCAGACTCAATACTGTCAGCAATGTCTCGTTGACCAGCCTCTTCGAAACAAGACATGCAGAAAGATGAGTCAAATTAATCAAATCGATACACAGGCCGGATGGGCAAGAGATGAAGAAAGACAGAGAACAAAAGAGAGACAGAAATGCAAAAAGAAGGGTCAGACGGCGACAAGGGGACAAGACCGTGCACATCAAAGCCTGAAAAAACTAAACACGCACGCGTCAACCGGAGCAAGAGTCCTTTTTGGTCTCAACTTACTTTGTACACTTTTGATCTTTCACAGAAGCAAACGCGTAGGCAACCATCTGCCCCGTGTGGACATACATTAGCTCCCGTCATGGCTGTATTTACCAGGTTGTAACAGTCATTCTTGTGTACAAAGTAACAAGGTGTTGAGCAGTATGGAGGGTGTGATTCATTCTCAATCACGATGGCTGGTATCATAGACACAAGTATCGGCCATGACTCAAGAAAAGCAGAAGACATGGGATGCCTGTATCTAGATCGTGGTACTCAATTATTACAGAATACTTTTGAATGATTTCTGGTTTAATAATTTTAGAATTTTTTTTATATATATTTGTTTTCGTAAATATAGAACATGTTACAAGAAATCAAGCTGTCAAAAAATATAGCTCAATTGTGAGTAACAAATAATAAATAGTAAATACAAATACAAATACTAAAGTCATAAAGCCTGCAAACAAATCCAATAGAGCAATATCATATTGACGATAAGTTGCAATCAACGAAAATAGCCGCCGCCTTCACCGAAGTCAGCAGGCATCTACGGCCACACAAGCACAAGCACCACCAGATAGCAAATACAGACAGATACAGACAGACAGGGCAGACACAAAGACAAGCACAAGGACAAGGTGATGAAGAATGAGCCAGCCCGTCACACTGCACCCTCCCCTTGGCTGGTTGTTACCGGCCATTCATACTCGGAAATACAGTGTAGGCTGGGCTATTGGCCATGCATTCCAGGTGCTGAGTGCAGTGCTGAGTGCTGAGTGCTTAAGTGCATGCATCGGCACTTGCAACGAATATGCGCATGTCCGTCAGCTGTATCGATTTGCAGTATTACATGTCATTTCGAGCAGTCCTCAGCCAGAGTAAAGAGTACTAGAGAAAGACTATGTGAGCAAAGACCACCCGGTGTTGCCGTTTTTCGACATTGTGTCTTGAATCAAAGGGCGTGCATGACCCTGAAAATCCCCTACGCAGCAGCATACTCAGACGAGAGCGTATTCCAGACTACTCTGTAGGGTACAGAGGTACAGAGAGCGCTTTCTTTGAATTTAGCCCGTTTAGTACACAGAACGGAGACGCTACCTATTCCCGCCGTCTCGCGGCCCCGTCCCGTCTTCCGCAGCCGTTCTTTGTTCTGTCACGCGCTACTTTGGGCTGCCGCGAGTGTTGGCTTTTTGCTACTATCAAGGTGCTCTTGGTCAGAAAATGTCGGTGAGTCGTGATATCTCGGTGAGAGGATGCACGCCAACATTGAGCATAGTAAATTACTGAGTAAGGCACCAAGAAGCGCACAAGAGAGATGCAACCCGAGAGATTCGAAAAGTCAAAAGACGCAGAGGAGCATCAAGGGAAATCAAGTAAAAAGAAAGATAGTTCTTACATTCACATCTGGGGTGCCGTAAAAACAGTCTTAACAGGGGCCCACCAAAACAATGAGCTCCAAAGCACATTTTCCTTCCTCCTTCCTCCCTTCTCCTTCCTTCTGCCTCCTTTTCTTCCTCTTCCTCTTCTTCCCTTGTCTTCCTCCCTCCGGCCAACAAGCCACCTTCTCCCTTTGCTCCCCTAGTGCCCATGGTGGAGATGCCAATAGAAAACAAAATAAAAAGAGGATCCGAATGGAAGTGGAATGGAACAAGCGGGCTCAGGCGGATTGAAGCGGATAGAGGATTGCACCCAGCGGGTTGGATCAGTCAGAGTATGTAGTATGTACATAGTAGTGCTACTAGTAGAAATATTCATTTAGTCTTCGGTTATTTAAATAACGACAACAAAGACAAGAATGAAATCGCATCGGCCTGGCATGTAGTGATCTCCCGTGTCTCTCCCTATCTGATTTACGTCGGGACAGACGTGAGATGGCAAAGGAAAAGAGCATGAGAGTAGAAGACGAGAGCGAGTGAGATGAGTAATAAGAATGAAGAGAGGGTACAATCCAATAGTAGCAATGTAAGAGAGGTTGTGATCATAGAATCAAAACAAGGATCATGTAGTTGCATAGAACAAAAGTTGAGAGCTAAGAAACCAAGAATCAAGAGCCAAAAATCAAACAAACTACACCGAAAATAAAAGAAACCACCCCAAAATAACAATACGAGCTCGAATTCAACACGAGTACGTCCTGGCATCATGACATCCTGGACACGGACGAGACTTCCTTTACAGCACAAGTACGGGGCACGGAGCAAGGGACGGCTGCTGCTGTACTCTGTATGACGGAGTAGCAATATCGCAATAGTACTCAAACCCAACGGCTCCTACTATATATGTACGGTGTATCGACAGCTCAACGTTGGCAACGCACCGGTACTCTATATTAAACAGGCCGCTTGAAACGGGTCCTCTCTGCCTTTGGTAAATTGCGAGCAGGGGGATGGTATTCAGTGTTTTGATTTTGTTGGCTTTGTTGCTACTCAAGGTAGACATGTTGTTTTGATTTGTTGTTGATACCTGCTTGCTGTTGGCCTGTTGATGTTGCTTTTCGTTCTTCTGGTATTCCAAGTCTTTCCTTTTCTTTCACTTTCTTTCACTTTCTTCTTCTTCTACGCCCGACATTGACAGCGAGCCAGGCGAGAGGAGAAGAAACACTGCAAAAGAAAAGGCTACTTCTGCCTCCTATGCTGTCATATATGTGCCTCCTATTCAGCTCCCAGTTATGCCATTGCACAATAGGTCTCTGATTAGTTGCCACCGTCCGCACCCTTATTTGTGCCCCCTGTCGCACACACTTTACTTTCACTTTGACTCTCACTTTCAGTAATACTATGTACTCCGTAATGCCTTTCTTCCTACTGTCTACACTACATCGTACACTTTCTCTTGATCGGCCTAATATAAACTTCTAAATCCGGCGTAGCCTACACAGAAGAGGGTGTGAAGCACATTGTTCCTTTCTTCTTTCTTCTTTCTTTTTCCTTTCTTCTTCTTTTGCTCTCTTCCTTTTCTTCATCTTTCCGTGGCTGACTTTATTCTGATTACTATATCGCTTCCTTCATCTCCTACTCTTGCAAATACTTGACCTCCCCTGCCGTCTAATCTGCTTGTTTCACTCGCAGTTAAATTACATAGTGCCTTTCCGCTGTGGCCCGTGTGCGCATCCTTGCGCACAATTTTGTGCATGTAAACCCTGTGTATATGAGTAAAATATAGACTCAGGATACAAGGGCAAAAGGACAAATAAGATGCAAGCAAGAGACACGAGCAAGCCCTAACATGTGCGGGCTGCAGACATGTGCGCCCGTGCCGCCTTTCCTTTTTTTTTTCTCACTCTTTTGTACTCTTCTTCTTTTGCACTTTATATTCATCTTTCTTCTCATTCGCTGCCTGCACAGAGCACTGCATTGATGTCCAACTCTCACTCCTCACCGTGAGATGGAGCATGATGGATAGAGACTGAACACCACGCAGAGTTAAAAAAAAAAAGATAATGACGGTTGGTTGGCTACACACATAGTAATGCATACTTGGAAGTAAAAAGAAGAAGAAAAAAGACGACTGAATCCAATGCACAACCAAAAAAGCAGGCGAACACGCGGTCAACGCCCCGATTGGGTACCCATACATGCTGTACCAAGCAGGCCAGAGTACCATCTCGGCCGTTCTATGTTCTACAGTATTACCGCTTTCTTTGCATCGTGCTATGTGCTTGCAAGGCCTGTTCTTCTACTTGCTTGCATTGGAGGTTGTCATTGCGACGCTGCGCATGCTGGAAACTACGCCGTACATGGTACTGTGTATGTATATCTGTGCATGTTATTGCAGCAGTTTTGTTGTGCGCTTGCCATGTCAGTAGAATCCAAAGCGAGAAGAATATTTGGAAATCACAATCGACAATCACGATCAACAATCAAGACATCAACAAGACATCTATTCAAAACAACGCTCGAGACCATTTTGGCGGCCTCGACGGCTCGACCACCCGACGACTGGCCAATGGACACTATACTGGACACTCGACAATTTGACACTTGACATCCTCGACCGCTCCGGCGGCCAGATGGATAATGCAAGATTCGTTTTTAAAAGTATTTGCTGTCTGCCGTCTGTCTAGTCTAGTCTAGTCTTTGATCCTACGCTTGCCAGTTCGCTTTCTAGTAGCCCGAAAGAATAGAGAAAAAGTCGAAGAACAAAAAACGTATCTGTACAAATCTATTGGCTGCTTGGGCATTGTTGGTCAGTTCTGGTCATTGATGGTCAGCTTTCTGGTCAGTGACCAACCGTGTGTTAGTCAAAGTAGTGTAGACTTATGCACACGCCCTCTCGTGTGTTGGGTTGTATGTGTTTGTTTTGTTGATGTATCTTTCTTTATGTTGCTTTTTTATGATCTTTTCTTCACTTCTCTCTGTTCTTTTTTCATATTATCCTTTTCGTTTCTCTCCCTTTTCTCTCTTGTCTATTCTCTCTTGTCTTTCCTTTTCCTTCCTTTTCCTTCCTTTTCCTTCCTTTCATATCCCTTCCTCATATTCCTTCTTCACCACCTCACCGTGTCTGATAACTGCAAGGGATGTTTCGAAAATATTAATAGAGTAACGAAAGGCTACTCCCAAAACACGGTCAAGCGGTCAGCGCATCAGATCATCGAATTTATGCAGTCTTGTAAAACTCTTCTCGACCAAGGGTCTTCACCGACTTTGTTTGTTTTGATTCTCCGAAATAGGAGTTTATGTTTTTTATTCCATCGAATTGATATGTAACTGATATATCTTTGCAAGCAAAATGCACTTTGAATAATAATCTGTACATCATGCTGAGCTGGCAAGTGCGAGAGAATGAGAAAAGTAGAACTTTCAACTATCAAATGAAAATAAAATACAAACAAATATATACACATAATACGAAAAACGAAAAACGAGAACAGGACGAAAACCCACGAGAATACAACACAACAGCACGCCTCCGATCCAGGCCCGGCCGGCATCCGCGACACGAGACATACAGGTGTGAGATAACAGAGATCAAGCGTCTACAGAGTACAGACAAACATAGATCAAACACTTGTCGGGCATGATTCACGATAACGTATAGCATAGCGATGCCCAACTCTGGAAAGATGGCTTTGCTGGCAGTGCTCGTTATCCACAAGCAATAAGGCGACGCGAGGAGATATGGCGAGAGATTGCGGTTGCGATTGCGATGGCCAGATGCAATATGGGAGCAAAGCACACCAGCGTTATCACGGCCAAAGAGATGCCAGGATGAAGATATCAGGGTATCAAGATGGAGATATCAGGATGAAGATATCAAGATATCAAGACGGGATACACCTCGTTGCGCGCCAATCGGTTTGGCTTTGCATGCAGACGACGCGACAACGCCCTTCCTTCTACTGACAGGATGCACTGCAGCTGCAGACACTATCAGCATATAAATGAAAATAAAAAAACTAAACTGGTTCCGTTGTCTGCGCCTGCATCGTGCGTTGTCGTCGGCCAGTCGGGTCCGGAGTACAGCGTCTGCAGGACGAGACGTGCTGCAGACGCATGTCGATGTAGAGTGCAGAGCGACTGCAGGCTGCAGCGTGTTCTCGCCCTATGGTGTAACTGTGTATGCTGTGTGAGCTGTGTGAGCAATGTCAAAGTCAGAGCAGAGCAGAGCAAAGTCGGAGCAAAATGAAATCGAAACAGCAAGTCGAAAAACCTCCGTCATCGGGTGCACTGTAGGTGTTCGGGCCAGCCTGGGCTGCAATGTACGCTGTAAGTCTGCAGCGCCTGCATGTCTATCGTGTATCATGTACAGATACTGAGCGTCGCGGAGTGTAATCGATGCTGCCAGAAGAGGAAATGTCAGCTCGACTACAGTTGTGGTAATTGTCAGCAGCCATAAGCCGTCATACGCAGCCATGAGCAGTCATCAGCAGTCATCAGCCATCGTCAAGGCTCCATGGCAGTGCAGTTTCTATTCTCATCTTCTACTGTATGTGATCATCCTGAAACCACAACGGACAAAAGAAGATGCAAAGTAGAGATGCAAAGAAGCAGATGCAGAGATACACGATTGGGCTGCTACACGTGACGTTGGGCGTCAATGTTCATGCCATAAACCCATAGACTCGAGTCTGGCTCCGGGCGGGCCCGCCAACACGGTCCTCTACCCTCTCTGCAACACTCTCTACACAAGTATCTCGCAGTCCGACGGTGCTCGCCATGCCGTGACAAATTCCCTGCAAAATGATAGAGTGCTGTCAGATGCATTTGCTGGGATGTTTACCTGCATTTTCATTTGTGGACTTGCCCTTTGTCTTCTAGTTTATGACGTACAGAGAGAGAAAACTCTAATCTACACCCCTCTCGCCCGCCCCCTCCGTAGGAGCAGACAGCACAGCCTGGATGCGAGATGCTGATAGTTGTATCACGATGTCCTATCAGAGGCACAGGATGGACGTTTGTATTTTAACGAGGCCAATTCTTTGTATCTTGTATGAATACAATATCCCAGATGAGTCACTCTTTCAGCCCGACATTTTTTGTCCTTATTATTATCTTTGATTTCCTGTTTTTCGTTGTATTCTATATTGGTGCGCTTTCTTTTCCACAAACTCTTCAGGCTTCCGTCTTACCGCTGGCTCTGGCTTCATTGTATTTTATATAAGTAAAATATACATCTGCTCACCGTAGATCCTGCAACTCTCCTTAAACGACGAGCTTGGGCCATGTCGACAAGGAATTCTTTGTCTTTCTTGGATTTGAGAGAAATAGCCACCAGAAACAAAAGGAGTTCGCCCCTGCATCTTTTGCCTCGAATAGGCTCGGTGACCCCCATGCTTTTAAATTTTGAATAATCTGTGCATTCCTTTACTCGTTTCCTCCTTTCAGGAGCCCCGAGTAGGCAGCAGCAGAGATGATAGAACAATACAACACGATTCGATGCTACAGGATGATGCTAGATAGTACGACGACCAACCGGACTCGCTGGGCGCGTTGACTGGCTGTACTCTTGACTTTGCCTCTTCCATATCATTCCATCTCACTCTGTGGGATGTCATTGCTGCTGCTATTGGTTCATGTTTATCATTGTCTATACTCTAGGCTTGTCGTCACGAAGTCGGGAAGCTGCAATGTCCAGATCTAAGAGAAAGAAAAAGAAAAGAAAAAGAAGGAGAGAGAACGTGTGAATGCTGTCATACTCGACCAGGCACTCACATGCACTCACATGCACTTGCAGCCTTGTTTTGGTAGGGTTTGTAGTGTCGGCAGATGCAGAGCGACCGGCTGTTGCAAACATAACATACTTGTCGTGATAAACATTCAGAATAAAAGAAAATAAATCAAACATTCATGTTGAAAAATAAATAAATCAAAACAAGGCGTGTTGCACAGCATGGCCAGGGAAGAAACGAGAGTAGCAGAGCCATCACGAGACGGCAGCAACGAGGAGACTAGAAACTAGAGATACGACAGTAAAGAACTCGCTACAAACTCACCGGCCCCGGGACGACGCCAGCCCCTGGGCGCCCGCCGTCGTCGTGCTCTCTCGCGCATGGTAAAAGGCAACGTGCACGCCGTGCCACCGCAGCAGCTCCATGTACCGCACCACCAGATGCACAAGCACGCCGTTGGGGAGCAGCCGCTTCAGGTCGCGCGTGTCTGCGTACACGTACCGGCCGACGCCGGGCCGCTCAAAGTCGGTGGCGTCGCGCAGTGCCTCGGCGAGGTCGGCCAGCACGCGCCACGTGTCGTCGTCTTCAGGAGCGGCGGGCTGGCCGGCAGAGGAGAAGCGCCGCGCGGAGGCGCACGACGACGGCGTGCGGCTGCCGTAGTAGTACTCGCTGTCGTCGGGGGCATCCGGGGCGTCAAAGGCAGCGCCATCGGCTTCAACGTCGACCCCGGCATCTCGGTCCTGCGCCGCATGCTTGTCCATTTCGTACACTGTGAAGTCGCGTTCGAACTGGGCAGCCATTCCGTCTTCCTCCTTCTGCTCTTTTTCTTGCTTCCCCCTCTTCTTTTCCTTTTCCCTGCCCTCGGCTGCCGCTTGCTCGGCCCTCTTCTTCTTGGTCTCGGCCTTCTTGGCCCGCTCGCGCGCCTTCTTGGCCTTGCTCTTCTTCTTCTTTTTCTTCGCAGGTGAGGTCTTTTTGGTCGCAGGGGCTTCCGTAGGTATAGCTGGATTTGCAGGTCTAGCTGGATTTGCAGGTATAGCTGGATTCGCGGATACAGCCTCTGCAGTGTCAAAGTAGAACAGGTGCCGCTGCCACTTCTCGTGGAACTGGCTGCCCAACAGGTCCACGACATAGGCAGACGGCGTCACCACAACCACCCGGAACCGGTACGCCTTGCGCCGCGAGTGGTCGCTGTTCCAGCGCGTCACCGTGTCAATGGCCATGCGGTGCGACGGCACGACGCCCGTCCACACTTGGTAGAGGGCGAGCGCGACAGCGGCCAGGTGCGGCGCGTTGCGGTTGAACCGCTCAAAAGGCAGGTCGCGCAGCAGCCGGCCGTCGCCGTCGGTGGCCGTGGCGAGGTCGAATGCGATGCAGCTGTTGAAGAGGCTGCCGGGGCCGAAATACGCAGACAGCACGCTGTCGGACTGATTCAGATTCAGATTCAGATTCAGATTCAGATTCTGCAGCCTTGCGAGCGCGGCCACCTGGACAAAGAGGGACCGCGTGGTGCCCGACTCTTCGGGATAGATCGCGGCGGTGTCGTCTTTTGTCCAGTACTTGTAGAGGCTCCAGTGCTCGTTGAAGGACGCATGGTGGCTGGGATGCCGTGTGCCGAGCGTGACCTCGAGCTGCTTGACGTCGGCGTCGGCGTCGGCGCCGGCGCCGGTCTCAGACTTTCCCTGGACGTGCTTGGCCTTGCCCTTGTCCCGCTTCGCCCGCTTGCCGGCTTTCTTTTGGTGCTTTCTCTTTGCCTCCTTGTTTGCCTCCTCCTCCTTGGGCTCGTCTCTGGTGTAGCAGTACCTGCGCGTCGTCTTGAGCCACGCCAGCCCGCCACAGCCGAGGCAGTAGTGCGTGTCCGGCAGGCTGTCCTTGGCGTCGTCAAAGCTGATCGCGGCATCCGCAATGTCCTCGCTCGTCGGCGCGCGGCCCAGCACCTCCTCGTCGAGCCGCGGGTCGAACAGCCGGCTGCGGCCCGGGTCGGCCTCGTCCGGGTGCTGGATCTCCGACAGCGCAGTCTCCTGCGCAGCCACACCCAGGCCTTCTTTAGCCACTCCAAAGCCAAAGCCCACGGGGTAGGTATACTCCCTGACCTCGGAGAACATGCGGCCGCTCGGCGTCTCCTGGCTGCCGCCCGGCGGGTACCGCCTGGCACCGCCCAGCCGGAATATGTCGTTGGGGTCAATGCTCTCGCCCGGCCCGAGGAAACAGTACGACGGCGTGATGGCGCACATGGGGCAGGTCGTGAGGCTGTGGTGGACGCACTTGGCCAGCTCGTAGGGGTGGACCGCGTACTTGTAGATGGCATGCTCGGGCACGACGGGGGGCACGACAGGGGGCATGTCAGCCGGCCCCTCGAGGCTGCCGCTGACGCGGAAGACGGCTGGAAACGCAGACAGTGACTTTTCTTCGTCCGCCATCGTGTCGGCGGCCTTGCGGACAATGCCGATGCGGTCTGTGAGCCGCTCCGGGTCGACCTCGTAGACGGAAAAGCCGGTGTGGCGCTGTCTCTGATGGAACTCGGCATAGGACTCGGTGATGTATTCGGAGCGTTTCGGCAGGTTGTGGTCTTGGTTGTGGTCTTGGTCCGGGGTGAAATGGGACGTGGGCGCTGAGTGGCTGAGTGGCGACGGGTAGCCGAGGACGGGGTAGCACTGGTATGGGAAGATGAAGAGGCTAGAGAAAACAGCGGGCGGCGGTGCGCTGCGAGGCGAAGCGACATGGACGAGACTGTCGCTTTCAGCTTCGGTTTTATTTTCGTCTTCGTTGTCGTTGCCATTGCCATTGCCATTGCTGTTGCTGTTGCTGTTGCCGTTGTCGTGGAGGGCCTGAGGTCTGACGTTCTGAGGCTCTTCCGGGCGGTATTCCTCGCCGTCGTCAGTGTAGGCTGGCATAAACATGCTCTCTTCATCGTGGCCTGTATGGCCTGTATGGCCTGTCTGTGGGAGGTCGTCTTTGGCGAGGCCGACGTGGATGATCTCGGCCGTTTCCGCAGCCATACCTTGGGCGTCCGCGAGCACAGCTTCACGTTGATGCGTTTTGATAGGCTCGTGTGGTGCTTCGGGCGCTGTATGAGCAGCAAGAGCCCGACTGTCCTCGGAGTGAGCGGTCTCTTCAGCAGGACAAGCACCCTTCATGTCAGTCGTCTCAGAGTAACAGAGCTGGCCCTGGGCAGATTGTGGACGAGCCAGGGCGGCCATTTCGCGGAAACTGGGCGCCGAGGCGACACGCACGAGCGGTGCCGAGGGCGAGACGGGTGTGAGCCAGGTGATGTGCTCGGGATGGGCGTCTGTCGTGTTTGTGTTGTTTGTTGTGTTGTTATCAAAATCTGCTGACTCGCCAGACTGCCCTGGCTGCACAATTACTGTGTGAATGACAGTCCCGGTATCTGACGGGGCGACATCCGGAACCTCTGCATCTCCGGCAGTGCCCAGCAGAGAGGAACCGCCCGAGCAGCCGGCATAGATCTCTACCGTGTTGCCGGCATAGGGGCTTTTGGGGTCGCCGTGGCGGGCCCTGGCTTGGTTGCTGTCGGGGTAGATGGAGTAGAGCTGGAAGAAGCCGTCGCTACAGCCCTGATAGTAGCCCTTTTCGAAGGCGTCGAGGAAGCCGGTCTTGTAGCCGTCCGAGAAGATGTGCGAGTCTTTCCGGTAGTTTTGGTGGTTCTGGTAGTTTTGATAGTCGTGGTGGCCCATCTCGCGGCCTTCCTCGTGGCCTTTGTCAAAGCCCTTCTCAAAGCCCTGCTGGTGGCCCTGCTGATGGCCTTGGGTAAAGCCGTCGACCTGGCCTGCACGGTATCCTTCAGTGCGGCCCTGGTCTGCACCTTCCTGGCGCCCCTGGACAAGCCCGGCGCGCAAGCCGTCACGCTCACCGTCATAGTAGCCCGACTCGTACTGGGTGTGGGCTTGTAGCGGACGGCCGTTTTGGGTGTTTTGGGTGTTTTGCGTATCTGGGGCGTTTCGAGACTGAGCAGCCCGAGTGTGCTGGCCGCGGTGACCGACTGGACTGCTAGTCCGAAACCAAGGCGGTCGCTCGCGGAATGGGGGTGGTGGCTGCAGCCGGTAGCCTTGCAGGGAGTGCGAGTTGTGCGAGTTGTGCTGTTTGCTCCGTTGGTTTTGGCTCTGGTGTCCTTGGCCTTGGGGACCGCGCTTTCCGGCCGAGAGTTGCATGCTGTCGGAGGAGGAGGAGGAGGACGACGACGACAACTTTGCGTCTAGCTTGGACAAGCTGTAGTAGGGGACGTGAAAGGGATACATGCTTCGGTTGTGGCCATGTATGGCTATATATATTGTAGCAGACGAAGGCGAGGTGACAACAAACGGGACAACACAGGTGGAAGGATGGATGTATGGGTTGGGAGAGTGAAAGCGAGACACGAGATATGGACGAGACAAGATGGGTGTAGAATAACGAGATGAAAGAGAGAAGGGAAGAGAGAGAGGAGGAGAAGAGAGAAGGCGGAAGACGGAAGACGAAGAAAGAACAAAATCACATTGCAGACTGTTTGCAGAGTGGGCTCTGGCAATCAGTGGGCGGCGATGTGAAGTGGTGTTGAGGTGATGTGGAGGTGATGGTGAGATGAGAAGCCGGTGAAGACCAGGCGAGGAGAATGTGAGAAGAGAGCAATCGAGGTGAGCTGAAGGTGAGGCAATTGTGAGTCTACTGTTAATTGTTTTGTTTATTTGAGTTTATTTCATAGATGTGTGTCTATATGCCATGCTATCATAAGTCGTAATCATAAGTCGTGAAGACGGAAAGAAAGAAAAAAAAAGGAAAGGAGAACAAAAGAAGAAAAGAAAAAAGAAGAAAAAGAAGAAAGGCTACATCGGCTTGTAGGCGTAGGTGACCTGCATCGGAAAGTAGGCGTGCACCGTCGGGTCCATGATGGCCTTGCGCACCTCGATCAGGAACATCTCGATCTGTGTCGGCGACCAGCCCAGGCCGCCCGCCGTCGCGCCCAGCGGCCGGTACGCCCAGCCCTTGAGGCCCTCGAGCAGCGCGCCCTGCAGCAGCATGCCGCAGCGCCGCAGCTCCTTGCTCTTGGGCCACGTGCCGATGGGGCACTTGTGGATGACGGTGCGCACGCCCTCGAAGCCGGCATAGCGCAGCTCGTGCGGCAGCTCGTCGACGCCGTGGCCGCCGTGACCACCGTCGACACCGTCGGCCATGCTGCAGAACAGGTCGCCCGCCAGCTGGGGCGACTGCCGCAGGCCCATCTGCACATACGCAATAAAGTCGCGCAGCGCGTTGGGCGCCATCTGCGGCGGCGGCACGGTGCCGTCGTCGCTCTGCAGGACGGGAACGAACTCTTGGAACTCGACATAGCCGCCGGGCTTGGTGTAGTGGTACATCTTGCTCAGCAGCGCCATGCGGTCGTCGACGGCCCACAGCGCAAAGCGCATGTGAATAAAGTCGAAGAAGCTGGGGTCGTACGGCCAGTCGTCCTCAAAGTCGTCGACGCCGAAAAACACATTGCCCGGCACGTAGGCCGGCTGGATGGGCGACAGGTCGACGCCGCGCACGACGGCCTGGGGGTACTTTTCGCCGAGCTCAATGGCCCAGATGCCGGTGCCGGTGCCGAGGTCAAACACCTGGGCGCCGCCGGCGGCGAGGCGGCGGTGGATGGGGGCGTGGAACAGCTGGTCGCTCATGAGCGAGGTGGCCATGTTGTGCTTCATGTCGTCGCGGTTCTTCTCGATCTCGTCGTTGGGCAGGGCGTAGAGCTTTGCGGCGGCACTGCGGCTGGCCGGCGGCGAGCGCACGAGGCCGTGGTACTGCATGCCGTTCTCGTAGACGGGCTCCATGCCGGCGGACGGCTCGGTGGCGGCATGGCCTGGGGAGGGGCTGGCATAGGGGTATTCGTGGGTGTATTCGGGGGTGCCGTCGCCGGGCGAGGTGGCCTCGATGTGGCCGTCGGCCTCGTAGATGGTGTGGGGGTCAGCCTCGCACAGCTGGGCGATGCTGAGGGGGCCGGCATTGCTGGACTTGGCTGTGTGTGGCCGGCGGGACGGCTTGCTGTGGCGCCGGGGCTGTGGGTTGAGGAAGCCCATGGTGTTGGTAGATGGTGTAGAAGGTGTAGATGTGATGGTGTAGAAGGTGTAGATGTAGGTGGTGTAGATGGTGTAGATGTAGATGGTGTAGATGATGTGAATGGTGTAGATGATGTGAATGGTATAGATGGTGTAGATGGTGTAGATGGTGTAGATGGTGTAGAATATGGTGTAGATGTTGTAGAGATATAGATAGTGTATATAGATATAGATGTAGACGATGGATGATGTACTGTAGTTAGTGTGGTAAGATAAAAGTGTCAAGTGTCAAGACCAACACTACAAACAGGAAAAGGGACCGTAGACTATATAAGGGATCGAGAAGATGTGAGAGGAGAAGACGTGAGAAGAATCAAAGAGCGGGATCCGCCTGAACAACACGAGCGTGGCGGGATGGGTGAGATGGGAGTGAGTGAGAGTAAACATGTCCCGCCGGCTTGGGTCGGGGTCGGGGGTAGAGGGTCGAGGCAGGGGATATTAAGTGGAAGTGGAAATATAAATAACATTCGGCTGAATAGATATACTCCGTATAGTAGAGGAAAAAGAAAGAACGACAAGAAAAAGGAAAATAGAAAATATATTTAGATGAGAGGACAAGCTCCGATGAGGGATCTTCCCGGCGACCGGGGCTATGGGTAGATAGGATAGTCGTATGTACTATGTAGAGAGGAAGAGCAGCGTCCGGCTGTTTCATGTGTTGACCGCTTGATGACTTGCAGAATGGAAGAAAAGAAGGGAAATGGAATAAAAGAGTAAAGTAAGAAAAAAGAAAAAAGAAAAAAAAAGAAAAAATAAATGAGACGATTAGAAACCCACAGTAGGCGGTGGTGTGTTGTCCCAACAGGCTGGTCGCAGCTATTACTGTGTTGAGATATCTCTTTTCTTTCTTTCTTTCTCTGTTATATTTTCCATCTCTGTTTATCTCATTCTTCTCTGTGTACCTCTTGCTTGAGGTGTCCTGATCTCTTATTATCTAGGTTCTCTGAACTCTGGACTCGGGACTCGGGACTCTGAACCTCCAAATCCTAAAGCAGTTTCTACGCCATGCAGACCAGCGCAGGAGATATTGCAGAATGCACGAGATGCAGATGGATGCAGGTGCAGGAGATGTGCTGGCAGTGAAAAGGACTGAGGCGGTCGCGGTGCGTCGAGAAGCGGTCGGGGTAGAGGGGAGGTAGAGGGAGGGGAGAGGGAGGGGAGAGGGAGTTGAAGTTAAAGGCATTGAAACCCAGAGAAGAGACGGCTGATGGAATGTCTGATGTGTCTGATGTATCGGGTGAAAGACAGTGACAGCTGTTGTCTGATTCTTTGTCCCTCATTTTGTTTTCTCAATTAATTAACTCACTAATTGACTTATTAATTTATTAATCAATATTTAATTGAAACGAAATAACCAACGACAACCTCGCCTCCTCCCTGCTACTGCATGCATCGTTTCTTGGTCCCAGCAGTCTGTTTCTGGGAAGATCCTCCGCCGTCGTCAGCCGGGAATACGACCCTGGCCATGGTTGGTTGTCACTTTCACTTTTCACTTTTCATTCGTCAGTCTTCACTCTGTTTTCGTTTCGTTTTCGTTTCCTTCTTCTTCTCTTTGTCTCTACATTGCATTTATCTCCTCTCCCCCTTCTCATCACTCTTCTAATTACCCAACCTCGGCCGAGCGAGCTGCCAAGGAGCAGTGTGACCAAATCCTATGCACGTAAGTCTTGTCAGTTATTAAATGTGATTCTTTTTCATAATTTATAAATTTCCTTCAAGTTCTCTCTCTTGTCCCCTTCAATGATCAGCCCGTGATACGTACCACAGACCAAACTGTTGGGTCGATCGGCCACTGTCCCTCGTCTATTCTAGGCGTTTACATACATGTTATTAAATGTTAGTATAGTAGATGCTATTTCATAAATATTCGATAAAATTGAATTAATGAATGAATGCCTGGATTCGGACATACTATGTAATCAGACACTACTGCCGGCCACTTTTCTACCGGGCAGTGGCCGAACAGGACCGGTAGTGTGCCGCTATGTGTCAAGCGCGAGTTGATGTGTAACAAACTGGCAGACGAATCAAGACTAAAACCATGAATATCTAGAGCAAAGATGAAAAAGAGAATCTAGGATAGGGGAGACGGAAAGCGAGAAGCAGAGACAGTCCCAACAGGGTGGTAGGCCCGAGAACTGGCGGAGGAGGGAAGGAGGGGCAAATAGAAAAATGGGCTGGCAGGGAATAATGCATACAATACATATTACTATGTACAGTAACAACCTTGTGCTCGTTCCGGCCGCTCGGATTGTGCAATGTCGATTGATTATGGCGATCTATCTCTACTGTGTCTATGCATATTCAACGAGTGTTTATTCACGGTTCATCTATTCTGCCCGTACGTACATAAGCGAGGTTACGTGACTCCTTTTTTTCTTTGTAGTTTGATTTGATTTGTTTGATTTGTTTATTTTGCATCGATTTGTTCATGTCATCTCTATTTCTTTTTTCATCAGGCTCATCACAGTACCATCTGCATGTCGTTTGGGCATTACTGAACTGAATGTGACATTGAGTGACACGGGAAAAGGAGGGACATAGAGTGTACCAGAAAGACAAAAAGAAAACAAAAAAAGAAAACAAAACACAATAATACGCGGACTACACTGACCCCGCTGCATGGATCTCAGCCATTACCAACACAGAATACACAGTAATATTACACCATCGGCCACCACCCGCCTTGTCGGGTTGCTTTATTGTCACTATTGCTGCACGGCGTGCATGGCTTGCAGCACACTTGGCCCAATCCACGGGCAAAGTGCGCGCAGGAGTGTGGTGCCTATTTTTATTTTGTATGATTATCTGAATATTTGAATATTTAAACATTTGATAATGGACTGTGTATTCGTTTCCATGGTCTGACAGAGTTTTTGTTCTGATCTATTTTATTATTTAATTTGACTATTAATTGTCGAGACGAACTTCTGCAGTGACTTTGCCGTCCCGTCCGTCTGTCTGTCTATTTATTTGCCTATTTTCCTCTGTTATTCACCGACTAGAACATCCCGACCAGAAAGACTGTGCATACATACCCCGAGACAGTTCTAATACTCCGCAAGTGCGTAAACAACACCGCCTTTCAAGACTCCATGGAAGGATACGAAGGGCGGTAAGCTCCGCCGTCGAGGAGAGTGAATGCGATGAATATTGCGATGAAAGAAGAGAGAAGGATACGACGGCGGCTGCCGGCACTGTAACCACGACAAACAACAAGTGCTCGGGGCCGAGATGACAAAATCAATAAGCTAGAGTAGAACAAACGCTACGAATAGTGCAGCATTATGCATCGCTGTCATGCATACACAAGACGAGACATTACCGGCAGCCTGGGCAGTGACGATCTAGAGGCATCTTCGGCGAGCAAGGGGTGTCTTTGGAGTGGAAAAAGGGTACTGTTGTCATTGTAGATTGGATTGTATCTACCTGGAGACTTTGGCAGCAACTGCTGGCCGAGGTGTCAGGATCGTGGCATATAGCATGCCATAAGCAGAGCGGAGAGTTTCCTCTTTGGTCGCAGCCTCAGTGACACCCCCTCGAGACAGACACAGTCTAGACCGGGCTACGCCATCGCGCCCTGTTCTGCTACTCGAGCCATTCCAGCCGTCGGCCATGTGGCGGCCTCGTGCAATCTCCTCGTTTTCCCTTTCAAGCTGCTGATATTGGATAGTTGTCGGACCTGTTGATTGCAGACGTCACATACGCGTCTCTGATACTGATCAGTCTGATGGTAAAACTACAGCTGACTACTACACTGCCATTGTATTGATACCAGCTGAATCTGCTGTCTATTGCTGCCCAGCTACTGGCCCTGGAGCCGGGATTCGCTCACCCGGAAACACGCCGGGAACCACTCCTCCACAGACTCACCCCCCCCGATCATGCTCGCCGCCGCCCGCCCGCACGGCCACGAGTACACCATGCCGTGGCCCTGGAACGCACAGCACAGCCACAGCCCCTGCTGGTCGCCCCCCGGCAGACGGCCCACCAGCGGGTACGTGTCCGGCGTGTACCCCATGATGCCCGTCCACTCCGACCGCACGCGCCCGGCTGCGTCGTCCTCGCCCCAGTACTGCTCCCGACCAAAGTACTGCACGGGGATGTCTTGCAGATACGCAGAAACGCGCGGGTTGAGGGTCGTGTCGTCCGTGCTTCCAAACTCGCTCGGCCCGGCGTCGCCGTTTTTGTCTTTATCTTTTCCGCTACTCGCGTCCTCTGCATACTTGATCCCGCCGCCAATCACCATGTCGCCCGCGCACGCCGACCCCGGCGGCCGCGTGATCATGTACTCGTACCCGCCCCCGTAGATAAAGCTGTACGTCGTCGGCAGCGGCGTCGGCATCTTGCTGCCGACGCGGTGCATCGCAATTTGGCCGCGCAGAGGCACCACGACGCCCTGCAGCTCCGGCACCAAAAAGGCCGTGTAGCCGTTGGTTGCCAGCACGACATCCTGGGCCGCCACCACGCCGCGGCCTGTCTCGACGAGCCATTTCCCCCCCGTGTCGGCCTTGGTCACTCGCAACACCGGCGTGCCCGTCTGCAGGTTCAGGCCCCGCGCAAGGCACTGCTTGAGCACGCCGACGGTAAACCGGTACGCCGACACGCTGCCGGCGACGTACTTGACGACGCCCTGCACTTTTTGTTCTTGCTGCTCTGGGCCGCCGTCCTTGTCCTTATCTGTGAAATCGGCACACGCAAACGTGCGCAGCGCCTCGTCTCTCTCGTACAGCCCGTACTCGGCCGCCGCGTCGCCCGCCGGCATGGCTGCCCGCATGGCCGCCACGGCCTTCTTGGCGTGCGCCCACTGTGCCGCGTCGTAGATGACGTCCAGCGTCTCGCACGGGTTGGAGTCGCACGGAATGGGGTCTGTCTTTTTGCCGTTGCCGCCGTGGCTGCCGGCGGCGAGTCCGTGCACGCTGTGAATGGCATCCAGCTCGAGCCGGGCAATCTGCACTGCGGCGGGCGTGCCGAGCTTGGCGGCGTGGTCGAGAAACGAGCGGTACGACGCCGCCTTGGTGTGTCCGCCGTTGCGGCCCGTTGCGCCCGATGCTGCCTGTCTCGCTTCCAGCATGAGAATCGACCTTTTGGTTTTGGACTCTCTTGCCTCTTCAGACCCTTGCAGGTGCCATGCAATGGATGCCCCGGTGATGCCGCTGCCGACAATGACGACGTCCACCTCGGCCGGCAGCTGGGGCGTCGACTGGAGGTCCGCGACGGCGGCGTCGGGCGTCTCCTGCCAAAAGGGCACAGTGGGGTTTGCGCGCGGCAGCGACACGGGAACACGGCTGGGGTCTTCCATGTTGGAATTGTAGTGTGTATAAAATTCGAGGTCGCGTTCTGCTTTGTATGCAGTTGTGACGTTGCTCGCTGTCAAGAACTCCAGGAACTGCGCGGACCTTGTATCCTTATCGCAGCTGAGTCGGCGCTTCCCGATTAGGCAAGTTGATCCAGCTCACTCGACTTCAAGACCGGACCGCCTCGTGCACTTTGAGCTCGCACTTGTATTGGCTCTTGTCTGGGTAGGATACTCAAGACAACAGTGCGACACGAGCTGCTGTGGAGCGGCAGCATTGTCAATAAAGTATGAGTTTAGACAATTAAATTATATTGAAATATAATCAAGAAAATCAAGCTATAATTGCCCGTTTAGGACAATTAGTCCAGCTATTAGTCGAGCTACGCAAGGCGCGATCGTGCCGCTGCTTCCATCGTGCCATTGTTATCCAATGCTCATTTTCGTCTTTCAGGTATAATTGTGAATCAATATCGTAAGATATCCAAATGGAACGATTCAAGCCAGTTTTGACCAACTAAACAACTACTAGATCATAGTAAGTGGCTCTTGCTTCCGCCATCGGGCCGCTTCCAGTATCGCGGCAGCTTGCCCCAGCTGTGTTCAACATAGTCCTGCTGCAGCACCGTCGCGCCAGAGTTTGAGCCTGATTCCGAGTCCGAGCCCGAGGCCGGGTCCTCCATCTTGGCCTGCAGCGCCCACGGCGTGACGCCCAGCATCAGGCACGTCTCAAACATGAACGCGCAGCTGCCGCTGCCCACCTTGGCCGGCTGCTGCGGCTGCGGCTCGTTGCGCGCGCCCTCGTAGCTCGGGCCGTCGGGGCCGTGCCCGCTCATCGTGTTGTGCAGGCTCGCGCCGCCCGGCACAAACCCCCCTGCGCCGGCCTTTTTCGCATCGTACGCGCCCGCCAGCAGGCCCATGTACTCGCTCATGGTGTTGCGGTGGTACCACGGCGGCCGGAACGTGTTTTCGCCGACAAGCCAGCGAGGCGGGAAGATGACAAAGTCGGCGACGGCGGTGCCGGCATGCTCGGAGGGGGCGGTCAGGACGGTGAATATGGACGGGTCGGGGTGGTCGTAGCTGATGGAGCCGATGACGTTGAAGCGGCCGAGGTCGTACTTGTAGGGGTAAAAGGTGCCGTGCCAGGCGGCGACGTCAAAGGGCGTGTGGTCCTGTGTGGCGCGGTAGAGGCGGTGGTTCATTTTGGTGCGGACGACAAAGGTGTCCTCGCTGTCATCAAAGGCGGCCACGGGGGCCTGGAAATCGCGCGCATTGGCGAGGCCGTTGGATCCGATCGGCCCGAGCTCGGGCAGCTGGAACTGGCCCTGGTACAGCTCGAGGCAGTAGCCGCGGGCCTCTCTATTTGCATCTTGGTCCGAGTTTGTGTCAACACCGGCCAACAAGACCTGGTAGCGGATACCGCGGGGGATGACGCAGATCTCGAGCGGCCGCACGAGCAGCCAGCCCAGCTCGGTACGGATGTCCAGGGCGCCCTGCTGCGGCACTATCAGCAGATCGCCGTCGGACGAGTAGTAGGCCGTGTTGGCATCCATGGACTTGTTGGCGGCATAGACAAATATGCCGAGGCCCTGCTTGAGCGTCGGGTCGCCGGCGCCGGCGACCTGGCGCATGCCGTCGACAAAATCGGTCGGTTCTTTTGGTGGTGGGAATGGGTTCCATCTGAACTGGTTCGGGAGATAGTCGAGCGAGGGTGTTGACGGTGACGGAGAAGGGTCTAGAGTAAACTTGGACACGGAGCATGCGGGCACGACTCTGTAGAGCCACGACTGCTTGTTCTCGTGCCGCGGCGCAGTAAAGGCGGTGCCGGACAGCTTTTCTGCATACAGCCCAAACGGCGGCTTCTGTGGCGAGTTCTGGCCGACCGGCAGGGCGCTCTCGACGGCCTCGGACTCGAGGTGCGAGCCGAAGCCGTTCTGGTAGCGGTACTTTTCGGGCAGGGCAAAGTCGGTGACAGGCATCGTGTTGTTGATGATGATGACGACGACGACGACGACGACGAGATAGTGATGATGAAAAAAAGGTCTGTAGAAGTGATCAAAGACCAAAAATCAAAGACACAAGAAAGACATATATGTAGGACTTGAAGACGACTAACACGCGTGGAATGCCGCCGTTGGCCGACACTAGCCGGCGGAAGGCCATTCCGCACTGGTTCCCCTCCTTTGTGCTCTGTGCAGGCGATGATGTAAGCAAACCACGTGCTCTGTCTGTCGTGTCATCTAGACTCATCAGTCTGTGCAAGCGGTCACCAACTTGTCAAAAAACCACAATTTCTTTAGATGCTAGATGTGCATCAGAAATACTTGCAGTCGACGGCACCAACACCGAAATTGCTACTAACATCAATACAACTCGACTTACCCCGGATCCGCCCCGTCTGGGCCCATGCACACTCCACGCACTACTGTGTTAGTGGTTTGGTTGTACTAACAGGGCAGTCTAGCCTATTTTCACTCTCTTTTTCATTCTCATTCTCATTCCATTTCGTTTTCACACGCTCTCTTAAATCAAAGTCATTTTATTGAGATTTATTTCCTTGGCGAAGCGTATTGTATTGCTGTCTAGATCAGGCATTCCGGCCAGTGTAGAGTGTAGTTATACTGATCATAGCCTCGTCTAGTCCGTGTAAGGAGGAGTGTTTGCAGCAGGCCAGGAGCCGAGTCGACTCGATGACGCCAGTCCGGCGACGGCGTCGTCAAAGAGTCGTGAGTCGCTGTCGAGCCCTGCAGAATGAGCGAGGCTAATAAGCAGGGAGATGGGCAGGGAGATGAAAAGGGACGGAGATGCTTTCGAGAACTCTTAAAAGACCTTGCAGACCTTGGGAGCTCTTAAAGCATCTCCTCGTACGCAAAAGTCCCTTCATTACTCGTCAGAGCCCTTGCTCTTCTTCTTTTTGCCGCCGCCGCCGCCCTGGCCGCCGCCAATCTGGCCCGTCGGCTGCTTCGCCAGGTGCACAATCAGCCGCGTCCACGACTCCTCCTTGTCCCACTCAAAGCCCTTGAGGTAGGCGGCGTCCAGCTCGTCGTCGCTGCGCTTTTTGAAGGCCTTGTGGATGGCGTCCAGCGCGTCCTTGATGGTGACGCCGCGCATGTTGCGCGCCGTGACTTCCAGGCCCAGCGGGAAGTGCAGGTCGATCTTGCGCACGGGCGGCGTTGTGAGCGGCTTCTTGAGGATCTCCTTGTCGTCGACGGTGGACGACGATGTGTTGATCTTCCAGCCGGTGACCTGGGTCTCGACGGCGAGCTGCAGCTCGATGCCCTCTTCCTCGAGCTCGTTGATGTTGCGGACGCCCGGGAACGACACGGAGCTGCGCGAGCTGCCGCGGCGGTGGCCGCGGTCCTTGGGAGGCGACGAAGCAAGATCGTGCTCCGCGTGCTCGTGGTGCTCATGGAGGCCCTTGGCGGGGGGCGACGACGACAGGCCGCCGACGGCCGAGTCGACCTTTGTGAGCGTTAATGGTTCAGACATCTGCGTTGTTAGTTGTTGGGTTGTGTAGGAGGAGGTAGATGCAGAGGGAGACATACGTTGATTATGATATTGAAAATGTGAATGATAGGTGGTGAGATGAATGATGGAAAGAAGAGAATAAGAATGAAGGGAGGGAGAAAACGAGAAGAGGGGAAAGAGGAGAGAAAGGGCTTTTAAAGGACGAGCTCAGGTCAGGGGATCAGAGCTCTCTGCTGATGGTAAAAGAGGAGGCAGAGACATTATACAATGGAAATGAAAGGGAACGAAAGAGGGGAAGCTCAGGTGTAAACGAGAGACGGCAGTGGTGCTATGCTGCTGTGGTGTTGTGTGATCTGTGGCCAATGCACGGAAGATGGAAGATGTACAGCAATGTACAGCAGAGGTATAGATGTACAAGATCACATTGCGAGACAAGTGGTACGGGCGAGGCAGACGACAAGCAAGTGACCTCGAACCATGGCTTGGTCTCCTCGTCTCTTCACCTTCTACAGAGTATTGGATGATGGGCCATGGAATGGGGAGACAAGAGGGGGTGTGAGTATCAGCAACAAGGACAGGACAAGGACAGGACAAGGACAAGGACAAGGAGAAGAAGGACTAGGCTTGTTTGTGTGTTGATCGTGTGAGCATAGCAGCACATATACTCTAACCTCTACAGAGCAATCTCCAAGTCTAACCTCTAACGTGCTGTCTTGGTCTTGGAGAGGGGAAGTACAAAGTACGTATCAGAGCTGCCGGGGAATGCATCGAGAGGGGAAGCTGGTCTATATTGGATCATCAGACTGATGTTGTCACGGCATACAGACGTCTAGAAGACTTTATGGCTGGAATCATATAAAAGCCATAGAAAGTATTGTTGAATATGGCATGCACCGTAGAAGATGAGAAGAAGAAGGCGAGATTAGGAAGACAGCGACAGCAGGGGACGCGACGGAGATGCGTTGGATATTACGACAGATAACGTGACGTCTTTCTGTCAATCGAATGCTTGTTGGGGCCAATGGGTCAGCCAACTGGGCAAATACTGATAGACTGACGGAGCAGTCGACATAGCTATGGGAGATAGAGATGGAAGAGGGTGTCTGTAGAAGGGCAATCAAACCAAAACGGCTAGAAGCTGAGGGCGTGAGTAAGAGCAGCGGGATGTGAGACCTCTACAGATCATCCAGTTAGGATGTCGACTGCTAAGAAATATCTTATCCCAGTAGATAGAGCGGAAAGGACAGAAAAAGAAGAAACAGCAAAAGTACAGCACTACGTTGATAGTCGGAAACCGTAGCATAATTATTCGATAGTCCATGGCCAGTCGCAGTTGAGTCGACGACGGATGGCGCGGCTGACCAGGTGATGTTCTTTGTCGTTGCCAGAGTGGGGAAGTCGATGCACGCAGGAAGCAGCAGCAGCAGGGCCGTATGACGCTGCAACAGCTAACCTCCTCTTTGAACAGCTCTTCTCCCCTAAACGTAATATGATGTAAGGACGGCATCTCGCCATTCCCCTTCATCCCTGTGGGGTATTATCGCGTGACTGTATGTGGCGTGGCGCTGTCCAAATTGGGCAATCGGGAGCTGATTGACAGGTGTGATTGGCCCGCAGACGTTAAAGATGTCAAAGAAAAGAGGGGTTTCGACATCATACGTCGTTATAGCGACAAAATGACTAATCGCAGGTGTAAGAGAGTGGGGCCTGCATTGACAGCCGTCACCAGAGCACTGTCAACTGCCACGCCAACTGCCAACCGTCGACATCGACGCCAGAGCCGCTTGGTGAGCCTCTCTGTGCCATTTAGTTGTAGATGAAAGCAGCTTGCCATTCCAATGATCAGTTTTAGGTAACGAGATGACGACCCGACTGCAATATACGGCATGCTGCATGTCAAAACTTTGGCCACGTAGAGCACGGCGGACATCTGCATGCCGATGGTGATGGTATGACGGCACGATGACAGTGAACAGCCGAAAACAACAGCTGCACCAGCTTTTACTACTCTACCGGCCATGTGGCCTCTGCCGAGCTTTATTTTGGAACCACCTGCTACAACATACACTCTTGACTCCCAAGAACTTTGGCGAGCCAGAGACTGGCCGACCCTTAAGAAAGTAAAGTGCCACATACCACAGTGAGTGAAGCCAAAGAGAGCATCATAGGTGGTGACATATGGTAGTGGCAAGTCCCTTTGGAGATGGCAAACAGTTCAGCTACACCTCGACTCTAACAAATGCGCATCCTGCTGCATATGCATGCCGGAAGTCTGACTAGTAAAGGCTCGCCTCATGTCTTGACACCATTACCAGGAGTGATAGAAGTCTTGCTCTTATATGCTTTGGTTCTCCGGAGGCAGTATTGTTGATTTTGGGTTGATGTTGATGTTGATGTTGTTTTTGATCCTAAAACGGTTTCAAGCGTACATATTAAACCGATGCATCCAATTAGTGTATGTATGCACTCGAGCCTACCCACGCTTGGATTTATATTCGCCAATGTGTGTCCCAAGAGCATTAGAATGTGACGGACGATCAATACTCTGAGATCTGAGAGCAAACTGCAAGCAATGACTTGTAGGGAGCTGAAGTTCTGCTCGAGTACATGGGCGATCTCTCTTCACTTCTTTCAATATGTCCATAGCTACAATTGACTACCTTCTATGAAGACGTTTATGAACATACTTCCGAGTTCACTTTGCACAAATTATGAGTTCAATCACCAGAGGAGCAAGCAATTACACAAGTCCGTCAGTCATGTATTCCATTTCCTCTCTCTTCTCGTTTTCGTATACACTCTTCTCTTTCTTCACCATAGTTCAAATCTGTTCTAGCCAGCACGACATTGTGCGGCCACGTCAGATAAGCATGCAGGTGTGCATGATGCATGTTTTTCATCGTCTTTTTCATCTTCATTTTTTTATTATAGTTTATTATTTTCATGCCGATAGCGCCCATCAGTTCTTCTACTCTGCAGGTGACTCTTTCATCCTGCGTCTGCAAGGCTAAGGCTAGCGATTTGCTGATCCTTTCTCTACCGTCCCTTTGCTCTTTGTGCACCCTGATGTACGTACGATGTAGTATGTGCCCTGTATGCCCTTAATTGACCCTGAAGGGAGGCACATTCCAACGCCGCGAAGGTGAGGCATGGAAAGAAACGAAGTACAAGCGAAAGCGATGTGATCGAAAAGAAGCAGGACGGGATCAATCCCATGAGAAAACTGGCAGCCTGCTCACACAGCCTTTGCCACTCGTATCGACGGTTCAACGATGCTACTGCAGGCTGTCTGATTCCAAGTTTGCTGTCTCGTTCTATTTCAGCACTACGTCGATGTCGCGGACAAATCAGGGAGTGGCCGACAGCATATTTCACTCTACTTTCACTCTTTTTCACTCTTTTTCACTCTTTTTGACTCATGTTCACTCTATGTTCACCCACCGGAGTCGCCTCCGCCATGCCATCAGAAAATCTACAATTGCCACAAGCCGCCATATAAAAAGCAATACAATGCCCGGCCAGCCCCTATTGCGTGTAGACCATGCCTGTCTAAATTGGAGCAAATTGCGTGTGTATCGGCCGCCCCTGTTGATGTCATCCTGATTAATTTCGACATCCATCCCCGTCATTTGTTTGCAAATAGGCTTTGTGCATACTGGGTATGTTTCTTTTGATCTGTCTGTTTGTTTCCGTAATATGTCTCGTTGTAGACGATTACAAGTTGTTGATTTTTTATATCATCTCGATATCTTTTCGATCCCGATTTGAAACGGTCAGACTTTGTTTCTCGTATTTTCCAGTCTCTTGATAACCAACTCTTTGCGTCTTCTTTCCTGTCTGTTCTGTCTCTCTTGTCTGAAACAAGAACATCCAGATCAACGCACCGGCTTCCTATCTCTTCCATTTCCATTGTCCACCTCCACCTCCACCATCTACATAGTTGTATCCATCACCAATCCCGGATATTACACCTTTTATCCTGCCACCTGAGAATCATTATATCCCGCTTTGCCTGTTGTGGCCTTTTGCGGGCCCGAACCACCGACTTGCAGGCCCAGACTCAACACTACACCTAATACCCACGTCTTTCTCTGTTTACAGCTACTCCTACTCTGTACTACTCTGTAGGCGAGTGGACGCTGCCCGTTCTCAATGTAGAGATACTACCACAATCCAGGCTAATCTGCACTATACCTGCAGGCAGAGAGACCGGATGAGCAAACAAAGTACTACTACAGCAGGATCAAGAAGAGGTGAAGCCTGACGAGAGTGCTATGTAAGATACTACATGTATGCAAAACCATCAAAAGTAGGTGAATGGCAGCCCACATCAATCAGCAGCAGCGCTTACCCCCAACCATTGGTGGGCAAGCGTTGAGCAAGCGTCGACTAAACGGGAAAAGGAGGTGACGAGATCCAAAAGACTAATGTAAAGAGGGAAAAAACGACGATGAAAAAGTGGAAATATGACAGGGAAATGGAAATGAGAAACGAGAGACAGAGAAGAAGAGAAAAGGCGGTATGAAAAATACAGGCTATACAAAGATAAAGTACATACATAGTGCATAGTATTACGGAGTAATAAGTAAAGTAAATACTAAGAAAAGCGCAAGAAAGGAAGGAGGCAATATTGTGCAATAGAGGGTTCATTCAACCGGAAAAGGAAGGGGCAGCAGCAAAGACAGTCAAGACACCAGCAAAGAACAATTGGCGATCGTCAAAGGGTTTCAAGAGCAAAGGGTCTCAACGGCAAACAAGGAAGGCACGAGGGCACATCTCAGAATCAGGAAAGAGCAAAACCCAAAGACGAGTCAAGCAAAGGGAAGGAGGGAAGGAACAAGAAAGGAAGACAAGAAAGAAGAACAAGAAAGAAGGCCCATCAATCCTTCCGTCTTCAGACAGGGCTATCGTCACCACCTCCTCCTCCTCCTCCACGGCCGCCTCCTTCCATCCTTTTCCCTTTTTCCATCTCCCTCCCTCTCTTCTTCCGCTTATCATTTTTAGCTGGCAGTCATCCTTCTTATATGCTGCCCTCTCCTCTCCTCTTTCCTTTTCTCTCTCTGGTTTCTATTTCCGGGTTGCTTTTGTTTGTTCATTCATCTGCATTCACAGTTACATTCGCACTGCATTCATTCATTCACTTCATATTGTCTTCATTTGCATTTGCATTTCTAGCATTTCTAGCGTCAGCGTTTCTCTCTTGTTCGATACCCTCCTACTCGTACTCACCCTCTACTCTCACTCACCCTAATATCATCGCCCACCAACTACTCTCCAATGTCCAACATGCATCTCCCGGCCTGCTTCAGCCTCTCCTCCCTCCCGTCCCTGCCTCCCCTCCCTCCTCTGCCGTCACTCTCGTCGCTTCGCTCCTCTCTCGCTTCTCTGCCATCCCTCGATGAACTCTACCAGCTCTCGACGACAGTATCTTCGCTCCGCCAGCACCCCAAAATGCTCTCAATAGCAACTCTCTTTGACGACGAACAACGCCTGTTGAACCGGGTGTGGGTCGTCCTTCTCGGCCTGCAGGCACTCCTCGTGCTGTTTGGCACCATCTCGGCCGTTGTCCGGGGTGTCGTCGCCATGCGCCGGAGCAGCTCTTTCGATAGCATGGACAACGCCGGCCTTATTACAAATACAGATTTTAAAAATATAACAAACCTGACAAATGCCCGGCGCGGCGGTCTCCGCCGGGCCGGTGCTTCGCCGCTGCAGTACCCCCGGCACGTCACCATCGAACTGCCGGCAACGGTGTACGAGTACTCGGAACACTCTGAAAAGTCAGGCTACGACTACCACTACGACTATGACGCCTACGACGACGGCTACGCCGAAGCCTACAGCAACACCGTCAACTACGACGAGTACGAATACTCGGAGAAATACGCGAGATTCGCACGGGCCGGCACACCAGCGCACATTCTGAACTCGCCGTCACAAAAGGTGTAACATAATCGAGATGGGTTCACCTATACTGAACATCTATGATCTACGAGACAATGATTACGAATAAACGAATAACGACACAAATACAACCAAAACAACAAATATCACAAACATCACAAACACCACAGACGACCCACCTACTCGTCATACAGATCGGTACTCCTGTGGTCCATTTTGGTGGAATGCGGCGACGTCACACGGATGCCGTTCTCCAGCCGCTCCAGCGTCATGGCATGGCCCTTGTGCGCGCACCACGTCGTCACCATCTTGACTGCTGTCTTGATCTCACGGCCGTTGAGGACCCACGCCGACAGCTCGTCCAGGTCTTCTTCAGAGATGCCGTCCTCGACAGCCTCAAATTCAGACCCCTCCTCGGCATCCGTGACATCAACACCACCAGATGGTCCAGCCTCGTCGTCCACGCCCTCAACGTCGTCCACGCCCCCCAAAGCCGCCTCCTCTCTGAGTTTGGGCCCTGTAACGCGAGCAAGGAATTTGCACCACACAGAGCGGCGCGCCTCGATCGTCAGGGGCCGGAACAGCAGGTGCAGACTCACACGGCTGCGGAACGCCGTGTCGATGGTGTCGTACAGGTTGGTTGTCAGGAAGATGATGCCGCGAAAGTACTCGAGCTCGCGCAAGAAGATGGACACGAGCTCGTTGCGGGCAATGTCCTGCGGGTGCCGCTCGGCCATGAACACATCGGCCTCGTCCAGCAGGATGACGGCGTCCCACTCGGCGGCCATCTCAAACACCTTTTTGATATTGGCGCCGAGCTGTGCCGCATTGATGCCCAGGTCCTCGGCCTGGAGGTAGAAGAGCGGGCGGTGGGTGCGGTCGGCCACGGCCTCGGCCGTCAGAGTCTTGCCGGTGCCGGGCGGGCCGCTCAAAAGAATGATCAAACCATCACCTAGTCGGTTAGCGATTTATAATGTATAATAATTGACCTGAATAAAGAACGCGTGAATCAGATCAACTTGAGTAAAAAAGAGAAAGAAAAACATACCTTTGCCGATAATGACGTCTTTCAATTTGCTAGAAGAGTGGCCGTGGCTCTCGACAAACGACAGGACCAGGTCCTTTTGCTGCTCGTCATAGACCAGGTGGTCGTAGGCCTGGTCGTTCCACTGGATGGGGCGCAGGTCTTCGATACAGAACGAAAACCACTTTTTGTTCTTGAGTGCATAGCCCTCGACGATGGGCGTCATAAACATGAGGTCGTTGCCCAGGTCGAGCATGACCGACGTGTTGTGCGCCTGCTCCTGCTCGGTGAGACGCGGCTGCTGCTGGCTCGCAAAGGAGTCGGGGGCGGCCGCCTCGTCAACAGCAGCACTAGCACCAGCACCTGCGCGGCGGGCCGCGACGGCGCGGGAAGCGCCTCGTGATTGATGGGGGTTGGTTGGCGGAGCGTGTGGATAGGGGGCCTTGCTTCTGGTGCCAGAACTCCCGGCCCCGGGGCTGTTGTCCACCGGCCGGCCGTGTTTTGCCAGGAGCGCCAGGTCGGTGCGCACCTTGGCATCGCGCAGCGCGCGCTCCTTGTCGAGCCGCCGCCCCGTGCCCGGCACGACGCGCTTGACTTCGTTGGCGGTCTTGCCTTCGCGCATGCCCTGGGCCAGGTAGTGCTTGTTGAAGCCGACGATATCGATCAGCACACGGCAGTCGACATTGTGCCGCTCGACCTTGCCCATGGCGTTCATAGTGCTGCCGACGCCGGTGTAGTGCCGGTATGTCAGCCCCTGGTAGTCGAGCATCAGCCGGCCGCGCGCTGCCAGCCGCCTCTTGAGCTCGTCCTGCTCGTCGGCGGGCAGGAAGCTGATGGGGCAGTGGTCAAACTCGGCGACGGGGCGGTTGCCAGAAAACGGCGCGATCTTGTGCGCCTGGCGCTCCCAGACGAACGCCTCGCCATTGAAGCGCAGGGTCTGGCACGCAAGCTCGAGGTACGGGCTGCCCACCATGGGTTTCACGTACTCGGTGTCGAGCACGCGGCCCAGCACGTCGCCGTAGCCGCCTTGGCTGCGCACAGTGGAGCCGCGCGGGAAGTAGGTCCATGCGTGCTCAAAGTTAGCCAGGCCACGGCCGGCTAGGGCGCGGCGCTTGGATCGCACGTCGGCAAAGACGTCGTCGAGTGCGCAGACGAAGAGCTTGAGGAATGGCTGCATGGCGGCATCCTCAGGCGACGACTTGGGATCCAGGCTGCGCAGCTTGGCGACAAAATCGTCGTAGCAAAAGTAGAGCGAGCGGAAGGGGTGGTGGAAGGTGGCGATCTCGTTGTCCGTCAGGAAATGGTCTTCCTTGGCCTGCAGGATGGGGGCGATGGCCTTGACGAGGGCCATGTTCTGGACGTCGAGAATATGGTAGCGCATGGCAAAGCGGCCGCCGAGCACGGGCTTGGACATGTCCTTGATCTTGTAGAGGCGGATGGCGACCTTTTCCTGCTTGTTGGTGGCCGTTTTGCTGAGCTGGCGCGGCGGGTAATCGACCCAGCTGTAGAACCCTTCGCCGAGGTTGGCGACCTCGTACAGTGTCTTGATGGTGGCGGCCGAGCCGAGTGCAACCTTTGCATCTTTTCCGTCTTTGCCGGAGGGTAGATCGGAGGCAGACGCACTCTTTCCTCTGGGATCACCGGCCTCGTCGCTGCTGGCGTCGCTGTAGTCCGACAGGGTGCGCTCATCGGTGGTCCGGAGGATGGAGCAGCGAAGACGCCACGCCGCATCCTTCAAGCCGTCTCTTGAGATGTGCATCGTCGACGGGGATCTATGAAGGTGAACTAGTCTATAAGGGAAAATATATCAAAAAACGTCTCGACGTCTAAGTGAGGAACAGAGATGGCCTCCATCTGGAAACACAAACAAGCTGGGCACCCCACCAGCTATGTACCCTTTTCGCGGGACGCAAGCTGACTCCCCTCCCGCCTTCCCCCTTGAGCTTTTCTGCACTCTTTCCCTATTCGTCTATTCTCCAACCTATCGTCAACCACCAGCAGGCTCCTGGAGTTCTAGAGTCTGGCCGCGGCGGGCGTCCTGCAGGCGCACCTAGCTGCATGCTGCCAGACGGATGGTAGCAGTGGTATGTAGTTGTAGCTTGCTGCCTATTGTCTATCAAGTCCAGCAGGCAACGCCCTGTGGAAGTTTGGTCACCACAGACAGGCCTAGCTTCACTCGAGGCGGAATCATCGGCGCAAACATATCGTTACGAGGCTGACAGCAGACTTGGGTAGACAAAAGACCAAAGACAATAAATATAAGAAGATAACCCTAGGTGGTGATGTGAATAAAGCAATGACACGCGACGTGGCGGAGGCTTGGTTATGGAGACGGGGCACAACTAATAGGACGTTAGCGGGACTTGTCTAAGTGTGTAATAGACTGCCACCAGAGCTCCTGCCTTCCTGACTGCCAAACTGACCAACGAAAACGCGTCGATCCAGCCGCATCTGTCTGCCCGTGTGTCTGCCTGGTAGATATGTGTGACTGACACGAGCCATGCGTGGCAATGATATATCCTAACAGAGTGTTTATTACTTTTCAGTGTTTTCAATGGCGACTCTGCCTGCCTAAGCACGCAGGCTTCGACCCCGGCCAACTGTTCTCTGTAGAAATTATCGTGATATATGATGACTAAGCAACAATATCATCAGCAAAGCTGGGGTATCCGTGGTGGCCTTTCTTATGTTTTTTTTTTCATTCAACATGCATGCTCGAGCTCGATAGTGAATGTTCTACCCGTCGCATCAGTGACTAGGCAGAGGCAGAAGCAGCCACCGGGCTGTATTGTCCTGACTCAGCAGGCCGGCACACCGACTCTGCATCTTCCAAGATTGCCTGTGAGACTGAACCGAACTTGCACGAATCATTGTCTCGATTTCGTCCTACAGTCCAAGTAGTCTAGATGGACACGATTGTAGGGCTCGTTGAAGAATAGAGATGGAGCACCAATGCTGCGTCAATGGAACGTTAATGAAGCATATCTTAGTGAAATCTTACATAATCCACTTTCAAGCTTGATTGAGCTGGCAGGATCCACATACCCTTTGCTATTGTGCTGTTGTGCGCTGGAGCTCTAATAAGATAGCGAGATAGCACAGCGTTAGCGCACTCGTGAATGGCAGCGCAAAAGGTCCAACAGGCCGCGGCTTTACTGCTGAATGAACTGACAAGTGCCCTGAGCTTGGCCCTGAATGCGGCCCTGAATAGCCGATAACAGCTCACAATTACACCAAAGAGGGAAACAGAGGAACGCCAACAGCGCACAGAGTGGAGTCCTTGCCCGCCGAATCAGGACTAGCACCATGCTGAACAATAACAAGTCACCATACAGAGCCAAAAAAGCGGAAAAACGCAGAGGAAAAGAAAACGAGAGAAACCGAGAACAAAAAGAGAAAAAGAGAAAAGGACGTGTGGGAAAATAACACGCCCGACTGTCAAACGCCGAGCCCTGTATCCTCTCGCGACCCTTGCTCCTCCATCGCGTCTTTCATTCTCTTACACCTCTATCATCACGTCCTCTTTGATCTCAAGATCTTCCATCATCTACGACACGTTGGGCTGCCATCATCGGCCACACGCAGACACGTCCATATACTCCATCTCCATCCATCAACATCCACATCATTTATTACGCGACAACTTCTTTCGCAATGCCTCCCAAGAAAGCTGCAGCCGTCAAGGCCGCGCCGGCCGCAAAGAAGGCTGCCCCCGTCAAGAAGGACAAGGTTGAAAAGGCCGTCAAGGCCGACAAGCCCGTCAAGGCCGTCAAGGCTGACAAGGCCGACAAGGCCGACAAGGTCGAGAAGGCTGCTCCCAAGCCTACCAAGCGCAAGCGCACCGACGATGACGATGAGCCCGAGACCAAGGCCAACGGCGTGAACGGCGTCCACGAAAAGACCGAGAAGCCCGCAAAGAAGGCCAAGACGGACAAGGTTGAAAAGGCAGAGAAGCCGGAGAAGAAGGCCGCTGAGAAGAAGACTGCCAAGGTCGACAAGCCCAAGAAGGCCGAGAAGGCCGAGAAGGCCGAGACCAAGCGCGCAAAGACGCCCGCTGCTGAGACCGACAAGGAGAACGCCGCGCCCGCCGCCGACAACAAGAAGCGCGCCAAGTCTGCCACTCCCGCGCCTGCTCCCAAGGCCACCAAGGCCACCAAGGCCAAGACCGATGCCTCCAAGCCCAAAACCAAGGCTGACAAGGAGGATGTCGAGATGTCGGACGCAAAGGACGACGAAGCTGTCTCCAAGGCCGCTGAGAAGGCTGCTGAAAAGGCTGCTGAGAAGGCTGCTGAGAAGGTTGCCGAGAAGGCCACCGCGAAGGCAGAGAAGGCCGCCGAGAAAGCCGCCGAGAAAGCTGAAAAGGCCGCTGTGAAGGCTGAGAAGGCTGCCGAGAAGGCTGCCGAAAAGGCCGAGAAGGCTGTTGTTGCTGCCGCCAAGAAGGCCAAGAGAGAGGAGGCCGAGGCTGCCCCTAAGCCCCTCGGCAAGATCGGCTCCAAGATCAACGACGCCCCCACCGACGTGCTCGACATCTTTGTCTTTGGCGAGGGCGGTGCTGGCGAGCTTGGCCTCGGCAGCGTCCGCGACGGCGGCAAGAAGCCCCTTGATGTCAAGCGCCCCCGCATCAACGGCAAGCTGCCTGCTACCACCGTCGGCGTTGTCCAGGTTGCCGCTGGCGGCATGCACGCCGTGGCCCTCACCAAGGACAACAAGATCCTCACCTGGGGCGTCAACGACCAGGGTGCTCTGGGTCGCGACACCACCTGGGATGGCGGTCTGCGCGATGCCGATGCCGACGCCGACTCGGACAGCGACGACGAAGACGACACTGGCCTGAACCCCCACGAGAGCACACCTGCCGAGATCGACACCTCCCTCGTCGTCCCCGACACCAAGTTTGTTCAGATTGTTGCCAGCGACAGCGCGTCCTTTGCGCTCACCGAGGACGGCCGCGTCTACGGCTGGGGCACGTTCCGCGCCTCCGACGGCATCCTGGGCTTCTCGCGCGACGTCAAGGTGCAGAAGATCCCCACCCTGCTCCCCGAGCCAAAGAAGATCAAGCAGCTCGCCACCGGCTCCAACCACATCCTGGCCCTCGACACCAAGGGCAAGCTCTTCACCTGGGGTTGTCCCGAGCAGAACCAGCTGGGCCGCCGCTGCGTCCAGCGCGACATCAAGGAGTCGGCCCTGCGCCCCGGCGGTGTGGGCTTCAAGCGCGGCGTGCACGTTGCCCAGATTTCCTGCGGCTCGTACCACAGCTTTGCGCTCGACACCAGCGGACAGGTCTATGCCTGGGGCCTGAACAACTTTGGCCAGCTCAGCGTCGACTCGGAGGGCGCCGGCGATTCCGATGCTACCGTCTTGGACGCCACGCTCGTCGAGGGCTTCCCTGAGGGTGCCAAGGTCAAGTCCATTGACGGCGGCGAGCACCACTCGGTCGCGTGCACCGAGGACGGCACGCTGTACACGTGGGGCCGCATTGACGGCCACCAGGTCGGCCTGCCTGCCGCGATCATCACCGAGGAGAACTCCATCTTTGACGAGTACGGCAAGCCGCGCATTCTCAAGGCGCCCACGGCCGTGCCCGATGTGCCCTCGACGATTGTCGAGGTCAGCGCCGGCACGGACAACTCATTTGCTCTGACGCGCGACGGCAAGGTGTTCTCGTGGGGCTTCAGCGCCAACTACCAGACGGGCCAGGGCACGACCGACGACATTGAGACGCCTACTCTCATCGACAACACGGCTGTGCGCGAGAAGAAGCTGGTCTTTGCCGGTGCCGGTGGCCAGTTCTCTATCCTGGCGTCTGTTGCCAAGTAGACACCTGTTCTACAGATGGCTACAGCATGTACTTTTATCTTTCATTGTGTTCATTTTGCCGGCAGCCTTTATTATCTGTGCTCGGGCACGCGGCCGGGACCGGAATAAAAGGAAAACGGGAAACCAGAGGGCGGGTTCGAGGAGGCCCCATTGGATTTGGAATACCGCATGTTTATATCTATTATCGTCTTTCTTGTGGAAGCAGTCTTCTCTCTGTCGTCGTCTCGATTTATGACATTTCCTGTCATTTCTCTGCCTTCTCTTCTCTGTTTTCTCTTCTCTGTCTATGTTTAGGTTTTTATTTTTTTGTTCAGTTTCTTGTCATCTTTCAACAGTCTTTTCTTCAGTCTTCCACTTTCAAATATTCATAGAGCATGTAATAATAGCGAGAACCAGCAATGCATTTCGATTTCATCTTTTACTTTCAATGTTCAGTCTCTAAACAGTACACAATGCAAACAAAGTGTGAGAAGGACGCCGCAAACGCCTGAATGAGTAGTATTCTTCTTATCGACAAAAGACGCAAAGACAAGCTCAAAATAAAGATGTGATGACAAAACAAAACAAAAAAAGACTCAAAGACATGAAGAGGCAAATCCTAACTACTGTAGACCCTAAAGACCTTGTACATCTCAGAGATCCCTTGTCTCGTCCTCCTAAATATATACGCTGTCCCAATGCAAAGCCGGTCTTCTCCGTTGATCAGTTTCTTATTGATCCTTCTCGTCCACTGCTATCACCCCCTACCCCCACAAACCTATTTTCCTGTTCCCCTACAACCGCGACCGCGACGCAATCACCTTGGCCATGGAGCCGCTGCCCCGGCTGCTGAACACGCCCATGATGCCGAAGCCGACATAGAACAGCGCCAGCGGGTACGCAACAAGACCGCGCATGCCCCGCATCCGACCAACCGCGCAAAACATGCCCGACGCGCTGTACGTGCACCAGCAGATCGCGGCCGTCGTCATCACAATGCCCAGCGGCGTGTCCATCGGCATCACAATGCCCACCAGGCTCGTCGCCACCAGCGGCAGCAGGCAGTAGCCCAGCACGCTCGCCGACCGCACAAACGTCAGCGTGCTCGACAGCTGGCTCAGACTGCCGCTGCGCGAGTGCTTGCCCGTCGTGGACATGTTGCCGCTCAGCTGGTTGGCGCCCGACGAGGGGCCGGCACCACCGGTAGCCGACATGCCCGAGGCCGCCGCGGCCGATTCATAGCTGGGCGTAGACTGACCGCCGTAGCCCGAGTGGCCGTGGCCGTGGGCGGCGGGGTGGCCGTCGGGCGACATGAGCGACAGGATAACGTGCAGCGAGATGGAGCCCAGCAGCGCGAGGCCGTAGATGTAGCCGAAGTGGACCTTGCCGCTGAACAGGAGGAACGTGCCAAACAGCAGGAAGAAGATGATGGGGCCTGCGAGGTCAGAGTCGTCCATGAGGTGCTGGTCGATGCGCTGGAACGGGTTCAGCACGGCGAGGGTCTGTTTATTAGTATTCGTTATTCCATTACTTCTCTATCAGCATTATATAACCCACCTTTGCCTGGATATGGCCAAAGTTGACGCCGAGTTCTTCGAGTAGTGGCGGCTCGCCCTCGTAGCCCTCTGTCGAGAAGGCCGCCAGCCAGCCCGTGCTCAGTCCGCCCTGCTCGCCCATGCGCCCGCTGACGCCGGGGCCGCCCTGCCCTATGCCTGGCGCACCGGGCGCGCCAAAGCCGCCGTAGGCCGCGGCGGCACCGCTCGAGCCACCATAGCCGTACGAGCTGCTTGTTGTTGGCTGGCCAGGCACGCCTGGCGAGTAGGAGGACGGGTAGAACTGAAGGTTTTGGGCGGCGCCAGCACCACCGCCAGAGGAGCCGTAGGCCGGGTTGCCGCCCCCGCCGTAGTATTGCGACATGGGAGGAGGGCGCGTATGGATGTAGAGTGGGTGGTAGGCGAGACAGAGGCAGGGATAGTCGTGATAATCAAGGTCGCCGTCGTCGTCGTTGTCGTCGTCGTCGTCGAGTGTTGAGACAAAAGTGTCGCGATGTTGCCGGGATGGTGAGATTCCCGCAAGTTTCTCGGCAAGACAGAGCTTCTCAAAAGGTAGCTCCTGTCGCGTTGGTCGTGTTGTCAGGATAAGACTGTCTTAAATTCTGTCGATATGAGATGCTGTCCGGATCGCCACCTTTTTCGTCTTGAAAGCTGTCCCGATTGTTTGTTGCTAATACGCTGCTAGCTCCCCCCCCTATCAGCGTGCAGTGCAGTCTAGTTTGGCGGCTGCCTTTCAGCTGCGGCGGTGAGCTTGTAGTGGGTAGTGACGAGTTGTGGGGACCGCCTAGTGGCGAGCAGGAAGCTCGAATGCTACAGTAGGATGTTGGAAAGTGGCTGCACTGTGGCGCCAAGCATGATGACTAACGGATAATGATTAGTCCGGCGCGTTTTTTGCTTGCCATTTCCAGCTTCTGATAAACGATGATTACATAATCAGAGACTACATAGTACATGGGTTGACGGCTCTGAATCGGAGACTGTCGGCAGTGTGGGGCACTGTGGCATTCGAGATTTGCGCGTGACGGCAACGGCGAACTGGACGAGACGAATTGGCTTCTAGCAGAAAACCCTACCAACAACGTCCCGCGCCCGTTGTATTGACGTTTGACTGTCGACTACTCTGTTACGGACGAACAAAAAATGGTGAGTAAACAGACAGAACAGACGGCACTCCCGAGCCACACCCATGCTGCTCGCCTCGACGCACGATCTGACATCTAACATCGCAGGCCTACCGTTTGATCACCCAGGTGGTTGTGATCGGCTCGCGCGTGCTCGGCCGCGCCTTTAGCGAAGCCTACAAGCAGGCCAACGCCTCCAGCAAACATGCACGGGCGGCAGCCAAGAACGGCGGCTCTGGCCACGCAACGGCGACGTCGGGCATGACACTGGACGAGGCCGCACAGATTTTGAATGTGGCCAAGCCGCCAGCAAAGAACAGCGCCGCTATTGCCGAGTACAACATGGAAGAGGTCATGGACCGGTTCAAGCGGCTGTTTGACAGCAACGACTCGGCAAATGGCGGCAGCTTCTACTTGCAGAGCAAGATCCTGCGCGCTCGCGAGCGCATCGAGGCCGAGGTCGGACCGCTGCTGGAAAAGGCGGCGCAGGATGCCGAGATCCAGGCCGGTTTTAAACCCAAGATGTACAAGGACCGGTGAGGCTTGTCCGACGTCTGAGGTCTGACCGCATTTAACATTTGACGACGACGCCGAGCCTTGGCGACGAGATGCCGGACAGCTGGACGGACGCCCTGCATCACACGACTCGACCCGACACGGCGCCCGCCTGCATCTACAACAACAATCTTCACTCGACTCTATTCTTCTCTTACTACTCCATTTCTTTATCTTCTCTATTCCCTGATTTCGGCATAGCTTGGGCGTTTTTTGACTTTGAAAATAAAAACCGGAGTTTGATGTTTTACGTGTTCTTCTCTTCCCTCCTTTCTACCTCTTGTTACACTATTTGTCCTGGAAATAGACGATGGCAGCCTGCCTCTTGTATATTATGTATATTTATGTATATTTATGTATATGTTGTGTATGTTGTGTATGTTGTTTATTATGTATAAAACACGATTATGAACATACCAGACAGCTAGAGTGCTCTGCCATAGTATTGCGTTGGCGAGTCCGTCTCGTGTGTAATCGGACTGACATTGTCGTGGCTATCACGGTGGCCATACTCTCCATCTTCAGACTCCTCGGCCGACACGCTGCCCTCGTCGTCAGTCACAAACTCGCCGAGAGCAGTTAAGCTGGGCACTTGGGATACCCTCCGCGTGCTGAGGCCACTCGACAGCGGCAGCTCTTGCAGGTCTTCGACGACATCGGCGGCAATCTCGTCGGCATTGCTCTCAAAGCCGTTGCTCTGGTCAATGTACCGCTGGTACTGGATGTACTGCTGCCTCATGCCCGGGCTTGCACTGCCTCGCACTGCACTCTCCCCCTCTGTCTGGTGCGTGCCTTGGTCGCTGGCAGTCTGGCCGAGGTCGCTCGTTGAACTCCAGGCACTGGTGGGCATGGTCGCCACTTCACAAGGCATGCCGGCGCCAGAAGCCGGGCGCATGGTGACAGATGGCAGTGGCAGTGGCAGTGGTAGTGGCGGCGGGGGTGTCCGCGGCGGCGTGATGTAAAAGTCAAAACCCGAATCAGTAGTCATTTGCTTGGCTGCCTCATGTCTCTGAGTCCATCTCCGGACGAGGATCACGGCAAAGACGAGCAGCAGAGTACCCCCAACAACGCCAAAGACGACGCCCGTGATCTGGTCGGTGGTCAAGCCGGGAGAGGAGCCGCTGGAGTGTGATGGCGTGCTTGTTTCAGAGGGGGCACTCGATGTAAGTGGCCGCAGGGCTGTTGTCTGCGAGGTTGTATTGTGTGCAGAGGCTATGATGGACGTGGAGGTCTGTGACGGGGTTGCAGTGATTAGAGTCATCAGAGAAGGGGTGGTTGCTATGCGTAGATATGTAGGAGTACAGGATGAGTTTGATGAAGGGGCAGAGGCTGCGTTTGCACTGGATGACGACATGGTCGGCTCTGATGACGTGAAGGAGGAAGGCAATGCTAAAGGAGACAAGTGTGGATGGGTTGTGCTTGATACAGGCACAGAAGCAGAAGAAGATGTAATTTTAAAGTTCTGCAGAGATCGAGTTGAGAACGAGGGTAGGGGAGATGCAATAGACAATGAGGATGTGGGTGAGAGTGTGGTGAAGAGTGGTATTCTCCCCGCAGATGTAGATGTAGATGCAGACATAGATGGAGGTGTAGATGTAGATATAGAGGCAGATGAAGATGTAGATGGAGATGGAGATGCAGATGTAGATGCAGATGAAGATAAGGATGATAATGATAATGAAGATGTAGACGAAGATTGAGATTCAGATGAAGACGTCGATGTACTTGAAGATGAAGATGGAGATGAAGATGCAGATTTGATCCCTACAGCTGCTGTTGAGGTGATGAAGGCCAGTGTAGGTGAAGCAGGTAGTGAATCCCCGGAAGAGAGCAAAGAAGACGGAGCTGTAGGCAGAGTGGCCGTCTGTATGTCAAAGACGGTCTTCCGTGGACCTGGCGTGATGGTGACTGTGACGAGCACTGTGTCTGTCAGATACGCCGTCGGAACGTCTTGCGTCGTTGTGATGGTGATGTCGACCGTCGTTGTTGTGGCCAGAATGACAGAAGCACGTTGCAGTAATGGGGGGAGAGCAGCCTTGATGCCACTCGGTATCAACATTGTGCTTGCATGTCGAGGTAGAGAGAAGGACTGAAGAGAGATGCCAGAGAGGAGAGGAAGCAAGGAGACGGAAAAAGAGGTAGAAAAGAGATAGAAAACAGACGAAATCAAATAATAAGAGTCTTCAACCCCATACTCCTCTACATTTATTATCGAGCTTCGACCTGAAAATAACAAATAACTACAGTCCACACATTATGTAAACACAGACGGAAATATAGATGAAAACAACCAAATGTGGCGTAGGGATGAGATGGTGTTCATTACAAGCAACGGCCTCCAAGATCCAACAGCACGGTGTTGAAAGGGGGATGCCAGTCAAAGAGCTGACGGAATAGGACAAAGTGCACCCATAATGGCAATATAGGTTGATACGAGGCGTAAAATATACAAGGAATCAAGTACTATGAATAACGACTGGACAGGAAATAAAGAAAATAGGAAGAAAGAAAATATTAATAAAGGAAAGAAAATACGGCACGAAAATAGAACAAGTTGGAGTTGGCCGTCGATCTGACGTCTTGGGTTGTGATACCTGGTGATACTATGAGAAATAACTAACAAGAATAATAACAAGAATAGGTGATTCAAGCAGACCAATAGACTTGACAACGGCTCGACATAATAAGCTTATTGGCATGAATGAGAGGGCTGTGGTGCCTGTGCCTGGCCCGGATTAGGACCGGACTTTGCCTGCGCAGTCTTGTGGTTCATGCGCCTCTCTGTCTTTTGCCGTGGAGATCATGTGCAGGCTAATCAAACAAGCCGCCAGTAAGTAAGATATATGTCATAAAACAGCTAGAGCGAGAATATAGAGGCTTGTTAGTGAACTTCGACAAGAGAAGAAGAAACAAAAGAGGAAAAACAAAAGAAGAAAAATGAAGAAAGTCAAAAACAATTACATAAAAATCAAAAGAAACCTGGCTTCAAGAAACTTAAACCATCATCGCCCACGCTTTCAGACTTGATCCTTCTTTGACTTCATCTCGTTTCTCTCTGCCGCTTCTGCTGCCTCTGCTGCCTCTGCCTCGGCATCCCCCTCGCTGTCTGTGTCGTCAAAGAAGCTCGTCTCCATATTCTTGCGGCTCTTGGGTGCCCGCCCCTCCGTCTTTCCAGTATAATCGTCGCCCTTGCTCTTCATTCGCAGCTCGTCATCCTCGCATCCTCCCCCAGTATACGTCTCTCCGCTGTACCCAGATACGCGCGTGAGCCGAGTCAGCCGTGTCGGGCTGGCCGGGTCGTTGAGGCCCATAACAAAGCTCTCTTCGCTGCCGGTGCTCTTCCTCTTCTCGCCGCAGAGAGCAAGGGATATGCCGAGACCGATGGCTGCCGATTTACTCTTGGTACTGCTCTTGGCCGTGCTTTTGGGCGGTGGCGTGCACTCGGGAAAGTACTGGGCAAAGTCCTCGGCAGCCTCGAAAAAGGTAGAGCTCGGCCTGCGCGTGAGCGTTCCCGATGGAGGGTCTGACGTGGCAGCAGACTGGAGAGTATTCAAAGAAAGGGGTGGCTGTTGCAAAGGGGCAATCACTGTCGTCTGCGAAGTAGTGTTGTCGTTTGCAAGTGCCCCGGAAAATGCATGGTTACTGGCTGTGACAACGACATCAGGCTTGCTTCGTGCTGGCACATGATTCTGTGTCCACGGGTAGCCGTGGTAGCTGACGACGCTGCTCAGATCCCCGCTGTCGCCACGCTGGCGGAGATTGTAGATGGATATCCGGGGATGGAAGATACTGTGCCGGGCAGTGCTGTCTCCATCTCGGGGGGCAGAGCCGGCAAAGGCGGTGTTGTTGTTGTTGTTGTTGTTGTTGTTGTTATCGTTATCGTTGCCCAGTCCAAGTCGTGATTTAATGCGGACCAGAAGTGGCTTCAATGGCACTGCAGAAGCACAGATGATGGCGGTATCACACTCGAGAACGGTCATGATAAAAAAGGTACGTCCTTTGTGTGAGTGCAGACCCAACAGCAGTCGGGACAGGTCGGCGGCAACCACAAACACGCTCAGGCCGAGGACTCCGAGTAGAGCCCATCGCATTGGACGCGGTGGAGCGCCACGACCAAACACCATCGGAGCTGCCAGAATGACCAGCCAGGCGTATGCGGCAACATACAGGCTGGTGCTGGCTATGAGCAGCGGCCTGAATGCAAAGCAGATGGCGACGGGCTTGCCAAAGAACTGTGGCGGTGATGCTGCCGGAGAACACTGCATGATGCTCATCCAAAGCAGTGGGATGCTGGAAGCAAGGACGGCGGCAATCGCCGTCCAGACGAGGCGTCGATTTGGCACAACGCGTAGATACAGCGAGAGTATCGACAACTGTGTGAGGCACAGACTGAGCTGGTAGCAGACGAGGCCAACGTTCGTGTTCAAAAGAAAGTCATCCAAAAGGCTCTCGTTCGGGCCAAGCACGGACATGCTGTAGACGACACACACTGCCGTCGAGCAGAGCCATGCTGCGACGACGAGAGTGTCGTCAATGTGCCATTGCTGTGAGATCAACGGCCGGGCGAGCATGCGGGCCAGAACGATGACGGTGCACACTGCATGTGGTAGAAGCAGGCCGACAAGGGTTGCTGTGACGTAAGCCGTTTTGTGTCCGTGGTGCGGGTGATGGTACAGAGGAGGAAGACTGCTCGTGATGTTGTCTGTCATGGCGACAATCCTCGCGGCGATGCTGGCAGCGAAGTTGAGTAAATTGTAGTATCCTAGAAATACTTCCTGAACATGGATAAGATGGAGTGGGCATGCCGGTTAATATAAAGACGGAGGCACGAAGACGGTGCTGTATATTACGTCGTCGATATTGCAATATCGGCGTCAATGCATGTCAATATGCGCGACGTAAGCAAGCAACTATATGGTATTGTGCTCACATGGCTCGTCTACACCAATAAAATCAAAACAAACGACACAAACAGCTACGTCTTCGTCCGGACAAGCCCCTTCCAGTAGTCAAAGCTGTTCTCGTCGCTCTGCAGCTTCCACACCCGTCCCGTCAGCCGGTCCTCGCGCCCGTCCGACGACTCCGCCACCTCCGCCACCTGCAGCAGGCCCCAGTCGTTGGTAATGCCCAGCACCCGCGCCCGCGGTGCGCCCTCCACCGCCTCCAGCGTCACCAGCTGGTCCGTGTGCAGCCAGTGCTTGTAGTACCGCCGCTCCAGCTCGCCCGCGAACCCTTGCCGCATAAACTGTTTGTAGATCGCCTCCAGGTGCACCAGCAGACACGCCAACAGCTTCTCGTTGCGGATGGGGTGCGCGGCCGCGACGGCGGCGGGCAGCAGCTGCTGCAGCGAAATGGTCGGCCGCGCGTTGACGGCGTTGAGGCCGATGCCGAGCACGACCTGGTACTGGTTGTTCTGGAATGTGCAGTACGACAGGATGCCGCCGATCTTGACGTACTCGCCGCTGCCCGCCGGTGTCGTGTCGCGCGCATAGATGTCGTTGGGCCACTTGAGCTTGACGTCGAGCTCCTCAAACCCGGGCGCGTATGCGCGGATGGCATCGACAATGGCAATCGCCGCCAGGTACTGCACAAACACCACCGGCCTGCTCGCATCCGACGAGTAGCCGCCGCTGCTGTAACTGCTGTAACTGCTGTAACTGCTGTAGCTACTATAGCTGCTGTAAGTGTTTGTCTTGGCCGGGATGCGGTGTGGGTGGTTGATGACGGTCGACAGTATCAGCTGGCCTTCGGGTGCGAGCCAGACGTTTGATCCGCGACCGCGTCCTGCCAGCTGCCTCGTCGCCGTCACGGTAAACCCCGTCGGCAGTGTCGACAGCAGCTTCTGGTTCTTTTCCAGCAGAGTGTTGGTGCTCGTGGTGACTTTGGCGTACATGAGCTGGTTGCCCCATTCGAGGTCGGCGTCGTCGCCGCCGCTCTTGGACGACACAGCCCGGCGATAGCCGCCCAGCGACGAGTAAAAAGATCCAAAATCAAAGGCGGCAGCGCGCGCAGGCCAGCCGCCCTCGTAGACGACAATCTTCTTGACCGTGCCGTCGTCTGTGTCGTCGCCGGCCACCTCGTCAATCAGTTGCATCCTGCGACCCTCCTCGGTTTCTTGGTCTGCAGCAGTCCCTCCGGTCTCTAGGGCGGTGGCTCTCTTTTCCGCATCTTTTCTCTGCTCTTCCCACGCATGCACCAGCGCGCTCCAGATCTCCTGGCGCATGTCCGGGTCCAGTTCCGGCCGATCGTCGGGGTGGCCCAGCAGGACCTGCCCGACGGCCTTGTAGATGTTGTCAATCACGCTGTCAAAGGTGGCGCGGATTTGCTTCCATTTGGCGCGCCACTCGTCGGTAGTGAGCGATGCCAGCGACGGTGCCGGGCTCGCGGCAGCTGCGTCACCCTCGCCGTCGTGGTCGGCAAGAGCGCCCAGAATGTCAACGAGCATGCTCGTGTCCTGCACGGAGGCCGCGGCAGCTCCGGTTGCGATGCGGCCCATGAGGCTGGCCAGCGCCGGGTACCGGACAGCACGGTCGGTCAGATCCATGGCCATGCCGACGCAAAATGGCTGGTGCTGGTGCGAGTACAGCTCCGCACCCGATTGCGCTGGAGGTGTAGTTGTAGTTGTAGGTGCGGGTTGTGCAGTGCTGCTGGTGGCGGCCGCCACCTCTTTGATGTTGGCAGCTGTCGGCCAGGCAGACACGCCCGAATCGGGCAGCAGCACCCGGAATGTGTCCGTCTCGGCCTTGACAAAGTGGTCCGTGCCCTTTTTGGACTTGGTGATGATCTCGTCCCATTTGTACATGAGCTCCTGCACTTCGTCGGGATAGAGCGATGCTAGGTGCAGCGCCGTCAGCCGCGGCTGAATGGCATTGCCGTTGCCGAGCTCGAGGCCCAGCTTGACGAGGCACGCCTTGAAGAACTTGACGCGGCCTTGCGTCTTGTCGTCTTCGCGCAGGGTGCGCAGCAGGTCGCTGTAGTGTGGGATGTCGGGGTGCTCTGACAGGTTCTCTGCCTCGAATTCGGGGTGCGGCCCTGTGAGGATCGCTGCGCCCTCGCCGACCGTGCAGTAGACCACGGCCGCGCGGCCTTTGCCCTTGCTGCCACCATCCACGTCAATCTCGTCCGCATAGCTTGCGAGCACCTGCACATTCGACGCGCTCTTGGCGTCGACAAACACGCCGCCGCCGTTGTAGTAGCTGTAGGCCGTCGGCGGCAGGTCCAGCGCCTTGGCAATCACAACAGCTGGCTCGCTGTCGTTGCCGGCCGTGAAGCCCTCGCGGTGGATGTTGATCTGCACAGCGCGCGCGCCCGCCTCGCTCTGGTAGGCAAAGCCTTTGAACGCACAGCCCCGGCACGTGCCCCGGAACAGACCGAGCTCGCGCCGGCCGACCACCTCCAAGTCCTTGTCGCCGATCTCAAACTCGCACCGGCTACTGCCGTAGTAGCCGCCCGCGCACAGGCCGAGGTATCGGCCGCCGGACCGGACGTACTGGGAAATGCGGCGGTTGCCGGCGCCGTTGAGCACGCGGCTGTAGCCCATATCGGCGCCGCCAGGGATGACAAGAAGCGCACACGTGCTCTGCCACGGCTCCTTTACCAGGGCATCTTCCGTGACGGGGATGACTGCATAGTTTGGGTACAAGAGCCGGCGCAGAGTCAACAGACAGTGCCGCACAGACTCGGTCGTGGTGCCAGTGCCGGCATACACCAGCACATTGAGTTTTCGAGGGGGCATTGCGGTTAGATGCTCTGAAATGGTGATGGGATAAGAGGCTTTGCTACCGAGGTATATTTCATGAGATATAAAATTCAAGAATCAAGACCCTCAAGATATCGCGATACAGCAAGCTGGAGTGATAGCTCTTTATTATATTAAATCAAAATTTAAATCTTATATTCTTTTTGGTGACTTGAATGCTTTTTGCTTCTGGATGGGGAAGGTGCGTCCAGGTCCGAGGGGTGCAATCATACAGTGATGCACAGCTTGATCCTATGCGCTGTATTACTGCTGTATGAGTGAAATACAGCGCTACTACAGCTCGTTGGGGTGATCGTCGTTCCCCATAGAAAACCCACTTCAGCACAGCTTACCAAACCCGGCAAGACGGAGACGGAGTAGCGAGCAAAGGCAGAAAGCAGGCCAAGTCCACTCCTGAAGACCGCGCCAACTGTTGGGCTGGATCATTCAACAACATTGTTGAGTCCAGAGTCTCATTTACAGCTTACGAGAAGCGTTACACCACGTGCGCCATGTCTAAAAATGAGAGCAGTGCGGCGGCGACTGCAGCAGCAGACGACGAGCCGGACGAGTGGTAAGCTGGCGGACGTGTTGAGGTCTCTACAGATATCGACGCAAGGCTGCTCCTTCCTTTGCTATATACACAAAGGCTCGAGGCTGACCGTTCCAGGGACAAGCGCATATACAGCACAGGCTGCTCAGGTGAGTCGCGCAAAGACCAGGCTGTTTATATCGTTCAAGACCAAAATGACAATGCTGACAACCCAGTCGAGAACCTGGCGCTGACCGACTGCTACTACGAAAAGAAAGACTGGCGGGCATGCAAAGACGAGGTATGCAGCGACGGCACGGCGGCATCATGAGAGCAGCCTGCAGCTCAGCTGATTTTTTACGATGACGTAATCAAGCGCAAGCAGATGCTAACAAAGCCGAAAACAGATGGAAAAGTTCAGGGCGTGCTGGAAGGCCAACAGCAACGACGAGCGGACGAGCACGAAAGACGTCGAGAATGAGTAGCTGTAATTTTATTTCATTTACGGGCTATCTTTGTATACGGACACTCTCTATTCATCCATATTTATTCACCATTTTAATCACAGCATAGATATCTCATTGACATCTATCTGATCCATCTGTATGTAGGTGCGGCTCAGTGACAAAATAGTGGGTCCCTTAGCGCCCAGGCTGGCCGGCCTAATTGACCGCTGATATCAGTAAAAAGTCAGTCGAGCACAGAAGCACACAAACAGTGAAGCATAACAACCAGACCTACAGCTGAGCTCCTACCAGCCCGCGATACCCAACCGTCTTTACTCGACCACCCTCCCAATACGACCGACAGACATACCATTCACACACACCATGTCATCACACGTTGTCCGGTCTCTGCGGCCGACTGCGCGCCGGTTGACAGCGTCATTGTCGGCGTCGGCGTCGACCACCACCCGCTCTGCCTCGACGACTGTCAAGTCAGCCACTCCCACAACTGCTGCAAAGGCAGCGCCCCGGACATATGTCCGCGCTACCAAGCCAGCTTCAGCTTCGACATCTACCTACGCTGCCAGAAGAGCTACACCGGCGGCAGCCAAACCTGCTGCGGCCCCTCCGCCGCCGCCAGTCGTCGACCCCGAGACACCGACAGCCCCGGCCTCCAGCCCAGCCGACACCTTGCCGCCCCTGCCCGATGCACCCCCAGCCACATACAACCCCGAGGCTCCACCCGTCGACTGGTCCTCATCCTTTCACGGCCTGTCCACCACCGCCTTCTCAGCCGAGACGGCCCGCATCCTCATGGCTCCCATTGAGCCCGACGACATCGAGATGAAGCCCGACGGCATCATCTACCTGCCCGAGATCAAGTACCGCCGCATCCTCAATCTGGCGTTTGGCCCGGGCGGTTGGGGTCTGGCGCCGCGCGGCGAGCTGGCGGTTGGCGACAAGGTGGTGTCGCGCGAGTACGCGCTGGTGGTGGCGGGCCGGTTCGTGGGCCAGGCGCGCGGCGAGTGCGGCTACTTTGGCGGCGACGACGGCGTCACGACGGCGGGCGAGGGGTGCAAGTCGAATGCGCTGATGCGGTGCTGCAAGGACCTGGGCATTGCGAGCGAGCTGTGGGACCCGCGGTTCATTCGCAAGTTCAAGGCGCAGTACTGCAAGGAGGTGTGGGTAGAGCACGTTGTGACCAAGAAGCGGCGGCAGATCTGGGTCCGCAACGACTGCCCGCCCGCGTATCCCTACACGCTGGTGAAGAAATAGTCTGGTAGATTTAAAAGGTGCTGATTTTTTAGGAGGAGATCTCAACTTGTACGATAGAATAGCGAATATCCACGTATTTAGACAACCAATGATATGATAGACAGCTGTACCTGTCCAGACGGTTCTAGTGGTGGTTGATATCATATAAAAGTGTGTGCGTAGGACGCCAAAACACGCCAACGAAATCCTTTCAGAATGAGGCAGTAGATTCAATAAATACAAAATACAAAATCACAAAAACAAAACACAGTATGCAGATAGGACCGCTTCTACTTGTCGACGGACGAGCTCTTGGCATCGGCGGCAGCATCGGCAACGGCGGCAGCATCACTGCTTCCCCACCAGGGCATCCATGAACCGCTCGATGTGCGCTTGCCAGCACCGGGGCCATGGTTGGCCGCGGTGGTAGGCGCATTTCTCCGGCGTGAAGATGCAGGCTTGTCCTCTTCAGTGCCGCTTTCGGCATCAATCTTTTCGAAATCGGCCTCGCTACGGCTCTTGCTTAGCCCGCTGGCACCGCTGAGCGGGCGCGACAGTGTTGATCCGTCTTCGGCAGACGTGGTGGTGCCCTGCTCGGCCTCGAGGTCCGCGGCTTCCTTTTCGAGGGCTGCCAGCAGAGTCTGGAGACGGCCGCGCTGGGTGGCAATGAAGGATGCACGGTCAGAGGCAGAGGTGCCCGCAGCGCCCGTGCCGGTGTTAGCGCCCATGAATCCACGGCTAAAGACTGACGATGCGCCGGCAGCACTTGCCGCTCCGGCAGCACCTGTGGCAGAGCCAAGCGCGCCCACGGCCGAAGCTAGCATTCCGTAGAAGTCGGCACCTTGAGTCGCGCCCTGTCCAGACCCGGTACCAGCAACCGGAGCACCTGCAGCACCGCCAGGCCAGCGCGCATTCGGCAAGGTGAAGCGCGCCAGCAAAGACTGCGTATAGGACGCGGCAGCAGACGATGCGTAGCTGGACCGCGGCGGCGAGGGAGGCGCGGGCGGGTCGTTGGGCAGCCCGAGTGCTTGCTTCAGCTGGGCAATGGCCTGCTTAAGGTAGTGCAGACCAGCAGAGCGCAGACGGGCGTGGGCCGAGCCGATAAACTCGTCAATGTTGGCTTCGTGCTCGGTGAGAAAGGGGTGGAGGTGTGTCTGGTAAAGCACACGCGCGCCCTGGGTCTGGGGCAGCACGAGGTACAACAGAAATATGAGACGGAAATAGTAGTAAAAGGGCACCCAGGCGAGGATCCAGTCGGTCCAGGACTCGAAAAGGACGACAACGGACAGGACGACCCAGTACATGAGCCATGGCGTGAGTTGGGCCGGGTCTGCAGAGTTAAGGGCCTTGTAGGAGGCGAACAGTGGGAATAGGAACGATGCAACAGAGCTGTATTGTTAGAAGTTGGCCAGCGCAGGAGTATCAAAGTGATTTCAGAGAATACTCCAAGGGGGGGAGCACTTACGCCAGGGCCTTGGGAAAGATGTCGAACAACATGGCGGTGGTACAGGTTGTCGATATAGTACAGAAGGAGAAGAGAAGATAATCGGAGCGAGGAGACAAGAGCCAAGAATCGAGTCAAGAGTCGAGTCAAGAGTCGAGTCAAGAGTCAAGATAGACAAATATGGGCGTCGGAGGCGACAGTCAACCGGACATTTATTGGAGGATGAATGTTGATCTCGACGATGTGACGGCAATATGCAGGGACCAACAGACGAGGGGAGCCAGGCAGGTATGGCAGTAGGGAAGGCAGTATCGAAGACAGTCGAAGACCGCAAAGACAACAGAGGCAATAGAGAAGACAGCAGAGGAAACAGAGGAAACAGAGCAGAGGAACGGTAAGACGGTAACAAGAGTCCAAAGGCGGTCAGAATAATGACGGGACAAATGCAAGGAAGCAAGAGCATTAAAGGGAAGGAGAGATGGAGACCAAGACACTAGCAAGGCAGGTGCGATGGGAAGGGGAGACGCGGCTGGCGGCGGGGCAGCGATAGCTGCAAGGTAGGATACGCTTATTACGGATGGATTACTGGGAGGCTCGAGACGATCGCAGGCCACGAGGTGAGTAGAAAGCGGGGCCCAGGCCTGTTAGCTGCAAGAGCAGGGCGTACGATGGGCCGTGATGGGCGTATCAGTATATCGCGTGAGATGGGTGCACAAAGGAAAGTACAAAGGCCCTGCATGAGAGATGAGATTGAAGGCAGAAGGGGAAGGAGCGAGGGCGAGGCAGCGAGGGGACGGACAGCCGCCAGTAACTAGTATTGGGAAGTGGCCCTGTGACACGCCGTTGGCGCCCCACTGATATAATTGTAGAGGTATGTAGGCGGTGGAGTAGCGGGTGACAGTGGGGTTCTGCCGGGGCCGCTCAGCACAGGCGGTCAGGCGGTCAGGCGCTGGAATGGCAGAATAACGCAGGAGCAAGAGTGACAGACTACGTCATTCACGGTAGTGGGGCAGATCGGTGTAGTGTTACTGAGTACATCATGTAATTACTGTATACAGCTACACATTAGCCCTGTGCGGAGGATGCATCTCAAGATGTGAGCGATAGAGATGAACAATAGACACGCCGAGATAAAATGGTTTTCTAAAAAAAAAAAATTGTTTGATTTAAGTTAGCCATCAATTTAGAAACAAAACTTGTAATAATGTTAAGAAATAGTTTCTAGTTTAAAAGATTTGCCTCACAAATCATCATTTAATCCGTCAAATATATTAAAGGATGAAACAAAAGACAAAGAAAAACATTAATGTCCACCACCTAGCTCCCATAGCTCACGGAAGCGCGTGCCCAGAGTGTTGACCAGCTCCGACGGCTCGCCCGTCTCTACAACACGGCCCTGATCCAGCACAACGACCCGGTTGCACGTTGCCAGCACCATGTCCAGGCGATGGCTGACCATGATGATCGTGTACGACGCAAACTCGCTCTTGATCAGCGACTGCATGGCACGGTCCGTCGTCAAGTCGACGGACGACGACAGCTCGTCGAGCAGCAGAATCCCGCTGTCCGAGTTTGCCGCAGCAGACGTACGCCGCCGGAAGATGGCTCGGCCCAGACTAAACAGCTGCCTCTGGCCCTGCGACAGCGTATCGGCCGTCATGCCCGCATCAAGGCCGCCGCGCGCCTGCACAAACGTCCAGAGACCGACCTTTTCCAGCACGGCCTGGCACAGCGCCGAGTGGGCTTGGGTAAAGGAGGTGGCAAACCCGCCGAAGGGGTCGAGGTTCTGGCGGAACGAGGTGCCGTCGGGCAAGAAGACGGCGTCCTGGGGCACGGCAATGATGCGCTCGCGCAGGGCAATGCGGTCGACCGTGGCGAGAGAGATGCCGTCAATGACGATGGAGCTGCCCTCGAGCGGGTTGAGCAGGCGCAGCAGCAGCAGAATGGTGGACGACTTGCCACTGCCGGTGCGGCCGCAGATGGCCACCTTGTCGCCGGCGCGAATGTCCAGAGACACATTGTTCAGCACATTCTGGTCTTTGCCTTTGTGTTCGTCCTTGTCAAAGTACGAGGCGGAGACGTTGTTGAGCTTGACATGGCCTGTCGGCCAGTGCGGCGGCAGTTCGCCAGCAGCTTTGACGACGCCGTCGTCGTGGCTCTCGCTCTTGACCGTCTCGCTGAACGACTTGAGGCGGCTGACGGCGCCAATCGACGTTTCGAGCTGCGTGTACGACGTCATAATGTGGCTGATCTCCTCGCCAAAGTTCATCAGCAGGATCAAACTGGCACCCGTAAAGGCAGCATGTCCGCTGCCGCCGAAGCGGACCAGCGTGGCCAGTGCGACAACGAGCGTGGCCAGCACGGCGACCAGAATGTTGAGAGAAAACGTCAGCCACCGCTGGATCATGGACAGCAGGTATGCCGGGCGCTGCGACCGGTCGACCAGCAAGTCATTGACAGTAACCGCGACGCTCTCGTGAGCAGCGGGCTTTTCGGCAGACTCGGGCTTTTGGTCCGGACTGGCGGCCCAGCCGTAGGCGCGAAACGTCGCGAGCCCCTTGATGGTGTCCAGAAAGTGCGTGTAGAGCGGCGACTTGGCCTCGAGATCCAGTAGCCGCAGCTGCCGCGACGTGCGCAGGTAAAACTTCTGCAGCACCCAAAACACAATGCACACAAACGGATAGATGATGGCCAGGTACGGCGACGACGTCGCAATCACGGCCGCCATGCACAGCACCAGGAAGCAGCCGACACCAAAGTTGGCAAGGGACCGGGGCAGCTCGCCGTCCAGCAGCGTCATGTCCTGCGAGAACAGGTTGGTGATGACGCCGTTGTCGGTCGTCGTGAAGAAGCGCAGCGGCGCGCGCACGACAGTCTGCAGCGCCTCGCGGTGCAGCCTGGCGCCTGACAACATAATCATGGTGCGGAACGCGAGCAGCGCGACAAAGAATAGGCAGATCAAGCCCAGAACCTGGTACAGGCCGTACATGCCCAGATAAAAAGCGGTCGAGTAGTGCTGCGTGCCGGGGTTGCCGCTGCCGGCGTCGGCGACCCAGAACTTGATCCAGAGCGTGCCCCAGTTGTAGAGAAAGGCGAAGCCGAGGCCGAAAACGTTGAAGCCGACGAGAGGGAGGATGCCGATGCGCGCAAAGTAGTGGCGGTAGACGGTTGCGTCGCCGAGCGCGCGGCTGCGCTGCTGCTTCTGGTCCTCTTCGCTGTCTGTGGTAGGGTTCTCAGGGTCGTCACCAGCCTGGAAGATGCCGGCCATCCTGGGCGGCGCGACCGGCAGGATGGCGTTGGCACCGTCTGTGATGTCATTTTCCATTTCGCTCAAACTCTGGCGGTTGCTGCTGCTGCTGCTACCACTGGCAGACAACTTCTTTGCCGTGACGCCCAGAGAGTGGATGTAGCTGCGGTTGGCCATGAGTCTCTCAAACGTGCCTTGCTCGACAATGCGGCCTTGCACGTTGAGCGCGACGACATGGTCGGCAACAGGTAGATGGCGCACCGAATGGGTGCACAGAATAGTAGTCGCACCGCCGCGGTTTCTCAGCAGACCCGCAGGACCAAACACTCTGTCAAACACTTGCTCTTCGGTGTCAGCATCGAGGCCGCTCAGCACGTCGTCAAAAATGTAGAGACCGCCGTCAGCGACACCGCCGTAGAGAGCACGCGCAATGGACACGCGCTGCTTCTGGCCGCCGCTAAGAGTGATTCCGTTGCTGCCGACCTTGGTGCGGTCGCCCTGGGGCAGCTGGGCGAGGTCGGCAGCGAGCATGGACGCCTCGACAGCCTCGCGATAGCGGGCCTCATCGGCCTCCGTAGTCTGTGAGTCGTCATGCTCACCGGGCGCGACGATACCGACAATGTTCTCGCGAATGGTGGCATTGAACAGGAACGGCTCTTGGTCGCAGTAGCCGATGCGCTGGCCTGTACCGCTCGGCAAAAGAGTTTGGTTCAGCGTAAGTGCAGATCCGCCGGAAGCCTTTGCCTGGTAAAATGGGACCTCGCCCAGCAGAGCTTTGCAGAGTGTCGACTTGCCCGATGCGACGGGCCCGACGACAATGGTGAGCTTGCCTGCAGGGATAGCCAGCTGTACGTCCGACATGTGGAACTTGTCCGCACCCCATCCAATGCGCGCGGCATCAATCGTTACAGCTGTGCCCTTACCTGTATCATCAGTCTTTTCCGACGAGACTGCCGAATCTGACAAAAGAGCCTCCTCGCGGAAATCGTCGCGCGGGTCCTTTTCCAGAAACTTCTGCACGCGGCCCAGGCAGGCCAGCGCTGCCAGCATGCTCGGCAGGTCCTGCAGCACAACCACAAAGGGCATCGCCACCAGCACGATAAACGACAGCGCCGTGAAGATCTCGGCCGTCTGCGCCGTGCCCAGGCTGTACGAGCCGCCGAGGCTGAACGCAAACGCAAAGACGGGCGAGAACATGGTCGGCGCATAGGCCACGACGAGCGCAATGCAGATGACCATGCGGAACTGCGAGCCGACGTGCAGCTCGTGCACGCGCAGTTTCTGGATTAGAGTCTCGATGGGCATGGCCAGGCCCAGCATCTTGAGCTGCTTCATGTGCGCAATGGCATTGGACGTCATGGCGACGCGCTGCTGGATGACGGCCATCCAGGCGCGCTGGCGTTTGCCCGTGAGCACGGCGACGGAGGACATGGCGAGCACGGACAGCAGAATGACGGCGAGCGGCGCGGCAAAGGCGCCGGCGCTGCCGAGGGTGCGCTTGAGCAGCCAGCAGGCGATACCGACCTGCATGAGGTTGGCCCAGTACTCGTGGATGTTGAGGAAGCCGGTGCGGATGCGCTCAACGTCTGTGCTCATCAGCGTCAGCGACGCCGAGGCGGCAGTCTGTTTTTTGTCTTCAGCATCGGCGTCCCGGCCGCCCTCCAGCGGCACCTCGCTCAGGGGAAGCTCGGTGGTCTTGCGGTAGACGGCCGCCGCCAGGGCGCCGCGCACCATAAACATGGCGCGCTCCTGGTAGTAGTAGTGCACCGCACTGGACACGGAAATGCCAACGTAGATCAGAAAGGTGGCCCCAATAAGGCCGTAGCTGTAATTCTTGGGCGCCGTCGGGTCGTCGAGGTAGGCCAGGACGGCATTGATTAGAAAGGGCTGGCCAAAGAGAAAACCAGCGAGAGCGAGACGAGGCGCGACAGGCAGCAGCAAGTCCACGGCAAGGGCGCGCGCCAGGGCTTTGAACAGGCCGTGCTTCCTACGGCCAAAATCATATGCGTGCCCCGAAGACGACGACGCCGAGCTCGGTCTGCTCGTAGCGATGGCGGCCACTAGTTTTTTTTCGAGCCTCTTGGACGACATGGCCGGGTCGAGAGCAAACAGATCGTCGAGGACCATGACGTTGCGGAAGCCTTTGAGGAAGAGCGCGCTCAGCCATGAATAGGCGCCGATGCCGAAGAGGCCGCTCGTCTCTTCGGGGCTGTGTGCGACGGACTGCCACCAGGCAGCTGAAGTCCGGATGTATCTGGTCTTGTGCACGGACTCGAGGCCAATGACGGCCGTCTTGACGGCCAGAGCAGAGGAGAACAGACGGCAAAACGTCTCTTCTGACGATGAAAACAGGGGCGACCGCGCAAGCCAAAAGGTGCGCAGCATGGCAACGTCAAACAGGATGCTGAGAAACAAGTAGCCGGCCAGCAGGATGGAGGGCCGCGGCGAGCGCACATGCTCAAGCCACGAGACTAGCAGCATGCAAGCCGACGATGCAAGCGAAAGAGAGGAGGATGCCGTCAGCAAGGCCTGGAAGCGGCCGGGGTGTGTCGACAGCACGAGCAGGCCGATCTGGAGAGCAGCCAGGACGGCAATGGCCGCTATTTTGGATATGAGCAGCGCCCTGCCTTTGACGAGTATCGGTTTCCGGCACAGAGACACGACACGCGGCACGACGGCGGCAATAAAGACGGCGGGCGGGATGATAGCGAGCACAAGCTGCTCGAAGCGAATGGTAAAGTCAAAATTGCCACGGCATCCTCTCACGGCCGGGCCGAACGAGGTGTCGTCGCCGCAGCCAAAGTCCATCTCTGTAGGGGATGATGATAGAGGAAATCAACAGAAATGAATAGAAACAATATTTGTCAAGGAACTAACTTGTAGACCAAGATCAAATGAAACAGAAAACAGAATGTAAATACAGGTGTTTAGTATCGATTATCGCGGCCGGCCGTTGCAAGAGATCGATGTCATGAGACGGCGGAATGAGATAGCAGCTCGGAAACACCCATGATCAAGGGCATATCGGACTTTATATCTGCGTTCGAGCTAGGGAATGTCACAATCCATGGAAAGATGATATCAAAATCCCAGACGCAAATATAAGATCTACACAAAGTTCAATCTCTTCCTCTCGAGAAGGCTGCCGTCACGGCGTCTTATCACCAGGCAGCTGTCAATTGGGTGTTGCGGATGTCAGCATTGGAGCTGCTGGGACGCAGTCGGGCCAATTCGCAGCCAGTCTGTATGAGCAACACGTCTTTTTCTACAGCTTTTCTGCAGTCTTTTCTCCATTCGGCCTGCCGTTTCCCACTACTTTGACGCCGTCGTTCACAATTGTGCTGCCTGGTGAGACAATGCAACAACAGTCTTCCCAAATAGGCAGGTCAGTGCAAGTCGCAACTCTTATACCGAGACGTCATACTGACTAATAAGATAGACTCGGGTCTCTTCAGCCCTATTGGGCTCTTCGATTGTTAAATTGAGAGATTCTGCACGCATTGAAAGCTTGGCCTTATTGATGCTGTTGTTGCTGTTTTAGCCGTTAATGCTTTCCGTTCTATATAACGCTGAAAGAGTCTATCTTTTTGTGTTTACAGATCACTATTTGCACGGTATTTTACGATGCCCCGCTAAAGTTAAGCTGAGTTTAGGTAGCAGGTTTGAACACTCTGATGGTAAAAGTACAGTGTAAATAGCTACCATACTAGAATCAAAACGTACAAGTGCCATATCACATTCAAGCTTCATTTTTGCAAGGTAATATTAAAGGCACGGATTACCAATTACTTGGCACTCCTTGGCATTGATGAGTTGACTTTATACACCGTCTGCTAATCTTGCCATACATCTGCCGTGTGGTTGTTGAGGTCTTGGAGTTGGCTGTTGTCGATATGCGGCTCAAGCGATACATAACATGAATAAACTTTTCTTGTACACTATAAAACAGGCTGTTGTCAGTTACTCATGTCAGTCACATTCCCTTGTGGCCTTTATCTAAACTCATTGCTGCTATTTGTGTAGATACCACCAAGTCGATGCTTACGTAATCCAGGCTCGTCAAGCACACGTCTGTCTATTCACCGTCAGCATTCATCAACAATCAATTAGAAGACTAAATATGCAAATATGCAGGACATCAGCCGCTATTTAAAACACCAATAACAAACAAAGTTGGCTGATTTGGGCCAGATGAATGCAACCCCAGAGGTGGCCTGATAGGCTGTCATGCGGTATCTCTTCCGACTCTTGCGACGGCTTGTCCGCATACTTTTGAACCAGCTAAGATACACAATACGGTCCTACCTCTAATCTACACAGAAACTGCCAACGGTCTATCCAAACGTCTCTAGTAAGAGTGGCAAGACAGGACACCACCACACCAGCCCTACATTGCGCCAGACTGACTCGACATGCTGGGTCGTATTCTGGCTCCCATTCATATCTCATATATAGTCTTTGCTGTCTTACGACATTGTCAACTCGTTTTATTTTGTTATTCCATTTCAACGGCCTTTGTCGGACCAGGTCATGAAGTACAGAGTGTGTAAAATCTGTCGTAAAAGTGCCAAGGGAGTGAGCCGAGGTGGGGTGACGGCTGTAGCTCTTTTATGGGCCCCTTACTCTATTACACTGACGCATCGGGCTGCTCTTTCCTTCGCTGCTGCCGCCTATCGCATCGCCAGTCACCTTTTTTTTCTCGACGGTATCGGCTACAACCCACGACCAAGGCGCTTTTAACACGTATTGTCCATCTGCCAACAGACACCTGCAGCTTTATTCCTGCAGCTTTTAACTCTGCATCTTCGGCGGCCTGCAGCTTTGGGCTCTCACCGCACTATCCCGGCAGCCCTGCAATCGCCAATTGCCTCCAACTGCAGCCAATTGGACCGCATCCCGGCCCGGAAGACGTGTCAACGCCGCTTCATCTTTTGTCGTATCTAGCCACTTATCTAGTGTCTATATCGCCTCTCTACTATCTTTGCCTTTCTCCTCGCCTTGTGTCTTGTCTTCTTGTCGTCTCTTCGTCTCTTCGTCGTCGGAAGCGGAGGGTGCAAGGGGTCTAGACCCGAGAGGAGGGAACCGCTGCCACTTTAAGAAGGAGCCCTCGCTGTTAGTTACAGTACGATACAAAACGGCAAGAGCGAGAGCCGGCCCACACACCACGCGATACCAAGGCCATCTGCTTTCTACAGCGCTCTACACGTCAAGTCTGCGTCCCGATTCCACGACTGCTGTGCACCACCCACGATAATTTCTATTACTTATTCTTAATTCCCTACTGCCTACCATACCTAGATCCTATATATCCTATACTTCTCTACCCAACTGCATTCTTCTCACTCCAACCCCAACATTGTTTGCTCAATTCTTGTTTATTCCCCCTCTCACATCTCACCTTCCCCTCACCAGCGCATCAGGAGACGTTCAAAGTCGACTCGCCTAGCCTTGACCACGAGACTATACCGGACGTAAACACAGGCACTCGCTACACGGCACGCGGCACGTTGTCACACATCGATACGCGGCCAGGGTTTGTGGGTAAGAAGACTATAAGAGGCTGCCTTTGAGCTGTCTGCCTCGGGAACTGAACACGGAAAACAGCAAAACAAGCAGAAAACTATACAAAAACAACACTCAAATTAAGCAACCTACACCATGTGCATCGTTCTCTTGACTACGGCGCACCCCGACTACGCCCTCATCGTCATTGACAACCGCGACGAGTTCATCCTGCGCCCAACGTCCCGGCCCCACTGGTGGAGTGACGACCAGAACAAAATCGACAACAATGAACAAGACAAACACATCCTCTCGTCACGCGACCTCCAGCGCCCAGAGCACGGCACCTGGCTCGGCATCACCAAGGCCGGTCACTTCTCTGTCTTGACAAACTTCCGCGAAGACTCGCCCAACGACGCCGCCCATCCCATTGCCGGCCAGCGCAGCCGCGGCGGCATGGTCACGGCGTGGCTCACGGCCGACCCGGCCGAGTCCACCGAGGCCTTTGTCGCGCGCATGCTCGAGGGCCACGGCGTCAGGGGCGTCGGCGGCTTCTCTCTCATTTGTGGAAAATTGAGAAAAAGCTCGTTTTGTGCAACCGCAGATGCCAAAGACGAACCAGCTAAGAAAGACAAAAAGGACAAAAAAGGCCTGGCGATCATATCCAATCGCGCCGACGAGCTGGCCAAGGTGCCGTGGATCGGCGGCCGGCGCGGCGAGGTGTACGGGCTGTCCAACTCGAGCTACGACGAGCCGGACGTGTGGCCCAAGGTGCGGAACGGACGCGAGAGGCTGCAGAAGCTGGTGGATACGCCGCCCGCCAGCGAGGCCGACCTGCGCGACAAGCTGTTCTCGATTCTGGACTATGACACGCTGCCGCAGAGCCCCGGCCTGTCGTTTGAAGAGCAGATCCCGCTTCTGAAGAACTCGATCTTCATCCCAGCCATTGGCGACGAGGAGCACCAGCGGTCGATGAGCAAGGCCGTCGCCGGCGGGCCGCGTGCAGCACGAGCCGACACCAAGGGGGAGGCGGTGGTGGTGAGTGCGACGAAAAATGGCAGTGCGGCGACAGAGGCGGATGCCGAGCTGGCCAAGGAAGAGCGGCCAGACCCAGACCCGTCGATGGGATTTATGACGGGCCTGTACGGCACCCAGCGGCAGACGGTGGTGCTTGTCGACTGGGCGGGCCGTGTATCGTTTACGGAGCGATCGCTGTGGGATGCGAATGGCAACCCGATACCCAAGGGCGAAGGCGATGCACAGTTTGATTTCCAGATCGAAGGGTGGAACGACGACGAGACGACGAACGGAATTCATTAAGCATATGAGGACAAAAGGTAGATTGGCAGTGCAAGGTAGATCGAGGCAGGACGAGGCAATCAAGACAATTAAAGTTGAATAATGCACAATCTCTAAACAGTAAATTGAACAGATATGATAACTTTGAATAAAAGCAGAGACGGTATTTGGAGACTCATTTGAATGACTACGTGCGAATGTGTTGAAAGGTGTATAAGTGCGAAGTGGATAAGCATGTACTGCATCTAAGCGTGTAAGTGGTGACAAGTGGTGATGGTGTTTGTGTGCATCGACTAGTATACGAGAAGCACATAGAAACAAACGTATCAAGTCTTCACTTTTTAATTCTCAAAGGTTTAGGAAAATAGGCTTTATTGCTATCAAGTTACACTACTACTACACGTCTAGAGCCTATAGGTCATCGCTCCAGCTTTTGTGCTCTTCTGGGACAGGCAAGACCATCATATACCGCGGCTTAGGAAGCCCATAAAGGTAGGGGTGGCCGGGGAAGCCGCCGCAAAAGGCGCCCTCAATGATGCCGTGCCTGCGCACCCGAACCTTGCCAGCACCCGTATTTCTCTGGTACCGGTAGTAGCCCTCTAAGTCGCGCACAATCGCGAGCGATGCCTCGGCCTGGAACTGCTCATAGCAGGACATCTGCCCGACCTGCCACTCTTCGTAGACGGGCGCACCGGGGCTGGTGACGCACTTCCAGCGCAGCTGGACCCAGGTCTGCTCAAAGTTCTCGCTCCACTTGCGCGTCAGCAAGTCCAGGATCTCGCGGTCCGTGTACTCCAGCTGCAGAAAGTCCTCGTCCAGGCGGACAGAGTCGCGCAGTGAGTTTTCCACGGCAGCGTCATAACTCGACAGGTCGGCAAACTTGATGTCGGGCCGCATGACGCCGCAGTAGTGACCCATCATATCCTCGAGGAAGGTGCTCCAGGCCCACTCGACAGTGCCGCCATAATGTCTAGCGGTCAGGTAGACATTGGCAGTGGTAAAGGGCCGTGTAGACTCGGGATCTACTGCCTTCGCCTCTGGCTCCGGGCTGGCTTCAGCACTGGCCACTGTAGGAGAGTACTCAGTAGAGGACGAAGAATTCACCATAGTAAGCGAGCTAAGCTCATCAAGCTCCTCGTCCTCCTGGGTGCCATGGATGGCGGGCTCTGCAGGAATCGCATCCTCAGGCTCTAGAGCAGCAGCGTCGTGGGGGCGCTCCTCGGGGGATAGCTCCCTAGAATCCTGAGTGGCAGCCACCTGGGGTTCTTGGGCCGCAGACTCTTCAGGCTTCTCAAGGGCAGTCTCCTGGGGCTCTACGGGACTCTGTGAGACCCTGCACCACCGTGGCGTAGGTGGCTGCCACTGGCGCCGGCTTGGGCGCCAACGATCACTAGCGAACTCCTCAGGCTCCTGAGACTTCTCAGAAGCAGTCTCCTGGGAAACTACAGGGCTCTCACGAGCTGTGGACTTCTGTGGCGTAGGCGGCTGCCGCTTCTGCTGACATGCACGCCAACAGACCACAGAAGGCTCTTTGGGTCCCTCGGGGCCTAGTTCTTGGGGGGCTCCAGGCTGCTGGGGCGATACAGACCGCTGTGGGCTAGCGGGCTGCCACTGCCGCTGGCTAGAGCGCCAGCGGCTGCTGGCAGGCTCCTCAAGCAGAGCCGGTCCAGGCTTCTGGGGGTTCTTTGAGGGCTGCCAGGCAGGCTTTGCCTTGCTCCGGAAGGGCTTGCTGTCAGGCACTTCAGCAGGCGCTTCAGAGGGCCCTTGGTACCCAGGCTTCCAAAAAGGCGGAATGTACGTGGTAGGACCAGTTCTTCCAGGGCCGGGGCTGGGGCTCTTTTCAGAGCCAGCGCTTGACTTGCGTCCGTACATTACGTCTGGATATAAGAGTCCTGACTAAATGTTGGGTGGAGGTTTTGAGATTCTGCAAATATTAGCTTTCGTGGAAATGGGGCAGATAAGAGCTGTGATGAGAACAGGAAATTAAGAACTGAGATTTGCAATGTGATATGATTAATTTTGAGACTTACTTGTTGATAAGGCACTGAGATTATGTTCTTCTCGATGTATTATCGACGGGGCTTTTTCTGGAGAGTTGAAAAGTAGGAAGAGGTGTAATATCAAAGAATTGAGGTTCTTTCGATGATATGACGATAGTTCAAAAGTTTTGAGCTTGAAATTGCTGTAAACCTTTGGGTAGGGGATTTGACCAAGTTGCTGATAAAGAGAAAAGAAGAAGAGAAGAACAAAAGAAAAGAAAAAGAAAAGGGGAGAGGAAGCCGTATATAAGGACGTTTTTCTGGTGCACAGGCGTAGTCGAGGCTAAATTTGCATCTAAAATAAAGTTCACGATGGCAAAAATACCACAAGAACCGATTTTCTTTGTGTATCTCCCATAACAGACTCTACTCAGTGTGCTGAGTCTACTGTGTCTGACCTTTCCACAATACGATGCGTCATGCCGGCGGTCCCAGCTGATTGTGTTTTCTTTTTTCTTAATTCGTGTTTATTTTCAGATGCAAGTTTCTTCAAGATTTTCACAGAGTCTACTAATGTGTATCACAAGCTACCCAAACTATCTGTAGCTATTCACTCAAAAAACATGTTTTGTCAAGTAGATGTCGTTTGCGTGCTCGGCTTTGTTGATTTTATGTTGTTAGTGCTTGTTTTGCTTTGAACTGTATTGCAAAGACTTGCGTTTTGATGTTTGTGGATATAGAGATGAGAATAGTAGACGTCGTTATGCCCACTGCGTGTATCATAGCCTTTTTATTCTAGAGTTATTAAAGAACACTAATAACTTATAGACGTTTGCATTTTTGAATAAACTCTAAGACTGTCATAGGAAATAAGTTTGATACAGTAAATCAACGAGGACGAAATGGAAATTGCATATGCCGTCTCACTTGACTTACAATATTAATAACTTGAGTAGTATTATCAGATATTTTAGATTGTTCTATAGCATAAAACAGTCTTGTTTTGTATCATACATACTACATCTCCTGCACTCTTGGTTTTGTGTTGTTGAAAGTTGTCTTTCGATCGCTCGACATCGGGCTGCCATAAATAACACCTATGAACTTGGCCGGCTAGGATATTTTCTGGCTATCAAATTCTCTAGAGGAAAAGCTTGACAAACTCTACAAGCTTTATATTGCAATCTATCGTGGTGTGTCTAGATTCGAGCTCAAAGTCTATCGATTCGTCACCAGATTCTGCTTATTCCATATTGACGTTGATGTTAGTGGTCACGTGATGCTTTACAAACTCGCGTGGCTATCAGAGCGGTGTCTTTCCGCATTCAAGTTTGTGCAGAGTAGCTAGTAATTGTTTGTGTGGGGGTGCACACTACAGTACTGTAGATATTGACATGAGACATTAGAGACAAACGTCACAATTGATGGACTGTCTTGTAATGATGTTTTTATTCGGATTTTTAGTTTCTTGTCATATTCCAATGCGGTAACCAAATGGGAGCTTCAATATGTACAGAAAATTAAGCAACCTTGACAGACACGTTCTCCCATTGAGTCGCTGTAGTTTTTATCATCTTATGTTTTATAATTAATATACAAATGCAGGACCATAAAACACCCTTTGTGTGGTCTCTTTATACGGTGTATTTCTTTTATGCTAGAGGCAAAAATAATGAATCACGAAACCAACAAGCCCGCTGCCAGTGTATTTATTTTAACAATAAACCTGACTAACAAATTTAATTAATAATAATTTTTTTTTCTCACTTTAGGGAACACATCATATTTGAGCTTGCCATACTTATGCAGACTTGTGTTGCTGCATGGACCGCCGTAATGAACATGATCAAGATGATAGATAATAGTTAGAAGTATAGCTTGATGCCATGAGTTTTGTGGTCCAAAAGGTAATCTAAAAGTGTATTCAGTTGATAGATAGAAGATAGCAAAACACCAACACCATTGCGCCAATCATCCCGGCCCAGAAAACAAAAAGTAGATGAGAAAACAATGCTGAAACATGAGGAGATGAGTGACAAAAATATGAAAAAAATAAAAATAAAACGACTACGCCTGGTCGGCCTTTTTGCGTGCCTTGAGGTACGACACCAGCTGCTCGTGCTTGGTAACAAAAAAGTGCCGCTTCTTGTCGTTGCGGTACACCAGCACGCCAATCTCGTCGGCATACTGCGCCAGCATGTCGTACTCGCGCATCGTGTCAAAGTCCTTGAACAGGAAGCCCTTGTGCGACTTCATGCGCTCGTTCTCCAGCTCCCACAGCCGGATCTGGTCCACCACAGTCGGCGGCAGCACCGGCCGGTGGTTGGCCGCCGCAAACCGGTGCATTTGGTCGTGCGCATTGGCCGCCAGATACGAAATGATTTGGTCCGACGTGATGCCGTACGAGATGGCGCGCCGGATCGACTCGCGCGACATCTTGCCCGCCACCATGCCGGGGAAGCGCTGGTTGAGCTTGACAAACAGGGCCAGCACCGCAATCTGCAGCGGCGACGACGTGAATGCATACAAGCGGAAGTTTGTCTCGACAATAACCGAGCCCTGCGCCTGCTTGCCGCCGCCCGCACTGCTGTCGAGGGGCGGCAGGCCCGCCGCAGCGACACTGTTGGCCGTCGCCGCAGCGAACCCGGCCTTGATGCTGCGGAAGCCGCCGGTGGGCGGATTGCCCGAGCCGCTGCTGTCGCTGTCGCCCCCGTCCGTGGTGGCACCGCCGTTGCTCGTCAGCGTTGTGGCCAGGCGCGTGGGAAAGTACTGCGACGCGCGCTCGTGCGACGGGATGTACACGAGGCCGAAGTCCATCAGCGACGGCAGCATGTTGCGCCGCGGCTCGGTCAGCGCGTTTGTGTCGTAGGCGCGCCCCAGCTCGAGCGTCGACAGCATGAATAAGAAACTGAGCATGTCCACGCTGTCGACATCGCCGCCGTTGCTGTCGACGGCATCCAGCCACTGCAGAAGCAAGGTCCAGACCTGGGCATTGGCCGCCTGCAGCAAGAATGTGAAGCCCGTCTGCGTGATGACGACGCCGCCCGGCATGCCGCGCCGCAGCTCGACGAGCCGTCCGGCCAGCAGCAGCTCCTTCACGGTACTCTTAACACCCGAGCCGCTGCTGCCGCCTGCACCCGCACCCGCACCGGGACCGACACCGCCGCTCCCTGGCGGGCCGTCAAACCCGCCACTGCTGCTGCTGCCGCCCGGGGCGCTTACACTGTTGACGACATAGTGCAGGATGTCCTCCCATTTGCGCCGCGCAAACCGGTCCAGAAACGCAGTGTCAATGTCGGCCGACACGGGCTTTTCGCTCGGCACGCCAAACGAGTTTTGCCGGTTGCTTCCATTGCTGCCGCCGTTGCCGTTGCCGTTGCCGTTGCCGAGGCCAGTCTCGATATTGCCACCCCCACCCTCCAGGGCGATGCGGAACGAGTTCTTAAAGTTTGGCGTCAGCATAATCTCCTGCGGCTTGTCGCGCAGCGGCGCTGTGATCTGGACAATGTGGAGGGCGCGCAGGATCGAGAGGGCCTGGTCTTTCTGGCGCTTGGCGTCGGGGGCCACCATGGTATCGAGCGTCTTGAGCTCCAGGGGCCCGTCGAGGTAGAGCATCATGCGCACAAACGCCTTGGCGAGCGAGGGCAGCATTCGCCGGAAGATGGCCAGCGTTGTCGAAGGCTGCTGGTAGAGGCGGCGGAAGCTGGTGCCGGGCTGTTTCTCGAGGTAATCTGACAGCGTCAGCGACGGCGAGCCGCTGCCGGCAGCCATGATGGCGGTTTAGTGATGATGCTGGGCGGTGTGTAGATGGGGTGGTCGTTGGTCGATGGTGGCTAGGTCTCGTGTCGTGTCGTGGTGCTGTATCGAGTCGGTGACGTGATAGTGAATTTGAATCTATTCGCGTTTTGTGTTGGGGTGTGTGGAGGTATGATTGTTGCAGTATGTATAGTCCAGTTACGATCTAGATAAACTCGTCGTAGTGGTGCTGGCCAAGTCGTTACTTGGAGCTGTCGCTGGCTTCACTATTGGCCGACAAGAGACCAGGCCGATGAAGCTCACGTAAATCATCACGAAAAATGTTTTAGTGGGCCGGCCGTCGCGCTGGATCGACAGCTGTGCTGCCTGTGACACTGTGCTTAGCGCTAGCCAATACCGCCTTTTGTTTGGCAGGGCTGCTGCAGGCTGATTGTTAGCGTTCTGCGGGGCATCGGGAGCTGAAGGCGGCCTGGCCCACTTATCCACATGAGCACTGAGCCGAGAGCACTGTAATTGGGGACTCTTAGCGGTATCTGATCCAGATGCCGAGCACCGGAAGCTTGACGACCTGACGACTGTCATTCATTGGGTTGAGAAAAGAGGCAGCGGTCTCTCTAACTAGAACAATAATATTGATAGACTCGGACTTGGCTCACTACACGACAATGGCCGCACGCAAGCTTGCACCGACCAAGTTCGTCAGAGCAGTGAGTATGAAGTCGACGGCGATGGCGACGACATCATGGCGATGGTGGTGATGATGACCATGATGTGATAATGATGGACAAGAGGGACACAGTGACGACTGTGTAGCTATAGAAAGATTACTGATTATTCTACAGGTCTTTGGCGACTTTCTGCGCGAGTCTGGTCTCGAGCCAACGTAAGTCAGCCCGCGATGCATCGACATCGACATCACCGTCGACTCTAGTATCCAGACAGACACACATGGACAAGAATGCTAACTCTATAGGCTATTCGGACCTCACGTAAGACCGCTGTTCTGTGCCATATACACCTTGGATGTCTAACATTGCAGATGAGAATCACCAACGCGGTTCCCGGCAAGGTCGACTTTGAGCTCGACATCAAGAAGCAGCACACCGTGAGTCCCTGGATGTATTCTAGTCTTGAGAGGACTCCCATAAACATACTAACCGCGTAGAACCGCCTCAAGATCCTGCACGGCGGCACCATCGCCAGCATGGTCGACCTCGGCGGCTCGCTCGCAGTGGCCTCGCAGGGCCTCTTTGCCACCGGCGTGTCGACTGACCTCAACGTCACCTATCTGAGCAACGGCGGCGCTGTCGGCCAGACCATCAAGGCGTCGGCCATCTGCGACAGAAGTAGGTTATTTCGTTCAGCCAGCTTAAAACTGCAGGACTAACAGACAGTCGGCAAGACGCTCGTCTACACGACGGTGACGTTTACAAACGAAAAGGGCGAGCTGGCCGCGCGTGGCAGCCACACCAAGTAGGTCCACAGCGCACAAGCCCATTCTGTGTATTTGTGCATTGTACGGGAATAATGCTGACAGTACAGATTCATTGCCAAGGCGTGGGGTGGTGAGCCATACACGACGGACAAGCCTCTGTTTGAGGGCGACACGGAAGACAAATAGACCACTGGTCCTGGATGCGATGTTTTAGATGATACGGATGAGATGAATAGAAATCTACAGTCCTCGATTCCTAAAAAATGGCTGAATGCTGTGATATATACAAGTAATAGAGACTGGATGTCGGATATAATATAACGGATATAATGAACTTTATGGATATAGAGGTGATAGTAATTATAGAGTAGAAAGAGCCCGTCTAGAACATGTTCTTGAGCGTCTCATAGACGCCCTCGCCGGCCGCGTCGGCTGTCAGAGGACTGCTGCCCGCACCAGCACCGCCACCGCCTGCGACAGCATCAATTATGGACACACTGTCGGTGGCTGCCGGCGGGTGCGGGATGATGCTCATGCCCATGTAGCCCTCGAATATGCGCGTCATCTCGTTCTGGATGAGCACGCCATTTTCCTGCTGCTCTGGCTCCAGCTCTGGCTGTGGCTGCGGCTGCGGCTGTCCCGTGGTGCCTGCAGGCGTCCTCGCCGGCGATGATGTGCTACTACCACCATTGCCCTGAGCTAGAGAACGGCGGTTCGGACCGGGCGCGATACTGTTGGGTGGCCTGGGATACGCACCGAACCCACCCGCGCTCTGCGCAATCGCGTCCTCGTCCTGCAGGCCCAGCCGCGGCGCATACGCCTTGAGCGACCGGATCGTGCGCCACAGCCGCTGCGACACCCAGCTCTTGGCCGACATGTCCTTGACCAGATTCATGGCCATGTAGAACTCCTCGCGGCAGTTGGCGCTGAACTGCACGGGCTGGTGCGTCGACGCCAGGAACAGCACGGCAATGGCCGACGTCAGGAACTGGTGATAGAACACCTGGATGCGGCGGTACAGGTTGCTGCTGTTGTTGAGCCGGTCCAGGTAGCGGATGGTGTCCTTGGCCAGGTCGACGATGCGCTGCGCCTGCTCCATGTTGCCGTTGATGCTGCTGGCGCTGTGCAGCACGGGCGTGTGCAGCCAGATGCGGATCTGGTTGAGCCGCAGTCGCGTCCAGATCTGCAGCCGCTGCAGGTTGTACGACGGCGTCGACGGCAGCGGCAGCTCGCGGTCAAAGTGGCTGATCTTGACGGCGTCGGGGCACGAGTCGTACCACTGCAGGATCTCCTGGTCGAGCTTCTCAAACTCCTCGCGCTTCAGGTCGCGGATGATGGTCGGCTCGAAAAAGTCGACGAGCGTCCAGATCTTGGCGCCGAGGCGCGAGTACGTGATCATGGCCACCAGGTAGGGGAACTCGTCGGGGTACGGCAGGTTGGGGTCGATCTTGTCGTCGTGCAGCACGTACGGCAAACCCGTGCCAAAACTCCACCGCCGGTCGAGCACGTACGCGCTCCAGAACGTGTTGACGGCATTGCGCCGCTCCTGCTCGTCCGAGATCTTGGAGATGCCCTCGACGCGGTGCAGGCCCTGCTCCAGACAGTGCCGGGCCACCTGTCCCATGACGCGCCACGCAAGCACCTCGTCGTTGGACAAGAACCGGAAGCCAGCCACCAGGGCCAGGAACGGCAGGTTCGCCAGGTCGCTGGGCTCGCTCATAAGCTTCGCATCGACAATGGACGATATGCTGTCGTACAGCCGAATGGCCTTTTCGCTGTGGCCGTGCTCTTCGACGGCGAGGCCGCAGCACATGATGATCTTGAGAGTCAGCGTACGGATGTCGGCCATGGCTTCGTCGTAGTTGGGCGGCCACAGGAACCCGCTTTCGCTGCTGCTGCCGTGGCTGCTGTTGGCGCTGTTCGAGTTGTTATTGTTATTGTTGTTGTTGTTGGTCTTGCGCGCCGACTCCATCCATGACGACAGGCTCTGGGCGTGCTCAATGACAGTCTCGATCTTGACAACAGGGTACATGATGCCGACTTCATCCTCGTGCAGTCGACACAGCCGGATCATCTCGTTCTTGTCAAACAGCTCCCACAGCGGGTCGTTGGGAATCTGCCGCGACAACGACTGCGCCAGAGACGGCGGGCGTGCCGAGTGTGGCATCGCAGGCGACTGGCGCGGGCTCTCTTCCGCAACTGGGCCGCCAGGATCTTCGTTGGTCTCGCCGCCATAGCCCATGTTGTGCAGCGTGTTCTTGGCGACATCGACAGTGAATGCGATGCTCGTGGGACCACCGCGGAACGTGTGCTGTTGGCGAATCGGCGGCAAATCTGGCTTGCTCATGGACAGAATAGATGCCGAGGGAGATGACGATACTGTCGACGGGGGCATGGGCAGGATACGTTCATGTAGCGGCGCGAGGCGCTGCGTCTCTTGCCGCAGCCCGTTGACTGTCTGCAGGATGGACTCGAGCTGCTCCTCCAGGCTGTGCATCTTGTCGGTCATCTGCTTGTACTCCTCCGAGTCCTTGAAGCTGTTCGAGCAGCAGTTGGGCGAATATAGGCATGACAAATTGAGGTTGCCGCACCGCTGACACGGCGTCTCTCCGTTGCCTGCTCGTTAGTGTTGCTGACTCGGGTAAAAGTAGACAAGAATATAGAGAGAACATACATTTTATCTTTCGACGCTTGCACTCGTTACTATGTGTGTTAGCTTGGCTGTCCGCTTATGCTACGTTGCGACAAAGCCAGGAGTTTAGTATAACATACCATGCGATAGAAATATACTGCACTTGTTAGTAGAAGCACCGATATATATGATACATAGGAGAAACATACCCGATTGCGCTTGCTGCGCTGCTGCTTGGGATTGGACTCGTCGTCGTCCTGTTTCCGCTTGCCAGACGGCGTGCCGCCCGTGTAGCTGGCCGGGCTCTGCGCACTTGCTCCGGGTGTGGTTGTGGCTGCTGCTGTAGTGGTAGGGTTGTTATTGGCAGCGGTGTTGCTGTGAGAGGCTGCGGCTGGCGCTGCGGCTGGCGCATTATTGGTGTTGCCGCTGTTGCTGCTGCTAGTATTAGTGCTGCTGTTTGCACCATTTGGCATGTGGCCGTAGTGGCTGCTGCCGCCGCCGCCGCCGAGGCCGTGTGAAGCCTCGGGCGAAAAGGGATTGGGGAGCTGTGGCGAGGCTGCATGCGCAGGTGGGCCGTCGGATGCCGAAGATACAGAGTGAAGCAGTGGCGGCGCAGGCCGTCCAGCGGCTGAGGGAGAGCCAAAGTGGCCGTTGGAGGGCGAGCCGTAGGCGCGTGGTGACATGGCCGAGTGGTGGTGGTGGCGGTCGTCGGCTGCGGGCAGTCGCGGGTAAGGTGTGTGGTGATGATGCTGCGGTGGTGGTTGCGGTGGTTGCGTTTGTTGGTGGTGATGTGCTGTGTGAGCTTGGTGGTGTGAATACGGCGATAGGGAGTGGTGCGAGGGATGCGCGTATGGCTGCGGGAGGTGGTGGTGCGAGTGATGATGCTGGCTCTGAGACTGATGCGACTGATGCGACTGGTGTGGCGGATGAGCTGAAGAGCTTCCACGGCTTGTGTTTCCGTGGCTGTTCATGCTGCTGCTGTGGCCGTGGCCTTGGCTTGCGCCTCCATGTCCGCTGCCGGTAGCTGCGCTGCTTGATGCACCAGTCGGCTGGGCTAGATACCGCAAGTCGCTGGCTTGTATTTCGATCTGCTCCATCTTGCCGACGAGAGATGCATTGGCGGAGGTAGATGCGGGATGTTGAGATGCGGGCGACGCAGGCAACGGGCGAAGCGAGGGAGAGAGAGGCGCTGAAAGGAGGCGCAGAGGACGGCCGAAGCCGCAGTTCGGTACACTGTCGCTAGTCGGCGTAGAGGACAGAGGAGTGTTTTGTAGCAAACACAACAACGACGGCGAAAACGGGGTGACGGGTAACAAGAGCAACAGCGAAAAGAAGGCTCACGGCTGTGCAGGACGCGATTAGAGAGGCCGTGAATGGGGGTCGCGATGGTGAATTTGGCGGATCGAGGTGAGCGCAAAAGGCTAGGGCACGTCTAGCTCAGTATTGTGGATTAAAGAGTGCTAGAGGGGCCCGCAAGAGGGCCGTAAGAGGGCTGGCCTGACCAAACCCGGGGAAGCTGAAGAATGTCCTGTCAGTGGACTCGCTGCTCCTTCCTCTTTCTCTCGTGCGCAGCTCAGAGGTCTTGCCTCTTTCGGCGCTTTGTACTTTCTAGTTTTACTCTATTATTCTATTATCTATTATTATTGTCTATTTGTTTTATGGATCTAATCGCCAATGCTCTCCATCGCTCGTGAGATAGTGCCTACGGTGTATTACTGTCCTCGACTCCAGCCGCTCGTCTCAGCGGTCGGTTGTGTGCTCTGCATTGGGTCAGTTGCATCCTAGTCGTGCATTATTGCAAACTACATCGCACTCGTCAACAGCGCACACAGCAAGACAAGCTCCCCTTTCTCGCTTGCGCAGGGACCAAGAACGCCGCCCGTCGCATCACGTGGCTGGAATCTGAGCTGATGCAGATGAGGCAAGACATGTACAGTGGGTCTATTTCGGCTACCAGCCAATCATACGCTGTCCCATCAGCGCATCCCAGGAACCAGGGGTTTGGACTCCCCTCTCTGTATCTCTGAGTCTCGGCTCTCTGTCGCACTCATCGATCCCATCTTCCACACGAATCGTACAGTTTGCTGCCAATTTGCTGCCATTGTGCGATTGCACACACTGGGGGCGGTGTGCATTGCAGCGCACGACAGCGGTACATCTGTTGTCCCGCGTGTCTCGGCCACTGCGAACGTCACTCGTTGGAACCATCGCTCTTCTGCGATACTTTCCAGAGTACTATGTAGTTGTCGGTGAATTAAGCTTGCAGAGTAGAGCTGCCGTCACTGCATCCATGGCCCATCGGTGCTGCAACGTCGATACAGGAAGGATGCCGGCTGTCATGTGCAATCATGCGTGGCTAGAAGATCCGGTAAACTCATCACGAGCTGCGCATCTCGCGGCTTGATCACATTATCCAAGCTTTGTGGCGTTGTTATACTACTACACCCGTATAACAGCTAAGTGTCCGTCATTCCGACATTTCGGCCAAGTTGCAGTGACATAACAGTGTGGGTGTGATTAATGCTTTACTTTTGCATCAAGTATGGGCCTCGTGAGATTTGTCTTCAACTGCAAGGTGCCTTTGCACGTGGATGCAAGAACGGGACAGATTGCTTTTGTGATTGCCCTTTGGCAGATGATCCGTTAAACAGTGGTAGCCCGCATTCGATCTTATTTTAAGAATACTGAGATCCTGCCAACAGTCTTTTTCGTGGTGATTTGAATGAAGGTCGTGTGATTCTAACTCGAACAAAGGTTTATCAAGTCACAAAAAGCACAAAATCTAAAAAATCTGAAAAAGGATTTATAGTTTCAAAAATACAACAAGATATAAGAATCTTTACATCTTGAAATGTTGAAAAGAAAGAGAAGAAAATCAACAGCCGTGAAAGCCATCTGAGATCGAGTCCATCTACCAAAGGCGATTTGAATTTACTGAGGTAAATGCTTACTGAAAAGCGCTCTGGTGACACCTTGAGTGACGCAATGGTCATCGCGAGATCGGGACCTACACACACTCACACTCAGTGTTGTCTTGGCTAGCTAGGCTGAGATTCTATTATTATTTTAGTTTTAGCATAGAGTGGGGTCTATGCCTGATAATAAGGCAGCTTGAGAAGCAGCTCGATATGCCTCTTTTTGGCTTCCTTTACAACAGACCCGAGGCAAGTCATCGCACAGTGCTTTCCCGCAACAAATCTGACTGTTGATCTTGGCATGCTTCTATGTACATAGTAGGTTGACTTCTAGGGTTCGGGGCTGAAATGCCAAGAGTAAACAGCCTTCGCCTACCAAGGCATAATAGTGATCGCGGAGAACTGATTCAGTGTGAAGGGACAAGTCCACTCCAACTGCCTGGACACACCATTTACGGAGCAGATGTTAGTCTTGTCCAGAATACTTGAAAATATCAAGACGACGTTGAGATGCCGTTATCCAGACCGAATCAACATCTACAGTGCTTTATGTAGCGTTAAAAATGTCCTTTGACGGCCGGCGGTCTTCACCAAGAAACATTTCATTACATAAAAGCAAACTACATAATACGGTCGTTTACCATATCAGGTGTAGACACCCAAGACTTGGCGCGAGTAGAGTACAGCCACACTCTGAAGCTAGCTTGCAAGGTCCGGTGTTTCAACGAGACAAGAAAGCTATGAACATAATTATGCTTATTTACAGCTGCCCCATCAAAGATCCAGTCTTGTATACTACTATAGGTATTAGGCGAAAGAAATCGGGTTGTAAAGGCTATGATATAAGTTGAGCCTCAGTATATTTGCGCACGTCGATCTGAATATGAACCGTATGAAAATTCGCAAGTTGATGCAGGCGGTAGAAACGCAGGATATCAAGACGGGAGAGGCGCGCGGGATTAACTCGCAAAAGAAAAGAAACGACTCAACCTTAATTTCTGGGCTTGCCCGGTGTCAGCAACCATTTGTTTTGATTTACCTCGGTCTGATTCACACGACACAGCGTCTAGCGTGCACGAATAGATTTGTTTAACAAGTCATGGACGTCGTTGGGGTAGTGTTGAAGACGATCACCACGCTATTTGCAAACTCAAACCAAGCTCGTATTTCTCCGACATTTGACTGTTGCACAAAACGGATCTAGCTCAGTAGACAGACCGACATAGAGTATTACTCAGTAGACTAGCAGACGGCCAAAGAGAAGAATGAAAGAAGATGAAGCACTGCCGTACCTCCATCACCCTTGCGCTCATCAAAGCGGCTTGGCGAGGCTGAATTTAGTATGGCAACCACTACCCATCGACGGCCAAGTGTTGCCAAGGCGCGCAGGATTGGGAACAACTCACAAGACTTCTAATTGATACTGTTACAGAGTACTTCCTACACACTGTGTAAGACACAAAGGCACGCCTTGCTGCTGTAGTTATTGAGTGTGTAAATGTTGGAGCTGGGAGCTGAGCACCCTGGTATGTACGCAGGCATCGTATTGCTCGTAAAAGAGAGCTGAAATTAGAGATATATAAAACTCGATTCCTCTGAGTTCTTGTTTCTTATTCTGCCTGTGAATCTTTTTTTCTTTTCAATTTCTTCGTCCCAAGTGATGGTCACTTAATTATTATATATCTGTACGGCAAACCAAGCAAGAATCAACATTTAAACAACCGGTGCTGGATATAACTCACAGCAGACACTTGCGTATATACCAACTTCCCAAGAGCCCTGACACACACGACACCATGTCTCTCTCCATTGCGAGCATGGTCCTGACGGGCCTCCCCATCGTGCCATTAGTGCCCATGTGGATTATGTCGCTTGTCAAGAACCGGCAGTACGGAGACTCGGCGCGGCGAGGCGCTGGCTGGCTCAAGGCAACCTTTCCATTTCTCATCATGTATGTACTTTGCAGTGTTTGACACAGCTTAAGCAACCTTGGGCGAAAAAGACCTCTAACATCAAACAGTGGCATAGTGACTGAGCTGGCTTCGCGGGTCGTCAACTATATTACATACTCCTACGACGCCCCAGAAACCACCTACCCGCTGTACATTGGCCTCTATTTCCAGGAGCTGGCCTCGGTTCTGACATTCATTGTCCTCATCGAGACCGGCCTAGGCTTTTTGTATGTGCGCAGCAAGAACTTTATCGCCGCACAGCCCCCGCCCCCCGGCGGCAAGAGAGAGAAGACGACGCGGCCCAAGTCGCACAAAATCATCCGGGCCGTGGCGTATGCGCTGGCTGTGTGCCTGCTCATCATTAGCACGGTCGTGTTCGGCGTGCGCGTGGGCGCCTTTGCCTACTTTCTAAGAACCCTCAACGACGACGACTACTATTATGGAGTTTACTACAAGGTCAACTCCCTCCTCTGGAAAGCGAGCCAGGTGGATGCCGCTTTTGACATTGTCTGCTGGGTGCTGACCCTTCCGCTGCTCGGCTTCGCCATTTCTATAGTGTCCAAGTGCAAGTCGTCAGTCGTCTCCAAGTCCACGCACATCTTCATGGCCGCCGTGGTCGTCTGGTTTGTGCGCTTCCTGTGGCGCATGATCTACCAGGCCGGCTACGCGCTGAGTAGCTACTCCAACTTTGACATTCAGGCCGTCATCATTGTCGATCCCATCTTCTCGCATTGGCTCTTCATGGTTGTCCTGATTTTGCTGTATGCCGTTTTCGCAGCCACGCACACTGGCGTCTGGTCCATTGCCAGACCGTGGATGTCCTACCAGCAGCCGATCTACCATGAGCCGGTCTACCACCAGCCCCAGTACGCACCCCCTGCGCCCGCCGACAACGTTGCCTACCGGTCTCCAGAACCGCAGGCCGACGGCCGGCAGCTGCACGAGATGCACCAGACACCCTCTCCGATCTACACAAACACAGCAGCCTCGGGCATCAGCACTCCTCTTCCAGCCGAAGTCAAGGGTTAAGACGATTGTATCTAGGTTTTGGTTGTATTTATATGAGTTTGCAAAGAGGAAGTTCAAGGTGTTATCAATATCACTTGCTTGTTTTATTTAGTTGGTTTGCGTTTCAGTGTGCTTTTATTTAATTTTATCCGTTTTCCCTGATTTACATTTCTTACAAACAATACTAAACAAGGTGTTGTCTAAGCTGAAGCTGCTTGTATGCTATAGTGACTATTGGTAGCGACAGGCACTAAACGGCACAGAACGCCTCCTGGTAACAAGAGAAACCCCCTACGAATTGATGTCTGCGAAGCGCTGCTCGAGACCGGCTTCCGCATCAGCAGACTCCTCGCTCATCTTTGCTGCCAGCAGCTGGTCAATGTGGTTTCCGGCGCCAGAGTAATGAAGAACATGGCCAACGGCTGCATGGAAAGTCAGGTACCGAAAGTCTGGCTCTGCGCGGTGCCGAACATTCGAGATCTTCTCGCCATGCAGCTGGTTGAAGGTAGTGTTGAACACCAGGTTCGTGGGCATCACGCCAGGGTACCGGTTGGGGACAAACGAATCAATGCTGCACTCAGGGCCCTTGGACTTTGTCTTTCCTAGAATGGGCTTGACGTACACCTTGTATGACTTGAAGGCGGCCGCTATTTCCTCTGTCAGCAGCGGCGCATTGTCCGGTTTGTATGCCATCGGCGTTGTAAAGTTATAGGCAATTTTATAGTCGATCAAGTCGAGGAAACGACTAAACGGCAAATTATCCAACCACTTATAAAAGTTAGCTAGGAGAGCACTTTTGGGGGGGAAGGGGATTAACTTACTGAGTAACGAGATTTGGCTACACAGCGAGGCACAATGGTTGTCACCTGGAGGTCTGAAACCGAGCTGCCGTCGTTGAAGGGATCCAAGGCTTCATATTTTCTCTTGAGGAGCTTGGATCTTTTGGGCTTTCCCATGTGGACAGTGCTGTAGCCTTTGGTTTCGCGCTCGCGTTTCTCGGCTGCCACCTCATAGAGGTAGTGTCCTTTGCTGAAAGCTCTGCTAATACTGCACCTGAAAGCTCTGCTAATACTGCACCGGTAGGCTTCACGCTCCATCAGGAACCTCTGCAAAATATAAAGGCGCTCTGACTCTCCGCGGGACATCCTGGCGGGAGCCGTCTCAGACAGTATCTGATCATGGTCAACCACTGTTGAAAAGATTTGTGTAAGTGATTGGATCAATAAAAAACAGAGATTATCATAAAACTTACGAGGAATGTAGAGCTTTTCGAGCAGGAGGTCAGCAAAGGCAAACAAGAGGATGCGCACCGAGTCCTCGCTTTCCCGGCTGTCGAGGCCAAGCGCCTCAGGCTTCGGCTCCAGCAGTGTAAATCTGTAGAAGATATCAAGACACGCGCGCTTGCTGCGGCCACAATTGGAAGACTTGTATGTGAGTTCCACAAGCTTGACGCGGTCGTACGGGACAGACTGTGCGAACTTGGGCTAGCTAAAGTGTGTGATGACTGTCTCAAAGCACGAAGCTGCAGCTCCCTTCCGGGACGGAGCCCATTCTTCGATGGTCTCGAAGAACTGAGGCATATGGAAGAACATCAAATCCCAAGGATCCACCTCGAGTTCCATTTTGAAGGATACTGATGGGTAAGGGCTAGAATGTGCGTTGTGGAAAGGATGGGATAGTTTTGGGGAGAGATTTGGGTAGAGATTTGGGGAGAGTGTTTGAGGAGGAACGATTAATATCTTGGAAATGACAGGAGAGGCTGAAGTTATAGAGGTCCAAAGTGCATGGGGCGAGGTGTTGAGTTTACTATCACGAGTCTTCTATCGCGAGTCTACTGTGACAGGTCTACATACCTACGGCCTACCAAGTTAATGGCCCAAACACTATTACAAAAGTTCGGGCAATGTCAGTACTTGTATGCCGGATTGCCTCTTTGATATAAAGAAGTTGTCGTTGGATGAAGAGCACGTAATGAAGCTGGTATCAGACATTACCCAAAAATTGCGAACAACAAGTCCTACGGTATAAACCTTGCTAAACAGTGTCGAGTCTAATACAGAAGGAAAAAGTTTTAATACGCCTGCCAGCATAATCACATAGCATACAAGGTCTGTTGAATATTGCCACGGCACTGTCACATTCGGTTGCCTCAACATGAAGAGGTGTCGTTGAACAGCAGCACGTGATTTCACTGCTGATACATAGCCTGTGTTCTGTAATTGTGCTGTGATAATCTACTATGAATGACTGCCGAAATAGGCAACTCACCTGTCCGTCGCCTTCTATCAAAATAGCTGGTCGGCGTCGGTCTGTCTGCTCAGTCGCCAGGAAAACCTTCGAGTAGGAAGGCTACTGCCGCCATCGTGACGGAGATAGTATTTGCTATGTTTTGTTTTAGTATTCTGCATGCATTTATCTTGCTTGTGGGTTGATCAATATAACAGGTAGATCGGCGACGCAGGTTGGGCAGTTTATCGATCGTGGGCCGGGGGCGGTGATGGGCGGACTGATACCTGGTATAAGTGAGCTTATTGGCAGGCTGTTTTGTGGCGCTGTATGTACATACATAGTGTGCATCAGAGGGCGACGAGATATCTCGGCGACGTTGATCAACCAACATTCTCAGGATAAATCCGAATTTATAGACTATAGTGTAAATAGTGAGAGACTGAACTGGAGGTGTAAAATATTGGGCTGTCTGACACTAGAGCCTAAACACACCCCGGCTGCAATAATGGCCGACCTTTGCTGAATCTTATCCCAGGTCTGTACATAGAAGTAACGGCTTTCCAACCTACTGCACATCCTGCGTCATACATGTATATTGATTTACACCGGTGCGTTGATTCTGTGGCACCTTCTCCCTTGCTCTGGATCGACACTTCCACTAGAACGGAAGGATACACCCGCAGCTCGTAGTGAGGAAAACCAAGCAACGGCCAAGCTCAGGATGCATCCTATTAGACTCTGGCCTGTGAAAAACCTCCGAACAGTACATGGTACAGAGTATTACGGTGTAGATGGCATTTCTAAATGCAGTACAAAAGAGACCTCTAATATACTTTATATAACAAGGCGAAGGGTGAGTCGTTCCGTGCTCCTTGTCAACGAGCCAGCTGGTATTCGGTCTCACCCGACACGATGGGACAGGGAAGACACAATCACACCTCGAAAGCACTAGTTGCCCGGACCATACGGTAGTCTGTTTGGTTGCACTATCGGATGTGAGGATGAGGCGCGATGGACACAGCCTCTTAGGTGCCGTTCTGCTGGTACTTTTAGGCCAAGCCAAAATCGTCACAGCTGGATCCCATTCGTCTGATTCCAAGGCCTCCTTGCAGCCCTTTTGATGGATACAACCAGACTGGCACTCTACAAAGTACGACAAGAGGGAATAATAAGATAAAATGTATCGAAACCAGGGACTACCTCGCGCCCGGGACCAGACTAACGCTGGATCTACTCTCTAAGCTTCCAAGCTACCGCGCCACGACCCATAGTTCCCGGAAAACGGAGATGGGTGGGTAAAAGGAGGACAAGTCCGACGACCCGGCATCTAAGAAACTACGTAGCTAGTGTTGGTCTCGGATCTTGCTTGGACACGAGGAACACACATACGTATCTATATCCCAGGCCACCTGCACCCTCATATATACCATATATCCCCTCCGGTCTGCGGCGACAAAGGAGTAACACATCCGACATTTGACAGCTGAATGTCTCGCGTTTTGCATACGTCCTGCATAACACGGTAATACCGATAGAAATAAAAAAGCAAAAGAAAAAAAGGACGGATATTAAAAAGGACAAGACTTTGGCCCAGCGCAAGCTATACGAGACTACGATCCGAGTCCTGATGGCTTACGACTGTGCCACCCGAGATCTGAGACTACATAAATCACCTCACGACTACAACATCATAGCATCCGTGATCAACAGCATTTTCAGAGTCCTAAAACACGATCCATCCTTGCAGCAGGCGGCCCCAAAATGGTACGTACGTTCCATAGTATATCTAAAACGCAGACGCCTCACAGTACTAACATCCAAGGAAATCGTAGTCATCGGAGCCGGCCTGGCGGGCCTTACAGTGGCCATCGCCCTGCAGCAAGCCGGCCACCACATTACTGTTCTCGAGAGCGCACCACAAATCACCTACATCGGCGCCGGCATCCAGGTCTCGTCAAATTCGTCCCGCGTGCTCCGGAGATTGGGCGTCGAATCACACATTGTAAAATACTGTACAGAGCCAGTGGACCTGCGCATGATGCGATGGAAGACCGGCGAGGTGCTGGTCGAGTGCCCGCTCAGACAGCCTGCGCAAGACGAGTACAAGAGCCCGTACTGGCACATCCACCGCGCCGACTTCCACCGCGGGCTCATGGCACGCGCGCAAGAAGTCGGCGTCGTTGTGCGCCTCGACAGCCGCATCGTCAACGTCGAGCCTGAGCTTCCGCGCTTGACGACCAAAGGCGGCAAAGCCTACACACCAGACCTCGTCGTGGCCTCGGACGGGCTGCACTCCATCTGCCGCGAAATAGTGCTCGGCGAGAAGAGTCCTCCGAATCCGACGGGCCAAATGGTGTACCGAGTAACACTGCCGGCCAAGGAGCTGGCCGGTATTCCTGGCCTCGAAGAGTTTGCCACCATCCCGCGCAACAACCACTGGATCGGACCTCACGCCACAATCTTGTCGTACCTCCTCCAAGGCATCGACCAGCCGCTCATCAACTTTGTCTTTACATGCGACTCGACCATGGACGACGGCGTCGACACCAAGATAGAGGGCAACGAAGAGGTGCGAGAGCGCTTCAAGGAGTGGGATCCGCGGCTGGGCATCATGCTCAAGCACGTCAAAGAAGTGCTCAAGTGGCGGCTGTTTACACACTCGGAAATGCCCCGTTGGGCACATCCGGCCAACAAGGTCGTGCTGATTGGCGATGCTGCACATGCCATGACGCCGTACCTTGCACAGGGCGCGGCCATGGGCATCGAAGACGCAGCTGTGTTGGCCGGCATCCTGGCCGAGCCCGACTTTGCGTCTGTCGACAAGTTGCCCGACAGTCTGCGGCTGTACGAGAACATCCGCATCAAGCGCGCGGCCCGTGTGGCTGAAGCATCGATCACGAGCCGCTATTTCACGCAAATGACAGACGGCCCCGAGCAGGAGGCGCGCGACAAGTGGATGCTGGAGCACCCGGGCATATGGGAGCGCCACATCAACATCCGCAGCCGCAAAGAGTTCCTGGATGAGCTCTTTGGGTACGATGTGTATGCGGTGTTGGAGGAGGCACTGGCCAAGGCGCGCACACAAGGCATCGACGCGGTCACGGCCAAGGTCGGTACATCGTCTGTATCCGCCATCCCGGCAACATGGTAATTACTCTGTGGTGGATGCACATTCAGCGGGAACAACCTTACGAGACACGATTTATGACATCCAGTATTTTGCTTCACTTTACGACATGATCGTTATACGATGAAGTGACCATGCTGCCAGATTGCAATCCAAACTTATGCATGCAAGGCGGCTGGGATTCTGCAGTTCCTGAAGGATCGGCGCGGCACAGCACACAGTCCAGGTTTACGGTAACCATGTACAAAGTGGGATTCTGCCCCCAACAAAGTGACATGTACCCTTGGTGTGGCATATCATATAAGCAAGGCTGATTTATGAATAATGATTGGGGTATATTTCGTAAACACAGCAGTTAGAAATTGTGTCTACAGTGTGCTCGGTATCATGAACGCAGAGAAGAAGTAAAAGAGAAAAGCACAGGAGGTATAAAAAGGATATCAAAATGAACATGAAGAAAACAAAACATTGAAGTAGATGAGGCCTGACTTGATTAAACCGTCCTCAAGAATATTGATGAAACTTGGGAGGGCCGAGGCGCAGACGCCACTGCTCGCCCCAGATCATCAGCGACAGGATGGGCAGCCAGAATAACAGCAGCACCAGCGCCAGCGACGACCACGTCCACGCGTAGCCAATCTTGGCCACCATGGCCGGCCAGCAGAAGCCAATGACAAATGAGATGCCGCGGCTAAAGTTCATCAGCACGGCAGACTCGGGCGTCTGCGGCCGGTAGCAGTCGGACAGATACGCGTAGAGACACGTTGATGTGATCTGCAGGCCCAGCACGCCGACGGCGAGGCCGACAAGCGGCACGAGGTAGTTGTACTCTTTCTGGACGCTGACGCCAAAGATGATCATGCCCACGGGGCCAAACACGGCCGAGATGCAGGTGAGGACGAGGCGGTGCTCGGGCTTGGGCTGGCCGCCGTTCTTCCGGGCTAGTCTGTAGAGGATAAGGTCGGACATCTTGCCGCCGCAGAGTTCGCCGATGAGGCAGCCGATGATGAGAGGAATGCCCGTGCACAGGCCGATCTCGCCGCTCTGGAAGCCGTACCGGCTGCCGTAGATCTTGGCCATGCTGATGGCCGGCAGAATGTTGATAAATGTCCAGCTCCACGTGTAAAACCAAAAGGGGAACGCGACGGACGGGTATTTGAGCATGTAGAAGGCCGTGAAAAAGTCGCGGCCCTGGAGGCGGCGCTGCGGGATGAGATTCGCCTTGGGCGAGAACAGCATCTCCTTGAAAGAGCGCTCGTGGGTGCGGCTGTGCAGGAAGCGCGGGTCGCGCGAGAAGAGGGTTTCCGGCAGGCAAAAGAGCGTGACCAAGAAAGAGGCGCCGGTGACGATGGCGGGCATGTAAAAGTCCCACTGCCAGCCTGCATACTGGCCGAGGTAACCGCCAAACAAGACGGCAATGTGTGCGCCGTTGGTGACGAAGATGGTATAGACGCCCGTCATTTCGCCGCGCTCGTGCATAAAGAACATGTCGTTGAGCACGGGCGTGCCCAGGGCCATCATGCCACCAAAGCCGATGCCATTGAGAGCCCGCACGCCGACGAGTGACGCAAACGTGGTGGTGCGCGCCGTCGCGACATGGGATACAATGGTGATGAGCTGCACGACGAGGCACAGCGGGCGGCGGCCGAGCACGTTGGACAGCGGCACCCAGACAAAGGGCGAGATGCCGCCGGTGATGATGGCAGTGGTTGTGCTGTAGGTGACGACCTCGACAGACCGGTCAAAAGCCTTGCTCAGGAGGTTGAGGCTGGGGTTGGGCACGGCGGCGTTGAACGGGCCCATCAAGGCCATGAAGCTGACCTGCAGCAGCACCGTCCACTTGAGCCAGCGCGGCCAGTTGAGCGGGTCATCGGTAAAGTCGGACGGCTGGGGCACGAGCGGCAGGCCGTGGGGGTCGAGTTTGAGGTGGGCGTTGGACTCGCTGACATCGCCGTCGAGGGTGATGTCTCTGCTGGCTGGTGGTTTTTCGTCGGCATGCGAGCCGCTGCCGTTGTCAGAGAGTGTGTGCATGTCGTAGTCGTTATATGACCTAGAAGCTCTAGGAGGGGTGGTTTAATAGGGCAAGGAAAAGAAGACGTAAACGAAAGGGTATCTCATGCAGACAGCTCCATGATATATGCGTTGATGCGAAGAGCAGATCAGAGGGTGAGAAAAGAAGTGAACGAGAGACTGGAGAACTCGAGAAATCGAGAAACCAGGGAAAAGAAGTGACGAGTAACGAGAAACGAAAGACGTAAACGAGGGCGAGACTCGAGCAGAATAGATGATTGTCGGGTGTGACAGTAAGACAGGAGGACAGGAAGAGACAGGCAATATACTCGATAAAAGGGAGTCGGGAGCGACAGGAGGGGGCACAAGATAGATTGTACGAGACACAAGCCGCGACAGAGTGAAAATGAGAGAGAGAGAGAGACAACACGAGAGACAGTCGTTGACAGATGAGGAAGTGAGCGGCCCCTAGTTATCGCCAAGTCGGCGACGATGTGTGTGGAGGAGAGACAACAACAGACTGGGCGCTGCAGTTCGTCCGACGTGGAAGATGTTTGGCCACTGACTGTTGTAATACAGTCTAGTCGCGGTCCTTTTGCTTGGTGTTCCTGGTATCCTTGGTATCCTTGGTATGCTTGGTGTCTTTGATCTTGGTTGTCTTTTGCAGCCAGCTTTTGAGAGCTTGGCCGGGAGTTGTCTCAACAAAGAACCTAGCACGCTCCTAGACGTCTTTTAGAATTCTCCGGTAGGGATACATGTGGCCGATCAAGGGACTTTTTGTTTTTAAATCCGGCCGTCGAGGCTTTCAACCGTCAAGAATCACCTTTAAGCCCCAAGCTCGCACCTAGCACCAAGCTCTAATCTACCAGATAGCCCCCAAGAAGATGAAGTCGACGTTGAACTTGTTTATTTGTAATGATGCGCGGTTCTTTAGTGCGGGCCAGTTGGGAGTTCTGCATGTACATGCACGAGGGTGGGCTAGATGTGCAAAAGATCTGATTGGAGATTTGTACTTGGGGTTGAGGAGAAAAGGAGGAATTAAGAGGAATTTAGGAGGATTAAGAATAAAAGACGGGGGCCACCCGCGAAGGAAGAAGCGCGATCGGCCAGTGTAAAGAGTGTTTGACGATGTTGTAACTAATGTACTCGAGATGACGAACTGATGGGATGGCGACAAGGGAGAAAAAAGGAAGTCGTAGGAGCGAACAAATGTCAAAACAATGGACTGACCAAGGAGTGGGAGTGAGGTCGTGTTGGGAGGGGGTGGTATTACGCGGGATGCCCCCCTGATGGAACGCAGATTGGTACATCGGAGAGCTGGGTCGGGCTGGGCTTTGGCTTGGTATCTGTGTGCTGGAGGGGCTAGACTGGACTGTACACTCACTGTACAGAATCGACTCTAGGCTGGCGTCCTGTGAACAAACTTCTCTGCCGCCTCATGAATACAGAGTTGTTATTCCATATTTTGGCATCGATCATCACGCTGTTCGATTGGACTAGATATTCCTTATGCATAATGCTCTGTACGTGAAAACAGATATCTCTGCCATGCAGATGATCATCATACTTCTACTGTGTAGGGGTAGGGGAGAGGGGGGTGCAACAGGGGGCGAAGGGCACACAAGCTCGGCAAAGGACGAAGAACAGCAGAAAATATAGAACAGTGCATGCTAAAAGTAGAGGACGGCAAAGATCGCTGGAGACGGCCCCCGCCGAGGCAATTCTCCATGAAGATCAGATACGACGAACAAAGGGAAGCCAGGCACTGAGCACTGGGGACTGGACAAATATAGAATGTAGAAGAGTTTTTGCGTAATAGCTTTCGTTTTAAAGAAGGCGTGATGTTTGGTGGAGAGAAATTAAGTAGAGGTATGCTCGCTTACTATGTATGCTTGGATGAGTTGCAAAAGTACTTTGCCAGGGATGTCTAATCCTCCAACAGCTGGTGAATCATATGAGCACAATGGACTCGAGCATCCGGGGAACGTTGCAGAGCCAGCGGGATGAGCACTGACAGCAGCCTATTCGAAGCTACTACTGTATGTGCACAGATCGAGAGATGGGATACTGTCATATCGTAGAGGGATATTTTGTAAACTCATACAGAGTGGAAATGAGATTGAACAGTCGGGTGAAGAGTAATTTTCTGGTGGCGAGCGAGCACTACCGATATTGCCGAGCAGTGTGTCGTGACGAGCAGGTAGACTGGAGACGACGAACAAATAAGATTGAGATTAGAGATGCGAAATGGATTAAGTAGAAAATGAAGAGGATTAATTGGTAAATCGCAGCAATATTGTTCCGCGGAGTGATATCGATATTGGTCTGGATTGGTTTGATTGTTATTGATTCTGCGTTCGCTGCTTCATTACCGCGAACGAAGAACCACTGGCACGCGAGAGGAATACAATGCATGTGAAGCCGTTAGATCGATGCCGAACAGTGCATCCTTTCAAATCGCATGCATGAGCTCATCCTACCAAGATCCGCCGCAGCGAGCAGCCAACTGCAACTGCAACTGCAAGTCCAGCAAGACGATATAACGTGCGTCGTAATACGACGGAAACCACAGGCGTGCAGGGCCAGACCCATGCTGCCATTGCCATTCTGCAGGACGAATCACATCGGCCTGTTCTCTGCATGGTTTCCGATCGCCAGGCAAGATGGCCGACAATGCTACAGTGCCGTCCTTTTCTTTGCCTGGACGCGTGATCGCAGTGTTCCTTCTGTGACTCGTTGTCGTGAGCAATATTAATGAGACAGCCTTGCCGTGGACGTGCGCTTCGGCAATGTTGTCTGCCGTGATGTTCGTCGTCGTGAGCCATCAAGAGTGAGCCGCGATGTCATGTCGAGCGCGTCGCGTCTGTCTGGCACGACCTTCCAGTCAAGTCGATATATCCTTTTCTGAATAGTATTGCCAATATTACTTATTGCCTACTTGCTCAGCTTGGAATTCATTGATTGCTACTTCGACTGCCATCGAGATCCTATATTTGCGATTCACAGCCATCAATCATATCGGCCGCGTCTCTTCTCTGTTCTGCATCTCCAACCGAATCTATGTAGGTGTCCACCCGCCGACCTCATCGCAGATACTCGTCACAGACAACACCCTGTGTTCCACGCCAACCCGAACGGCATCGAGGCACTATTGGCATGCCAGACAAAAGACACCAGCCCTAGCTACCCGTCCCACCCACTCTGCTCGCGAGGCTGGACAATATTGGCACACCTTTCCAAGGATGACTGTCTCCGATTCAATAAAAATAGAGATAGACGCGCGTGGCAATTACTCAGCTGGCAAGACCATATCTCGGGACGGGCCTCTGTGCGACAGCGACTTGGGCCGAAGCTTGTTATTTATTGAGTTGTTGAGGCCATTGCCGCTGTGTTACGGCTTGGTACTTTGTACGACAGTGTACGTACTGCTAAGCGTATCATGAAGCGTATCATGAAGTTTGGCCCCGACGCAACCGTCTTGCAAGTCGCGGTGCTATCTCTTTGGACAGCGGTTTGTTTATTTGATTTGCTTTTATTTCTACACGGCTAGATCATATCGAAACCAACAGACGACCGGTATACACTCAACACATCGTAACAGCCCGTACCAAACCACAGTATGCTAAATACAGCTATCTCGGGTGTGTTGCGATTGGCCGGCACGTCGGCGATCACAAACCCGCGGTCGTCATGCATGTTTTGTCTATTTCCACGGGCCATCATATCGCGCATCCCATGCCTATCGCATGCCCATCGCGTGCACATCTTTCTCTGTCCGTTGTAGTGTGGCTCGGGAAATGGTGCCCCTATTGCTTTCGGGCGTGTTCCAGGGCTGCTCCGCACAGGCTCTTTCTTGACTTCTTTCTTTCCTTGACGATCGTGACTCTCGAATGCTAGCACCGGCTTTTCCGAGACCGAGTTCATCGATCATGTTTCAGGGTGTCCATCTCTTCCCGTTGATCAATTCTACATCATACAATTCTCGGTTTCGCCACAGCATTTCCGACTCACAAAGAGTCCTTCTGATGCACTGCCCAGGTCACTCGAATCCAGCTCGCAGCCGTGACAGGAGCAAGCTTGCTGGACACATCCCATGGATGGTATGTATGCCTCACCGCTTGGCTCCATCTCGTCTTCTCAACGTCCTCGACTCAGTCTACATGAGTACTGCATCCGTACTGCATCAGCACTGCACCTCCGGGTCATGCACGCTCGCGACCCGTTTCTTGGCCCCCAGAGTCTCGGCCAGCTGCACTTGTATCCCGGTTTCTTCTTAAACGCTCTTCTCAGACAACGATATCAATGAGCCACCCATCCCGTATTGCGGTCCTCACCTTGGTTTCACCCCAATCTTACTCGCATCTCACTTGATATAAGATGTTTATGTGCCAACGCCCAACGTCCATACCAAGTACCCCCGAGCCCGGCATATTGTGCTCTGCCGTCCCTACCTCGAATCAGCATCTTTCTCCATTCCCTTTCGCATTGCAGAAATTCCACATCGTCCACAAATCATCGACATCTCGTTCCCTTCTCCTCTTCACGCATATCTTCATCCACCTCTGCTCCATCTCATCTCCCATCTCCCGCCTTGGCATGCCCGGCCCTGTGCCACCACGCGGCGCCAGTTCTTGTTCGGGTGTCGTACAAACAAGTCTTGTAGAGGCCTGCTTTCTCGATTCTAGGACATATCAAACATATCGGCTCTGTCTCAGCAATTCTCCATCATCCTCCAACTACATAGTACTTTGTATCTTACAATACCTCATAGCCACCGTGATCCAGCGCAAACTGCAGCTGCAGCTGGCCCAGTCCCCACCGTCTTGCTGCAGTTCGGTGGAGCCCTAGTCACTATGCTCGAATCCTCCCCACTGTTTCATTCGGTAGAGTCTTTACTGCTGCAAGTCCTATGGCGCTGCATCTCCGGCTTTAGCAGTAACTGCAGCCTTTGTAGTATCGCGCTCTTGTTCTGCGTGCCGCTCGTTCTTGCCTATCGAGGCCTGCATAGCTCCCTCCACCTTCCACATTCTGCCCACAGTACCGTTGTATCTTGCGATGGCTCTGCAGTCTGCGTGCGTGTGCACCTTCCTAATGCCGGTGCTGCCAGTCGTCACTCGCCCGTCGCTCCTGCCCCATGCTGCCCAATGTGCCTTCCTACTGTGACCCATCCTCCTCCACCAACGTTATGCTTATGCTTATGCTTATGCTTAGTTAAAGACGGTACGGCAGCTGCATCGTCTCTTCCCCCCATCTCGGCTCCCAATCGAACCTCACTTTTGGGTTTCTACAGTTGTTCCGCCGATGCCGCTCGGCTGCCCTCCCGCAAGACCCTTCAACACCACCAGTTTGCACACAGCATTCCTCGCCTCCTTCTATAGCCCTATTCAGCTGTCCGTCCGCATTTGCACCAGCACCCCGGCTGCTTCCTCGTATTACGCTGCTATGTACCTCTTTCGACCACCGCTATTTCTTTCCCCACCAGCGAATGCCCATTACCAATTCCTCGACTCGCTGCTCCTCTTTGTCTTGTCCGGGGTCGCTAGTCTGTCTAGTGCTCGCCGTTGACGTCTTTGACTAGCACCGCACCTTACTCTGTACTTTTCGCCTTGCCTATTGTCACGCTTCATGACCTAAGCTTCTCTACGCTTCGCCGCCCTTGTGTGCCCAGGACAATTGTATAGTCCTTCTCCAGGCTCTCTACTACAGACATAGACTCTCTACTTGGCTATCAACTCCACAGACAATCAAGATTCAGCCAAGCCCTGCGCACTCGGCGTTCTCGTGGCGCACCATCCAATCAAACTCACCAGGCAGTCCTCCTGCCCCAGTCCCAGTCACTTGGCGAACGTGGCAAGCTCACAGGGCCATTCCGGCGAGGGGCACCGGTTCTGGTGATCCGTGATTGGCGACAGTTTGATACCACGGAATACGATAGCGGTATACATCATCACACGGCATCGGTGCACAGAACGGGCCACCCACCGACACGACAATGGACGGCCAGGCGCCTCTGGGCGGCTACGGCCAGCTGCGGACTTCTGCACCACCGCAACAGCAACCACAGCCACCACAGCCGCAATCGCTATCACAATCGCAACCGCAACCAGCCTCTGCAGCCGCCAAGAGCAGCGCCCGCGCGAAACGAGTCCCCGAACACCAGCGCCGCCGGGCCGCCGTCTCCTGCGACCACTGCAAACAGCGACGTGCCAAGTGCATGCGCGCATCGCCCCGCGACCCCTGCTCCAACTGCATCGCCAGCCGCATCAAGTGCCAGTCTACCCTGCCGCGGAAACAGCGCGTCTATGGCAGTGTCGAGTCCCTCAGCCTCCGATACCGCGCCCTCGAGGCCCTGGTCCAAGGCCTACTCGACCCCGAAGCCAAGGCCAAGGGGCCAGCACACGATGGCCACCTCTCCGACGACGAGTCCATGCTAGATGACGGCACTCCCGAGGGGCCGTCCAGCCGCGCCGTCGCCCTCGACATCGACACCCTCTACCGCGCAGCAGCCGAGCGCAACATCCCCATGCCCTCGCGCGACGACATGACTCCCGTCAGCGACATCTTTGCCGCCTCCTCACAACCAACCACCACCTCCGCCGGCCCCGCGTCAGGCCCATCCCACCACCATCACCCTCTACCCACAATAGTCCAACCGCCGATACCGCCGCCCGGCACGTCGATATCAATAGCAGCAGCGAGCGCTACCACTTTGCCGCCTCTGTCGTCCATGTCATCTTTGATACCAGCCGACGGCAGCGTCCTGCCTTTCCAGCACCCTCACCCGCCACAGCACCAGCCGCTCACCACACCGGCAGCCGACGAGAAGCTGATCCCCACTCCAAACGGCGTCGCGCACTATGTCGGCCCATCCAGTTCGTTCCGCTTTGTGACGTCTATTCGGGCCCTGGTTGCAAAGTGCGGAGACAGCATCATTACTGGCCTTAATGGAGGCGGTGATATCGCGCCCGGGGCAGGAATCGGTGGCGCCAGCGAATCAGGCAGCGTCGCGGGTGCCAGCCCGGCCGCTGGCAGTCGAGGCGGCCCAACACCAAGCGGCACGGGCGACGGATCGTCCAGCTCTCACACGCAAGGCGAGAACCAAGGACAGTCCTCGATCCGAGACCAGTTTGTCGGCCTTCGAGTCAGCAAGGCCCTTGAAATCCAGGATTCCGGCAGCAACGAAGACGACGAAGACGAAGGCAGCGACGACAGCGGCGACGAAGCTGAATACAGCGGCGCAGACGATCGCGATGCCATGGATGGCGTCGTCAAGGGCCCGCGTTCTTCGCAGTCGTATTCTCACTCGCAGTCGGCCAACCCACCACCGCTCACCAACCTGCAACAAACCATGCCATCGCGGCACTACACTCCGGGCGGAAGCGGGGGGGACGGGCCAACATCAGCGCCATCTCCTGCCAACAGTCGCCGGTCACGCCCCGAGGCAGATGACGCCTCATTTTCCGGCACATTCCTGCCACCCAGGGAAACGGCCGACATCTTTGTGCGCGTCTTCTTTGACAGAGTACACCCTAACTACCCGCTTTTCCACCGCGGCTCTTTTCTTCTGCGGTACGAGGCTCTTTGGCAGCGTGGCCAGGCCCATGTCGCAGGAATTGGCTCTGGAAATGAGCCAAAACAGCAGGCAGGAGACAGCGGTGCCGATGACGACTACGGCTGGAACTGCTGTCTGGCCATGGTCTTTGCATTCGGTGCCCAGGCCCTCGAGGGCCACGACCGTGCGCGCAAAGCCGCCGCAAGCATGCAGCGGCGCTACCTGCACCTGGTGTGCTCGTCTCTCAGCCGTCTCGCTGGCACCACCAACCTAGCCAACATCCAAGCGCTGATGCTGCTCCAGCTGTACGAGCACAACGCCGGGCGCCGCAATGCGGCATGGTCGTTTCTGGGCTGTGCGTCGCGCATGGCGGTAGCGCTCGGCATGCACCGCGATGGTGTGGTCCCATTGCCAGCAGACAACGGCAAGGGTGCTGCAGTCAACGACCGTGATGCGCGCCGCCGCGTCTGGTGGACGCTATACTCGTTTGAGCGCAATCTCTGCATCATGCTCGGCCGCCCTTCGGCCCTCGACGAGACGGAGATCGCTGTTGCGCCGCCGACGGATGATGTTCAGTCGGCCGATCTTCCGCAAGGCCTACCTGTCAGTCTGCTTAGTCTCATTCGCATGACATGGAAGATCAAGCAGCTTCGGTTCCCGGCCCCCGGCAGCCAGCCCAATTTTTACGGCTACGGTTTCGGCTACGGCAACCCCCATCAGACTGCACACGAGCTGCTGAACGAGCTCGAGGCCTGGCGCTCCGCACTACCAGCACATCTACAGCCCGGGTGGCGGTCTATGATCCCGTCACACCGCCGTGCGGTCCTGTCATTGCATGTCCAGCACCAATACGGCCGATCGCTTGTGACGCGCCAGTTTGTTCTCGATCGGGCTGAACGCTGCTGCAATCTGGTCGCCGACAAGTCCGACAGCAAGCACCTCAGCAGGCTGCCCTGTGACAAAGACACGATGGCCTCGGACGAACTGGCGGATTCCTGTCTCGACGCGTCCGAGCGCGTCTTTGACTATCTGCACCAGTTGTTTGAGGCAGGCCTGCTGGACGGCGTCGCCTGGATCGATGCATACTACCTATACCACAGCGTCTTGATTCTCTGCCTGGACTTGGTGGCCAAGATTGTCGTTGCCGGCCATGCAACGACGTCGGCTGCGGACAAGGCGACCATAAGTGTAGCGATTGCCCGCCAGCGCACGTCGGTGCGGTCGATCTTGCTTATAGCCCAGCAAACACGCCTGTGTCCGACGTTCCGCGTGCTGGTAGGTGTCGTATGCCAGCTAGCAGCCATTGTGGGTGCTCTCGATGGACTTCTTGCATTGCCTCCTCCGGCAACAACCATTGACGGCTCGTCTCTGTCGTCGGCATCTTCCGCCAAGCACCACCACAACAGCAACAACCACCACAGCCACAGTCACAGCCATAGCAGACATGCCGGAGGACACCGCAGCAGCTCATCGACGCGTGGTCGCGGACGGCAGCGGCGCAACAGCTCTAGCGTATCCAGCGATCGCAAAACGTCGCAAGGGCCGTCATTCACCAGCCAGCCGACAGGACCCTCGATGGCTGCAGGAGGCGTATCGGTGGCGCCTGCAATGGCGTCTCCTCAATTGCGGACAGCTTCTGACCAGAACGTGCCCATCAAGTCGTCACCGAAATTGTACTACTCGCCGCCTCCACCAAATCAGATGCCTAGCCAAGGGCCTAGTCAAGGGCAGTATCAACAGCAGCAACAGCAGCACCAGCACCACCAGCACCAGCAACAGCCCTATCAACAACCCCATCATATCCTCCAGCAGCAGCAGCACCAGCAGCAGCACCAGCAGCAGCACCAGCATCAACCCAATCCGCAGCACCAGCTGCAGATACAACAGATGCAAGCATTTGCGGGAGACTGGTTTACGAATGACTCGGGGCACTTCCCATGGAACACGTTTGATCCCTCTATAAATATCATGCCCGGCAATGGTGGCCATCCGCAGAGCGTGCAGCCGGGTAGGGCAGGTGCTGGAGGGGGGCAGCCGCATGGAAGTGTTGGTGGCCATCCTGGTTCTGGATCTGCGGCGGCGGCGGCACAAGCTCAGGCCCAGGCGCAGGCGCAGGCACAGGCGGCAGCTGCAGCCCAGGCAGCCAGCTCCGGTGGCATGATCTCTCCCACAAGCACAGTGCCGGCCGTTACCAATTTTTACCCCGAGAGCATCGATTTTGGAATGGCAACTGAGCCCGCCACGTTTGGGGAAGACCCGTACCTTTCGCAGCCCAACTTTTTCGGTCGTCAGCCCGGTGGCCCTGGCAATGGTCTTCCTGGTGGTCCTAGTAATGGAAATGGCAATGGAAACGGGAACGGCCATGGAAATGTGCCTCCGCAGGCATACGGCGGAAACATGGATATGGACCAGTATGGACAGCAGCAGGGCCTGAACTTGCAGCAGCAGCCGCAGATGGACAACAGCGAATGGGTGGAAGCATGGCGCAACCTCAGCACGCAGTTCCACCAGTAGTGTAGTCCGTCGTCTGTCTCTCACTACAACATTTTGTATATATCATGAATGAATAGCGTCATTTTGCATTTTGCATCTTCGATTATTGGATTTACTTAATAACATTAATAAACAAACATCAACCACTGCTACTGAAAATGTCGTTCCGCCACCCTCTGACAGCACCTTCATCTACGCGCTCGGCAGCCGCCGCGGCTTCGTCCCGCCAGACGCGGACGAGACTGCCCGGCGCGTATACGCCTTCAAATGGACTGTCAGCCGACGGCGTCACTCCCACCGAGACCTCCACGTCTGTCTCGACGGGCTCTTGGAAGCGAGCGAGTAGTGCTCGCACAAGGCCGGGCAGGCTCTGGAGCGTCGACAGCCCGCCGCTGCCGCTGCCGGCAGACGCTCTCGCGCCGCGCAGTCGCTCGCGCGCAAAGACAATCTCTGTATTGAGGCAGGCAAACAGTTCTCTAATCGACGCAGACAAGTGTGTCTCGATCGTCGTGCGCAGGATGGGCCGAAGAATAGGCTGCAGGACCCATGCCAGGCACGAGAGGCTGCTCTTGCGCAGGCTGTACTCGAGCTTGCCGATACTGACGTCGACCTTGTTCAGCGCCAGCACCCGCTCCGCCTTGTCGCGCACGAGATCGACGTCCAGGGTGATACTGACGTCGGACACCAGGAACGATGCGACACCGCTGTCCAAGAGATAAAACAACCCCGAGTGCAGGCGCATGACGTAGCCGAGATCCTGCGCCTGCAGCGACAGGCCGTCGACGGAGATGGTGACGGATGTCTTGAGCGAGCTGTCTGACGGCGAGGCAGTGGTATTGACGGCCTGGGGCGGGAAGATGTCGACGTCGTTGCGCAGCTGGATGCGCAAGTGGCTGGGCAGGAGAGAGTCTTGTGTGGACGCGGGCTCGAGGATGAGCGACTCCAGGAGCAGGTCGATCTCGGGCGAGATGATCTCGAGGCGCGGGATCGGAATATAGCGGACGGCCTGTATGAGGGCGGGCACAAAGACCGTTGCGGCATCGCTGGCAAGGTCGGTCGTGATGTAGCTTCTATCGGATGCAGCAGCAGCAGCAGATGCTGGCCACAAGAGGTCAACAATGGCCAGCGAGGTGTCGATGAGGGCGTGCACGTCGTCGTCTCCCAGCGCCGAGGCAAAGGTCTTTTTTGCTTGGTCGATGAGTGCCTCGATGTCTTCCTGGAGACCGTTGACGGGCGTCTCGGAGACGGAAAACTGGCCGAGCCTCTGCTTTAGCTTGGAAATGGAGTCGTCGTCGAGAAAGTTGGGGTCGGTCAGGGCCTCCTCGAGAGTCTGGCCGGCATTCTCGACAAACTTTTCGATCTTGGCATTTCTCTCCTTTTCCCTCTCTTTTCCTTTCGCCACCTTCACGTCCTCCTTGGCATCGTCTGCACCGACCTTGTCGAGGACTTGTTTGGCTTGCTTCTCGAGTGCTTTCCACTCGTGTTCATCGCCAAAGGAGGCCATGAACGACCAGGTTTCCGTGAGAGCCTGGTCTTGGGAATCGACTGCCGCTCCTTGTTGGATTTCGTCGTGGACGGCCTCGGCGACCTCGGTGACGTTATCGGCCGCTGCAGCAACAGTCTTGAGGTAGGCTGCTGCGCCTCTCTGCAGCACTCTGGTGAGAACTGAAACGGACCTTTCGTAGTCGGGCTTCTGCGACAGCGACGACACGACAGTCCGTAGTCTCTGCGTCAGTCGCTCGCGTGTGCCGTCGTCGTTCTCGACCAGCTTGGAGTTGACGCTCTCCTGTGCCTCGGCGGCTACTCTGGATGCCCCAGCGGCTACTTCATCGGCAATCTCGACCAGGGTTTCATCTGCCGGCGGGGGTTCGCTGCTGCCTGCAGTCCCGCGTCCATTGTCCACATTCTGGGCGGCAGCATCAGCGGCTTGCGCTGTCGCGGCGGCCGTATCCTTGAACACGTCACGCCCGACTTCGGCGAGGTCTGCCAAGAACATTCTGAACGGCGTACTCTCCAAGAGCAGAGAACTGATGGCTTGTAGGCTGTTCCATCCCGCAGTGGCCGAGGACATGGGTCGGCTGGCCTGGTTGACCACCGCGTGCGCGCCGTCTTCGATGGTCTCCGCGACACCAGCCATACTGACACCCCTCGCCCACCAGATACACTCTTGGATCTGGTCGCGGTTGTTCTTGTGCTCGGCCAGAAGCACAAGCCGCTTAAGCCATGCCTCAGACAGCTGCAGCAGACGCCGTCCTTGCGGGCTGAGGCGGCCGCGGCGGACTGTCCTAGACTTGAGGATATCAGCGACCGACGCTGCTCCTATTGATACTTGTGCCGCTGCCTGATCCGTCGACGGCATATACCCTTCCCTCAGAGCCTTGGCAATCTGGTAGGTGTGCAGCTTCTCGTGCAGTGTTTGCTGGCGATCCGTCTCTTCGTCCGACGCCAGCAACGGCCGGCGCTCGGCCTGGGCCTCGATATCATCATTGTTGTCATAGTCGCTCGATGAGCCGCAAATCCCGCAGCAGGCCATTTTTGATTGTTGATATGGTTTACAGATTGTAAACAGATAGTAAAAAGAAGTGTTGAGTAGCAAGTGACAAATGCTTTGTTCTGTTGAGCTCTGCGATGACGTCGTTGTTGTAGTTCCCAAATAGGCCTAGCGCTACAGTTTACTATGACGAGTGTCGTCTCTTTGATGTTGTCTGACATGTATTGCCAGCAATGCATTGCCAGCTGTTTGCTTTTCTTTATTATTGTTTTTTCAGAATTCACTCAAATAGCTCAAACTGCTTCATCAAGGTTTCTGGTCTAAATTGGATTTTAATACATTTCCTGAGAATATTTGGCATGTATACTTGATAATTTATTTGTCTTTCGATTAATCAAGATGAGAAGATGAGAGGATGATAGGATGATAACTTGGATATCAAAATGACAAAATATTCAGCGCGCAAGTACAAATAGCCGTGGATGGGCTTCCAAAGTGATGCTAACTACAGAATGGAGATAAATGAAACTAGGCCAACATGGCGATGACATGATTCATATATTGCCCAGACCAACCATGTACCGGCAGCTCTGTCTCCAAATTTCAAGCATTCGTGACCAAACTACAGCCCTCACTGTCGTATTGATACCGGGCCTCCCCCGCAAGACGAAGCCTGAGCTAATGTGCCACGACCACGGCTACGTTTATCCCCTATCCCCGGGACATGAGGGATTCCGAGCATCCGATGGTGGGGTTTCTGGGGTGAGATGTGCTTTTATATGTGCTCGGGGGCACCATAGCTGGATTGATTGTGGCCAGTTTTCACACGCAGGTGATTTGACCCAGTGACAGACTCTTCCGTTTCACAATACAACACATCCATGGCAACCTTTACCCCAGACGCAGGAAGCGACTGTCCGCAGACAAGCATTGACGGCAGCACATCCAGTCACTCTTTCCGTCTTTGGGGAAGCTATTAACTCCGTTCGCCGATGAAACCAGTAGTGATATGCCGTGGGCTGCAGCGGGCAGAGGGGGAAGGTTGATAGCCAGTATATAAGCTGGACATGTCTTGCTCCCTGTTCTGTCGCTGCCATCTCCATCTATCAAGCGCACGCCTGTCTATATTCCCAACAGCATACCAATCCAGCCCCCAGTAAAATGTCAGCTCTCAAGGGGAGCGTCATAGCCATTACCGGCGCAGCGTCAGGCATGGGCCTGTGTACGGCCAAGATCCTCGCAAAGCAGGGCGCCCATCTCTCGCTCGCCGATGTCCAGGCCGACTTGCTCAACGAGGCCAGTGCTGCCGTGCAGGCCATTGCAAAGGAGCACGGACACGCAATCAAAGTGCTCTCGGCCGTCGTCGATATTCGCGACCGTGCTGCCGTTGAAAGATGGACGAAGGATACCGTTTCCGTGCTCGGCCCTCTCAACGGCGCCGCCAACATTGCCGGCGTCTTCCAATCCAACCTCAAAGACTGCGTCGCCGACGAGGAAGACGACCTTTGGGACTTTATGATCAGTGTCAACCTGACCGGCACCATGAACTGCATGCGCGCGCAGGTGTCCAGCATGCGCGAGCACGGCGTCGCCGACAAAAAGGTAGGTGCGTCGATTGTCAATGCGGCCAGCATCATGTCCGTCCAGGGCGCGCCCGGCTCGGCGGCCTACTGCAGCTCCAAGCACGGCGTCGTGGGGCTGACGCGGGCGACGGCCAAGGAGGTGGGCAAGCTGGGCATCCGCGTGAATGCGTTTGCGCCCGGGTTCATCGACACGCCCATGCTGCGCAAGTCGGTCGCGTTGCGCGGCGGCCAGGTGAACACGTCGTCGACGCCCACCTCGATTGCACTCGGCCGCGAGGGCCAGCCAGAGGAGGTGGCCGAGCTCGTTGTCTTTCTTCTGAGCAGCCAGTCGAGCTACATTTCGGGGCAGTGCATCTCTGTCGACGGCGGTTGGAACTGTTGAAGTGCGTCTTGTGTTGTGCGGATTGAAGGGTAAAGTATCGAATTACTGAAAATAAACCCGTCAATATGACGTTAGTTAGTTTGTTATCGTGTCCTGGCCTCGTGAAGTGCAAGGCTTGCTTTTGTGTGCGTGTCTAACCTCGGCTTCTTTGTCATCAAGTCTGGCCAGTGAGACCGATCTACACGCTGCACCTGCCTAACATGGGCTTCTTTCCTAACTAGGCAATTGTGAGAGCAGTGACATATGCACGGTGATACCAAGATCCGAGTTGACGCAGCCTTGCCCGGACAGCCTCCTTTGTTGAGAATACCATGTCCCCAGTACTTTAACTTGGCAGCATACTCGAAGATACTGCCGATAACTCGAAATCTTGCCGGTCTGTTCTCGGTCATCCTAATGTCTTGCCCCTCCCAGATGTTGCCTCTTGACAACGCTCTACATCTCGATACTCTGCAGTCTTGTCTTGTTTCCAAGATATGCCTTCACCCCTATCTTCCAGAACCTTGCCGTTCTTCACACAACCATACACTTGTCTGTAAAACATATGTCTAAACAGCTCAAAAACACCACATATTACACCACATACCGCCATCCGTGACATTATTGTTAGTAAAAGAGTGGGACTTTCCTTCCAGAACGCCTACAAAATGAGGAACCTTTCCCCAATTAGGCAATTACCGGCCGTTGTCGCAGGTCCCGCTCGTCCATTGCCGTCTTTCCCCCGTCAGTCGCTCTCGTCTGTATGAGGCAATCACGCTGGTCACCTCTTGCCGCTTCAGTCTGAATTACTCCAATTGCGCCCTCTTACTCCAAATTATGAGAACCCCAAGCTGTGCGTCATTCGCTGTAAGGTGAACATCAAGGTGAGCTCGATATATCTACAACATTTCCACACGTTTTGTTCTCTCGACTTCATCATCCAACCTGCAATCTACAATCTAGACCTAGATCCATATCCATATCAATATCCATATCGCTGCCCAACGAATACCGAGATAACGCCGGACCGATCCACGGACATGGCCGCAAACAACACGCAACGGGAAAAATCTGAAATTAGACGACGATAATCGACGACGAGGTCAGAGATATTGAAGACTGAAAAGTCAAGATTGGAGACAAAGATACCGAGACTGAGCAGGCCGAGGGTTGAGGGTTTTGATCCCCAAGCATGGTATCAGACGGAATGACTCCAGCGCAGTCGGCGCAAGCATCGCCGCAACAGTCGCGGCCGCAATCGCCGCAATTATCATCGCAACGGCCATTACCATCACAATCACAATTACAACCACAGTCACCATTATTACCACCGCCGACCGACAATGGCGAAAGCACGGCCATCCTCCCCATGGTCAGAGACCTCGCCATTGCCGTCAAGCTAGCCGTCTTCACCGAGTGGCGCCGCTTCATCCGCTGCTTTATCCAGGTGCCCTTCGGCATCGTCGCCATCATGGCATCCTGCTTCGGCATTGACCGGCTGCTCAACATGGGCGGCGTCTCGTTTCCGGCCTCGGTCGCCTGTCTAGTCATCCTCTTTGTGGCCTTGGTTCTGTGCGACTTGGTCCTCGGCAGACGGCCGACCGAGAAGATCGTGCGAGCAATCAACATCCCGGTAGGCTTCGACTGATTCGACCAAAAACTACACTACGTGCAGCACAGGGTAGCTAACAGTACAGGGCGGATGGTCCCTGCGGTGGATGAATCTCTTCTTCGTGCAGTCCTTTGTCATGCTGCCGCTCAGCCCGCACATCTCCATTGTCGAGATCATCAAGCTGATTCTCGTCTTTGGTGCGTTTATCTCTTCTTTCTCTGGCCACCAAGGCCAAGCTGCGCCAACTAGCATCTACTAACATCGGCAGTGATCGGCTTCCTTCTCATGATGGTGGTCTCTGTTTACATGACCCGCTGGATCCAGATGTGGACAAGCCCGCCGCGCAAGGCCATGCTGCAGCGATCCGAGCAGGTCGCCAGCGAGAGCGAGTCTGAAGAGCTGACTCCGCTGCGCGCGTCCTCCTTTTTCAGCGACGACCACAACGACAAGGATATGCCACCTATGCCGCCGCGCTCGCGCGTTGCCGCTTACATCACCGTGCGCGGCCAGAACCTCGACGACCCGCTCAGCTCCTTCAGCGACGTGCCCGCACCACACCTGCACTTTTACTCCTCGTCCGCGTCCTACTCCACCCCACGCCACTACTACCGGCCCGGCGGCGGCACGCGCACACCGACGCCACCACCTCGCGAGAGCCCACCGTCCATCATCCGTGCTCCCCGCGCCGACCGCTGGGCTGAGTGGGCCAGCGGCCACATCGACACCTGCTTCTACTTTACCGTCATGCTGGTCGTCGGCGTGCCCGTCTACTACAGCACGGGCTACGCCATGCCGCTGCAGCTGTCCATCAACATTCTGGCCTTTTTCGCCGCCATGTCGCTGCCAGCCTCGTGGCGCCAGATCCTGCACCCCGTTATCGTGTCGGCCTTCTCGTCTCTCCTTATCATCTGGCTGATGGGGCGCGTGCGCGGCGACAGCCTGACGACGACACTCGGCCTCTACAAGCCGGGCCACACCTACATCAAGCTGTGGACCAATGCCGCCACCCACCCCAGCGTGCGCATGCTGCCCGGTGCCGGCGATATTTTGTCGAGCTTCCTCGACGCCAGCATTGTGTCGCTGGCGCTGCCCATGTTCCAGTACCGCTTCGAGCTCAAGACGCACTTCTCGGCCATTGTCGTGCCCAACATTGTGCTGTCGATCGTGTCGCTGTTTGCCTACCCGATCGTGTGCCACTCGATCGGCATCAGCGCGACGCGCAGTCTGGCCTTTACGTCGCGCAGCTTGACGCTGGCGCTGGCCACGCCGGCCGTCACCAACCTCGGCGGCGATCTCAACACCATCGCCGCCATCACCATCTTGTCCGGCGTCTTTGGCGTGCTCATCGGCCAGCGCATGCTGCGGATGCTACGCATCCCCGAGGACGACTACGTGACGCGCGGCGTCGCCATCGGCGCCAACGCGTCTGCCCTGGGTACGGCCCTGCTCTTGCGGGTCGACCCGCGCGCCGCAGCCATTTCCAGTCTGGCTATGAGCCTGTTCGGCACCATCACTGTGGCCTTTTCTTCGATACCCCCTATTGTTAATGTCATCCGAGCCACAGTCGGCTTGTGAAGCATACGTGTTATAGAGTTTTGAGTTTCGTGTTTTAGTATAGTGCATAGATCTGACGTAAATATAGAGTAGAATTAGAATCATCACCTCTTTTGTAATACGCATGGAAACAACCCAAAACAGGGAAGAAAGAGAGAGAGAGAGATGCTATGTGGCTGCCGCGAGTGCCAGCGATACATGCTTGGTAAACAGGCTCTCTTCGATGACGGCGCCAAACCCGTGGCACTTGACCAGAGCCCGCAGCGACTCGCCGAGCACCTGCACCGCGCGCACCGGCAGCGACTCAAACTGCGGCTGCGCACAGATGCTCTGCCACGCCTGCACGGGCGTCAGCGATCCGCCGTGCGTCAGCACCAGGTCCTTGGACAGCGCCAGCATGGACTGCATGATCAGACGGGTCTGTCTCCGCTCATCGTGTCCCCCTTTACTTTTATTGGCCATGTTGCCGTCGGTAAACCGCATATCGGCCAGTCGCGATGTAACCGTCAGCGAGTGGTTGTTGGAAACATTGTTCTCCTCGGGCAGCTTGGCAGGTGTGTGCATGTGGCCGATGCACGGCTCTTCCAGCCTGAGAATGAATTGCATGCCAATATCTGTCGGGTCGACGTCGCCGATGCAGCACGACGATGCCGAGTTGGAGAAGGCCGAGTGGGCGGGACTCGCAGAGCTGGCCGAGCTGCTCAGCGACGCAGCCAGCGCCTCAGTGACGTGGGTGATCTGTGGTGTCGAGCACAGCGAGTTGCTGACTGCGGTGAAATCGGGCCAGTCGAGGTCGGCGGCGCTGTTGATGTCGCTGATGTTGAGGTCAAAGTCAAAGGCGGCCAGCTCTTCGGGAGACAGCTCGATGCCGTCGACGATTATACCGTTAGACCCGTTAGACACGACAGACCTGCTAGGCCCAGAGTGGCTGCTCTTCAAGGCCTGGATCGTCTCCTTCAAGCGTGCATTTTCCTGCATGAGGTGTGCCTCGCGGGCGCGGCTGACTGCGAGCTCCTGTTCCAGGGCCTTTGTATATCGATCTTTCCGCTCGCGGTAGGATCTAGTACAGGTCAGTAATCATACCCTCTCTTTTGGGTCATGTTGTCTAGTTAGACACACTGTTGGGCAGTCCGCAGCTGTGCACGCCGCTTTTGCGTGCGGTCCTCCGGAGGCGCTATCCGGCAAGCGAGGTTAGCAACACTGGGTAGCAAACGAAACATGGGGCACACCCTCTAGCATGCCGGGGATTAACGTGTATCTGCAGGACATATCTCATATCCAGAGTGTCCATACAGGTGTCTCTGATCATGTGCCTGGGTGTGCCAGTACAGGCAGCGGGTCCACATACCATTGGGGTTGAACACGCGGAAGATATTCTTGGGCATGTTGGCTGCTGCGATCTGGATCGGCTGCAACGGCGATGTAGGATAGTGATAGTGATAATGGCGTGCAAAATAGACCTAGACAGTGGCTGAAATTGGCGATGATAAATCAAGATGGCTGTTATAGTCTAAGTGCATTTGTTGATAGTCCGAATCCTCACCTGATCGACGAGATGATCAAGGTATATTCTTGAATTGAGGGTCGAGGTGGGTTGTGTTTGAATCCACGGGTGTCATTTAAGTCTTTCCCTCTAGTAAGTATTGGATTGAGAGAAGGGCTTACAGACTGCCATTCTCGTATCAGTGTATGAAGTTGCGTCTCACAGACTGTCAGCCTTGTACTTGGACGGCTTCCCCTCAGTCATTATTCGCAGCGTGCTGTCTACGGCACTACGGAGTCTTGTATGTCAGATGTTAGAGCCCCATAGTATAAGAACGATCCACTTCCACGTGTGGGCCCTGTATCGAGACCTGCGGGCGTCCAAGTCGGTGGCTGCCGAAATAGGAAATTCTGATTACAGCAGAACGAGGATTACCTAATTTGCATTGGGATGGTCATCTTTCTGCGCCGACGATGAGCAGCACTAGGGATGCTGCGTTGTTATTTACAAATGCGCTCGCTCCTAATATACGAATAGAGTGGCATGCCTACTAGTATTCGCAGGGTTGTAGAAGCCATGAAAACAGTTACGAAAAGGACACGAACCAGCTCCTGGTACGTAGTGGGCGGCAGTCCGTGATGACGGCTCACGTAAGCATGCTGGTGATCATCCATCGTCGACCGTGTATTGAAGGCAATCATTAACAAGAGTTGCATTTTCTTAGCTAACGGATGTACGTAGTTTTCTAGGGTGCCATTTGTTGGGAAACAAGGCCGAGGTTGTGGTCTTTCAGCAAGCCAGGGAGAGGACATGAAGCAGCTCGGGGGTTCAATATGGGATGTGGCCATGGCGCCGTCAAGTGTAGAAACCAGCAAGAGACCTGTGGACATGAATCTCTCTTTGTTTTTTATTGTAATTATGTTTCAGTTATTGCTTCTCATCATCAATATTTCCATTCTAGTAAATATGTCGAGGGAAGGTCATCGAGGTCGCCTCTAGTTTACCCATTATGGTAATTTTGATGAGGCTCGATCAACAAGACGAACGAATACATCAGAGTAGACTCTATTTGAATTAGAGCACATAACTAATCACCTTAATCTTATCGTTTAATATAAAGAGTCAACAATGTCGACCATTCTACTAAATATGTGGCTCAACCCATCCCAGCAGCAAACATCTTCAGCCAGACAGAATCACCTCTGATCCAACCGCAAATCGAGACCTCACAGCTAGAAATATGCTTTCTCCTACACTCGGCATCTTCGGTCTTGCCTGGCTTCTTGCCGGGGCGACAGCATCAGCCATACCCGGACCCGTAACCCGCCTGGCGCGGTCAACCGGCAGCCACCTCGGACACAAGTCTGGCAAGGCCATCTACATTATCTCCAACAGCGACTCTCATAATGCAGTCGTCGCAGTGCCGATCTCATCCAATGGGTCCCTCATGGTTAGCCAGGGCTCGTCGACAGCGACCGGTGCTGCTGGCGCCAGCGGCCTCACAGCCGACGGGGCACCCGCGGGCCCTGACGCTCTCTTTAGCCAGTCGGCCATTGCGATTTCAGAGCACGCCTCCGCCGGAAGCTATCTATTTGCTGTCAACCCGGGCAACAACTCGGTGTCTATGCTGGCCATTGATACCCAAAACCCGGCCAAGCTGTCGCTAGTCGGCCAGCCTGTGGTGTTCCCTGGCCATTTCCCCAACACGGTGGCAGCATCACCCAGGAACAACATGGTCTGTGTCGGCATGACGGGGACCGAGTCCGGCGTGTCGTGCGCGTCGTACTCGCCGTCTCGAGGTGTTTTGGAAGACACGGTTGATGCACTGCGACCCCTCACGCTCACACCAGCGCAGACGACACCCCCTGTCGGTCCGCTCAACACGGTGTCGCAGGTTTTCTTTTCCGATGACCAAAAGACGCTGTATGCGACGGTCAAGGGTGACGGAAACACCACCGCTGGCTACTTGGCGTCGTATCCGGTCGTCTCTTCACGCTCGGCCTGTGGTGCATCGTCGCATGCTGTCGCCGCATCGGGCACGACTACATCGCCCAACGGCACGGCCGTCCTTTTCGGAGCGTCGACAATCAAGTCCGCTGGCCGTGCGAGCAAGGGGGTCGACAAGCTCTTTGTAACCGATGCATCATTCGGAGCAGCCGTGTTGAGCGTCGACAAGAAAACGGGTGCTGGTGTGACGGTCGGCCGCGGCGTCGTGTCTGGCCAAAAGGCGACATGCTGGGTGGCCATCAGCCCGGCCACAAACACGGCCTTTGTCACAGATGCCGCGACCGACCGTCTAGTCGAGATGTCACTCGCGGATGCCAGCATTCTCGGCGGCGGACCCATCAATCTGTCGGCATCGAATGGCGACCCTGGCTTGACAGACCTGCGCGCCGCTGGCCAATTTGTGTATGCACTCAGCCCCGGCAACGGCACGGGAGCTACCGCCACAGTCGTGGATGCCGTCAAGCGCCAGCAAGTGCAGCATGTATCGCTCACATCGCTGGGACTGGGGAAGAGCGCTCAAGGCATGGCAATACTTGTGTAAGGGTTTGTTGGTAAAGTTTAGTCCAGAGCGGGGGGTGCTGGGCACGGTCTAGATGTGTATATGCATCATCAGTGTTTGTACTTTTAATTTGAATACTTGATATAGCCAGCACATATTATTGGTTCGAGACACTACTCTTAATTCAAATCGAAACCCATGGTTGAGCTAAAACGATTTCAGAGGAGTAAGTGAAATAATTCATATAATTCGAGGATTGTGAAAGGAAATGTTGAAATATTTACATAGATTGAGTTCATTTGCACCGAGAGTGACGGAATGATTGGAACAAAACTAAAAAAGAAAACTGTAACTATTTTTTTTCAAACAGATAGTGAATGAGATTTAGCAGTAAAAAGAATTACGGTTCCAAATAATAATTAAAAAAAATCGATGTTTTCTCCCCAGCCGAAATCGAATCGGCGACCTTTCGATTACATTAGAGAACCATTACAGTCGAACGTGATGAACCAACTACACCATGGGGAGTGGGAACATCTGGAAGATGATTGTTAAGAGTTGAAGTGGGGTTGCTCTATATATAGGAAACACAGCGAGCGCTGAACCGCCATTTGCGGGGCAGCCTCCGCGGGGAGTCAACTTTACCGTCACCGTCTTCCCCCATCCTCTGCATTGCATCACCACGCCACAAAATGGCAGACGCTGCCCACCTTCGTGTCGCACGGCCGACAAATAGCATTGCCGCTCTAATTCCGTTCTACTGCGACGGACTCGGCTTCTCTGAGCTGTTCCGCTTCCAAGACCACGACGGCTTCGACGGCGTCATGCTGGGCGCGCCCAAGTCGGCGTACCATTTTGAGTTTACCACCAAGAAAGGACACGATGCCGGCCGTGCGCCGTCCGAGGACAACTTGCTGGTATTCTACTTGCCAGATCAGAGCGCCTACGATGCCGCCGTGAGCCGGATGAACAAGGCCGGGATCGGGGCTGTGGCGGCATTCAACCCGTACTGGGACATGCACGGCAAGACGTTTGAAGATGCCGACGGCTACCGCGTTGTTCTAGTGCATCAAGCAAGCCCGGTGTAGGTAATGGCCAGGGTTGCTATCGGTGTCGCCGTCGACAGTGTTGGCCTTGCTGTTGACCATGTATCTTGTTCATAAGTTGCCACCTGTGCTGTCGCAATGAACGCGGGATGCGACAGAATACAGATAGAACGGATGCGCACAGGCTGCTATCAACCGGGCAGATTGAATACTGTGCCAAGTGATAAGATAAATCGGTGATGGGCATGTCTCACGCCGGCCGCCAAGAGATTGATGGACTGACTCCCGCCTTGGCAGATGATATCAAATGAACGGCTTGGATCCAGGCTTCTGTTTCTCAAAGTACATAGTATGTAACTATTGCACTATTGCAACGCAACTGCAACTGCAACACATCTGTGGCGATAGCTTCACAAGCAGCAACAAACCAACAAGGCATGCCAGACACTCATCGCTGCCATTGAAACGCAAAGACGTCATATCGTGGCATTATGGGGGACTCGAGGCCCCTATTCAAACGGTGTCTACCTTTCTGTACTACTGTATGTGATATTATGCTTTAGTGACCTAAAAATAGCGACTGATGTCACTGCCTCTGTCGGTTGCTTTTGCCACGTCAAGTCCCATCAACAGAATCAATGCTCTACCAACCAGAACTCAGCCACAGCCATGGCGAGCTTGCGAGCTATCGTTTCAACCTTGCTCGGCCGAACATTCTCCAGCAATACGAAAATGATGCAAGAGAGGCCTCTCTTTCGTTTACTCTCTTCTGTCATCTCACCCTCACCCTATGAACCGCCCGCTCGGCATCTGTTTCATGGATAGGAGAAGAGGGGTCTACAGCGTCGAGCACTGCCATCCAGTCGATTGCCATCGTGAAGATCTGCTACATAAACAATGGAAAGATACTACTCGATAGGAAGAAGGGTCGGCCGTAAATCCTGGGCTGTCGGCGGCCGATGCATAGACTGGCAGACCACTTCGAAACGATGCAGCATCACGCTGCCCACGAGCATGTTTCAAGTTCCGGTCTATCTGGCGGGTGCTCCTGGAGGATCTGGGGACTCTCTACAGAGTAAGACTACTCTGTACTGTATACGAGATACAACAATACAAATGATGATGAATATCTCCTGGCATTTGCTGCTGTCGAACTCGATAGATCGGCAGATGGAAAGCTAGCAAAGGGGGGGGGGGGAAACCTCTTGACGGTACAGTATGTATTTATGACTGGCGCTACAAGACCCCTAGAAGTGGCAAAGGGTCTGCGTCGAAAGAACGAGTGTGTACATCGGGAGACTGGGATACTGTGACTAGACACTGGCTCGCACTTGAGCTCTCCTCCTCCTCTCAGCACTCAACACCCCCACCTGGCATCTTCAGCTGAACAAGGGTCCCACTCCTCGCGCTCTCGAGCCACAACATGTGAAGCAAAGTGTAGTAATTGAGTTGCAATGTTGTCACCAGCGGGGTAGGTGGCTGTTTTCTGGTGTGGACCAGAATCTACTCTGTATTACATAGTAGAGCTCGTAAATAAAGGGGAGAGGAAATGGACAAAGGCGTCGAAACGGAGAGAACGGAGAGAACGGAGAGAAACGGAAGCAAGGCGGCAGTAGGCAAATAACGAAATAGCCAAACAAGCATAAGCAAAAGAGAAGAAAGAAAAGACATCATCGACTAGAGGAAACGCGCGTCACCTCTGTGGAGTGATTTGCCTGTTGCGATTCGCTGGATTCCATCTTGGCTATCTTTGTTGGCTCTGCTGAATGATCATTGCCACGAGATGAAGATGCCGTGTGACAATAGGGGGACTCGTTCATGTTTAAGCAGCATCCAAGCTTGGCATCGACAGTACACCAGTCCCATTCATATCTGCACAGGGACACTCACTCAAGACTGAAGACCGATGGGCGGGCGGAACGCGGGACAGGCTTGGCATCCCGCAGAACACAGCGTGTCTTTGACTTATTCTACAGCAGAGAGCAGAGAACAGAGACGATCAGGACGGAAACAAGCAATTATGGGGCACTGGCCTGCCCTGGCCTCTTGGCAACGCATTGGCAAAAGCTTTTCCACGCCCTAAAAAGCTTGGAAGGCTGGCTGATTGATTGATTGATACTCTACCAAGGTAATCGATCGATTGATAGCTGTACATAGCTCTCAACCTCACATCTCCCGAAAAGCTTCAATGCATATGAGAAAGGCCTAGAACATGCAGGCTCGTCGCAAGGTTATTTTGACGTGTTGATCTGGCAGATGCAAGAAGCGCTCGACAGAAAAGGACGGCAATGATTATTGAGTAAGAATCAAGGTGTGTGCATGAGTGGCTTGTACCGGACTAACCGCGAAGATGATGGCGGGATAGCCAGGGGAGTGAGGGGCAGGAAATAGGACAGCCGAGCAGAAAGACGTGGAAGTGTACTATGTAGAAAGACTAGAAAGACTAGAAAGACTAGAAAGACTAGAAAGACTAGAGAAACCAAAACAGAACAAGATGCAAGTACTCTGTACTATTAGAGATATTCCATCCATGAATCAAGCATGGCTGGCGCCAGAGCTAGGAAGTGTCCAAGCGGGGACACCGCCACTCCGGCAGTCTGCGTCGTTGAGGGAGCCAGCTGGACAGCCAGGCAATAACAGAGGGGCACAAGCGAAGCAGTAGCTATTTGGTGGCATTGTTCAAGCTGAAGACTGATGGGGTCTATTGGTGAGGGCTGGGACAAAATGACGCCATGATAATTTAAAAGAAGACGGCGACCCCCGAGACGACTGCCAAGGTGAATCCGGGTCGAGCAAGGCCCTGCCCTGCTGCTTTGTTATTCGTAGAAACGGGCAGAGCAGCCATGGCCCATCAGCATGCCACCGAATCAAGACAAGCAGTCTAGGGACAGTCTGTCCAAGGTACTTCTCGCAGTGTAGATACTACTATGTGATATTACGCTCTACCGCCGTCCACCCTCGTCCACCTCTCTTCCGTTTCTATGCCAGTCCATCCACACCGCAGTGGGGCCTCTTGTGACAAGCTCCATGCCAGGTTTGGGCAAAGCAATGCCTCTCCAAGCCGCCATCCACCTTGCTGGCCGCCGTCTTCGTCTTCTGTCCCTTTTGTCCCTTTTGTCGATGCCTACCAAGTACATAGTACAGTACCTTGCTTGGTCTGCCTAGTCTCGTTGACTGGTTGGTCTGACGGCACCCCTGATGCAAGCTATGGTGGAGAGTGTTTCGTCGATGGATGTAATAAAGACATGATATTGAGGACTGACGAGCAGAATAATAATAGACACGTAATAGATCAATAAATTGGTAAATCAATAATCAAGTAGCCAGAGACACCCCTCTTCTTCATAGCTCTCTCGGGTATTTAAACAGCTGTCTCCCTCTCTCCTGCTCCTCCTCTTCTTCTCTTTTGATTCTTTCATCATCACCACATCTTTATCTTTTTAAACACACACACACACACACAAAAAATCATCACAATGGGTTTCTTCGGTTTTGGTACGTCTCTCCCTTCCTCTCTCTCTCTTCCTCTCTTCCTCTCTTCCTCCCTTCCTCTCCCTCTCCATCACCCATCCATCTCATCAACACCCACTAACAAACACAAACAGACGAGTCCAAGGACGCACGCGACCAGGTCTACAACAACGACGACCACCATGAGGGCTCGCTGTCGCACGAGCTGCTCGGTGCCGGCGCCTCCTTCGCTGCCATGCACGAGTGGGAGAAGAAGCAGCGCGAGTCGGGCCAGACCGTCAACCACGCCTTTGCCAAGGAGGCCCTGGCTGCCATTGCCGGTGCCGAGGTCGACAAGCTCGTCGAGACCAAGGGCCTGGACTTTATCGACCGCGAGAAGGCCAAGCACCACGCCAAGCAGAATGTCGAGCAGCTGTACGACCAGCAGTACGGCAACCAGCCCGACTTCAACCCCAACCGCGACTCTGCCCCCAACTACTAAACAGTAGCGGCAGTCTCTAGCTGGCTCGAGCGTTGATGAAGAATGACAAATACAAGAAATTACCACATCTGCTTTTTTGAATGACGTGAATTTGATATAACAAACGGGTCTTTTAGTTGTGATCCAAATGTGAAGGAGAGACTGAAGAGATCACTGCAACGTAGAAGCTTTGCATGCAATCGAGGAGACGAATTGGCGGACAGGCCAGACAGTGAAACAGGCGATACAGCAGGCAACATAAATCGATACTCAGACTTGCTTCGACAGCAGACCGCTTCTTGGGCCATTTGGGACCTCGAGCTGCAGTACATAAACAATACCAACATCACAGCCCCAGTCCGCCTGCCACCTCGACACATAGAGCTTCAACTGCAGCAACTCGCTGGAACTCGCGGATGCCGACTTCACCCCTCAGACTCTCATTCCCGTTATATCCATCATCTGCAATGCTCAGGGGAAAGGGTTGTCAGGGTGGGTTGTCAGGGTCGATGCTGACCTGGGGGACGACGGAGCAGGAAGAGGGGTAGCCTGTCTACCATTAAGCGTGCCTCAAGCTCTCCTGAAGCGTAGTCTTGTCAATGGAGTCTCACTGCCACCTAACAACGTCATTCGATGCGTGGACCCACTCTATCCCTGTCCTATTAGTAGTAGTAGTCTCGCAGCGTGCAGTGTTGTTAGTGTTCCCCAAATGCAAAAGTGACTAATCACTGCGATAAGATAAGAGCTGCTCCACCTAAAAAATTGTCGCCGAAATATTCATCACGATATGGATGATGCTGCACTGCACTGAGCCCGAGTCTTCGAAGCTGATCAGAGTCGCGAGTATACCCTCAGAGACTACAACCGCCTCCGCCGCCATGTCCAACTCGCCCTTTCTCAACCCCGGTCTGCGGACTTCCCCCAACGGCCTCGCCATTGTCCAGCTGTCGCGCGACCAGTTCCAGCCTGTCTACCTCCACGATGCCGCTGGCGGCGAGGTCGACGGCTATGCAGAGGGCGCCGTCCTCAACACCCGCTTCGGCTCCTTTCCACACTCCACCATGATCGGCGTGCCATGGGGCTCGCAGGTCAGAGCGTCCGTCGTCGATACCGGCTCGCGCGGCAGAAAGCGCAAGCGGGGGCAGAACAAGGAGCAGGCCGACAAGGCGCCCGCAGAGTCCATTGCTGAAGCTGCTGCAGAAACGGCCACACCCACATCCGACGCACCGACACCGACCGCCTCGACCGCCCTTGCGGCCGCCCCACCACCGCAAGCTGCCAGCGGCTTCGTCCACATCCTGCGTCCAACCCCCGAGGTCTGGACCTTGTCCCTCCCCCACCGCACACAGGTCGTCTACACCGGCGACTACAGCTACATCCTGCACCGCCTGCGTGCACGGCCGGGCGCCCACATAATCGAGGCCGGTGCCGGCAGCGGCAGCTTCTCCCATGCCTCGGCCCGCGCCGTCTACGGCCACCAGTTCTCCGCCACCCCACAGCCGACCGGCGCCTCGACATCTTCGTGTCAAAACGGCCACGTCTACAGCTTCGAGTTCCACAATGCTCGCTACCGCACCATGCAGGCCGAGCTCGAGGGCCACGGCCTGTCGGGCGACGGCGAAAACGACCTCGTCACCCTCACCAACCGCGACGTCTACGCCAACGGCTTCCTGCTCGACGACGGCACCAGCCCCGAGGCCGAGGCCGTCTTCCTCGACCTGCCCGCGCCATGGCGCGCCCTGCAGCACCTGACGCGCAACCCCGCCGCCGACGGCAAGCCCTCCGCGCTCAACCCCAACAAGGCCGTCTACCTATGCACGTTCAGCCCCTGCATCGAGCAGGTCACGCGCACAGTGTCCATGATGCGCCGTCTCGGCTGGGTCGACATCGACATGGTCGAGGTCGCCAACAAGAAGATCCTCGTCTACCGCGAGAAGCCCGAGCTCGTCAGCGGCAAGGCCTGCACCGGCGAGGCCGGCAAGACCGTGCCCGCACCCCGCGATGTCGGCGAGGCCGTCGCGCGGCTCAAGACCATCGAGACGCGCACGCGCGAGTACAACCAAAAGTACTGGCAGCAAAAGGACGCCGAGACCAAGGGCGACGGCAATGCCGCCGCCTCTAAAAAAGACGAGGACGTCGACATGGACGAGGAGGACGCCACGCCGCCGCCGCCGGTCCCGTCCTTCATGGAGGGCCGCGTGACGTCGCGTGTCGAGCCCGAGGTCAAGACGCACACGTCGTACCTGGTGTTTGCCGTGCTGCCGCGCGCCTGGAGCGAGGCCGACGAGGCGGCTGCGGCGGCGCGCTGGCCCGTCGGCAACGAACAAGCCACTATTGGTGCTGTCCGTCGCGACATCCGCAAGGAGCAGAAGCGTCAAGAGATGCGCCAAAAAGCTAGCAAGGGCAAGAAGAACAGATCAAACGAGTAGTCTTGCAAGACATGCATACATGTTTTCATATCTCTGTACTATATATCATACTCCATAATACACAGCGGTCTGTTTTCATGTCACAAAACGTACCATGTACGAGAGCAGTAAAACTGTATATTCTAATAGCTCTATATTATAACAATACGGATGCCTCTCACAACGCAGCCACATAACACTCGATCCATTCATTAATACGGTTGTGACTCAGACTGTCTACCAAAACAAAAGGGCGTCGGCTCGTTCCAGGTGATATTCCGAGAATTTTCCGGGCCATTGCTCGGCTGTTGAGCTTTGCTTCGAAGAATTGACGGCGATGACGCTGCCCGTGCCCAACGACACTTGGGCTGGGTGGGCCATGTTGGCACTTTCACATCGAGGATGTTCGGGTTGCTAGTGGCAGAGAGAGATGGTGTGGTCTGCATGGGAAATGCAGGGGGGCTCGCCGGTGTCAGCAACAGAGTCGGGGCCCGAAAAGGTGCAGCTGGCTCCAGCTTGGGTGATGTCGGAGCCATGTAAAAGATGTCGGGCGACATGGACGAAATACTGAACCGTACACTGCCAGCGTCCGCCCTGTCATTGTCACGGTCACGAGAAGTCTTCCGCGCAATGATGGTATCGGCCGATGACGTCGAGTTCTTCTCGGGCGAGACCGTACAGTCCTTATCATCATTGCTGCCCTTGCTGCTCCGCTTACTGCTGCATGTTGAGGTATCAGAGGTGTGGTTGAAAAAAGAGAACTGCAGGAAATTGGCTGGCCGGCGCGGTATCGGTGACAGCAGCTCGCTCGGTGGCTGGTCCAAGTTGTTGTCAGGCTCGGACTGTGGGTTTCTTTGCCGCTCAGCCATTGTTGGTTGTTTGTGGAGCAGCTCTCGCAGGTGCATCGTGTGTGCTGCCCCTGGCGGTGTTGCCGCTAGCACACTCTGTCCCGCAGCCTCACGAAGCGGTATCTCCTCGAGTAGGGTGGCTTCGAGCAAGGTGATCGGCTCATTGTTATCCGCAAATGAGGCCTCGTTACGGGCTACCTTGACTTTGTGCTTTTGACTATGATTGTGCTTGTGTTTGTCTCGGGAGCTGGTAAACTTCTCCGGCAGCTGCGCCTTCTTGTTCTGCTTGTGTCCGGTAAGGCGGTGCTTTTTCTGCTGGAGCCATTCCCGAGGCTCTCTCAGTCTCCGGACGGGGCTGCTACTGACAGCAAGTATCTCACGCAGTTCGCTGATTCGGCCCGAGTGCAATAAGTTCGATTGTGTCTCTGTCAAGGATGGAATTTCAGATGAAGTTGAAGCGGCGACTTGGCTTTGGCTATGAACGCAGTCTCCAGAGATAGCTGCTGCACTGCAGGCTTCGGCCTTGAGTTTGGCCGTCCGCCTCGACATGTGCTTGTGTGGCACGCAACACGCTTGACCCATTGTGTCTGTGCCGGGTCTACCCTTGGGTTCGAATACAGGTTCGAGCGGTGCGAAGCAAAGGTTTTTAGGTGAGAGTTGGGTTCATCAAGGGCGACAAAATAGGTGGAAGGTAGATGAGCTTTTATGACATGTATTAATATTTTGTACAAGCTGAGGTGGCTGAGGTGACGGTTGACTATTTTGGTCTGTTGAGCGCGATGGTCATAGTACGAATCTGAGGGTGTCAAGGAAAAGCAGGGATGGGAGAATAGGAGAACATAGATGTAGATGTAGATGCCATAGAAGCCGGTACTTCTTGCTGCGGCAGCATGTTCGCAATAGAGCGGTCCTTCCTGGTCAGGTTCGCGATATGGTTCTTGCCTTGCGATACTCTTGGCATGTCCGTTGTTCTTTCCTTGAATACACCAAGCTATAATTATCGGTCAAATGCCACATATCGGCTGCTGTTGGTTATCAACGCTGTGCAGATATTGATAAGTCAGCAAGTACAAGTCAATAAGCATTCGGCCAATTCTTGTACACAGTCTACCTAAATCATCAAGACATCGCTTGGATATGTGATCCATACATGGGTATATCAAATCAATAATTCAACAGACAAAATAGGCAAGGACTGAAACACAGACTAGTTTGTGGACATAAAGCATCGATTATATCAGTATTCAGAGCGTGTAGTGAATCCCTTCAGGTGAGCCGTAAGATAGAAAGGTTGGAATAAAAAGTAATGACAAAAGAAAACAGTACAGCGTTATGCATTCAAAACATTTAAAGTGGTTGGTTACAGTTACCATGTGCCCCGGCTAACAGGACTGGTATAACAGCAACGGCTCGCCGACGTTCTCGATCTCGGGTATCGTGCACTTGAGGTCAAAGGCCTTTGATAGGACGATTTTGAAGATCTATACCGTCAGTACGTTGTCACCGTTGTATAAAGTATGGATAAACATGATCGAATTAACAAACCTTTTGGACGTTGATGCTGTGGCTCGTGCTGCTAAAGATAAGAGCGGCACGCATGGCCTTGGCGAAGCGGCGAGCCTGGAGAGGTTAGCTGGGTGGACGGGCAAAAGCAATAGGTAGATATTGATTTATTACAAACCTGGTTGGAGATCTCCTCTTGGTCTTCGCGAGGAAAGTTGACAAAATGGTCGTATTTGGTGCCGACCAGAATTGGGATAGCCGTCTTGTTGAAGCCGCGGCCCTGGCGGTACCACTCCTTGATGCTGTTGAGCGTGCTCTTGCGGGTCAGATCGAACATGAACAGAATGGCCACGGCGTCGTTGCACACCAGCGGCAACATGTTGACAAACTCGCGTTGGCCACCCAGGTCCCAAATGCTGAACGTGATCTCTGTGTTGCGGATGCTGATTGTCTTCTCCATGAAGTTCACGCCGAGCGTCTGGATGTAGTCTTCGTCCCAGCTGCCCTCGACGTACTTGACCATCAGCGACGTCTTGCCAATCTGGGCGTCGCCCACCATGCCGACCTTGATCACAACGTGGTTGCGGCCGCCATTGGCAGCGTTATTGCTAGCCTCGGCGTGCGCACCGCTACCGCGTGATGAGTGGTCACCAAATCCAGGCTGTCCGCCGCCAGGCGCACTTCCACCAGAGCCGTGGCCTGACAGGCCAGACGGTGGCCGTGAGATGGGCTGCTGCTGTGCCTGCTGCTGGTACTGGTAGTTCTGTTGTTGCTGCTGCTGCTGGGGCTGAGGCTGTTTTGGCGCCGGCTGTGAAAATTGCTGGTATGGTTGTGGTTGTGAGTACTGGTCCTGCTGCGGCTGCTCCGTCGCATATTGCGCCTGCTGTGCAAGGGGCGGCGACGCGTACCGCGCATTGTGGTCCATTTCGTCGATGCCACCGGCCGATGCCACTCCGTAGCTGTGCCGTGGTGAGTTTGCGAGGCCTTGATCGAGGGACTGGGACTGGACGTGGTGGGGGCGTCCGTTTGTGGTGGCGGCAGCAATGTTGCCGTTGTTCGCATAAGCCGAGTTGCCGACGTGCGGGCTGCCTTCGAGCCCAAGAGTTGAATCGTCGAGCGAGATCTGCGAGATCTCGTAAACAGGTGCTGGCGCCGGCATAGGGGCTGGTACTGGTGCTTCCTCAGAGACAGGTGCCGGTGCTGGTTCCGGTGCAGGTGCCGATGGAAGCTCCTGCGAGTGCATCTTCGGTGTGTGCTGCTCAGCGTTCATGGTATCTAGCGCGTCGTGGAACTGGCCCGAAGACCCCACCGAGAGTGTTGAGGAATCCAGCTTGACGGGTATGGATGGTTGATCACTAGAGAGCGGTCGGTGAAGGCGTCGACGAAGGGATGGCTGCGCAAGAGGGCTGAAAGCTGTCGTCAAAAAGGCGGGGACGAGAAAACACGTATCGAGGTCGCGCCGATACTGATACAAGGCTGGGGCTGTAGCAACAGCTAAAGGCAAACGTTCTAAGCTGTGATAGTGGGAGTAACTGGCGGGTGTGTGCAGATGTCGTCAAGGTATGATGGTGTCGCCGTCGTCGTAAGAGTGGCTATGCTTTGAGCTGAAATTGCACCGCGACAAGCTTTCAGTGGCGGTGTTGGCTTGCAGATTGGCGTTCCTGGGCTCTGGTATGCAGTCGAAGGGGAACAAGGGAGAGGATATGACCAGAACTTTGTCGATCAAGGAAAGCCGGGGTTCTGTCGAGGTTGGTCGACGGAGGTCGAAAAGGCAGAAAAAAGAGTGGGGGAAAGACGTCAACCTATTACGGCGTGCAGGCCTGGAAGCGTGTCGGAGACGTGTTTAGAGGTAAGACCACCGAGGCGTCGAGGTGTCGAGGCAGCCGAGTGACTCTAGTCGTGACTCGGATTCTGGGGGCCGGCTATCGTGGTGATGCGCGGGGAGAAAAGAAAAAGAGAGTGTGGATGAGAAAGACGCCAGGTAAAGGTATCCGAGAAGGAAGTGATGATTACGAAGAAACTACGGACGAGGCTCTCCAAAACGGCAGGCAAGGAGGGGGGCCCAGAGCAAGGAAACAGGTAAGAGCGAGGGTCTGGAGAGGGAGAGTGGAAAGAGTGGGGACGACACGCTGCGGAAGGGGAAAAATAAGGTGGCCGAGCAAGGGTTGAGCATCAGTGATGGCAATGCAGACACTATGAGGCGATGATGGAAGAAACAAGAGCCAGGTGAACGCGAGGGAAATAACCACGGCAAATATCAAAGGGAAGGAGCGAGCGGTGGTGGGAGAGGAAAGAGACCCGAAAACGGAAGTTGCGGACGAGTATGGAAGCGTGTCAGATAGCGTTCCTTCCTAATTCAACACGGGGGCAACAGGAACACGAAAGTCACATCTTAAGGAATATCAATGTCGTACAAACTCTCAAAGCCCATCAGTAAAGCATTTTTGAATTTAGCGGTGATACTATATGGTGTGCTAAGAAGGGTACCAGGTAACTTGGGATGTTGTGCCGTGACCTGGAACCTCTAGGGAATCTACGGGCTTTGGTTGGCTGGCTGAGAGGATCGGGTCATGGAAGGAGGTTCAGCTGCTCCCCGACAAATGTGGAAGGCGCGATGGATAGGAGGCATCGGGCAATATTATGCGCAAGCTCAACTCATCATGCGGCGCTCACTTTTATCTACGTTCACTGTTATTTATCAAGGCGAGCGTTGTGTTTTGTTTACTTATGTCAAATGCTAAGAGTCGCATTGAGCCGTTCGCTCTTTCCTTTCCGTGTGTTGTTGTTGTTCAAGTGCGGGAAGGTGCGATGAGACTGAATGTCAATATAAAATTCAACATCGTACTTCTGCTTTCCATAAGTTAATATTATTTCGATAACAACCAGGCAAGAACGAATCAGACGCCTTGGTTTGAGGACAACTTGTAGGTCAAGGTGAGAGAACAAAGAGCTGTTCAAGTGTGGAACATGACGCGGGGACGCGACGCGACCTGCATGGAATGTATGAGGGGAAGTTTGAGGGCAAAAAGAGAAGACAACAGATGAAAGGTAAATCGGATAAAATATTCATAGAATCATAGACTATCAAAATTGAGTTGAGCTTGTATTCTCGATGAATAGATATTAATAGTCCATTATTTTGGATGTGATGTTGACTCTGGCCGAAAAGGGAAGGAATAGCAACGCTCCTTGACGACACAGCTTATGCTGGCAGCACTTTTAATTACCTGTAATTCATATTTGACTGTAGTATGTATGAAGTCTCCTCGTCCGTAATTGATAGATCCCCAAGAGGACCGGTCTGTTCTGGGGAAATAGTTACTCATTTTTTTTTTTTTTTTAAAAAAAAAGCAGTGAGCTAAGTTAGTATTGTCCGAAACAATTGTTTTTTTTTTGAGAAAACATATAAATTTTATATTGTAATTAAAATAGAAACAAAACCAAGTACCTTAATATACAAAATGTCTAAAGCAGTGCATACTATTTGAAAATATTAAAAGAGTTTTGAATGAAGAAAGCTCTTAAATTGAACAGCTTGTGAAAGCAGCGCGAAACAGACAAACTATGACGACGACGCAGCTTGGGCTATGACATAATCGTGGCCCCTAGCCCAATTGTTCCAAAATACTGTGGACTACGGCCTGAGGAATCAACTGGCACTGTCTCAACGGCAAATATATATACGACACGAATGATTATACAAGTAGAGGTGATGTAGATGCACTGTATGAGAAAAATAACACAAGTTTTCAACTTGCAAAAGACATAACGAAAATAATAGACTTGGATGCAGCAAAGCACCTAGCACTTCGGATAAATGAAACTCCACCCTTGTAAACGATTGTGTAACCTTGTAAGCGGGCTTACGGCATCCTGACAGCTTGCGGCGGTGTGTCCCTGTATGAAGCCCTGCGGGACCTACCCCGTACTAGCGCATTCCAGCCCACTGCATTACGCTCAAGAGGCTAGCAATGCCACAGTGCCACAGAGAGCCACATCTTCCTCAATCATCAACACCCGTTCTCGACATCAACTAGGCTTCCAGCTCCCCTCTCAACAACCATCCAACCGATTGATCCACGGCAGCTCCCCTCGACACCGCCCATCGTCCCACGACCTCTATACGCCATTTTTAATCAACACCACCCCCCTCGACGTCCGACGCGCACTCCCGGCTTGGCCAACGATGGCTTCCTTCGGCCAGGCCATCCAGCGCCCGGGCCAGCAGCAGCCGCCTCAGCAGGCACCACCTTCTGCCGCCGCTCTTCCTTATAGCAACGCCCCCCAGGGCACCTTTGCGCCGGGCACTAAGATCCAGGTCGGCAGCCACCGTGTTGTTATTCAAAAGTATCTCTCCGAAGGCGGCTTTGCCCATGTCTACCTCGTCAAGCTCCCGGTGCCCATCGACGGCACCGACTTGGCCGTCCTGAAGCGTGTCGCCGTGCCCGACAAGGACTCGCTCAGGAGCATGCGCACCGAGGTCGAGACCATGAAGCGCCTCAAGGGCCACCGTGCGATTGTTACCTACTTTGACTCGCACGCTTCTGAGCTGCGGGGCGGCGGCTACGAGGTGTTTCTGTTGATGGAGTTCTGCGACGGCGGCGGCCTTATGGATTTCATGAACACGCGGCTGCAGCACCGGCTGACGGAGCCTGAGATCCTGTCCATCTTTAGCGATGTGGCTGAGGGTGTGGCCTGCATGCACTACCTCAAGCCGCCACTCCTGCACCGCGACCTTAAGGTCGAGAACGTTCTCATCAGCAAGGGCATCAAGGGTGGCGCACGGAGACGGTTCAAGCTCTGCGATTTCGGCTCAGCGGCTGTACCAAAGGCAGCTCCTGTGTCTGTTGTTGAGTGCCGGCTGATGGACGAGGATGTCCAGAAGCACACCACAATGCAATACCGCAGTCCCGAGATGATCGACGTCTACCGGCGACAGCCCATTGACGAGAAGTCGGACATTTGGGCGCTGGGCGTGCTGCTGTACAAGCTCTGCTATTACACGACGCCATTTGAAGACCAGTCCTCACAGCTTGCGATTCTGAACGCCAGCTACCGATTCCCGAGCCACCCCATCTTTTCCGACCGACTAAAGAAACTGATTGGTATGCCATCCGTCGGCGTTCATTTTCATTGCCATTATACAAATTGCAAACATGCATAATACTAATTACTTGTAAATAGCTTCTATGCTGAAGGAGAACCAAGACTCTCGGCCAAACATTTACCAAGTCCTCAAAGAGGCTTGCGTGATGCAAGGCAAAGAGGCACCCATCAAAGATGTAAGCAAATCCACTTCACCATCGTGCTGCGCTTTTCTAACAGTAGCTAGATTTATGCTGGACGGGCCAGTGCCGATGCAAGAGGCTCAAGCAAGAGCTCGGCTTCCGAACCGGTGGCGGCCGTTGTTGGCGCAGTGTTTGCACCGGCACCTAAGGAGCAAGAAGCCCTTCCCGATATCGTACCAATGCGGCGAGGCCGGCCCGGTGCTGCACCTACCACGGCAGCTCTCCCGGCACCAGCCGTGGCGGCCTCTGCACCGCGACCAAAGCCGAGCCCATCACCGATGCGTGTGACCACTGGCGACCCTTTTGCTGCGCTGGATGGCAAATCGACAAGCCCGCACACCGCAGACGAGCTGTCCACTAGGTTCCCCACGCTCGACCAGTTCTCGATCTTGCACGACCAAGGAACACACTTTAGCTTTGATGACTCTGCACTGCCCGGCTCGGGTCTTCCCCCAGACGCCTCGAAGCCCCAGGAGCCGAACACACGAGTTGCTGAGCGCTTGGCCGATAGCGCTTTTGCTACGAGCGCAACCAAAGCGACACCCCAAGCAGCAGCGGCGGCGGCGGCAGCCAGTATTGCTGCCGCCGGGAAGCTGCCTTCGTCTGTCAGTGGTGTTGGCAAAGCACCTGTAGATTTACCCTACTCTGCAAACCGTGCACCTAGAGCCAATGCCTCGCCAGAGAGACGCGCCGCGGCCTCAATTTCGCCTAGAAAAGTTTCCGAGATGAGCCGGGCGTCTGCTATCATCTCGAGCACCCCTGAACTCCAGGCCATCTCGGCACAGCGCCAAAGCACGAGCACCCCTCCTGTTATTGCACCCAAGCCGAAGATGGTCTCCACCGGCACGATGACGTCCCCTTCGCCTACACCACCGCCGCAGCTTGCCTCTGAGACTTCTGGCCATCCTCAGACATATCAGGTGTACCGCTTCCCGACATCATCCAATGACCAGCCGAGCCGCTCGTCTAGCTTGCCGAGAGAGCAATTTCCCGAGCCGAGCGCCAGGGCCGCCAACGAGTACACTGCCACGCCGCCACCGCAGCTCCGGTCTCAGCCTTCCATTCCGAGCCATATCCGCCACCCTTCGTCATCACGGCCATCATTAGAAACCAGCCGACCCGGTCTGGACAGCCTGGACAATGCGTCGGCGGCACCTCTTCCGACCCGTACTCGTCCTACTAGCGCTTACTTGGACTCTAATATGGACTACTTGCGCGAGCGCGAGGCCAGCGGAAGCAACACTAGCGGTACGCCCTCTAATGTAGGCGGACGTCCTCTGCTGTCGCCGATCAACGGCTCACCCAAGTACGGCAGCGATTACAGGGTGCCGTCGGTCTCGCCTCGTTTGGACGCCATCTCTGGCAATAGCAGCGGCCGGGATGAGCCGCCAACAACGACAGATGTGGACTACCTGCGCTCGATGGAAGAGTCCGACTCGAGCAGGCGTGACCGCAGCCATCTCAAGTCGTTTATCGGCGGCAGTGGCTCTGGCTCTGGCAGTGGAGGCAGCGCCAAGAGGTCTAGCATGAATGCCCTGTCGGGAACCAAGAATATTCTGGCGGGCAGATTCGGTGATGCATTCAAGCGGTTCGAGACTACGGGTGGCAGCAGCGGCTCATCCTCGAAAGAGCCGCCTGCCCTGCCGCCGAAGAAGCTTGACCGCCAGCAAAGTGACTATGACTTTGAGTCCGGCTACCAGGTCGACCCTGACTCTGATAAAGTCTTGCCAGAGTCTACCGACGACATGTCGCCCGAGCAGCGCCGCGAAATCGAGCGCCGCCGCCTCTCTCTCGAGGAGCAGCGCGTCGCCCAGGCAGCCGCAGAGTACCGACAGCGCATTACCCGTCGCGATACCGGCTCCGGCCCCAGTGCTAGCCCCGTCGACAGTGGTCTTGGCAGCGCACCTCTGCCCAAGAGCATTGGCGGTGTTTCGCGGGCCGTATCTATCCAGAACCGCGTACAAAACCTGCTGTCGGAGGCCAAGTCTACGAGCCCTGTGACCCGCACTGCGCAGGGCTACGGCCATTTCACCGACGACGGCTCCAGCTCTTCCGCGCCTGCGCCCGGTCAATCTTCTTCGGCATCGTCGGCATCACCTGTCGTCACTGCCGGCCGTGGAAGCTTTGACGAGCGGCCGGATATCCGGCGCAAGCCTGTCGTCGGCGGCCCCGGCTCAGTTCGGTCCATGACTCCTCTGTCCCTGGCCGAGACAGGCTCGTCATCGCAGCGTGTTCCTCCGGCGGCCAAGCCTAAGCCCACGCACCTCAACAAGCCGCTGCCTATCCCGAGAAGCGAGAACACGGGCGCCCGGCCGGGCTCACCCACAATGCAGCCCCCTTCGCGGCCCATAAACTCCAGCTCTGGACGGGGCAAGCCGGCGTCGGCATTGATGGCGGCCGACCTTCCCGGCCAGCCTGTGCTTGAAGACATGACGCTGCAGGACCGCGACGACTACATCCGCGACTTTACCCGGCGGTTCCCCAGCCTGACGGCCATTGAGATGGTGGAGCGCGACGTGCCAGACGAGCGCTAACTGCCAGTGTGACAGGCTTGAGTCTACGGAAAGGAATAGCTGTGTACGGACTTGGGTCTCATTCATTCCAGCATTGTTTAGCATTTACCATTCATGTGTACGTGTTACGTGTGTCCTCTGTTTTTGTCTATTCTTTTCGAAAGCATGGCGCGTTTTTTTGTTTATATTATTTCCTTTATTTTTGTCTCTTCTCGTCGACATGGCCAATAGACATTGGAATGGTACGTGCCCTTGATTAGTTTTGCCTCGTTTGTGACTTTTGGGTGGCCTTTTTGTTTGGTGGCGTGTGAGTGAAGTCTTCGCCACAGTTGATGGGCGAGGTAGGAAACAAGGACCAGGCAGCTCCCGTCTGCATTTCCTATATAGGTCTAGACTGGAGCTTATTCTTTCATAAATCAACCAATGGGATTATGGTTTAGTGGCTAGAATACCTCGTTGTGGCCGAGGAGACCCGTGTTCGATTCACGGTAATCCCACAGTTTATTTTTTGCCCTTTTTACTTTTTTTGCGATATGGTTAAATGTATTTTCTCGATGTTGTTTGTTAATGACAAGAGTTGATTTTTGCCATACCATTACCTTTTCCTTACATTGCCTTTTATATTACCAAAAGTGCAAGTAAGTAGGCAAAAGCTTTGCAGGAGAGGCGAAATCTAACCATTATATGATGTGTGTTGGATGTTGGCCACCTTTGTCTGGTTAGAAGCTCGGCCCCTTATACTTGAGTACAGTTCGATTGATTTGCAATATTTGAGTATCACCCGCACAGAGGGACCGCTTCGAGTTATCGATAGTCGCTGCAATGTTTACATGTAGCCGCCATTAACTACGATGGCGAAGGTATATTTGCGTTTCTTGACTCTGCGCCATGGCAAGCGAGCGCCACGAAGGGCAAATCAAGGCTCGATCAGACTGTTTTGAGGAAAGACAAGCCCTTCGGCGTTGGTTTCTAACTGACCACCGATATAATTTCGCAATTGTTCGAGTACGGGCAGTGAGGCCTGTGCCTCGGCGCAAACACAGTCCGAAGACGTATGGTGGATGAGAAGGTATCGTCATGCCGAGAAAGATAAAACGAAGAGCAGTTACTTCAGATGAGAGTCTTTGCTTCTATGAGTTATGCTCTTCAGTTGCAAGATAGCAATTGATATGACGAAGAACCCAAGTCTGGCAGAGAGAGAAGAACGAGGAAGTCGAGTCGGAGGAAGTGGCGGCTCGAAAGTATGAGGAGAACAGCCACGAGTCCAGATTGTGTACAGTAGGCAGTAGATTGTTAGCTCATCTTTTCCCTCGTTGCTCTCCCATTCTCCTTTCACAGTCGGCTTCTCTCTATGCTGTCGCCAGAAAACCTGTTTTGTCTTCACTCCTCTCCTCCTCCTCTCGCCCGCGTCTTCTATTCGAGTGGCAGCTCCTTTATTGTCATTTCGCCTTCCCTTTTCGACAAGCTTGAGGGATATTTGATCTTCTCAGCGAATGTACTTTGTCGAAGTAAAATAGGTAAAATAAAGAGTAAAGAAAAATACAAAAGCAGAAGGAAGACCTACGTCAGAGCTCGCTTGATCCCCGGAAGTGGATTCTGTTTGTAACGGCCAGGTGCCGGCGCTAGAATTACTGTACTATAGTAGGCCGGAATGAGAAGCGTATCAGAAAAATAAGTTATTAGGGCACCGCAAATATGATAGAATAGAGTAACAGAAAGGTCACCGAGTGGTCAGTGCAAGCTTGCATGCACAACACACAACAGCACTACCCCGGGTGTCATACGCGCTTGCGGGAACAGCAGGGTCGTGCTTGCTAGCTCTGGGGGTGTCGATTTGAGATTAGGATGTGGAGGCACATTTCTTTTTTTCTTCTTTTTTTCGCGTTTCTTTCTTTTGTTTTCCCTCTATAATGTCAGTCTACTATTTCCACTATCCTCGAACATAGCTCGACTCCATCGGTTCCTGACCATCTGTAATCGTCTAGCTCGGACAATTCCTGTTTCTCTTCACACCTCTATATTTTCTGTACTATGTTTTGATGTAGTTTTATTTCCTCTTGTGGTAGAAGCTACGGAGCTTAACTCGGGCCATGCCCCCATTGGCTAGACTTCTCAGATCTACGTTCTCTTTTCGGCTTTTTCTTCTTCTTCTTTCAACTGCCACGTGTGAATGGGCAAGCATAGCCACTCCTTATCTGGACACTAATGCTCTCATACATTTCAGACTCCCATACATCGTTCAGGGACTCCAACGTCCGCTCTTCCCTCGACACTTTTTTTTCGTCTCCTCGATTCTCTCGCTTTTCCTGCCAAACCACAGCACTTTCAGCAGTATCTAAGTGCACAACGGGAACGGGCTTGATTACCAATAGAATGTGACAAAACATTGCGTGATTTTGAAATTAATGAGAAACCAAACCGTCAAATAAAGGACAAAGGCAAACGGAGAAACCGCTTGTCAAAGACGATACACACAAAACCGCAGTGAATATAGGCAGAAAGGACGTTGAATGAGAGTAACAGAACTGCACATACAGGCACACCGCAAACATACACGCCAAGACATCTACAGAAACCAAGAGGTCAACTCTTAGACATACTTGAGTTGGGAGCTTGAAATCAAGCGATGGAAGCTCAACGACATCAGAACACCCTCTATCCAATAAGCAATACCCTAAAGATCAAGACGAAGAGAGTACAAGAACAGACAACCCTAAAAAGTAGACAAGCTTCGGGAGCTAGTGGATCATGCCCCGTTCTCAGGGTCAAGTGTGTGTGCTGTGTGCCAGTGAACAGGGAAGACGGAGAGATATCCAGAGAAGCCCTACATAGTAGTAGCGCAACGAAGGATGTGACAGCATAGATAGATGATGGAAGCTTGAGTGAGTCTCGCGTATATTGCTGATGCCGATGTTACCATGATTAAATGATTTATCGCCACCGTATCACAATGCTGTGTGTTTGGGTTGGTTTGCCCACGTTACTGGACATGACCGCTCTTCATGTTTGATTCATGTTTGACTATTTGCACTGTACATGACTATGTATGGGGAGGCCTCCTCGTTCTTGGAGGTGGATGCTGCTCCTGTAGTAACTTCTGGCTGTGTGCACTCACCTACAGAATGTATATATAGTCTTGCTCGGTGGGTGTGTTTTTAGAGATGCCCTCTACAAGCAATGTACGGTAGAGTATCTCCAGAATGGGCGTTGGTAGATTCTGTAGCGTAGTAGCTGGTGAGCATGTGAGAAGTAACTCTGTAAACTGAGAAATATAAAAATGCCAGTGCTCATCAAACCCAGCCAATGTATACAGCCCTATAAAGAAGAAGGAGAAAGACAGATATGTGGAGATGGACGATAGCCTTTGCTTTATCTCGCCGTTTTCTAGCTTCCGTTGGCTCATCTGGTGTAAGTTCTTCTAGCCCCTTGCTACGTATTTACTGTCCCTTTTACCCTCCTCTACATATGGATGGAGCTAGAAAACGGCTATTTGCAGTGCAAACTGTATTGATTACCCGAGTAAAAATAGGATGGAGAATGAAATAAAAATATGACGGAGCTTTTTAGAAAGAACAAAAAAAACAGAACGAGGCGGGGATGCTCGCTAAGAGCCACATATTCGGGGAGAATAGCCAAGGAGTGTTGTCTTATAAAGCCACCAGAGCAGATTTTCACACCACAGACAGAAGACGAATCGGGCATGGTTTATAACGATGATAAACTACGGAGTATTATGCTGGGGAGTGCAAAACACGCGAGCTAGAAAATGAAGCACCCCTCTGAAACGACGCCAGAGAGTGAGCCGGAGCGAAACTGGGAGGAAAAGAGAAGTGAGCGTCAAAAGAGGTGACTGGGCAAGCAATTCTAAGCTCCAAGCTCCAAGCTATGGAGTGTGCATATGAATGCTACTTATACGTTGAGCTATGCAAGACGTGTGGAAAAAGGATGAGAAGAGATGGGACGTAGTCGGGAGGACAGAAGGGGAGAACAATACGTTACCCAGACTAGATGATAACAGGTGAAAGTAACAGAACAGAGAAGCACGACCAGCACGGGGGTGTGTCCTGTCTGGCGCCAAGATCGTGAAATGAAGAGTTAAAACCATTACAAATGTAAAAAGAAGAAAATAAACCATGAAAGTGCATACGCAACATAAAGAAAAGTGTACTGCCGGCTCACTGGCTCACGGTGTCTCCTCACTACCGCAAGCGAGTTCCGCCCCGACCTCTGCCTGCTGTCGAATGCTTGAATATTCCTGTTTGTTCTTTAGTCTTGACTATTACACCGCTGCACTAGTGCCGGGCGTTATGTTCGCCTATACGTTCGTTGACTTGTCCGATCATAACAAAGAAACATCCTATGAACTATCAGCACACGACCACCCCTTGCTGTCCTTGTCTGCCCTATTGTCATATTATTAGACCTTACCGGTTTGGTACTTCAGTCCCAGGCAGCGCCGCAAAGGGCGTCTCATCGAATTATATTCACTTAGGTGAGAGTAGAAAAAAAACATGAAAAGAGCAAAGAACCAAAGGCCAGAGCACCCGTAAAGTAGCTAGCAGGGACAGGATGAACTAGAGTGTTCAGGAAAATGCCTCTCAATACCTGGCGTGCCTCATCATCGTCGAGCACTTCTTTGTATCGAGCTATCTTGCCATGTGCATGTTTTGCATAGCGACGGCAGAATACACTACTCTCGCATTTTTATTTTGCCATTCGTCTACCCCTTCCTTAATGCGCTATCATATGTATACACCTTTTATAGCTGCAACATATTTACCAAATATTAACGTAATAGGGAATGAGATGCGAGAGCATACGAGACAGGATACATATGGATCACCACTGCATAGCTTCGGCCTCCCTCCCCGAAGGTAATGAGTTGGATGGGCAACTTCAAACAACACTGTAGTGCAATATTACTAGTAGAAAGCGAAATGAAGCCAGAGGATAATGTCATGTTCGTGACGGAAGACGGTAGAACATGGTCCTCGTGTGAGACTAGAATGATTCGCAATATTAGAGGAAAACAAAATACAAATAGGGGCCTCACTTTAACGCGTGCGAACGCAGCAAGCCCATAGCAAGGACGGGCAGAGAATGCAATACAATGACTAAAAAAGGTACAGCTGGATAGTGCACAAGTATCAGCAACTAACTGCCTGACACGAGGCATGACTGTGCCCTCGGCTGTGTCGATCGAGACATATATAGTTACTACCACAAGGTATGTGCTTTCTCTCTTTTCCCCTTCCATCCCATCTTTTTCAACAGTCTATTAACATTTCCTTCTTGGATCGCAAAAAAGTTCTGCTTTTCCCTTTTCTTCTATTGCATTCTGCACACTTTACCCTTTCCCTACACTTGTCCCCTGCTTGCACATTTATAGTCGTTGTCGTGCCTTGCATCTCTTGACTTACCTGCAAAGACTTACTTTTCTTTTAAAATCCCTTGATCTGAAAACATGGTTGACAACTCGCTGGTCTGGGAGGCTACAGAAGACGAGGAGAAGGGGACCAACACCCGGGTCTCGCGTCGCGATTTCTTTGAGGACAGCAAGAGCGGTGGTGGCCCTGGGCCATCATCGGCTGCTGCTCGCACGAATGCGTCAAGACGCCCTCGCTCGCGTTCGTCGCGCCGGTCCATCGATCCGTCGTCTGCCCTTCCCATCCAGTACCGCACCCTGTAAGTATTTCCCCCAGAAACAGCTTTTGAACAAGTCGTAACGTCAGAAAGACAGCTAACAACGGTAGGTCGCAGGACATTAACGATGCCGAAAGAGAGCGCCAAAACGAACACGCGAAAGCCAAGGACACCATGGTCATGAGTGAGTAGAGAGCATGGCCATGACACAAAGACGGTTATAGCTTGCAACACCGGAAAGCTGACATGATAGAATTCGAAATGATCGACTGGCACAAGATCTCGACCAAGGAGGTGGCAGCACGCCTCAACACCGACATGACTGGTGGTCTGGCAACGGCAACAGCTGCTGAGCTGTTGCGCAAGCACGGCGTCAATGCAATCTCGCCGCTGCCCAACCCATGGCTTTGGAAGATAATGGGATACTTCTTCAAAGGCTTCGGTTCCATTCTGGCCATTGGCGGTATTCTTGTCTTCCTGTCGTGGAAGCCCCTGGGCGAGCCCAACCCGGCCGTGGCCAACTTGGCTCTTGGTATTGTGCTCATCGGCGTCTTTGTCCTGCAGGCTGCTTTCAATGCGTGGCAGGACTGGTCCAGCTCCCGTGTCATGCAGTCCATCACTGCCATGCTTCCCGAATCGTGCCATGTCATTCGTGCTGGTGGCGTGCAGACCCAGATCGGCGCCTCTGAGCTCGTGCCTGGTGATGTCCTTCTCCTAAAGGCCGGCGACCGAATTCCTGCCGACGTCCGCTACATTCGCGTCTCGCATGACATGACCGTTGACCGCGCTGTGCTGACGGGCGAGTCCAAGCCGATCAAGGGCCTCGAGGAGGACACCGGCAGCAGCAGCAACAACTACCTCGAGACTGGCTGCATTGGCCTGCAGGGCACGCACTGCGTGTCGGGCACGGCTCGCGCTATTGTGGTAGCCACAGGCGACGCGACAGTCTTTGGCCAGATTGCCAAGCTCACGGGTGCGCCCAAGACCGGCTTGACGACGATCGAGCGCGAAATCATGCGTTTCGTGCTGCTCATCTTTGGCATCATGGTGACCTGGATCATCATTCTCGCTGCTACATGGTACTGTTCCCTTGCCACCCTATTTTTCATCAATGTGTTTCTATACCAGTTTGCAAAGCATATGACTTACTCTTTGTTTTTGTTTCGGTCACCTATAGGGGTGGGTGGCTTCACCACGCGTATCCCGACTGGATCAATGTGCCCATGCTCATCGTGAGCTGTGTCAGCGTCGCCATTGCCTACATTCCCGAAGGCCTGCCCATCGCCACGACGGCCAGCTTGACCATTACAGCCAACCTCATGAGCAAGCACAAGATCCTGTGCAAGTCCCTCAAGACGGTCGAGACTCTTGGTGCCGTTTCCGTCATTTGCTCCGACAAGACCGGCACCCTGACCAAGGTAACGTGCCTGAACAGCAATGAAGAGAGCTTGTGCTGACTTTTAGAACAAAATGTTTGTCACGGACTTGTCTCTGGGCACTAGCACCTATACCTCGGACGAGGCTTGCGCTGTCCTCCTTTCGCCTAGCACGACCCTGTCGCCGCTGCACCAGCTCCGCGCAGGTGCCGGCCTGTGCAATGCCGCCGAATTTGATGCCGAGACCCTGCAGCACCCCCTGGATCAGCGCCGCATTTTCGGCGACGCCACCGACCAGGCCGCCCTCCGTCTGTCCGAGAGCCTCGGCCCTGTGAGCCAGCTGCGCAGCGCGTGGGTGTCCATTTACGAGCTCGCATTTGACAGCCGCACCAAGTACATGGCCCGCGCTTTCGCCCTCAACGATACGGGGAGCCGCATCCAGAACGAGGCGGCTGCTGCCATGTGTCTGTCGTCCAACGAGGTTGCTTCCGGTGGATTCTCCAAGACTGGCCTGCCTGCTGCCCAGCAGAGCACGCTGCTGTTTGTTAAGGGTGCCCCGGACATTCTGCTAGAGAAGTGCACGCGTATTATGCAGTCGTCGTTTGGCAGCGCCGTGGACATGACGCCGGCCACGCTCCAGGCCATTCGTGATCTCAAGGACCAGTGGTCGGCCGACGGCCGCCGTGTTATCCTTGTTGCTCGCAAGGTCCTGTCACCTGGTGTAGTTGTCGCCGGCTCGCCTGCTTCCTCGATTGATGAGCGTGTCAGGTCCGAGATCAGCAGCGGCCTGACACTGGTTGGCCTGCTGGCTCTGATTGACCCGCCGCGTGACGATATCCACGAAGTCATGCACACTCTGCGCGGCGCCGGTATCCGGACGTTCATGGTTACTGGTGACTTTGGCCTCACTGCACTCGCTATCGCGCGTCAGTGCGGCATGGTCCTGGAGCCTGCTGTGCATGATGTCTCGCACCTGGCTCGCTTCCCGACCAAAGCTGGGATTGGCAGCGACAGTGTCGGCTGCAGCAACGCCAGTGGTGAACCCGGCGCTGCTAAGAAATGGCTGTTCAAGATACCCTTGGTGTCGTCGCTGTCTTCGCCTTCGTCTTCGGCTGCCATTCGCCCACTCCAGCCTGGCCCCAATGCTGCTCTTCTTCTGACTGGTGCCGACCTTATGAAGCTCAACGAGTATCAGTGGGACCAGATCTGCGCCTACCCCGAGATTGTCTTTGCCCGGACCACGCCCGACCAGAAGCTGCGCATCGTTCGTGCGTTCCAGGCTCGCGATTCTACCGTGGCCATGACTGGTGACGGTGTCAATGATGCTCCGGCTCTCAAGGCTGCTGATATCGGCATCGCGCTGGCTGGTGGCTCGGATATCGCTGTCGAGGCCGCCGACATGGTTCTGCTTGACGAGTCTACTTTTGCCGCTGTCGTCGAGGCTGTTCGCTATGGCCGTCTGGTGTTTGACAACCTGAAGAAGATCATTGCTTACTTGCTGCCTGCTGGTTCGTGGTCCGAGTTCTGGCCCGTCTTTACCAACGTCTTCCTCGGCCTGCCTCAGATTCTCTCTTCGTTCCTGATGATCATCATTTGGTAGGATTGCTCCGTGATAACCGGGCCCTGAGAAAGTTTGAACGGATACTAACCCGAGATAGCTGCTTCACTGATTGCATTGCTGCCATTGTGCTGGCATACGAGACACCCGAGGCCGATCTGCTGACACGCCCGCCTCGCAACCCGCGCACGACCAAGCTGGTGGACTGGCAGCTCATGTTCCACGCCTACGGCTTCGTCGGCACGATCGAGGTCGTCCTGAGCTTCACCATGTCCTACTGGTACCTGCAGCGCAACGGCGTCCCCTTCTCGCAGCTGTGGTTCAAGTTTGGTGTCTACAACGACGACTTCCTCGAGTCGGTCGGTGGCACCACTGAGCTGGCCAACCGCATCAACGAGGCCAGCTCCGTCTACTTCATCACGCTTGTGGTTCTGCAGTGGTTCAACCTGATGGCAGTGCGCACGCGCCGCCTCTCGCTGTTCCAGCACCCGCCCGCGTTCAACAAGAAGACGCAGAACTTGCTGCTGTTCCCGGCCATCCTGGCGTCGCTCGGCCTCGCTGTCATCTGGCTCTATATCCCCAAGCTGCAGTCGACGCTGGGCACGACGAGCGTCCCAGTTGAGCACTACTTTTTGCCCATGGCGCTGGGTCTCGGCCTGCTGGCACTCGACGAGCTGCGCAAGGCTGGCGTGCGTCGCTGGCCTACCGGTGTGCTTGCCAAGATGGCCTGGTAGCGACATTTTGAGGGTCGAGTTGGATTTGTAGGCGTTCTTGTCGTTTCAATACTTTCTTACCCTTGTGCATCGTTTCCTTCTTCGTGTTTGTTCAGGGTGTCAATCGATGCCTTGGGCCAACGCTCCGATTCGTTTGCTTTAGCAAACCATCCATTCCTTAACCTGTACACACTTCCTAATTGAAACCAAAGATATCAACAAGCCTCTGACAAGACTGTCAATGTTTGGCGCCCACTCGCGGGCCAGGATGATCAGCTCACTTTTCCGAAGAAATATAGTCAGCCCAGCGAGTCATGTCCGACGTGTCCGATTTGTAAAACAGCCTTTAGTGGCAACCGGTAGCATTGTCACTTATCTAGTTTCAAGTTTTGACGTGTACCGGAAGATCCCCCGCTGCTGTGGTCGTAGTGGAGGGGCCATGTACAGTGCATCGGCGAAGCTAAGTTGATGACAAAGACTGGGGCGTCGTCGAGATGCGGGCGAGGCGCGTTTCGGCGTTTAGAAGTTGGTGGTGCCCGTATAAAATAAAATACAGCTTTTAATTGCTAAAATGGCCTACCCGCTCACATCCATCACAGGTCGCCGATAAAGCGATAAAGCTCTCTCGCGCTTTTCGTCTCCATTGTGATTTTCTTCGCATTGTCTTCGGCGACATCATTACTTCTCACATCCTTACAGTCCCCTATCTTTCCCTCATTTCTTCAAATTTTCCGCCCTCCCGCTCCCCCGTCCGTGTATTTAAACTAACCCATAGTCCGCCCTCCTCGACCGCCCTCTCTCTTTCTTCCTCTCTCTCTTCTACAACAAACAACCAGAGATTGCCACCCCGCACCTTATCTCTTCATCTCTTTCTTCTCTCTTGACATACCCTGTCCAACATCATCGACAGCCTTGACCAACTCCAAACTCAAACAACCTTCAAGATGTGTTTCGGTGCTACCTGCTCGACTTGCTGTATGTGTCATCTGCCTCATCTTCTCCCGTAAAATCATCACCATATGCTAATAAGAAACAGCCAAGAAGTCCTGGCGCGGATGTGGTCGTCATATCCCGCAGGCACTCGCCGGCGTGTCGGATGCCGAGCTGTGCTCCTGTGAGCCGCGCGTCACCGTCGACGGCAAAGACTATCCTCCGATGGCAGCCGTTTCCATTCCGGGTGCGTCTTTTATCAGCAGTCTGTTTGGATGGGGCGGTGCCAGCAAGCAGCAGCCGGCGCAGTGCAAGAAAGACGAGTTGTAGTTGGTGTAGTGTGTCGCCCGGTGTAGCGTGTTGTTGAATGGCGTTGTGGCGTGTTGATTGTTGTTGTCTGATGCCACCTGGTGCTGTTGTCTGGCACTGCTGCTGCTGCTGCTGCTGCTTGTAGCTGTGATGCTGACGCGTGTTTGTATGCTTTTTCCTTTCTTCTATTCCCTTGCTAACCTTTTGTAACCTGCCTTTTGGCTTTCTTTTCAATCTTTAGCCTCCAGCACAGATTGATAGCTACCAGTCAGATACTGGCTATGGGTATTGAGGTGCCGCCGCCGTTTGCTTTCATCTGATCGACGTTGTCTAAGACACCTCCCACTTACAAATAAAGTCAAATATATCAACTGTACAAGTCATCGGCCGAACTCTGTTATTTGCCCGTGAATACAGCATGAAACACAGACCAAAACAAGATGCAAACATACCACAAATACATCGTCACCAAAAGCACAAGAGCCGCGCCCAACGACGTTAACAATGCCATACTAACACGCATGCGTCTCCCCCTGACAGTATACTCCAAGTCCCTGCTCAGTACCCAGCTTACTGTGTACAACCACTGGTAGGGCGCACTTGCATGCCTGATATTAAGGCCGTACAGCATGGCCATGGCGTCCTCGGTGTAGACGCGCGAAATATTCCAGCAGCTGGACTGGGAAGTCTTTAGAAGAAGGGTGTACCTGGGAATCAGACCCTGAAGTATCTTGACGCACTCGTGCTGGGAGTGCCGAGTACTAGCAAAGCTGAGAGCACTGGAAATGCATCGCCGGTACCTGGCGTCGTCCATGCAGCGCGCAGTGGCGCTGTTTTTCGCAGCCTTGGATGAATCTGCCAGGCACTTGTGAATAAAGAGTTCCTTGACGGCTTCGTATTTGCCTGTACCCCTGCTGATATTGCCCATTTCTGCTTCCTCTTCCTCGATGGCCAGTAGAGTGTCGGCCAGGGGCAGGAGCTTGCAATCGATAGCTTTGTGCAGATGGTCCATCATAACAGTCATATGGGAGGTAGACTTGGCAGTAGAATATGATTCTACAAGCTCTGCCATCCCAAATAGGACGTCGATAAGCAGGCGTGTAGTTTCGTACCCAAGTCTTGCTGCTCTTTTCTTGCCACCGGGCGGCCAGCAGTGTCATGAGTCACCACAGCTCTCCCGGCGTTGTATGCAGCCTCCACGCTCTTGCGGATGAGCTCCAGTAACACGGCAGTCTCTGACTTTGGCAAGAGTGCGTTCGGTCGGTGGTTGAACTTTATCGCTTGCGGCGCATTCGTAGTACCGAAATCCACGCCGCTGCACTGAGAGCTTGTGTCGGTCACTATGATCTCGCTTGCTGTGTCGGAGCGATCGGAAAAGTCCAATACCGCCTGGTCGCCGGCGACACGTACAACGGCCATGGCGATAAATTTGTGTAGGGTGGTTTGGTGGAGAATTAAATCCTGAGAGAAGACTGATGGAACCAACACTGTCAAAATTACAAAAGTTTAAAGATACCGTAGTGCTCTTTATACGTGTTACTCCCTTAGAGAATACTATGGACTATTACAAGATGTCCATGGTGTTATGTACAACACGGTATTAGTGCAGTACTGCGCGACTGTCGTTATTGTTGTTATTATTGTTGAAAACCGTAAATACGGGCGCACGATCTAACATCCTTATCGATTCCGCGTGCTGACATGTGAATGTTTATCCAGACTAAGACCTATGCGTACCATACCAAGCCCTCACCCTGGAAGTACTGTTCCAAGGCCTCGAAACTCGCATCTTCCTGCAGATTAGACCGCACAAGGCGTGCGATGAAATGTCGACGTGCCGTCGTTTGTCTACTTGCCGCCTGGGTGATATCCGTGTAATGCAATCGTGGATGTCGAAACGTACTTGGATCAGGAGAGAGATAAGTCCGATTCCACCCCCGGAATGCCCATTGGTAGAAAATTCAAGCAGCTGGCTATCTGTGACCCCGGAGAAGTGCTCCAAAGCCCCGCCCGTCATAAGCCAGCTGACAACGGCGGTGAAACGGCTTCCCGAGGCCTCATATTGGCGACACCAGGCCCGGCAACCCAGAAGAGGAGGTGGCGAAATCCCGCCCGCTACTGGGTAGGTAGTGTTGCCCACGGGTCCATATCCGGGGCTCCCGACATCTGTGATTTTGAAGCCTGATATCAGGAGAGTGGAAGTAGTTATTGTTTTCTTTGGGGCGGAGAGGCGCTGGAGGCCGGGCGCGGACTTGATTTCTTTCTTCTTTTTTTTTTAAAACAAAAGAGCCATGTATATTTGTAGAGAGCAAGTGACAACAGCAGATTGTGCAGATGTCAACAAGAAAAAGGCACTCGGCCCAGGATGGATGATAGGCGAGGAAGGGGCAAGCCGGCCCTTTACCAGGGGAGAAGGAGCGATGGTGTTGCTGGAGCGCATAACCCTGCCAAAAAGAGAATGCACAACTTGTTTCATTTGTGCTCGGTTTACATCCTATCTTTGAATTTGTCCATCACCAGAAGGCACGATCAGTAAATACCCGAACAAGAAGGAACATCACAGAACACGTAACTACGTAGTTACATGCCGATGTCTTGTCCGTTGTCGTTGATGTTTCCTATTACGGAAAGACGGGAATAACGAGGCTGTAGTGGTGGGTATATCACATTGCGGGAAAAAGATACATATTAATTACTAGCCGACCAGAATAATCTACTTATTAGTCTCGTCCAGTTCAATCTCCCGATCTTGGTACTATTTTGTTGTCCAACTATTCGTTATATGCACATGAGAAGTGAAAATAAATGGGTATGTATGAGGCTGAGCCATATATAAAGTATAAAGTAAACAACAAGAGCTGAAAAATGAAAGGGAATGCAGTGGTGGTAAAGATGGGAGTAATACAATGTCAACACATAACGCATCCTTGCGTTACTGTCAATGGTCATACGCCAAAATTGCTATGTATCCAATAATAATGTATTAAAAACATGGTATCCAAGACTTCAAGACATGATAGTTAAATGACCAAAAGAAACAGCATGCGATTGACAGAAATAGAGTGTTTGGGTTGCCAGCTCGGAAACGAGCTTAGAAGAGACCGCGGGCAATACGCTTGGGCAGCGATGACCACGAACGGTCGACCTTGAGCTCATCCCGCTCCTCGGGAACGTACTCGCGCAGACCAGAGTCCAGGTCAATGTCGTCCAGGGGGACGTACAGGCGCCATTCGCGCGAGTAGACCTTCCAGAAGATGTAGAGGGCAATCACAATAGGCAGTGCCAGGTACGACTGGAAGAAGGCAGATGCACTGGGGGTAGAATCGGATGAGGGGTAGAGGGCGCTGTAGAAAGTGGCCATGAGGCAGATAATGTTGAGGAACAGGCCAATGTAGCTGCCGTAGACGCCAAAGTTGGGCTTGTAGGGGATCTCGTCGAGCGAGCGGCCCTTGGCGATCCAGACGTAGCGGAAGCGGATGTGCGTCAGGCAGATGGCACCCCAGACGAAGAAGTAGCCCAGACCCGAAAGGGCAAGCAGCCAGTTGAAGACAGTGCCAGACTGGCCGGACTCGCCGATAAAAGCCAGCAGACCGAAAGCAAGCTGGATGACAATGCACCAGAGAGGGCGACCGGCCTTGTCGACGTAGGCGAGGATCTTGGGTGCCATGCCGCGCTCAGCCAGGGCCTGCATAGTACGGGTGGAGCCGAAAGTGCACGAGTTGGCGACACTGATGACGGAGATGGTAATGACGGCGTTGAAGATGGAGGGCAGAACCTTGATACCGGCATCCTGGATGGCGAGCACAAAAGGTGAGGCCTTGGTGTTGGCACCAGAGGCACCCAGCAGACGGTCGTCGTTGGAGGGCAGAATCAGACCCAGGATAAACAGGTTGACGACGTAGAAGAAGCAGATACGCCAGAAGACCTGCTTGGTGGCCTGGGGGATGGACTTAGCAGGGTTGGCAGACTCGGCAGCGGCCAGACCAACCATCTCAGTACCACCGAAAGCGAAAGCGGCGACGACAAAGACACCAGCAAAACCGTTAAAGCCGTTGTTAAATGCGCCGGGATCGTGCCAGTACTTGGCACCGAGGTAGCCCTGGTCGCCAACACCACCACAGTTGATGATAATGCCGAGGATGATGAAACCGGTGCAGGCGGCAATCTTGACGCAGGACAGGACAAACTCGACCTCTCCGTAACCACGAACACCAAAGAGCTGGATGATGATGAGGATGACGAGGAACGTGGCGATCCAGATGCCTTCGTTGAGATCGTCACGCCAGAAGCGAATAGTGACCGAGGCAGCAGTAAGTTCAAAGGGAAGAATAGTCAACCAGGAGATGGCGTAGTCCCAGCCGATGGCGAAGCCGAGAGAAGGATCAATAAAGCGGACGATGTAGGTGTAGAAAGCACCGTTGACGGGGTAGAGGACAGCCAGCTCGGCAAGAGCCTGGCAAGTAAACAGAAGCATGACACCGACAATCATGTAGCAGATGACGAGGGAAGCCGGACCACCGTTGTGGAGGGCGCCACCGGAACCGACAAACAGACCAGCACCAATAGAACCACCTGTCATCCGTCAGTATAGTAACAAAAGACACCTAAAAAGAGATTGTGATGCATACCGATTGCAATCATCTGCATGTGGCGGCCCTTGAGGTCACGCTTGAGGTTGTTGCTGCCGTTGACAGTGCCGACCTCCTCATCGTGAGGGAACTGCTCAGGTGTAGGCACATTGCGCGCCGACTTAACGGACGTTGCCTTTTCGACGTCGGCCATGATGTTATATGGCTGGGGTTGTGTATAGGGAATGGGACGGACAAGAGACAGGAGACGGAGGACAAAAGAAAGAGGCGGAGGAGAGAGGGAGGGGGTCGAGGGAGTATTATATGTGAAGAAGGGATCCCCGAGAACAAGACAAAACAGGCAGGAACAAGACAGGGGACATGCAAGAGAGACACAAGAGAGATGCGGTAACTGCCTTACAGCAGAGAACGAGCAACACTCGAACCAAACGGGAAAGAGTCCCGGCTAGTGCGAACAGAGGGGCTAATGCGGTAGGAAGGCGATTGAGTTGTAGAGGTTAAAGGATCGACGTGGGAGGCAAAACAAGCAAGCAAATGTAGCAGTGCTGGACTGTAGAATGCAATTCAACGACAGCTCTCAGCTCTGGGGAAGTATTGCAGGCATGGGTGTGCGTAGTATCTTGCGATAGTCGAGAGTGTGGGTATGGGTGGGTCAGTGTGGAATAAGAGAGGGCAAACGAGATAAAATCCAAGTCATTTATCGATGTCAATTAATAGAAATCATGCACGCTTGTGCGTGGTCGAAGAGCGTTGGGAGGGAAAGAGCGCGAATAGGAATATGATGTATTACAGGGAAGGAGCGACTGGCATCCAGTGGGTCTTTGCGTACAGTGGTGATATTATGGGTGCGGGAGTTTGAGAGGCTCGAGAATGAATGTGATTATTAGCGGAAGCAAAAGGACCATGGGAAACAAAGAAAGTACGTGGTGATTTTGATGTGAATCTAAGCCGCGGAGAGCCGTGTAAGTCGGGGCTTGAGGCTCTACAGCTCTTGACATTCTTGTATTTGGTGCTTATTTTTTCGGTTTATTCTATTCTTTGACCGAAGAACCTTGGCCTGTGGCTGTTATTGGCGGCAGAAGCTTGGCTATTGCTTGTCACCATTTAGTGTGTAACGCCGACTTGGACGGGCATATATCAGGAGTGCGTAGGAGCAATATTAGCATCTATCATATGCAGTGAGGCTGGTGTGCAAATGACGGTGAGGCAGTGGTCAACAACAAAAGGAACGAACCCGAAAATGAGGAGAGGAAAAAAGAAAGAAAATATATGAAAAAAGAAAAGAAAAGGATGGGAAGGATTCGCTCCTACCGCACTACGACACACTATGCATGCACGACGCGCCGGGGGCAGTTTGCTATTTCATCAGTGTGTCATATGTGGTCATGCACGGGGGGGTAGAAAACAGTCCGAGCTGCCGGCGTGTGTCTTCAGACAAAGCGATTTGATATTACCGACGACATACGTTACGATATAACCATCCCGTCTACGTAACTTCAGAGCGCGATGCTGTGCAGCCTGGCCACCGCAATTATAAGCCTCTGCAATGCTGCAAAGCGCAGTTTCTGAATAAGTTTATAAATACAAACACATAATAAACTGCAACAATGACTGCCCAATGACCGAGTAAAAGTGCGGATAGTAGTGATAGATACGGGTTGTGGAGCAGGCAAGTAGAAAATATACAACATGTCCGAGTGATTCAAGAGGATGAGGATGAATGAAGGAGCAGACGTGATGATAAGAGATAATAATAGTGGAATCAAGGGAACCGCAAGTACCTCACAACCGATTTTACGAGCAATAATACCATCCCACTTTTGATTTGCACAGAAGGACACACCATCTCTACATAGTATTATCTGCCACGCCATATCTGGCGTCAGGTCGCAATGGAAGTGGTCTTAGTGTGGCACTAGAATCCTGTATGGAAGCCACCTCGCAGCGATTTGCTACTATTTGCCAGCATCTGCATGTATTATGTAGTTGGATCACGACTAGAGATAAGCTCCGGCAATCTTGGAGGAGGGCTCAACCCCATCAGGAAGGTCTGAAAGCTCGAAGCAAAAAGGGGGGTGGGGCGTCTCAACAACGCCTGTCTTGGTTGTCTCTGCAGAGTACTTACTATGTACAGTAGGTCATGTCGGTTGTTTTATCGGCTCTGCTATCAGCGTGTTTGATGGTGCTTGTGCGCTTTTCGCGGGCGTGTATTCGCTTACCGTGACTGATACGCTGGCTGATACGTTTTGGTATCCTGATATCCTGCTGCACATGTACGCCGTTCACGCTGCATGGATCCTGTCAACTATTGCCGGTAAGATACAGTACCGTGCATCGCCATGGGAGCACTGGGTCACTGCACCACTGCACCGCTACACGGGCCAGCGTCAGCATGTCGCCAACGTGGTATGGTTCGATAGAAGAGGTCTTATTAGCGCGATGTGTACTCTGTATGGAGAATGGCAAAAAGAAATAACCAAAGACGACGATGGGCCGATCGCAGTGGGGGTACCTCGAGAACATGACTCTGCCCTCCCTTCTGGACTGCTACGGCTGGCCTTTACTCATGGCCGTTGTTATTGCATAAAGTTAGCACATTCAAACAACCACAAACAAAAGAGAACGGCGGTCTAGACTGCGTCCCTGTTAGCAAAGTACAGCACCAAAATACAATATTGATACTAGCTTACCCGGTCTATGCGTTACCGAAGCTGTTTCTAGATTCCAGATAACAACTGTGACAGCTAACGGCAGACCTCGTACATCGTAGGCCTTTCTTTATCTGCAGCCGCAACTCCAATTCGGCTGGACATTCCAAAAAATCAACGGATCAATGGTGCAGTGGTTTCATCACAGTACGACTCGAAAACGTATTCGGCCGGCGACAAGTAGAAGTACTGCGCAGTCGGCTATCCCGAGCTGCAATATTCTCCCTCTGTGCAGTACGGAGCAAAGAAGAGAAGCAATATCGTCAATATTGTGTCATTGCTCTGTAGAATGGCTTCGTCTCGTAGCAAACAGTCTTCCCCGTGAATAGATGTTGATCTTAGCTAACAGAATCTTCCCCAGACGGGCCCGACACCCAGGACAGCAGCAGACTCCAGCGCGAAGGATCCCAGAGGGTCCCAGCACTAAATCAACTTGTTCTTCAGCGAGTCCAGCAAGTCACAACCGAGCATTACTCGTGCGCAATCAATGCCAAACGTAATGGAAACTACATACTCCATGTTGTCTTGCAACTATGCAACGCTCTCCGTAGTTATCCAAACACTGCGTTTTAATATTAATTTGAACTGCCTGTTCTTTTTACATGCACTATCACGAGACACGAAAGGGGCAATTGGCAACATGAAAATGAGGCAAAATAAAACATACCAATAGATGCGTAGGTGGAAAGGGGCGTATTGGAAACATCTCGTGGGCATGATTCATTGGTTTTGATATGCGCCTACAACAGTAAACCGATAGTGGCAAGCAACCACGAGCCGTGTTGACACAGCGAGGTAAGGTTTAAATCCTTCTAGAAAACGACGTCGAAAAACTCCCGAGCACATCTGTACTACGGAGTGTGTAGATGCAGGCCAAGTAGAACAAGCCAGCGGCTGCACGAGACTAGACTGGATAAGATACCGGGAGCAGTATCTGTTTTACCATGTACTACTCTGCAGAAGCGAGAGTTTGCATATGGAAAAAAAGCCTGAATAGAAAAGAGAAAGATGGACAGAGAGGGTCGTTCGTGCCAAGCAGACAATTTGCTCACTCGGTCGAACTATTTCGTCTCTGGTGAGGTTACATGATACGTAGTCTTAATCTCACGGGCATCTCAGTCCGGCCAACTGGGCACCACAACACGAGCACACCATCACGGAGGAGAACCCTAGTGGAAAAGAGTGGGCGTCTATCAATAAACTTCTTCCAGAATGCTTCTACACCACATCGCCCGGTAGACTGCCGTTATCGTGTCATTGCTGTCTTGTTATTGCCATATCGCCACCCTCTCGCCTGCAGTTACTCTTTTCTGTTTTTGTATGTTATTCCAAATCCTCTCCATTTGCGGTACGTCCTCACTGCTCCTACGCATGACCTCTGCTTATTCGGGCAGTGCCACGGCGGACTGTCAGACCCAAGTAACGACAATCCCAAAGGAATGCTGGAGTCGGTGGCATTGGCAGCCTACGCAGCAAGGGTTAGAATCACGCATAAATGGAATAATGAAGCAGGTTATCAAAGGCATCAAAGAACATTCATCAAGAATATAGTCAAATTGGGTATTATGTCAGCTTCTCCGAAACTGCTATGTAATACATGTTCATTGTGATTTTCTCCCGTCCCTCCCTTTCTCCCCATAACCCATGTCCTAGTCGCGTGTCTTCCTTCCCGCTTTCGTCACCGAGCCTCTTCGTCTCGGGTGGGGACTTCTTATTACTTTTGCTGCATGGTATTCTTTTTACCCTTGTCCTCTTCCCCTTTCTTCCTCTGCTCCGAAGTGTCCCTAGGTGTAAATACATGTACTCCGTAAATCTACTCTGGTACATACAACATAGTACATGCTACACTTCCACATTCCATCTACTCCGTATGCACTCTTTGGGTCGAATCTAGCTGACGACTTTCGACACTTTGCTTCCCCGTGAACTCAGCGCAGAGCCGACGCCATCCTACTATGTTCATTTTTATATATTCTTCCTTATTTCTGCTCCTCACATTGCGGAGTATCTAACAGTACAGAGTACGTCTCTGCAAACTGCGCACGTCCTTGTCTTCCCTGTCGCCAAGCTGGCGACGTTGCTGCATTCAGTATGGTGTAATACACCTAGAGATAGTGATGAGGTGGCGAATGAAGGTTGGTATATATTACAATGTGGTTTGTAGTTTGTAGTTTGTATTTGCATTCGAATCTCGTACTTGTATATCTGTATTTTCTACTCCTAAAAATACAAATATACTGGCTGGTGGTCATGTGCCAGAGCTTGTCCAAGCAGATGAAATTTCATGTGCAAATAAAGTAAATGACGAAGCTGATTCGAGCTTATGACTGCAAATTCAGTATACAGACACAGCCACCGACGTTGTTGTCAAGCTTCTGCCGTCTTGTCAAAGTCTTGGTGTCTCACCTCAAGCCTTGTCGCCATATCTCCGTCTTGTGCTTTCTTATTCTTGGCTGCGATCGAAAATTCTGGGCCCTTGGCAGAGCATTACCGAAACAAGGAGATTAATCAGCGAGCTTGAGAAGCGTCAAAATGATAGGAAAGTAGCCAGCGAAAACTGGATTAGTTGGTGGGTTACTCGTTCCATGAAATGTGCATTCATTATTTTTGCATCTTGACTCATCTTGACTCGATCTTGAGCAAGAGTTATTTAGCGTTACCGAGGTGTTGTGCCTGAGAGGACTGACAGCTGTGTCATCTGAATGAATATACTGTATAACTTCTAGTCCGTCTTATATACATGTAAAAATGGCTGGCAAACATGTGCACGATACACGGAAGTATGAGTGCCGACCACGACATTCTAATCAGAAATCTCAATCACTTCCGTGTCAGAAATCTCAATCACTTCCGTGTCAGAAATCTCAACCACTTCCATGCAAGCAATGTCGACCCCAGCCTTCCTCTGCTGTCGCGAACCTCGCCCTCTGGCCCGCTTCGGCCCTTTTGGTGATTGTTGTGCTTCGCCGGGCTCGTCCTGTAGAGCTCTCTTGGGCGTCTTCGAAGAACCCGGCGACGGCGGCGTTTGCTCTTGTTTCGGCTGTGGGACTTGGTTCTCGCCGCTGTCGTCAATGTTCTGCCACGGGCTCTTTGCTATCAGGGACACGATGGATTCGCCCTCGCTGCTCCCGAAATATGCCAAGATGCCGGGAGCGAGACTCTGCATATCCACCCCGACCGAGTTCCCCTTCGCGATGACCGCTTTTACCGCTGCCTTTCTCAATCGCATGCACTTTGTTCCGACAGGCGCACACTGAAGCACTCTCTGGAAAGCGAGTACGAGCTCGTCTAGCTGCATGACAGTCTCCGAGTCCGCCCCAGATAGAAATGTGTCGATAACTTTGACGAAATCTTTAGTGGGTAGAGGACTGGAATAGACTGTCTTAAATATATCCAGAAAAATGTGCGTGAGTGGAAACAGCATTGGTTGATGAGATGTTGGGTTATCACTTCTGTGATAATGTGCGATTCGCTGAGTTCGGTCGGCCCCCCTTTTCAGATAAGTAATCATGAGCGACTCTCTGTCACTAGAACCAACAAATGACCTTTTTGTGTCCCGACTGCCACCCAAGTATTCAGACACATCAATGAGCCAAGCCGTCGACTCCCCAATAGGTTCGTTGGCATCATAGCCCGCGTTGAGTAGAGCTTTCCTGATCTCGATTTGACAATCATAGCTCATTGACTTGGCAACTTTGATACCCATAGGCAAGGCTGGCATATCTCTGAAAAAGGAAGGGTTCCTCTCCAGTTGGGCTGAAATATACTTGTATAATCCGAGTTCGAAGAAGTGACGCTGCAAGTAGGGGCCCAGAAGGTCAAGCTCTGTAGATGCGGTGGGTGTCCGTATAGCAGATGCTGCCATATCCTTCAGAAACACCTCGCGAACAGATGAAGGATCTCTGACTGCTCGATCTTCAGGCGTGTCCGTAAAAGTAGAAAGCAGCAAAAACACATACTCTTCATCTGCTTCAAGAGGAGAGTGTGCATACATTAAGCACTCCTTATACATGTCAACCACAAATCCTCTTGACCTACCTTGACTTGGCGATGCCAAAAGACATCGGAAGGAATATACGAGCGTTTTCAAGTATGCCATCGTGGTACTGTAGTGTTCGCCTCCGGCTTTATCGACCAAGTACTTTTCCATCGACTCAGTTTTGAGATAGTCAAAAGCTGTGCGGTGAATGAAGTGAACTTGGCTCGTATCAGTTCCAAGAAGGCCTCCGCAACGTGCATTTATTCGGCGGCGGTACGACTCTAGACGGCTCTCGGATTTATCTGACCACATGTCTGGTTCTAGTGGTTGATCGAGAGCATAGTTGCTGTTTTCGTCTTCGAGTTCTCGAGCGTAGAATGTCCAGTTTTTCTGTCATTGTGAGAGAGTGCAAATCGAAGAGTCCGTGACATGTATCGATAGTCGGCAGGCTCGACGAGGTCGAGCATGTGCTTGTAGAATAGCTCAATCTCGGTAGGGAGACTGCTGAGCCGTCTCCGCAGGTCGTCGATTGTGTCGCCATTTGTGAGGCTGTTCCGAAGTGATGTTGTGACGAGAAACACCCATAAGAAGACGCCCTTTGCGCGCTCTGTGATGGATGATATGAACTCCTCTACTGCTTCTGGTGGTATGTGGAGCTTCTCCCACCTACAGTAGGAGGTGAGGCGACTTCGAGTGTAGTTCATGATGTCCTGGAACGTCGCTTCGTGTATGTATAGTGTCGAGGCTGGATTTTGGTGAAGAGCATCTGCAAACACGTTCCACGGTCTGCTGGAGACACAGCATTTGAGTTGTGGCGAGGAAGAGATCTTATCCAGGAGGTGGCAAAGCTCCTTTCAGTCGTCTGTGGATTTGCCATCAAACTCATCGAGGCCGTCGATGAAAAAGCAGTACTTTGTAGTCATGTCGGGATGCTCAGCCAGAGCCTCCAGGCCAGCTCTCATCTCTTTGATCGTCCAGTCCTCTTTGCCGGGTAAATCCCACTTCACCAGATTTTGCCATTGGGTAGGAAACACGACAGAAACGAGCTCGGGCTGGCGCTCTAGCACGGAGTAGAGCAATGACTGCAGCAGACCCCTAATCGACTTCTGCATGGAAGTGACCGCGTTCCAGAAATAGTGCATTGCGGTGACGACTTTGTTGGGCTCGGCCCATCTTTCCAGTGCTTCAGTCGTCTTCTTGTGTTCCGCGACAAACTTCATGAACGTAGACTTTCCCGACCCTGGCTTTCCAGTCATCCAAAATGTGCCGCTACCTGAGCAGAGCCATCTGTAGAGAAGACCCGACTTTGCGGCTGAAATACCCTCCCTGGGCGCTGCAGGTTCAAACATCCACTGGAAGGTGGCAGCGTGTGCTTCGGGGATGGCCTCATACCGGTTCATACGGTCACCGTAGCGCAGGCTCTTGACGAAATACTGCTCCTTCATAATGGCGTTGATGTCCTTTTCCACCATGGATAATTGCAAAAACATGTTTACGAGGCCTTCAGACCCAGAGCCATAGGCGTCATCTTCGGTAACTGCAAATGCCCAACGCTGAGATACCGAGCTAGTATTCCGCGGCAGAGTTTTGAGGACGTCCATGATTTCGTCAAGCCGGGCTGTGTGGTCGCTACTGGTGCTAGCGGCGCTTGTTATGATGTTTTGCATGACAGAGAACAAGTCTGACATCTTAGCACTGTATTTGTTAGTAACTTTTAGGAAAAAGAAGCAGGCACACCTAGTGCAATAACATCAGGACATCGTCCGAGGGAACTCACTTGATCAGCGGCAAAAAATGAAGACCATCATTGTCTAAAACCGCTTGAGGCTCTCCTCAATCTCCGCAATCTTCTTTTCGGCAAACACAGCCCTCAGTGCAGCCACGGTAGCCTTGAACCAGAGGCCAGCTTTTCCTGCCTGGCCAGGCTTCAGACGGAAGCTGTCGACCAGCGCCAGTAGGCGATCGCACACCAATTTGCACTCGCCAGCCATCGCTTCGATGGCTTTTGCGTGGCCTTCTACCTGCGCATTATGCTGCGAGCCTCCAGTGAAGCCTCTATGGCCTAGAGTCGGTGCTATATTGCCTCGGCTACCGGCGTGTCTTTGTGGTTGGGGTAGTGTCGCGGTGAAAGTCTGCAGCCTCTTGTAGACTGTTTCCAACTCGAGGGTACGGTTTGATGCTCCGCCAGCCGATGTGGTAATTTCGTTCACTGTGCTGATGAGCCCCGAAGCAAAATCAACAAACTGCACCACGTTGCCAGCGAGGCCAAGCGCGGTGAGGGGCTCCATGGTGCAGCTGCTGAGAACTGAAGAAGGAACAGAGGGAGGGCAGAAATGGGTAGTACTTGAGGACGGGGTCTAAATCCCTGACTTATGCTCCGAAACAAGATCGCAAATTTTTGAGCCGCAACAGCCACAGTGCCCATACAGGCGGCCTAGCCGTCGTGGCCGCCGACTTGGCTTAGGCAACTAATGTGCCTTGGGCTGAAATACGACCCAAAGACTCGTTCAAAAATGACAAGTTGGCGCGGCATGGTTCGCCTACATAAAGCTTTTCACCATGATTCGCCAGGCCACACATCTAAAGATTGGGCGTAACGCCCGATGCAGTCATCATTTGTTGGATCTCACCTCTTGCGAGAAGCAACCAGAGGGTATGAATTACAAAAATGATGCTTGTATTGAAGTATACAGTGCCGCCCTCAGAATTAATTGTCGTTGTAATATTTGCGACTACAGTAGAACCACACTACTCAGATATCTGCCAGCGACGTATCTGTTCCAAGGGCAGCCGACTCTTTCTCGGACTGTGAGTAGTTGCACGCATTTGATTACCTCGATGAAAGCACCACTCTCCAAGTCGGATATCACTGTAGTTTCCATTCTCGCTGGGGCCTTTGGGTCGTCATAAAATGGTAATAATGGGTGCACACCTCCATGAGCATATTGTCGATGGTGCAGAAACTTGACCTCCATTACCAGCTGAGCATCGACAGACCGCGCCATTGGAGGCTTATACGTGCCATAGGCGGCGACTCACCTGCGTCCAAGAGACTTTTCTTTTCCAATGCCGTTACGAGGCACGGATGCATCCCATCTGACCCGTCGGTTTCAATATTGTCCGGGACAATCAGTATCAATCGCCTAGCAAGCTTCTGCCCTTTTGGGCCAAACACCGGACCTGATAGATCTGAGTAATTTAAAATATCGATGCGTTTGCACCGGTACTCGGCTGTGGCTATATTTGCTTACTTATATCCCTACCGATTCAGATGTTTACAGTTTATAACTGGTATCAGGCAGGCATTTATCTAACCTGGCTGGGCTATACCTCGGACCTGGTTCTAGCCCATCGATGTATCGCACAGCCGGCACTTATAAAGCTTGTCCGGGTGTATGGGTTAAACAACCTTACTACGCTGCATCCACCATCCGTCAGGGTGTCTGACAAGTTGCAAGTGTTCTGCTTTAAAGCCCTCCACAAAGCTGCTGGGCCGGCCCGTAAGCTCTAACACGCCACGCTAAGCCACATGTTAGCGGTAGAGAAATCAGTGCGGCTGGCCAGCTTCTTCTGTCGGCCCCAAAGCTCTGCGGCGGCGTAATTGTCTTCAAAAATACTGATAAAAGAAATTCGCCAGCTAATTAAATCACACAGCTGCAGACGAAGTGCGTCCGAAAATCAAGCAACTGGAGGCAGGCCAGCTAAAGACACGGCTTGGTTATGGTCTACACTATCCAGCGTATACTTTGCCTAATATGGGCTCTCGCTACGATGGAGGCTTCGCGCCAGTTGGAAAGATAGCTGCCAGAGCGAGACCAGGTCAAGATTGCTCATGGCCTCGTTGGCAGTCATCTCGATATGGGGACGGCTGCTATCTTGTGGCGATAGTTTGTCTGCCATTTTAGACAACACTTTACCGACCGCCCAAATATCATTATATTTCCTGTCCTTTAGAGGCGCCTCCAAAGGATTCAGAACTTGCTGCATAGCAAGCGATACCCACTGGTAGGTAACACCGCCCGCCCCACCAACGTCAATGAGAACCAAATTGCCGTGCTTGTCCAACACGGCGTTTGACGGCTTGATGTCCATGTGTGTAGGGTCCTGGTCGTGCAATGTGGCGACGGCGGTGCAGAGCTGGGCCGCCCTCTGTCGCCAAGGCGGTGGCGCAGCGCCGGCATTGCTGTTTTCCTCGTAGTCAGCCTCGAGCGCTGCGGCAAGGGTCCCGTTCGGGTGGTGCTGGAGGAGAACTCCGCGGAGGACGCAGGTTGCTGCTTTGCTAGCGCCCGAACTGTATGGGTTGTCCGACACAACTGCGGCGACAAGGCGCACAATGTTGCCTTGGCCGCCGATTCTTTCGAGAACGCGCAGCTCTTGTCGGAGCGCTTCGCTGTCCTGTGCCATATAAATGAGTCTATCGATGGTTTTCAAGGCGTACGTATGCGGCTCAGAGGCTACGCGCGCTGTAGAAGCGGCCACGGCCAGCATGTCTAGAACACAAACATCGGCATACTCGACAAGACGCGTCGCCGTCGCCATGCCTATTCCCACGCCGTCGCACGGGGGACTCATAACACGCGGGGGGTCCTCACGCTTGTCGGCGAATGCCGCGTAACAGTCTGGGTTGAACGCGTGCCCCCCGGGGAGCAGGCTCATACACAAACTGCACTGCCGCCGGCATCGCATCTGTACTTGCTACATGCCCGTAGACTTCCGTGACTGTATCTATCAGGAGTGATAGCAATCCAAAGTCAATAGTGCCCGCACAGTTGGGGAAGCTTGGAAATGGAGAGATACGATGCCCACGCAGCAACAGGTGCAGGGACTTCGGTCCTCGGTGTCGCATGTTGAGATCATGGTGGCAAGTTCGGATGTACAGACCCCTGCCAGCGACAGCTTAAGCGCAACCAAGTGCAAATGAACAAAGATCACACTGAGCTGCTCAAGATAATGCTCAGTATGTCTTTTATCTATCATACGCTTTGAACAACGCTCAAATTTTGTGGCTAACAATCTAGAGTATCAACAAAACAGATAGGCGCCCGTGTCGACACCAATGTAGTTTTGACCGATCTTCAGTTATCAGACATCATGTCAACCCTTGAGCAAGCCCCCTTTTCACGACCAGATACATTACTGCATGAATCAATTATCCTTGGACATTGCGATCAACGTGTTCGTGGTGCACTCGTGGCATCTGGAAACAGGCCTGTGCCGGTGTGGGAGACCGCCACATTTCAGTCCTGGAGGAAGTCTGTGTCTCGCCATTCCATGATTGTCGCGTCTGGAAGCCGGAACAGTTGGCTTTTAATCCGGGCGTTTCTTCCGGGCGCTGTCGACTGCATACGGACATATGATGTTCCCGTCCTCTGGGCTATTCGTGGCCTTGGCCCGGCGTTGGCCCGGCTTTGGATCGAGCTGCCGTTTCCTATGTGCGTGCCGCCAAGTATCTGTCGTATCAAACAATGCGAACTGCCGGCACACATGCAGAAAGGTCCATGGCTATCACTTGTTCAAAGGTGAAGTCTATACGCGACGACGACCGTATTGAGTGGATCAATATCATGGCTGCAACACTCTCGAGACTGCGAATCGTTTATTTTGTTGGCGAATCGGACTTTCTCGCTCGTGGTACTTCAGAGACCCGATTCAACACCTCGGCACATAACTGGGGATATGCTCACACTTAAAGTAGGGGGGCCGCGAGTACCGGTGAGCAGAGCTCGTTATGTCCCGAGTGTCTAGAATAGGGGGCTATACACACCGGGATGCGGCGCAGTCTCGGTACATGAAAGTCAAAGGGATAATGCAAGTAGTAGCTTGAAATGTTATGAATCAAATGCAGCAGAAAATTAATAATAAACTAACCTGTAAATCAGGTGGTTTCGAAATAAGTTGTCTCGGATCTGGTTTAAAACCCCAAGAAATATCAATCTTCCGATTTTAACATTAGAAAAGAAAATAGTCCATACCTCGCCGTCATAATATACTATAAAACTTTAAAAATTGACTGGCTCTCTGACTCCTTCAACAAAGGACTTTCTAAAACAAATGACCAGCTCTCAAAAACTTATATTCAACCCGAGAACCATAAACGATTCCGAATAAAAATCAATACAGAGTTTTCTTTAGAGACGAGTTCCTGCAGTCGGAACCCAAAAGCGATGACATCCCTTCCATCAAAGCGAGAAGGAAATTACGTCAAAGACAACTCCGAAGAGACGATGGGAAAAGGGACGTTGGACGAGACATGGAGCGAGAGGAGAAACAACACGAGGAACAGTCCAAGATCAAAACAAGGAACTGGCCATTAAGCGGACAATATGACGACGATACAAAAGACATCTTTCACCGCTTCACAAAGTACTTTCTAGATACGCCGCAAAACAGGCATCGAACGGTCGACAAGAAACGTTTCCTGTCCTTGTTACGAGATCACACGTCGTATATAGGCTCGAAAGGAGCTCCGATCATCGACAAAGGCCAAGACAAGAAGCACCCCAGAACTATGTCTGGGTTCAGTGGAACAAACCTACCCTCCCCCAGGGGAAGCTGTCAAGTCGGCCAGCTACATATATACATAGTCTCGTATTAAGCCAGCGTGCCGCTTTTTTTGTGACCGCTCTATGAGAGACAGGAGGCCACTGTTGTCTGCTGATCGACTGGGTGGTGAGGCAGTCTACATTCTACGGACTAGGATACGCCGGCCTGCTTGAGAGTGAGAGAATGGCGAGACGTTAAAGGGGCCAACCAGATGTACCGAGCCGGGCACTTGGTAATTTGAATTATGAATTAAATCAAGGATTAAATTAATTACGTGGTTGAGAAATTGCACAGAATCGCAGAGTACTCAAAACATCACACGAAATCAAAGTAATGGCCTCGGCGCTCACCGAAACAAGATCACCAAGATCACCAAGATCTACAAAACAACTCGTTTGTCTTACTTTTGGTTGTTTGTTTGTTTTCTAGAAAAAGGGAAGCTCGTGGAAGAATCTCCGCAAAAAACATACCACTCAAAACAGGTAATTCCGTTGCAATAACAGCAAGGGGAAAAGCAGCTCCCCGTAGTCATGCGCATTGTGTTTTAAAGTTTCAGAGGAACACGCCGCTGAACAAACCACAACCCAGCCGAAGCAGCTCTTGGCGGTCATGCGCCAGTTTCGATACTCGTATTTTGTTGAGAATGTTCGTATTCATAAGAAACAGGAATTGATCGCCAGAGGTTATTCCATTTCCGATGGCAGACAATTGCCGGGCTGCGGGAATCCCTGGTCATAATACTATGTACAAGTAGAGACAAAAGCAGAGAAAAGGGGGGCTCAGAGGCCCAGCAATACTCGGTACATTCTACATTCTATGTACCAAGAACCACCAATAGGGGAAGAATGCGATACGAGAAGGAAAAGAAAAAACAAAGGAGCAACAATGGAGACCGATCTAAGCCGCCTCCCCAGGAACTACTCTGGACAGGAACCGCCGCCTCCGAGCTAAGCCTTAAGTGCGATCTGCAACGTCAGTGACGTACACGGTACTGTTGACAGCAGCAATCTTCAATACGAGATCCGACGACGATCGACCCGAGGGCAAAGTTCCAAGACAGTAGGCAGATCCAGCAGCAACCTTGATGTCAGCCAAGGGGCAATACCATGTCTAATTGAACGTTGAAGAACTGCTCGAAGTGGACGAAAAAAAGTATAAAAGATCGTGATGCCCTCCCTTTGAAGAGGGCATTTGATTCACTCATAACTACATCATTCACAATCACAAACACTTCTACACTCTTAACTTTCACTCCCACTTTCACTTTCTATAACTTTTCAAGTTACCACCCAACCGCAAAAATGATGTTCTCTGCTGCCGCCATCCTTTCCGCCGCTGTCGCCGTCTCGGCCAGCCCCCTTGCTGCTCGCGCTGAGCCCATCTTTGCCGTCTCCGAGTTCGAGGCTGGCTGCATCCCCCACAGCTCCCAGTGCCGGTAAGTCTGCAGCTTTTGACTCGCCACGAAACGCACAATACTAACTTTCTAGCTACTCGTTTGGCGTTCTCCAGACCGGCAACGGCGAGACCATCCCCGTCGCCTGTGTCCTCCTGGCCACCTCCAACGGCGACCTCCCCGACGTCACTGACGCCCCCTGCTCCGACTCGTCGCGCACTTTCTCCGTCGTCCGCGGCGACGACGGCCTGACCCTTACCGTCTCGCAGCCCGTCTCCCCCTCGAGCAACCAGACCGCCTCGCACCTGCTCCCCAGCAGCGAGCTGGTCACGGCCACCCAGCCCAACGCCGAGGTCGAGAGCTACAACGGCCCCGCCTCTTTCACCCTGGACGGTTAAGCTTAGGCAGCCAAGTCTTACACAGAGCGCCCGCAGCCTCTGTGAGGGGGAGCATCGTTGACGATGCAGGATATAGACGGAGAGAAAATTTTATTCCCAACAAGGGCCGTCACAAGTAGCATTCAACATCACTAGCATCGACCAGCCTGTAATTTCTATTATAATATACTATTTGCATTGCACCAATTTCTGCTTCATTTGCACTGTGACCATGGATGGAATATTGAAAAACATGACTCGCTAGTTGTAGATTCGACATGCCTCGGCACAATCATCAACACACTCTGCCAATGCTGGGTTGCCAGGCACAGGTCGGCTTCGCGGGCCGAGTGATGTAGCAGCGTGGATGGCCCTCGGAAGTACAAGCCCCAGGCTTGGCTGTGTGGCGGCACAGAAAGAAGGTTTCGGAGACTAAAAAAGCTAAATGTCAAATTGGCAATGGCAGGCTAACGTCGAATCGGCCAGGTATTATTAGAACTGAGAACAAAGGAATCGTCGCTTGGCTGACATCAAGAAAATGTGGGGGCCGAAAACTATAACGACCATCTCCGAACCTGTTACTGCTACGTTTTAAACGCAAACTGACATCATAAATTCGTATCCCCTATTGTTGCTATACAGGGAAACTAGCATCCGACTATACTAGCAAACTGGGCGCCCTCCAGAACCGGCGCTTGGACAGATGTTTCCTCGGGATCCAGCACACCGGCACGGTATCGCGCCAGCCATACAGCATCGGGATTGACGACAGCCAGCGCACCAAACGCCCGGTCGACAACTGGCCGTGCAATGACATTGGATGTCAGGCTGGGCTCCAGCAGACCCACGATCTCATCATAGACCAAGTCGTCCACCTTGACATGTGACACGATATCCGTGAGCAGCCCGACGACGGCCTCCCAGATCTGGACGGCCTGTGCGAACCGGCCCATTCCGGAGATCTCCATCGATGTAGATGATGACATAGTAGTAGTAGTAGGAGATGACGATGTGACAATCTCGTTTGTGACAGTAGCCTGATTTTGTGTAGACGCTCGTCCGTGCATGTGGATGACAGACGGCCGGCCGCCAATCAGCAGGTTTCGCGACGGCGGCGTCTTGGATACGGTCTTGGCCGAGCGGGCTCTGACGGCGCGCTCGGCCTGGTCGCGGGCGCGCACACACCATTTGGCGAGCTGCCCGGTGCGCCACTCGTCCTTGATGCGCGTCGACAGGAAATCGCCCGCGCTGGAGCACAGGGCCCCCAGTGCATGGCACGCTGCGACAACAACATAAGGTTCGCCGTCATACAGCCGAGGCACGACGACGGGCCACACGGTGTTGACGAGCGGCAGGAAGGCATTCTCGTCGGTGCCGCCGAGCGCAGGAGCGACTGTCGCAAGCAAATCCAGTAAAGACTTGCGCAGAGATGCAGTAGGCGATGTGAGGTAGTGCTGGGTCAGGGTGGTGATACGCGCGAGCAGGGCATATGTCGGCGTCTTCGGGTCTTCTGGTTTGGTGTCGTCTTCTTTTCGTTCTTCGGATGGTCTTTCATCCTCTTGTCCATTCTGCTCCGGATTCTCCCTCTGCTTTAAGAGCGTGTCGGCATCGGCCCACGGCTGCTTGGGGTGTCCCCTAATGACCTCTTCTTCGCTCTCGTTGCCGTCGCCGTCATCTTCTCTTCTTCTCTTTTGCCGCCGGTCGAGAATCCCGACAAGATCAGTAGTTGTCGGAACTTCTGGTCGTCGTTTCAGATGTGTCTTTTCAGTGCCTGCTGCGCCTGCTGTGCCCTTTGGCGCCTCCAGCATGGCCCGTGCTTGCGGCGCGACGCTCTGCTGCACGACCTCGCCTAGCACGCCAAACAGGCTCTCGACGAAGAGGGGGTACCCGTGGTAGTTGTCGAGCGCCGCAAAAATGGATGCCACCACATCGTCCAGGTAGGGCACAAGCCGCGGGCCTGCCAGTCGGATCATCATGGTGAGAACCTGTGTCGACGCCGGCGAAATGTCAAACGTGTTGAGCCGCAGCGACACCGAATTGAGCATGTAGTCGACGTTGTCGATAATAAGCTCCGACACGCTTCCGCCGCCATAGCCACACGACGCTGCAATGCTGTTGAGGGTGAGCACGGCGTGCGACCGGAGCTGTGGCTCATTCGAGCCTAGGTATGTTGCAATGGGGTACAGCACATCAATCAGCTCAGGCCGGAATGACTCCTTTGACTTTGCCGCCGCATATGCAGTCACCTCGAGCGCAATAGCGCCCGTGCGCCAGTCTGTCTGCTGGAAGCCGTCGTGGATGTCCGAGTGTTCTGCGAGTGCCGAGACAGAAAAGGTATAGAGGTCCTCAAAGACTAGGTCAGCTTCCGAATCGCCGCCAGCATCGGCATAGGACGACAAGTCGAGGAACGAGTCCTGGCTGTCGTCTTTTTGTGATGCCGCCTTGACCAGCTCAAAGGAGAGCCAGTAGGCCGCCACCTGGTCGAGGCCGTCTGCGTCGCGCACAAAGTCGAGCATCTCAGCCGCCAGCCGCGTCTGCTGCGCTGCCGAACCTACATGCGACAAGAGATCCAGCATGGCCGCCCGCGTGCCCTTTTGGCTGCCGAGAGATAGCATAATGGGCTTGTAGGGTGTAAATACAGCGATTGCGCCAGTATTCTCCGTGGTGGCTAGTGCCAGTATATCGTCAGAGACGGCCTCGACTGCAGCGACGGCTCCCGTCTTGGGCGGCTCGGCTGTGAGCACCAGCGTCACGACACTGTCTCGCAGCGCAGCCGTGAGCGATGCCTGCAGCGTGGTCGAGTCGATCTGGAGCGTTTCGAGCACGCTGATGGCCTGCTGCAGGTTGCGTATTGAGCGCTGCTTGGCGTCTTCCTCGCTGGCCTGCATGGCGCGCGGCAGACTGGTGGCCCAGTTGTAGGCTGTCGTTTTGATCACGTCGCACAGCTCTGGGTACAGCATGGCGAGGTCCTCGAGCGTTGTGAGGGTCAGCCCCGGCCGCTTGACTCCCAAGCTAGCCGCGTCGCCCTTGGGCTGCGACGTGACGATGGCGGTCTCGACGAGGATGGATGTTGATTCGTGCAGCGAGGCATGGCACTCGTCGAGCAGGCCGACGCAGAACGTCTGCACGGCATCTCGCACGTCCTCAGCCTCGTGGTTGCGCAGTTTCAGAACGGTCGTGAGGGCGATCTTGACCTGGCCTGCTGTTGCATTGAGCCACGCTGCATTTAGTGGCTGCCTTGTCGGCAGTTTCGGAAGTTTTGTCTGCGTTTGTTTTGGTGTGGAAGTCGGCTTTGATGGGAGCAGGTTGCCAGCAGCCACTGCATCACTGATAATCTCCTCATCTGCCTCCTCCACCTCCTCCTCGTCTTCTATTTGTTCCGTCTCTTTCTCGCTTGTCTCCTCCTCCACCTTAGCTATCCGCCGCGTCTGCAGATCGCCCAAAGTGTTGACAATAACGGCAAAGAGCACCTCGAGAGCGCGCACGACTACCCGCCGCGGCGATTTTTGGGCTCCCGGCTGGCCGATAACGCGCACCAGCGCCGAGACCGTGCCCGGCAGGAAACTAGCAAGGGCCTGTAGGTCTTTGACAGTAGTGTAGAGCGCATCAATGCCGGAGAGGGCTTCGAGCTGGATGGCTGGGATGATGGAGTCGGTAGCGCCCTGGAGCATGATGGTAACAGCGTGCGCCAGCAAGGGCACAGCACTGGTGTCGACGAGGGGGGCCGAGGATGCGGCGCCGGCAGCTTTAACGAGCGCAGCGAGGGCGCGGTATGCTTCGAGGGCGAGCTCCTCCGGCGCGTCGGTAGCTGTCGTGTTGGCGGCGAGGGTGGCCAGCATGACGAGCAGGCGCTGGGCATTGTCCTTGGCGATGCCGGCCTTCCAGCCGCTCTGGATGAGCACGCGAGTGCATTTGGTGGCGCTCTCGACGACGCGGGCTGTGAAGCGTTTCGGTAATGGTCGCGAGGAGGAGACTGAGGCTGAGGGCTCGCTGGCGGACTGGAGGATGGCCAGAAGAGGGAAGAAGACATAGTCGGCAATGGAGGCGTCGATGACGGAGGCGTCGTAGTTGGCCTGGTCGACGAGGATGGCGTAGATGTCGTCAATCTTGCCGGCGAGGTCGATGTCGTCCGGCTTTTGCCCAGACGTCGCCGTCGCCGGATTCGGCCGCCGCAGAGCCTGCACGACGGCGAGACAGCATGGCTTGAGCTTGCCAAAAAGGCTCGACTTTTGCGTCGACGAGTTGCGAAACGCCAGCGACTCCATTTTGGGTGGAAGCGAAAGGAGGCAGTCTATGCCCGGCCGATCATCGCTTGCAGAAACGCGTGCATCCAGGGTGTCGTCGTCTACAGCACATTAGCCTTAGCTATCAGCGTCAGCAGAGGCGCTATCTCAGCTATCAGATCTTTAGCGGGGGTGGGGCCAGGCCGTTTGGCGTCATTGTGCGCAGAAGCTATCGGCAGTATTGGTGGAGCCTGGCCGCCTCGCAGCTGCGCTCCTGCCGGTTACAGCAGGTATACGCGTTGCGCCATCGGACCCTTTAGGTAATCGAGTATTTCTACTGTATATAAGTGTGCTTGCTCTTCTTATCTGATCTTGACATCCAAGACTCGTCATACTCTCAACACCATCTACAATGGAGCTCTTCTCGGACGCCGTGCCTGAAAAGGACAACTTTGACAAGACGCCGTTCTCGGTGACGGTGCACCCGTACGACTCGCCCACGCGGCAGTCGTGCGCCTACGAGCTCACGACGCCCAATTCGGCAGGCGCGCGCAATGCGCTGGTCTTCATCGGTGGCCTGACCGACGGCCCGCACACAACGCCGTATATCCGCAAGATTGCGCAGGAGCTGGCAAAGACGGTCGACCTGAGCTACTCGGTGTTTGAGCTGCGCATGAGCAGCTCGTTCTACGGCTACGGCTTCAAGAAGCTAGCCGACGACATCGCCGACCTGTCTGCGCTCGTGAAGCACCTACGCGAGAACCTCAAGAAGGAGAAGGTTGTCTTCCTCGGCCACTCGACCGGCTGCCAGGACCAGATGGCGTATGCGCGCGCACTCAAGGAGGGCACTGCACCGGCCGTCGACGGCTTCATCCTCCAGGGCCCCGTGTCGGACCGCGAGTGTCTGGCACCCCACTTCAAGCCCGGCGAGTACGACAAGACCATTGCCGCCGCCGAGCAGATGATCAAGGACGGCAAAGGCGATGTGCTGATGCGGCCCGAGGATCTGCCCGAGATGATCACGTTCCCCCATACTGCCTACCGCTGGCACTCTCTCATTGGATTCAAGTAGGTCAACTGCCAACATGGCACAAAGTCACAGAGAAAAAACACAACATGAGAAGGTACTGACAAGTTAGTGGCGACGACGACTTCTTCTCGTCGGACCTGCCCGACTCCCGTCTCGAGTCGTCGTGGAGCCAGTTCACCAAGCCCGTGCTCGTGCTGCCGTCCGAGCTCGACGAGTGCGTCCCCAAGACGATCGATGTGCCCAAGAACGTGGCCCGCTGGAAGACCTTCTGTGCCCCCGGCATCTTCAGCGAGCTCTCCGACTCTATCCCGGGTGCCGGCCACACTGTCGACCCGCTCGAGTCCCGGCTCTGGATGGCCGACCGTGTCACAAAGTTCCTGGCAAGCTTGGAGTAGTCAATGGACTTTCATTTGTATTATAGGCATGATAAAATTTTGATAGAATACACTACTGGCTCTTCGCCTCTTTGACTGCCGTTTGCTTGGCGTGCACCATGTCGTCGTGCTCACGGAATATCCGGCACACCTGGCTCAAGCTCTGGTACAGGGCGTCTATATTGTCAGCTGGTGACTTCACTTGCAAACACTTTGGGTGCAACTTACATGCTGGCACCAGCACCCATGGCGCATTGAAGCCAATGAAGTAGACATAGACGTAAAGAAACTCGGGCCGGCAGTGGCCCACACCTTGGCTCACGAGCTCGGAGAATACCGTGCCGTAGTACAGAAGCGTGCCGTAGAGGTGCGCCGTGCTGATAACCGTCTGCATAATGTACCGCAGCCCAGAACTTCCCGCCGGCTTGCCATAGCCCATGACAATGGCAGCGGCCGTCAAGTAGCAGATCGGCCCATAGACGGCTGCCGTGATGCCTTCGATACACAGCATGAATGGGTCGGCAATGACATAGCGCGAATCGGACAGGGCGTACTCTTTCCAGAGCTGCGCCGGGATGGACTGCGAGCCGGCGAACGAGCTGTGCCAGATGACAAAGTAGCCTAGATTAGTTGTAGATGGGCATATAGCGCAGATGGAATCGAGTTACTCACCCTCAAAGAAACAATGAATACCACCGCCTGTTTGTCAGCGATGAGAATATCTCACAAAGACTCTGATGAGCAACTAACATGTAATGAACCACAGGAACAGGGCCTGCTCGCCAAAGGCCGCACTGCTGAAGGACGGCTTGATCCGGCGTGCCAGGAAAAATATGCCGGCCATGTAGGCGCCCAGAATACCGAAGAAGATGGGCAAGATCTTGAGCACGCTCCATGTGTTGGGCGCGTACCCAGGCACATCGAGGCCAGGGGGGTAATATGGGTTGTCGGGGGGCGGCGGTGCCAGTACCTGGCCGGCAAGGTCATAGCCCCGAGCAGCAATGTTTGCAACGGTCATAGTGGATGCGCTGCAGGGTATTGATAAGAAAAAATGAGATCTAATAGGTTTCAGGTCCGGGACGGTGAGATCATAGGTCGACGTTGAGGAAGCGTTGAGATGAAGCCGCTTTGTTTACGCGTGTTCAGTTAGGGTGGCTTCCACTTTAAACCCCAAATTGGTCCCTGGAGCGACACTCGTAGTGGTCCTCACAGGGCATTCGCAGTGGCTAGCCACATGCCACATCCACTTGCAAGTCCAAACAACCAAAAAGAAGCAAAACATATCCAAGAAATGAACGTCAAATCGAACTCAAAATCAAATGGTATAATAGCTAGCTTTCTGGTTCTGTATGTTTCCTACAGCTTTCAAACTTTAGCATCCAAGCATGCCTCCTTTTACACTTCGATCTCGACAACTCCCCCGTTGCCCGGGGCAAAAAGCAAATACAAAAACAAAACTCAGCCTAATGGTCCAATATTCAAAACTAAACAAAATGGTCCAATCCAAAACGATGACAGAGCACCGACTCTCTTTTCATATTCTAAGTCGGATTAAAATAATCGGGCGTAAAGCTCCAGTCAAAATCGTCCATGAACGCATCCCAGTCTATGAGCTGGGCGTTCTCGGCCTGTATGGTCGAAGGGTCCATAGCCGTCGATGAGGCTACCGGTGGGTTACCCGCCGTGCCACCCTGCCGTTTCATGCACGTGCTGGTGGTCGACGTCCGCGATGCCTCAATGTCCCTCTTCCACCGCCGAATGTAGCCAAAGGCGAAGCTCGTGCCGAGCCGGTTCGAGTACTGCGACACGTCCTTCATCGGAATCTCCATGGGCGGCTTCAGGTGGTGGACGGACCAGTACGAATCGATCATCTTGGACGCGCGCTGCGGCAGGTCGCCTTCGTGGACAGAGCATGTCTTGATGGCATAGATGGCGTCCTGCATGAGTGCACCCTTGGAGAGCACCGGCATGTCCTTCATGTACGGCGACAGCAGCACGTTGAGTGTGATGCAGGCCGACGCCAGCAAGGTTCGACAGACAAAATGGGGCGCATAGAACAAAAAGCCGCTTTCTTCTTGAAGCTTCAGGGCTTGACGCACGACGAGTTGGGCGGTGCTATAGGCTTTGAGCACATTACGCTTGAAGATCTCAGAGCTGAAGTCGGACACTGGCATAAAGTAAAAAGCCTGCACATCCTGCAGCGTCGACAGTAGGGTAAAGTAGTCGAGTTCTATTTGTTAGCGATATCCAAACTAGTTTGAAGAGGATAAGAATACACACCTGATATACCGGGGAACAAAAGTCGTTGGACTTTGTCAAACTCCTCCTCAAACATGTCGACAATGTGGTGAGAGATGCCCCGGTTCTCTTCGAGACTGGCAACCGTGGTTTTGCTGACACGGTTGGAGAACCTTGCACATTCTAGCAGAATGATAAAGTTGAGTGGTACCGGTACAGGCGACGTCTGGTCCAGGATCGTCTCGATCGTCTTGTTGAAGAACTGCCCTGTTGCTGGGCAGCCCGTATACGATGCAACCTTTTGCGAGATGATATTGTAGCCCGCCCATGTAAACGTGGCCTCCTCGTCCGTGTTGCGAATCTGAAAGTTGGGGTTCGCCAGCTCGGGGTGCTCGCCCTTGCCCGTGTGCAGTCCAATGAGATAGCAGGAGCTCATGGCAATGGACGAAAAGATCATGGACGGGTCTCTTAAAAAACGGATGGTCGTAAAGGGCCATGCACACAGCAACAGCAGGGCGTTGATAACACCGAGCGGTAGCGGCGGGTTGCCCATGGCGCCCCAAACTTCGGACGGCAGAGACTCGGTGAGGAACGGCAGGACAGACTCGTCACGGCCAAAGCGACGGGCGGCAATTGTGACGATCGTCCAGAACAGAATCGGAGCCGCCTCATAGCACTTGTCCGGGTCGCGTGACCGGATGATGGGAAAGTACATATGGAAGTGCTCAAAGTACTTGTCAAAGTAGTAGTTGATGTCCTCGCCAGAGAACGCCCGAGACTTGAGTGCGCGAGGCTCTGCGGTGCGGCCGCTCATGGATGACATCGTTGTCTTTGGTGTCGGTGTCGTCGTCACCGAAGGCGTCATCACGGGGGGGAGAAGCACCGGCGCATCAAATGGCCGCATGGGCGGCAAGGTATGCGACTGTGATAGCAAGCCATCTCGAGAGTTGATCGGTGGCAGTGTGCGGTTGAAGAGTGGCGAAGGGACCGAGGACTTGCCAACAGCCTCCTTAATACTGCGAACTTCTTGTTGCAGCTCCTCAAGTTTGCTAGCCAGTTAGATATATTCGCAATGAATGGGGCATTGTAAGATGAAAAGACCTGCCTTCTTCGACTGATGCGTTTATGCGACTTATCGACGACGCAGGGCAGCTGCAGCTTGGTGCATCGCATGCATGGCTGGTTCGGGTCGGGGTTGTTGTTACACTTGACCTCTGATATTGTTAGAATTAGAGATGATGGAACATTCGCCCGTATTACGATACTCAAAGACGAACAACGTAACAAAAAAAAAAAAAAAAAGACGTTGACAAGTGACAAGACAGTGCAATGTGGTTATGTGGGGAGTGGACGCCGAGGGGAAGCCGATGGGAGTCGTCTGCCTCGAAAAGTGGACAAGGGCTGAACCCGAATCGGTGCCGATGTTAGAGTCCTTCTCCTGGGAGCGAGAAGAGGGTAGGGTGAGGAGGCAAGCGCGAGGAAAGGGACATCATACTACTGTCTCTGCAATTGACGCATGCCTGTGGATGTGTTAGTAATTGAGTTGTTGCTGCTTTGTTGTCATGTAGATTCTGGTTGTCTGGTTCTCGGGGATTTTTGAAGATTCCATGATGCTAGAGATTGCGATGCGCCAGCCCCCAGCCACGCCGAGCAGGAGCGGGCGACGCGCGCTGCTATATTCACGTGGCTCCTCTCCTGGTTTGCAAAATCTATTTATTTTGACCAGCTATGGATGACGTACCGTGTTGCGTTTGATGCGAGGTGTTGAGTGAGCGGCCGTGGCCGACGGGTCTCCGAGTAGGTCGGCCATGCGGCAGCGAAGTGGCGGCCGACAAAGTGATATTAGCAGACGTGTGTGCTCGTCTTTGCGACAGATTGGCTAGCCGCGAGGCTGGGTGCGATGGTCAGGTCGCACGTCGTGGTTGAGTGATGAGTGACTGAGTGATTGTCTAGGGTGGAGGTGCTAATAAGGCGTGCCACGCGCGAGGTGTCAGATGTGCGGAAGGCTGGATAGTCAGGGTGGCGCAATATATAAATGAAGGAAAGAGCGATGCGCCAGGAACAAAAAAGGAAGGTTGAGTCAATGTATCAAAGATACAATAAGTCAACCGTCAAAAGAAATTGTGGGAAGGGACAAGACAATACCAAACGAAGGAAAGAGCGACCAGGAAGGATGCCAGTAAGAGTCAAAGAGTCAAGTACTGTAGTAAATACGGAAAGAGGGAACTGAGAAATAGCGAGCATTGTCCCCAGTATTATTCTTATTCTCGCTCACAGCGCCGTGCTCCTTCCGCGCCTGCCTCCGTTGCGATACCCGGGCGTTGTAAGACACTCACATGCAGATATCAGTTTGAATTTACTCTTCTGTGAGTTGTAAAGGAACATGAAGTCGAAGGAAAAGACAGTATCTCAAAAATGCTCACAAGATACAGCAGTCGCGTCAACTCACCCGTCAATAAACAGAATATATTGGTCGCCGCTGGGGCCGTTTAACCTGCGGCAAAACACAGCTGCTTGTTCATAACAATAGGGCCATATATAAGAAGAAGAAATACCCAGAATAATAGAAAGAAACAGATCAACAACATAAAACAATAATCAAAGTCCTAATCATTGACACAACACAAACGAATGCAGCCCATCACAGATCACAGCTCGGTGTACGGAGTAGAACTTATCGAACCCTGCAAAGTCCACCAAAACATCCACCAAACGGCAGCCGTTAGGTCGACTATTGCGGCAGGAGCCAATCACTACTGCTGTAAATGTCGCAAAATGCGCCGTCACCTGATGGTCTAGAGGCTGGCACTTGCCCACTGAGGACTCTCTGTTGGTATGTTCCCCGCAGCGGCTGCACCTATGACTACAGCGAATAAGTACACAGTCAATGCAATCAGGCTTGCTTGCACTTGCGGACATCTCGCCTCCGATGCGGCGATAGCGGGCTCTACCAGTCTCTGGCAGAAGCGGTGTATTAACGGCCGCCTGCAACCCTGTCGACCACCTACAGCCCGAGCCGGTGTATCATTACTCGTTACGGTCGTTAGTCACTCCTGCTCCTGACTCTCGAATACAGAAGATGACCGAGCAATTCGGCGATTATTTTAATGATTTACCGAGATGTCGAGATGTCGAGATACAATACAGAGGCGCCATTCTTGGGAGTCATATCAGCCACGTCGACATGTAAAGCAAACGCGTAGTTTAGCCGGCCCAGATAGCACGGTAGTGGGATGCTATAAGTAAACGTCCTATATTCCGGCCTGGCTGTCGTGATTAATATAAGCATGCTGTATATCAGTTGTGTTTGGTTGGCTTGCAACGGCGGCCGTATCTGATATATGTGTAGACTAATGTCTATAAGTTGTGACGACGGTAGATAGATAGACAGACAAACAGCCTTCTGACTGAAGCCGCTGGGCTGGCAGGCTCTTCAAGCCGGTAGAGATGTGGTGATGCAAAGCAGTGGTATATTCAGGTAAAGTAAGCAGTATCAAAGCAAAGAGAGAAGCAAAAGTAAACAAGAATAATCATACGCAGCCATTTCAACGCCGGCTCCAGTGACCCCTCCTCTCTTCAGACAGTAAAGCAGATGGCCGGCCTGTCTACCGCACATACTTGCCCATGAACCGCTTGTGAAAGTCGGAGCGGAGAAGATCCTATACATTAGCAGATGTCCATACCTCGAAAGAACAAGATATATTGTACTCACATTGATAAACTCCTTCTGCTTTCCCTTGTCGTCGGTACCGCGCGCCTGGTTCTTAAAAACCACGTCGTCGTCCCACCGCCGCTTGATGGCATAGTCGGGCTTGTTCAGCAGCGGGTTGCCCAGCGCAATGTCGCGCGCCCGCTCCTCTTCTTCCGCCTCGGCCTTTTCACGCTCTTCGCGCTCGCGCTTCTCCGCCCGTTCGCGCTTGATCTTTTCCAGCTCGCGCTGCAGCTCGGCCGTCTCGTCGTCGCTGTCGTCAGAGTCGGAGTCATCGTCGTCGTCATCTTCCGAGTCGTTGTCGTCATCGTCATCGTCGTCCTTCTCAGAATCGTCGCTAGAATCATCGGCGTCGATGTCTCGTGTTTCGGCCAGGATGCGTCTGCGCTTGGCTTCTGGGTCTTCGGCCGAGGCGTCGAGCAGCCGTTTCGTGGCAGCAGGGGCGGCGGACTCGGCGTCGGCGGTGGACGAAGGGGCCGGACCGCCCTTGATCTTGGCGTAGTGTGCGGCCTCGGCAGCAAGAAGCTCGGCGCGCAGGTCACGGGCCTCGGTGTCGGCATCGCCGCCCTGGCCAGACTGGCGGAACTTGAGCTGGGTGTGTGCTGGCAGGAGGCGTTGGTGGTATGCCGGGCCCTTGGGGCCTTCTTTGCCGCGAGCCTATGCAGTTAGTATGGGTGGTAGAGGGGAGATTGAAAGTGAATAAAGAACATATAGTACATACCGGGTCAAAGGTAGGTCTGTGTGCTGTCGTCATTTTGCGTGTGTTGAGGTCAATTAGAGTTAAAGTGTTGACTCGAAAGATTGAAGACGTCAATGGTGATCGCAGCCTTGGCCGCTGCAGTGGCAGTAGCGCCTGGCAGTGGGTAGCGCGCCGCGCTGAAAGCCCCGTTGCGTAGCGAGCAAAAGTTCACCGCCTTTGGCAGAAAATAAATCTGCCCTTTGCGCTCACCACCGCAAACACCACTAAACGACATCCGATCCTGATGATTGATCTGGAATACGATCCTTTTTAACAGCATAGTCCCGTTTTTCCAGTAGATCTACAACGCAGACGAAATGCCCCGCGAACTCGAACCTTCTCTGAACGAAAAGGCCTTCCTCGGCCAGGCCCTGAGCGAGGGCATCCGCCTCGACGGCCGCGGATTTGACGACTACCGCCCCATCACCTTGACGCTCGGCGACGAGTATGGCGTCGCCGATGTCCGGTTAGGTAGCACGCGCGTGCTCGCCAAGGCCACCGCCGAAGTCACTGTGCCCTTTTCTGACCGCCCCTTTGACGGCATCTTCAACATCATTACCGAGCTCAGCCCCATGGCCAGCCCGTCGTTCGAGGCCGGCCGCCCCACGGAAACCGAAGTGCTGCTGTCGCGCCTGCTGGAGAAGACGCTGCGGAGATCAGGCGCGCTGGATACCGAGTCGCTGTGCCTGTCGGCCGGCCAAAAGTGCTGGTCTGTGCGTGTCGACGTGCATGTCATGGCGCACGACGGCAACCTTGTGGACGCCTCGTGCCTGGCCGTCGTGGCGGCGCTGCGCCATTTCCGCAAGCCCGAGACCAGCATCGAGGCGGGCGTGCTGACGGTGTACACGCCGGCCGAGCGCGAGCCCGTGCCACTGAGCTGGCTGCACTCGCCCTTCTGCGTGACGTTTAGCTACTTTTCAAGTAGCAGCAGCGACAACACAAGCAAGAACACAAACAAGAGCAAAACCACGGGAGGCGAGGACGAGAACACGGCGGACATTGCGCTGCTGGATGCGACACTGCTCGAGGAGCAGTCGCGCGTGGGCAGCTGCACAATCAGCCTGAACCGGCACGGCGAGATTTCGCAGATTGCCAAGCTGGGCGGCACGCCCGTCGAGGCCGTGCAGATTCTCAAAAACACCCAGATTGCGCTGGTCAAGGCGCGCGAGTTCTCGGCGGTTGTCGACAAGGCGCTGGCAGATGACGCGGCCAACCGCGACAAGGGCGGCCTGATTGCCGAGCTGTCTGCCGAGAATGCCCGGTAAAGGCGGTCTCCTCGAGGATTTCCAAGAAGCTATCCAAGACATAAAAAGCAAAAGCATACGAATGTAATGATACCCTGTAAAATAGCATATACTGGCGAGAAAGGGCAGGAATATAACGCGTTATTAGATTTTAAATATCAATATTTCAAGATAGAAAAAGGGCCATACAAGAGGCTATCGTGCCTGTGGGAGTAAACTGGATATAAAACGTCTATGTACAAGAAGGGCAACAACGGCCGGAAACAAGAAAGCAAGACGGCAAAACGGGAGAAGGCAAGAAGGCAAGAAACTACAGAACAAGACACAATGGTCTACCTCCGTACCGGCGGCCGCGACTCCTTGTTCCACTTGACGCGCGACCGCAGCCACTCGACAGCCTCGCGCACGCCCGTGCCCGTCAGCGCAGACACCGGCAGCACGCGCGAGTCGCGGATGCTCGACGCCTTCTCACCCTCAAACACCTTCTTGACAAGGCCCTCCTTGATGCGCACGACCTCGACGCAGTCTTCGCGGTCCTGCTTGTTGGCGAGGATGAGCAGCGGCACGCCCTCCGTGTCGCTGTGCTGCAGCACGTCTTCCAGCACCATGCGGCACTCGTCGAGTCTCGACACCTCTTCGCTTGCGGTCGCTGGCTTTGCGGCCGTGCCCTCTTCTCCTTCTCCTTCTGGTGCGGGCTGCGACGCCGACCTCGACGGTCCCTTCATGCCGGATATTGTCTCGCTGAGATCGCCAATGTCGGTGCTGTCGATGATAAAGACAATGGCGTGGCAGCTCTGGTAGTAGCTCTGCCACAGGCGGCGCAGGCTCATCTGGCCGCCGACGTCCCAGAGCTTCATGTACATGTCGGGCAGGGTGATGGTCGAGACGTTTTGGCCGACGGTGGGCACGGTCTGCAGGTTGGGCGGCGGCGCGGTGGCGGGGTCGTTGGCGAACAGCGACTTGACCTGCTCGTGGAAGGTCGTCTTGCCGGCATTGTCGAGGCCGAGCAGAATCACCGAGTATTCTAGACTGTTAGCACACTGTCAAGTCTCAGCCCGTCTGTCGTCGCGGGGGTCGTCGTCATTGGAGCTCACCATCTTTGCTTGTGGCCAGCATGTAGAGGCCCTTAGCCAAGTGGTACATGTTGTTAAGTGGATGCTTTATATATTTGTTGTTTCGCTACTGTCGTTGGTCGTGTCGTGGCCGCATGCTTTGTTATCTGTATCTAGTATGTGCCTGTGAGCTGTCGCCAAATTGACGGCTGTCGTTGTCGTCAGGTCAGTGGAGCTTGCCAGATCCAGGAGCCAGTCCCTGGAAGGCTGATGCGACGCGGTGAAGATAAGATAGGGCAGGAGCGCTAGGCCTGTCCAGTATTAACATTGTGTCTAGCACAACTGCAGGGCTGTTTCTAAACGGTCGACACCTTTCCTTTCCGTGGTGAAATTGTTGTTTATCTACAAGTCATACAGTATAGTTTTGTAAAAAGAATAGACACACGGAACCATAAGTTATCTCTATGCTCAGCGCAACGTTGGCCATGATCTCACAGGCTTGACAGTAGCAAATGACACCACTGGCAGCATTGAGTTGCATCCCGAGCCTGCGAAGCTTTTGAGGTCACCAGACATTATTAAGTATGTTCTACAAAATGCTTTTGCCAACGGCAAAGCAGCCATGTGTGTCTTACTTACCTTGTAGCCCGTAAAATGCAATGTTCACCGCTCTCGTGCTTATGTAAACTCAAGCCCAGCTATACGGCAATAGTGAACGGAAATGGAAGTTGCACTCCTCCCACTTCCTCTTTGATCACGTCTCGTCTACCACAACGCGAGCCAACTACAACCTCAATTCTGAGTTCAGAAGAGGTAGGCAAGCAGTACTTTTGAAGGCCATTTGACGTCGAAGTTTATTCGATAATTAATTCTTGATCTAAGTGATACCACGACCATATTGTCCTTCTTTTATATTGTCAATTCTGGTCTACAACTGTTTAGTACTTTTATGATTTTCTTTAGTTAAGCCTTTTGAAAAAGAATTGAATAAATAAAAAGAGCTACCTTCAAACGAAAGCCCAAATAATATCAAAAATATTCAAACAAAAAAGTCAGTAGCTTCTCACTCAATCATATTTATCGGTAAAATTAAAAAGCCGCGTATAGATTACATCGCGATATCACAACTCAAGATTTGCCGTTAAAAATTTGATACACAACAACCAGGAGCTATCTTAAAGCACGAATGTACATTATCAACGCACGGCAAGACACAGTGAGACAGGCTGACAAGATACATAGCCAAGACAGCCAGGGACAGAGTTATGTCCAAAACGACAGGACGACGGGCCAGTGGCATGCGCGGGAGGGCTGGCGCGGAGCAAAACCTCCTAAAGCAGTATCGGGCCAGATGGGACAAGCCCGGACAACTAGGAAGGCACTTGGAACAATTCAGGGCGTCCGAGGCATCCAAGGTCGATTTGCCATACTATTCTCAGATCTGCCATGACAGCAAATCGGCCTCTTTGACAATGAGACACCATGCGCATGGTACAGTATCTCGTATTGTCTGTACTGTCTGCCACCCCCACCATCAGATGTAAAGTCTTTTAGGCGTAGGAGTCGACAGCCAATTGCCAGATAATCGTGATCACAGACAAGATGAACGTGAGACAAAACAAGAAAACATAGAGCGCCTGAGGGCAAACCAGCGGATATACGATGGCTGTAGGAATCAAAGATGCCTGCCCTTTCCGGTTGGCTGTTTTACAGAGTAGTCTCGATCGCTCTTGCCTCTCTAGGATACCTATCTTGATCCCGGCCCCATAAATTGTGTAAGCTACGGTACAGTGCAGAGCGCAGTACTTGCCCTGTACGCCAGCCACACCGAGCTCACCTTTGCGCCCAGAAGTCTCTAGGTGAGTCCAGCCAGCACGCCAGTCCAGTGACAATGAAACAGTGCAGATGTCGCCTAGTCTGAACCATGTGTTGTAGTATGTACATACTTATAGCACACTGTGTGCACAAACTGGAGACTCTGTGCACAGTGCCTCGGCGCATTAATACGGAGTACCACGTAATACACTTTACCACAAAGTGATTACATCATCACCGTTCGTCACAGCTCGAGCAGCCGAGTGACTGTTTACAGAATGGCAAGTATGGTCGAATTGTGCAGAATAGAGAAAGGGCTGATGTGGCTTTTCATGTCGAGTGTAGATGCGGACAGGACAGTCGCGACTTGACAATTCGGCGACGCGCCGTCTGCCTCGCTATGATGTCGCCGTGCATTGCAATCTTTTTATTTGTATATTTGAGAGCCTATTTCCACAAACGTAGAGACTCCATAGTGGAGAGAAGAGGAAGCGAAATAGAGGAATTATAGAAATAATAGAAATAATAGAGCGATAATAATAGAGATATAGACGAAATAAAAACTCATGGCAACAGCAAAGGACAAATGAAGCCGCAGATTCGGCGGAGCTCCATTGCTCCCTAAAATATATCATTTCACAGATTTACAGATTCACAGGCCTGACAGAACACTGTTAGCGCCTAATAAGCACCAAAATCACCCCGTCTTAGCGTCTGACGCAATATTGCGAGGTAGGGGTGAAGCTCAGGCGCCCCGGAATAAGATTGCAGACAAATTAATGCTACGGCTGTATTATTAATTCTATGTGACAGACAGGGAAGGTGAAGGTCGGCTCGTTGAAGGAAAGAGCGGCTGGTAGTAAGCTCTAGGCTGGAGAATAATTAAAAAGGGATACCACAGTGCCAGTCTCGGTCGGTGAGCTGCATCTGCTTGTATCCTCTGATTTGTTTGTGTTTCCACTGACTTCTATGCAGATGCAGACCGGCTCGGCCACGAGGACGCCGTTTCAATGGAGCGGGTATGCAGTCGTGTCTCAATCCTCACTGTATGTATAAAAAGAGTACATTCAATATCAGTCGCACTTGCTGTTTGTGAATAGCTAGTTGTTGTTACTACAGACTCTTTCCGTCTTTGGCAATGCAGCGCGTTTAAGCTCAGCCATTACGTAGACCGGTACATCTGCCCCATACAATGTACTCTGGTAATACGCTGTCGCATTGCACTTGCATTTCTCATTTTTATTATCCTAGCTACAGAGTATTGACGACGTAAACATGCCTTGCAGCTGGCCTCATCCTCTGTTTTGTTAAAACTTTACAACAACGCCGATAATAAGCACATTTTGCATGTATAGATATGACCGTGCTTGACTGATGTGAAGAGAACGGAGCACTTTCTACGGGTGAACGATCAGTAATTAGAGATGAAATTATAAATATAAATGTAAAATATATAAAATCTATAAATTAGATCAAAGAGAAAATGAACTGGTAAAACGATGAATGTATTGGCTCGAGAAGGAACACAGACTCAGAGTAGAGAAGGAAGGAACACGAAGACAGACAGGGGGGTTGGGCCCAATTTCAAGCAGCCGTGTGCTTGACCTGCAGACACTGTGTGATTGCTGGCGAACAATAACAAGGAGACAATCTGGTGCAGAGAATGACGCGACTCGTCTCTCTTCTTCTTTTCTTCTTCTTTTTAATTCATCAATACTTGGTGGCTCAATAAAACTGTTACAATACCAGCCTCTTGGATTCCATCGACCCTGTCACTTATCATACAATGCACACTCTAATCCAGCGCGAAATGACGCAAACCAAGCTTGATGCCACTGAAAATCAATGTATGTAGCATCGCTGGCCACCTCTATTTTCTTGTCGTTTTATTTTCTCCATCAGCCTTTCTACTCCGTAATACATGCTTCTTCACACAACGGTCTCGTATCAGAGATAGCCTCTGCTAGTCTGGCGACTGGTCTTGTGCTCGCCTCTAATGTGGACCGCACTGTACACAGATGCTCTTGAATTCCACTGTGTATATGCACCAGCGTGCACTGTCGATACCCCACTTAGTCGAGACTCCTCTTTCCTTTCTCTTTCCTTCTGCAGTCTTTTACGCCCTTCTACTCACTTCCTATTGGCTTATCCTGCCAAAATAAAAGCGGACCGTACCCGCGTCCTGTACCTATTTGCCCCAATCGCGCGCCAGCTTGTACAAGTGTACAGGCTAGTCTCGAGTGGCTGCAGATGGTGGAAACGCAATCGGTACTCCGTGCCTATGTTTAGACACTGTGTGGTATATACATCATCAGCGCACCGGCGCGCACTGTAATTCAGTTTCTCCAGCTACGTCACCTCCTATTCCCCCATCCGTTGGTCTCTTTCCTATTCCTTATTTTCCCTATTATTTTCGCTCCTTACTGTTTTGGCAGTTTCCCGCAAACTCTGTCGTCATCCGCATTTTGCGCACCAAGCCTGAACCATCATCACCAACCTCTGGCTCTTGTCAACACCGCTTTCAAGTGTCGTTTTGCAGTGTTTTGCATTTTGACTTGGCATTATCATCTGCTGTCTACCATCTACATTCTACTACCCCGTTTGTCTTTCAGCCTCGTCTCTGAGCTCGTGATCTGACAGTCTCCATCCTGTCTTGTCTCGTGTGGCTGTGGCTCCTTCACGTCTTATCACCGAACCCATTCAGGCCGCGCACAATCGCAGCCTCTGTTCACATTCAGACTACACCCATATTTGCATGTTCTTTGAGAATAGTAAATCGTATTCTCACCCCATCTTCAATACCCTCCTGTCGACCCCTATCGTGACCAACGGCGTCCTTTGCACCTGCTGTTGTTGTTGTCTCGGTCGCTCCTTCCTTTCCCGTCTAATCGTCGAGTGACCTCATAACCCAATTCAGCCCGTCACCAGCCTTCCTTCCCTCGCGCCTTCTCTTCTTCTCTGCTCCCTTTCCCCTATTCTTCGCTTACCATCTTCTTCCCATTTTGCCCTTTCTTTCTCTCTACGCCAGTCTGTTCTGCACACGAAATAATAACGGCCATTTCCTATTATTCATCTTTCATTCATACTTGCCACCGGACCGTACTTTTTTACTCGTCTTATCCACGGCTCCAACGCCCACGCTACAACCCGCTGTGCGCCCCTACCTAGTTCGCACTGGGTTCTTTCTCACTAAGCACGCCCCCTATTGTGCCCATTTTTCGCGTGCGCCGCGCCTGCACGACCTAATAAAACACCCAAGCGCCCCGACGCCGAAAAATATCGTCATCGCTGCCAATCCGCAATTGCATCAACGTCATCGTCCATTTTTTTCTGCACCAATCCATCTACAATCCCATCTTCTCTTATCGGTATCATCAATATCTATCGACAAAAGCTATTATCACGTTCGTTTTTTCTTCTCTTCTTTTGTCGATTGATTTTTGTTCGCCATGGCCAAGACGTCCCCAAAGACCTCCAAGGGGGCCTCGAAATCACCACAGCAGAGCAATGCTTCAGGTACGTCGTCAGCTGCGTCGCTTTGCCACTCTTGTCTTTTGCATGCGCCCTTGTCTATTCGTCTCTTGCTGGTTTGATATCGACTCTTTCGAACCACCGCTTTGTTTTCGGCTCCTTTTTTGCTCGACTTCGGCTTCAGATGACGACGTGTTCTCGGCTCGAAAAACGGTTGAATCCCCGTTTCGAATGCCTCGGTGACGTGTTGACGATCGCCGCTCGTGCCACTTTCGGGTGACTACACAAATATTGCCCGTATCGACGATAGTTTACTATTGCGTTTGGTCTGCGCGCCGATTGTCCTCGACAAACATCTGCAATACTCGATCGTCTTGGCGACACACGACTTGCTCGATCATTGTTGACTTTCGCTCTCGACTACTGCCAACATGCTCCTCCCCTTGCACCTTGCCCCGATACGCCTTCTTTCCTATTTCCTTTTTGCTTCTTTTGCATTGCTTTTTCCCCCATAGTCCCACCTTATTAACCCCCCAGATCCTCAACCATCATCAATGAAGGCCGAAGGCAACACCAACGGCGAAGCGTCCAGAGCCCTTGCACCTCCTCCTCGCCCAAACCAGTCCGGCGAAGGCACGGAACTCTTTTCGACCAATATCCGTGGTTCCCTGAGCATGGAGCCCAACCCCTTTGAACAGTCTTTCGGAGGTGCTCCACCCGACGCACCAAATGGCAGCACCAAACTGCCACCAGTGGCCTCGCTCACATCACCTTCGTCTCTTCTCCCCAACGATGGCAACACTCCTTTCAACTGGGGTGGCAGCTCCCTCAGATCGGGCCCCCTCAGCCCAGCCATGCTGTCTGGCCCTACCAACGACTACTTTGGCGATTCTCACCTCAGAGGCGGCTTCCCAACTCCCAATGAGTCGTCGCTCAGAACCGGCATGACACCTGGCGGTAGCGGCACCATGTTCCCGGCTGCAAGCCCCAATACCCAGGCTATGTTTTCCCAGCTTCAGAGCGGCGGTGCCACGCCCAGCACCCTCGACTTCCATCGCACAGCCGTTTCTGCCGCTGCGTCAAAACGTGATCTGCGCAATGGCCAGCCACCGACTTCTGCTGCCCCCTCACAGGGCCCGACGAGCGTCCCGGCCATGTCCCGTGATGCTTCTGCCGCCTCGACGTCGGCGCCTGCTCCTGTGCAAAAGCAAGAGTCAAAGGCTTACGACCAGGACAGTAATGCTGCCAACAGTCTGTTCTTGCTCGCCCAAGGCCGTGGCAGTGCTCAACCGCAGGCGCCCTTTGTCGCGCCGCCGCCTCCCCAGCCCATGGTTGCTCCCATGGCTGTGTCCCAGACCATGCCCATCATGGCGCCCGTGCCCAACATTCCCCAGCAGACACCCGTGCCCATCCCGGTCGTCCCAGGCCGGACAAACGGCCACAGCCAGCAAATGCCCATGAGCAATGGGGCTCTTGCGAACGGGTCTGTCAACACGGCATCCATGAACGGCCGTCGCACTAGCGATGCCAATAGTGCCGTATCGCAAGACAGCGAGAAGGCGCAGCCAAACGGCAAGGGCCGCGGCAAGCGCAACTCCAACGATGCCGGCCTGACGGCCGGCAACCGACGCAAGGCACAGGAGAGCGCGGCCGCCAGGAGCAACGGCTATGCCAACAAGAAGACTAAGACCAACGGCCACTTGTCTATGCCGCCGCCAATGGACGAAGATGATATGGATTCTCAGTCGGAGGACGATGATGACGAGGAGGGCAAGGACGGCCAGCCCAAGGTCAAGATGACCGAGGAAGAGAAACGCAAGAACTTTCTTGAGCGGAATCGTGTTGCTGCGCTCAAGTGCCGGCAGAGAAAGAAGCAGTGGCTGCAAAACCTGCAGACCAAGGTGGACATGTACACCTCGGAGAACGAGACGCTTGCCAGCCAGATCACCCAATTGCGGGAAGAGATTGTCAACCTCAAGACGATGCTGCTTGCGCACAAGGACTGCCCCGTCACACAGCAGCAGGGCCTCAACGGTCTTGCCTACATGCAGCAGGCGCCCATGGACCAGTTCAACCCCTATGCCATGCAGCCAAACGGCATCAACAGCGGCCCTAGACGGTTCTCCTGAACTGAAGTTGGTACCGTTTTGAGCTACACCAAAGTTCTTCGTTTTCCTCTTCCTCTGCATATTCTTTAATCTTTCGTTATATTTGTTTTTGTTGTATCCCCCTCGCCAGAAACCGTTCTGGTATCTCGCTTGCTTTCCCTCCTTTCTTCCCTTATCTTCCGATATCTTCCGTTCTCTTCTCTTCTCTTCTTCTATTCTTCCTTCTCTTAAATCCCCAGGAACATGTGGGATATTGGTTTACATCTCTTCACTTGGTGTGCCATTTATTTTCTTTTTCTTTGTGTTTGTCGATATGTCTTCTTTGCTGCCTTTACTCACGGTGTCTGGTGTTTGGACTGGCTTTCCGAATAGGGCTCTCAAAATGGAAACGGGACCGGCCCTCCGGTGTGGTACTTGGTGTACACGGGGTACTCGGGATACTCATACGCATGGATGGATGGCGGTCGTCCCTCATTTGGGCTGTGGCGGGTGGAAAAACAAAAGGGGTCGCAAAGGTATTGCTTTACGGTGTGATGTCTTTCCCTGCCTGTCTCTTATTCATATTACCTCTCTCTTCTGCTATTTATTCCGTACTTCTCGGCCTTCCTTCTTATATCTCTCGTTCTTTCTTCTTCTATTAATTTTGTACCCTGTTATCATCCCCGCGAGCGTTTCGAGTCGATTGCACTCTTCTTCTCTCTCTTGTCAACGACTCATGTTCTGATTTTGTTGTTTCGTATCGTATGCCCTTGCTTCTTATTTGCTCGGCCCAATCTTACTTTATGTTCACTTATGTCCTGCATTATATGTTTCTCTGCTTTTGCCAGGTTCTTTCGGGAGATCATTGTGTTGTTCAAGGACGAGGATGAGGTGGTATACGTGGAACGGGAGCTGTTGAAACAGGCAACACCTAGACACTCGGGATCCAAGAGAATATAAGCTACTGTTAAAACTTGAAGTATCTTGGTTGTAATCGTCTTGACGGTGAGCTCGTCGAGACAGTCTTTGCTCGCTGAAGAACTGTAGTGCAACACGACGACTGCAGGGTGAATTGAAAACACGTGACCCCGGGTTTCCTGCGCGGGTGTCTGGCACGCTTTCCATTTGTGCACTAGCGTGGCTGTGAAATGCTAGTAATATGTACTTTTCTGGTCCCCCGCTAGCGAGACCACAATATCTGGCCAATCAGGTGCGTGGATCCTGTCGCGCGTAAACAATAGCCGAATCTGAAGGGGGCAGAAATGGCGAGGCCCATAGTGAGGGAGAGCGGCAGAAAGCAGGCAAGGCAAAGTAAAAGCAATCGGTAACAAGCATACATACAGACATATCACGACGGCACTCACAACCAACCCCGGACCTTGGCCACGGCAGAGAAATATACAAGTCTACAAGAATTGCTCGGCAAATTTACGCGTCCCGACTTTTCTCTTTCTTTGCAGATTCTCTGGAAGCGCATCGCATCACGACGCGTCAAGAGCTGCCAGACGGACCCGCGACGACGACACGACGGCACCACGACGGCACTGCGGGGATCGCCGAAACGACAGGGAGGAGACTGGCAGAAACAAGGGAACTGTACAGACCGCAGCGACGGCGAGAAGCGACAGCCTGAGGGTCATTTACCAACGCGACGTGACGCGGGGCCGATTGCGGCGCACGACGATTGACTAATCGAGTCGATGCATCACATACATTGACCTGACGACGCACACCTACGACAACACACAGGCAACGACAGAGCTACAGAACGACATAACGACAGACTCTACCCCCGGGGATGACGACCCTTGTGCGGACACGGGTACCGCTTGAGGACTTGAGCATGAGCAACCAGGCGGGGCGCCGGAGCAAACGCATTGGTGAGTTGCTGTTTTGATTGAACAGGAGCAGAGTGTACGGAGCAAGAGTGACTCGGCCCATACTAACAGCACAGCTTCTGTGTACGACGAGCAAGATGGCGACTTTACATTCTCGCGCGGACCCAAGCGGTCTAAGATGACGACGGCAGAGCCAGAAGCCGCAGCCGCCGCCGAGCCAGCAGCAGCAAAGAAGAGACAGAGCACCGGCCGGAAACGCGCACTACCACCCTCGCCATCTCCACCACCACCACAAGCACGAGAACAAGCGCCTGCGCCGACAACCAAGACACCAACTGCCACGCGAAGGCCTGGCCGGCCAAAGTCAGCCAAGGCGGCAGCACAACCACCGCCGCCGCCGCGAGAGGATAACGACGGCGATGACGACGACATCGAAACAGTAGCACACTCACAGCCGGCCAAGCCAAGGCGAAAAGGACGGCCGGCGGTGTCTGAGAAGACGGACGAAGAGGAAGCACCGCCGCCAGCAGCAGCACGCGCCAGTGGCCGAGGACGCATGCCAAAAAGCAGCACGGCAAAGCGGCGTCCAGAGGACGAGCCGGACCAAGTCGATAACGTCGAAGAGGAAGAAGAACGCAGAGGACGGACCCCCGTACGGCCGCTATCACCAAGCGACCCAGCAGCACACCAGACCATCTCCCTGCCATTCAGCGACACGCCGATCATCAACCGCAATAAGGAGCTACGGCGCAAGAATGGACAGCGACGAAGTAGTGTGGGCATGCGTGGCCGACGCGCGAGCTCGCTCATCGACAACGGGCACAGTGCACTGCCGCATCGCGAGGTGGACGCGGCCGAGTTCTTCAAGCACATTGAGGGCGAGGGCCTGCCAGAGCCAAGGCGCATGCGGCAGCTGCTCATGTGGTGTGGCGAGCGCGCACTGTCGGAGAAGCCACCGCACGGCTTGCTGAACTCGAGCGCCATATTGGGTGCGCGCGCGATCCAGGACCAGCTGCTCAAGGACTTTTCCAACCGGGCCGAGTTCTCCAACTGGTTCGGCCGCGACGACCTGCCAGACGAAGCCGAGAAGAATAAGCCCAAGAAGCCTGTCGTTTTCAAGCCGAACCCACGCAACCAGGAGCACGAAGAGAAGATTGTCGAGCTCGAGACTCGGATAAAACGGTAAGCCCTTGGAGTTTATGCACGCAATCGGAGCCTATACTAACTAACTGTCTAGGTTAAAAGAGGAAAAAAAAAAGTGGATGGCGCTGGCAAAGCCGTCGCTAGAGCTGCAGCCGCTGCGCACGCCCGGCGAAGACCCGGCCAAGGCGCCCGTGCCCGATGCAAGTCTCTTGGACGCTAACGAGGCCGAGATGCTGGCGGCCATACTGCCGGCCGACGCGACGGACGAGACGTCACTATCGGCATATGCAGCATTCCGCGCGCAAATACAGCAGCGTCTGGCGAAGCTGCGCGCATCCGTGCCCTTCCAGGTCGACCATCTGGCGTCGAATGTGCACGTCCTCGACCAGCGTGTTGCCGTTGCCGGCCGCGAGGCCAACCTGCTGTTGCGACTGGGTGCGGCACGACTCAAGGCCCGCGAAGACCGCGAGAAGGCGGCTGTCGGTACCAAGGACATGCCGGTGATGGAGGTTCTCCGGAGTCTCAGCAGGATCCTGCCCGACGAGGGTGGCAGCTGATCTGTTCATCTTTTCTCTTTTGTACTTTCTTCGTCTTCCTCTTGTCTCTCTTCGACTTTTTCTTTCTTCGTTCTTCATTCTTCATTCTTCTTTCCCCGGCTTGGTGTTACGGAGGGTAGTGATGTTCTTGTCTACCATGGCGTTTTGTGTATTTAGTATATCAGGGCGCAGCCATTGTCTTCCGTCTTGCAGTTCTGCCGTTCTGCCATTTTGCTGTCTTTTTGTTTTTGTTTTCGCGTTTCCTTTGTCTTTCTACGCTCTGCAAGTTTCCCCCTGCAGAGTCGATTTCACGTTTTCACATGTCAACTTCTTTCCTTTCCTTTCTCTCTCACATTCTCATAATGAAGGTGATGATTTTCTTCTTGGTATAGCCTATCGTACATTGCTCTATTTGTGATTTCTTTTTTCTTGATTGTTCTTCTTTTCACCACTTCTTCTTCTTCTTCTGCTTTTCACGCAACATTAGTCCCTTGACAGGTCCGTCAGAGGAGGCATAAACGCCATGCCCTTCGTCTTGGGGCCGCCCAGCGTCGCCTGTGCACTGCCGTCGTCGCGGCCGATCACGCCGTCGGCTGACCGCTCCTGGACGTGCTTCCGCAGCAGCGCCAGAATCTCGCTGCCCTGCCACCGCTCCGGCACCGGCCGGTACGTCGGCTTGAACGTGCCCACTGTCTGTGCCCACTCGTGTGCAGGCCTCTCGCGGATGCCTCTGCCCTCGCCCTTGGCCTCGCCCGCCTCGGCGTCCGCCGCCTTAGCCTCAGCGTCTGCCGCCTTGGCCGCCTGTGCCAGCTCATCCTCCTCGACCTGCGTCAGCCAGTAGTAGATGTCCCAGTCGTTCTCGTCGAGGAAGCGGTCGTACTGCTCCAGCTGTGCCGGGGTCATGGCTGCGAGGTTGGCGGCGGCAAACGTCGACAGCAGCAGGTCCGACTCGAGGGTGCCGCGCTTGCGCGACTGGTACAGAAGACGGGCGCGGGTCGTGCCGACGTCTTCGCCGACGCGGCGCAGGGGCTCGATGCGGAATGTGCCACCTGGGAGTTCGCCCAGCTGCAGCTCGCCGGCCGGCTGGGGGTCAATGGGGCCGGAGTGTCTGACGGACGAGGAGGCGTCGCTGTTGTTGTAGTTGTTGTTGGAGGAGGAAGAAGAGGAGTAAAAGGCGATGCGGGCAGGGCGCTGGCAGACGCACAGCGACGGGCGGAGAGATGCAAGCCGCGCGGGGCGGAGGAGGCGTTGAATAGGCATAGCAGCGGTAGTGTGTGAACGTTGCTCGTGGTTGTGACTGTGGTCGTGGTTGTGGTTGTGGTGATGACGAGGCTGCAAACGGCTTGGCTATGGTTCTTTTCAAGATACTTCTAGGTGTTATTGCATTTTCGGCATTAGCCGTTGGCAGCCGCTGCGTTGGGGCCCGTCGTTAGTCATTTGTGTCGTTTTGAGGGGTTCGCCACCAGCTTATAGTGGGTATGACACGCTGAAAGAGCAAAAGCCGGCGGCCGCCTTTCACACGCAGAACAGTCGACGTCAACTGATCGGTTGATCGATTGAATCCGTCTCACTTGCTGCTGATTATAAATTAGAAATATGTACTGCAACTGGCAATTAAGTGAAATGCAAGATGTGCAGCCACCGACCGTCATTAGTAATACGGCATCACGTGTCAATCTTTGGCATTTTCGACGTCTTTGCTTTTATCAACGACCGCAACATAATAGATGTGCTTGCATATTCAGTAATAAACTTGTAATTTTTTGCCATGCCTATTCGTTTCCATAATATACACTGAAAAAAGCCAACGCCTCCAACAATGTGCCGTCCTAGCCGAGATTCCCGTCTCCCGTTCTCGGTTTCGAAGTAGAAGAGACAAAGAAAAAGAAAGATGCAAAGAGCAGAGGACGGCAGGGTGCACTTGGGGCGTCCCTTGTTGCTCCCTGCATGGTCACTGCTCTTGAGCTTTGTATTTTATGATTTATGGTTTATTTTGGTGCGTGATGTGCTGCTTGCTGCATGTGCAAAGGATGCTGGTCGTGTCGTGCGTGGGCAAAATTAGATAGAAATAGTTGTGGTAAATAGCAGACGCGGAGGATGATGGGCCGCTGGGAAAAGAGTTGCTGAGGAGAGCTGTGAAGAGTCGCAACAAGCTGCCGGGAAGAGCGAGAAAGGATAAAGGATAGATGAAGAAGGGGGAGCCCAACCTCGCCGGAGCAGTCCGTCTAGATAAGATGCTTGGAGCTGTCTTGTTAGCAGTGTTCGAATAGTCACAATTAACGGTTAAACAACAATAAACGCACCGGAAGTACGCCCGCAGGTACATGATCTGCCAGCCCCAGAGTCCGACCAGCAGGAATGTCGTGCCAAAGCCAAACCACTTGACACGCGTGTTGGTGCTCTCGTTGGTGTCACGCAGCTTCTGCTCGCGCAGGCGCAGGTACTCCATCTCGTCGACAATCTCGGCAAGCATCTCCTCAATGCGCCGCAGCTCGGTCTCGACGGGCTTGAGCTTCTCGTTGGCCTGGATAGCTGCCCAGTCCTTGGCATCGGCGCCAATATCGACATCCAGCTCAATGTGACGGAAGGCATCGTGGCCGCCGCGGTGGGCGAGGTTGTTCTCAAAGCAGACGTCGAATGCCGCGTCTGCGTGCGATGTGAACACTGTACGCTGCTCGCCTGCAATGTCCTTGGCGCGGCCGTACTCGTTGCCAACAGCATCCTTGATCTGGGGGTGTCAGTCTTTATGCGTCTTCCTTATAAGGTGTGGCATGCCTCTACGTACGTGCATGTTCACAATCTGGCCATCGCCCTTTTGGCCACCGACGGTAGCAGTGACGACAACAAGCGTGTCCTTGGTGACAAAGTTGCGTATACAGCGCGGGTGGCCGTTTGTGGGAGTGAGGTCGAACTTGAGGGCCTGGCACGCGCTGGCCAGCAGGACAAGGCCGTACAGGCCTTGCCGCACTGTCTGAGCAAGCATTGTGAAGTGGTGGGAGGTGCGAGGTAGAGATGCAGTTGGTGTCACAGCTAGCTGCGGTCGTCGTCGTTGTCGTTGTCGTTCGAGATCGCTGGCGTCGTCGTCGAGATGATCGTCGGAATGAGGTCGTGATGGATGGAAATGCACACAAAAAGGCAAAAGCGAATAGCCCAAAGAAATGCGTGATGCGTCGTTACTCGTAGCTAGCGGATTGTCGTGTGCTCTCTGGTCGTTCGTGAAGAAGCGTCGTCGTTAAAGCCAGGGGGGACAAAAAAGAACACCTTCGTACAAGAGTCGCGTTTAGGGGCCACCAGCCTCGATCGCACTACGTCTAAAGCTCTAGACTTCGTGTCCACTCCGTACCTCCCCTGAGTCGTGCTGGCCGTATTGGAGTACGCTGGCCAATGAGAGCCCGCAAACGCCAGCTGGTTAAGGGCCCAAGGGGTGCCAAAGGATCCACTATAGCTTCTCACGTGACAGTGCGACAGCCTGGCTGACATAATCTTCATTCGGCGTTTTCCATTTTGCGAAGCACCGCATCGCGACTACGCCAAGTGATATGGTGAACTTGCAAAGCTCTATCAGCGCCACGACTTCCCCGGCCAATATACCGCAAACTTGCCCTATTCCAACCATCTGCTAGCCTTACCACTTATTCGGATCGAACATATCAAATACCACCCACGCGCCGCATATCTGCGCGCATCCAACCCGCCATCAAGATGCCGAAATGTAAGTCATCCGTCGCGATTCTTCAAGCCATTCATTTGCTGAACACTGCTAACAATAACTAGTTTTTTGTATGTTAACACAGGACACACTCCTTCTACCGACGATGGCAACATAAAACTAACAAAGCAGGCGACTACTGCGATGTCTACCTCACGCACGACTCCATGAGTGTCCGCAAGGATCACAATACCGGCCGCAACCATCTTCGCAATGTTATCGACTACTACCAACGTGAGTCTCTACAGCGCACCTCAAGCCTTGACAATCATCTGACAGCCCAGAAATTGGCCATGAAAAAGCCCAGTCCGTCATCGACTCCATCACATCCTCCTACGCCGCCGAGGGCCAGGCACACAACAACCCCATGCTCCCCCAGAACCAGCCAGGCTTCCAGGCGGCACAACAACGATTCGGTGGCCCCGGCCGCTTCCAGGGCAACGGCGGCCCGCGTGGCATGAACGGCATGAACGGCATGCCACCCTTCGCCGGTGCTCCAGGCGGCGCTGCCCCTCCCGGTGCCCCTGGCGCTCCTGGCGGTTTCCCTATCCCGCCGCCCAACTTCAACTTCCCGGGCGGCATCCCGCCTCCGATCCCTCCCGGATTCAACGCCAACGGCAACTTGCCGCCGCCACCCCTGGGTGCCTTTGGTGCCGGCGCTCCTGGCGCGCGCGGGTTCCCGCCGATCCCTCCTCCACACATGTTTGGCGCCAATGGCGGTGCACCTGGCGGCGCTGGCCAGACCCCGACATCCGCCAACGGCATGCCGCCCTTCCCATTCCCGCCACTGATCCATGGTGCACCAAACGGCGCCGCCGGTCTGCCCAACTTTCCCGGCTTCCCAGCAGGCATGCCCATCCCGCCACCGGGTGCAAACGGTCTGCCGCCGATGCCCATCCCGCCGCAGTACTTGCAACATGGCGGCGGCCACTCGCAGGGCCCGCCTGGTGCAGACAGGCGCTGAGTCTGCGTGGTTCCTTTCTTGTCCTGTGTTTTTGCTGTTGTTTTGTTTTCTGTCTGATTGCATTGCACTTTACTCGCCGTTGCACATGTTTGCTAATGTTTGTCAACTTTTACTTCTATGCGTGGGATATCGCGGCGTCTTTGGGAAAAGCAACTATTTTTTGTCTTTTGTATAATAGGATAAGGGAAGAGACTGGATTCATGCGGTTGATGGTCAGTTGGCCAAAGCAAATACATAATACCCTAGTAACCGACAACGCATTGCAATAGGCCCAAGCCGGCGTGATTTATGCATATAAAAAAACAAAGCAAGTCCATTGTGAAGGCTCAGATTAAGCTCAAGTCAAACATGATCAGTATAAATAGACAGACAGCAATATAACGGTGAGGAACAATCAAAACTCCAATGCCAAATGTCTCCAACAGAGAAACAAACACGACACGGCTAGGGCTACATCGACAGAGAAGCATGACGACAAATACGATACAAAATAGTAACAAATCAAAAACACATACAAAACAAGCAAGTAACAATAAACAAAGCAATTAGCAGGATCATATAATATAGCAAAATCGAAAAACAAGGGAACTGAAATGAAGTCGTGGGATCGTGTCATGATCGGAAACAGCTGGGGGGGATATAAGCGGATCTTAAAAGACTGGAAGCTGGCTTGAATGGTAAGAGATGCGGCATGATAAAGAGGCCGTTCAAACGAACATGGAAATCAAAATTTGAGATTCAAACAAAAAATGGAAACACAAAGGGGCAGGTAAATTTGGGCCCTTAAAAATGCAATGGTGGTGGTCGAAACAGGAGCAAGAGGCATCAATGTCGTAAGAGTTCGTGATAATGGTGTATGTATAGGATGTCGTTTTCATTTGTCGTGTGTCTTTTGTCGTGTGTCATGAATGAGCGCGGTGTCAGGCCCGTCTAGGCTTGAGCCTGTGTGAATGCGTCACGGTAGTTGGTCCGGCGAATCATCTCGCCGACGCCGTCTCGGACCTCCCGGGGGCCGCTGATCATCTGTCGGAGCTCGTTGCTCCGCTTCTCGCGCCGGCGCTCGCTGAACCGCCGTGATATCGTATGTGGGCTGTACTCCCCAATCTTGCCGCTGATATTGGGAAGCATCTTAGAGCGCTTCTCGACTAGTCCTCGAGTGCTGCCACTGCGCGCACCCAAGGACAAGCTGCGCCAGACGCCGGGCTTGCCGCCCTGACCATCGGGTGCTGTGTACGGCCGGCCATCTTCCGCCGCTGGTGCTGACCGTTTTTTGAGCGACTCTGAGCTGCTGAGATGCTTGACCACGCGTAGGTTGCCACTGGGCGTCCGCTTCACAGTGCGCCGGTCAGTACCGTCGTCAGTTGCCGGATACGAGTCGTCGTGGTCCAGGGGAAGAATGGCAAACGTCCGTTTCATGCGCATGCTCAGGCTCTGGCTTCTCCGTGGCGGATGTGGCCGGTTGTCAATAGGCGGGTACCGGTATGTCTCTCCTTCGTCATCGTCATTATCGTCCTGGTTCCAGTGGCTCGAAGGCTGCCAGAAAGGATGCAACTTGTCTTCTTCCACTGGCTCGTCATCAAATAGTGAACCTTTGCCCTTGTCAACCGAGTCAGACCGCCGCTTCGACCGGACTCTCTTCTGCACATCGCGAGTCAAAGACAGCGTTCTAGAGAGAATACCGCCGCTACGGCTCGCAGATGGCCCGTATTCGGAATTGCCACTGCGGCTTGCCGAGGGGCCGTATTCTGTAGTAGCACTTCGCCCGCGACTGAGAGCTCTGCGCAAAACCACAGACACACTGTTCAGACGGCGTAGCCTGCCGCCAACATCACTCTCGCTAAAGTATTCCTCTCCATCCTGGCCCTTCTCGTTCATAGGTGTCAGACCCGATGGAGTGGCTGGGATGAAGTTGATGGCAGGTGGTTGCGGAGGGGCGCGAGGGTTTCTCAAAGGCGAATCGACATCATCAAGAGAAAAGAGCTGCTGGCTAGGTGTAGCAGGAACATCGCCCTTGTCCACCGATCCGCGGCCAGATGTTGTAATCTTGGGTCTGACCTCAGTGGCAGTGGGTTTGGACTTGGGTTTGGACTTCGGTTTGGGCTTGGTTTCAGTGATAAATGGACTCAGAACAATGATCGGCCCGGATTCTGTCACTGGAGAGATTTCCTGCTTTGGCGAGCTCGTACCAGTGCAGTCTGTAAAGTGGTCTTGCTGGGAATCATCTGAATGCTCAGAAGGGCGGTTCGAGTGATTGACAACAAGTACAGACGTGTTCTGGTGGGAATAGATGTTGACCGCAAGCGCCTCCGACACCTCCGCCTGAGAGTGGTGTGATGTTGTCGTTTCCACTGACACCATGGAGAATGGCGTATTTGGCGATAGGTGCTTTGAGGGGTTTCGGTCCCCATGTCGGCTGACATTTGACCGGGGGTCAAGAAGGTTGCGGTTCTCAAAGTTGGCATCATCTCCGTGGTCACCAAACTCACGTAGCTTTGGCGATGTTATTGCCTCTGCGGGTGAGCTCTGAGCAGGCCTGATTTCTGGGAATAGTTCCAGAGTAGCCGCAGCTGGCTGACGGTCTTGTTGTTTTGGGCTGGCCTTCACTGGTTTCTCCACGTGAGCCTCGGAAAACTGCGAAGCTGGCTTTGCTTCTTGAGGCTTCTTGCTGACTTGAATCGGTACCTGGTTGGATGATTCGCAGGTCTTTTTCTCATGAAATGTACTGGGCGCCTTGAGTGAAGCTTTGCCTTGTAATTTGCTTGGGGCTTGCAGCTTTGATAGGACCTGATCGAGTACATCTGTGGTTGATAGCGCTTTCTGCTGCTCTCTGGTACGGGCGTCGATGATGGCGGCCTGTGCATGTGCACTCTCGGCAGTGAGAGATCCCGTCCGTGACCCAGTACGGGACCCAGCCTGAGAACCAGCCCGAGAAACATTGCGACTTGTCGGAGCAGACAGCGATGATGTGCGCCTGGGAAAGATGGGCGGGTAATCCATTGTACGTTGATCTCCTCGTGCCGAGCCATCTCTAGCAGAGCCTCCCGACTCTGACATTGTGCGGCCACGGTTGCTGCGCTGATCCACGGCTGGCGACATGTCGCGGCTTTTTGGCATTTGAGAAACTGGGACGGAGTGCAAACTCTGGCTTCGCTTCGATCGACGGCTGCTCGTAGAACGGAGAGAGGGCTCGCGGCTTGTTGATTTGACTGATGACATGCGGTTAGGAACAACGACGACGGGGATGCCGCCGGATTTCCAAATTTCGCGTCTTGCACTCCGGCTTGAAATGCTGTTGAAAGTTGAAGTGGATAGCATGCTGTCGTGGGCGGCAATGTTATTGAAACGACCAGGGGCTGGGGGGTGTCGCTGCCTGGCAGTCTCGTCGGCAAGAGAAGTTGTTCCTGAGCTTGATGGCGAGAGATCGAGACCAGAGTCACGTAGGCCAACCTGTTTCCTGACATGACGAAGTGTCCGTTGACGCTGTGGCGGAGTGGACATCAAGTACGCTTCAACAACAGTGGAAACTGTTGACCTCGTTGAAGCTGTTGAAGAGCGCTTTACTTTATCGCTAGCAAGAGGATCGGCCGAGATGCCCATATTAGCAACAATGGGAGCAGCCATGCCGAGCTGGTCCGAGCCTTTCCTGCGATGGGCTGGTTGAGTGGCTTGTGCTGGCTGAGTGGTTTGCTTTGGTCGTGGTTGCTGTCGTGCTGACTGTTGGCTTTGGCTTTGAGAGACTGAACGGGCCGCACTTTCGTTTGGAGTTGGAAAGGTCAAAATTCTTTGAGGCAAGGACATGGACCGAACAGCTTTAGTAGCATTTGTCGGTGCTACTATGGCATCTTTGACAACCCGGTCAGGGTTCCCAGCATTCCGATGTGGGACCCGGTGAATTGGAGGAGCAGCATTCTTGACAAGATTACCGTCACGTTCCTTCACCAGCTCTTCGCTCCCAGTTCCCCACTCGCCGTCAAAGCTCACAAAATCGCGTTTCGACTGCGGTGTGAGGCTTGACTCCGGGCTTGACTCCAGGCCCAGTCCTAAGCCCACAACTTTTGGTTGCCGCTTTTTTGTCGCTGGTTGGGCATCACCGTTGGTGAGTTGACGCACAGTGGATGTGGATTCCGACGTCCTAGTGGAAACGAGTGCGGGTCGCAGCTTGCCTAGTGTAGCCTCGTCGTCTGACGACGATGACGATAGGTGTTCCTGAGCAGTCCTGAAGGATTCGGCACGAGAGTCGGTAGTAGCCTTGGAAAAGTTGCGATCGCGCAGAGAAGGTCGATGGGGCGGGCCCTTTGGGCGGCTTTCGGGCTGCAGGGCCTGTGGGGGTGTGACGTCTGGAGTTGGAGGACTCATTTGCTTTGTAGGTGTTGCTGGAAGCGCGGCTGCCTTAAGCTGCACATGCACATCCTCTGCACTCTGTTCTAGGCTCTGGACATATGTAGTAGTTGGTGGCAAGGCTGAGTAGGTTGACGACGAGTTGCGGGAATGTGCAGGGGGTGTGGGGGGCAGATCTGGGCCATTTCCAGTCGACTTGGAGCGGCTTTTCGAGCTGCGAAGACTGGAGGAGGATTGTGAATTTGTTGCTGCTGTCTCGTCAGTGGAAGCGCTACTGAACGAAGATGGCGCGGCCGCGGAGAGAGGCAAGCCCTGGTTCTTCAGTGCCGTCCGGGCACGGGTACTGCGCAAGCTGCCATACGACGTGTCCTTTCTGTTTCTGTCTTTCGCGTCTTTTCTGGGATGCGGTAGAGATTTGTGCTTTTTGAAGTTCATCTGATGGTTTGATGCCGAAGACCCAGATGAGTGTGATGTGGATGGCGGATCTCCATCAGCGACCTGCGCTGGTGTAGCCGCTTGTGATCTCATTGTGTTGGCACTAGCTAGTCGACGGGCCGAGCCCAAAAGATCGCCGGGTTTCGTAAATAGTCCGCAACTAGAGCATCTATGGTGTGGAACTAGGAGCTGTGATTCTCATTGTGAGGCCGGATACGAGAGAGGTGGCTGGGAGTGATATGCGCAATCGTCTCCGATAAGGCGAGTGCACGGTCTAGATTTTGAACAGGGAAGTTGCAATGGCGAGGTCGTTGCAAGTGGAGAGAGTCTAGGTACGTGGTCGTTGAAGTGTTGCAGTGTTGTCGTAGAGGTGCAGAGGAGCGGAGGAAAACCCAAAGTGCAAGGTTTGAGCAACTTTTCCAGCTTTCGAGATGCTGGCGAGACGTTGCCGTGTATTGAAACGCTGTCCCAATAGCCTAGCTGAGCCGTGCAAAACAGCGCAAGTGTGTGCCCGCGGTGCCGTGGCCGTGCTGGTTGGCTGTCGGTGTCTTGTTTCGCGAGTGTTCTGCCAACTTGTCAATATTGGGGATTCACTCCTCCAGAAGCCAGCGTGGCGGTGGCTGATGACGGTCGTGTCGAGCTGTCTGTGTTGAATGTCGTCGCTATCAACGGTAAAAAGCTGAAAACCGAAAAACAAGCCTGCGAGACGGCAAATGTGCCCGCAATCATAAATGAGTCGAGGCCCGGACTACAGGCAGTGATGTCGCAGTCGGGCGCATGGCGCAACGAGCAAGAGAAGCAGTGTATCGCAATAATCAGACGAAAGTAAAAGATCAGATGCCCTAACGCGCCAAAGGAGCGGAAATGAGCGTATGCTGTGTCCGTGACAGAAAACCAGGCGGAGAATGAGAGGAGAGAAATAGTATGGGCGAATGAGCGTGTGAGAGTTTTGAAGCGCGGGAAGAGAAGCGGAAAATCTGTAGATGAGGAGAAAAGCAAATATGAGGAAGGTCAGGAAAGAGGTAAGAGGAAATGGGAGAAGGTGCGCTGGTGGTCGGGAAAGGAGGGGAGCGACTATTACGACTGTTGCGCTGCACGATGCAGGTGAGAGGTGCGAAAAAATAGCAAATTGGGAAAGAGCGACAGAGGCCAGAAGAGACGAGAGGCTGGTAAAGGAAAGAGCAGGGGTGCGTTTAAGATAACTCTACACTCTACAGGGAAGGCGCGAACGAGACGACGAACGAGACGACGACGACGTCTGGGCTCTGACCACGGTCGCTCCTTCTCTATATGGACGCTGCATCTGGATTGTTACAGTGTCCTTGTCCTGGCTGTAGACAGCGCAGCATTCATATGACTGGACTCCTTGCATGCGCATCAAGCTGCATCATATGCATGTATTAAAGTATGTCTGTCCTGGTGCCATCAGTTGTCCGTCCGCCGATGCTCTGCTCAGTATGGTATAGGCCTGATCAAGTCTTATTGGGCCCACTGAGCGGGCTTCTGCTTGCATTAGTGGCTGCTTCCAGCAGCGAATTGGACTCGGACCCCCGCCCCTAAGCCAAGCCGTTCCTGCCACCCGAGTTTCGTTCTGCCTGTATTCAGTCAGCCACTGGTCGCTCCTTCTTCTTCTGTTAAAACTGCTGGGGGGGGGGGGGGAGAAGGAATGGCACAGATAGGGAGAGGCATGTAAGTCGCTCTTTCCTCTTTGTGCTATCGTCGTTGCGTTTTAGCCGTGTCGTCATATGGATGGTTCGATTATTCCCCTAGTGTCCACAGCGCTCCTGCCATGCGAGCGTTGCTCCTTACTTTTTCTTCCCATGTATTCATCCATTCCCCAGCGCTCGATAGCGCTGAAGGGCAGGTCCGCACCTTCCCGCTGCGCCAGTTTATTAAGGTACAACACAACGTGCCGACCCAGGAAATAGTAACAATTAGCGGTAGCACACACACTTTATCCATATCCTGCGTGCACTTTAGCAACTTAGTTTGGACTGTGGCTCTTTCCGATTGTGATATTTATTATTAAAGTTTTGCAGTCCATCACCGCCGGTGGGAAGGACTCACCGAGAAAAATATGTTTGACCGATGGACGACTATTGTCCACCTGTGCTTGTCCTCTCGACTAGAAAGAGTAAGTATATTTCCAAATGCTTCACTTACTGATCGTATCTCACCCCTATTCTTCCACTTTCTCCCTATCTTCTGGCCACTGGCCTTTTTCTCCTACGCTGCAGCCCCTCCACCCTCGTTCTCCCTCTCGCACACACCCTCTTACGCACCACTCTGGCCGGACGCAACTAACGCAAGTGGCCGCCGGCGAATAAGAGCACGAGACCAGCTCTCGAGGCTGGTCGGCCCATCTGCGAAACCTGCATAGCCTACTCCGTGCAGAGAGAAAAAAGACCCAGACTTGTACATGCAGCAAATCAGAGGACAGGCCAGTCTGTTTCCAAGGGTTGCCGAGTGTACCTACGCATTGGGGGCGCTGCTTTTGCAGAGTCTGAGTGCGATAATTCCCCAGTGAAGCCGAGGTGCTTAATCGAGTTGTATGTTTGGTAAGTTTATTTTTTAATTCTCTGTTTTCAGCTCTCGTTTTGAGTTTCTTATTTCAGTATTTTCCTTTTTCGGGTTTATATTTTCGGACTCATCAAGTCCTTCGTTTGACATATGTTCAACATCACCGGTGACGAACATGTCTCATTCCATCCCCAACAGAATGTCGCCGCAGACCGTCGACCGCCCCCAGCGCCCGTGCGGCAAGGGGGCTAAAGGGAGCTTCGAGCGGTGGCCAGGTGGAAGAGGGAGACAGGGAAAGCGAGATGGAAACTGCTTTTTGGATGCAGTGTACTTCTTCTCGCTAGTATACTGCAAACGTGAGGGATAGTCTCACGGCCAAATACAGAGCTGGACGTTCACCCGACGCATTTGCTTCAATGCTGCGGCCTTGACATCGGTTTTACTGCCAACATCGAGCTCATCACAGGGTGACCCGGTATCCCGGATGACAAGTGTTCCACGTCATTGTCGCCGACTAGACAATTTGAGAATCAAGACATGAGACATGGGCTGGACTTTATGGGTGATGGGGCTAAGGATCGAGTGAGGCTGGGAGGCCAGCCAGTCCGGCCATCGGCGAGCCTTCCGGCCTGTTTTCAGCTGCGCCATTCTACCCAGGTGTCTGATTTTCAGTCTGTCCAGGCAGGGTCTGCCATGCGATTACTTTTGGCAAGTTGACTACGCACGCACAAGGCAACAGCAAAACAATAGCCAAAACGGCAGCAAATAGGTTTTCAGCGATCTTTTGGCTGGTGGTTTGCAGTTACACAAGTGTGATTGCTGCCCTGCAAGTACGACACGGCGTCCTGCAGGATCGGCAAAAGAAGGATTGCGGGTGTACATGCGCATTATGAGTGTATGTGTGTGTACAATACTAATACTATGTCCAAATGACGAAGAAGCCTTTTGTCGTGGCCATGGCGGTTTCCCCTGGCCTGGCTGTCCTTTTGTCTATCCAGTCGGACATCAGCCAATATCACAAAGTGCTTGGCAGGATTGCAAACGCCTGTTGTCACTTTCTTACTCGAGTACTGCGCTACTGTTGGCTAGCCAATCTATTGAAAGTAAGAGCATATGAGGCCCCCTTTTTCGCGTCCAGTAGCACAGCATTTGTGCAGCTGCAGCCTGCGGAGCAAAAAGCAGGACGTGGCCGGCATATACGAAGTCGTGCTTCGGCTGAAGTCCGAGTCTCGAAGAAAAGCAGTAATTTGAACAATTGGGCAATAGTGCGAACAGGAAGAAAAAAGCAACTTGAAGCAGACTGGGCCGGAACAGATCATCTTACATACACCGAGAGGCAGATAATGTGCTTGGGTGAACGATGCCAGGATAAGGCATATGTATTGGCACACTTCACCATATGCCCGACTCGGGATTGACTTGAGATGTTGGCATTTTACTCGTATCGTTCTTTTGCCAGAGACGATATGAAACGAAATGAGTCAAGTCCGCCGTCCTGCATTATCCATCAAAGCTTGTCTTTCTATTTACATCTCTCTACGGAAGTCTCCCGCCACACCCGATTCGCATAATGCTTAAAGATGCAGCCGCATGGAACAAAAAAACAAGGCTTGGAAGTGCCGCCAAATAGCAAGCAGCTAAAACACAAGGCTGAATGATCTGTTGTGTCAGTCATCGTCGGCTTACCGTCCCTGCGGGACCGGTCTCATGGTCTGGGGCTGGTCATCAATCTTGCTATAGCGCATGCATATTTGGCTTTGCCGCATAGTAGCTGCAAGCATGTAAAACTGCACATCATCTACTTGTACGTACAGGTTTCATTCACGGTATGTTAAAGGCTCAGACCCAAAGCAGGTAGAGAGAGCTGTAGGACGGTCTGCATCGGGAGGAAGACTCTGTCTACTACTCCATATGATGGCCTCAATGAGCATACCCTATGTGGCCAACACTATGACTATACAGCATCACTAACACTTTAGGCATCAACAGCTTGTAGTCGTTTTGTATTGATTGGGCGCCGCAGTGCATTGATGAGAGACAATCGTCGAGATGGCTGCTTCCCACCGTCCGACAGATAAGCTCTGATCAAAAGCCTCAAACATCCTGAGATGCGAGCAGAGTTTAGTTTGGCGATAAAAAGATATTGAGCCTACGACTGAGACCGTATACAGACGAACACCTTCTCCTCTGGTTTACGTATGGGGAGAGGGTATGTCTGTGAAGCCCTCTTTTACGGTCGGATACCAGCAAGTCTATCATGGTGCATGATGATGATGCATACATAGCCGGCGGCTTCTACAATATGCGCTCATCTTCCATTTTATCGGCCGACAGGCACTGTGAACAGGTGCGTTATATGCCGGCCTCGCAAGTGATCTCGAGCAGTAGGTGAAGGTTCATCTACAGTCACTTTCACGCCAGGAGACAGGCGATTTCTTTTTGCAAGCAGCGATGAGGCTACTACGTTGCTTGTGCTTTAAGGTGCTGTCCCATGCTATCCCATGACGCTGGGTGTCTCCCGCAGACCGGCCCAAGTCACTCCAGGCTGCCACTCATGAAAAAGAGCAGAGAGCATGCAAAGGCACTCTCAACACGTGAAGCTGTGCGTTGTATTTGCTGCCAGGCTTGAGATATTGCTGTTCGGCGAGTGAGCTGCGATAATGCATCGAGTATTGTCGGCAAAGGAGGGCCATCATACACCTGTGCACCACCATGGAACAGCAGAGATGCATCGCACGTCGACGCAGAGATTCTTGTTGTCTACAATGCCGCTTCGTCTGCACCTGCTCACTCATCATATGCACGACTACACCCGGCTTCTCGTATCGCATTTGGCGGCTCTTCTCGCTGCTACACGGATGCAACCCCCTCCTGCAGGATACGGCAAGCGAGCATCAAACCTGTTTTTATCTTCTTATTTTCTGTCTATTCTGTTTTCTGTCTGATATTTCTCTATTCGTTTTCTTACCTCTAACCTCTCATTCTATTCCTCATAATCCCTCAACGCATCCAAGTAGAGTAGCAGATGCACAGACTCTAAAGATAGGTATGATGTCAGTAGTATTGATCACCTAGGCGGCCCATTTACCCGTCATCAGTTACCCATTACCCATTACCCATTACTCGCGCTGCGTCCCGCTGTTGCAGTATCAATACGACCCGGCCGTGTAGAGTAGCAGTGGCCGCATGGTAGCCACGAGCAAACAGGAGATCGCTGGCATGGTTTTGAGAGCAGAGCACCGCCCATGTGACATGACATACTTTCAATGTCAGATATGTAATGAACAGGCGCACCTGACGGTGGCGATGGTTGGTTGTTCCTCTCTTTTTGTTATGTTAATCGTCTCCCTCGGCTTTGGATTGCTCTCTGCGGCTTTTCCTCGGCTCTGTTGCATGGTCTCTTTTACTATTCTCATAAGTCCATGTGGCTATCATCGAGATCTTCATCTTGTGTGTTGTCTGATTTCTGTGTGTACACTGGCTATTTACGAACATCATACTCTCTCTGACAAATGCTCTCGGCCACCGACTCCATATCAAAAATGAGCACGTACCTGCATATTCCCCAGTGTCCATCTTCACCTACCCTCCATACCATTTATCTCATGTTTTACTTTATTACGGGAGACATCCCGCTCACACTTGCCAGCACACCATACCATACAGAGTACAAGGCGGCCGCCAACCGGATAGCAGATCTCTCTCCTCTCCTGCCACCGGCATCCGCGGAGCAACAACATGTAGTTTTCGGCCATGCTGATAGTGCGAATGTACATCGTAGTCCAGAACTCGCCGTGAGGGGAGGAGGCAAAGTCGGTGGCAAGACAAAGCTCCCAACAGATGCAGTCTTGCATAAATGCTAAAAACCGACACTAGAGACTGGCTCGTTTCAAAGCTTTGCATCGCAACGTCCATTCAAAGAGGGAAAAAAAACCCGGAAAAAGATACCATTTCTCTTATTTCTCCATAGTATCGCATGCGATCGGGATTGTATTGGACGCGCAGTGCGGCCGGTACCTTTTTAGATCTTGAGAGCTACTTGGAAGTATTTGTATAGAGTATTAGAGCCTAGATCCTAGAGCCAACATCGGATCCCAAAATAGATGCTAAATTTTTTTTCTAAATATTATTTGTTTTCTTTGTGTGAGGTGTGCGATTATGATAGCTGACTACGCGGTGCTCGATTTGGAAAAACTGCGAAAACCACCAAAATAATGTCAAGAAAAAAAAGAAAAAGAAAAAGAATAGAAAGGGAAAAAGAGCGGAAAAGGCCTTGCAATTCCACCGCAATTACAACAATCTCACATCTATTCATAGGCTCAAGACATGTTTTTATTATCAAGACAAGCTCGTCGACAGTGTACGCGTAATGCCCGCGAGGGTGGGTGGATGCGGGCTGGCGACGGTGCAGGGTCTAGCCAGGCTCTCAGACTCCAGTAGAGGAGATTGTAAAACAATGCACTCGCGACTATTCGTAAGGCGTTATGAAAGCAATAGCAGTACATAGTAGTCAAGCAACAAGCGACGGCACAAGTACCGAGCGATCCACTGTGGCAGAAATAGTACAGCACTACTATATTTGTAGTGGTAATAGTGGTATCTTAATAGTGGTAGATAGAAAAGCAAAGCCGCACCAAAGAGGCAGCTCCATACGGCGAGGTCTTGTTCTTTCCAATTACAGCACTGGGCCGGAACAGTTCTCCCTGCTGTCTCTGCTTCGCATGGTAGCGCGCAACAGCATGTCTTACTTTGTGTGTCTGGCTGTCACTAATCTCGACTCGCTTTCTCGCCGTCTCGTTGTCTCACTGTCTCACTTTGCCTCTGCTAGCCTCTGGATTCCGGATTGGTTTAGCCCGAGATGGCCTAGCTACGAGATACTTCTTATCTCTGCTCCGTCTCTGCTCCGTAGCGACCGCCAGACGCTCTCCCATCGTCTCTGAGTCGCTGCTTGCCTCTTTGTCTCTGTTATCGCTGCAACCGAGTCCGGCATAGTAGTCCCAGCCGACCTTCTTTGTGGCCGCGGCGAGTTCCTCGCATAGGCCGGGCCCAAAGCTCTTTTCTATTGCGATTACGGCGAGTTCACCGCCCCCAAGTGTCTTTTCTGTTTTCTCATATTTTTCTTCTTCTTTTTCTTTCTTCACTTGTTTGCTCTTTCCTCTTTTATTCGCTCCTTCTTATTCGTTCGTTCGTAGCCCCGGAACTCCCCTGACTACTATCTACTACTCTACTGTGTAATATGGACTGCTTCTGTTCCCTGTTTCTCGCGCCTTATTCCTATCCTCTCTTCCTTTTTTTGGTATTTCGAAATGTTCTGTCTTCCGTCTTCTGCTTCTCTTTCCTGTAATTACACGTTGATTGCTCCACTATACTCTTCATTGCGCGGCATTGTTGCGCAAGACGCTCTGGATCTGCCCTAATTATGGAGCTTGTCCCCCCTAATCAGTGCTCTGCGTGTGCTACCTTTACCATGTACTACCTACAGTACCTATATCTCACAGAATCTACTCTGTAATAATACAGAGTAAGAACAGGGTAGACCCTTTTATCTGTCACTGTACTACATAATCGTTATCTGGGAAAGGGGAGGTATGGATCGACGCATCACCCAGCCTACTGGCCCACCACCACCCGCTCTTTCCCTTCTATTTTCCAAAGAGCTGCTCTGTTTTTCCATTTTACTTCCACTTTTCGCCTTTTCCCTGCCCTTATGCCCACCCGATACCCACTTGGTCCTCCCTTTGCTGCCGTGCCATGCGTCCAGCATTCTAACTCTTCCACTTTATGACCTCGATGACATTTGTGACATTCTAGAATTCAGTCGTACCGACGGGAGTGCTCGCTTTTGCAGTACGAGTTTGGCTGCGCAGCGTTGTTTCAACTAGCACTTAGCTCTCACGGAGCAGCACTCTAGCAAGGCACTCCAGGGCCACAAACTAGTCCGTAGTCCCGCTGTCAGGATCGCGCCTGCCGATGCGGTTTGAATTGTTGATGTCCATTTATGTATTTAGTCATACCGATTAAATGCAATTCTCTTCGATACCACGACTTGCTACATACATAGTAGTAAGAAAAGTAAACCACTGTAGGTACTCTTCTATTATTCGATTTCTCAATTATAATCACGCCGCCAAACCGCCAAAACTTGATTGCAAGATGACGCCGCCCACCGACCTGCGAATACCCTGATTATCCTCCTTGGCCTTGTCTATTGCCATCCCCCATTTCCATTTCCACTCCCACTCTCACCCTTTTGCCCATCCCGCCAAGCCAACCCTCATCTCCCTGCAACGCTCTTGGTTTCTTGGGCCACCTCAGAGGGCGGGTGCGCCATCCACAAGGAGCAATCAGGAGCAGCCAGGAGACAAGGCTCGGATAGGTACTTGCCTGGCAAATGGGTACTTGAGTCGCACTGCGCGCACACTGCGCGTAGTATGGAGCCCTGGCCGTTGGCAAGTACTGATACTTTGTTGCCTCTGAATACGGCGTAGGATCTTGGTATTTTCTTGTTGCTCCGTATTTTATTGGCAAATTGTCTCCGCCCAGTCGTCGCAAGCTTCTTGGTCAGTATTACTCTGTACTCTGTAATAATGCTACATACTACACCGTACAAGTAATATGGGCTGATGGGAGTGCATTGCACCTTCCCCCGTCTTTCTCTTGTCCTTGTTCCTTCCCTTTTATGTTCGTCTCGCTTGCACATACGAGGGAATACTACACGCACTACTCCATACCGCCAATGCAGAGTAGGTGATTACCCAGTATCGTGAATTGTGAGTGCATCGCTCTTTGACAGAGCTTAACCGTCTCCTCTCTACACCCCATCGAGTGCGAGTGCGATTCTCTCTCCGTATTTGAGCCCGGCGTATTGATTACAGTCGCAGGTATTACAGAGTAAACAGTTCATTCACGCCCGAGACAGCCCCACTCTTTTCTTCAGGCGGATTCTGATGTCATCCAGGCTACCTCTTTCTCTATTTGCAGTACATGTGTATCCCCGCAGTTTCGTATGACCAGGGAGGTACTGACGTCGTATTGCTGCGTACCGGCCGGCCGAGCATGCCATTAGCCATTTGCCATTTTGTCGTATTTGCTGCTGCTGCCACTCGCCTCGACGTCCGTGGCTGCACCCCGGTGGCATGCCATCAACAGTCACCTCCTTCCAAGACAAGGGACGAAACAGCAATTTAATTGAAAACGGAAATCGGTATTGTTCTTATTAAGACCAATAATACATAGTACGGTGATCTGCATACAACGTACAGTGTATTACACGCCTTTCCACACGCAGTGACGCATTCCTCAGCTCGCCGCAGCCCAGCCGTTCTATATTTATTTTACTGGAGACATTCTCCAGCGAGCCACTTGGAAACACGAAGCACTGTGGTTCACTTTGGGGCCTGGCCTGGCCCTGAGCCACCGAGCCACCGAGCCACTGATGGACGGAAGCAGGTGTCGGGTTTATGCACATGGACGGAGCCAGGCGTTGTCTAGCGAGCGATGGATGATCAGATAGAGGCTAGCAAGCCTGGGAGCAACCGAGCCAGCCAGCCACGCCGACACTCGATGTTCTTAATACGTCTTGCATACTTGCTTTTGGCTACGTAGCTGTTGCTGCTGTCTCTGTTCTCGCGTTATCAGAGCTCGTATTGTCTGCAATGCAATGCAGGCGGCGCACGCACGTTTGCGGCTGCACGCACACTGCAGACTGCAGACTGTAGGCTGTAGACTGCAGACTGCAGCAAGCGCCGCGTACTCGCCCAGTACTGTCATTTTCGTTGCGTCTCCGAGTCAACCTCGTCAAGGCTGTGTAGCGGACAGACAACAAGGAGCAAGCCTATAAAACGCAAAATGCAAAACGCAAAACGCAAAACGCAAATTCACCCATCCAGCTCGGCGATACTTGTGGCCAAGAAAATGAGTAAGGGGCAGATATTCTGTAAATATACCAACATCAACAACCCTCGATCGTGATCATCAGAAACAATCATCAAGACTGCATTCAATAGGCAGGCAAAGAAGGAGAATTAACATGATCATGAGCTCAAGAAATAAAATAAAAAGACAACAAGCAACAAGCACAAAACAATAGAGGGAAAAGGGCCCCGGCTACTTGCCAGTAACCCAAGAGACGCTCGGCCTGTCCGTCGCGGCCAAGTCACTGTCATGTTCTTTTGTTGTTTTTTTGTTGTTTTATCTGTTTTTTTGTGCTGTTTGGTCTAGCGACTGAGCTCTGCTAAGCTTCATCTACTCGACTTTAATCAGTCTTTGATCGGTCTTTGATCAATCAGTCTCTGATGAGTCTTTCATCAGTCTTTGATCTTTGCCTTTGATTGTCTATTTTTCTTATTAATCTTGAAGCTATAATTAAACTAAATTAAATAGATCGTGCTCACTAACACAAAAGTCCGCTGTCATATCGCCTTCTATTTTTCTTTTTTGCTTTTTCTGCCCTATTTCTCTTTATTTCTCTTTATTTGTTATATTTTTTCCCTTTTAATTTACCTGCACCAACGCCTTATTTCCACCTGTTTCTTTTTTTGGCTCTCGCACCTCGCCTCTTACACCCCCCCCCCCTCCAACGTACCCATATCCATCCAACAACCACACCTCGACTCCGTAATACCAAGCAGATCTCTGATCCTCCGCCCATAGCCCAACACCATCTCTCTCGCCTTCTCACCCTTATCCTTTCCCTATTTATTCACCATCCCCCCTCGCTCCTCTGACCTACTACCGTCTTCTCTTCTCTCTCTTTTTTTCTTCTTTCTCCCTCATCCACGATCAATTAATACCACCAGTCACTCGCTTAACTGTCGTTCCTGTCCATTACTCCATTATCCCAAACAACACCACAACCCTCTTCAATCTTTCAAGATGCAGTTCTCTACCATCGTCGTTGCCCTTGCCGCCTCTGCCGGCGCCGCCATGGCCACCAGCAACTACACCACCACTGGCAACTACACCAGCAACTCCACCGCCACTGCCACCACCACTGGCTCCAGCACCGTCGCTACCGCCGGTGCCGCTGCCAACCAGGTCGGCTCCCTGCTCGTTGTTGCTGGCGCTGCTGCCGTCTACTTCCTGTAAATTTGATGCTTCTCTCATGAACATCAGACACAGGTCGTTGGGTCATGACTGAGACTGACTGTCCGTGATTCGTGGTTCTCACGAGTCTGGACTATCGTGGATCGTCATCCCATCAACACTGGCGTGGACCAAACACTCCCCTGAGCCTCAACACTTCTCTTTTTTATCATCTTGATATCACTTTCCTACTGTCTTTCTCCATACTCGCCATCGCCACATCCCGTCTCATCCGCCGGCTCTCTCGGACAGGACAGACCGTGGCTGACAACCTCTACACATCGACAACGGCAACATCATATGGTTCCCATTTCGACGACGTCGACCTCGAGCATGAGATAGCGTGGGAGGACCAGGGTCGCTGCTGCATGGTCTCAGGAAGGGCTGGATCACTATATATCTCCCTATCCCTTGCTTAATATATTCCCCCCCGTTCTCATTATTCCCCCCAAAACCCCACGGGTTTCACTGTGTTTTCCTCGTCAATATACCTTTTTCTTATATATAAAACAGGCACACCTGCTCTTTTTGTCTGCTGCTTCTGGCTTTTGTTTACCGGCACGCTCATCGGCACACGTCCTTGTTGTCGCCGCTGCTTTTTTAATGTCATCACTTTTTCGTTTCTTGGTGGATGCGTTAGGATAGTATAGGAAAAAAGAAACACATGACCTTTTCATTGTTGGATATAAAGTGATACTGCCGTGATTGGTGACCCTTTGTGACTGACCCCTGTGGCCCTTATGACCGGCTACAGCCCATCAATGGCAAACGATGCCTCCTCTTTGAACCATGCCTGCACCGTCCGCAGCCGCTCTGTCCGGCTCACGGCCAGACGCCGCCCCTCTGCCGTCTTCATCCGGTCGCCCACAAGCACCAGCTTCTCGTCGAAATGCTCCAACGTCACGTCCAGCGACCGCCCCAGCGGCGCCGACTTGGTCGGCCGCGCCCCAAAGGCAAAGCACCGCCCAACGCCGACAGCGCCAATCGAGTCCAGCCGGTCCGCGTCCTGCACAATCGCCAGCTCCGGCATCGCCGCCGCCAGCTGCGCCACGGCCGCCTCGTTCGCGGCGGTCTTGGTCTCGTGCGACCAGCTCACATTCTGGCACACGGTAAGCACGCGGCGCGACAGGTCCAGCAGCGCGGGCGTCGCGGTGCCGCCGACCCTGTGCAGCACGGCCGCCGTGGCGCGCGCGCCCCTGTCGTGTTCGTACGGTGTGCCTTGTAGGATGGCGGCGCCCTCGTTCTGGGAGTCGTCCTCGTCGCTGACATACTTGCGGTCGCCGACGTCGTGCAGCAGCGCGGCGAGGGCGACCACTCGGAGGTCGACGGGCGTGGCGGGCTGCTCCTTTGCAAACGCGGCAGCGAGGTGGCGCGCGTTGCCGACGACGCGGCGGATGTGCTGAAAGTCGTGCGAGCCGTCGTAGCGGGACATGTGCACGCGCACGGCGGCGGTCACGGCCTCGATGAGCGGGTCGCCCGCGAGCGAGAAGGGATCGTTCTGTGTACTTTGTGCAGCCATTTTGTGTTTGATAAAGAGAAGAGATTCGTCCTAATTTGTACCGCGTCTTTTGCGTCGTATGTTAGCTTTACTTGTTATTGGCCTTGCAAGGCAGATGCTCCTTTATACCAGAGACCAGGAATCGAAAATGAATTGCTGATCTTGAAAGCCCAATTACAAGCAGATAGGCAGCAAATCCATCCGGCCTGAAAGCCAAGGCGTGTCTGCCTGCCTGCCTGCCTTATCGCACGTACTTGGTTGAAGTGAACTAATGAGTCAATGAGTCAATGAGTGAATGGGTTGACGACGCAATATGCTGCCGAGTGTGTGAAGATGTAATCAAACGCCGAGATGAGGTTTGATGAGATTTGGGTGCAAGTCAGAGGTTGATGAGGCTCAAAAGGGAAGGAACAGGAACGCTCTGCCCAATGGGAGCTCCCTTGATTCCTGTATGGTGACGATAGCTGAAGCAAAGATCATGGCTAGTGGGGGCATCTCAGTGGGGTCTTAAGCCGTCCAAGTCAACGTCATTTATCACGATGAATAGAGATGGTAAGATTTGTTAACGTATATTGGTTTATGTTGGGTTTAATGATGAATTTGAGTAGATTTGCAGATTTATTCCGGATTTTGAACTAGTTATTTAGGATATTTTCATAAATAAACTCGAATATTGAATTCAGGAATAATCCTACCTACTTTTTTATCAAGTTTTATGAGATTCTATCAAATTTCATATTTTATTGAATCTAATTCATAATACAACTTTATTCATATATAGTTCATAATCTTAAGCTACCCAAGTCTTCAACTCCTGCTTACTGCCAGACTCACAGCACCAAGGTGCATACCCGCCGACGCTATACCATGCATATGCTCAAGTGTCTAGGCACGTTTACGCGCCGAGGCGTTGCCATGCGTATGGTGATCAAGGAGAGTGCGTTACATCAGACAGAGCAGGACACAGGGTCGATGTGACAGTGGTACGGTAGTACAGTGGCACGTTTGACTTGCGCCAGTACGGTCTGTTGGGTAGGCAGCTCGCGTCATCTACACAGCAGTGACGGTCTCTCGGAACTTTGTCCGAAGAGGGATGAAATGATAAAAGGACAAAAAGGAGAAGGAAACGGCGTAGATGACGACGAACTGCTTGATGCAGTCTGGTAACCTCGTGATGTTCTGGTCATGTACACAATTCTATGCTACCTTTCGGTAGTTTCTGCATGTGTTGTTGGAAGATGTCAATACACCGATATCTACTTGAATCGGTGACAGTAAAGACGATCTGCAGATTATGAAATAGCCATGGCACCAGTTATGCATCTAGATTATCAAAGCATCTGGACTACCAAGCCTACCCAGAGTCAATCGACTCGGCCAGGAACAGTACAGAGTAGATGATGGACAAAGGAACAACCGCGCCAACGACGGCCCGTGCGGAACACGGCCTCTGTGGGTATGGATGATCTCGCCTCGGTTGTATTTTCCAAGCTTGAAGTTCATACATACAGTAGTAGTAAATTATCTCTAGAATGCAATCTACTGTTGTTGAGTACTGAATATTGACAAGATGCTCCGGACGAGTCTAGACTTTCTCTTTCTACTGTTTGTCTGTGAGCAGGGAAAAGCACATCAATCACATATTGCTACTATTTGCCGGCTTGAACAGAGTAGCATTCGCTCAGGAAACATGTTTCTGGTGTATTGCCCTGGAGAGACAAGAAACATAGTAGACGAAATAGGAAAGATAAACAGCCGGCCAATGGGGAATGCAGCCGGCATGGGACGAAAAGCACTGAAGTGTGATGCTCTGTAGTGCGCCGATGAGCTACGACCCGGCGCCAACCGTACGCTATCGTTATGTCCAAGGCCAGTATAGTTGTTTTATAAAGTTTGATACTCGATATCTACTACTATGTGCTGGCGAGGAAAGCACCTCAAAGATCTTAAAGGACGCGGCCATGTATGCTCAAACAGCAGTATCTTACCAGCCATCGGACACTGGCCGCAGTACAGAGGCCCATCTAGTCTCACTATGGCCGGACAACTGTAACCGATATACTCCCTCACCATCTCTGCTTGTTTATTTCTCTCATTTTGTTCTTCTCTCCCATTTCATCATCTTCTGCCTCATGCATCCCCCTATCCACGAGGACTGGTGATAGTGAGAGTCGTCACAGCACTGAGACCTGCATCCGGAGTATACCATGTATGGTCAGTGAGAAAAGAACATGATAGAAACGACGAAAGAAAGAGAGAACGACAGAACGAGAGAACACGCCGAGTCGTGAAAATGAGGTGAAAACGAACAACAACAAGACAAGTGACAGCCCACGACATGCGGTTGTGACCAGAGGGCATCTACGACACCTGATTGGCTTGTTGTGATCTATTAATGTAGTGAGTGGGTCCAAGTAAACAGAGTGGGTCTGCGAGTGCAGCTCAGATGCACCTTTAAGCAGCTTAATGCAGACCCGGCCAATCAGAGGCGGCTGCAACCCCAGTGATGTGCCGGCTGCCGTCCAATGATGGGGCCGTGTTAGACGCCCGTCGCTGACGACCTTGACCTCACTTCCTCCCGCCTTTTCTTCCGTTTCTTCTTTCTTTTTAATATTTTTCAATCCAGTGAGTCTCGGTCCTGAGTCCCTGGTACCCTTGTATCCCATCACATCACAGAATAGCCGCCGTACGTGCAGTAGCCTGTCCTCTCGCGTATGCTGTCTTCTCCTCCTTCCCCCTCCTCCCCCTCTCCCTCTCCCTCTCCCTCTCATGGTACCTTGCTACTCTGCCTCTGCAAGGTACTTGACCACGGTCCTGTGATATTGCTTGGTGATAGTGACGGTGCCTTGATGGCTCGCGTTGGCTGTGATGATGCCTGGACTAGGACCCCAGTCTATCCTATTGGATGCTGTCGGGTGATTCTGCTCTGCAATGGGTGATTGTTTTGTTCGCGATTGTTCAGTTGCTCTCGGACTCGTTGATTGTTTCTCTGATCTGCCACGGTGCAGTGCAACGCTGTGCGCATTCTCGGTCAATATTCCATTATGGACAACATGCTTTATCTCGGTATCCCCATTGTACAGCGTGATCAAGTGAGCATCAGACAGACCTGTCTTGGTCTTGGATATTTGCACTGCTTTCTTTGTAGTCTTTTTCAGTCTCCAATGTTGTTCCTTATCCATTCAAATATTCTTTTCTTCATCAATACTTCTGGGACCAGTCCCGGATTTGCAATATCAGACTGCGTTGGATATGGCCCCCAAATCGAAAGAAGATTCAGGAGAAAAGCATCTTCAAAGCCCACACTCGACACCAAGGCTACATCGTAGACTACAATACAACACGGCACAGCATCCCGATTCAACTACATTGTACGTACTTGCAGATGCAGCCGTATCGGTGCTGTGTACAAGATACTATGTATGTCCTGAATGGTCGTCCTGGTCGAGGTGTGGGTGGGTGGAGAGTGATGGCCGCTTCTTCGGCCGCCTTGTTATTCTTTTCTTTTGATTAATTCTTTGATCAATTCTATCTGTTTAAGTTCGGCTTCCAGTGTTATTCTATTCTACCCCTGCCCGCTCCTTTATATAACTCCCGCTTCCCCTCTCTTCTTTCATCTTTCTTTCTCTTCTTTTCTCCTTAGCAAGCTCTCAATCTTCATACGGCTCGTGGTAGTTTTTGTTCCTCCTTTTTTATTGTTCCTCATACACTCCCCAGAGCTGGTCTCTATCTAATTAATCTTTACATCACCATACATCCATCTCAACATACTCAATAGTCTGCCGGTCAGTCTACTCACAACAATAATTTAATCAACAGAACAAAACTCCTTGTCAATACCACCACGGTCTACTTGCTCGTCATCATCCTCTGAATTTGTTCCGGTAACAATTTCACTTCAGTCTCTTGCCAATCCTCAGCAATTCTTTATTCAATACAATTCTTCTTTTAATTTTCACTACAAACTAAAATCCCCCTTTTCCTACAACCACCACTTAATCTTTCTTAACCACCCCCCCCATCTTGAAAATGTCTACCGTTCAGCTTTCCTTCAACCTCCGTGTTTCGTCCAGCGTCAAGACCGTGCACCTGCTCGGCTCTTGGGACAACTACGTCGGCCAGCTCCCTCTTTCCAAGGAGAAGACCTCCAAGTCTGGCTCGTGGAAGGGCACTTTCCGCTTCCAGGGCAACACCCTCGAGGCTGGTCAGCGCTACTGGTACTACTACATCATTGACGGCTACCACGTCTCGCACAACCCCAGCGAGAAGTCCACACTCGAGCCCACCACCGGCCGCGAGCTCAACGTCCTCGATGTCCCCAAGCACAAGTCCTCTTCGTCCTCTTCTTCGTCCAAGTCTTCCTCCTCGTCCAAGTCTTCCTCGTCCTCCAAGTCCTCCTCCTCCAGCAAGTCTTCTTCCTCTTCTTCCTCCAAGAAGCACTCCAAGGAGATCCCGAAGGGCCGCCCCGTTTCCATCTCCCAGATCAAGTGCCCCAAGCCCCAGTCGCCGCATGCCACCCGCCACATCCTGGCTGCCGACGTCAACTACGATCTGGAGGAGCTCTCTGAGCGCTTCGCTGCCACCGGCATCGACGAGGACGCTGCCGAGTACGCCGCCATCGTCTACGACGGCGAGGCCATGTACAACGAGGACGGCGAGTACATGACCGCCGACTACGGCGTCATCAGCACGTCGCCCATGTCCAGCAACGGCTCCGACATGTCCTACTCGTCCGACGAGTCGGGCAGTGCCCACTCCAGCCTGTCGGGCTACTCCACCCCCGACTCCGACTACAGCTCGTGCACATGCGAGAGATACGGCATCACCCGCAAGGGCGACCGCGTGCGCATCGACTGTGGCGGCACCCGCTGCGGCTACGAGGACTCGTGCTCCTCCGACGACGACAGCGAGTGCGGCACCTCGACCCGCCGCAACGGCATCATTGTTTCGTGAATGACTCGTTAGATGAGAGCCATGACAACGAAGAAACGACAAAAACAACAACGAAATGATGACATAAATGACTTGCGCCGACCCGACGCCCACGGCCACACCCGACGGGCGTCCCGCGACAGAGTTGTTGTCAATGCAGCCGCAGTTGGAAGACCCGACCTCCCCTCGAACTCCTAGACGAAAACTGCCTGGCTCGATTTCACTCCTTTATCGAGCCGCGGATCAGAAACACCCGAATACGCTGATGAAGACGTTTTACCCAAGATGCCCAATTTTAACAAATGGCATAAAGAAAGAAGAAAGAATACCGCCAACCTGGAAAAAAGGGCCTTTTGTTTGTTCTGTGTCCCGTGTGAAATCATGGGAAGAATCCTCGCCTCTCTTTATTTTTTGGTTGTTCCTAGTTTTTTGCTACGATCCAACTATCAACCATAAAAGAGCCCCGAGTGTCCCGGGTATCGTCGTGCTGGTCAAGGCGATACTTGCTACATCCCACACTCGGGGGGTGCCTGCGTGAATGGAATTGTTCGCACCCTCTCGAGATGTAACAGTCTCGAGTCAACAACCCCCCTTGCGATCGAAAAACAACTACACAAAACATTCCAAAAAAACACTGATATTTGCCCTTGTTTCCCCGGTCATATCACCCCTTCCTGTTCCCCAAAAATCCACACAAAAAACCACAAAAATAATCCTACGTCCTATGCTTGGTTCTCTATAGCTAGTCACTACACCTTGCGTTTGTTTTATTCCCGTCAACTACCAGGGCGCCTGTTTCTTGTTTCTTGTCTTGCTACTCGACATTGAAGAAAAGGACCAGCCTCGGGACCACGCCAATATTATGGCCTTTAGATGAGATGTCATGTTTTATCCTAGATACTTATATAAGCCAGCCATGGAACATGCTGTTCGCCGAGTGAACTGATCAAGCTGAAGTGATTAAGTGATAAAGTGATAAAGAGATAAAGAGATAATAAATTGTATTGAATAATGAAACCAAAGACTCAGACGGCAGTGTGTCTGCGGCCAAAGGAGAGCCCAAGCACCCGTAGCATAAAGGGCCGCCGCGGCGCCTGGCTCTTGATTTTGGACTTGGACGACGACGTCGACGAGCTCTCGCGGCCTGTGACGTGTGTAGTGCTATTATAGGCCTGCTCCTCGACCTGCTGCTGCTGCTTGCTGACTGCAGTTTTGGCCTGGGCGCGCTGCTCGAGAATGTCCCGGCCAATCTGCACAAACACATCGCCAACCTTGTCACCCGTCTTTGCGCTGGCCTCGACGAATGCACTGCCACTGGCCATTTTGTTCGTGCTGGCCACATTGTACCCCTCAGCCCAGGCCACACGCCGCGCGCTGTCGTCAACATCGCTTTTGTTTCCCACAAGAAAAAGAGCAAAAGGACGAGGGGGGCGAGCTTTGGTTGGGTGAGGCTCGTGGGGGACTGCCTCCGCCTGTCTCTGTCTGTGCCGCTTGTAGCCCCGGATCCGCATCGTTGATCTCTGCTTCGGCTTTGGGCCTGTCGGTGTGCTTGTGTGTGTAGCGCGCGTCGTCGCTGTCCCTTGCTGTCCCTCTTTCTGTTCCGCCTCTATCTCTCCCTGCGCCTGGTTGTCGCCCCGCTCACAAAGGAGCCGCTCGTAGAGACGGCTTGCCTGCTGAAACGATGCGGGATCGCACACATCGTAGACGACAATGGCCGCCTCGGTAATGGCCAGTGCCTGCTCGAGCATCATGGCTGCCGGCGTCCGGGCGCTGTGGCTGCGGTAGTGGCCTCTCCGTCTTGTCCTTGTGGGGTTGGAGGATGCAAAGACGGGCCACTCGGTATCTGTGTCTGCATCTGCATCTGCATCTGCATTTGCATCAACAGACTCAGACTCGAGATCGAGATCGACTAGATGCTGTGACGGCATCTCTAGGACGTCCATATTATAGAAATAGCTGTCAATGCGGATGGGCTGCCGGCCGCCGTGCGTGAACCGCTCGTCGGGGGCGCCCGACCCGTCCGATCTATCTGCAAACAAGTCGGCACAGAACCGCGTCATGAGTGCCGTCTTGCCGACACCCTGGGCCCCAATGATGAGGACGCGCAAGTCGCCCACACCGGCCTTGACGGCAGCATCCCGCACACGCGAGCCGCCGTCCTGCTCGTCGTCGAAGCGGTCCTGCCACGTGAAGATGGCCTTGAGGTAGCGCGACTCCTCAGATGTCCAGTGCATAGAGCCCATGTTGAGTGCTGATGTGGGTAGGCGTGGAAGAGTCAAGAAGGAGGGAGCAGATGGGGGGGGGGGGGGGCGATTGAAGAAGGAGATGAGGAGACAAGGCAATGTGCGCAGAGGACAAGTATGTACTTGGTCTATAGCCGACGGAGTAAGCTGGATATGACGGTTTCTATCGAGGGGATGGCCGACATGCAGATGGTGTGAACTATACGTGCTGGCCCTGGTATAGGGCTTAGGGAGACCATATTTATACAAGTGCATAGTGACGCATGGGTGAGACCGGGGTGATGTCCAGGTGAGCCATTTCGACGACGCCATGATGATGCAGCTGCACAGGACCATGGGATGACACGACAGAGCGCATACGATATGCAGAAGACTAGATAAAACAAGGGATGTGCTGTGGATGTACAACGCTTGACGACTGCACGACTCACGATGAAGATAGAATCAGAGCATCGGCAAGAATATCCGTGAGAAAAATAGAAGCTCGCAGTGGTGAAGCTGCCGGCTAATATGAGCACATGGCCGCGTGATTAGAGGCGCATTAAGCCTTTGATTGCCGGCATTAAGTGATCGAATATAATAGTACTACCATTTATAGCTGTTTCTTCCTTTTCTTCCTCTTTCTTTTCTTCCTCGTAGGTGTGCACTGTTTCAGACGGATCTGGCGTGGCACGACTGCAGTCAAGTACCGGGACGGGCCTCGTGTGTCGTGCTTGGCCATGATGCACGACATCTGAAACGAGGAGCAGAAACAAAGAACAAGAGAAGAACAGAAGTTCTCAAATGCAGAGACAACTCCTCCAAGAGCTGCGCCGTTGCACACTGCCCCTGCCGTGGCCGTGCATGCATCGTCAAATGCAGGAGATCCAAGAACAGTGATATATTTCTTATCAAATAACAAAAGAGACTACATACGCATGCAGCGGCTACCTCTTCTTCTTCTCTGTCGTCACCAGTCCAGCCTGCACAAAGGCGTCGCGTGCTGCCTGGTTGATCAGCGCAAACCGCCGCGGGCCCAGCTTGTGCCCGCCGTACCAGCGCGTCACCACCACCACGACGTCCCACAGGTCCATCAGCTGCATCAGGTGCAGCAGGCGCCCACCCGCGGCCGTCTCGCCGTCGTCGTCGCAGTCCTGGAAACTAACACCGGAATCGGCCTGGCGGATGCGGTAGGCCGTCATGTTATGTGACGCTGACCGCACGCGCCGGTCCGTGTCCTTGAGGTGCTGGATGTAGGCCGCGGCCTGGGCGGGCGACGACACGGGGGCACACCGTGCCAGAAAGACAGACTTGAGCTCAATCACGGGCTCGGCCGTCACCCACGGTGGCGGGTCTGACAGTGTAGGAGTCTCTTCTGCGTCGTCGACGTCGTGTCTGGAATGCAGCTCGGCCTCGGCGGCCGCGATGGCCTCGGCCTCCTGCTCTTCGGCCTCCCTGGCCTCTTCTTTCTGCCGCAGATACGCCTCGACGGCATCAAAGAGACACACCTGGCCCTCTTGAAACGAGTCTGCCAAGGCGGCACCAAACTGCCCGGCGTCGTGGGCGGCAGCGCCCGGTCTGCTGTTGTTATTAGCGACATCGCCGACGCTCTGGACGCCGAGCACAGCCGGCGACTCGGGACATGCGGGGTACGCCGGCGGGAACCACAGCCTCAGACACAGGCGGTGGTCCAGCGAGCCGTTCTCGTCGACAATGTCCTCGGCCGATGCAGGCACAGCGAGGTTTGCCAGAGTGCCTTCATCCTTACCTTGGCCTTGATTCGCGGAGGCTGTCGATGCTTTTGACTCGACGAGAGCCAGTGTGCCGCTGCCATAGATGGAGTTGATGGCCTCGATCTCGTCAGCGAGGTCTTCTGAAGGGGGCATGCCGCCGGGTTGCTGCAGGCGTATTACAATGACATGCTGTGTGAATGTGAGAATGTGAGAGTGAATGCGTGGGTGACGGGATGAGGTGAACCGTACATAGTAGTCACGAGTACAGTGCGCTAAAAACGGCTAAAAACGGGACTGCTGTAAATGGTAGGTTTTCCCGGCACGGTGCTTTTGCTTGCATGCGGCAAGCCAACACAGCGCTTATCGCCCCTCCTGCCCGTGTATTAGGCCAGCCAGCGGTAGTGGTTGGTCCCTGAGCCTCACCACGCCAACCTCATCACCGCATCACCACCAGCTCACCCGCACTTCACAGCAGCACACTTTGATTTCCACATTGTTTATTTTTTAAACCCCTACCAAACTATATCAGACTTTATCAACTTTGCAAAATAAAACATCAATCTCAACAGCACATCTACAGCACCATCACCATGTCTTCGACCGGCCCGGCTTCGGAGCCGACGACGACCTGCAGCTTCTTCTACGGTATGTTTTTCTCTTTGTCGTTGGTTGCATCACTGACAACAGCTAACATTGCAGGAACCTTGGTATGAGCACACCCTCTCATTATCCCATTGTGCGACTGCTAATATAACCACCAACTAACAGATGGCCCCAGAGGTCTTCTTCACCGTGTGCTACCGCCTCGGCCGCCCCCCGGCTGCCCTAATCGAGCAGCACCCCTTCAAGGACGCCCTGCTCCATGGCTACACCCGCCACCGCGTCACCGGCCAGGACTATCCGGGCATTATCGAGGACGACACCGAAGGCGCCTGTGTGCGCGGCATGCTTGCCGAGGGAATCACCGAGACCAACATGTACCAGCTCGACGTCTTCGAGGGCTCTGAGTATGAGCGCCGAACTGTCGATGTTGAGATTGAGGTCGATGGTGCCAAGAAGACCGTCAAGGCCCAAGTCTATGTCTTTAAGTATCCAGCCGCCCTTGAGCGCCGCGAGTGGGACTTTGCCGAGTTCCGCCGCGAAAAGATGCACAAGTGGACGCGTGCCGACCTGACCTTTGAAGGTGAGCAGTGAGATGGCGAGGGCCTCGGTCTCAACCTGGATGGATGCTGACCCTGAAGGCACCGACCCTAACAACCCGGCCACAGTGGCTCCATGAAGTAGGTGACGGGTAGTCGCATAGACTTGGGAGTGTCACGCCAATAATGCAGAGCGCCTTGGAAACCAAATGAACAAACAAGAGATTATCATTGCTTTCAATTATCGTAGGCCACAACTATATTCGCTTCGTGGGGGTGTCTGTGAACGGATCAAAACCCATCCGCTGCTTGGCTGCCTGCTTGGCCTTCCACCGTGCCTCGCCGCGCAAGCCTGTCGTCGACGTCTCCTCGAGGAAGAATGTGAGGATATGGTCGGGGATGGAGAGGTGCGACAGTTGCTGGAATTCTTGCAGACTCGTCAACCTGACGAGCATCTCCAGCAGCGACAGTGACGATGTCACAGGCCTAAACGGCGACGCCTTCGTCCCGGCCCCTATTGCTGTGCTGCTGCCTTGTACTCCGGCCAAGGATATATTGTGCATCTGCTCTGCCAGGTGCATGTCACTGTATGTCTCCTGTGAAAGATGGCTCTCCGCATCGCTCTCATCCTCCTCTTCGTCATCCGAGTCATCCTGTTCAGACTCCGCGCCACCTCCATCGGCAAACACTTCAAATGCGAGCCACTCGGGATCCAGATGCAACGGAAGCCTCTAGCATCCCACATCGTTCTCGTCTGTCGGCCCTGCAGAAGCTTGAACGCCCTTGCTTTCTTCTACCAGCTGCTTCGTGACGGCCTCTTGAGTCTCGGACACGTCGATACTAGCTCCACTGCCATTGCTCATACTGTCGCTGATCTGATTGCCAAGATCCCTGGGAGCACTTGCAAGCACATCCCGCTTCAGGAGCAAAACAGAAGAGCTCTCGTAGTCGTTGGCACTGCCAATATTGAGCATCCGCCCCGAGTCCGTATAAAACAGCTTTGCTATCTGGTGCATAGGAATCGACTCCTGCACCCCCGGCCGCTGTACCCCGTTGTAGGAACAACCGCTGCCGTCGTCGCCACTGCTCTCGTGTACTCGCCTGTCGTCGAGATCTTCGATAACTTCAAGGTGGTAGGCATACTCGTTATCCGTGGCAGGCTCGGCCAATCTTTCTTTTACAGGACTATAGCCCTGGCCACGCTCAAACTGCAGCCCTGGAAGCGTCCGGCAGACCCGTACACGCGTTTTGTGCAAGACTTCCTGCCAGAGTGGCTTCCGATCGCCGTCGCCGATGCCATATGGCTGTCGTGGTTGCTTGTCTGCGTCGTCCGCCATCGCCCTCGAGTCTGGGACGGTCGTGGAGTGCGCCCGGAACAGCATGTAGAGAGACAGAGTAAACGACGGCCCAATCTGAACGGGCTTGTTCTGATCAGGGCTGCTGGAGCTGGCGAATTGCGTGTCTCCGATAATCAGAAGCATGCTGGCCTGCAGTAACCGCGAAGGGGATATGCTCGGTGGAAGTGATGTCGACAGGCTCTCGCCGGACGCCGTGATGGCCAGCTGCAGGAGTGGAATGTCGCCGTCGATGCGCGATAGGAGGTTCTTGATTTCGCCAACCACGTCGACGACTTGGGCTTTTCGCTCGTCCCGTGTCGCCTCTTCGTTGCTAGCAGCTTCCTCTAGCCGCTTGCCGAGGGCTATGATATCGCGGTGCAGAGCTTTGGCCAGCACCGCCGCGTGTCCCAGGAACACGTTTCCGCGGCCGGATCTGCAGTGTCAGTCTGCATTTCAATCTTCTCATGTCGGCAACGGCGATGATGGACAGACGAGGACGGACACATACTTGAACTCGATCAGGTCGAGAGCCGGCGAGATAACCTTTCTGTCAGTGCGTTATCTTCAAATAAACAGGAAAGCAACGACACACCTTGATCTTGTTGTCGAGCACCGTTTGCAAAGCATGCAGCTCGGCATACTGAGTCTTGTCGTCGACTGTTTTCAAAAGACGCGAGCACTGCTGGATAGCAAACGTCGACGTCAAGGCGATCCCACACCGCATGGCATAGTTCATCGCCTGCATGCCGAGTCGGGCCAGGAATTCGTCCATTGCTTGTCTCGCGGCTCACCGAGGCTGGATCGGGGTCGTTATAGTTATCAACTGTTGTTCTATACTGTTGTCGATACAGTCGAGTTTAAAGTGAGGCCAAGTATAGACTATTTAATGAAATAAATTGTTGTTTATTTATATTCAAATCTACTCGGTTCCAACAAGACCAAAACAGGAAGAAACTCTCGCTGTCTTGGTGTAAGTGGTCGCACTTGCCTTAAACGACTTGGCACAGTTCAAATACAGTGTTTAAGTCAATACGAACTGTATACAGCTACCGGCATACACGTGACTCTCCACATTTAAAACTTGTTACTTAACGCGGAAGGAGTGACGGACAATGGCGGGGCACAATGCTCAATGCCCAAGAAAATAATACTTTGTAGAGCAGATGATGATGATGAGGGAAAGAGCTGCTACGCCGTCAGCTATTATTGCCTATTGAGTCAACCGGGGGGGCAACACACTTTTTAAACCAATTAATTTCGATTTAATTTAAATTTGTTTCCTGCCCTTTTGGTACAGCCGACTTTGAGTTTAGTTCTAAAGTGGGATTTCAGGCTTTGAGGCTGGCACCTTTAAGAACTGACGGATTTTTTTTTAAATCTTTCTTCTTGAACCGTCAAGTTCGCTTCTGGAGATTCCATCGCCACAGTCTTCACCGGATCAGACTGCCATCACCATCTGGCCTCTATCCACTACTATCAATATTTCTCGCGGCCGTCGACACCTTCGAACCCCGCGCCCTCCCCCTCATTATCCATCACGACCTCGACTTCTTTAGATACAAAAAAATAAACACCAAAATTACATCATCAAAAATGTCGCACCTCAACTCGTGGGAGGACGATCCGTCGGCCCAGGATGACCTTGCTCGTCAGGCCCAGCAGATGAACCTCGGCGTCGGCGGCGGCCGCGGCGGCGCTGCTCCCCGCGGTGGACGTGGTGGCTTCCACGCTGCTGCTTCGGCCTTCACCCCCGGCGCCGCTACCTTCAACCCCGGCCAGGCCTACACCAACAACTTCGTTCCCCAGTACCAGCAGCAGCAGCAGCAGAACTACAACCAGGGCTACAACGGCTACCAGCAGCAGCCCCAGCAATACGACCAGCAGCAGTACGGCGGCGGCAACCAGGGCTACGGCAACGTCTACGGCGGCAACCAGGGTGGCTACAACAACAACTACCACAGCAACTACCAGCAGCAGCAGCAGTACGGCAACCAGCGCGGCGGCTTCAACAACAACACCCGTGGTGGCACTGCCTCTTTCACTCCCGCAGCAGCAGCAGCACCCGTTGCTTCTTCCTCTTCGACTGCCACTCCCGCAGCAACCAGCGCAAACATTGGCAACAAGGTGCTGAGCATCGGCGGTGATGCCAAGCCCAAAGTTCTCAGCATCGGCGGCGACGCCAAGCCCAAGGTCCTGAGCATTGGTGCCGACGAGGCAAAGCCCAAGGTGGCCAAGGTTCTCAGCATCAGCGCCACAACCCCCGCTGCCACACCAGCAGATGAGGCCCAGAAGGAGGAGGCTGCACCTGCTCCCAAGAAGGAGGAGATTGCGGCGGCGGCTGTTGCCGGCACTGCTGCAGGAACTGGTTCCGCTGCAGCTGCCGCTGGCGCCAAGACCAGCGCTGCCAAGGCCATTGAGAAGACGGCCTCCAAGCAGAACTCGACCTCGACTTCGCCCAACACCTCGGGCCGTTCCAGCCCATCTGGTCCTGCTACGACCCCCAAGGCGGCCCGTGACGTCGACGCTGTCGAGAAGGAGCAGACTGCCGACGTTGACGACGACACGCTCAAGGAGATCTACGGCAAGGAGCACGTCAACATTATTTTCATCGGCCACGTCGATGCCGGCAAGTCGACCCTGGGTGGTTCCATTTTGTACGCCACCGGCATGGTCGACCAGCGGACGCTCGACAAGTACAAGCGCGAGGCCAAAGATATGGGCCGTGAGACCTGGTACCTGTCCTGGGCTCTGGATCTGACCAGCGAGGAGCGCAGCAAGGGTAAGACGGTCGAGGTTGGTCGTGGCTTTTTCGAGACGGACAAGCGCCGCTACAGTATTCTGGATGCGCCCGGCCACAAGACATACGTGCCCAGCATGATTGGCGGTGCGTCACAGGCCGATGTCGGTATCCTCGTCATCTCTGCACGCAAGGGCGAGTACGAGACTGGTTTCGAAAAGGGCGGCCAGACCCGCGAGCACGCCATGCTGGCCAAGACCCAGGGTGTCAACAAGCTGATTGTTGTCATCAACAAGATGGACGACCCGACTGTCGAGTGGTCGCACGAGCGCTACAAGGAGTGCACGACCAAGCTGCAGCAGTTCCTCAAGGGCACCGGCTACAACCTGAAGACGGATGTCTTCTTCATGCCCATTGCTGCCCAGCAGCTCATCAACATCAAGGAACGGATCCCCGCTGGTGTCGCTCCCTGGTACGATGGCCCGTCGCTGCTCGAGTACCTCGACGGCATGAAGGCGCTGGAGCGCAAGCTTAACGCTCCCTTTATGATGGCCATCAACGCCAAGTACCGCGATATGGGTACTATGGTCGAGGGCAAGATTGAGGCGGGTGTCCTGAAGAAGACCATGAGCCTGGTGATGATGCCTAACAAGCAAAGCGTAGACGTGTCAGCGCTCTACGGCGAGACCGAGGACGAGGTCCCGATTGCACAGTGTGGTGACCAGGTGCGGCTGCGGCTGCGCGGTATCGAGGAGGAAGAGATCATGCCCGGCTTTGTGCTGTGCTCGCCCAAGCGTCTGGTGCACAACGTCACCACCTTTGATGCCCAAGTCCGCATTCTGGAGCTCAAGTCCATTCTGACTGCAGGCTATAACTGCGTGCTGCACGTCCACTCGGCTATTGAGGAGGTCACTTTCACTGCTCTGCTGCACAAGCTGCAGAAGGGCACCGGCCGCAAGAGCAAGCTCCCCCCCTCGCACGCACGCAAGGGCGACAGCATTATTGCTCGCCTGCAAGTTATTGGCGGTGCGGGCTCTGTTTGTGTTGAGCGCTTCGAGGACTACCCCCAGATGGGTCGTTTCACTCTCCGTGACCAGGTATGTTATAACCTCTTTTCTATTTGCCCAGTTCGTAAATGCTGGTATATATATGGACCGCTGCTAACAATTTAGGGCCAAACCATTGCTATTGGCAAGGTCATCAAGCTCCTCACTGACGAGGAGGCTGCTGCTACTGCTTAAATGCAGACCTCATTTGTTGGAAAATCAATCTGAGAAAGACAGTTTATACACCAAAAAAGGGGCCTGGCCACTGCGTGAGATATCTGGCTGGCCGACGTCGAGAGGACGGAGCAGCGCCTGGTGGCATCAGATTTTGCTTTACCTTTTATTTACAGTTATTGGAAGTTATTTTGATTTAAATTAACACAATGAATGATCTTGGGTGTCTGTGACTAGAATAGCTTGGGGAAGAAGAGAGGCGTGTTGCGCTTCCATTCTTGGTAGTCCGCGCGGTCGCCGTACTTTTTGTCGTACTTGGGCTCGCTCATAGGCACGCCGCTCAGCTTGAGCAGAATAAGCGACGTAAAGGCCGGACTGACAGCAGCAACCGCCAAACCAGTGGCTATCGAGATCCCACCTAGTGCCGTCCGGACGCTGCCGCGAGTAAGCACTCCGGCACCCACAACAGCCAGGCCTGTCCACAGCATCGTCTCTCCGAAATAGTGCGGGTAGCGGCTGGCAGTCAGTACACATTAATTCCTTTAGAAACATAATAGATTGAAGAGGTACTTACCATTTCGAAAAGAGACCCCGGGTCATAAACGCCTCGTCGTGCTGCTTGGCGCGCTTTTCTTGGAGCCAGCTTGACTTTTGGTAGTCGGCTACAGACTCGATGGTGAGGCCGGCGCAGAACATGCCGAACCCGAGAACGTCTGTCCACAAGACCCTGGCCGGCAGCAGCCTGGCTGCATTGACCGCAGTGACGGGCGACTGGCAGAGGGTGATCCAGAGAGCCTGCGCGAGCCACGCAAATAGCAGCTTGGACTTTGCAGACCGCATCGGTTCGAAGCGAGAGTCGGACCCATCGCGCATGATGCGGCGGAAGAGATACGTGCCGACTATTTAAATTGAATCAGACGTTAGTTGGAGCAAATAAATGAAAAGAAGTGAAAACACTCACGTCGAGAGGCCCAGAGGGCAACGGCGCCAGAGAGCGCAAGCTGCCGCCAGTGCAGCGGGCTAATGCTTGTGCCTGCCGCCTGCTGCCGCCACCGGGGCAGGTAGAGACTCAAGACGGCGACGGCGACATTGGTCAGCGCGCCCGTGAGGTCGTAGTATTTTTCTGTTGGAGGGTTCACGAGGTATGTGGAGGGGATGCCGACAGCAGCCTGAACCGAGAGCGCGGCAAGGGCGCAGGGAACGGCGTTGCTGAGTAGAGGGCTGTTCTGAAACTGTGTGATACCGAGCAGAGCGGCGGCGGCCATGTTTGAGGTGAGTCGTTGATTCTTCTCTAGGAAAGTATGATTGATGTCGCAGATTGTTCCGAATGCAAGCAAAGATGACAGCGTGAATGATTATATAATACAGCCACGCAGCGTTTCATCCGACCGGGAAGGAGCAATGCAATTGGGCAGGTGCGATCGAGGTCAACGTGGTAAAAATAGACACTTCAAAACGTGGCAAGTGGAATCCGAAGAAAGTGCAATGGAATAGGATCTACACATATATATATCATTCGAGTTATGAGCTTAGTCACCGAGAAAGCACAGCAAAGGTGAACGTGGGCGGGGTTGACATGAGCGCATTCGATGATGATGTTCCCGATCTAAATCTTGGATCGCCAGATCGCCCACCAACAGCCGTCATCATCAGCAATGGACGGGCTAAAGCGGAAGTCCCACACAACCTCGCTGTAAATCCGGCGTCATCTAATAAACCTTCCCCGGAATTGTCATCGTTATACTCGATAGGATTCACCGGAACTGATTTTACTCTTACTAATAATCATCGTGTTTCCCTCGATGGCCTACAAGTACGACGTATAATGACATCCGCTGCTCAGTGATGTGTTGAATTAATGTGTGTTAGAAGGCCATGTAGTATGACTCTGGGCATCCCTCATGGATATAAACTAAGAAGCCGCCGGACAATAAAAGGCTGTAGAGGGCAAATATATAAAATAGTGAAGAGAAAAGAAGATCAAGAAAAAAATATCAAGGAAAAGAGAAAACAGAAATAGTAAATCTTAACCGCCCTTGAGCTTCATGATGGCCTTGAGCTTAGCCACAAGCCGCTTGCGCGTAGCCTGCCGCGTTGCCTCGTCCAGGGGGCTGCTGCGGAGAGAGTCGAGCACCAGCCGGATGCCCACCTCGCAGTCTTGGTTCTGACAGCCTGTGCCTGATGGGTATGCCTGATTGCACCGCCGGCAACGTGCAGCAGGCTGGATTTCTAGCTGGACAACCATGCGAGGTTGCGAGGAAGGAGTTGACGGAGGCTTTGTTGCAGGTGTTGAAGGCTTTGCTGCGGACGCCGATGTTGGGGCCGGTCTTAATGCTGGAGAGAAACCCTTGTGCTTTTGGTTCGATGGCGGCCTTCCTGGCCCACGCCGTTTTTTTGGTGTCTGCAGAGGTGTCGGGGCTGGTGGCTGAGGTGGTGTCCCATGTGCAACGAATGTATGTGAAGGGGTTGGGGCGGGTGTTAGACGGGGAGCTGGAGAATCTGTCTTGAGTCTCTTGCTACCCGGTGGTCTTCCTCGTCCCCGCCGTTTGAGTGGCGGCTCCAGAGGTACCGAAGCTGGCGGTTGAGGTCCAGGCACATGCACTGGAGGCACCGGCTGCTTCTGCCACGCCCTTGGCTGCGACTGTGACTGCCGCAGAGGGCCATCAATACCGGTATTTTTGTCCCGGTTGTGCTCGCTCACAACCTCCACCTCAGGTTCTTCCTCAACTTCCTCTTCGGCATCGACCTCTTCAATGTCATCATCGAAAGCCATTTCCCCTCCATCTATGTCATCGTCCCCGTCCTCGTTATCGCCTTCGTCTTCAACTTCGTCCTGCCGTTCCCAATCAGGGAATCGCTGGAACTTGAGCAGCGGATGTTGGGTCGATTGGCTGGATTGATGTTGTTGGCTTTGGGACCGTACCAAAGATGGCCCGCTGACGACGCCAGGCGGCAAATCACCAGTGACTTTTGAATCACCATCCCAGATTTTCAAGTTGAGCTGCTCAAACTCCCGTGGCGGCGAGTCCTTGATTTCATACAGCTCCCGCAAGATATCGGTGGGAATCATGCTGTTTGCTGTCGTCAACTGTTCATGGACATGCCCTAGGAAAACCCGAATCAGCGCCTCGAACCTTCTGACCTTGGCGCGGCTGATTTGAGCCCTGGCTACCGTCCTGTTCCGTTCTTTTTGAAAGGCTTTCTCATCAAAATCCTCAAAAATGCCAGTCTCCTCAACCAGTTTCCGCTTCTCATACGACAATTGCCGTCCAATGTCCATCTGCAGCCTCTGTACTTTTGAGATACAGTTGACACGCTCGAGATGATCGTTTCTTCGCCTGTAAAGGTACATGAGACGCCTATCACGCTCCTGTGGCGCGTCGTATTTCTTTGCCTCCAAGCTAGTTTTCACTTCGGCCAGCAGGGTATCATTGACGATTGTACTGGCAGAGACATTTGCAGGGCCCGGCACGGCAGGGCCCAAGGCCTCGAGTTGGGGGGGCTTTGCCCACGACGTGTAGTAAGGCCGCTCTCTCGCCTTGGCAACGACTGCGGCAAGAACTTCCTCGGATATTTGCGGGTAGAGCTGCGCTGGGACTTCGACATATGAGTAGAAGGGCTTGCCAGTTTTTAGGTTTGCGCCGATGATCTGCTTGACTTTTATCGACTGCTTTTCCTTTCCTTGATTTCCAGATTCTTGCTGTTGATGCTGCTGTTGGTGCTGCTGTTGGTGCTGGTATTGAGCTTGGGGTTGACGTAGATATTGAGGTTGAGAGTGAGGTTGAGGTTGTTGCTGCCATTGTTGCTGCAGCTGTTGTTGCTGTTGTCGCGGCTGTGGTGGTGGAAAGCCGAGATGAACTTGAGTAGGAGCTGGAACATTGTTGGAAGGCTGTGCAGCGACCGAGGGGGTTGTGCCTGCATTGACCCAGGCATTGATTGCAGCTCGCGCCCGGATTTTCGGATCCCTGGACTCCCGTTTCTTATCCCGATCAAGCTGTGCACGTAGTTGTCGCAATCTCTCCTGCTCTTGCTGGGCTGCCAGCCGCTGTTGGAGAACAACCTGCATTTGAGCTATTGTCTGCTGGATGGTTTCCTTGATGGCAAGCTGGACTTTAGAGGTGTCGGTGAGTTCTGTGCCGGCCGGGAGCTGCTGTATGGATTGCTGGAGCTGCTGTTGCTGGTGAAGCTGCTTTTGCAGTCGCTCTTGCAGCTGCTGCTTTTGTAGCTGTAGTTGCTCTTGGAATTGCTGATGGGAAAGCTGCTGCTCGACTAGTTGTTTCTCGCCGAGCCGCTGCTGCTGCTGTTGATGCAGCGGCTCTTGCGCTTGCTGCTGCTGGGGTTGCTGCTGGTAGGGTTGCTGCTGGTAGACATGCTGGCTGTGGAATTGGTACTGCTGCTGCTGTTGCTGTTGCTGCTGGACAAGTTGCTGCTTGGCTGCTTGATCTCGCTTCTGTCGTTGCTGGTCTGCGGGGTGGCCATTTGGACGCTGGTGCCCGGCACGGTTGACCACTGAATGCTGCTGTGGGTCGGCATAGAACTGGGGAGTGTGGAAAGCGAGTGGTGTTGCAGCTTGGGGGATGGCCTTGTCGGGTGCCGGGGTGGTGGCTGGGACATAGGCTGGGACTGGAGCTGATACTGGTTCACCATATTAGCTTGGGTTTTCGGCATGGGCGGCTCATAGGGCTTCGGTGGTAGTGATTGCGTGAGAGTCTGGAGGGACACTGAAGGGCTAGCCATGGCGGCGCCGTCATCTAGAGAACCATCCTCTGCCGTGCGAAGCCGCTTGGAAGCTGGCTCCCTTGACGGCGGACGAGAAGCTTTCGCCTTGTTTGACTTGGCCTTGGTTGAGCTGCCCTTCTTTTTGGAGTCCGTCTTGGACCCTTCAGCTGCCACGGGCTCCTTGAGCGGTGGCACCGACACATTTTGCTTTCTCGGTTTTGCATTGTTTTTAGCCTTGTTGATGATTGCCTGCTGGGGACTGATGGGCTCGGCATCGGCATCCTCCGCCGCAGACGAAGACCTGGGAGTCTTGCCCTTGGTATTCGCAGGCTTTGCCTTGGCAGACTTTGCCTTGGCAGACTTTGCAGGCTTTGAAGGCTGTTTTTGATTGCCCTGCTTGCTTTTCCCATTGGCTTTGCTCTTCGAGGGGGTGACAGGCCGTTTGAAAGGGGTAGCCTTTCAGGGGGTGATTGGTTTACCTTGTGTTTTCCGGGTGCGCGAGTTGGGCTGGTCGTCGAGTGTCACAGCATCTGTAGCCACAGCAGGGTCGCCGTCCTCGTCGCTGGAAGACGCATCGTCATGGCCCGAAAACTCGACATCAGGGTCATCGGCGCCGTCTTCATTGCCGTCGTCGTGGCCATTGTATTTTCCGTCTTCGTTGCCATCTTCAAAGTCATCATTGTCATGCGGCGCGTCGGTATATTTGACCTGGTAGCGCCGTCGGCCACCGCGTCCGAGAACCTCCTGACTGGCAGCCGCCTGGCGTGCCGCCTCTTCCTCGCGATCTTGGATAATTTTCTCCCAGACACTCATAACGGCCGAGTTGGAATCATCAATGTCCTGGGGCGCAGTCGACACTTCAATGTCGTCGGCCAGCGAGCCCGTTTCATTGGCCCAGACGCGGGCAAAGGAGAACTGTGACTCGGCCGACTGCTTGTCGTCGGTGCGCGTGTTTTCGACCTGCGACCGATCGAGGAGCTTGTCCACAGATGCAGAGTCGTAGACAATGCGGTTGCTCTCGCCCTCGCCGAACAGGGCTGCCGCGCCGTGCTTGAGAATCGACTCCAGGTCGTTGCCGGCATCGTCCTCGGCATCCATGCTCTCAATCAGGGCATGGTCGAGGGCCATCTTGTTGCGTCCGATCTGCATGATTTTCTCCTCGACGCTATCCTTGGTCATGAACTGGAAGCACAGGACCTTCTTCTTCTGTCCGATACGGTGGGCACGAGAGAAAGCCTGGATGTCCTGGTGCGGATTGAAGTCGGGGTCCATGACAATGACAGTATCGGCGGTAGCCAGATTGATGCCAACACCACCCGCACGCGTAGACAGCAGAAACGCAAAGATCTCAGAGTCGGGTGCATTGAAAGCGTCGATGCGCTTCTGCTTGACCAGCGTCGACACGTTGCCGTCCAGACGCTGGTAAGGCATGTCCAAGATGTGCAAGAAGTCCTCGATAATGTCGAGCTGGTTCAAGAACTGGCTGAAGATGAGCACACGGTGGCCGCGCTCGTGCAGCTTAGGAAGCATGACCTTGAGTAGCATGAGCTTCGAGGACGCCTCAATGAGGTTGCGATGCATGGTTTCGATGGGCAGAGCCTTGTCCTCGATGGCGTCGCTGTACACAAAAGGGTGGCATAGACACTTGCGTAGCTGCATCAGGATGTTGTTGAGACTGCCGCGCTCGGTCGACTTGACCTGTTCCTTGGAAAAGATGGAGCGAATGAGCTGCGGATTCTTGGCCATGATGGACTTGCACAGCTTCTCTTGGACAACAGTCATCGACACGGGCACGATAATCTGGGACATGGGCGGCAGGAACTTGAGCACCTCTGCTTTGGTGCGCCGCAGGAAGTAGGGCCGGATCAGCTTGTGCAGCTCGGGGAGGTTCTCGGCCGTGATGGTGGCGTACTCCCGGTCCAGGTCCGCCGCGTTGTTGGAGCTGTCGACGAACTGGATGAGATTGAACAGCTCGCGCTTGTTGTTCTGCAGCGGCGTGCCTGTGAGTAGGAGGCGGAAGCTGATGCGCATGGCCCGGAGTGCCAGGTACAGAATGTTCTGGTCGTTCTTGAGCCGCTGGCCCTCGTCAACAACGAGGCCAGCCCAGTGCACATTGTGGAAGAGACGGCGGGTGTTATCGTCCTGGGCAGAGTCATAAGACATGATGACCACGTGGGCCTTCATGGACTGCGACCCGTCTGGGAAGAGTTCGTATTTGTAGGCAAGCGACTGCGGCCCCTTGCCGCCGTGGTAGCTCACAACACGCAAGTCCGGCACCCAGTTCTTAATTTCACGCCGCCAGTTTGAGCACGTGGAGTTGGGGACGACAATGAGGAAGGGCCAGCAGCGAGGGTTCTCGAGGACCAGTGATGCCAGAAGGGCAACAACCTGAACCGTCTTGCCCAGGCCCATTTCGTCGGCGAGAACGACGCTCTTGGTCTTGTAAAAGTTGAGCAGAAGCCAGTTGAGACCCTCCATCTGGTATGGCATGAGCTTGCCGCGGCGCAAGACAGCCGGCTGCTCGTTGACAACCTCAAACTTCTCGGCCTGGTAGTCCTTGATCCTCTGACGCATGCGCTGGTGCGACTCGCTCTTGAAGTGTTTCCCGTTAAGGTACTCGTCGTAGGCCATGTAAAAAGTCGTCCAGCGCTTGCCCGGGTCGCGCGGTGGGGGGTCGTCCCAGACAGTGTCGTCGTAGTTGAGGCCCTGGAACTTGACAAGGACCTGGTCAATGTCCTCGATACGCTCGAGGTCTTTCTCCTTGGAAGTGGCGCGGTAGTTGGACTGGCGCTTGTAGCGTACCATGAAGATGATGTCCGTGAGAAGGTACTCCTCAGGGATGGCGTCATTTGTCTCAAAGACAGGCGGTTCGCCGAGATCACCATTCTTCTTGGCAAAGGCCATGCGCATCCGGCCGTGGGTCGTACCCCAGACCCAAGCACCGGGCCGCCATTCGCAGTGGGCATACGACTTTTCATCCCACTTGACAAGGTATTCTTTGTCGTCCTCCCTGACGTCGGTAAAGGCCTGCTCCGGCTTGTACGACTCTTTGTCGGTGGGTCGCCACGCAATAAGAGCCGAGACCTTGATGAGAGTATCGAAGCACATGCGGCACTTCCAGTCAGTCATGTAGTCCTCGAAACGCTCCTGGCGGACCTTGTCACTATCTGGATCCATCGAGTCCGGACTGAGCGGGGGGAGGTGCTCAAAGTGATAGGCGGCACGGCACGACGTGCAGCGAAACATGACGTTATTGACGTTGTTGATGAGCTCTGATGCGACATCGGTAGTTGGGTCAACACCGTCATTTTCGAGACGCAGCATCTCTTCTTGCTTGGCCGTCAGCTTCTTTGCAAACGCAACACACGACGCACCGGCTTTGCGACAGCCTTGGCACTTGCCCAAGTCGGGGCAGTTAGGATCCTTGGCCTGGGGCTGATTCACGCAGAAGCGGCACTGGAGTACAAAACTTTCTTCGCCGACCTTTGTGCAGAGATGGTCGCGAGCGGAACGATGGCCGATGCACTGCCGGTGATATGACAGCGAACATCCCTGACAGTGGATCATTATTCCTTTGTTTGGGGTCCGGGCTGGCAAACCGCACGAGTCGCAGACTTGGGAGTGCATGTCCTTGAAGGCCGAGGGTTCGTCCAGAGGCTGGAAGATCTCCTTGACGTTGATGATGCGCACAGGAGCTGGGGCACGGTCATCCTGAACCATGAAATCGTCGTCGTCGTCGAGGTTGGTGCTATCAACCATGCTGCGAGTGTTCTTGTTGGCTCTCGAGGAACGACGGTACTCAAACTCGACGGAGCTTTCACGGGCACCATCGCCAGCAGACGCCCGTAGCTTGGGGGCCAGCTTCTTACGTCCCCGCCGCGGCTTGGGTGCATGCTGGAGATCCGAGGTGATAGCTGGAATGAAGTCAGCATCGTCACTGCCAGCGAGCTCGTCTGCGTCGTCATCTTGGTTAAAGGTGGACGTGTCGTGGGTCTCTGTAGGATTCAATGCTAGCCGCGAGCTCTGTCTCAGGCCAGGGCGACGGCGCTGGCGCCTCGAAGCCCCAAACTCGTCATCAGAGCCGAGATCCATGGCACCATCTGGCCACGCGCTGGCAGGGCTGTTCGTGTCGGAGTGGAACCCCAGAATTGCAGATAGCTCGTCTGCTTCGTCTACTTCCTTTGCTTCTCTGTGTTTGAATTGGGAGAGAGCCTTGCTACCGTTGGGGAAGTCGGACATATCGCCTTCGTAGAGCTGGGGGTTGTTAGTCTTGATCAACTTGTCAAGTAGAGGTTGGCGTGGGTACAGCAAAAGGGAGCCTTGCCATCTATACTGACAGAGTACAAGAGGTGAATAAACAAGGCTGTGATGGTGTTGTAGATATAGAGGAAGTATTGCCGGGTGTAAAGATGAGAGGTGCAATATGTTCATTGGATGGAAGGGGAACATATAAGAAGATAGGAAAGAGTCCCACCAAGGACAGTGTGGATTTATAGGTTGTTGGGCGGAGAGGGCAAGAAATAGGAGTGAGTGAAGAGAGAATGAGGGAGGGGTGAGGAGAGGTGAGGGAGAGGTGAGGGAGAGGTGAGGGAGAGGTGAGGGAGAGGTGAGGGACAGGTAAGGAGATGTGTGCGCAGTTGCACAGGCGCACTTGACAGCCAGGACAGCATTCGCCGAGAATTCACGCTGCAGCCCGAGTGAAAGTGAAAGGCTTACCTCGAAGCGATGGCCGTCGTCAAACTCGATAATAAACCGGCTCCGGCCTCTGACGCGGGAGATGACACGGTAAACAAACTGGCTCGGTTCTAATACATCGTACTCATCGTGCCGCTCCTCGGGAAAGTTATCGAGCATCACTTCCAACCGGCTGTCATCGCCCGGCATGGCCATATCCCGGCTCGAGATGAAGGGAGTATCATTGTCGGCGTCAAAAACCTCCATAGCACTGTCCGAGTCCAAGTGCTCGATATCTGGCTGTCGGCTTTGAGCAGCATCTTCGTTGTCTTCGTCTTCTCCGTCGTCCTCATCTTCACCATCATCGGCGTCGTCCTCATATTCGCCTTCATCGTACTCGGACTGCTTCATCTTCTTATTGTTTGCATCCAGCATGTCAATGTCTCGAGATTGGACTGCCCTTGCGTCGTTTCGAAAGGCTGCGAGATAGCTCGATGCTGTCGATGGCCTCCGTCGCGGCTTGTCAGCGGTATCGTCCGTGGGGAGAGTGTTGCGGTCCGCTTCGTCAGCAGCGAGGTCGCTTGTGACACCCAGCAGGATACCAGAATCTATCGAGTCGCCCTCGTCTTGCTGTGCCTGGCTACCTTGTGCTTGGCTTCCAGCCGGCTCTGCGTTGTCCGTGGCGGTAGCTCCCACAGGGGTGTCGTCCTCTCCGGCATCGGCATCGACTATGGCAGCTGGGTCGTCCTTGTCGGCATTACCGTCCAGGCCAAGACTGCTCTGAGCTTGCACTCCATTGTCGCCGCTCAAAGATGCTACTGCTTCGTTGTCGCTGGTGCCGCCCTCGTGTACGTGTGCAGCTTTCTCCTGCTCTTCTGCGTCGTCTGCTATTATCGGCACAGGAGGGTCCGGCTGTGCATCTGCATTCTGAGCTTTGAAAGCGCCGACCTCAGCCTCGCTACCATCACCGCCAGCCAGGACACCGTTGTTGTCGTAGCCTGGAATGCTTCCCCAGACATTGTCGGGGTCTATAATGGCACCGTTGCCAAAGTACAAGTCCGCGTCCACAGCGCCTTCGACGTGTGCGTCGTCGTGGAGACTGTCGCCGTCATGGTTATGATTATGGTTGTCGTTGTCGTTGTCGTTGCCATTGCTTTCGTGGTTAGAACCAAAGATGTCGAATAGGTCGTCGTTGTCGGTCATGTCGGCCATGATTCCGGCATCGGTAATTGGGGTGCTCCCAAGGGGATGCCTACGCCCGGGCAACACACATTCGAAGTGATAGAAGCCAGAGACTAGCTCTAGTAATGCCAGTCAGTAAAGAAACAGCAAAACCTCGAGCTTCCCGATAACAGCTGCGTGCTCGGCGCAAACGATGCCGAGGAGATTCGTAGGTACGTTGCGTATAAGGGGGGCTGTACTGGTTCGGCCGCATTCGAGGCTGGTCTGTCGATGTTTCTGAGCGCGGCTATATCCGTATAGAAGGCCTGTCTCGAAGATTGTCCGGAGTCGGTGCTGTAGTCAAAGCAGCCACAAACGAGGGTCTTGACATCGTGGTGATCAACCGTTAAACGCGATTGTAGTTGAACTGAAGAATTGTGGGGCACTTCCCAGCGTGCCATGGTGCCTGCCTTTTGCGACGCGACTGCTATATATGTACATACCCACTTCTTCTAAAAGCCATTAACGGCACCGATAAGAGCGATAAGGACTATTTTATATTTTTATATTTTCCGACCTCAGCGCCAATATCGACAGCTGGTCGGGCAAAGTACACACCATATTTACTTTTATTTATACCCATTTTTACATACTCGGCTGTATCACAAGCTTCCAGGGTTCTTAGACACAAGACACAAACTACAAAACCTGCTGTGCTGCAAAGGCATGCCCGCTTTCACCTCGCCGGCCGTCATGGCCAGGCTGTCCTCCCCCCTCGTTCTGCAGGCGCAGTACGCCCGGGCCTTTCAGAACACTCGTGTCGCCGGATCGGTTCTCTCATTGCCTCACCAACACGTTCGCAACTCGTCGTTGTCGGCTATTGTCCGTGGTGTTCGGCGCTCGTTCCGCGACCCAGACGGCAAGCGGCCACCAGGACGCAACCCTCTTGTCGCGGCCCACGTGAGCGACCGCCGTCGCGCGCGAGAGGCTGCCGGGCCAGTGACATACAAGATCCTCCGTGGCAAGAAGGACGTCACAGAGCCGGCTATCCCCAAAGCCAAGACCCGTCGCGCGCGGTTCTTCGACCCAGAGGACGACTACGGCAAGAAGAGCATCGTGTACCAGGCGAAAACGGGTGCCCTGGGCGCCAAGATCGAGGAACTGAAGCACGCGCGGGAGTCTGTCGACAAGGAAGCCTGGGATTCTACATTTGACCGGAAAATGCACGGAACAGATGCCGACACCAAAGCATTCTCGGACCGCCGGGATATTGGGCCCGAGCGGCGCAGTGGTGGAGACTGGGGCAACAGGGACAACCGGAGAGTCTCCTCAGATAGACGGAGCTCGGCCAGATCAGACCGGTCATCTGACTCCCGGTCACTGCGCTTCGACAACGGTCGGGGGTATGGTCTCAATAACAGACTTGATCGTCCTCGGGAAGCAAGGCAATCCGACCGGTCCGACCGGTTCGACCGGTCCGATCGTCCAGAGCGTTTAGGGCGTTCAGAGCGTTCAGAGCGTTCAGAGCGTTCAGATGGGGGTGGCCGGGAGAGACAAGAGTTCTTTTCTGGTAAGGAACAGCGCCAGGACCGTGGCGACCGGTACAGTCGCAATACTCGCGATGGCCGCGAAGGCCGCGAAGGCCGCGAAGGACGCGAAGGCGGTGACCGCCGTTTCAGTCGGGATGACCGTCCAGCCTGGGGTGGCAGAGACAACGAGATTGGCTCGGCTGGCTCGTACAACAAAACCCCTAGCGCCGGCGATGCGCCCCTCTCGATGCCCTACACGACGGCCGCGTCCAACTTCCTGTACGGCCGGTCGGTGGTTGAGGCAGCCCTCCGCAGCAGCCGCCGCAAGCTGTACAAGCTATACCTCTACGGCGGCTCCTCCAAGAACAGCGATGCACCGTCAACATCGCGGTTCTCCGACTCGGGCGCCAGAGAGCGGCCCAATGAGATTCTCGAGCGACTGGCCAAGCGCAAGGGCGTCGAGGTCAAGACGGTTGACGAGAGATGGCAGCGCCTGCTCGACAAGATGAGCAAGGGCCGCCCACACAACGGCATTGTGCTCGAGGCATCCCCTCTGCCCCAGCCGCCTCTGGTATCGCTGAGAAAGTACACGGAACTGCCTGGCTACCCTCGTGGTTTTGACATTGCCCTAGACCACCAGTCGCGCGAGGATGCCGCGGTCAACGGCGAAACCACCTTTGTTTTTGTGCAGACACCCGCCCTGCCAGAGGAGCAGCTAGACGGAGAAGAAAACGAAGCTGTCAAGGAGTATCCTGTCGAGACTGCCGAGACTGTCGAGACAAGTGAAAAAGACGCCACATCAGAAGCTACTCCCACAGAGACTCCCACAGAGACTCCCACAGAGGATACCACAGAGACTGCTACAGAGACTGTTACAGAGACTACCACAGAGGCTACCACAGAGACTACCACAGAGACTACGTCTGATTCCACCACAGAGGTCCCTACTATTTCCGACGCCAACGCCATCACGCGCCCTGCGGCTCAGGCCACGACCAGACCGCGCTTCTACCGCCCGCTAGTGGTTCTCCTGGAGCAGGTCCTAGACCCTGGCAACCTAGGCGCCATTCTGCGCTCGGCGAGCTTCCTCGGTGTGAGTGCTGTTGTTGTGACAAAGCACGGCTCGGCTACGCTCTCGTCGGTTGCCCTCAAGGCGTCGGCTGGTGCCTCTGAAGCTCTTCCTCTCTTCTCTGTGGAAAAGCCGGCGGACTTCTTGGCCCTGTCCCGCAAGTCTGGCTGGAAGGTCTACACGACTGTGCCCAAGCCGACGTTTGCTTCGGAAATTACGCGCAAGTCCTACGACCTCGACGGTCTCGAGCAGGCCGACCCCCTGCGCAAGCAGCCCTGCATTCTGGTGATTGGCAGTGAAGGCGAGGGTCTGTCGCGCGCGATCCGCCGCAAAGCCGATGCCGAGGTGACCATTCCGAACCAGTCTGGCTCCAACGTGGTAGACAGCTTGAACGTCAGCGTGGCCACGGGCTTGGTGTGTGCGTCGTTCCTGAGAGGCGCCACGCGGGCGAGCAACGAGGCTGAGCGCGAGCAGGCCAGGGACATTGCGTCCGAGTTTGATGGCGAAGAGTTTGTGTCGGGGCGCAAGGCCAACGACGAGCTCGACATTTGGTCGTAGCGTGATCACAAATAAAAAGGAGCAAAGGAGCAAAGGACTAAAGAAGGCAGAGCACGAAGCAAGACAAGCACTGCACGAGTCATGTATAAAATTAGCATTGGCGTTTGGACAGGCGTTTGGTTCACCATATCACCCATCTATAGCATCTGTATATTAGAGTAGATAGCATAAAACATTCACCTCCGTTTGAGAGTTTGGGATACTAGAACGTCACATGTGATAGCCACTCCTAGTCAAAGCCGGCCGCTGCCGAGGAGGACCTTTTCTAATCTGCATCCGGGAGAGACCGCACGGGAGAGGAAACCTGACAGGTTTTGGTACAGGTACTGCCCGCTCCTACAATGGAGAATACAATCATACTTCAAGCTGCAACCTGGCAACACGCGTCTAGAAGTCTAGAGTAGATGAGACAGTGGCCTGGTCGGATAGAGCTCCAAGTCCAGTCGGTCCCGTACCCAGTCTACCCCGCAGTCTATTGGCTGTATCTAAATTAATATGGGTCTCTACATTGAGCGAATCATCGCCCCACCTTCAGCTGCAATGACGTTGTTTTCGTCTTCTGTCTCTCTTTCTGGCATTTGCGGGCTGAGGCTGGGACCGGAGAGGCCCACTTTGCATGTCCCCCCAGTCAGGCAGGCGCAGATGCAGAAAACGGCAGTAAGCTGCCTCCCTGGCTCCTTCCTTGAGTGGCCCGCACACTACGTAAGAGCTGTCCTTTGTCAGTCTTTATTTAGCTGCTCTCTCCTCCTCCTCGTCTAGTTTTTCCCTCCCCTCTGCATTTGAATCTCTCTTCCTCTCTTCTCATTTCCATTCCTCATTCTCTCCCTCGAAATCTTGTTTGCTACACCGAGCTTACACACCTAGCTCTACCGCCCTCGACCACACATCCAAGAACATACTCCCTCCCTCCCCCAAATCGCCAAGATGACACTCCATTACACTCTGGTATGTTGACTTGCTTGTCTTCGCTTTCCTTGATGTTGTCTGCTAACAGCTCAGGTGTTTATGCTTCTCGTGGCAGAGATTGCAGTGTTCCTGCTGCTCGCCATCCCTCTGCCCCTCCAGGCCAGACGCAAGATCTTCAAGTAAGCTGCCTCGCCTCGACGCCCTATATGCATTACGGATACTAATACTCTCAGCTTCCTCTCCGAGAACCCCATCGTCGCCAAGATTCAGTACGGCCTCAAGATCACCTTCATCTTCATTCTTATCCTCTTCGTCGACAGTGTCAACCGTGTCTACCGCGTGCTGCTTGAGCTCTCGGCCACCGAAAAGGTCAGCAACAGCGCCGCGGCTCTCCTTGCCAGCGAGCGCCAGGAGGTGCAGGCGCGCAAGTTCTACAACCAGCGTAACATGTACCTTTGTGGCTTCACGCTGCTCCTGCTGATCATCCTCAACCGCACCTACACGCTGATCCTCGACGTGCTGCACCTCGAGGAGAAGATTGAGAAGTACGAGGGCCCGTCTGCCGGCAAGAAGACCACCACCGGCAGCGCCGACGAGGTTGTCGCTCTGAAGAAGGAGCTTGCCAAGAAGGAGCTGGACCTGTCGACGCTCAAGAAGCAGGCCGAGGGTCTGCAGCTGGAGTACAACCAGCTGGCCGACAAGTACGGCGAGACCCAGGCCTCTGCCGGTTCCAAAAAGACCAAATAAGCGAAGCGGTGGTCTATTGTCTATGGAGATCTGAGCTGCCTGGCTGTCAGTTTTAACGGCTACTAGGCGGCGCCAAATTTCCAGGCTCGTATTCGACCAACCATTACCCGACTACGACGAAGAAAACCACATCAAAGATCCGGGGCGATTGAGCGGCCGCCGTGGTTTAGAAGCAGAATGCAGTAAGCAGTGGGCTGTGTTCTGCGTGTTCATACCCCGGCCCCATGTCTATATTTGATCTTTCAGTTTACCATGTAATGGTTTTCAGATCTGCCCATCTGCTGTGCGCTGTATTTTTCAGTGGGGCATGACGTATCCCACCATCATCTCGTCTGTAGCTGTTGTGCTGCAGATCAAAAGAATAGATAAACAAGCAACAAAAATTTAGGAAATACTAAGACATGCACGTGAATTTTGGTGACTGCTATGTACCTCGACCCTCATCCACTCCGCAGCCGGCTAGATCGCCGTGACCCAGCCGGCGCCTCTGTTGGCGGCTGCTTTCGCTTTTTGTCTGTTGCGGCGGGTTCTGCCGTTTCGTCCGCCTCTGCCGCCTGTTCCATCTTCTCCTTCTTCTCAGTCTTGGGTGGTTTTGTCTGTTTCGGCGCTTTGGACTTTGGCGCGCTTGTTGCCTCCTTACTCAGGGGGCCATTATCGTTGATCAACACGTAGGCGACCTGCTCGACATCCTGGGCGGTCTTGTCCAGCCGGATCATCAGCTGGGCGGCCGCTTTGGCCAGTTCTGCAAACTCCTTGTCGTTGTATTTGCTGGGCCGCTGGTAGCCCGTGCTAGATCCTCCACACAGCCACGCATATGCTTCATCGCTGAAGAATATAGTCTGCTCTGGGTAGTGCACGGCAGCCAGCAGCGATGCCGTGGCCGGGCCAATGCCACGAAGACGCGACAGCACGCCAACTGCTTTGATAGACGCCTGCGCGTGGGCGTTCACCAAGGCGGTTTTGCTGTCTTTGCTGTTTTCGGTCTGGCTGGATGCCGCGACGGCTTTATCATACACGGCCAGTGCCTCCTTAACAGTGTTTGCGGCCGTTGCCGTGTCGTTGGACTCGACCAATTTCATCAGCGTCGGCCGGAACTTGCCGTGTTTCCTGTTTGTTAGCCTTAAACTTTCCAATCTCGCGTGCTGGAATGATGATGATGACCCACAGCTTCCATGCAACCAAGGTCATGATGTCATCGAGGGACATGGCCTTGCGAGTCGCGCGCGGCCCGAACTGCGCAGGCGCCGTGGCATAGCGATACTCATCTAGCTCTTCCAGTGTCTGCTGGCCAGGCTTGGCTATACTGTCAGCAGCTATAAATATGCAATTAATACGTGACCATCGTAGAGACACACCTCCTTTGGTCTCCGAGACGGCCTTGATGACAGCCGGGTAGCGGGCAAGTGCAGCGTCAAACGCCGACTCTGAGATTTCGGCCGGCGATATGATGGAAGCCATGTCGTTAATTTATGGCGAGATCGTTTCACAAAAAAAAGAAACACACAGAGTGCAAAAGACGATAACGTCATTGAGCCTTCATGATTCATCAGCAAGACGCGGTCGCGTATAGGTAAAATCGGTCACGTGATGGTATTTGTACGAAGCCACGTGGGCGTTCAACGCCAAGTCTTCACATCTGAGATGCATCCAGACGTTTGTACTTTATAAATTGAATCTGCTGATGAAATGTATACATATTCATATGGCCATGCCGTGCCTCTTGTATAGATCTCTCTATTTCAACAAAGTTCCTCCAATGAAAGTGCGGCCGTTCAGCATGTCATCGGCTTCCGCCACTAAGATCAACAGTCTAGACCTCGGTCTTTTCATCAGTCTGTGGCAGCATCTGTAACCTCCTAGTATGTAGGAGTTTTTTTTTCAATAAGAAAAAAACTATTGCAAAGACAAAACATACTCAGCCTATGCGCTTTCCTGGCCACCAGATTCAGCCTATGAGTGCGTTGTGCTTTCATGCTGCGTGCTACAACCGCTCCTTCCCCGTCGGGCGTTGATTGCCTATACCGTACGATTATTCTTTAATAGAGACCCACTTCTTACGTCGTCTATCACTGCCACTGCTTACTTGTTCCCTATTGGGTAATACCTGTGATGTTGGCCCCACTGAAAAAAAGAAACGGCATATCCCCCCAAACTGTGATACATTTCAGACTTCAGCCTCGACAACAGCCCAACAATCTCAACAACCAGGATCATTTCCCTTTGCTTCCACCAACTATTCGACATTCCACGTCCCTCCTTCCCCTTCAATCAACACACACATCAAAATGGGTGGCGGTAACGTACGTCTTCCCCCTTCGTAAAGAAGTCCTCTTCGAGACGAAAGACGTCTGTCGACAAACCAGGCTCTACGACCCTTGACATCTGCCTACATCTATCTGCGTTTACAATACTGACACGAACAGGGTGCCAAGGCTGCGCAGAAGCGCGAGCGCAACGCAAAGGCTGCTGGCGGCACTGCCAAGTCGCAGCTTAAGCTCAACGAAAAGGCCCTCAACATCCAGTGTGTTGTCTGCAAGGCCACCTTCCTCAGCACCACCCGCGAGAATGCGTACGTATCTCTTTCCGTGTTTGAAATATATATAGGGCTTGACACTGACCGACAGTCTGAACGACCACTCCTCGAACAAGCACAGCAAGACCGTTGCCGACTGCTTCCCGACTTTTGGCAAATAAGCGCTGCATAAGACGTAGCGGCGGAAGACGGATGTTGAAGACGGGAGACGAGATACGAGAATTCATACACTATTACGAACGGCGAGGGTAGTCAGGAGTTTTGATCTTTACTATTTATAGATGTTGCTATTTTATTTTATTATCCACGACAGCGACGACTTTTAATATGCAGGGGATGCAGGGTCATAAGCAAGGCGACAATGTATGTGGCAACACTGGGAGAAGAACTGCCTTGATATTGACTAGAGATATGTATCACAGCGACACTCGGGTCTAGTGCGCCGGTACCGCCGATCTGCCCAGTTCAGGGCTGACAACGGGCACTTTGGCCACCGTAGCCGACTTGGCCGCATCCTGCTCTGCCTTGAGCCGCTGCTCCTCGCGGATATCGGCTAGGATATCGGGGTACCACCGCTCGCCCACGTCCGGGTGGCTTTTGACCCGGTTGCGCAGCGTCGCCTCGCCCAGCGTCTTGGATGCGCCGCCTGTCCGGAACGTGAACTCCACGTCGTCCAGCCGTCCTCCTGCTGCGGCGACGACGGCACGCCGCTGCTCCTTGACTTCCTCGGGCACCTTGCCCACGCCAACACGCTCGAGCTCTTCAAACTCGGTGTCGAGGCGCACGCCCTGGAAGAACGGGATCGAGAAGCGCGGGCCGGCCCCGGCTTCGGGCGACAAAACGCGGTGTGTTGTAGATACGCACACGCCCTGCGTCAGCGCCTCCAGCGCCTGTCCAATGACAACCACCAGCGTGCCGTCAATGGGCGGCGCATCGATCCACTCACCACGCGTGTTTTGCGCCTGCAGTCCGCGGTGCTGGCTGGCCTGTATCAGAAACGTAGTGTACATGCTGTCCTTGTGCGGTCCGACGCCCTGGTTGCTTCCCTTGGCCCTGCCGCCCAGCTCGCCGACGTCAGGGTACTTGACAACCTTGAGCTTGTGGTGCTGGCGATCGGGATCGGGCTCAAAGTAGCGCTCAAACGCCGATGGTGACAGGCCAATGGCTTCGGCCATGAGCGCGGTAAAGCTGAGCGACATGGCGCCCATGCGCGTCATGAACTCTGTAAACGCCGGGCGGAAATCGGGCAGCACGTCGGCCGATGGCCACTGGTTGGGTGCCAGCAGATTGTCGCAGCGCGGTGCATCCGGTCCGGGCACGTCGAGCTCGGTCGAGAGATCAATCTGTTCGCGATGGTCAATTTCGCCAGCCGTGACCTCGGCAGAGAGGCGCGAGTAGCCAAGAAACGACGGCGCATTTTTCATTTCAATCTTGAGCCTGCAATTGTTAGTTTCGGATCACCGTTTGTTTTTAATTTAAGCTTACTTCTCTTCTTCCGGGATATCAAAGAATGCCCGCCCTTGCTCAATCACTTTCTGGAACAGCTGGTCTGGGATGCCGACATTCTTGATGTAGAAGAAGCCCACCTCGATGAGGGCATGCCGCAGCTCGACGAGGAACGCTGGCCGGGTCTCGGGATCGGCAGCGCGGCTCACATCGAGAACGGGGATCGTTGTAAACGACATCTTGAAAAGGCTAATAAGGATATGGAACAGATAGGTGGCCAAGCAGATATGCTTCCTCGTGCTTCTCGGCAACAGACGTGCGCTTTAAATAAGAAACAAGGCTGGAACAGATGATGGATAAAACGAGCCTGGAAATCAAAGAAATGTAATAAATATAATTGAATGTAAATGCAGAATGAATATGAAAATGAAGATGCGAAACTCCAGAATAGTATCCCAATGTAAGTAAGACAAGATATAGACGGAAATGACAAAAATACAGAAAGACAAAGACCGTTCTCCTCCTTTTAGTGACCCCTCAAAAATAAGTCTCCAGGCCTGCGAGCCTCCAATTATGCGTTGGACTATTGGTGGTCCGACTGCAGACGAAATGGCGTAATCGCCAGCCTCCAATCCGAATCGCCACCATCAGAAGCTACCGCTATTAGTGGTGGCCCACATTGACACATCAGCCAGACCGCACCAGGCTCGGCAGACCAGACAGCAGCCCAGACACCTCCCAGAACAGTTCCTCGATCGACGTTGCCGCAGTAGATGGTGCCGCATCAAAGATCTCGCGCAGCTTCTCGGGCGCAATAACAACATCGTGTGCGTCCTCGATGCCATACTCATCGTCGTTCTCGGCAACAACAGCGTCAGCAGTGTTGGCATCGTCCATCTCTTCGTCGTCCTCCTCGTCGGCCTCATCGGCCTTCTTGACAAGCTCCTTCTTGTCGTCCTTTTCGTCCTCATCCTCCTCATCGTCATCATCATCAACATCCTTGGCCTCGGCCTCGACAGGAGCAGCCTGCAGGTTCAGTTCGTCAAGAGACTGGCCCAGCGAGGCGGTGTCGGCAGCATCGGCGACCGACCACACCTGTGCGGCAGAGTCAATGACCATGAAGCCCGAGAGGCCGACAGCCGGCAGCACAGAGACGGCGAGCGTAGGCAGGTTCTTGGCGTAGACGGGAGTGGCGTGGTCCGGCGAGTAGACAATCAGGCGCGAAGCGAAACGGGTAGACGAGGCTGCCGATGCCGATGCCGATGCAGCGGCCGACGACGACGACGACGAAGAAGACGTAGCAGCAGCAGCAGCACCGGAAGTAATCGAGGCACCAGTGGCGAGGGAGGGGGCGGCCGAGGCCAGCTTGTAGGGCACGGCGACGACAAACTTATTGGCATCGCGGCCGACAGACAGCTGGGTCATGGCCGTGGCGGCCTCAACGTCGCTGGCAGGGATGCTGTGCATCAGGTTCACGCCGTAGCGCAGCTCGTCGGCGACAATGTCGTAGACGCGCAGGTCGGCCGACAGCAGCACCAGCGACGAGCCCAGCACCTCGACACCACGCACCTCGCCGCGGAACATGCCCTGTAGCGAGTTGCGCACAACGCCCGACTCGGCGTCAATGGTGTACAGAACGGCCTCGTCGGCAGCGCCAAAAGCCGCAAACACGGTCGAGCCGTCCTCGGAGTAGGCCAGGGCGCCGCTGCGACGGGCAGTCGACTTGGCACTCGGGGATGCGCGCGATGTGGAGACGGTTTTGGTACCGTTATGGTTGTTCTTGTTGTCGCTGCTGCTCTCGCCGAGGGGCAGCGAGACGGACTGTGTGCAGTGCCAGCTGACGAGGGGTGCGCCGGTGTGGTCCTTGAGAGCAAGACCATCACGCACGCGCGTCTTGGTGCCCCAGAAGCGCACAACGGCATCGTCGCCGAGCGTAGCAAAGCGGCTGCCGTGGTTTGTGTCGGCAGCAACACCAAAGATGGACTCGGTCTTGGTCGTAAAGTGTGCCTCGTCAATGCGCGAGATCAGCTCAAAGGGTCTCTGGTATCCGGCCAGCTTCTTTGCGCTCTTTGCGCTCTTCTTGGCCTCCTTAGACTCCTTGGCGTCGGTGACTTCCTTGGTGTCCTTGGACTCCTCGTCGTCCTCCTCCAGCTCGTAGTTGCGGTCCATGGCCCAGAACTTGAGATGCACCTCGCGCCGGTCGCGGGCCCAAACCTTCTTCAGCGAAGGCTCGCCGGGGATGCCACCGACATCGCGCTCTGGCGGCTGCCACTCGTCGACCGAGGCCAGCCACTTGCCGTCGCGCGATGCGCACAGCTGCGTGATGGTGGGCTCCGTGACGTGGTGGCCGTTGCGGGTCAGGTTCACATCGGTGGCGTTGCTGCGGGCCAGGGGCTGCTTGTTGATGCTGCGGAAATCGGTGACGTCGAAAGCTTGGACCAGAGACGCCGACGGCGACTCGCTGTTGGTCTTGGTCGAGCGCTGGCCGTTGCCGACACGCACCAGGATGCGCGAGGCATCGGCGGGGTTGACGACAGCCGGAACGGGCTTGGTGATGGCCTCGACAGGCTGCCAGACGCGGGCGGTAGTGATGCCGTTAGCCTCCTTGGCCGAGGCAATAGCACCAGACGCTGCTGTCGACGGGGCGAGAGTGACCGACTGCAGGCCCGAGGCATAAAAGGTAGGCACCATCTCGGCAGTGGACAGAATCATGGTGGAGTTGTCATCAAGGTGGACGGCATACGAGGAGCCGCGGGGCGACACGACGACATTCTCGATGCAGGCAGTCAGACGGGGCAGGAAGCTCAGCTTGCTGGTCTCGATCTGCCAGAGCACGAGCACCTCTTCGGGGCCACCAGAGATCAGGTAGTTGCCGTCCTTGGACCACTTGACGGCGTTGACAGACATGGGGTGCCAGTGGTACTTGCGCGGGTTGATGTTGGTCTTCTTCTTGGGCGCGCTCTTGGCGTTTGGCTCGGCGGTGGTCGTAGCATCGTGCAGGCGCGTAAAGACATCTTCGTAGGCGTAAATGGTACCGCGTGTGCAGCCGACAACAAGGTCCAGGGCAGTGCCCTTTTTGCGGCGCGTGACGCGCAGATCGACACACGACACCTCGTCGGCGGCGTCGAGCGAGTAGAACTGGTAGGCCGCGGCGAGGTCGGCCACAGATGACAGGGTCGACGCAGCCTTGAGGCCACCGACAAAGACCATGCGGCCGCTGATGCCGACCACAAAGCGGCCCTTGTCTTCGGTGCGCAGGATCTGGATCGTCGAGGACGTCGAGGGGGGTGCCGTGAACAAGACTTGGCCGGCCTCGGTCTCCAGCTGGGCGGCATCGTAGGCGGACACCTTCCAGCCCGACGATGCAGAGCCCTCGGACATGTACAGGATCTCCTTGGTCTCGGAGCCGATGCGAACAGCCTCGGAGGTCATGCCGACCAGGAGAAGGCTGCTGTCGTCGTCGGCGGCCTGGGACTGTGCTGGCTTTGACTTGCGCTGGGCCTGAACCTGGGCCTGGAAACGCTGGACGCGCTCAACGGCGCCCGTGGTCCAGTCGGCACGGTACAGGGCACCGTCGGCACAGCCAATCCACACAAGCTCGGGGTTCTTGGCCGACAGCACGGCAGTCGCAATCTGCTTGGGCCGCTCGTCTTCTGGCAGTTTTATCCGGCGTTCCAGCAGCGAGTCTGCGGTAGTGTAGATCTGGATGGAGTTGTGGTAGATGATGATGATGTGTCTGTAGTGTTAGTAGAGCACATCCAACGAGTACAGAACACGCTATGTAGAACTCACTCTTCGTCGGCAGAGAAGATGGGGTCGATGTCGGTCATGGCGCCGCCCATCGGCTCCGACAGCTTCCATGTTGTTGTGCGGTCGGCCTTGGCCCGCGGCGCAGCCTTGACAACGGCATTGTTGGCACCACCCTTCTTTCCTGCTGGCGACGATGATGCTGCTTCGGCCTCCTCGTCCTCCTGCGGCTTTCGCTTTCTTGACCGCCCGGCGTCCTCGACCTTTTCCCGCTTGCGCTTCTTGAGGCTGTCGGCCGCGGCCGAGGCAGCCTTTCTCGAGGGCATGTTGGTGTATATGATTGACTCGTATGGATGATTCAATCAATCAGTCCAGGTCAGTCGTATCAGTCGTAAAGTCTAAATCGTCTATCGTCGTGGTGTCGTCTATTTCGCAATGTCGTGTGCAAACCGTCTGGGTCGTGAGAAAAACTGAGATTTACTGCAGGGTCACGCCTATCCAGGAACCGTTCTTGCCTCCAAAATCTCGACTACGCAGCCGTCCAGCAAAACCCAGCAAAACCGGCAAAACCAGCTCTGACAAACTTTTTTTTTGCGATAAGAGCCAGTAAATATGGATCCCTTGGCCGATAAGAAGTTACAGTGGGGCTGCTGTCAAGGGATTTTTGTTTTTCCATTTGCCGCTAAACTTTTTGCGACTGGCGGAATGGGAAGGCGCGAACGACGACTTCTTCTCTCGTGACGCCGCGATAGCAGTCTCGAAATCGAAATCTCGACATCACAACCAGAGCCAGCTTCAACAACACTCTTTATCGGCGTTGATATTCTCTGCAAATTCACAATGATTATCCCCATCCGGTGCTTTTCGTGCGGCAAGGTTAGTCTCGGGGAACACAGCTAGGCAGGGAACAGGGCGGCGATTTGATGGCATCCAGCGACGACGACGACGGCGACGATGACAATGACGGCGACGACGATAATAATGACGAGAACGGCAGAAGAAACGAAATACTCAATTATCGTACAGCTGGATGCCGATGGGTTCCCAGGATCTACGCCAAAAGTCTTGGAATGCAGTACTAACAGGCAACAGGTGGTCGGCGACCTCTGGGAGCGCTACCTCAAGCTCCTCGACGACAACGTCCAGGACGGGTAAGTCTAGAAGCCTTATTTATGCTCTACTTCCAAAGCTATAACTAACACTTTAGTGATGCCATGGACCAGCTTGGCTGCAAGCGGTACTGCTGCCGGCGTATGATCATGACACACGTCGACCTCATCGAGAAGCTGCTCAAGTGCGTTACGTCGTTCATCTGTCAGAATTACCAGCAGCTCGATACTAACATCTCTAGGTACACTCCCGATGGCCGCAGCGAGAAGAAGATCTTCCTGTCCAACTCATAGACGCCATATCTCCGTCCGTACTCGACGACACTCGACCTCTTTGCTTTTCAAACTTCGCGTTTCGGTTCTTTCTGCGATCATAGCTACCTTTTGACATTTGTTTCATATCGATATCGATTATATCGACCATATCCGGTTATCTATTTCAATTTATCTCGTTCTCTCAGTACATGGACTCAGTTTGCTTGGTTGAAAGGCGTTTGGCCAGGAAAAGGATAAAATGAGAAGAGAAATGCATGGCCGAGCACACCACGACAGAGGCAGATAAGAAGAGAGAAAGAAAGACAGAAGGACGGAAGGAGGGACGACCGAAGCACAGCAAACCGTGCCCGCCTCATCATTTAATGTCTGCACTGTTGGCAGTTCTGCCCGGCATCCACCGTGTCCACCCTACTTGCTGCATCGGCAAGGCACCCTCGCTCCCTTCTAACCGCTGGGCGCTTAACAGACGACGTCGAGAGGACCCAGCAAGCCACAACAAGCGCGAAAAGAGGAGAGCAGGCGAGAAGGATTGCATGAGGGTTGCATGTCTGTCCTTATTCTGGCTTGTTTGTCACGTTCTTCCTGTGCGTGTGTGTATGTGTGTGTGTCCGTTCTCGTGTCTCTCCGAGGGTGGTGTGGAGGCCGACTGTATTGCAAACAGCTCAAAGAATACCAATACCAACATCAATAGATTGTGCTGCCTTTTTGCTTGCTTATCTGCACATACGTCTGCTAGCATATTGTGTATCCGGCGATGCTGGAGAGGTGCACACCGATCGGGGCGTCGTTGTGATGTTGTATGTGGTATGTTGTAAAAGCTGTACTATTACTGCGCATCCACATGTATGGCCGCGTACCAGCGGCCGGGTGGCTCTTTTAGCCGCGTTGCTCTTTCTGTCTCTCCTTTGCTACCCAGGTGCACGCATCGTTGCACGTTGGATGGCCCCGGCCCAAGACTGCCTCGGGCAGATAGCTTGCATGCAGCCTCCATGGCAGAGCAGCGACGATGGTCGATGAACATGCGTGCATGTCGAGTGGCGGCGCTTGGTACCGACGTTCTTGTGGCTTTGTTTCGTGAGTCTCTTCTTTCTTGTGCTACAGACTCGGAAGGGGTCTCAGTATCGAGCCCTTGTCTCGTATTGCACGTTTCCCCTTGCATGGCCTGCTCACCGTTGTTTTGGATCATAAGCATGTACTAGTCGATCAAGACATTGCTAATCAGCCTAGACTGGCCTATTCACTGAGCATCCCCAGCAAGGCTGAGCACTACAGATGCTGGCGAGCTCATGCCCCGAGACCCATTGACCGGCCGTGTTGTCTTGTTACTGGCTATGATGCTGGTCGCGATCGTCACTAATACTTGACACACAGATTAAGAGCACCCAGTGTCTACGAAATTGACATTATAAACAAGAAAGTCGTTTTCAGCCGTGATTGCCTCTAACCGCCGGACAACAAGCAGGCAGACTGCACGCATTCGCTGCTTGCATCTGCTCGCAATCTGCTTGCATATGTCTCCGTTTATCAACACACATCTAAGCTCTTGACCTGCAGATATGCATCATCAAAGGCCCCATCTTCTCGCAGGTAATGTGACCGGCGGTCGCCGCGGTGTACAGCTGTAATGCGGGAGCTATAGCAGGCAAAATAAGCAGCAGACTATGAAGTATTGAAGGAACAATGGAGTTGGGGCCCAGTCTTAAGCAGCTAAAATGACGATCGATGTGCTGGCCTAACATCACGATATGAGCACTAATTTGATTTTACTTTTATAAATTATATTTTACACGGAGCTCAATTGGAATACTCCATAAAATCTCTTTTGTAAAAGCAAAGAGTAACAAGAATATAAGTAAACCCAAGATGTAGAGAGAAGCAAAACGGATTACATAATCCGTTATTTCAAAACGCGGCATCTCTTTTGACTCGCACAGGCTACTACCCAGGTGCATCACAAGCAACTACTAAAACTACATGATATACAATGTGAGGAACAAAGCAAACAAGAGAGTACAGGATGAAAGGGAAAGAAAGGGAAAGGAAGGGAAAGGAAAACCCATACTGAGAGAAGCCTTGATGTCGGATCACTTACACACAAGTGCACCCACGCTAGGCAGCACCAATGAAAATCAAAAGAAGTGCAGTTACTATGGGTCAGAAATCCGTCGTGCCGGGCGCTTAACCAGTGGCCAGGGGTGGTCAGTTTGGGAAAAGGATGGGGCATCATCATGTTGGAAAACGAGTGCAATGTGCAGAGTGCAGTGCAGAGTGCAGAAGTGCAAATGTGTGGAAGTAGAAGTATAAGTGCAGAAAGAAGATGGTGCATCGTAAGGATCAGGAAGAATGAAGTGGTGGAGGTGTGTCGTATTTGAATTAAATTGTGAAATAAATTCAAAAATAATAATAAAGAAAGAAAGAGAAACATAAATAATAACAACAACGAAAACGAAAACTAAAACTAAAACAAAAACAAAACTGAACAGCCAGCTGACCTTGACATTTTAATAAATTCAGCATTGGCTCTCGCGATATTTCATGCGTGTTTACATTTTTAACAATAAATTGGAATATTCATGCAGCTTTTGTCTCTTCGGTTCTCCCATCGAAACATCTGCCTTTTCTCTTATAGAACATACAGAGTAATACCTCTCGACCTAGATTGCTCTCTTCATCACCAACAGAAAGTGGAACTAATACCCATGCTGGCTCCATCTTTGAATCATGCCATCAAGCGGCTATTTGCTCTGTACAGAGGACGGAGTACATAGTAGGAAGAAGACAAGATAAAGAGACAATATACAGGCATCAACTTCAAAAGCAGCAAGCGAAAAAGAGTGTGCCGGAGCAATACAAAAGAAGTAAGACTACCCACTCTGCTGCGTCTAATGTGCAGTGCTTGTTCGATTCCCTGCATGCTCTCTCCGCCTCTGTGTTGGTGTCGCTTATTCTGAAATTAATCGCGAAACTCGGCGGCTTTTCTTTTTTCTTCTTTTGTTTCTCTTTCTTGTTTCTTTTGTTATCGCCCTTTGTCCATGTCAAGTAGCGTTGCCTGCCCAGATGGCATCTGATGTATCATTTCAGGTAGCAAGTATCGAGCAAAGTAACGAGCAAACTCTCGGAAAGAGACTATCCATCCTACTGGATGTGTTGGCAATGCTTAGTTTGGCGTCAGACTCGCTCCCCGTCTTGCCACCAGCTGACGGCCATCGTAGAGGTGTCAGCGCAGATGCATATACTTTTGCGTGAAATGGGTAAAATCATATCCAGTGCTCAATATCAGTACTGATACAATAAAAAAAATGTAAATGCAGACAAATGCAAATGATTGCAAATGATTGCAAACATACCCCGTGCCGATTGCCACCGAGGCTGCATGCCCTACACCCTCCCATTCAGACCAAGTCATCAAGTCTGGCGGTGAGCTTTCCATTTGGGATGCCATCTGTCTCACTTTTTCAAATCATACATTTAATTCAAACACATTTCAGCAAGCTTCCAGATTAATCAATTTTTCCTACGCGGCTCTTTGAGCATTCGTTTTCCTTTTCTTCCTTGGAGGCTACGTTCCATCCCAACCCATCCTGCCCAAGCCTTCTCCTACCGACCTGGCGATGCGGCTGACACAAGTACTCGTTTTTGATCCAATATTGTGCTTATTTGTATTCGAGGTATTTCTTCATGTCAGCTGCGTCTTTGATATTATCTCGCTTCATGCAAGGCATTGAGCCACACCTCGTCTGCGCTTCCCTATTCTGGTCGCGAGAAGGCTGCAGTACGTTCAAGTAAAGCCCGCCACTAGAGCCTCGAGATGCAGATGTACTGATATTTGTTTTTATTATAAGTTTGTATTACTACAAGACTTACTGATTATCGGCTGCTTGTGTACATGGCAGCCATTGCAAGGCGAATCGGCATCACGTTACAAATCAGCGAGACCGAGGCAACCGCATCTCAGGGATATGGACAGGGGTGATCTGGGGCAATTACATTCAGTAGTCGCTGTGAGCATATTTGCTGTTGGTTTTCTTTTTCTTCTCATCTTCTTATTTTCTTCCTTCTTCTTCTTTTCTTCTTTTGTTTCCTCTCATCCTCTTTCGTACATAGTAATCATCTCATTTCCGGTCTGACCAAGGTGTGCATCTTCACCTTGAAGCCGTCTGATGAGCATTGCAACTGTAATTTGGCCTCGTGTTGGCCAGGCCTATTCCCTGAAAAGGCATGCTACATAGGTCTTCCCCGGTTTCTTTTCTTCTGCTTGTCATACCTCCACCTGTTTGAATACTTGCCGTCTTATTCACTTCTCTGTCTCTCCACAGTTCATCCACATAAGCGCTTGGAGCGAGCGGTTTGCAAGGGAGTACTCTGTAGGTTGACACAAGTGACCGGGGCCTTTTTTGTTCTTCTCCCGAGTTTTATATATATATATATTTAAGTTATTTTTTTTCTTTTTTTTTCTGGGTTTATTTTTAGCTTGACTTCTGCCATTCTGTCATTGCTCTGTACGTCTTTCAGCTCTGTCATACGTGTCTCGCACTTGGAGAGATGCCAGAGATGGTGGAGTAAAGAGAGTACAAGAAGGTGTTGTCTGAGATGATGCTATTAAGTGGCGCTCTTGGAGCTTTTCTCATTAGATAGAAACATAGTCCCGATAATGTGAAGATATGAAGATATGAAGACATGAATAATACTATATGGCATGTCGTTGTTGGCGACTTCCTAATATGGCTACTAATGTGATGTACTGAAACTGTGACTGCCATCTAGAACTAGAAGGAGCGAACATCAACCGGCGGGCCCTACCGTCTGATACTCGTCGCTCATCGCTCTTTCCTACATAGTAATGGCCCTACTCTGTACTGCCGCGGCTCCTTCCAAAGGAAGTAATATTATGAGATCTCGGAGTATCTGTCGGATCACGGAACCCCTATCCACTCCCCTTTTGGCACTCATCTTCCCTCACCTCTTCTCTCTCTATCACCAAATCTCGTCACCAAATCTCATCACCTTTTTCATCACCTCTCCCATCCGCTGATGGCGGTTCCCACTACTCTGTGCAGACACGCGCCTTTGACCCCATGTCTCGCGTGCCTAGTACTCTTCGGGCGGCCTTTTTTGTTTCTCGGGTAAGATAGTACGACGCAAAAGATCGGGTTCGACGTGCATGGGGCCCTGGTCCTCTCGTTCCATGGCTATGCGCAGAGTATCACATACTGTAGGAAGTATCTCATGTTCTTTAGCACAGTAACGGCATGCGTTGCCCGTATTCCGCATTGTCACAAGTCCAGTGCACAGCGAGTACAGCGCTTCTCAAGCTTCTCGGCCGATTCAAGATTCAAAATCACATTTCAAAAGATAAATGCTGACCAAATACTCCTGCCCAAATCTAGCAATAAGTATACAATAATTCACATTCAAGCGAGGTTGGTATCAGCCAGAAATAATCAAAAGTCCACGCTCTACTCAAATCCCAATCCTCCCTCTTCCCGGCCTGCCCCCTCTCTTCCCTCGAGCCACCAAAGACAGCCCGCGGCGCCCCCCCATTACAGCTTGTGTTAAGCGCCGACCCCTGTCACTCGTCATGCAGCTCCATCAGTAGCCTCAGACTATTCCTCCGTCTGCGATGCCTTACTCTGGCTCCTTCCCTACTCCAGTCTTGTTCATGGCCATTTCTGACTGGCTCGCCGTCGTCAGAGGCTCTCTCCCTTTCTTTTCACTGGCCGTGCATGTCTGGGTCTTTTACTTCCCTCCGAGTTTTGCTTGCGTTTCTTTTCTCCTGTTGCTCACTGCCTACTGGCTCTCTGGCGTCCCGTCTTCCAGCCCCGAACGAGCCCAACCACACACACCTTTGAGAGCACACCAACAAAGTGCTCTCTCGCAATTGATACTGTCGACACTGTTGATACAGCTGCTTGATTATCCCATCTTGTCAAGCCGTCCTTTGATAGATGGTAGACTGACCTGTCCTGCTGTGCTTCTCTTATCTCTGCCTCTGCCTTTCGTCTTTTCTTTTGCTGGCAAGGCTGCGTCTCATCGTGTTATTCAAATAGACCCTCTACCATGTACAACACCATCATCCACCTCCGCCTCCGCCTCTCCACCATCACTGCTGTCAGTACTACAGTACCCATGCCGATCTGTTGTGTTTGCTGTCCCGTCTTGTCGTCTCGGTTCATTCTGGAGCTCTGAGACTATCCCCATCGTTCTAGCCGTATTGCTTTGCCTTTTTTCCTTTTTTCCTTTCCTTTTCCTTTCTTTTTTTCCCTTTTTCTTTCTCATTTATTTTCCTTGCACTTCTTGCGCCCTACCTCCTCCGTCTTTTTCGTGCCGCATTTGTACTGATATTGTCCGAATACCACGGCACAACTGCATGGGTCTTGATCATTGCTGTAAACGAATTACTATCCGATTTGGGGGTTTCTCTACGGCTTTCTATCAGTACATGCATGCAGCTTATTCCCTCCTTCAACCTTTCCTCCTTGGGCACCGCCTGCAGCCATCAGGAGTAGCCACCGTGCCCAGCTTCGCCGACTTTTGAAATATATTTCAAATCACTTTCCAAAAAAAAAAAGCCAAATACAAATCAAATACGATCAAAACAAGCCAGCTTTTCCCTGCAACCATCGACAGGCTGCGCGACCGACCATCCACGTCTCTGCAGACCCTTTCTGCATGTGTTAAGCGGTTGCAGCCACTTGATCGATTGCCAGCATTAGCATACACTCTACATGCAGCTCTGCTGCTACCTTGCCTCTGCTCTACATAGTACCAGACTTGCCCTATTTCTACATCTGATCTTGGCTCCTTCTTTAATCCTCTGTCCTCCTCGTTTTTTTCGTGGTTTCCTTTCTCACTTCTCTCACGTCTCTCTTCTTCCTTTGATCGTTTACCTCTTCTTTCTTCTCTTATCCTGGCCTCCACCCCCTCGATAGCTAAAATACCTTCCATACTTTCTCTCTACCTGAATTCCCCTGCCAGCGTCGTATTCTCTCTCTAGACTCTCTTCCTCGTGCGACCTGTTTTCCTCGCCCAGCTTATTTCCTCTGTTCTCCTCCATTGGTCCACTCCCGCGGTCTTGCTATCCGACCTTGTTCCTCTCTTCTCTTCTGCAACACTCTCTTCCCCGCCCATTTTGCTGCTTAAACCAACCCTGAATGACCCATCCTCCTCCTTCTTTCACCCATATTACTTGAATACTTTAACCTTGTGAATACTGGCTTGTCTTTTCCTTTGAGCTGCGATCCTCCACTGGACATCTGCCATCCTTCAAACCCGCAGCTACGCCACGCCTAGCTTCATCGAATAGACCTGCGCCTTAAGAGGCTCTCTGCGGCCGCTTGTCCCGACCTGCCTTTCCACTTCTTTCTCTTCTTTTCACCTTTTTACCTTTTTCACTTTTTTCATTTCTTTTCACCCGCCTCCTTCATCAGCTATTCCTTTCCTCACATCTCCTCGTCTCATCCTATCCTTCTCGCCGGCGACCTTGGACCCAACGTACAAACGCTCCTGGCGAGGCAGACGCGAGCCTGATCTGCTACCCTAGCTCTGATTTACGCGCTTCTCCTCTCTTTTCTGTTCTCCTCTGCTCTCAATACACGCCGCTCGCCAAACTCCCCTCCTTTGCCAACGGCAAGCAAGCACACATACACCGTCTCTGAGCTCTAGCTACCTCAACCTCTCTTTGTCGGTCGTCGTTGACAGGTCGACTATCACTTGGCCCGAGACACAGTCAGTCCCGCAAGCTCTACTGCCAGCAAGCTCACCACTACTGCTGCACCCACTACAAGCAACACACACACATATATATGCACACTCCCACTTGTGCATTTGCGCTTGTATTTGTTGCATACCAGTCTCACAGTTCCCAAGTTTCCAAGTAGCAAGTCATCAAGTCTTCCAGTCTCACTCGTTCAGTTCAGGCACGGGACACACCACCATTTCTACCCCCCTCTGCAGATTAGATATATAGTCCACCTGCAGCCATGGCTCTCGAAGCTCCCCTCCGCAACTCCATTGGGAGCGTCACTGGCTTTTCTCCTCAAGTAGAGATCTCCGTCACCTCACCGCAGTCAACCACATCCAGCTCCAAGTTCAACTCAATGTATGTATTCTAGCCCCTCCCTAGATATATTATATCTCAGCTGACACCGGCCAAGGTCTACCTCATCCGTCACCACTACCGACTCTGCACCCCAGCGCCCAAATTCACACCTGCGCGCTTTCCAGTCTCAAGTCATGAGCCCAACAGGAAATAGCGACATTGTCGGCCCATCGCCTGTCACGTCGACCGGAACGGAGACAACGGAGATCGAAGACGACGATGAAGAGGAAGATGCCAGTTCTGCTCAGCGAATCCCGACACAGGTACGCAACTTCCACTGCACTCGCTCCTCTACTTTTGATAGTGGCTAATGGTTATCATCTACAGCTCAAAATGCTACGGACAAACATCCCTTCTCATGTGCGCCAGACATCGTCCGACGAAGCAGTCTCAGTCATCCACGCTCCTGAGAGCTTTCACCAATGGGTAGGTCCCGACTACACGTCATCCTAATCTCTAAATAACTTAAGAACTGCCCGTCGTCTAACATCCACGTAGGTCAGCCACACACCCGAGCCAGCAACTTTGGATAATGTGAGATCTTATGGGGTTATCAGCCCCCCGCTGAGTGAAGACAACGCCGAACAGGTGAGCTACCGTATCTGGGTAGCAAATTTGTGCAATTTGTACAATTCACATCGGCTTCCAAAGCTCTATTCACTAACCAGATATCAAGACTTCGTTCCACAATAGCCACAACAACGCACCTCCTCCCATATCCACCGATGTCCAGCCGCTTCGTTACTCCAACGAAATATCGACTCCCCAAGCCCAGAATCTCGATGATATTCTCAACGACCAGTCGAGATTGCGATCCTCCAGCGTTGGGGGCCTTGAGGGTGAGTCCTATTTTTCAAGTATGGCAATTCAAGGCCACTGGTTGACATCAATAGACATCCCTGAAAGCCACGAGAACGATTACCAGTACGAAAATGAAAACGCCAACGACTATGTAACGAGCCCCTATATGGACGACAAGGATGAAGTTGCTGCCCTCAAAATGGCACTCGAGGAATGCTGGACTCTGTGCAACACCCTTGCCAACCTCAGTTCGATTCACCGCGAACGCATCTTCAACAGCTCGGGCACCCCGGACGCACACGAGAAGGCCTGGAAGTGCTGCTGGAAGCTTTGTCAGCGCCTCTACCAGAGCCGCGACATGTCCTCGGACAGCTTCAATGTCCGTACCAACCTCGACTTGTGCAGAGACTTTTGCCAGGCGCTCTTCGATGTCCGCACCCGCAAGGAAGAGCTCGCAGATTCTGTTCTTCGAGTGAGCTTTGAACTGAACAACCAGTAAGTCATGGCGAATACAGAGCCGCCAAATTACAGCCATGATACGCGACCTGGCTAACATTATTCTAGTCTATACAGCGCCCAAGACTCGAGCAATCTGCCGGAGCCTTTCAAGGAACGCACCCTCGACTTCTACATCACACTCTGCCACCGTCTGATGAAACAACGAAACGAGCTGATGGTGGAAACCGACAATCTCTTGCGCGCATGCTGGACTTTGGCCGAGATGCTGTTTAGCCTTCGCCAGAACTCGCGCGATGGCAAGGCTCCCGATGAGGAGCTGCTTGGCTCTGCCGTTCAGGCCTGCTGGGAGCTCTGTGACATCTTCCGTGAGGGCTGGACACAGGTTCGCCCAGACCGAGGAACCCCCCGCCCCAGCCAAATCACTTTCCAGCAGAACCCGCTGTCGTCGGAGACTGCCAGCGTCCACTCTGGAACAACACGTGTGTCGTCCATCTCAAAGCGCGACAGCTATCAAGGCATGCAGGACCGCCCGGGCTCTGTGGCCTCAATGTCATCTCTTTCTCGAAAGTCAAGACAGATGCAGCCACCGCCCGTACCCGAGACGCCTGTTACCGAGTTTGAAGACACGCCCATCTCGCCCGAGAGCTCGAGCCCGCAGATGCCTAATCTGATGGTCCTCGGCACGAGCACCGAAAACAGCTCTGTAGGCGGCAGCAGCAGCCGTGGCGTGAGCTCCAACAACAACGCAAGATGGCCCAGCAGCGCATCCAACCTGTCTGGCTACTCGCAAGGCAGCAACAAAACAAGCAGTACGGCGACCACAGCAACCTCAACCGAAGACATCAATGTCGTGCGCATCAAGACGCTCATTCTCAAGGCTGCCATGAACTCGGGCTTCAGCCGGGACTCGGCAGCAGCGGACGGCAGTGGCGGCGCCAAGTCCTTGCAATCCTTTGTTAAGAGCCTCCCGACTGGTTCATTTGGTAGTCTACCAGCCCATGCCTCGCTGCTGAAGAACTACAAGACCCTGGTGGCTTCAGATAAATCCTTCCGCATATCCAACAATCTTCCTTCCCGAGGACGCCGCGTAACCGCCTCAGAGGTTTCCAACAGTGTTGGCTGGATACTTTTACGTTCGAACCAGCACGGCTTCCTCCGTGACCTCTTCAAGCTTGTATTTGGCTTCCCCCTGGATGAGGCCGAGTCCAGAAAGAGCGTGACGATTACCGTCTAAGCTCAGAATATAAGATCCCAGACCGCAGCACAAAATCGGAAAACCCTATAAAACACCAAAACGACCCAAAACGGCCATCCCCCCAACCCCCCTTATCTGTATGGCAGCTCCTCGCCCACTCCGACTTCACCAAAAGCCACTCGTTTCTGCTATACATTTACCCATGCTGCTCAGTCTGCGCTCGCCCGTTCCTTTTGCAAAGATACCCCCTTTTATAATGCCCAATCCGCTAGGTCTTCTCTTTTATCTGGCCCTATACTGTCGCTCTCGATTATCGTCTATCATTCCCTTTTATTTGTGCTTTCTCATCTCTTGCTGTTTACCAAGCGTGGACGTTGTTGACTATTTGATTTCGATTGCATAATTGCTTTTATTATTATTTTAGTTTCTCGGGTTTTGTTTCTTTGGCTGTGTTAGCATTTGCATGCGGCCCTCCCATCGTTTGTCTCTCGTCGTCTTCCCCTGTCCATCCTGTTTTCATCTCATGGCCTTTCATTGTAGATTCGTCTTTTATATTCTTGTCCCAACGACTTGCCAACATCGGCACCACAACTACTCTATCATCTAAACCCCGTTTTATCTATTCCATCTAAATATTGACCCTGTCGACTTTATTGCCTTAATTGATTCAGCGAACTGCAAGCGATACACTGCTTTTACTGTAGACTCCAAGTTTCCATTCCCATGCCAACGACAATAGCACCGCTCGAGCCATCTTTCCCGGTGATACGCTCGACATCGCCTGGGTCGGCAATAGCGCTGTATGAATTGTTGAGTAGTTGTATCCTAACTGGTTTTTCTGCGTTCTCGTCGTTTGTCATCAGGATTCTCCATCCCTTGACTCGCTGGTCGTTGCTGCAGGTGACAGCTGTGAAGCTGGAGTAGTCGAGGCCATCAATCTTTGCCTGGCTGGATTCCAAAATCCTTGCACCATTGACAGATGCAGCATGGGCGCCAGCCACACGGAAGGTCTTGCCAAATGAGTACGTTGCTTCGGTGCCTTTTGTCTGGTACAGTGTCGTAATGGCGATGCTGTTGTCGTCGCCTCCGGTGAATATCACCAGGGGAGACTGCCTGGGGGGCGATTGTGCCAAAAGATCAAAAAGATCCAGAGCCTTGACGGCATTTTGATGGGCCTTTGTTGCACCCACCAAGGAATAGTCTGAATAGTCTGAATAGCCGTCGTGGCCACCGCCTTGAGCAGCTGCTCTCCAGACCGTCAAGTGCCCGTCGGCAAAGGCAGCCAGAACGATAAGGCTGCTGTCGGGGCCCATTGAGAGGTGCTGCACTTGTGTCGGGCAGGCGCCGGTGTAATGGCCGTGGGCAGCAAGCTCCCAGATACCACTGCCGCCGCTTTGAGCAGGCGATGTGTAGCGATATGTCTTGACGACCGAGTTGGAGATGCCTACAGAGATGAACATGGACTTGGAGCTTGAGTTGCTGTCGAGAGTTGCGTCCAAGCCAATAATTCGCAGGACCTTGTCGCTGGTGCTGTCGGGATAGGACGACTCGCACAGCACTGCAAGACCGTTGTATGCAGAGTCGCAGATGGTCGTGATGCGCCAGATAAACAGCTCTTCGGACCCCGCGGCGCTGATCAGACAGTCGTCGCCGAGCCATACCAGGTTATGAAGACCTGTATTGTGTAGCTTTAACACAGAAAGGCATCGCCTGCCACCTGCGGCCTCGAGCTCGCCCGTTGACTGTCCGCCGCGGTCATTGCTCCAAATGCGCACCACCGTATCTTCTCCGCCCGTAGCCACATACCGGCCACTGGCACTGGCACTCACTGCCCGGATCTCGCGGCCGTGGCCACCTCTTTTCAGCGGCGATGTGGCACACGCATTCTGTGCAAACAAGTGCAGATCCGAGTTGCGTGTATATGCAAAGCGGACCTTTTCAGTCTTGTCTGCCTTGTTAGAGTATAGATATGTGTGAGTTCGATGCGTGCCGCCGCAGTCCACTGTTGCAAGCTCTTGCTGGCGGGATTCGTTCCACACGACAAAATTTGTGCTGCGGAAGCCGCAGATGACAAGCTCTGGAGGTTCGCCAGGAATTTCGCTGTCAACAAACCAGGCATCGCGTACGATAGGGCCAAACGGCGTGGCGGTCTCATGCTGGAGGGTAATCTGGGCATTCAAAGAAGCAGAATCCGGCGATGCGTGGTTGATTGAATAGATGCGATAAGTGCCGTCTCGGGCAGTGACGACAAAGGACGAGGATGACAATGGGAGGTGTCCGGCCCGAGGAGGCAAAGGGACAATGGACAGAATTGCATCTTTGGTGCGTGTCTGGAGCTGTGTCTCGAGAGCATAGGTCTCATCTTCGTCTTCGGCCTCGGCATCTTCCGGCTTATACAAGCATAGCTGACCGTTCCGAGAGCCGAGGACTACATAATCTAGGCATCTGCTCGCTGCCGTAATGACCATAGCCGTGGGCGAGGTGGGTGCCTTTTTCGGAAGCTTCAAGGCACGGTCACTTCGTGAGGACAGCAGATTTCCGGTTTTAATGTCGATGGTGACATCTAAGAGAAGCGCCTCATCACGAAATAGTGTTGTCGCAACAATCTCTAGCCGGATACTAGACGATAATGGTTGCTCATCGGTCTTGTGGTTTCGAGTGTGTGGAAGAAAGAATATCTCGTCCACTTTGCCCGAGAGCTTTGTGGCCAGCTCGTGGATCCTTCCGGACGCTGATGAGTAAAAGAAGAGCTGGCCCGTTGCCGTTCCCAGAAACGCAAGTCCCTCTACCCCCGGAGCCGTTGCTATGCCACCTCCACCCCCGCCACGCGGACTGCGCACGACATTGTAGTCTTTGAGAGACTTTGAGATGGCCTCGGAGATATCTGGGAGCTCGGTCCACTCTATTGACGTCGCGGTGGATAAACCGTGTGCACTTTCCTGTAACTTGCCAAGCAACAGTCTTCCGAGGCTCGTTGCTGAAAGCAGCTCGTCATCGGACAAGAAAGCGTAGCTATTGAAAATCTCCTCACGGACTTTCTTTACCGTGACTTTCTTCTTCTTCTTCTTTGGCTGTGGGGCGTCTGCGCTTGGGGAGTCAGCTTCGACTGTCGCAACAGAAACAACTTCATGTTCAGGCACTGTGAATGGATGGAGATTGTGCGGTACGGCAGATGTGACCACTACTTGCGACAGTTTCTCAGGAAGCGCTTGATCACCGGTTCTTCCTTGGAAGATGCTGATTTTGCCATCGCTGCCTCCAGTAGCTATGAGTGCTCCTGTGTGCTGGGTTGCAGTATAGAAAACTGCGGCAGCCCAAATATTCTTTCCTGAATGCAAAGACAAGGTACGCAGGTGGACAAGCTCGGCCGACAGTCCTTGGCCAGTGGTATCCTGGCAGAGCTCAAGCCGCCACTCTTGCGCAGATGCATCCTCGCCGAACGAGTATACATGGACGGGGCTGTGGGGGAGCTGGTCCTGCGAGGCTGAAACGGGCGCGAACTGGCCAAAGCGGACATGCCAGATACGCGATGCGTGTGCCATAACAGTGGCAATGGGAGGCGTAGAAGATGCTGGTGTAGGCTGTGGTGCCGGATCGTTGCTTTGAAGATACGCGTTCTTGATCCTTGTGAGCTGCCGCGGCGCTGGCTCGGCTGCTACCATGGGGTCGTCGTTTCGATGCGCGAGGCCCTCGAATGTGTTTTGGAAGCCCGTCTCGCGGGCTGCGTTTGCTATGGTCTGCAGTGATTGGGTATCCTCAGGGCTGTCGAGGGTTTCAGCATCAAGAAACAGCGGCCAAATACGGATTGTACGGTCGTCACTGCAGCTGGCTAGAAGCCTTGCTTTTCTCCCAGACCTCAAGATAATCTCTGGCGACACGACAACATCAAAGATAGAGCCCTCGTGGCCGGTAAAGACCTGGAGAATCTTGATGCTCGAATCTCTTGAAGCAAGCTGGCATGTCCAGACGACAATCTCGCCAAACACCGTGCCGGCGGCTACCAGCAAGGCATGGCTCTGCTCGGCCTTGTTGCCAGCCCAGGCCAGCTGGGCAGAGTACAGCATTGGCCGCGATGGCGAGACGTTCGACTCGGCAAGAGAAATAAAAGGCCCGGCTCCGGCAGCTTTGATTTCAAAAGAGAGGACCTCATTGTGTGCCGTGATAAGAGCACCACGGCCACCGACGACATTCGGCAGCAGTGCATCGTAGATCCAGTCTGGAGCAGTCACCTCCTGCACTGAGATGGCTACCGATCCAGGTTCCTTTTCCGCCGAGTTTTGCAATGCATTGGCAATGTGCTCCTGTGTCACCAAAGCCAGCGACTGGCCACCCCAGACAAGCACGTTGTTGCCATTTGCACTGCTGTCGCCCACTCGAAGCCCCTGCATGGCCTGCGTGGAAAAGATGCGGATGCGGCCTAGACAGCGACGTCTCGAGCCCAGGGTCGGCGTGGCGCCGGCAGCGGCGTTGCTGTCTTGGGCGGCACTGTCATAGATGGACAGCCAGCCACCCTCACCGGCCAGGACAAGGAATTGTGAGCCATGCTGGTAGAATGCCAATGCCGTGATAGGGCACAGAGGTGGCTGAGTCTGGCAGAGCCGAGAAGGCATGGTATGAGACAGAGAGCGCTCTTTGGAACTTGGTGCAATATGGCTGGGCTCTTGCCCCTCCTTCCCTTTTTGAAGTTGTCGATGCGGTTAGTATGCCATACCAGGAATGGGAGGCACTATGGGTCGTTTGCAATTTTGTTCCTGGAAAGTAAAGAGCAACCGACGTCGTTTGTTGAAGGCGAGTAGTTCTTTCCCTCTTGAGAGCAGTACTTTACTAAATTTGTTCTAGAAGCTTTGTCTACTGGCCCGTTTCGTGGGCGTTTGTTAGGCGCAAGGCTGGCTAATAAAATTTTCACCACGGCCGATTTCAAGCCCAGCACCCTCGTTCTCAGATTTGTGTCCGCCACCAGCGCTCACTGATGTCGGAAATATGCGATTACTCACAGTATTCATTGAATTTATAATATTCATAGAAATCTCGACTATTGTTACGTCAATCAGTCGGATGCGATTCATTGACGTATGGGTCACGTGCTCTGCACTCGGTAATTTAAATCGAAAAAACAATCTTATAATTAGATAAATAATTTGTTAATGAGAAGAGCCAACACCGGCTTCAGTAGCCACGGCTTCTTTCTTCTAGTATTTCCCAAGTGGCATGCTGCCCGAAAATCAGATGCCAGACTAGGATGCGTTACCACGAACGGGGTTCTATCAAATAGGCACGGAGAATAAAACAAGGAACAGAAGCAGATCCCAATATAATGAGCCGCGGCTTTCATGAATTTTGAGTAGATGGGCTATGGAGTAGTAAAGAGAACCAGGTATCTCTTTTAGGTATTCGTAAGAAACGGAAGAAATAAGAAAAGACAGACAAAATAAACAAGACAGGGAATATTCCAAGATATCATCAGAAGCTATCCAAATGCAACGCCAATAATGCAGACCTCATAAACATGTGTGCAAACAGAAAACAAAGAGATATGAAAATAAGACAAAAAAGGATCCGGAACAAGTCATTAGATAAAACCAGTCACGCCCGACTGCACAGGCTTAATTGCGCTGGTGCGAGTAGGGCTCGTAGGCCAGATCAGAGCGGCCGTTCTGAGGGTAGTGCTGCTGCTGGGCGTACTGCGGAGCGTAGGCGTTGGGAGCAAAGCCGGCGTTCTGGTGGGGGTCGTGCAGGGGCTGGTACGAGCCGCTGGGCTTGTCGCCCATGTTGAGGGGAACGCCGCGGGTAGCGTCGCCGTACGAGCGCGAGCGGCTGCGGCTGTCGGGACTGCAGCAGCAGACGGTGAACATCCAGAAGAAGGAGGCGGCGACGGCAGCGGCGGCAGCAATCCAGAGCGCAGCCAGATACGTTGTATCGAGCGAGGCGTCGACACCATAGTCGCCTGCGGCCGACTTGATGGCACCGACAACGACGGTAGCCATGACTGTGGCCATGGCTGCGGCGGCGACGACAGCCACGACCGTGATAATGGCAATGACAAAGGTCAAGCAGGCAATGCCTCGGCTGCAGCTGGTGAACAGGCCAAAGGCGATCTCGACGGCAAGCGCGACAAAGGCAATGATGAAGACGACCTCGGTCCACTTGGCCAGCTTGCTAAAGACCTTGATGGCGTCCTGGATGTCGGTAGGGATGGTCAGGTTGAGGCCGGTGGAGCTGATGATGTTGGTCAGGGTGTTCTCGGAGCTGTTCAGCGCCTTGGTGGCCCAGTCGAACTTGGGCTTGGTGCAGGTGCGAGTGCCGTTGGTGTCAGTCTCGCAGTAGTTCCAGAGGTTGATGTCGTAGAGGTTGCCGAGGCCCAGGTCGGAGGCGGTGATGTTGGTGGAGGTGGAGATGGCCTTGGCTTGGATGAGAGACTTGTCGTGGAAGGCAACACCGGAGCGGGCAGCCAGGCCGTCGAGGACGGCACGCGATGACAGGATGTCGACTGCATCTGTTGCGCTGATGGACAGGCCGGTGGTGTTGACCTCAAACATGTACATGTGCTTGTCGGCAACACCCGAGAGGGTGGCGACGAGCAGCGCGACAATGCTGACGACGGCCAGCACGAATGGCAAGGCCACGCAGACGAGACGACCACAAGAGACCATTTTGAAAGGTTGTGTCTGTGGCGGTTGCTAGATGTAGAGAAGGAGTAGATGGTCGGGTTGCTTGCGGTAGATGAAAGGCGAAGTCGAGATCGAGGAGGGATGGGTGGAGGGGAGGAGGGCTGTCGTATGGGTATCACAGAAAGGTTGTATGAGGTAGACGAAGACGAGAATGAGGTAGAGAGAGGATGAGAAGAAGGTGAATGAGGTGAAGAAGTGAATGGAGGACGAGAGAAAGCTGGAAATGGACGAGAATAACGGGAGGGGCTTGTGATAAATATAAGCAGAGGACAAGCGAGAAATAGAGAGCGTGAGCAGGAGTGAGAGCAGCAACCGCAGGGGGGGTGGTTGTACTGCCGCAGGGTGGAGGTAGAAAATGTGGCAGCCTTGGACCGCGCCAGCAGCAAGAAATCGGCCTTGTCAAGCTTGCACAGTGAGCTGGGGTGTTGCCGTTGTGGAAGTCTGTGGTGGTCGCTCTTTCCCGTGGCGCAGGGTGAGGTCGCCTGGCTGTGGGTCAGGCATGGAGTCAGGGCCCAACGCGGACTAGTGCAGGTTTTGTTCTCCTGCTCAGCCCCGGCGGAAGAAGGAGCAGTTACGTAGTTATGGGGTACACTGTCTTGGTAGGGCTTTGGGTGAGGAACAAAGTATCTTTGTCTTGAGCAGAGGGATGTTTCACAGCAAGAAACAGCAGCAGGAAAAGGCAAGAGCGAACGGGCGAGATTGACGTTTTGGTGGAGCCTGCGATAATCTTCAGTGCAATTGAGATCTAATTGAAATTGCTGAAATTGGAAGGAGCAGCTACTGCTAGCAAGGGGGAGCGAGAGCGACAACTTTGTAAGCATCGTTTGCACGGAGTAGGCTTGATGATATAATTACAGTGTGATGTTTACAGAGACGGATGTTTAGTACGATTAATCTTGAGTGTTTGAAGATACAAGACACTACGGTAATATCAACTTTAATACGGAGGCCGGCAACCGTCTGGGCATTCGCGGCTTCATCTACTGCGCTATGCGAACGAGGAACTCGGCACGTTTCTACTACTGAGGAGCGATAGGCCGGTCTATCTTCCAGTACAGAAGCATGACGAAGGTGAGATGCCATAGGTCGCTAGGAACATGCTATGGGCATTCTATTTTAAACGAGGCAGTTTGAGCCAACTACAAACTAGCAGACATAGTTCCAGGTACAGGGCAAAAGTACGCAAGGCCCGTGTGAGATGAAAGGAAAGAAAAACGTAGCGAGCTAGATTAGTGTGTTCTGTGCAATAAGCAATACGTATATGCAAGCGAAAAAGGCAAGCGAGAGTGCTCTAGCCTGGCACTAAAGTGAAGCCATGAAGCCAAGTACTGTAGCCAAGTAGCCGGCATCGCTTGCAGTCATCCACCAAGCAGCACCGAGGATATCTTTTGGATTTCGGTCCAGCGAGTTCAGCCGCATTCAAGAATAATAAAAAAAGTGCACTTGTATGCTATACTTCCGTTCCAAAGCCGTGCTGACTAGAACATCTGTACGCTGAGGCAGGCGAGACCAGGCAATAAGTATTACTGAGCTCATAAAAGAAGGATCATGGCCTGCAGGCTCAAAGGCTGATAATGGATGATAGCCGGGTGTATTACTTCCTTCATACATAGTACATCTAAAGGCCCATGGTACGTTGCTGGGTTGCCATACTAAACTGTAAATCCCGTGTTGACGTTTGATGTTTGATTTTCATTATTCCCTGCCGCACTCTAGTCACTATATCAGCACTCATATCATCACAATTCATCTACTATGGTAATTACTGGGCACTAATCTCTCACACTGCAGCAACTGGGGAGATACATGGTTGCACTGACCTTGCTGGGCTGAGCACACTATGACGAGAACACCGCATATGCTCAACTCTTATGGCCAGGCCATCTTGGTTTAAACCATTTAAAGGCTGGTGCTGATCACTCCGGTTCCAAGGCTACAGCATGGTGTTACCCCTTTGCTATTGTCATTCAACTACTATCTATGTAGCTGGATCGCCGCCTCGTTGCTGTTGTTACTCGACGGCCGCGGCCAGCTTGCGTCACTCGCCAGAGCTCGCAACGCGACTGTTGCCACCACACGCGGGTATTACCAGCAGTAGCGTGATAGGTCTGCAGCGAATAGCCTATGGCGACGGCTATATCGCCGGTGTTAATCTGATGTTGCCCAGCCAAGCGGGCGAAGCAGCAACAATAATAGATCAGTCTCAGCAACTCTCCTCTTCTGTAGTATTTGCAGTATCTCCGACAAGGCAAATGGAAAAACACATCTCATACGCGTCCATCTAGAGGGGCACAGTCAAGCAAAGACCAAGACTAAGACTACAGAAGAAGAAGAGAAAGAAAAGAAAAAGAATATGATAACGAGATAAAGAGATAAAGAGATAAACACCGTCGCATTCCCCTAGGGCGACACGTCTTACGTGTGCAAGAGGTTCTTCAGTGCCCCCATCACGGGAAAACCTGCATACAGTATTTTTAAGGTTTCTCACCATACCGCTTCTTTCTCGCTGATTCGCAGTCCTCTGCTCTATAGTTGTTGGCACGTACATTCTACGTATGTACTTTGAAGTAGCCAGCCTTTTCTAGAACTGTATATTGGGCCAAAAAGTACAACAAGATACTTGCTGCACACAGCCTCAATGCCAGTCCGCGCCGTAGTGCTGCAGCGTGAATACTTACTCATCGCGGGGCAACAATAAATGAACAGAGCAGTCAAAGCTCTGCAGACCATCTCGCTGTTGCCGTCCAGTCTATGCTTCTTTATTCAAAAGAAATACAAATGAAAGCATAAAATCCAAGGAATGACGACGACCGTGGCGCATCCATGCGTCTTTCAGCGGTGGCTGGTATCCCCCCCCCCCTTTCCCTCTTTAGTTCCCAACAATGTACTTTGTCAACTTTGTCGGCCATGGCCCCAAGTGTGGCTTCACTCGGGCTTCGACGCTTCTATCGTATTACTCTGTAGTTACAAAGTACATACATTGATCTTCGGTGTTAGCATGCAGCTAAATAAGTGGGTCTTTTGGCTGCTCCTAATTTTAGAAACTTACCACGCGGACATGGCTTTGCTCTCTGTATTGCTAGTGCTAGTGCTATTTAGACCAGTGCTAACAATGCTTGTGCTTGTTCGTGCCTGCCGGCTTCGCCCTACAGAGTATTCCACCCTATTTCGAGATACGGCCTGGCCTCTTACACAGCTACGCCCGACGGCACTGTTACATTGATCAGATGCATAGTATTGCAGCGTGGATATTCCAGGCGAGGCATTCCCCGTCTGTTCTCAATCACACAGGACTCCATTCCCATCAGCCTTTTACTCTACTCTTCACACAGTTTCACTCGACCTCCGTGCCCCGTCTGCGTCGCCCTCCTCCGTCTTCCGTGCCGGCGTAGCATTCGAGCACGGTTGAAACCCTTTTTTTCTTTCTCCTGTACTCCGTAGAGGCTACATAGAGGCTATATTGTTAGGGCTAAATTGTTGTTCTGCTGGAGGCTTATGAGAGGTCTTTTTTATTTCTATCGCGGCGGTCCCTTCTTTCTACTTCACCCGTCTCATCTCCATCAGTCCGTCCAACCACCAGCTTGTCTGGCCAGTCCTTCACTCCGAATCTGACGCAGGGGTGGAAATAAGCATAGAGTTGAGAGAAGTATACTTAATCAGTCGTACTCAATATTTAGATGTCGTATGTAAGGCTTACCCCGTATCGTGGATCCGGCTGACACCAGTATAAATAGAGAATTCAATAAGAAACATGAGTCTCACTGGACGCAACCGCTCCTGGCTATGACGGCCGATAGTCTTGATGCAGACAATGACCGGGGCTCTATTGAGGTTTGCTTCTGCTTACTTTACTGCCTTGGGTGGTAGAGCTGAATGGCTAGGGTGTCTGATGCCCTCGTGCGGGAAGGTCTACGATTTTGCATGGCTTCAGCCGATGGCCGTCTTCCGTCTTCCGTATCGTCTCCCGATGCAAACGCGGCCACGCCTTGTGCACGTTGATGGCTGATGAGGTTGCTGGCTTAGATAGCACTGTCGACCCAACCCCATACACAGACTCCACTGGGGCCTACACCATCAAGTGATATACATACATCCGGACGGCCGCCTCGATGATGATTTCGCCACACATTGCCCATTACGAATTACCCACCACCCATCACCCACACTTGGCTCCGCTTGCGGTATAGCTCCAGGCATATGCCTATGCATCTGTCTGTATGTGTGTGCTGTCCAACGCATACTGTGTTGTGCAGGAGTCCTCTCCGTGGCACGGCAGCCTTGGCAGAAGGGAGAAGGCGGCCGGTCGGTCCTCGTGGGTGCCCTAACATGTCGAGTCTGTTTATCTGTCAGGGTCTAGACTCTAAAGACTCAGACTGTGAGAGGCTCGAATGTGGACTTTTTTTCGGGCTCTGGTAGTGCCTATGTTATCCTCCTCCTGTCAATGTCAGCTTGTCTCGAGAAATTCCCTTGCCATCCTTCCCGGAGCCGGTTCGCTCTAGGCTACAGGTCGTGTGTCTGTGCCATCAATGAGGGCGTGCCGTCAGCATTTTTTTACGGTAGGTCCTTGGCAGCAGTTGGCGGCAGCTGGCGGCAGTCTGCCCCGGCCAGAAGAAGTCATTGTGAATAGCCGGCATTGATCATGTCTAGAGCGAGTTGAGCAAAGCTTGGTGAGCTTGTCGATGTTTGCGCGCCACTCAAGACTTTCCGGCACCATCGATAGCATTTGCATACTATAAAAATACATATCAAGATATTGTGCATTGCTCGAGCATTGCTCCGTGCGATACTTACCATGAGTCTTTTTGTTTCTGTCTCGCCGTTCATTCCATTGTTGATCCCGCCACCAATCCCGTCGTCTATTCCATTGCCACAACTCAGTGCCCCGACTGCCAACAATATCGACTACGTTGACGGCATGTCTCCAAACAGCACTGGCTATCCTATCGTAAACGTGTATTGGTATTGGAGGTTGCAGTGGTGTCTACATGGTGGCTGTCTGTACTCTCCAATACATTGCTAATACGGCTGCGATCGTGTGTATGCTTGTCGTGTGGCATCGTCTTGTGTGGCAGGCACATAGAGGCGTCGGCTTCTCGGAACGGAAAGTACTTGGCCGCGTGATGTCCCGCATACAGAGCAAGCAGCTATCAATGGAAGGAGCGACTTGTGTATTTATCTTCTTCCTTTGTCATGTAAACTGCTTCCTGGTCGGGCAGCTCCTCGACGTGTACATCGCACCTTCCGTCGACGTGTGCATTTCTCCTGTAGCATACCGATCGGTCTTTCCTCTTGTGCTCCTACCATCGTATCGCATACCTCGTTGGCTGGCACTTGCACCTGCCTTTTTGAGGATATGCAAATATAAAGTCCTCCAAAGTCCTTGGGCACTCTGAGTATGAAGTAAAGTCTTGCCCCCCCTCCAGGCAGCCCCTCCTTCTTGCATCTTGCATCCTGCATCGCCGTCCGTTGGCCTACATCTCCAGCCTCACGTTCTGCCCGCATCGTCTTTGTTGTCTCCTGCACGACCCCCCATCCATACCCCCATCTAGGCCATCCCCCATCATACCCAGCCTCGCAAAGACGGCAAGAATATACCTGCAACCTTTTCAAGCTCGCTGTGCTGTGTGCTTTGTGCTTTGCATCGGTTTGCAGCGGGTCACAGCGTTGCATCTCGACTGGGCCGCAGCAACTTCTGCTTTTCCGCTCAGAGTTGTGTGCCTCCTCTCCCGCTCTGTTCTGTGCGCCTGTCTCTCGCCTTTGTCTCTAGGTCGCTTGCCTGTCATATTTATTCCTGCTCTCTCACACACTCCCAGCTGCACTGTCCCGCTCGGCATCTTTTCCTTTGTGTCATGAGTTGCCTTGCCTCGGCATCCTGAAATCGTTTTTTTTTTCTTTTCGTTATTCTTACTCTCGCCATCCTCCCGTGGGCTGCATTTATTCAGTAGCTTTTATCCTCTCATCACATCTCCCGTGTCGCCACTCGCTCCGTCGCCGTCATCTTCGGTGTCGGATCCGGAATTCTGCTCGAGCCTATTTTTTTTTCAAGGGTGCCCAACGACCCGCTGCATCTGACCACTCACATCTGTAAGTTATCCTATTCTCCTTGTCGCAGTTTTCACTTTCATTTTTCTTGTAATTTTCTTGTTCCCTCTTTCTTTCCGTTGTCTTTCATCTCTCTATCCCCGTTCACATCGTGCATCATCCTGTCTTCTCTCCTCCTCTCCCTCCACTTCCTCCCGATCAGCTTATCTCAGTCGCCGACTTACATGATAACGGACTCCATACATAGTAGTCCCTGGTGCTATCAAATAGTCCCATTCCGCCCCTCACGCCTGTCCCAACCAGGCTCTTCACCGACCCATCCATCAGCTAGTCGGCGTCCCATCAATCCAACCCAGCAAGCAGCAGCAGCCCAGCTGTTACCCAGTCCCATAGCTGCAGAGTACACCCATCCACAGTCTCTGATCGTCGGCCTGCAGCCCGGCCAGACTTTCCAAAGCCAGGCTTCTCCAGCTTTGCCGCTTTCTCGCTGTCCACCCACGCGCCGTTCTCCAGCCAAGACGATCCTCTCCTATTTCTCTATTATTCTACTATCTACATACATAGTACAGTATTGATTGAGATTTGAGATTGATTAAGACTGATGGAGCAGAGCTGTTCGAACTCGACAAGCCCCAACTCAAATTCGTGCTACTAGCTTCGAAAGATAACGTTTCTTGGCCCGTTGTCTTGATCAGACTGCATCTCAAGACTTCAAATCAAACCTCGGTCGTGGCTTGGAACCTCGTGGCTGTTGATCCATCACGTCAACCTCTTGTCTGGCTCCTATCCCCGCCAGCTGTCAGCTGTCTGATTGCTCTGTAAGATCTGTAAGATCTGCTTCGTCTGTTTGATCTGCTTGAGCTTTCACTCGACCCAGACAGACTGTCTCATATTCTGACATCTACGCTGTACCTCCCCTCTCCCCATGGTACCAGACCGCCGATCGCCACCTCTGTCGCTCCTCCACCCTTGATTTGGCCATCGCATGCACCTTGCGCCTGGCATCTAGCACCTAGCACCTGGCACTCTCCGTCGTGCCCGCCTTCCCGCATGCCAAGTCTGTCCTCACCGACACCCACGCTTCGCCTGACCATTCCGTCCCGGAACTGCTCTCTTGACTCTCCCGAGTTCTCATTCGGCCAGCACATCTGCGCGTCAGTCAGCTGCTACGCCCGACCCCTACCTTTCAAGTCTCCTCATCTGCCCGTCTATCTCTACTGTACTTGTGCCTCCTGTTCCATCGAGCGCAGGGCCAGGCCTGCACACACTCACGCTCAATCCCCCTCCTCGCCTCGTCGTCCCAAGATCAGTCAACTCGCGAAAATCGCTGCCAAGATCACGCCCAGCCTTTCTCCTCTTCCGACGGTGTGGCTCCCAACCATTGCCCGGCATCTCCCTGTCTTTGTCCCTGTCTGTGCTTGTCTTCTCTTTGGCTGTTCTGGCTGTTCTGGCCTGTTCTGGTATTCTGGCCCTGTCTGTTTACTTCTCTCTATCTCTCCTTTCGGCGCACTGCCCTTTATCTCCCCCTTGCTTCTCCGCCTTTTTGCTTTGCGTCTTCCCAAATTCAATCTCTCCCATATTATTCTCCTTCTTGGTTTCTTGGACGCCATTAGATCATCCTCCTAATCCTGCTTGTATCTTTCCTCTCTGCCCTGCCTTCCATCTACTTCTTCCACCTTCCATAGGATAGCCTTCCTCTCTCTATCTCTGACATCCATCACCACAACCACAACAGCTAACCACCACCACCACTTACCAACCACCCTTGTCCCAAGAAATTAAACATCACGTTCGTTGGGCAGAAATCTCCGCTCAATCTCTAACTCTCACCCTCTTTTCCCTAACCTTTCTCCTACCTTTTTGCTGCCATCTCATGTCTCCTGTTTCACCTCTATTCATTCCCACGATTTGTCTCAGTCGGCAAGCTCCTTGCTAAATACAAAGTTCAGCTTCTTCAATCGCATCCCTACCGCACCAAAGACCCCTCGACGCCTTCGCAACAGCTTTGCAACAACTACAACACAACGGCTTCAGTATATCGTACGTCTACTATTCGTGTTTTCTCCGGTTTCCTCGTTTCTCCTGTTCCTTACCAGCCTCAACCTCAACAGCCCATTATCCACAGCAGCCCCCTCCACTTCCATCTACTCATCTGCATCATTTACACCCGTCTCATAAACACAACAAACCCCGTACTCCCGGCTCCCAACGCCGCCATTGCACAGGCCGCTCAGTCCCGCTTTTCTGCACGCTGTTGCAGCCCAGCTCTTTTCGTGCGCCTGTCACATCTGTCCTGTCACTACGATGTATGTGTGCCCAGATGTGCGGAGGAGGACTGCGCCTGGTCGCAAACGAGAAGGTGCAGAGTAGCCAGCCGTTGATCAGGAGTGAAGCCACCAAGATCATACGCACAACCGCAAATAATAGTCACAGGTCACGGCCAGCTGCACAACTCCCCTCCCCCAGTTTTCCATCCTACCCTCTCCGCATCCAGAGTCACCTCGCCTGCCTTGTCTTTACTCGTGCCCGTGCATATCTTCACTCTTCAAGCTTCTGCCTTCTGCTCTTGCCATGTACCACTGTAGTTATGCGTCCTTTGTTCGTCCATCTAGCCCTTTGATCCTCTTGAACCATTGGTCTTTCAAAGCCTTTCACCTATTATGAACCTTTTTATTTTCAATCTAGCCTAGCCCCCCATCCCTTGTTTGGCTCTTTGGCTGCCGCCCCTCGCCTTCGGCGCCGTTCCCCTCTAAAATCCGATCCAGTGGCAAAATCCTGGAACTCCAACGCATGCTGACATACAACCTCTACAGCATAGTCAGTTTCTCCGCCTCGACAAGCCTCAACTCAACCCTCGACCTTACACGCATTTGTATCGAGTCTGCTGCATATCCTTCATCAGCTCCGTCTATTCTGTATCGAGCTGTTCCTCGTGTAATCGTCTACTGTGCGTCCACCGCAGCCCGGTCAATCCACAATATCTCGCATACAAGGTGTAAATTAGAAAATCATCACACCATTTGCGTTCCATTCCAGGCCTCCCTCGCCCAAACGGCCACGAGACCCAAAGATCGAAAGCAAAACCCAGAGATCAAGAGCCCAACTCAACGAGCAAATAGACAAAAGACAAGGCAAACCCACAATAACTTCTGCGCAGCCTCAGCCGCCTGTCCACTGCCCACTTCAAATCACAAGCCAGCCCAGTCTCGCCCTTGTCGATTCAGTCACCAGTCCAGGTCCAAGTTCGAGTCTACCGCGCACCATCAGGTTCCAATTTTCTCGTTTTCTCCCATAGGCCGCCCACAGAGCTTGCCCCGAACCCAAACTCGCGCTCTCGTCTCTAGTCTCTAGTTCTCTTGTCTACAGTACAGACTAATTACTTCTCGTCATCATTCGTATCGCCGTTTCGCCGTTCTCCGCGCAGCATTCTACCTTCTCTTTCCGACACTGCCCGTTAGGTGGCTTTTTCTCTTCAATCCACCAAAACGGAATCTCTATCGCTTCGCCGTTCTTCCGTCGCAACCCGCCTTCTTGCGCTGGTTCTCTGCCACATCTTCTACCCTCCATAACAAGCGAGCTGCACACATCGACCACAGGAAAGAGGGCCACAAGAACGTGAGGTCTCGCTCGCCCCTTGCCTCCCGCTTCCCAAACTTACTCCTTCCTCTCTATCTCGCCCCCCCCCTCAATCCCCGTTGTCCATCCTCGACAGCAAGAGACAACGCAAATTATACCAGCATCTTATCGCAACGGCCGATCCCGACCGATAGACCCTCCCACCCTTCCCCCCCGGCTGTCATTGGCAAAATGGGAAACCAAGGCTCCAAGGAAAGCAGCGGCGGTGGCTCGTCTTCCAAGTCGTCGGGCCCCGACATGCAATCATACCCCTCCTTCAGTCGCTCCGACACAAAAGACTCGACGCGCTCGTTCCGGTCGCTGCGCTCCAAGATTCCAGGAAGCGGCAAGAGCGACAGTCCACGGTCCTCGGCCATCCTTAATGGAGACTCGCCCGTCGAAAGATCAGATGCGGCATCTATCAGATCTGGCCGTGCCTCGCGGTCCTCTCTCCCTCCACCACGCCTTAGCCGGAACGACTCGTCTACATCACCGGCATCCCCCGTCTCTGTTTCGTCCTCTATCGATTCGCAGGCAAAGCCCTCTTCATCATACAACGACCTCGACCCCCCTCCCTCACCAATCCAGTCCGCCTCCATGAAGGCAGGAAAGCACAATGTCAGCGAAGCCCAGGCCTCTGGCGAAGTCGACCATGTGTCAGAGACACCACCGTCTGCGGGCGCTCCGGACCCGAACGCACAAGCTGTGCAGCCCGGACAGTCCATTCTGGTTCGCCGCGACAGCTCTGGAAGCGCCCGGGTGCCAGGGCTAGGGTCGGCAGTTGGTAGTCCTGGGGCTGAGGAGTCGGGCGTTGCTATGAGCGAGATTAAGGATATGGACCTCGACGATTTTATCAAGCGCCTGCTGGATGCAGCATATGCTGGTAAGGTGACCAAGAGCGTGTGTCTCAAGAATGCGGAAATTGTCGCCATATGCCATCGTGCTCGCGAAACATTCCTGTCCCAGCCGACGCTGCTGGAGCTTGATGCACCAGTCAAGGTCGTCGGAGACGTGCACGGTCAATACACTGACCTCATTCGCATGTTTGAGATGTGCGGCTTTCCGCCTTCGTCAAACTTTCTCTTCCTGGGCGACTACGTCGACCGCGGCAAGCAATCGCTCGAAACGATCTTGCTTCTTCTCTGCTACAAGCTGAAGTACCCCGAAAACTTTTTCCTGCTCCGTGGCAACCACGAGTGTGCTAATGTGACACGGGTGTACGGTTTTTACGACGAGTGCAAGCGACGCTGCAATGTCAAGATTTGGAAAACATTTGTCGACACATTCAATACGCTGCCAGTTGCCGCTATTGTCGCTGGCAAGATCTTTTGCGTCCATGGCGGCCTGTCGCCGGCCCTGGACCACATGGACGATATTCGCAACATTGCCCGGCCTACGGATGTGCCCGACTACGGTCTGCTGAACGATCTTTTGTGGTCTGATCCGGCAGACATGGAGCTCGAATGGGACTCGAACGAACGAGGTGTCAGCTACTGCTTCAACAAGAAAGTTATCATGGACTTTTTGGCCAAGCATGACTTTGACCTCGTATGCAGAGCGCACATGGTTGTCGAAGATGGATACGAGTTCTTTAGTGACCGTGTTCTTGTGACCGTTTTCAGCGCACCCAACGTGAGTGATACTGTTCTTCTTTTCCTCTCATATCATTCTCGTAACTAACACTATCAGTACTGCGGCGAGTTTGACAATTGGGGCGCGGTCATGTCCGTCTCATCCGAACTGCTTTGTAGTTTTGAGCTTCTCAAGCCGCTGGACTCGAACGGCCTCAAGAACCACATCAAAAAGCAGCGTAACAGTCGCAAGAACTTCATCAACTCTCCTGTAAGTTTGCAAAAGGGCTATCACATCTAGGCTGACGTCGTCAAGTCGTTTGATTTTGCTTATACTAATTGGTACTACTATAGCCCGCCAATGTGTTCCCCCAGAGTGTATAATTCGAGGTACACAGAGGGACACGAGAGATCCGTGTACACAATGCGCCCGGCCATCTATCGTCCACCACCAATGCCAACCCCCAGCAATTCGACCTTCAAATGGGCCAGAAATGGCGGGACCCTGAAGGGGCCCTGAAAGGCTATGTTTGCCACACCCCTCACATACTCTACAGTCTTTTCGGTCCGCAATTTCCCCTGCTCTCTTATGATTGCGGCTGCATAGGCAGGTAGATCAATACGTCACGCGACCAGTTTCACGTTACACGAATCGACCTACTATACGCGGATTATTCCCCCTTTGTCGCCTTATTGTGCCTCGGATCCGAGCTACACCTATGCACAAGTCTACTGGCAAACAAAGCATACACGGTGTACGGCACGGCTGATCTGTTTCGAACTGTCACAAGGAAGCTTGGTTAAGATTTGGCCGGATCGACCGAAAAGAAAGGCTTGTGTACTACACGACACGCGATTTACGATACTCGACACCCGATCCACAAGACGTGGTGGACGACAGAATTTGCAACAGCCCTTGTCCAGCACTTTAGCACCACCATGGTGCGGCAGTGCAGCAGTGCAGCAGTGTAGCGAGTCTACCGGTCACAATGTGCGGCCTCTGTAAAACGACTCGTCATGTTGGCAGCCAATGCGCTGTTTGGGCGAGTCTGCTTCAAGACTGCTGGTAGAAAAATGGAAGAAATGACGCATCCTGGAACTGGAGATGCAAGTCGTCTTTCTCTTCTATCTTTGAGCGGCATTATTTCCTCGGTCCAGATACACGCTGGTTGATAGCGGTATATAGGAGCTACGGACTGTTGTTTGTGCGTCTTTTTCTCTGCCTTTTGTTTATTTTCGATTTTCATCTCCTCTCTCCTCATTTTCGTTTCTTTTACTGTTCCGGCGCGAGATACTCATCAACTTGGCTGCTCTGATATTTTTGTCTGCTTTTGTTTTCCTTTCTCCTTTCTCCTTTCTCCTTTCCTACTGCTGATCTTTTACCTCTTTGTTACCTTCGTGTTTTTTTCTCCCGTCTTTGATAGTGTGCGCCTTCTGTCTTGTCTTCTGTCTTCTTCGTCTACTTTTACGTTTATGTCTTATCTCGTCTGGTGTTTACCCTATCATATTGCGATTATCACGTTTACCATACTACACGGGCGAAGGAACGGGCCTCAAGGCCAACATGGATGCGACGGGGAGATCCCGACAAAATAATAATGACTAGCTTTTCTTTCGTTCCGAGGATTTCCTGTGAAGTGATGTTGACAAATGACTAGAGTGTTTCGTAGACTGTGGCCATATGCCAGGTCCAGCATCCACAGAATGGCTGTGCCAGTCCGCCTCGACTTGTTAAACTTTCGTGATTTCGTAATAAACAGATGGCATCTCTTCATGCATAGTGTTGGGTAAAGACAAAGGGATATTTATTTGAGCTGTTAATGTTTGATATTTTCAATTCTAGTATACACTCGACAAGGATAAACCACTATTGTATTGAGTTTATAACTTAAAATAAAAAAAAAACAGAAATTCAAAAATAAAACGCAAAGCTGCGACAAGCATGTAGCGAAGACTTAAAAAAAAAAAGGAAGCAGAGCAACCAAAAAATAATAAAAAGAAAATAGAAGTGATCGTGGCAGGGGTCGAACCTGCGATCCCATCCGATCAGCAATTGTAACTCATAAGAGTTCACTGTAAAGGACATGCCCTAACCACTAGGCCACACGATCAATATGCCTAAAATTTTACCTACTTGAGTATATATAGGCCGTATTGGCTGCTGGCTGAGAAGGACAGATGACCCGCTTAATCACTCCAAACATGTCATATCATTGGCTGCCCCGCGAGTAGATACGCTGATACGATAAGGATCCAATCGACAACTCTAGCATACAACAAGGCTCTGAGGCTCACGCGATATTGACCAGCACACCACGTAAAGGCGCAGCTAGGGAGCAGCAGCAGCAGAAAGGATAAATAACAATGAGAAGCATAGCTGCAGCAAAAGTGATTGCCCAGCGCAGCTCTGTCTGTCTGGCGCATCAGTCCACCAGGTATGCCTCACAGTCCTCTCCTTCTCCCCTCCTCATCATACCACACCCGTGTCTAACTCTACAGCATTTCCGGTTCGCGGGCTATCGCCATCGCCGCTTCTTCTCTCGTGCAGTCTCACTCGACATCATTATACCCCTCCTCCGTTTCGCAGTCCTCGCTATGCTTGCATCGATGCTTCTCGCAAACCGCCATTCGCCCCAAGAAGGCCAAGAAGGAGAAGAATGCCGCTTCGTCTTCAGCAGCCGCCTCGTCGTCCAAAAAATCAAACAAAGCTGAGAGCAGTGCAGCAGACGCCGACGAAGATGATAGCGCTGGTGGCAACCACCCGGCAACAGACCCCGCAGACCCATTCAACTTTGCCGATGTCGAGTCGCGGTGGCAGCGCATCGAACTGCACCATGGAGAAAAGTTCAGAGAGCTGCGGCGCAGCATCAATGGTGGCGCCAGTGACGGCGGCAGCGGAGGTGTTGATATTGAGGCGGTTGGCCAGACAAAGGTCAGTATCAGGGCCGAAGAGCTGGGAGATGCCGCCGCTGCTGCTGACGCCGCGTCGGGGTCCGACTCGACGCCCCTGAGCCAGCTTGCTCTTGTTATTCCACGTGCTGGCGGCCGTGTTGTCGAGCTGCGCATGCACAGCCCTGCCTACAAGAAGGCCATTACCAGTGCTGTCCAGAAGAGCAGCGTCTTCCGCGGTCAGCAGCCGCAGCAGGACCCCAACGACGAGCTGGTGCTGCTTATCAAGATTGGCAATGCCCCTGGCGCTGGCGGCGCTGGCGGCGCTGCATCACTCGCCGCCGAGAACGTGCGTCGCGTCAACGACCTGGCCAATGGATGGCGTACTCAGATCCGTAAAGCCACATCGCGGCGTCAAAAGTCGCACCAGGCATGGAAGAAGGACAAGACGGTCAACCCCGACGACCTGCGGCGGCTGGACCGGGACCTGCTTAAGGGCCAGGAGAAGCGCATGAGCAAGGTAGATGCCGAGGAGAAGGAGGCGCTACGCAGTGTCGACAAGGCAGGCAAGCGATAGATATAAACGTATATAAGGGTAGATAAAAGTCAAAATTTTACATGTTATACAGTATACGGCAAAGCAGCTCCTTTTCGTCCGGATTCTACAGTTCGATATGATATTGGTAATTGGATATATCCCATTGAGATTCTATAATAAAATACAGTCATGTTTGTTTCGTTTTCTATTTTAGTTGTTGCTTGGTCCCAGATCCCACCAAGCCCATGTCATGTTACATATACACATTCATATATACACCGTCTCGCTCTCGCTTTATGCCCGCGCCGCCTTGCCTGATTTTGCTGTCGCTGCTGCCGCCTTGGGCATCAGCTCGCGAATCTTGGCCTCGAACTGTGCTGCCTTGGACGGGGAGTATGTGTAGTCCTGGGATTGGTACCGCTGTGTCACGCCCAGCACCGGGCTTTTAATGCCCGTTGACGCCGACGATGGGCCATCGTACAAACCCAGCACGGCCGTCTCTGTGATCGCCGTCTTGGTCACCTCGCTCACAGCCTTGATCAGCGGCGTGTCTGCGGGCAGTCCGGCCTCCTTGAGCTTGGCCAGCGCCCGCTTTGTCCGCAGCGCCCGCTCTGTCCGCACGCGCTCCACCATTGTGTCGAAGAAGACGGCCTTCTTCTTGTGCAGGTCGTTGCGCTTACCCTCGGGGTCGGGCGAGGCGTCCGTGTGAGACTCGCCAGGCTCGAAGCTACCGCCATACGGCTTGCCGTCAGCCACCAGGCGCATCGACCGCAGAGCCGTCGACAGCACGCCGTCAGTGCCGGCCGTCGAGGCCACCGCTGGGCTGTAGCCCAGCAGACCCTCGCGCGTCAGTGCAGGCTCAAAGGCCTGCGGCCGGCCAAACTCATGGAAGTGCAGCCACTCGCGTGCCTCGACATACAGCTCCTGCTCCTGCTCCTCGGTCAAGCTCTCTGCGCGCTTCGCCTGATCGCCGTCCCGCTTGCCTCTCGCCTTCTTGTTCGGCCGGGCCATTCTGCGGCCGCCGCCCGATTGCCGACCCCGGCCGGCACCGCCAACACGGCCGCGGCCCATAGGGCGAGTTGAAGTAATTGCATTTGAGCCCAGGCCTAATGATGGCCGGGCGCCGGCGCCGGCGCGTGAGCGGTTGCCAGCACCTTCGACGCTGTTGCGGAAACGGCCGCCGTTGGTGGTAGTACTGGCATCCGAGACGCCCGTGCCAGGGAAGCGGGGACCCGACCCAGATGCCCGCGGAAGACTGCGCACACTGATGATGCGGTTTCCAGCAGGCTCAGATGGTGGTTCCTTGCTGAATTGTGAGGGGGGCTGGCTGCCGCCCGGGCTCGTGGGGTTGGCGGTGGCCGTAGTGTCGTTGTCGAGCGAGCTGAGCTCAGAAGCGGCCTGAGCCTGGCGCTCCTTGCTGCTGGGAACCCATTTGAGGACAGACTGGGAGGGTGTTGTAGAGAAGAAGGCGGTTGCTGCGGCGGGTGATGATGCCGGGGCCGACGAGACGGATGGTCTGATAGCGCGGGAGGTGAGCCCCAGGGCCGAACGGAAAGCTGGACAATGCATTTTTTGTGTGGCGCCCGTGAAATCTTGATCAGGGCGTCGTCGTGACCAATATTGTCGGAGGAGGGGGGGTAGGCGTCGACGAGGGCTCCGACCGTTGAAGCCGTGAATCAGGTTAATGAGAAAAATACGACGATGGAAAATTGGAGGGTCAATGGAGATTGATGATTGGCCAGTCTATGAGCTTTAAAGTGGACACAGACATCATCGAAGCAGTGCTTACGTAATCACGACAAGCGAGTAGAATCGGCTGCTGGCCGGCGCCGGCGACGTGATCGTAAGAAGGCTGACATAAAAGAGTCATACGACATCAAGAAATCATAAGAAACAGAAATCAAAAAAGAAGAGTATTTAATATTTGTAGTTCAAAGACACTAGATACAGCAAAGCAAATAACGCCTCAATAGCCCGTCATGGGATGTCCCTCGCATGATTTTTCTTGGGTCATGCTTTTCTTCGTCAATTTGTTATAGTCGTCAGAATCCACCAAATTTACGACTGCAGGGGCTTGCCCATGCCGCCAGTAGTGACCATCTTGGTGACCTGGTACTCGTCAATACCGTAGGCAGAACCCTCACGGCCAAAGCCAGACTCCTTGACACCGCCAAAGGGCGAAGCAGGCTCGGAAATCAGTCCGGTGTTGACACCAACCATGCCGACCTCGAGGTGCTCGGCCACGCGGTAGATGCGCTCAATGTCGCGCGAGAAGAAGTAGCCAGCCAGGCCGACCTCGACGCTGTTGGCGTACTTGACAACCTCGTCCTCGGTGTCAAAGGGGAACAGGCCAGCGACGGGGCCAAAGGTCTCCTCGCGGGCCATCATCATGTCCTGATTCAGGCCAGTAATGACAGTGGGCTGGAAGAAGTTGCTGCCCAGATCGGGGAGGTAGTCGCCTCCCTGGATGACCTTGGCACCAAGCTCCTCGGCATTGCGGACGTGCTCGTTGACCTTCTTGACGGCGCGGTCGTGGATAAGGGGACCGTGGGTGGTGCCCTTCTCGAAACCGTTGCCGACCTGGAACTCGCGGACCTTGGCAGCAAACTTCTCGGCGAAAGCATCGTAGATGCCGCGCTGGACAAAGATACGGTTGGCGCACACGCAGGTCTGGCCAGACGAGCGGAACTTGGAGGTGATGGCACCAGCAACGGCAGCATCGAGATCGGCGTCGTCAAAGACAATGAAAGGAGCGTTGCCGCCCAGCTCAAAGGACAGCTTCTTCAGGGTGCTCGAGGCCTGCTTCATCAGCAGCTTGCCGACGTTGGTGGAGCCGGTGAAGGAGATCTTGCGGATGGTAGGGTTGCTGGTCAGCACGGCGCCGACAGCAGGGGTGTTGTCGAGAGCAGTGATGATGTTGATGACACCGGGAGGCACACCAGCGCGAACACCGAGCTCAGCAAGAGCCAGGGCAGAGAAGGGGGTCTCGCCGGGGGCCTTGATGACGACAGTGCAGCCGGCAGCCAGGGCAGGGCCGACCTTGCGGGTGATCATGGCGGCGGGGAAGTTCCAGGGCGTGATCAGACCGCAAACACCGACGGGCTCCTTGACAGTGTAGACACGGTTGCCGGGGATGACGGAGGGGATGGTGTCACCGTAGATGCGGGGTGCCTCCTCGCTGAACCACTCAAAGAAGTTGGCAGCGTAGACGGCCTCACCACGGGCGTCAGCCAGGGGCTTGCCGTTCTCCCAGGTGATGAGAGTACCGAGATCCTCGGCGTTCTCCATCATGAGGTCGTACCAGCGACGCAGCAGCTTGGAGCGCTCACGGCCGGTCTTGTGGCGGAAGGTCTTGAAGGCCTCGGCAGCGGCGGCAATAGCGACCTCGGTGTCCTTGGCATCGCACTCGGGGGCAACGCCGATGAGCTTGCCAGTGGCGGGATCGTTGACCTCAAAGGTCTTGCCGGAGCCGGCCTTGACCCATTCGCCGTTGACGAAGCAGACGCCCGTCTTGAGGAGGGAGGGATCGCGCAGCTGGGTATGGGTTAGCAAGACAAAGACTGCAGGCAAATACAGCAAAATGAACGACGTACAGGAGGAACCATTGTGGACTGTGATCTGGAGATGATCGTGGGAAAGGGAGATGACTGAAAGTATGAACGGCGCACAGCGAGGCGAGATGATTGTAGAGTTGAAAGACGGAGAGGAGTGCGGAGAGCTGCCATTGTTTTATTGACGTTATGCTCTTAATTTTTCCAACTCTTTTTCTTTGGCACTGCGCAGTTGGCGTCGGGTCTACTTTTATCTGTGAGGCGAACTCGGGTGCCAGCTTGGTCACCTCTGGGGCATGCGGGCCAGGGTGGGCTGGGACTGATGGTGTGCCGGAACCAGGCTGCTTACAGGTATCCAGGAGGAGACCAGACCAAGCCGAAAGCCGGCGTCAGATTGGAGCGCGTGGGAAAGAGGGGGCGCTAGATAAGGGGATAAGGCCAACAAAGAGGATTAAAGTTTATTATTTATTTATTTTAGTATTAGTATTATTGTTTTTAAAGAAGAAAGAGGTGAAAAGGGACGAGCAGGAAGGAACAGGCGAATGATGGTCTAGACAATGGAATTGGGTGTGGGACGGGGCAACCGGACGAGGAAGATACAGATGGCAAGAGCAACAGTAAAAAAGAGGGGAAGCGAGGATCCGAAGACCAGATGACGTGAAGAAAAGCCGAAGAGGGAAGGGACGATGGACAATATACGACCGAGGAAGCATACAAATCACACAGAGGGAAGAAGCGTGGAAGACTTGGGAACAGCCAGTCAGCAAAAAGCCTACAGCAAGTTCGCAGGGTGCGTATGAAATGCATACATACATACCAGATTCAATACCAACTGAGGGGCTATTAATGACGTCCCATCCACACGCGGACTTCTGCGCCCTAGGTCAGAGCGAAGCCAGCGACCGCTTGTACCTGCCGAATTGGGACATGAGCTGGGTTTTGTCGCCAACGTCGTCGCTCTTTTTTTTTTCTCGTCACTTTCCCTCGACTTTTACCGTGGCCACCTCCTTCTCAAACTATGTCATGCAGGCATGGCACCGTTCCTTCCCATTCCCGTATTTTCAAGCTCGGAAGTTTCGTGACATTTGGCAAAATTTACGAAAAAGGAAGGCATAGCCTTGACGCAGAAGGTGCGACCGCGGACCGTCCCAGCAGGCAGTTGGGAGCTAGCCTGTAATTATTAACAGTTTTCTTTGATTTCCCTCTTCTCTCCGTCCTTTGTATTTCCGTGTCTATGTCTATTTCTATTTCATTTTCGTTAATACCCCGTTCTTGCTATTTACCTCCATTTTATTCTCTATCTCGTTATATATGCTGGAAGATAGTCGGTTGATCAGCACGGGCTGGCATACGAGTGTATGTATATGCGCTGTCAAACTGGGGGAGCGTTGGAGCGAGCTGGTCAAGTGTCCAGTGATATACTTCGTGCTGCCGTGGCTGCAGCCCTTTGACTGGTGTGAAAGACCTTGGAGATGGGCAGCGAGATTCGATCTCCACGGTCAACATTTCATAATGAAGACACCTGTGACACCCTGGGCAGGCTATGATCAGATGAGGCGTCAACATGAACGCGGTCTACGAAGAAACGCCTCTGCTTGACGTGGCTGTGAGCTACACAATCGATTTGCTGGTAACAAATCCAGCACCTAATACTGTCCAGTGCTTTGAGGCTCCGTTGCTTGATTGGAAATTGCCCGAGTCAAATGGTACACGGGCAGCCGGTCTCAACACGAATAATGCAGTGGCGCTTTACTCTTCTCGCAACCATATAGGCAGTGCTGTGTCGCCCGGCACTGCTCTGCTGGGTACTAGACTCGGCACACTGGTTATTGTGCCGATCTGCCCGAGCCGCAAGTCTTTCTCTTAAGCGAGATATAAAAGGACGAGTAGGTCAGCAAGCAGTGACTGCTGGCCAGCGGAGGCCATGCCATCTTTGAAACCCCATCGAAAGGCCGAAGCTGCTTTGTTGAACTGGGCGGCGGCCTATTTAATCAGCTAGGCTACATTTCTGTTGGCGAGTAGGTCTCTTACGAAAAACAGCAGTGGCAAGTTATCCAAGTCACAGCCCAGTGCAGCTTGTCTTCGCTTCTAAGCCTCATGCCACATCATACTTCACGGCATGGGAGTCTTAAACACTGATTGCTGAGGTCCATTCAAAACTTTCGAAAACCGACATCAACTAACAAGCATTGTCATCAAAAATGAAGAGCGAAATTGATGTAAATTCGCTATCGTACTGAAAGCAAAACAAGAGTATTAACAAGGCATAAAAATAACAGCCACATAAATTGTGCAGAACATGGAAAGAGGTCCCTGGGGTATATGCATGGGTATGCCAGGGGTAGCTATGGTCTATGACCGCAGGGGCAGTTTGCGATCGAGGGTGTGGAAGGCCTGTGTGCGTGGCGTGAAGGGCGAGTCGGAGATGCCGCCGCTGCTGTATGCATTGGGCGACATCATGGCCGACTTGGGGGTGCGCGGCGACAGCATAGCGCGCGGCTGCATCTCCCACTGCTTGCTGGGCGGGGGCGGGAAGCTGTCGTCCGACTCGTTGCCGTCGTCCTCCTGGCCAATGGCGTGGTTTGGCATGAGCGAGTAGATGGCAACGCCGAGCTGGACGAGATAGAGGAAGAGCATGATCACGGTGGCGGCAAAGCAGCCCTTGGCCATGAGGCAGTCGGTGACCGCACCGTGGGACTTTGCATAGTCGCAGCTCTTGGCAATGTACCAAGCGACATTGCTGGGGTAGCGGGAATCGGCGTGGTCGGGGCCGGCCTGGCCGTAGACGCTGGTGGCGTAGAGGGCGACCATGGCGGTGGTGGTAAAGGCGCCGAAGATGGGGTAGAAGACGTGCATAATGAGCGAGATCATCTTGGCGAGCAGAATGAAGAGCGACAGCACGGAGATGGCGACATTGAAGTTTGTGATGCTTGACGACTGTTAGCTGTTTGATTTAAATATAGAGACAAAGGCATTTCAATAAGAGAGAATATCGCACGTTTGAGACCACACAAAGGGAATGTGTGGGAGGGGAACATGGTTGGCATATGCGTAGAGGATCATGTTGGGGTTGGAGTTGAAGCCATTCTCGTAGCCAATCTCCCACATGACGGTGCGGTAGGTGTCGGGCTGGGAGAGGCCGAAGAGGACGAGGAGGGCGACAATCAAGCCCAGCTCGGGAGCCATGAGGTAAAGATAGGGCTTCCGGAGGCGCCATGGCCGGCGAAGGATGGTGTAAGCCATTGTGAAGGTGTGGGGTGTGTCGTGGTGCCGGCCTGTGCTTGTTTTGTTGAGAAAGCTGTCGGTGCGATTTCACGGCTCGAGATGTCGTGAAATGGCGATGCTGCGATGCTGTGATAATGCAGGTGTCGGTCAGCTATTTCTCGGGCGATAGTAATGGCGATACTCGATGATCAACACGCAAGCATGCAGTAAGGATGCGAAGAGTGAGCTCCAACACAATCGAATTCAAATCCAAAGTCGAAATCAAAAGCAGGGAAAGAGAACATTGATAAAAGACTGGACGATGGATGGGCGCTTCGGATGCTTTATTGCTTCCCACTCAGCTCCTTCCTGCCCTTCCTCTTTCCCTTTCCGTCTTTCCCTCTCCTACCCATGCTGCCCATGCAACCCATGCAACCCAGATCCCTCCTTCCCTCTTGTGCAGCACACACAGCACGCTTGGCCGTTCACACGCACCCATTTCCCCCTTCCGTTTTTGGCGCCCACCTCTTTCCCTCCGCATTCTGCACTTCTGGTTCGCCAACACAATACATAGCACCATGTCGCACCCATCCCGGCAAGAATAGATCTTTATTTTTATGAAATTTGTCCGTCGTTCCTTCCTTTCTAGTCCAGTAAATTCGTGCTATGCAAGTCGATTCATCACAACTATAGACACTGCCATCGCATGTATTTAGCTGAGTTTTGCGGAATATGAAAGCCTGTGCCATAATTCATGGCATCAAATTGGATACTGGGCAGTGACCAAAAGACCAAAAATCAGAGTGAATACTGAAGAGTACGGACCCCAAAGAGCTGCAGGCGGTCACCAATCATGGCCCGCAGACAAGCCTGAGCAGCAGATATAGAAGTGCCAGCCAATCAGAAGCCGTAGATGCCGTGCTCATCACAGTACGCACTTTGGATATAAGCGCCGGGGTGAGTGGCGAAGAGGAAATAGGGCGGAATAGTGCTCGAGAGAGGGCCAGAGACAGCCAAAAAGAGCGGAGAGCGAATCGCTAGAGTGGAGCATGGTAGGAGTGATGTGCCGGGGGAGGGGCTGGGTGGTCGATGCGGATTCTACGGAAGGAGCGAATGAGATGCACCTGGTCTGAGTTAGGAAGCAAGCAGCAGAGGTCAGTTCTTTGTATGTACTGGATAATCGCATACTACATAGATAGAGGGCAACTTGGGTCATTCTGATCTGAACCATAAAGGTGAAAGAACTTGACTGTTCACTTCTATGCAACTACTGAGTAAACGGGCCAAAGGTAGGATCACACCAACGGCTACAACTACCGAGATCAAAGTATCAGCCTCGCACGGCTATCACGATACTGAAACGGTGTTCTGTTAAACGCTTTGCTGCTTTAGTGGCCATATTGTGATCGTGTGCTGCTTATATAAGCATTCCCATGATATAAGTCGTTTTATATCGGCATTACCATTTTTTATTACATGCTTCGTTTAATGGGCAACGTGCACCTACGCGCCGAGCTGGCTGCGAGATTGGTTCTCTTCTGACGCCTAACACGGTCGTTATGTACGTGCTTGTCAAGACGTAGATGCCTGTTGGCGAACAGAGATCACCAATCAAGGCGAGGTAGCTGACAGACGAGTTGTGAAATCCATGAAAGGCTATGTATAATCAAACACCTTTGCAATATAATAAGATTCTACCTACACAACTCGGTGATGTCGGCAATCCGCGACCACAGAGAAGGTATTATGCTCTGTGCAACGGCGGGGGGCGAGAAGTGAAACGTCCGAGACGGCCGGCCACCTTGCAGTCAACGGGGGGGAGAAGCGAAAGAAATGAGAGTGAGCATGTACAACGGTGCTATATAAAGGCTGCGCATCGTAAGCAGAAAACATATGATACTAAAGAAATTATATTAATTTTATAGGCACAGCGGTAAGTAAGGAAGCGGTGAGAGGATAGCAATGCACATGAATGTATCAGCCTTGTTGAATTGATGTGCGTTTATATAAACTGATATAAGTTGATATAGAATGGTAACAACTAATATAAATTGTCAACTGATATTGAATTCTATCAAAACATATCTTACTGGTGGCATTGGATGTAGAGAGCAGGCAAGCAGCAGCTGTAGGACAACAGTCTCGCGCCAGGTGAGGCCGGCTCGTACGTTTACTTCCTCTTTGTCGATGTAAAGCTGCTACATCAGGAGGCTATGCAGCTACTCGTGTGGACAGAGGTTGACGCCTGCATGCACACGTATGGCACAGGCAAAGATCCAGAAACACACTCAAGCGAGTATGTAAGGAGAAGTGGTCTTGTGAGAACATGGAATCAGCAGTGCTAACAGTAGGTCCCTTGCACAAGAGTCTAGATCTGTTGCGCAGGACTTCTATATGTGTGGTTGTTGATTGTACATGAGTGTACAGACTACACAGACTACACAGACGGTACACAACTGTACAAATCTTGTGTTTGCAACAAGGGGCCAGGCCGGTCTGTTACGAACAGAATCCGAGTGAGCTGGCTTCTGGGTGGCAGTTTGGATGGAGAACCAAGACGGCCATGGCATCAAGCGGGATGGCAAGTGTATGTGGCCTGCGTCGTCCATCTCAAGCTACACAGACAGCAGATCGCAACATGGCTCGTGCCCGGCCAGAGTCCAGTCTCGACAAATGTATGGCGACCCAAGCCCGGCTTTCTAGCATGGTATGGCTGCCCGAGCCCGTCGCCTTGAGCATCGAATGAAACTGGGTAGTTTGCTGCCAGATGCCGGGCGCGGTTGGACAAGAGGAGAGCTGCAGGCAGATGGCACAGCTGTTCAACTGAAGGACGCCGACGAGGCTCCGCGGGAGTGCTACAGAGAGGCGAAATGCGTATACATGTGTATGTGCGCGTTGATATTGATACAGTTACTTTGATGCTGTAGATGATACTGACAAATTAGTTGATGCTGTTGAGAATCCCGAGACAATACTGTAAAGGAAATTTTAGGGATTGTCGAGAGACCTTATATAACAAACAGTATATGAAGATCTGATATATGCATTTATCGCAGCATCGCCGATGATGCAAAGTAGAGGATGGGGATGACCTGCATGATGGGGGGAAGGGTGCAAGAGGTTACAACGCGGCGACAAGGTCTCAATTACTGTACGAATTATACGAAATGTACGAAATGTACGAAATGTATGGCATGCATCAAATGCGACAGAATGGCCTGGAAAAGGCCAGCAGTCGGGCAGCGCGTCGGCTGGAGAGTCGGCTGAGGCCGTCCATTGTTACACTGTGATAATGAAGAGAGAGAGGTACTGCTCAGTACTCTGTAGTGGGAATGCATTCGAGGTTCTTCAATTTGCACGGGTTGCAGTAGTAACTCTACATGCTCGAACTCCCCACGAGGACGGGCGTGTCAATCGAGAGTTGGCGGGTACATCGGCAGGTACATCAACGGATACATTGGCAGATGGGGGTGAGCAGGTGAGGTGGGAATGTGTATGATTTGAGTTGAAGATGGATAGCACTGTACAGAGTAGATGTACAGATAGACGGCCTCGCAATGTGTCTGATATATCCCACATGTAGGATTTTCATACCCGTCATAAAAAGCAAGACACAGGACACAAGACACAAGACACAAGACAGCATTGCAGCATAGGCAGCATTGCAACAGTGAGATAACAAGCAGCAGACACGAGGAGAGCGAGACGAGAGCAGAGAGAATGCGCAAGGGGGGTGTGCAGCGATCGGCGATCCCTGTTAGACCAGTACAGAGTAAACGGGGCCGTGGCAGCAAGACAGCATTTTGATAGTATTCTGAGTCCCGTCCCGAAAGCCGATGAGCTTTTCTTTACTTTGGATTGAAGACTCATTTTTATAAATAAATAGAAATATAGAATACGAAAATGCAATAAACTGGCAAGAATAGCGAGCTCGGCCAATGGGTGCCGTGGGAAGCACCTCCGCCTAGTCCGTCTTCTTCGGCTTCTCTTCTCCGTGCATCATATACCCGTTCGGGTGTCAATAATGGTAGCCTTGGGCCCAGAGAACGCCGATAGCAATATTGCCGAATCAATAACTATGTACGATGAGCGAGCAGCGAAGAATGGCAAAGAGACTTTCGCCCCTGCAAAGGTACCGACGATTGCAAGCGTGTATTGGGACAAAATGCTAGAGGCCGAGAAGACAAAGATTAGTGTACAGGCGAGGCATCTCCATCTTCTCCTATTTCTGCCTATATCTGCTAGTATGTCTTTTTGAAGATGAGCTTACTGCTGCTGGTCGAGAATAAGGCGCAAACCTTCCTCGATTGCCCTCTCTTGATGCCAAAGCTGCCTACCACGATGCAGACCTGAGGCCGGTAAGTGCGGGATCGAAAGCACGATACTGAGTATATCATAGAGCTGGTTAAGAAGTAATCCAGGTCAGGGAGATGAGCAGTTATTGCTACTATACTTTGCATTAGGACTAAGATCAGGGATATTTAATCTTTTTTTCCTTCTTTTTTGAATACCCTCGATCTTTGTTTAACTGTTGTGCAACTATTTAACGACGGCCAGCACAATAGGAATAAAATAAAAGGCTACGACAGATACAGAAGTCAGAAGAAGAAGCAACATGATAAGAAAAGAATAGGAAAGAAATAGTCTAAAGAGAAGAAAAAGAAAAGAAAAAGAAAAGAAAAAAGAGGAAAAGAGCCCGACGACCCCTGACGGTCTAGACCGGATCGACTGCACGGACGCCCAACGAGAATTGCAGTACCGCCGGACCGCAGACTCCAGCGCAAAGTACTAATCAGTGAGAGACAAAGCTACTATGTAGAAGAAAAAGCAAAGAAGCTGAGAATAGTGCTGAGTATTACTACACCGAGTCAGTCGAGGTGAGTCGAGCCTCGATTTTCCCCAATGCCATGTGAACGCTAGCTGCTTTGTAAATACTGAATACTAGATACTCATTACTTGAATACTGAATACAGCAAGAGCACTCGTATTGTGCAGCTACTCCGTAGTGGCTGTATGCGGCCATGGGCGTTCTTGCCCTATTGAGCATGGCCGTTTCGCGGTGAGCAGCGTAAAGATGACAGCTCAGAAACAAGAGGCGGAGGACTGGCAGAAAACTGGATAGGATTGAAGAATGGACAAGGACAAAAAGGATGTGCAGTGTCGAGGAGAGAGATTGAAAACAGAAATAATAGCAAATCAAGGAAATACGGGTTTCTCACTGCATGAGCATATTGAGGTGTGCATATGTAAGCAAAAGCGGTAAAGATGGACGGGGGACTGAGGAAGAGGGAAGAGGGAGAGGAGAGAGGAAGAGGAAAGAGCAACAGAGAGAAGCACATTGTACATAAACCGGGAGGAGGGACCCTGAGATGTCGGCCACTACCTGCACAGGGTAATCACGAGTACATTGTAAATATGAGTAAAATACCAGCATAACTTAGTCATCGTATTTGCATTCAAACAGCCGCGCCAGGCACGCACTGCGTGTCTGTAAAACACATATTCACCTTGTGATAGACATCTCAGACCTCTCTTCACAAGTCTCGAGACTGCCCTGGCCGAGCTCTCCAAAGCCAATACCATAAAATTCTCCGACCTACCCGAAGGCCGTAACGCACACGAGGCACAGGCGACCGTACTTATCCGGTCACCAATTAATTAAGCAGTTCAGCAATAAGTAGTTAAATGCAGTTATATTCCCTCCTTTTTAATGTCGAAAGGCAATACCACGTAGAGTTGCATCCTCCCGCAGTACCGCAATACCGCAATACGGCCTGCGCGCATAGTCGTATCATTTCCTTTTTGCTGCGAACAAAGTAGTAGTGGCAGCCGTCGTCTGGCTGCTCTGGACTTTGTAAAATGGAAATAAGGCGTGTTTTGTTACCAAACTCGGCGTGGATCATGCTGCGGCTGTCAGGGAGGACCCGTGAGACGATATTCGGCGTAGCTTTCAAACTGTCCGGTATTTCATCCCATTTGCGATTACTTTCTCTTTCCTTTTTTATTCTTTTCTTTTCTTTTTTATTATTTTCGTTTCTTTTTCTTTTCGTTTCTTTTTCTTGTCTTTTTTTTTTTCGCAATTGTTCTTTGGTCATTTGATCGGCCTCATAACCTGCACATTGCATGCACCCGGTGATCCTTGCTGCAGCGGCCATGGCTGTGTGGTCCCTGTCCGGCTGAGGCATCATCGCGGCTCTTCGGGCAAGTCTGGTCCAGCTTAGGGTGTCTCGTTGCCCGTTGCTTGCTTCGCTGCCTGTGTCGAGTACTCTGACAGCGGCCTCTATCTGACTGGCTTGTGTTTGTACTGTGCCTGATGTCTGCTGTTTAGCAGCCACTCACCGGCTCTGGTCTCACTGACTATATTGTACCCCTATGTACCGAGTAGCCATTCATTGTCTGTGATTCATTTCTACCTCTCTACCACAGTACGTACATACATACTATTCCAGAGAACCCCCACCGCGGGAGGGTCAAGGTCCAGACTGGTCTACCAGCGTTGCAGTCCGTTTTGTTTGTCTACTTCATTTCGGTATTTTATCGTGGGCTGTTTCTCCGTTTTCTTTTGGTTTCTATTGACTTTGATTTCTTTAGATTGCGTCTATTTTCCCGATCTCCAGTCGAAAGCAGGCCAGCACAGTTGCTCCGAGTGGCTGGAAGGGTCCTTGATGGCCCGGCCTGGCCAGTGCAGTCCACGAGACATTGACAATATCTACAAAGCAAAAGGCAATAAGACAAGCAGCGGGCTTCTTAGTCTTTAGTTGATAGTACATATATACTATATACATACATAACATTGTATTTGTGTTTCTACACTTACACTTCACACCCCCAAGCTGCGACTCGGAACCAGCCATTGCCGCCGCCATGATGGAGACTATGGAGTAGTATATAGCTATCCAATATTTCAATAGCTCTCTAATTCTGCTGCACATGGCTTGGCCAGAGACCGAGACAGAGTCTTTGCTTCTTTACATCAGACAGAGTCTTCCTGCCGCCTATCGCGTCTAGCTTCGGTTAGTGGTGATCGGTTGAGGCGAGGCGAGTCCAGATCACAGGCCGTTGAGACTATGCTTGTCATCTTGTCTGTGCTGTGTTCCTCTCTGTAACAGTGATGGGTGTCTTGCAGTTGCATCGGCGTGTTTTGCTTTCCTCCGTCTTTTCCTCGTCTTTGTCTTTGTCTTTGTCTTTTCATTTTCACATCTTCCAGTGAGCTGCATGTTTCTTGCTGTGTTTCGGCCTCCTATCCTTAATGCTAGATACATAGTGTTTACTGTGCACATGCATCCTCCGTTTGTTGCTGTTACTTTTACTGTTGGCTATTGACTGTTACCTGTTGACCTTGCGCTTCTAACCTCCAGCCACTTCTACCCTCACCCCCCTCGCTCGCGCAAACACATGCAGCACAGAAAGAGGAGGCCTGTAGCTAAGACACATTAGTCGGGGAATCGAACGGCCCAGACCCAAGCCCGTTCAAGTAGAAAAAAAGAACAGAGATAAAATAGTATTAAACATCAATAAATGCCACTAAATAGGTTTTCTCATGAATTATCATAAATGATTTGACACCAGTATTAGCATAGTGAATAACAGGCCAGAAAAGACGTCGGGAAAAGAGACACAGACAGGCACCCGCTCGGGGCCAGCTTTGATTCAATCCAATTCTCGAATCGACTCGCCGGCTCTGTCCATTCTTCTCGCTCCATCCCCCGTCTTCCATCGCCGGGTCCTTGGCTCTGTATTTTTTTCTCTTCCTATGAGGCTATTATCTCGCCCGGGGTCTTGACTGTCGATCATCAACGTGGTCGTCATTTCCTGCCGTTCCTCTCTGCCCGCATTGTCAAGCTACCCCCTTCATCCGTCTTTGTTTCTTTGATTATCTTTAATCTCTGTTCGGTGTTTGCCCAACTCGCCTCGTCTCAGTCACTCTAATCTTTCAGCCCTAGACACATTCTCTAAGATCTATCTCCGCCTCCGCCTGCCTCGACCTCAACCTCGACCTCAACCTTCCACCTGGCCTCCACAGCTTCGACTTTACCATTGCTCTTTCGCAAAGTAAAGATCGCCACATTTTTCGCTGCCACTTGCCATTGCAACCACAAGCACGGCCACGACTAATACTACCAACTAACACACGCCTCGACTTTGTTGTCTCCTTTGGTACTTCTTTTCCCCGGGGCCTAGCGGCCAAAGTACCTCCCGTGTATGTACATACTGTATCTTGCTCGTCTCTCTCTATCTCTCTCTTCCCCGTACCCCCGTCCCCATCGATTTATTGTTCTTTCCTATTTTGCCCTCTCAACATCTTCATCGCTCCTGCCTCTTGCCTTTCGCTCCTTCCCCCACAGTCACCTACAGTAGTCCTCGCCGGCCAGTTTCATACGGCACGGGGTTGGGCCAGGCAGCTAGACAGCTAGACAGCCAACAGTCAGACAGTCAGGCAGTCAGACAGTACAGACTCTAGACCTGCTTGTATCATGTATCATATCTCCGCCTACGTGTATTCAGTATTCAAAGTACAGTAGCAGCAGGTATCTTTTATGTGCCCCTGTATGCATCTCATACTTGCACCTACCGTGCATCCACTCGGGGCATACCCTCCTTACTCGACTGCCCTCTCTTCTTTCCTCTTCTTGCCTATGGTTTGTTGCCTCTTGCCTCTTTCTTCAGCGCCTGGGTACCTCCTGCTGTCAGGGTACATACCTGCTCCTTCCTTTTGTTCATGTCTGTTTGATTTTGCTTTCCTTTTGCTTCCTCGCTTCCCTGGCTCCTTCTTTTTTTTTTGTTGCTACAGTACCTGAGTCTTGGACCCCTCCTCTTTTCTCTCTCCCTCTACCTCCCCCTCTACCTCTGCTAACATCCAGCCTCCAGCCTCTAGCCTCTAGCCTTTAGCTTCTCCCTAACCACTTGTTCGTTGGCACGTCGTGCTCCTCTTATTCTTTATTCTTCTTTAGTTTTGCCCTGCACGATTTGTTTTCTTTATTGTTCTTGCTGTGTTCTTCCGTCTCTCCTCGCCTCAGCTCTCAGCTCTCCCGCCAGTGCATCACAGTCTAGATGTTTCCTCTCGGCTGCCTACCTTTGCTTTCAATATCACCATCTTCTTGGCCTCAACCTTGACCTTGATCTTGATCTTGATCTTCGTCTTCTTTACCTCTTTGATTTTATTCTTCTTTGTTCCCATCTTCTCGCCTTCTCGCCTTCCAGCTTCCTGTTTCTCTTGATTTCTTTTCAGCCACTGTCCCAGCCAACTAGCAACTGACACTCCCTTCTTTGCTTCAGGTATCAGTCTGCATATATCCACGACGGCATCTCCTTTACGGGCCCAATTCATAATCCCGGCTTTATCTACGTCCTCTGCATTGATCTGTATTTCTCACCATATATGTCGGCCCTAGAATCATAGCATCTACATCTGCATCTGCATCTGTATCTGCATCTGCAACTTCATTCGCACCATCTACAACACCACCACCTGCTGTCGGGCTATACGACAGCTTGCCGCCGTTTTGTCAGCCACTCTCAGACTCGTCCTTCTACCATCGGCTTCCAGTCCTAATGCATCTAGAGAGCAAAGCACACGACAGTCCCCGCGACCACTCACGCCCATCTACTCCTGCTAATCAGGGCCGATCCACCGCTGCTCCCACCAGGAATACCTCGTCAGCTTCTTCCAGCTCAGGCTTTGTTCGCCGAGCTCGTTCGGCCGTGGTCCCTCCCATCACCGCCTCCTTTACTTCGGCTCTGGATCTCCCTGTTTCGCCCACGTCCTCCTCCACCTCTTCTCTCTTCTCCTCCGCGCCCACTCTCTCTTCCGTCTCCGCAACCTACCACACTGCTCCCTCGTGGATCACTTCAGACCCCAGCCGGAATGTACTCATTGCTCCTCTCAGCTTCCAAGGCCATTCGGTAGCTGTGGGTGAGGCCGCCTTTTCAAACGAGTCAAGCGGCGGCTATTTCGAAGTTGGTGTCGGTAGCGGTGGCCTGAGCTGTACCGGCAACGGAAACGGCAATAGTAGAGGTCCCAGTATCAGCGATATCAGTGGTATCGGCGGTGATAGTAGTGTTGGCAAGAGCTGTGGCAGCGGTTGTGGAAGTGAAAGTGGAAGTGAAGGTGGAAGTGGAAGTGGGAGTGGAAGTGGGAGTGGAAATGGAAGTGGAATCGCTGGCCAGACTCTAGAATCCAAAAAGGCACACGGCACTCCAGCCGACAGCTGCACTTATTCAGAGTTCACCACAGGCACAAAACCTCCAAGCAGCAGCGCCTCTCCTGCAAATACTACTTTTTCCAGCAGGCGCCCTAGCAGAGACGGCCGTCCTCCAGAACTCTCAAGCCTCACTCCATTCTCAAACGTCTTCTCTCTCACAAACCCTCCCTCTCCAGCTTCACTCCTGCGGCCAAGCTCCTCCCCTCCACCCTCTAGTCACATCTCTCGAGACCTGTTCAGCCTTCGCCGCCCACCGTCCAGGCACTCCCCTGGCGGCAGCGACTACCGTGCTACGCCCCGGTCTTACATTGTCAAACCCTCCGATTTCGATCCCTGCAGTGATAAAAACAAATACAACTTTCATATCGACAACAACCTCAGCCCAGGCTCTGCTTGGACTCCCGGCGCCATGATTGGCAATCCGCATGGTGAACCTGACAATGAATATGTCAGGAGACAATTCCTTCCTCGAGGCAGCGTCGTCAAGGCGTCTCCTCTCGATGGTGCCTCCGCTGCCGCCGATGGCCCTGAGGAGTCGGCATCAGCATCGTCATCGACGTCGGCGTCAAGACCAGGATCAGGATCAGGACCAGGACCAGGATCGGTACCAGGGACAACGACCATGTCTCTTCTTCCCTTGTCCCCCAAGTCCCCTTTCCCAGACAGTGATCTCATCGAGCTCCTGAACCAGGACGACCGTCCAACGTTCATCGTCGACACGGCCAACGTCGTCAGTCAAGTCTTGGCGCCCCTGCACGTCCTTTTTTCCAACACAGCCCTCAAAGAACGCCCATCAATACTGCATCAAATCACAAATACCACCGACGGCCCCGAAAAAACAGAGGACTATAACATTTTTAAGAACTGGGTGTACGGCTTCATCAAGCAATACGGTCAAGACCACCAGGATGACCAAATCACCCCAACTGGCGTCGGCGGCAGTGCATTTGACAAAATTATAGTTCCATCGCCTCCCACTTTTGCTGGTTGGCACTGGGCTGCTTCGACTCTACGCCGCCGCTACCGTGTTGTTCGAGGTATCAGAGAAGACAGCAGCCCAAAGCCTCCTTCTGTGATATCGGACGTGTGCCTCACAGCCCTTCCAGAGCCAGAAACGCCAGCAGAGTCTTCACCAGCAGAGCCTGCATCCAGAGAAAGCATCCCTGAGCCGGTCGGTACCAAGGAGGGTGATATAGCACCCGATTCTGCTCCATATTTCGCCCCCGAGTCAGTTGTGCCTCCTCATGACGCGACAGACACCAATACCATTCCCGAAGACGAAGCATCGTCGTTTGACTGGACTCGCATTGCCATTACCAAAGACATGCCTCCCCACATCGAATTTGCCAGATCTGTCGACTGGGCATCTACGCCTCTTGGCTCTATCGAAAACTGGTCCAGCGACCTTCGCCTCATGTCGAACCTGATCATGGCTAGCCCGCACCCAGCAGCCATGTACTGGGGCCCCAGCTATACCGCCATATATAACGAGGCCTACACAGAAATGGCTGGCCAGAAGCACCCACGCCTCATGGGGTCCAACTACCCCGACAGCTGGGCTGAGATCTGGAGCACCATCGAGCCCTTTTTCCAGAGTGCATGGAACGCCGGACAGGCTGTTCTCAAGCAAGACAACCGGCTCTTTATTAAGCGGAACGGCTTTCTTGAAGAGACATTCTTCAACTGGTCTCTAGTACCCCTCGTTGGCACCGACGGCTCTGTAGTCGGTATTTACAACCCTGCCTTCGAGAACACTCGCCGCAAAGTCAACGAGCGCCGCATGCTTCTGCTTAATGAGGTCGGGGAGAGAACTTCAAAGGCACGCACAATCCCAGAGTTCTGGGATGCCGCTGGCAATGGTCTCGAGAGCAGTGAGTACGACATTCCATTTGCACTCCTCTACTCTGTTGTCGGAAACAACGGCAGCGAAGACGAGGAAAGCGATACAACATCCACGCACTCAAGCAATGGTCCCAGCTCCCCACAAGTCATCCTCGAAGGCTCTATCGGTGTGCCTGATGGACACAAGGCGTTAGTCGCTCACCTAGACCTCAGCACCAGCGAAGAAGGATTCGCACCCTATATGTGGCGGTCAATCACAGAGTTCAAAGAAGCGCCCGTATTCTCGGCCTCGCCTCCTCCCATTGTTCTGTCCAAAGAAGACGGAACCCTCCCTGCCGACCTCATGGCAGGTCTTGAGAGCGAACGTGGATTTGGCGACCCTTGCCGGACCGTCGTCATCATTCCCGTCATGAACCCCAGTACTGCATCGACCGGCGCAGGCACTACGGTCGAACTCGGCACTGACAGCAATGCCACGCATACTGCCGCATCACACAAGTCACTCTATGGCTTCATTGTCATGGGCACCAACCCTCGTCGCCCGTACAATAGCGATTACCGCCTGTTTTTGCATCTTCTTGCCCGCCAACTCACCACATCTCTGGCTTCGGTTGTGCTATACAGCGAAGAGGTCCGCCGCAACCAACGCGAGGCCTTCAGGGCAGCCCAGGATCGCCACGAACTCTCAGAGCAACTCCTTCTGCGCACCAGAGAAGCAATGGAGAGCGAAAACAAGTTCATGCGCATGGCCGAGTTCACTCCAGTCGGCATGTTTGTCACCGACAACACGGGCAAAATATCATATTGCAACGACATGTGGTGGGAAATCTCGCGGCACCCCAAAATTGATTTTGACAGCCCTTCCAGTGCGGCAACTCAAGAGACGCATGCCCCCGTGCCGATGGTCGCAGCCAGCAGCGATTCTCCATGGGCAACCTGGATGGACAGCGTGCAGGATGAGGACCAGCCGGCACTAGGGGTGGCATGGGACCGCCTGGTTAGTGACAAGATGCCCATCACACACGAGTTTCGGTTCAAGCAGAGAACAACCATCCACACTGACGGCAACGACCCCATCGAGACAACTACGTGGGTGCTGCTCCGGGCGTACCCCGAGAAGGACGGCAATGGCAATCTCAAGGGCATATTTGGCTGCATCACAGATATCTCGCAGCAGAAGCTGGCCGAGGAATTCCAGATTCAGCTGCGAAAGGAGGCCGTGGAGCACAAACGCCAACAAGAGAACTTTATCGACATTACCAGCCATGAGATGCGCAACCCGCTGAGCGCCATCCTCCAGACTGTCGACGAAATCACAAGCTCCATCGGCGAGCTGCGGGCAACGATCGAGAGCGGCCAAGAGCCCGACTATGCCAGTGTTTTCGACAGCATTCTCGAGGCCAGCAACACCATCTCGCTCTGCTCCAACCACCAGAAGCGTATCGTCGATGATGTGCTGACCTTGTCGAAGCTCGATTCACGACTTCTTCCGGTCACACCTGTCGCCGTGCAGCCTGTCATGGTCATCCGCAGCACACTCAAAATGTTCGAGTCCGAGATGATCGCCCACGACATTCACTGCACATTCCGCGTGCAGCCATCCTACAAAAGCTTTGTCGGCTTCAGCAATTGGGTCAAGCTGGATCCATCTCGGTTGAACCAGATCCTGATCAATTTGTTGACCAACGCGATCAAGTTCACCCAGTCTTCAAAGGAGCGGTCCATTACTATATCTTTGGGTGCCTCGGAAGGCGGCAGCGATCCCACACAGAGCGATGTCGCCGCACCCGGTACTGAGCTGTCCTACGTCCCCAGCCGCCAAGAAACGCCTGAGCTTGCTGACGGTCCCGACTGGGGCGATGGGCAGCTGGTGAATCTGCACGTTGCCGTCTCTGACACGGGCCAAGGCCTTGACAAGGACGAGAAGGATGAGCTGTTCCAGCACTTTACGCAGTCGTTCCCTCGCACACATGTGCAGTACGGCGGCTCTGGCCTTGGCCTATACATTTGCCGCAGCCTGGCTGAGCTGCAAGGCGGACAGATCAGCGTCATGTCCGAAAAGGACCATGGAAGCACCTTTGCATTCTACGTCAAATGCCGCAAGGTCTCCTCTACCCCCACGGGGATTGAGCCGGGAAAATCCAATCTGTCCTCCATCGTCACCGATCCCCTGCCCACAACCGATGCTTCTCCAGTCGTTGCGTACGCATCTGGAGGATCCCGCGAGGGCTCCGGTTCGTGTCACTGCAAGTCTAAGTCTAAGAACTTTGAGACGCCGACGCTTCTCCCGCAATTGCCATCACCACCAGTCCTGCTCGACACGCCAACTGCCACACCCAGCGAACAGGCCGCGCAGCCATTCCTGCATCTGGGCGAGACCGCGTTTACCCCTCCCACTGTGACTGTTACGAGCGCTCCAACCTCAATTACCGATAACGACATGCCGGGCGGCCAGTCTGTTAGCGGCAGCAAGGCCCCAGCGACAAACGAGGCTATGCCACCATATGACGTGCTTATTGTTGAAGACAATCTCGTCAATCAACGTGTGCTGCAGCGCCAACTGGACAAGAGCGGCAATCGCACGATTGTTGCCAATCACGGCGGCGAGGCCCTCGACATTCTGCGGCAGTCGACATTCTGGCGGGCGTCGGACGAGCCAGGCGATGACAATAGTAGACGCAGCAGCATCGCCGAGATCGGATCCAGCCCGCGCCCATACACGCCTGCACTCGGTGTGGGCTCGTCGGCGTCGCCCGTCCAGAATGAAAAGCCAGCCAGAACGAACATTTCTATTGTCCTCATGGACTTGGAGATGCCTGTGATGGACGGCATGACCTGTGCTCGGGCAATTCGCGCTCTCGAGCGGTCGGGAACCCTGCTACGTCATGTGCCTATCATTGCCGTCACTGCGTATGCGCGCCAGGAGCAGATTGACAGTGCCAAGGCCGCTGGAATAGTGAGTTTTTTTATCTTATCTTTTTGCCCTCGATCTATCGAGTAAACTAACAAGTAAGGATGACGTGATCTCAAAGCCTTTCCGCCTGACGCAGCTCATGCCCAAGATCCAGGAACTGGTCGCCAAGTACAACACCAGCCCGGCGGCGCTGAGCCCTTAGTGCATCATATTGACCGCCCTCGTTTTCCCCCCCTACACGTTTACACATTTCACCTCTCTCGACTTTTCCCACACTACTCATCATACACGGCGTCACGATTTATATGCTTGATATTTAAAGATACACCCTCGCATTTAATTTATTGCTGGTACTGCCTGCTTCTTTTTTCGTTCATCCAGCCATTCTCTTTTTGTTTTTGTCTGTCTTTTTTCTATTATTTTCTTACTTCCCCCTATTTTCTCACATTTGTATTTCTTTTATTATTTTTAATTCTGTTTCTTCTTTATTCAAACGGGTCTAGCTGGCCCTTGGGTCATGGGCGGAATGGGCGGCTTTCTTTGCTTTTCACTTTGACTTTCTCTTGTCTGCCTTTCTCTGTTTCCTATGTTAAAAAAAGATATAGTTGACGAAGGGACTGGTCATGCACATGATGCTCACAGAATGCAAAGAATTAAACACCGAAGGCACTACGTTATCTGTAATGGACAAGATAATCGTGATGGGATTTTTAAAATGAAGATCGAGTCAACAATCAACAGTGAATATGAACTATAGCCACTAAAGGTGTATATAAAATAATGAAATAAAACGTCTGCTCGATTTACCACGGAATGAATTTTAGATGGTTTTTAATATTATTGATAGGTTATTTAAATTATTTATTGCTTTATTCGAATGTTGATTTTTTGTTTAATCATGACATTGATAGAGATCACATCTGTTTATTCCTGTTACAGAAGTTGCAGCCATATTTTAATCATAAACAGGAATAAAACTCGATATGGAGAAACTGATAAGAGAAAACAAAACAGTAGATTATTATATTTAGAGTTGCGTGTATGCGTATTTGGTGAGTAGAAACTCGACTGGTTTTTTTTGTATGGATTTTGTAGTGATTTTCTTTTTGCAAAACAGGAAGGAAAGATTATTAAAAAGCAGCAATGTGTAAGTAAAACCATCAAGCACGTTGCACAAGAAGGCAGATCCCCCTTGCGTGACACCAAGTAAAGTGCCACAGCAATAAAGGAATCGCTAATCTCAGCAAAAAAAGCCGACGTTTTGTAACAGGGTATCTTAAATGCAGAAACCGAAACAACCCAAAACAAAAGGCAAACAATGGTATTAAAACGATGCTTCCGGCCCGTCCACTTCTGATCTCAAATCAGAATTCACATCCAGGTGCCGGTCGGGGGTGTGTCGATGACGAACAGGGTCGCAATCGGAAAGGCGAGTCGACAGTCGGGAAGGAAAACGAATCGAGTCGAATTCTATTATTAATATTTTTCGAAAAGACATTATAACCGTAAAATCATCATATTAAGATCACTGCCGCCGATTGAATAGCGAACCAGCGCGCGCATTCTATGCGGTGGCAGCGACCTGGGGAGTAGCGGCGGGGACAGCAGTCTCGACGGGGGTCTCCTCAACGGCGGCGACAACCTCCTTGGGAGCCTCAACGGGAGCGGCAACCTCCTCGACGGCGGCAGCAGGGGCAGCAGCCTCCTCAACAGCGGGGGCAGCCTCCTCGGCGGTCTCCTCAATGGGAGCGGCAGCGGCCTCCTCAGTCTTGGCAGGGCCAGGGGACTTGTCCTTGCGGCCAATGCGGACAGTGTTGCGGAGACGAGAGAAGCCAGAGGGCTTCTTCTCGGCCTCATCGTCAGAGGTCTTCTCCTTCTTGCCGAAGCTGAAGGGGAGGGTAGACTTGCGCTTCTCAGCCTTGGCCTCCTTCTTGGCCTCGCCGTTGGCAGGGGCAGCCTCCTCGGCGGGGGCAGCCTCAGTGGCAGCGGCCTCGACAGCAGGGGTCTCGGCAACAGCAGCCTCGGTGGTCAGGGGCTCGGTGGCCTCGACAGCGGGGATGACGGGAGCAGTCTCCGAGACGGGGGCGGGCTCAGCGGGGGTGTCCTTGGCAGGGGGGGCAGGGGCAACCTCAGTGGGCTCGGCCTTCTTCTTGGTGAAGCTCAAGTTGCCGAAGATGCTGGCACGCTTGGACTTGACCTCGGCGACAACGGGGGCAACAGCCTCCTTGGCAGCCTCCTCGACGGGAGTGGCAGCCTCGGCCTCAGCGGCGGGGGCGGCAGCCTCCTCGGCAGCAGGAGCCTCAACGGCGGGGGCAGCAGCCTCCTCAGTGGCGGGAGCCTCGACAGCGGGAGCAGCCTCCTCAGCAGCAGGGGTCTCGACAGCGGCCTCAGCAGCAGGGGCCTCGACAACAGGGGCCTTCTCCTTCTTGCCGCTGATCAGGCCGAAGATGGAGACGCGCTTGGACTTCTTCTCCTCCTTAGGGGTAGGGGCAGCAGCCTCCTTGGGGGCCTCCTCGACGGGGGCGGCGGCCTCAGCCTCAGCAGCAGCAGCCTCCTCAGCAGGAGCGGCAGCCTCCTCAGCAGCAGGAGCAGCAGCCTCCTCGGTGGCAGGGGCAGCCTCAGCGGCAGCGGGCTCCTCGACCTTCTTCTCCTTGGGAGCGGGCTTCAGCGAGGCCAGAGTGGACTTGTAGGTCTCGCTCTCGGTGACGGTGGCAGCGATCTCCTTGGCCTCGGCAATCTTGGTCTTGATCTGGGCAACCCAGTTGTCGCGGTCGGCAGCAGTGGGAGCCTTGAAGACGTGCTTGTGGCCCTTGGAGACGATCTGGAACTTGTTGGCACCCTCGGTGGTGGGCTCCGAGGCGTCAGCCAGGTGGATGACACCAGCGGGGGTCTTCTCAGAGGCCTTCTCGCCGTAGAACAGGAGACCCTTGCCGGTCTCAGCAGCCCAGGAGACAGCGTGGTGGGCATCAGCGGTGGCCTTCTCAGACTTGAGGTAGGCAGCGAGCTCCTTGACGCTGGAAGCCTCCTTGGGGAACCAGAAGAACTTCTTGGTGTACAGGAAGTTCTTGGGGAAGCTGGTGCCCTTGGCCTCAAGGATACCCTCCTCGATGGGCTCAGGGGCAGCGACGGGCTCCTCAACAGCAGCCTCGGCGACAGCGGGGGCCTCCTCAGTGGCAGCGGGAGCCTCAGTGGCGGCCTCAGCAGCAGGAGCCTCGACGGCGGCAGCAGCCTCCTCAACGGGGGCGGCGACAACCTCCTCGACAGCGGCGGCGGGAGCAGCCTCAACAACAGGGGCCTCGACAGCGGCGGGGACCTCGGCGGCGGGAGCCTGAACGGCGGGGGTCTCAACAGGCTTGACGTCAGACATTGTAGCGGTAGCTTTGAGAGTGGTGGTGCGTTATGGCGTGAATTGTTTTTGGTGAGTAGTTTGTTTCTGTGAGCTGACGTCGAAAATGAGTCAAGCTGGGTATCTTCAGATTAGGGTATCGAAGGGTATCTCAAAAAAGGAAAATTAAAGGACGAACAACAAAGACTAATATAAAATATGGGTATCACAAGAGAAAAAGAAAGGGTATTAAGAGGGAAAGGAAAAGTGAAGCTGTGAACGGAGTCAAGCTGGGTATGGTTTTGAGATGACGATGAAATAGGGTGAGGAGAGAGAAGAGAGAGGGAGGAAAGAAAAGAAGAGAGAAAGAGAAGGAGAGCACAGCTTTAAAAACGGCAGGAAGGGGGGGTGTTATATGAAGGGGAAAGTAAGGGAAGGAGCCATGGACAAGGGGGTGTGTGGTGTGTGGTGCGTGAGAGGTGTGCGTGTGTGTGTGTGTTTGTGTGGTGGGAAGGGGCACAGAGTGAAAGTGGACGGTGGTCGTCTGTGGAGGAAGGTCCGCCTGTTGTAAAGTTGCAGAGTACTTTGTACACTTACACCTGATTGGCCAGGCAGCCTGAAGTTGAATAATGAAGGGGCTGTTTATTATTTATTTATTTGTTATTATAAATTTATTTATTGGAATCTGTGCTTTTTGACAGGAAGGAGCAAAGGGGGGAGGGGTGGGCGCGTTGGGGAAGGAAGGGACTGAAGAGAAGACAGAAAAAGGAAAGAGCGAATGGCAAAGCAAGACAGAGGCAAGAACGATGCGAGGGACTCAAGGGAGCTGTTGCAGGCGGCGAGGAGACGATGCCGTCGCGTGGTATCCCTCTCGTCTTCGGTTCTTTTTTCCTTTTCATCTACAAAGCAATACAATGTATAATTGTGAAGCTGTTTCTGCTGGAGACTGCATTGGGTTGGTTGGGCTGGGCAGAGTCGATTGGGATATTGATGGTAGAGTATGTATCTGTCCCTGCTCCCTGCGAGGCCCGCAGGCTCTTTCCTATTTGACTATGAGCCTCTGGCCTTTCTCCCTGCAAAGACAGCAGGAGCTATGGGCAGCCCTGGAATCTCACGATAACGCTGCCGCCCCTTCCCATTTCTCGTATCTCTCTCCCTCGCTCCTGCCTTGTTTTGCAGTCACTCATCTCAGAAAACGCACCCCATGCATGACTCATCAGTCTTGCTTCTTGTCAGTCGCGTCAACCCAGCAGCGGTGTGATACTCATGATAGCTCACACTGACCCTGACTTGATTATGACAGTACATAGTAAGATATGTATGTACTACGGAGCAGACAGCCCCTCCATCATTACAGAGTCAAGCTCCTCTTCCCCCTATTCCATCTGACGGGCCTCCACACTATGTCTGGGCTCGTGCTGTGACTACACTGTTGCTATGGGCACGACATGAGCAGAGGTTATTAGCAGTATTTGTTGCACATTTCTGCACAGAATAGTCTCTGAAATTTTCTAATCTTTTATTTCGATGGCTGAGATAAAATTGCACGTCTAGGGCCAGGGGTGTCCTCTAACCAGAGGAGGACATTTTATATTGATGCCGACAGGGGTGTCATGTCTTGGTTGGTATTGTTGAATACTCAATAGCCCATTATCTCCATATTATTTACATTACAGAGGTACGTAGAGGACTCTTTTATCTTTTGCCTATTGTCTCTTGTCTGATTCTCCGTAGCGCCTGGGATGTGCAGACAGGGTGTGAGCACAGGCTCTGATCTTCATTTGCCATGAAGCCTGCCACTCCTCTTGTTTTCCCTCTGAATCTTAGCACTGCAATCACGCCAATACGGAAGAGCGAATAAGAAGACGCATGAGAAAAGACGGGCAAAACCCCAAATAACCAAGTGCGATCAGTGGTTTGATTTGCGGGTTGGCTGGTGAGATATTGTGTACGGGCGAATGAGAACGGCCAGCGGCGCCGCTTGGTAGCATCGTGGAATCATGGTTTTAATGGAAATCACAGTACTGTGTACGTCCCAACTGTCACCGTTTCGCATCCATCTTTCGCATCCTTTCTATCGTTGTCCGAGGGTTGATGTTTGATGCGCTGCGGGCCTCGACGCGCAGAGTTTTCTCTATACGTGATTTCTTGATTTATTTTTGATTTAGTTTATTGCCTAAGGATGAGTCAACAGTGTTGACAGAGCAGGCAATACAATTTACAAGGCAGTCAAGGCGTTTCGATGGAATACAAAAATAGAAAGAGCGGCCAGTCGAGACCTGGCTTCTTGCCACTTGCCACTTGCCTGTTGCTTCGTATCGTCTTAGCTCGGGGCGCTCTTTGCGCGCGGCTCGCTATTTCCTAAAGCAGAAGATCCAGAACCGTAAAAACGTGTCATACGTTTGTTATGTAATGTGCAGTACAATACCAAACCGGAAGGAGCACTCTGCACCGTTATCAGCATTCTCAACGTCAAACGTCTGCACAAAGATCAGAGCATCCAACAGTTTTCAATATCAAGCATACAAAGTACGATGTAGAGCATGACTTGCAAGACAGCAATGCGCCGCCCAGTCCAAGTGCCAACAAGCGCTAGATTTGCTGGATGCAAAGTACCGGCATTTGTGGACCACGGAGGTCGCAGCGCAGATGGCAGTTTTCTCACGCGTTTTCCTATTATTCCTTTTATTTCTTTTCGTGATTCATCCAGTTTTACACAGTACTTGAATGTGATAGTGGGTCGGAGTGCAGCAGATTGCATGTGCCATGTGATATTTCCACGGGGGTCTGTGGCTCGCCTGGACTTGACTGTCGCAGTTTTTTTCCTTCTCTTTTTTCTTTCTTTTTGGTTCTCGTTTTCACTCGTACTTTCTGTCTGAGTTTTATGTATTCCACTGTGGCAAAGATACGAGCCCTCTGGCTACGGAGTATTATTCTGTGCACCAAAATCGTGAAGATGGCAGAGTTTGCGGGCGGTGCCCCGTTTCCTCGACCCAGCGCCGATCTTATCAAAGCAGGGCCGAAAGGGAAGAAAGAATTGCAGAAGTGAAGAGAATGAGAGGAAAAGCCAGAAGGAAGGAGAAAACAAGAGAAAACGGAAGAAAGAATGGGCATAATCTATGAAAATACTACAAATATTATGTACGTAGTAGAGAAACAACGCCCAAGCGTGTCAATGCGGTCGACCTTTACGAGTAGCTCCGTGAATGACTACTGTATTTTACAGCACAGTAACGGGGCGTGGCAGCGCTAAGAGAATCTAAGGCGATTACGGAGTTGTAAGGCGACAAAGCCAAACAGATGGACAGACAACAGAAATAAGAATTAGGGGACCTACTACTAGTCTGGCGCGATCAACTGCAGAGAATAGTACATAAAATTAGCAGAGGGTGGGTCGACTGGCGGAAAATAAGAGAGAGAGAGAGAGAAGAAAAAAAAAGAGGAAGAAAAAAAAATATATACACTGCGATTAAATATTTAATATTTCTACCGAAAACAACTATATAAATACAAATATAAAATACCAAAACCCCGACCCACTTGGTATTTAAATTGTCGTCCCGCGACGCTAATATCGCGATCCACTGCAATTAAAGCTAAACGGTGCATCCAAATATTAGCAGAGGGGCTGTAGAGAAAAGCAGGAGGGAATAAGAAAGAAGCGTTCTGCGAAAAGGGAAAGACCTCACCGACATGTGCATCGGCACTGTTGCTGTGACGGAAGGCGCAATGCGGCATCGTGCGAGCTGAACGTCGTTCCTTCCGTGTTGCTGTATCTTTACTGGCAGGCTCCAACACGTACGTCGTCGTAGAGTGCATCTTGCCATTTCCCCTTTCCTGCGCCATCGCCATCTTCACCTTTCTCCCCTTTCTCTCTGTTATTCTACCCAGTAGTTCTCTGGACGATGTGCTCACCGTCTTCACCTCCCTTCTTCACTTCGCTTCACTCCCTCTCCATCTCCTTACTACTCTGCAATATCATCTGCATTGCCATCCACTCTGCTGTCCAGTCCACCGAACCCTCTTTTCCCAATGAAGATCGCAACGGCCAGAACGCCAAGCATTCCTGTGTCTTCACATTCTCTCTATTCTCTTTATTCTCTTCATTCTTCAGCTCCAGCTTCGCCAATCCTCACTATTGCCTTCTTTGGCATTCTGTCTATTTCTCTCCTCCGGCAATCATGCACCCACCACCACCGCCCACTTATCACTTGCTCCGGCTCTCGCTTCCACTATCTTTATTCTCCTTATTACTTACTGTAGGCGCCCCTAGCCCGAGTCCCCGTCAGCCTTCTCGATACCACCTTTGAAGAGCCGATTAGCTGCCATCAAGTGCTGCTAAGTGCTATCAGCTGCAGCTTCACATGACTATTTTCATCAGCCTGGCGTCTTCTAGTCGCTTCTCTCGTCATCCCCTTTGCCATGTCTTGCGCGCATAGCAGTCCGGCTGCGAGCTGTGTGTGTCTTACCACATACAGTGCACTCGACTGTTGGTGTGCTTGCGCTGTCTGTACTCTGTGCGCGTTCTGTTCGTGATTGTATCTCCATCCCTGCTATCTGCTATTCTTGCCTGTCGGTTGATGTCCTTGCTGCTTACTATGCGGCCTTTGCCCTGCCTGCCTGCCTGCCTGCCTGTCTACCCACGTCCTACCCGCTGATCTATCTGCGACTGTTCATGTTCATGCCGTGTCCTCTGGTCATATGCAATAGTACTATGTACAGAGTGCATCACACAGCAACAGCAACATGCAGCTTCTGCACTGCAAGGAGCTACGGCCACTTGCTTCTGTGTGCAATCTGCTTGTATCGCCCTCGTACATTGTGTCGTTCTCGTCTCACTCTCGCGACGAACCTCGGGCCCTGTTTGGCCACCATGCCCTTATCCGCAGCGCCGCCAGGCCATGGCTCTCGAGAAGATCCCCAAGACATCCCGTACGCTGTCTGTGCTATGTATGTACTATGTACAGTCACAAGATAAGTATATGTACAGTACTCTGTACAGTACTTTGAACAGTACTCTGTACAGTGGGTTACAGCAAATGGAGCAAATGCAGCAACAGCCGCCACAGGCCACAGGGTCACCTGCCATTCCCCTTCCGGCCCACCAGTCGTCGAGAGTCGAGAGTCGAGACAGAATGTGGAGCCATGCTTTATGCCAGTTTTGGCCGGCCTTGCTTGCCAGACCCAGCCAACAGGCCAGCCAGCCTGCTGGACAACAGCTCATTTCGTCTTGTCTCGACCCTGGACTGTTCATGCTGTCGTTTCATGTCTTTCTGGGGACTGGGATCTTTGGGCCAAACTGTTGAGTGCTGTTTCTTGTTTGTGCTTGCATTGCCGCCCGTCCTTCATCTGGCTTGCTGTGCTACAATGTACGGGAATGATACAATACTCCCTACTCCGGACGGCTTTACAAATTCCATTTTACCACCGCTATCTCGCAACCCCTCGAGCGATCGCCACACACAAATCAACATGGCTTGTTAGCGCATCTGACCACACACAGACCACGACGATCTGCCTGCTTTGAGATGGCGGAAAGATAGAGAGCGGGTTGCGTTATCGAGAGACGATCCCGTAATAAGACACGGACGACCCTGCTGACGATAACGGGGTGCTGCTATTACGGAGTACTATGGTACTGTACTGTACTGTACTGTACTACAGTATGTTCGGATACAGGCCAACAACCAGCGAGACAGTTTGGGCCAGAAACCCAGCACCTCGACTCGACTTGCTTGCTCGGTTGCCCTCGCCTCCCATCGCACTGACGCCACCATTGAAGAGTCGAGACACAAGACACAGAGAAGACACGAGCCGGTCTCCCGCCGGATTAGGTGCTTGCCCACACCAACGCCTGCTGTGTCTCCCTGCACTCGTCGATAGCACATCCATAGCACGCGCTTGCCACACCTGCATGCACTCGACACACCACCTCATCACACTCGTCCAGGCAGACTCTCGCAACTCCTTTGGTGTCTTTTCAAGGCTTCTTCTCAGTACACCGCACATGCAAAGTACATCGTATTCCCATCTTTTACTTGCCCTCCTCAACATGTTTCAACTGCCCTCCACACTTGCATTTGCCTTGCCTTGCATTTCACTTGCAATGCGATACGACGCCGTCACACCCCAAGGGATTAAGGATCCAAGGAGTCGATAATCCAAGGGAGGGAGGTTTTACATAGAATTACCATGTACGGAGTAATACTGTGTGTACTATGTATTTCTGACTAGGTTTATTCGAGACCAAAGCCGTGCAGGTGGCCGCATGTCGAGAACAATCACTTGTAAGAGGCTGTGACTCGAGGTCGGTCGGCGTCGACCCCACACATCCAACATCAAAGACTCGGATTCAACACCGCCTTTTCCAAAGTCTGCAGATGAAGATGAAAGATGGGAATGAAGTGCCAAACGAGAACCGAGCCAAGCTGTTTGCGCCATCTTAGCCTGCGTCTCATGCACCCACGCGGCCAGGCCACGGGACGCATGATCCTATGTTTGGATTGGCATACTTTGGTCTTGTTCCTCTTTTTCTCTTTCATTTTCTTCTCCTTTGATTTCCGCGTCTTTCGTGATCGTTTGCGCCTCCGCGCTGGTCATTGCACAACCGTCCTATCCTGCCTTGCCAATCCTTTTAGCTTGGGTCGCTGAACCGTTGAACTGCATATTCCATCATTGCCTCTCGCTTGCTTAATGCGTCTTGCTTTGCGCCTCGCCGCCGTCATGTTCTCCGTCCTTTGCCCATTTCGCCTATAATGAGGTGTGTCTCATGACGCCTCCCTGCCAATGAGCTCTCGGCGTCTTTTCCGACGGAGGGCTGAGATCCCACGCTACACCTCGTTGATCTCGATGACTGCCGTCTACGTTACTCTGTATTGTCATTATTGTACGATGTATTGCTGGACTTTTGCTTCTTGCTGTGCTTATTTCGTGCATTTCTACTGTACATACATACCTGTCCCGCTCCAACTCGCTCGGGCCAGCTTCTGTTGCGTGCACAGCAATGTCTCGCCCTTTATCTGCCATCAGCATGCAGAAACACGTCTGTGCTTGCTGTGGTCTGCCGCCCAGATAGTCTAGTCTGTCTGCCCAGCCCATCCTTGGCTCACGCCTTGGGACGTCTTTGATACCGCCGTTAAGCACTTCCTACCAGGGCTTAATTACTCAGGCTCGACATACATAGTAATACTCTATGCACTGCACAGAGTAAGTCTCGCCTTTATGCTAGGCATATCGACATGCCATACTACTCTCTACTCGTGATACCTACCCCCCCCCCTCGTCGACAAATGCCTCTTGTGCTCTTTATTCTGAATTTCTAGATTCCAAGTTTGCTGATATGCATTCCATAATAATCGTCAAGCCAGTTCTGCTAATTTTGCCCTTTTTCTGATATCCTTTTGTCGTACGTCGCATCGACTGGCCTTTTTCCTCATGCCTCCTGACCGCAAATTCCTCGCTCTTCTGGCTGTACATAGTATTGCCGTCGTCTGCCCCATCTTCCTTTCTTGCCTCTCATCTTTCACACTAGCATGGTGCCATGAAGATCGCTCAAACCACCAGCAACCATTTGTCTTTACTGTTTTGCAATTTTTTCTCATCTGTAGAAACACCCCTGGCCCTTGTCTTTTGCCTTTTTGCCCGCCACTTTCCGAACGATTTCACCCGTGTACTATGTATAAGACTGTTACTCCGAAAAAAGGCAGTCTCCTGCTTCGGACTCGCCCACGGTAAAGTGCTTACATCCCGCTAATAGCATACGCATATACAGACTCTTTACTTTTCTTCACCAAATATACAATACGCAGCGACGATTCATATGTTGCATATAATTCCAGACCACCAACCTCGGGCTGCGGGTATACCTCCTGCATCAATGTGCATGATATGCAGCAACCTTGACTGTGATGCGCACATGCAGGGAGAAAAAGGGTAATATCGAGCGCGGAGTACAGCACGGAGTACATTAGCCCTCTGGCATTACTCAGTGCTGCGTGCTCTCTACAGGATAGACTCGACTGGTGGGCTGATGGGCGGATGAGTACTGCATGGCACAAGGGCATGGCGTGGCATGGCATGGCATGGCATGCTTCTTGTTTTTGGTTATTGCCACTTCTTATTGCCACTTGCATCGACATAGTATCTGATTGCTATGATGTATTATGTAGCAATCTGACCCGGAGCAAAACAAAATATGCTCATCTCTATTTTCTACACTCTGTCGAAGATCGATCTTGTATAGCAAGGTGGGAGGTAGGCGGGGAGGCGGTCAGCTCGTTTTGTTTTCGTTCTTTTTTTCGGCCTTGCTTAATCCTCTACCATAGTATCTTTGGAGTTTTCTTGTTACGTTTCTGTAACTCTACACACCATGGCTTGGCCAAGCTCGTCCTCGGATATCCTGCTCGCGCCGTTCGGGGCTCCTCCTCCTGGGGTTCTCGCCTTTCAGTTTCCTGGCCTCGTCCGCATTCTCGTCCTGTTTCTGAATATGTTTCTCCGTGCCTCCACGGCGCCCTTCTACTGCCTTTGTGGCCATGATCTGCCGCACCATTTACGTTTGTCGAAGACGCCTTTGTGGTGGTGGTCTGGCTATATGCACACGTGAGGTGGTATACACATTCGTTTACGGAGAGTCGGCATATCTACCTGGTGCCGAGGGAAAGAAGGACGGCCAATAATAATTGCCATGACCAAGTAGGAGTCCTCTTAGCTTCCATCTCTTCCGTGTTTAACGTCAGACCGGAATATGCCGTGCCAATAGAAGCAAGTTGTTTGTAGCCGGTATTCCAAGACAGAATGCAAGTGAAGGCAGTGCACACCGGACGCGTCCCAGGGGATTGTATACAAATGGTGTGTATTTTGGTCGCCAATGGCCTACAAAGTAGAGTAAATGGGGTTGCAATGTAATTATAGTACATAATAGTATAGTATAGCCAGAGCCCGAGTACACAGATCATGCAGTCATGGAGGTTTAGTCACCTTGAATCTGCAGCCTCGTTGGAAGGCAGTTGGCGTTCTGGCCCCCAACAAAGGAGGCGGACGTTGCGGTGACACCTGCAATTTACAGTGGCTACAAAGTCTAGCCGGCAAGGCAAGTAAGTAGTCATCGTGAGGAAGGTGTTTATGAGAAGAGGCCAGTTAAATAAAGGGTAGTATAGACAATAGACAATAGCAATAAACAAAGGCCAAAAGGCAGAACCAAACAAACAGGCAATAGACCACACTACCGGAATACAATAATGAAATAAAACAGATACTATGAAATCAAAACACAACAATTCCTGCCATCCGAATCTAAAACGTACTCCTCCATCGGTTTATCAGTAAACAAAACAAAGACAAAACATAAGCTTCCAATACGCACCAGACGTATAGAGACGAGTGTGACAAAGGAAATTAGGAAGATAAAGCACTTTTTTGCAGCAAAAGAAGAGAAGAAGGGAAAAGAGAAGTGGGGGAGAGAGTATGAAATCGCGAAAAACACTCAGTCTCGAAGCTCGTCGCGAACGCATTAGATCTAATCAGGGCGTAGGGGTGGCAGGGCGTGTATACAAGGGCAAGAGACAAAGGAGACAATGCAACAAAAGGCCAATGTGTCTTTGCATCCTGCTTGTTCGTCTTGCAACAGAAAAGACTGACTGTCACGATCCAGTGGCCGAAGAGTAACGAGATACCAAAGTCAGGGACAGGTCAAGGGACAAAAGCCAAAACTGCAATATATAGAACGTGGGACTGGAGACAAAACGATGAAACTCCAATAGATCCCGTGTCCTGTCGGCTGTAGATCGCAACGGTCAAACTGTTCGATGCTATCAAAAAGTAGTAGACAACAAGAGACAAAACATGTGTGGCGGAGAGAGAGCGGAGGAGGACGGCTGTGTGGGAAGAGTAGGAGAAACCAGAAACGGGGTATAATATGCTATGATGCAGTAGGGCAAGTCTGTTGTATGTATACCAAACGGCAAAACACGATGCAGGCCTGGTCGTGGTGTACCATTAGGCCTAGAAGGAACCGGGACGTGATGTCATTAAACATGAGAACAAGTAGTCCCAATTAGTTCATTGTCTCCTCGCCGATATTTGGCAGAGGCATGTTGAGCCCCAGAGCCATCGGGTTCTGGCCCAGCGTGGCTGCCATGGTCGACAAAAGGTTCTGTTGTTGCGCCAGGACCTCGGGGTCGCAGGCAGGCGAGTGCTGCTTGTGCTACGTTCTGTTAGATGGTATTCTGTCAAGGTAAACTTGGAGTCAAGGACACATACGTATTTAAGGCCGTTGAGGTTCTTGTACCGCTTGCCGCAGTAGTCGCACTTGAACGGCTTCTCCTTCTCCATGCCCAGAGTGCCCGGGTACGGAGCTGATGTCTCGGGGTTGACGATAGAGAATGTACCGTCGCCGTTCTCATGTAGTTGTTGAGTTGCGTGGCCGTGCGCCTTGTGGTACTTGAGACCGTTCTGGTTCTTGTAAGCCTTCTCACAGCCAATGACGGGGCATCTGAAGGGCTTGGGCTCCTCGGGTAGCAAGAACGCAGCGCTCATCTGCTGCAGAAGAGCAGCAGTATCTGATCCAGGAGGGAACTGGGACTGGTCGAGGCTAAACTGCGCAAGCTGTGCTGCCAGAGCCTGTTGCTGTTGACTAAGCTGTGGTGCGTTGGAGGAGGCACCGTTCGGGCTGTACAGACTCTTGGCCGGGTCGTTGATAGTGCTGAAGTCGAGGCCGCCCAGGTTGTTGGCAAAACCCATGCCAAAGTTGTTGGACAGGTCCATGTTGCTCAGATCCATCTTCATTCCCAGACCATCAACATCGTCGTCGTCCAGGTCAGGAGTCGACTCGTGCGAGAACTGCTGTGTCCGCGACGGGAAGCCCTGCTGCGTGGAGAGGGTGGGCGTGTTGACAGAAGACACAGTCGGGTTGTTGGCAAAGCCAAAGTTTGCTGCAGCAGGCGTGGTGGGTGTGGATGTCCGCAGACCCTGGTGTCCGAGACCACTGCTGTTCAGGTTGAGCTGTGGCCGCTGCTGACCAAACAACTGCCGCGTCTGCTGGATTGTGCGTTGGCTATCGTCGAGGTCCATCGGGCCAACAGCGTCGTCCATCTCCATGTCGCCAACAGCATCCATGTCGTCGTTGAGCTGCGAGAGTGTCTGCTTGGGAGCTATTGGTGTGGACTGGGCTTGCTGGGCCTGCTGCTGCTGTGGCGTGGTGGGGGGCTGGCGCACCAGCTGTTGGAAACCGCCAACGCCGAGGCCCAAAGTCAAACCGCTACCGTTTACAGACGTCGGAGCTCCGACGGGGCGAGTCTGTCCGAGCTGGCTGCCTTGCTGGATTGCTTGAAGGTTGGACTGGCCTGGGACGCCGAGAGTGCTGCCGGCATTGGCGTTCCGCTGGCTCCCAGAACCGCCCGCGTGGCGCGATGCCGACGGTGTCTGGCGGGTATGGCATTCCTCGTAGTGCTGGAGAAGTTCGTGCATTGTGGGCCACACTGTGTCACAACACATAAAGTCTCTCATGAAGTTGGCCTCCATCTTAGGAATATAAGACGACGAGAGGTTCGAGGGGGATTGGTGCATGATATTGGGCGAGGTTCCCACATATATTCTGTGAAACAGACATGTTAGCAAATGAATAACCAGGGTTTATTTGGTCGGATTGACGGGGCTGAAGGAGAAAATGTCGAAGCAGCTGTGGTTCGCGATACGTTGAGGCGCCAGATTGTCGCGGGACGTGTTGTATGGCATCGTCACTAAAGCAAAGCGCTACCACAAAGCAACCCTGCACAGATGAATCGAGCAGAAATGATAAGGGCAGCTCTGCATCGTTGTTTCGATAAGGCGCGGGTAAATCGGCAGAGGCGCGCATGGCAGTGATACCAAAAGAGAAACATGGAATACTTACTCGTCCTTGATGAAACTGCTGGCAGAAAGGCCGCCCCAGCTCATGCCTCCCATCAAGCTACCGACGTAGCTCTCGCGCCGGCCTCTGTTGGCATCGCCGCGATTTGGGTTGATCATGGAGATAGGCTTGGGGCCAGCGCTCACAAAGGAGCCCTGGCGGTCGCGGTTCATGGCCGCTTCAAAAGGGTGACCCGACGCCATACTGGGGTCGTTGTTATTGGGATTGGGTGTAGATGGAGATGAGTGGAAAAGCTCGCTTGCCCGTATGTCTCTGTCAATGTCGGGGTCGAAACCACAGCCGACGATCGGATTGCTACCAGTGGTGGTGTCTGTGGTGTCTCTCAAGTTGAGAGAGAGAGAGAAACTCTTGGTTGGGCCTTGGTCTTGCGTGTTGGTGCAGGCGCTGATGGGGGAGGGGCGACGGTGAGAGAAGGCGTCCGCCGAATGACTGTGCTTCTTTGGGGCGACTTTGAGATCCTGTGCGGTGGCGGTGGACGAGGCACAAGGCGTATCGGTCTTGATGGCAATGGGGGTTGCAGTTGCGGTTGCGGTTGCGGTCGCGGTTGAGGTTGCAGCTGCAGCGGTATTTAGACGAGAACGCTGGTGGTGCCTGGGCACAGACGATGGGTCTGTGAAGGAGTCGGGGAGAGAACGACGGAGGTTCTTGGGGGCGAGGTCGACGTCTTCTTGGGCAGTGCAGACACTGTAATTGAGGTGAGACAACTTGCCAAAAGAGCTGTAGACGTAGACAGTAGCAAGAGGGTTGTCAGAAGAGTTGTCGACGTTCTGGTCAGATTGATCTTTCTGGCCGGTGAGATTGGGAACGTCAAAAGAGTCGTCAAAGTGGGGAGTTGTAGGTTCTGGTTGAGGGGTAGGCGAGGATGAGTGCGAGTCGATCAGGGGGGATGGAGGCTGCGATGAACTGTCTGTGGGAGTGGGAAATGCAGCGGTAGTAGCAGCAGTAATGGCGCGCGATAGTTGGGAAACGAAGCGGTCGCTGGCAGGCTTGCTGTGATTGGGGGGAGGAGGAGGAAGGGAGGGGAAGAGCGAGGATAAGGATGATAGGGAGGATGAGGAAGAGGAAGCGGATCGAGAATGCTTGATGGGATTCTGATCCGGCTTGAGGTGAAGCTGGCCGTGTGTTGAGTTAGCTTCAAAGGGTGTTGACAGAAAGAGAGTCGACTGCGTGAGATGTGTCTTGGTCTTGGACTGGGACTTGTTCGCCTCTGCGTCTTGTTCTTCTTCTGGAGCCTCTGGAGCACTTGACGCACTCGTGGCAGCGGGCGAAGTAACGGACGAAGTGGGCGAGGACAAGGGCGCTGACGACTTGACCTTGGGAGAGCCGGCACTGGCGCTGGCACTGGCACTGGCGCTGGCGTTGGTGGGCCTGGCGTTGGCTATGGTAGCGGCAATGATGGCAATTGCAGGCGGTGCCCGGCGAGAAGCAGTTGCAGTCGAGGTGATCAAGCCAGAAACACCAGCAACAGAGGACTCCTTGGTGGTGGGCAGCACAGGAGCAGGACGAAGGACCCGTCGAGAGGGGTCTATGGTACCTGGACCGAGCCACTGGAGCGGCGAGGCCATAGTTGACGAAAGCAGTGGCGTCTGGTACAGGGTACAAGGGGGGGGGGCTTTGTTCTCTTTGGTGGGGCGAGCGTCAAAGAAATGGACGAAGGCAAATGGGGGGCCGACAAAGGGCAGAAGGAGACTAGGCAGTCGGAGGCGGTGGAGATGTACCTTTCCAAGCGTGTTAGAGGTCGTTTTGGTGTAGTCTGGAAGGATGATGACAAGATATGTAGATGCGGCAGGGAGAAGAGAGGCGCATTGTGTGTAGTAAGTGTGTGTAGTAAGTCGACTTACCTAGTCCTGACGGTCCCTGAGGGGTGGAACTAAAAGCAGAGGAACAGAGTGCCGAAATGAGAAAAAGCAAGAGGGTGAACTCTGCCCAAAAGAAGCCAGAGTTGCGTCGAGCAAAAGGCAGGAAATAGCAACGTAGCTAAATATGTAGCTAAATAGCTAAAAAGCAGTGCAAGTTGGTCAATTGCGGTACTGGGAGGGCGCTCCGTGAGTGTAACGGGCAAAAAGCTATAGCAGTGGGGCGTGGATGTAAGTGTGCAGGTGTTACTTGCGATACTGAAATAGTAGTGTGATGATGGCGCTGACTGGCGTAGGCGTCTTAGTGATGACAAAATGATGCCGAAAACGAGTCGCGATGCTGCAAAAGCGGCGATGCATGCAGGAAAGAGGAGAAGAGAGGTAGGATGGAAGAAGGGAGTCGGGAAGTGGGAAAGTGGGAAAGATGGGATGTATATATCGGGTGAAATGGGGGGAGGTTGGCTTGGGAGGAAGACGTCAATAAGGCAAGAGCAACCCGTGAGTAAATATTCAGAGAGGGAAGGAGCGATGGGCCAAAAAGACAATAAGATGGCAGGATAATGGGAGAGTGGCGACGAAGAAGGAAAGAGTGAGGGACAATTGTGAGTTGTGTTGAGCCTGGCCAGAGGATGTGGCAAAAGGGGAAGGAGCGACTGTCCTTCTTGCCCGTTTGTTTATTGTGTCGTGATATTGGCGACGCAGGCGTGGAAACCCCAATAGACAAAGGCGAGCTGGGGCAGATGTAAAGCAACGAGCAAGAGACGTTTGCTGCAGAGAATGGGAAGTCGGCCAGTTTAAATGAAGCTGATATATGTGCTGATGGGTGTGTGTCTTTGAGGGGAAGGCGAGTGTTAGTCTTCAGCCACCTAAATCAAAGTACGCGGGGAGGGTCAGTTGAGCAGGAATAGCAGGAATCAAAAGACATGGACCAATATCACAAATGATGGAGGAAAACAGTAATATAGTACAAAAGCGAGTGAGATATCAAAAGCATAAAGACCTATAGGAAGACGGTTGATGTGGGCAAAGTATGTAGCTGGTGGGAGGTGTGGACATAGATGGACGGAGCCGTGCACGAGACGAAATCCAGCAGGGTGAGGAGACTATATCATCTACAGAGTGCACTGCTGCTTGGTAGCACAAACCAGGATGTAGACCACAAGGGCCAGATGTGGGATGACGAACCGCAAAGTAAGTAGTAAGTGCCAGGCAAATACTCCAGACTGGCGAGATCAGGAGAGGCCGAGATGACGTCGACGAGAAATAACCAAAAAGGACTGTTTTCTGGGATGCAAGAAGGCCATATCCCAATGCAGAAACGGGGAGCAATTTAGTAAATACTCTGCACATAGACAACCAAGCATGCAAGTCTGAGAGAGCGGTGGCCGCTTGGACAACTAGATGAAAGAGTCAGGTCAAGCGGGAGGCTGATCACCAGTAGGATCGTCGTAGAACTACGGGACATAAACCGGGCAAATATCAGGCGAGAGAGAGGACATATCAAGCGGACAGGCTGACGGGAGTGAGGAATGGGCCTGGCCAAAGAAGGGAGGGATGCCAGAAGAGACCTTGGGACAAGCCAAAGGGTGAAGTGTGGAAGGCTGGGATATAGGATGCTGCTGCTCTTTGTTTGGCTGCAGCTACACGCGGTAGTATCAATTTATTAAAATAAAATAAAACTGATTTGATTCAATCTGATATATTTCTTGTTCTGCGAGTAACTACATGTTACAAAGTCCTCGATATATTGCATTATGTAATCTGGTGATGGCCAGCGCAGTCTTGCCCGGCCGGGCGACAAGGCAGAATAAAATATAAAAAGGAAGGCGCCCGGGAGAGCTTACTTAATGCAGACAGCCATACGAAGCAAGTAAGGAATCCAATAATATGCTTACATGCAAATCAGGCAATATACTCTGTACATATGATGATTATAAAACATGCAATGGAACAATAGAACAATAGAACAAAAGAACAAAAGAGAGAAATAGCAGAGAGACCGCGTCAGTGAACACAAAGCGTACGTAGTACACAAAGAGCGGCAGCTGTCAAAGAATGAAGATGGGCAATATGGCGGAGATGGGAATTCACAGCAAAGACAGCAAAGCGGAAATACACAGCAACAAAACAACGAAAAAGTAGAAAGTAAAACCTAAAACCTAATGAGAAACGATACCCCGGGAGAGTTCTTTCCCACAAGAAACGAAGCGTCGGACACCAAGCGTCGAATCATGGGCAAGACAAAGGTCAAGACGGGTAGAAGAAGGATAACTGCAAATTGCAAATTGCAAAAGGAAAAGGACAACGGAAAAGAAAAACAGAAACAGAAGCAAATAAAATTGTATCGTCAGGACCAGAAGCAAACTATTTCATAACAGTGGCGGTCGTGGTTGGACAGGGCTAGCCGTGCCGTGGAGACCCATTTTGCTTGTCTGCTTCACTGCGGCGTGCGTTGCTATGAGTTTTACTACTCTGTACATACTAATGATACTATGTACAATGTATTAATGCCTAGGCAATATCCACGGCAAATGGAGCCGCGGAACGGCGGGTGCAAGTAGACCTGGCGACATGTATGGCCGCCTCCAGGAGGTCCAAGGAACGAGGAGGAGATGCAAGCATCTGGTGTATCTGACACCTCAAATATAAGATATTAATATACGATGGCATCAGACGACTGTCAGCACAGGTCTCACATATATACACGGAACCGCTCGTTTGCAACCGTGTTTCAACGCCCTCTATTTGTGAACTGGCACTGGAATGCGCAGAAGCTGAAGAAGACAAAACGAAGAATTCAAAGGCCACAAAATGGCAGACTAGTTAAAGTGGGTCTGTTGGGAAGCCACGATCTGGCAAATGCGGAAAGGTGCTAGCTGGATGGACATGGAAGGAGCGATGGAGTGGATTCAGAAGAGCATCGGGCATGTGAAGCGGGTTAGGAGAGCATAGGAAATACGGAGTAACAATCAAAGAAGAAGGAGCTACGGCAAGAAGAGTATTATTTACACAGTGAAAAAAAAAAGTTGAAAAGATGAAGGAATAGGAGGGACTTGGTAGAAAGAGGAAGGAACGAGCACATCGAGACAAAAAGACACAAACGAAGGACTAATCTGCAGAGTGCCAGAATAGGCAAGGGCGGACTAATACGACGGACAAGGCACAAGGCAAGCCTCCAAGACGACTTGACGTAAGAGGAAGAAGGGCGAGACTTGGCTTGTGTTGGCGGAACGGGCTCGTCCTTTGGCTGTTGGTTCATCATGTCTAGACGTGCCTTTCTTAGGGGGGCCTGCTTACTACGATTTGCTCCTTTGTGCTATGTAGTTGTGGTATTTGTGCTGTCTGTGCTATCCTGTCTAAGCATGTCCTGGAATCGATACAGCAAACAAAGCAGGGTACAGGACTTTTGCTCGATCGATCATGATGCTGCTGCTAGGGGGTATCGATCTTGTTTGGATAGTCTTGTTATCTTGTCGTCTTGACGTTGTTCAAGAAAAGCAAGCAGCTCGGGTAGTCGTGCGGCCGTGCTGCCGTGACGCGAACCGAGGCTGGGCCGAGTCGCAGGTTGAATGCCATCTGACGAACAGGCGCTGAGCAAGCCGGAACTGGCCTGGTTGCAAAATAATACCCCTGTAAGCAATTCTGTACGATATACGGATTGCAATGTAGACAGCATCTACCCCCGGTTTAAACTCTTTTGCTTTTTTCTACCATCCCTTTGGGCTGGTACTCCTGCGTCAAAATGCGGTGTAAGGCAAGTGTAGAAAGGGTAGAAAGAAATGCAGAGTAATACATACAGAATGGCAAGTCGGCTATTTGTACACTTTGCCGGATGCTGTACTATGTATTCTTGCAATAGCAGGGAATATCAATCCAGCTCACACCAACTCTAATCCAGCTCATCCAACTCTATGCCACCACTGACGTTATTCTTTTGATGCACGTCGCATCCAACCGTTGCCCTGGACCTTGAGCATCTCGCTTCCCCTGAGTTCTCCAACTGGCTGCCAAGTAGAAATGTGATCATTTTTAGATAAGGAAATCGATCGAAGATATCAATAAGATCGAGAATATGCATATTGACGACATGACAGGGAACTGAGCCTGCTTTAAATTCCGACACGTCCATGACAGAGTGATAGAGTGACAGTTGCAGAGTAACACTCACAGAGCGTCGGGGAGAGTCCAGATGAGCATGACACTGACGGACTGATTCCATGTCTGACTTTCCGAACCGCACGGCGATCTTTGCGTTTAGTCCATCCCACGGGCATCTACGTACAAAGACCAAAGACAAAAGACCAATCTCTATCGATACAGATTGGGAGCATCGACATTTGAATTCCCATTTGGGCTCTTGCAGCTGGCAAATCAGGGTTAAATGGAAATTAGCCCAGCACCGGGCTGAGTAAGGACCCCTGCGTACTTTTGGCAAAGAATTATATGATATATGCATGCATAGCTTGCGGAAGTTGACAGTGATTATAGTGTTAAACAGTGAAGCACAAAGACACGGCGTATGCGGGATAGAAAAACCTCGGCTAGCACAGCTATCAGCCCTATTGCTATTGCATTTACCCTAATGCTAAACACTATTATGGGAGGCCGCCGTGACGACGACGGCGCCGGCGACGACGACGACAACAACAATAACTTGGCACGATAATTTGCTGTATACATTTTACAGTGGCAGGCATCTCTGCGTGAAATAGGTCGTTGGACACTACGCTTATCCCATATACTGTCAGCTGCTAAAATGAAACTATGTTCTTAATCTAAAAGCGGCATATCTGGGGGTGTCATGTTGCATGCATGCGAGATATCTACGGGCAGGATACGGGGTAGATATATGCCGCGCGATGGAGCAGATATATCCCTATCTCTCTATCTACAACGCCTTACATCATACGATGAAGATTGGCATCAGGGCCTGATTAGGACATTGGGGATGGAGATGGATATGCAGATGGAGAATAGAGATTGCATACGGAGAATTGTTTGATAAGATGGGACAGAGGACGGGGACGGGGAGCAATTTGACCCATGATAGCTGTTTGTGATATGCGATATTATCTCCTGGGATGACGGCATGTCTCTGTTGGGCCTATCGCATGGATAGCAGGCATGTTTTTCTGCTCTGCGAGATAACTCGACGACATCCGGCGCGGCAATCGCCAGTATGCTACTCTGATATCCGTGATATCAATGCTATCGGCCTGCTTATCTCGACTATTTTTATCATTCATACAGTTGCCAAGTTTGTTGAATAGATAGATCTATAGCGTCCTTATTTTAAGGGTCCCTAAATATGCAGGTATCGTGATGTCCAGCATAGCAGATAAAGTTTTATTGATGCTTTGATGCTTTGATGCTTTAATGCCTAGCACCTTGCTCTCGACACGCTGCCACTGTCAATATATGTACACACACAGCCAGTAAGCATGTATCGTCCAGGGTCGGCCCTTTCTTTCCCTAACGTGCATAACAGCGTAAAGTCTTTCATCACAGCTCCACGAGCAAGAGGCGATTTTCTTCTTCTTTCGTTTATATTACTCCGTTTGGCCTATCCATCCGCCATAAGGCTCGGAGGCGAATCATGGTCCCAAGAAGACCGTTGCAAGCGGCCCACAGGCAAAAGCTGGGTGGAGAGCCGCCGGAGAGTAGCCCGAGAGTGTTGCGGCGACGTGTGTAATAGAAATGGCAATGTATAATTACGACAAGGAACCTCTGTGCATTTTGCTCCTTGGCTCCGTTTGGTGGGAAATACCGAGTATTTTCTGAAGAGAAGCCTCATTTTTTATCTTCTTTCTCCGGCCCTTTTTTTTGCTACATAAATTTTGCTCATTTATTTCTTCGTGCCAACTACTATCCAGCTACCTGCAAACTGCATTTGACCTCATTTGACTGCCGTCGACTGCATTCTTACATCTCTTGGGTCCGGTTGCTTGGGTCTAATTGCAAGTTTGTCGAGACGCTGGAGGCAAAACTCCAAAACACACGCACGACCCATTGCCCAATTGGGAAAGCCATGCTGTTGAAGAGCTTGCTGTTAATTAATCTCGATTTATTTTTCTTCAGAGTTGAGCTTTGATAATCTTTGAACTGATTCATTCACATGGCCATGAATCATAGAGGCGCAACTAATAGCGGCGCCGGCAGTCTGCCTTTTTATACCGAAACTTTGAATAAAAATCATCCCCGTGAAGAATTACAGACAGATATCAAAGTTTTTATTTTCTCTATATTCTTTTATTTCAAGGATACAGTTGATAACCTGCTGCATAAAAGCTACAATATGAGAGCAGATAATGAGCTTGACAGACACCTCAAAAAGACTCAAACATTAACGCATGAATTATAATCAACAGTAACCGAGAGCAGCTCGAATTTTCACGATATTTTCATGCCTCGTGATTTCGATTTTGATTATATTTTGATTATATTTTCTATTTAAAAATATCAGTTTCGAGTCTTGGCAGGGGTTCTCGAAGCTTACTAGCGGCAAGCCATATCCACTCTCCATCCCACAATTGTCGGCACTCGAGCGACCATATGCACAGCACACAATTGGCTGGATCTTGGCCTATATGATTGGACAGTGCTCTTATGTAGTGATGCCTGAGGCATATCCAAGGCATCGATTTAGTCAGCAAACTCCGAACAGCCGAATTTACTGCGAACGCCAAAGTGCAACGGACCAATAGCATTAGGGAAAGCCCCCCGAGAAATGACCGCCTAGGTAAGAGTGACTGCCTTTTCAACTTGTCGAATATCACGACTCATCAGCGTCGAGTCATCAGCAAGTCTTTCTATGTACAGTATCTTCCGATCCCCAAAGTGACTCCTTGCTATTATCGTGCGAACAATACGGGCAGAGTTTTGCTGCCGACGATAATGAATCGTATAGGAACGTCGACCTCGGGCTCTACTGCTGTGTTGATCACGAGAAGAGCAGAATTTTGAATAGGGAATCAATAGAGGCAACGGAGAGTTAGATATTAATCAAGAGGGTAAATGGTAGATACGATCTCAATTAATATTGTAACAAACGACGAATAGAATTTATATAGTTCGTATACTACAAATAGCATGTTACACAGCTAGAGCAAACATAGCAGACACAGCAAAGACCAGCGGGATCTCAAGCAATGCCCGCAAATCCCTGGAGCTACAGACCACAGACGAACAAAATCAGATAACACGCCAGAATCATACCACTGGAACTAAGATCTTACATCGTATGGAATAACCCGGGACGCTCCTTTCGACAGTGGAGGATCCCGCTGTGTCGTTGTCTTTACTGCGCTACAGCCGTCACTGGGCGGGCCAAGGGCAGGCTATTGACCGCTGCGCCCTCTAGACGATTCAGCGCAACTACTCTACATACCCACTAAACCTTACTTGAGCTCTTTCCTAGAGCTTTCTTCAGCTCCAAGTAAACCACGGCGGGCGAAGATCGGGGTTTGCACGGCCTCTGCCTGCATCTGCTGTACACTCTATGCCCGAATCGCGAACAGGCAATGGCATGATGCATATGGCGATGCCGTGCCGGTTCATTAATTGCTTCGGCTTAGTTTTGGGTTGTTTGGATTTTCATTCGCCATTCGCGCAACTCGTAGCTTATGATTATCCCTCGCAGCGCGGCTTGACGTCAGCGTCGTAGATGTGCGAGAATCGCAATTGATATAAATGGCGGTCGCTCCTTCCTTGAGCATCAGTCGCCACGTTCTGCGCCTGCTACATCCAGACATCATACAATTGATTCAGCTTAATCATCGCAATTATCTCCAACTCTTCTACCATTCACCTTGTCATATTTCTGCATCATCATACTTGACTACCATAATACGCCGAACCCGGCCCTTTCCGCAGTCAACACTCCAACAGCTGCCATACACCTTCTTGCGCATCGCAAAACAATTCTCATTCAAAGCAATTACCCCAGAGAAGCGAGAAGCCGCAGCAAAAACCGACAGCCGCAGAGCCCACACTGGCCAATTGCTCTTTCCCTGTCAGGCATTAGAAAACCGCTCCTTCCGCTGTGTGTGGCTGTCCCTGTGCCGACACTCGTCAGATTACTCATCCACTACTAGACTGGCCCGGAAGTGGGAAAGTGGTGCCAGCGGGATAATCATACGTCAGTCGATTCTGCAAAGCCCGAGCACACACGACACTTACTAGAGAGCTCTTTTCGGCTTGCTTCAACCTCACCCCACCTCCTCTCTCGCATTCAATTCAAAGCCCAGCTTTTCAAGTCTCTCGACTCTTTCTATCCAACTCTCGACTCTCGACTTTCAACCCCCAACTAGCAAAATGAAGATCATCACCAAGGAACAAGAGGATGCCCACTACGCGGAGGTCATCCGCGGCGGTGCCATTGGTGGTGCTGCCGGTCTTGCGCTCGGCCTAGCCGGTGTTCTCGGTGCCTCGCGCCGCTATGCCGGCTTCCGCAATCTGACCATCCCCTTCCGCGCTTTTCTCGTGTCGTCCTCGGCCACGTTTGGCGCCATCATTGTCGCCGAGCGCAAGAGCATCAACTTCTCGCGCTCCAGCGACCCCATGTACGGCTACCAGGACGAGTCCCAGCGCACCCTGAGCGCCATCCGCGACAGCGAGCAGAACTCGGCCAAGCTCATGGAATGGGCCCGCGCCCACCGCTACACCATTGTCACCGCCAGCTGGGTCGCCTCCATCGGTGCCGCGCTCGCCATTGTCGGCCGCGACAAGTATCTGACGACAGCCCAGAAGGTCGTGCAGGCGCGTGTCTACGCACAGGGCCTGACGCTGGCCGTGCTGCTGGCCACGGCAATGCTGGAAATGTCGGATGCCAAGACCGGCAAGGGCCGCTGGGAGACTGTCATGATCGTGGACCCCACGGACCCGGAGCACAAGAAGCTCATCGAGAAGCGCATCCACAAGGAGGAGTACCAGGGCCAGGACCTGTGGATGGACATGGTTGCGTCCGAGGAGCGCCGGCTAGACAAGGCCAAGAAGGACAAGGCTGCCACAGCTGCTGTCTCCAGCAAGGCTGACAATGTTGGTGCCCCTGCTGCTTGATCTGCGTCTTGTCTTCAGCCTTGCTTTTATATGTATTTATATTAACGATGTGCAGTAAACACTACGGCGACAATCCACAACAACAGCCACCGGGCTAGGACATCCACCAACCACACACAATAGACCGGCGACTCGCTCCGTACAGACTTGTCCTATTTCCTGTTTGTTTACATCTACACTGCCATCTTTTCCTCGCTGTTTCTCTCTGCTTCATCTCCTTCTATCTCGCGATTATGGCGTTCTATATCTCTTGCACTCTTGCATCTTTGCATCTCATTTCGGCTGGAAAAGGGAGAGGCGTTTAAATGAATGTATCTTGTTCTGTCTGAAAATACCATTCTTGGCTTCTCTCCCGGCCGAGTATATCATTATAGAAACATATTTGTATATCAATATATATCAAAACCTACCAAGAAATGCCATCAAGTCTACCGTGCTTGTACATCATGCTTATGCAGCGCTCGCTTCAACGGTGACATCATAATACAGGCTGGTAGAATTTAGTCTATCATGACCCATACACTGTTCTTTATCTCCTCGTCCAAAACACTGTCAGCTGATAAGCCGATAAATCTTTAACGAAATAGAATGAAACAAAGAAACACGGCCCAGACCCAATCACTTGCTCATGCAGAACACCAACCCGACTAACGGATGCAGGAATAAAACAAGAGAACACTCAAAGAAAAGCAATGATTTATATATGTGTATATATGATAAAACATGATGAAACGTAAAAAAAAAGCGTGAAAGAGGATACAAAGAAAACGCATGTAACAAAAGGCATAAAGAGACGACATAAAAAAGGCCATCTTAAACCGGTCAACCAAAAAGATCAACATGCATCACACGAGAATGTCGAACTGGCTAATCTGCGAACAATACGAATGCACTGCCAGCTCCAGCATCCACACATCGTCGTACACATCATCCCCGTCAAACCCTCCAATCACCAACAGCCGGCTGTCAAACAACACCGCCGTATGGTATCCCCGCCCGCCCGGCCGCGTTCCGTACACCTTGCGCTTGTCCCACGTCATCGTCACCAGGTTCAGCAGCAGCAGCTCGTTCTGGTACTCATGGCCGTCGTGGCCGCCGACAATAAAGAGGTGCGACCCGATCAGCGTCGCCGTGTGCGACAGCCGCCTATACGTCTCGCTCATCGGGACCGACCGCCACAGGTTCGTCTCAATGTCGTACAGCCAAATATCATTAAAGCACTCGCCACCGTCCGAACCGCCGTAGATGACCAGCTTGCTGCCCACCATGTTCGCCGTGTGGTAGCCGCGCGGCCGCGGCCGCGGCTGGTTCGGGTCTTGGTTCATCAGGTACGCGTACAGCTGCGATGACGACTGCGAAGATGCGGCTGCAGCAGACGCCGATGATGCCACGGACGCAGACATGGAACGTGGAAGTGTGTTCATGTTGGAGATGGGCATCGACTTTCCGTTCAGGCCTCCTGCCATTGCATGGCCGCCCGAGTCGCTGTTGTTGCCCGCATCTACTCCCGTCTCGCCGCGGGCTGCCCGATCGCCCTTGCCTGATTTGCCGGGCATGACAATACCCGTGCCCGATGCCAGTGACAGGTCCGGGTCGCCGTTGATCAGCTTCCAGCTCATCTTGGTCGTATCGCTGACATCAAGTCGCCACACATCGTTTAGGGCCCGCTTGCCGTCGCCGCCACCAAAGATAAAAATGCCACCCCGGTAAAGACACGCCGTATGCGCGCGCCGTGGCGAGGGTCGCGGGCGGTCGGTTGGGAACCGCGGTTTTGACCACCGGAAGTTGGTCGTATCTAGCACGTAGACGTCGTTGTAATACTGCGGACCGTCACCCCCGCCAAACACAACCAGTTTCTTGCCCACCGCCGTGCACGTCATGGCGCGCAGAGGAAGCGGGACATCGCCCACCACATGAGGCTTGGACCAGTGGAATGAGTCGCCATCCAGCACGTACAAGTCGTTGAAACAGGTTGTCGCATCGCAGCCGCCAAATACGAATATATTCGTTCCAATCGGCGTCGTCGTGTGTGCCCGCAGCGTCGACCGCGCAACGCCCGACAAGGGGGCTTGTGACCAGTACATGCCCGTCGAAGGTGCCGGTGCTACATCTGGCCCCGCCCGAGGCCCTGGTAGGGCCGGGAAGGGGGAGTACTCCTTGTTGGGGGCCTTTTTACCCACCACCGCAACCCCTCCCTTGCTCCTCTGTGTTTCACGCCCTGAAGAGCCATGTGCACCGACGCTGCTGCCGCTGCGCGATGCTGCAGATATTGATCCTGCTATGCCGCCGTAGACGCTCGGCTTGCTCGCAATAGCCGACGTAGACCGCATAGCCGTCGGTCTTCGTTGGGCACTGTCGGCTGCTGCGCTCGGCTGTGCCGAGTGGCCCTGCACAGTCGAGCTGTCGCTCACGCTTCCACTGCCATTGACACTGGAAGCAGAATTGCTGCCGGCACGGGGTGGGGGCCGTACTAGCGGTGTCGAGGCTGAAGTAGCAATCGTCAATGGCGGCAAGGCCACCGTCCGGCTCGAAGTTGGTGGCGACACAATGGACGCATGGGAGGACGACGGTGATGCGGCGAGCTTGGAGCTCGTGTTAGACGTAGTTGGAAGCGGCACAGACGGATTGCTGCTACTGGCGGCAGCGGCAGCAGACAGTGAACTAGATGATTGTGAACGTTGGCGGATTGACAGCTCAGAGGGCTTGCGCTTGCGGTCGTGGCTTTTGGATGACAGGTGACCCGGCGTGTGGCTACGAACAGGCGGCATAGGGCTGCTATTGCCACCAACAGACGTGCTCGCACTCGACGTGCTAGTCGTGCTTGCCGACCGGTCCCGCTCTTCGCGCCGCCGGCGCTGCCCCTCGGTGCTGCTAGTGCTGGCGGCGATGCTGGCCTTGCTGCTCATGGCCTTGGTGCTGCTAGAAGTGGGTGGTGCTGTCGAAGGGGCTCGTGGGGGGGCACTGCTGCTGGTGGTTGCGTGCTCGTCAACGACCGTTTGTGTGCGAGAGCTTTTGGAGCGCTGCGAAGAGCGCGGCGTCTGACGGCCTGAATCAGCCATTGCGGCTCACACGGCGCATTGAGGGACACGGAACGAGGACGGTTTGCCGAGTGTCGAAGATCGAGGGGGATATCGGAGGATGATCGTTGTGGGGAGAAGTCGTGTAGATGCCGATCTACTGAAGAATTAAGTCGTGAAGAAAAGGACAAAATCAGCCGCTCTAAGCATGCACATCAAGAGGAGTTGTTGAGAGGGAGTTGGTGAAGGTGAAGCCGTCCAGATTGGTGAAGTCGGTGAAGGAGCTGGAATGCAAAAGGTCCCTGAAAACTGTGGAATACGGAGAGCTTGTCGTAATCCAGAGATGGTGAATTTGAGCAATTGGGGAGATCAAAGGGACCAGGCTAGGCGTGCGAGGTCGCGCAAGTGCAAAATTGAAGTTGTGATCGGCGACGACGACGAGGAGGACACCGCCAGCGAGATGGCACCCGGGAAGAGGGTGAAAACCGTAGGACGGGGGGGTGGGAATGGCACAACAGGCACAAAAGGGCAAGTAAGAGCAACACACACAGGTTCTCAGAGGCCTTGGATCAAACACACACTGGGAACTTAAGGGGAACCAAAATAGACATTCAAACACGGACCAGGGCTGGGAGAAGAAAGGGGGCTCAAGATGCTCACCAGCGTAGGAAATACGGCAAATAGAACAAGGTGTGTGCCGTTGGTGTGATGGCTGCTGCTCCTGCCGTTAATCGTTTTATTAGGTCAGGGTCGGTCACACACACTATTACGGTAGGCAGGCTTCCAGGGCAGGTGCGACCTGGCAGTTGGTTCTTCTTTCCTTCTGGCTCCCGCCTGGGGCGTGTCTTGGGGAAGGTTGGTGTGTCTTAACTAGCGGGGCCGTCGTCTCCTTCTTTCCCAATTCCCAATTCCCAGTCCCCAAATCTGAATTACCAGGGGGCTCGAACCCCGCCTTACAGGGTGGCTCTTTCCCTGATAACAGTCATTAGCAGTCCGTGAGTACTGTCACAGCTGTTATCTTACTATCTTACATGCAATGTACAGCGTGTGCTTAAATTTGAGCTGGGTCGGGCCTTCCTTCTTAGGTTTCTGCGTTAGCACTGTGCATATTTCGGACTTTATTCTTCAGCATAAAGTGGGATTAAAGTGACGACTATCTTCGATAGCGCCGACAAAAGCCTGACTACACATAACAACGCCGCAATACATAACTGTACATATTAGTAAGATACATCGCACTGTGCCATTGTGCCACTGCACACACTGTGCATAATGCCGCTGATATGATGTACGAACGTCTTCTCGCCAATATCACATAACAGAGTTGATGCAAAATGCACAGACTACCAGTGACTGAAACCCTCGATATTATGGTTCTGCACGCTAGGACCTGCACTAACCACTGGCGGAAACGAGCTAAAAAATGGCAATGGGCGCAGGTGCAATACAACGCAGAGATGCTTCGGCGGCCGGCGAACGCGATGTGGCAGGGGGGTGATTTCAGATGTGAGATGGAATCAAGGTCCAGACGAGATACGATGCTGGCTGGGCCATTGCCGATGCGCCTGGAGTATGACAGAGGCAGGGCCGCAGCAGTCGGCCGGCAGTGTGCTTTCGTCTCAAGTCATACACCGTAATAGACGGCCGCTACGACACCGGTTTTGCACGGTGCTGAACTAGGCTTTAGGGAGCTGCTTACATAATATGTTTATTAAATGGGTCTCGTTGGTCCTGCCTCATTGGCTGTTCGCACGTACTGGGCCTCTACTATGTAATTACAGAGTAGTTATGGATCTAGTCGCTCTTTCCCTTGTGAGAAGTTGCACACAAAGCCGACAGCTTTTAGAAGGAGCGATGACGTACCGTGCTGTTAGTCCAGTGCCGCATTACTCATCTTCTTGACGACGGCCTCGGACGAATATCAACGTGATGACAGCCAGGTACCTAGAGAGTTTCGAATGGCACGGCATTTCAAGGGAAGATCATGCCAGCATAATACCTCGTATGTCCGGGTCGACTTAATAGTCTCGTCTTACGCCCTGCAGCATTGGCAACACATAACTGGCTGTCGTTGGGCCTCGCTACTGTTATTTTTCTTAATTTAGCATGGCATTCTGGAATATAGGACCGCTACTTCCACTTTTGAAATCGCAGTGCAACTACGCTCGGCCTCTGAATTCAGCTCTGCACTCTGGTCGCCAAAACGAGTCCTTTTCACGGCTGGCGTATCGTTTCGGGGTGCGCTGGCCAGTCTGGCAGAATGCCCGTACAGAGCTAAAGTGGTTGCCTACAGGCTACGAGCACAGCCCGCTTCTTCCCTGCAACCCCCCCTCATTCTCACCTCTTGTGTCGCCTGTTTCTTGTTCTCGCCTTCGCGCTGCTTCCCTCTTTGATAGCGATGGAGCTACCCGCCAGGCTTCTTAGTCGTGTATGGTCTGACTGGTCTGACAGCCTCACTCTGAACAAAAAGGAAGGCGCAGCCCACATCACGTCGCAGATTCCTGTTCTTTTACTTTTCACTTTTTGCTATCTCTCTTTCGATCTAATCAATCATCATCGTCTCGACGACTTACACCATCAATAGCCATCACGGATACTGCTTTTTGATCAAGGCCCTTCCCGAATATTCCACTTCTTCAGCGATTAGGCCAACTCCACTAAGAAGCTCCGGCAGTCATGTTGCACCACCAGCTATTCTCCGTGGGCATGTCGGCCCTTGTCCAGACGCCGTCGTCGCCTGAGGCTCCGGTGGCGTCTCTGCCACCGCTGGCCTGGGGTCTCCTTTTCGCCTTGTTCATCATCTTCATTCCCGCATTTGTCTGGGTGAGTAGATGCACCTAGATACACTTACTCACGGTACGAGATCCGCATACTAACAAACCTATAGTCGTCGTACTCCGTGCGCCATGTCTACACAACTTTGGCCATCGTCGAGAATCCGACGCCGGCAGCCTACGAGGCAGTCTCCAGTGACGACCACGATGCGGTGCCGGCTGCTGTTCCCGGTCCCAACGGCTACACTGACGATGCCGATGCTGCCACCGTTGTTGGCGACGAGGCCGGCAATTCAGCAGCCTCTGGCCCGCCGGCGCCCATCACGTCCAGCATCCTGCGCATCCGCCGCACTCTGCGCTCAACGCAGGGCTGGGTGGGCGACTTCCGCGGACTGCGTCTCGCCGTGTTCATCGCGGTTCTGTCGGGTATCGGCAGCAGTGTTCTCAGCGCCGTCCCGTTCATCTTCCCCTTTGTCGGCAGCCTGATTATGAACCTGGTGCTGGTGCAGTTTAGCACGGCCTGGGTTCATGCCGTCATCCGCACCACGTCGTCGCGTGATGCGCCCGAGGGCCGCTCTGTCTTCCAGGGCGGTTTGCCGCAGTTCCGCCGCACGTTTGAGGCTACGTCGATCCCTGTGCTGCTGTCGTGGCTGGCACAGGCCGTGACGGGCGGTATCACACTGGTGATTGCCAGCGCGTTGGGCCTGCAGACGTACGACATCCGCAACCCGGCCGATGTCCCCGTTTACACTCACCACATGCTCTGGAAGCTGCTGGTTGTCGGCACTGTCGCGGTCGTGCTGGGTTTCCTGCTCATCATCCCCGCCAATGTCTTACTGGTCCGCGTGCAGGCGAGCATGCTGCCGCCGAACGAGGATACTGTCGTGCCGTTTGACAAGTCCTTCAGCGGCACGGTTGAGCCCGCTGTCATGGGCGGCCGCGGCTACGTGACTCTGCGGGATGCGTTCCGGACATTCTCGGCGGCTTCGTGGAGACGCGTCATCGTCCTCTACATCAAGGCGAACCTGGTGTCGATTGGTGTCAACCTGCTGTTTGCCGCCATTGCCATTCCCATTGTCGCCCTCACGGCGCGGACCAACTAGGTGGTCGAACCATCCGTCTCGTCACGCTCTTGTTACGCTCTTGCCAAGGTAGTTGTCCTGGCATGGAATGAAACTGTGTCAGGTGCATTGCCGTTGGAATTGGGATTTTGATCATTCGGAGAGGATGCTGCGGGTGTGATGTCCGGGTACCTGCGCATTTCTGTTGATCTGTTTACATATATGTATCGTTTGCTACATCTATATTGCTATCGGGTTGGATAAATTATGAGACTCTCCATTACATGGCACTTCAGAGTTGGAACTAGGATGCTGATCAGCGCTTTCGTCGAGCCGTGTCTTTACCAGTGCCCATCGTCCGTTCCGCCTGTATATCGTAAGCAGAGACACCTTATATCAGCCTGGATAAGGTAGCACTTTTCCATGTATGTTGTTCGACCGAGCCGGCGATCTGCATTCGTGAAGATGTTAATCAAGATGCCGATGCCGTGCATCATCATCATTGCATTTCAGCAGATTCGATGTGCAACCTAGCCGTAACAGCTCGTCGCAGGCGAGCGAGCCTGATGTCTGGTATTCCCGTCATCAGTCAATTATATGCTTGTTTTATTTTGTATTTTTGAGGATATGTTATTTTATATTGTTATTTATTTCTATCGAGTGTATTATTATTATTTAACAATTGTTGCTACTATAATATTTGATAAATCAAAAGTAGTTCATGAACATTAAGCACATTATACCTGATCCAACCATAAAATAAATATACAGACTGTACCATGCATATTCATCCGAACGACAAAACCGAGTCGACCTCCACGTGTGATGCTTCCATCGAACCGAGATATCAACAAACACCGAACATATGGGCTTTAACCCGGACAAATGTCAAGCCGCCGCACGTTGCTTGTTTCGAGGTCAATGGTTTCGAGGTCAATGCTTGGGTGACCGATATATACTACCGGGCAACTTGCCCAGCACCATCTTAGCCGGCGAGCCAAAATTGGCAGTCATATACCGTGAAAGCAACAGGTATGATGCCGCGGCATTCCCAGACTGTAGGTTTTGAGTGCCGTTGGACCTCTGGAAAATGCGGATGACATGGCATGGCGATGGCGATGGCGATGGCAGATGAAGTCCGGGGTACATGAAGGATGCGAGGTAATATGCAGATTGCTGACAGAAGATGCGCAGAGACGCAACATCAAAAACAGTTTGTAATACCGAGACGCGGGTTGACGCTGTAGCAGCGCCACACCCTCTCGTCACCCTCTCGATCTATGCATTCCTATGCGGCAATGAGAAACAGATCTGCTCGTAGTGGCTGCTTGATCATAGTACCCTGTAATTACTCTCGTCATTTTGTCCCCAAGATTCTCGCAGACAGTGACATTGTTGACCATATGGACCGTGATAGCATTCCAGTAAAGCGGACATATGGCCGTACGAGCCATGGTGTTGAGGGTATCTTGCTATTGGTCTACCGCGCCAGCTGATATTGAGGAGAGGTCAGCTCGCTACTCCTGCTTTTCCGGGCTGCCCTGAAGATCACCTGGCTGGAATGCTGGCCTGTTGTTTGGCTGTCTCTATGCTGAAGAACGCCTCACGCCTCACGCCTCACGCCTTATATCTCTCACTTCTCTCCACCGTGCGACCAATACTTTCTGTACTCTGTTCAAGTATATGCTTTTTTACTTTGTGCCACGGAGCTGCTGTATGCATGTTTGTTTATCCTCTGTACTTACTGGCCATTTGATCACAGTAATTTCATCGATCGGACATTTCCTGCTTCTTAATGCTGTGGCTCCGATGTGATTCACATAGTACGATATTTCTTTTTGCACAACCCCTGGCTCTCCTTGAACTCATATGCTGGCCCGTCTCTCCCAAATGACAATGCCATGCACAGCGGGTCGATCTTGTGGGGGAAAGGAGCGAACCCATTCGAAAGATGAGAACATAGTACTATATACTGGTGTACCATGTACTGTATAGTGAAAGGTAAAAGGTAAAATGCAATAGCGGGATTAGCGTTAATACCGTAGTAGCAAGAAAATAGCTCAAAGCAGCACATGGTACAAGTCTTTCTGATCGGAGAATGGCAACAGAAAGGAGACACAAAGAAACAAGCAAAGCAGTGACCAGGCGCCTTGTCCTTCGGTTTACATAGTATCGACTTGACGACAGCGATCACGTAAGATAGGTTGTAATTACTCCGTATTTTCATGCGACGTGCTAAGATGCTACCTGACTGATTACAGTCTCCCTTGCGTGGATCTTCTGCGCATCTTTGCATTTTTGCACCTCTTCATATTTTGGCAACTGACATCTGCGTTGTTTACAGACGGCCTCCCTTTCGTCGTTCATCATATTGTCAAGTGCGCCTTGCATCCACCGACTCAGACGGAAGCCCCCAACTGTCTTGCAATATGATTGCCTGCTGTTATTGGCCATTTCCTCTATTTACATTTGCCTGCATTGCCTGCATACAGAGCGCAGTCATCCTTCTGATAACACGGCAGTTGTGTGCTGGCTCTTTATCCGCGAGACCACTGTTGCCAGCACACCGACTCCATTTTGCATTCTCTCGTCCCTCTTCCTCCTGCCCGCACTTAAGAAATAAGCACCTTGTATGCTCATTATCCGTAATCTCACGATATCAGGCCAAATTCAATAAGGCAGCCAACACTCAATAACCACAGCATGGCAATAAAAACGAAACTATCAAAATTAAATGAAGACGCGGCACAGACACGCTCACGTCCGAGCACACATCTCTGTGCACTCGCTCAAGTAAAAAAACAACAACAACATACCAGTGCATCTCGATTTGTCTGTCGATTTATCTTGATGAATAAGCATTAGCTATCGCTTGGCTCTCTTGCCCAGAGTGCTTGCTTCGCGCCTCCATACTTCCTTCCTTCTTGGGCTCCTTCCTGCCTGTACGTCGCGCTCTCTCGAGTGACACAGGTACAACGTTGTGGACCCTCACGTTTTCACTTTGCATTTTAAAGGAAGAACCTCATTTCGGCATGTTGCTAGCGTATCTCTCTGCCGCCTTGTGATTGGTGTGCCTGACAGGCTCCAATTCCACTTTGCACGGCGGCACGTATTGTGATTGGTGGGACCTGACATCACTAGCCAAGTATGGACTTAGACAGGGGTCCGCCCGTGTTAGTGGGCCTTTATTTCTTATTTTCCTATGTCTCCTCTTGAGGCGCTTTTCTCTCTCCATCCTTTTTCTATCCTTGCAAATAACCTCCCGTCTGTTTTGCGCTGATACAAGCCCACCAGCCTGCTACAAGCCTCCTACGTCGCACAAAACCTCCGCAGAAAGCCCGCTGTAAATACTGGCACTTCGGATTCAGAGCAACCCTGTCACGATATTCGACCTCGACAATGACTTGGCCAGATACCATAGTAGGTGGCAGCTTCTTCCACATAGCTGATGTCTGCTGTAGAGTGTTGTTCTAATACCTGTGGCCCCGTTTGTTGGCCTGATGACTGGTAATCCGAATGCTGAATACATTTGTGGCGTCTACTCTCTTATTATTGCTTGTCTCTCGAGCTTCACCAACTAGGTCTTCGGGCATGGCCATCTTCATTTTCTGCGCGCCATCTTTGATTATGCCGGCCCATCTCCCATCAATAATCATACACTCGCCCCCCATATGGTGGCTTTCTTCCGTAATAACCAATAGTATGATATTTTAATTAATTTCAGCAAGAAACAATGCGCTTTCATCACTCGCCACAACGCCGTGTCCTCCTCCTCCTTTTTCTCTTTTTAAATTTATGTTTTCTTCTTTTTCTACATATTCAGTAATACACCAGACCATCCAGAGCCACTCTTTTCCGCTCTAATCCCCCGACTCCTCCCCAGGACCAACGGCCAGACCCAAAAGAGACCTCCATCAGACTCAGAGACACAGCAAGGCCACCCCAAGGAGGAGACACCCCCTGTCAACGGGGCTCGTAGCGGTTGATTCATTTAACCTTTTGTCAATTAGCCTTGGCCTCTTTTCCCTTTTCATCGCCCGTCTCCCCTTTTTCTTCTTCCTTCTTCCTCTTCTTCTCTTTTCTCTCCCCTTTCTCTCCTCTTTCCTTTCTCCCCCCTGGTCCTTAGTTGTACAACGCACTTTGATTTTCACGCAGCTCGCCTCGTTCCTCTGTTCTTCCCACGCTCCTTTGACCAAGAAGTTGTGCCTTGGTTTTTTGCACATCACGCTCTTTTTCTGTTCTTTTCTCACTTCTGCTTTCCTTACTTTCTTCTAGACGGTCTATCACCTGCCCTACAGTGTTGATCGTTTTCTTTTCTTCTATTTTATTCACACCATTACACAGACGCCTGTAGGCGATTCCCTTCTTTTCGAACCAGTCAACAACCACACTCGTTTTACAAACAAAATCAAACCATTCAAACAACTATATAACGAACATACACGCGCGATCTTGCGAGCAAGAACCCTATCTCACGATAACACGAGAACAAGCAAACAAGAAACAACACTACAACAAGAACTCCAAAAAACAGCCATCTCACCAATGAAGTTTTCTGCCGCCATCGCGTCGGCTCTGGTCCTGGGCGTCGCCCAGCCAGCCGTCGCCGAGCTTCATGTCGGCCACCGCGCCGCCCACCAGCATTATGGAAAGCGCCACAGCCACGCCGACGCATCGGCATCATTACAAGAGCGCCAGCCCGAGCCCGCCCCGGAAAGCAACGCCCATCTGCACCTGCACGACAAGCGCCTCCCACGAAAGGTCGAGTCTCTGCCCGCGCTCTTCACGCGCAACCCCGATGCGTCCGCTGCTGTCCCAATCGTGCAGCGCAAGGCACCGCGCAGCCTGCCTGACGAGGCCCTTGTTGCTGCCGGCATTCCTCTGGACATTGGTAAGCGCGCCGTCTGCGAGCTGCCCAACCACCCCGACATTGTCGCCGTTCCGGGCGCATCCAACGGCGGCTGGGCCATGGCCCCTGATGTCTCGTGCACTGCCGGCTCGTGGTGCCCTATTGCCTGTGTCCCTGGCAAGGTGATGGCCCAGTGGAAACCCGACACCACCTACGTCTACCCCGAGTCCATGGACGGTGGCCTGTACTGCGGCTCTGACGGCACGGCCTCCAAGGGCTTCGACGACCAGCCCTACTGCGTCGACGGCACCGGCACCATTTCTGCCGTCAACAAGTGCGGCGATGTCGTGTCTTTCTGCCAGACCGTCCTGCCCGGCGACGAGGGCATGTACATCCCCACTGATGTCTCTGGCACCGCCACGCTTGCCGTCCCCGGCCCTTCATATTGGGACAGCACGGCCGCCCACTACTACATCAACCCCCCTGGCACCAGTGGCTCCGACGGCTGCGTCTGGGGCTCGTCCGATAAGCCCATTGGCAACTGGGCCCCCTACGTCGCTGGCGCCAACACCGACAGCAACGGCCTGACCTACATCAAGCTCGGCTGGAACCCCATCTGGACCGCCTCGGGCCTGACCGGCGACAAACCCACGTTTGGCCTGCGCGTCGAGTGCGACGGCTGCAACGGCCTGCCCTGCGAGATCGGCGCCGACAACATCGATGACGTTAGCGTCACCAGCTCTGAGAGCGCCGCCGGTGCCGGTGGTGCCACGTTCTGTGTCGCCACCGTTCCCAAGGGCGGCAGCGCCCAGATTGTCGTATACAACCTGGACGGCAGCAGCAGCGGTGGTGGCAGCTCCACCACCAAGGCCTCGAGCAGCAGCAGCGCCGCGCCCACAACCACCAGCACCAGCTCGTCCTCGGCACCGCCGTCGACCACGTCGTCGTCGTCGACCTCGACCTCGTCCAGCACGTCGTCGTCGGCCTCGCCCTCTTCGTCGTCGTCGTCATCGTCATCGTCATCATCGTCGTCTAGCTCGTCGTCCAGCTCGTCCTCATCGAGCTCGTCGTCGTCTAGCTCATCGTCCGAGTCGTCGTCGTCTGACTCTTCGTCGTCGACCAAGAAGGGCTCGTCGACCAAGACCTCTACCTCGTCCAAGAGCAGCTCGACTGCCTTCCTTGGCGGCGGCATCTTCCACGAGAACAGCACGTCGTCTGACAGCAGCCAGTCTGGCAGCGGCGCCGCTACCGGCACTGCCACGGGCATCACCGGCACGTCGACCTCGCAGTCTGGCGCCTCGGCCTCCTCCTCCTCCAAGAGCGAGGCCGTGCACCACCGCAGCCAGGGCGGTGCGGCCATGGCCGGCCTTATCATTGCCGTTGTCGCCGGCATGTGGCTGTACTAGTACTAGTCTGCTGTGACGGCAGTCAAAGACTAGAAAGATAACAAAAACCCGAAAAATACAACAAATCCTCTAAAAGAAACAAAAACCAAGGGAGATATATACCTTTGACACTTTACCATTTCTCACTACTTCTTCTTTGCAGTGTATTCTGCCCCCTTTTACTTTTTACTTTACCTACTCTTCGATACCCTCGCGACGCGGACGCTCTGCTTCGGCACGGTTGCCCTCTCGCTCTGGGTCTGGTACATCATGTCCTTTTTTGTTTCTTCTATATACCCCCTATCAAGTTTTCCCGGCCCTGTATTTCTCTCGGCGTCTGCTCTCTGTGGCACGAGCACAGAGCGGGATGCTTGATTTTTTATGATCGTTGACGGGACCGGTTTGCCACGTTTTTATTTTTACTCTTTACATCTTCTCTTCTCGGCAAATGGTTCGAATGGGTGTTCTTCTTTTCTTCTTTTCATCTACATTTATCATCTACTTTTTTGTTTGCTTTACCTTTACCTTGACTTTACACTCTACAACTTACCTACTATCTTATCTTAAACCTTAAATCTTATTCTGGGTGGTGGTTGATACCTTGGTCTGCCGTCTCGGTGCGATGGCATCTACCACTACCTTCACCTTTTCTTCTTCGCTATTCACAACGAATTTCCTTTGAGTGCCTGCGTTCGACACAGGAGCCGGCAGTCAAAGGCTAGGGAGGATTTATAGCTTTCTCTTTTGACGTGGTGTTCTTTCATGCTGGGTTATACCATTCATATCCTTTTATCTTTCTATTTAGCTTATGGTATACGACGATCTTTTCAAACTTGTCTCAGTCTTTTGTGATGTGATTCGATAACATTGGCCAGATAGAGTGACACAATATGTGAGCGTAGCTTAAAGTAAGCGTATGTATTCCCAGGATTTTCCTGGTGCGGCATGCCATCCAATGACCCAACCCAAACGCCGAGAGGTATATACAATATGAATACATTCACAAATTCAAATTCAGATACGAAAATAAAAAAAGCACACACAACACCACGCGTTTATGGCGCCTTGACCCAGGCAGGCACAGTCGTAATATCAATGTCGTTGGCAAGCAGCCGCTCCCGCATCACTTCGGCCACCGGCGGCCAGCCGGCCAGCACTGCACTGCCCTTGGCCTTGGCACCCACCACGGCAAACTTGCTCGCCGCGTGTGCCACAAAGCCGTGCATCAGGCCCTGCGCCACCAGCGACGACACGACGCTCTCCACATCTGCCATCGTCACCGCCATGTTGCCCCAAATCAGGCCCTCGCTCGGACGCAGCTTCCGCACACCGCCTGCTGGTGCAGCTAGCGTGCTGGCATCGACACTGTTGTCGACTGCCTTGAGGAAGAGCGTGTTGATGTGCGCTGGCCGCTGCCGCGGGGCTGTGACATAGCCTTCGATTTGGTGCTGGGCCAGCACAGCCGCCGTCAGCAGGTCTGCTAGGTCGAGGATGGGGGCTGCCCGGCCACGCGCCGCGCCGCCCTCTTGCTGCACCACGATATCGTTGCTGGGCGGCACATAGGTCAGCAGGAACGTGTGTCGTGCCAGCGACCGCCATAGAAGCGGCCGTAGCCGATACGAGAGCGTCAAGTGCAAGCGGTGCCGCACAAGCCATGTTTCGTTTTCGCGCAGTGTCGCCTGGAACGCGGGGAAATTGCCCTGCTTGACGGCCGTCGCCATTGGTGCGAAAACACCCCGAAGCTCGCCGACAGCTTCAGGGCGCGACAGCAGGCTGGCCGTAGGGAACACGCCAATCAGCAGTTTTGAAGGAATGAGATATGTGAGAATCAGCCGGCGGTGGCGCTGGCAGTGTGGCGGCGTTTGCAAGTAGGCCGCCTCCAAACAGAGCGTGGCGCGTGAAAAGTGATTATTCTCGAGATAGAAGCGGCCGAGATAGTAGAGGTACGTGACGCGCTGGGCGGCTGGGTAAAAGTCCAGGGGCGGGCCCATGCTGCTGATGTTGGTAAACGTCTGGGATGCCCAGCGCGCCTTGTCGCCGGCAAACAAAAGCCGGAGCACGAGGTTGACGAGCCGGTAGAACCCCAGCCGGCGGCCTTCTGGGCGTGCAAACCGGTTGATCGACTTTTCCGACAGGCACGCCGTGCAAATCTTTTGGATAATATCGGCCGTGCTCTCGACGGGCGACTTGCGCTCTTCGTCGTCGCCGCCAGATGAGCGCAGGTGGGCGATGAGGTCGGGCCGGTGGTGGACGACCATGACGAGCTGTGCGAGCGACTCGGAGAATGCGACACACGTCTCCAGCAGCAGCGACCCTGACGGGTGGGAAAAGGCCGTCGAGCATGATATGAGAAGCGTGCTCAGCAGAGGATACAGCGCCTGGATGTCGTCAAAGTTGACCTCGCGCCAGTAGTGCATGTACTCCTTCAGGAACGCGACTAGCGACGGCCATGTCGCGCCGGCCCCGCCATCGCCGTCCTCCAGCGGCATGCACTTGTCAACAAGCTTGGCCACGGCATCTTCGCTGGCAAAACCCGTCCGCAGCTCTTGCGCGAGCTGGAAGTACTGCGGCGACGAGTCGGATTCAACGCGCAGCCATGCTCGCAGCGACACGCCGTCTTGTTTCTTAACAAAGCCACGGATGCTGGAGAGGAACTGGGTTGTGAGCGACATGGCTTTTCTCCGGGCGCGGTGTGAGTTGCTGCCGTCAATGGGCGCAAGTATGAGTTTTGACGTTGAGAGATGTCGTTGAGTTTTGGTGAGAGTTCGACGTGGATTACCTAAGAAACAGCCCCAGCCTTGCCTCTTTCACAGAGTATGTAATTGTACAGTTTCAGGGAGGCAGGAGCGCCGGCCCTCAAGAGTGGGTCCTTTTGTTGAGCTCTAGAGCTCGTGGCAGCTCCCCGTCACTACTGTGTACAGCTTTGTGTGGCTCTCACGGTGAGATGAGGTGAAGGCTAGTTTCATTTCGTCTGGAGATACTCACAAGATCAAACTGAACCGTATATACTATGGAAGTGGTGCTTTCGATCGCATATACGACGCAGTAGCACATCGAACTCAAGCTCAGATGACTAATCAAGGCAGCGTGCTGAGCTCAGCCTGCAGGTCGCATGTATTACGCTGCAGCATCACTGCTACTACTGTAACTTAGGTATCTCTTTGGACAGAGTATGAGCAAATCCTTGCAAGAGTAACTACACCCAAGGCTGAAATCATTGGCTGACGCCGTTGGATCTCGTTTGTTGGAGGCTGTCGCCAACCGTTTGCGGCCGTTAAACTACAAATCAAAAGTCAAACGCGATGCCTGAGTGGCCATGAGTCAATAAAGTAGAGATATACTGAGTAAATAGCAGCAAAACAATATCATGTCGAGTTTCTGTGATATTGCTTGCTGTCGTCGTCTTGCACGAACACAGTGCAAAGCAGTGCGTATCCATTGCATATAGTATGCGTTGCACAGTGCGTATATTTCAATACCAGCGACAATAAATATGGGTACCTCCAATCCCAATGACCAATCAAAGGCAATATCACCTGTGCTGTGAGGCTGCGACTGTGCCCTTTCGCGTCTCTCGCCCATCTGGAAATTTTACGCCAAAAAGGCCACAAACTGGCTTCCCTTCCCCCTACGACAGCGACGACGAAGCTCCATATTCAACCCGTGCAACGCCGAGCATTGCGCCAATCAACCTCTCTCTATTCCTCACTTCAACAGAAGTGCTCCCATACACCTGGCTCATCTGATTCAGCAGGAACTGGCTTGCACTTTACTTTGCTACTTTGCCTGTCGAGGCTCTCCTTTTTCAAACGAAGCACCCCTTGCTTGAATCATCGCATCGCATCGAATTGAGACACCACAGCGGCGGCGGAAGCTTCCATCGAACCAGACAGACATTCAGAAACAGAGCCGCGTCAAAATGAGCAGATTGGCTGAATTCATCTCGGGCGAGGCCGAGCTCGGCTCAGACGAGGATGACGAGTCCTTCGGTGGCTCTGGCGACGAGCAGCAGCCTCAGAAGAAGAAGCGCACACCGCAGATAGATGACTCCAGCGAGGAGGAAGACGACGAAGACGATGAAGAGGAGGCGGCCAAGGTAAGTCAAACTCATGAAGAAACACAGCAGACGGCGGGACTGATACTGATGCTTTTACTTTCTAGATTCGCGAAGGCTTCATCGATGACGACAGCGAGGATGGCGAGGACGACGACGAAGACGCGAGACGCGAGCGGAGACGGCGCAAGAAGCGGAGGCGGGCCGAGCGCGAGGAGGAGGCCGAGCTCGACGAGGAGGATCTGGACTTGATCGGCGAGTCGCGTCCGGACTGGGATCGCAAGAAGGAAACACAGTCCAAGTTCAAGCGTCTCAAGCGTGGCCACCGTGACGAGCAGGCTCAACGAAGCGAGCGTCCCGACCTTGCCCAGATTTTCTCAGATGAAGACGACGATGAGGTTGCCGAAGAGCGGTACCAGCGCCAACCGCACCGTGGCCAGGACGAGATGGACGACTTCATCGAGGAGGATTTCCCGGAGGACGAGGACGAGCGTCTACAGCGCCAGGAGGACATGGAGGTGGCCCGGCCGCGTGAGCGGTTTGTCGGCGGTGTTATCGACACGGCCGGCCTCGACAAGGACACCCTCGAAGACATGGACAAGATCTTTGGTGACGGCGCCGACTACGCCTGGGTGCTGGACATGGAGGACGATGAAGAGGAGCGTGACCTGGGCGACCAGGGCCTCGAGCTCAAGGACGTCTTTGAGCCCTCGCAGCTCCAGGAGAAGCTCATGACCGATGAGGACAACACCATCCGCTACACCGACGAGCCCGAGCGCTTCCAGATCGACCGCAAGCCCTTCCGCGACCTCCAGCTCACCGATGAGCAGACCAGAGAAAAGGCGCGCTGGGTGATCAACCTGCTATGGCCCACAAAGAATCTGCGGCCCGACCTGCATGTGCCGTTCAGCAAGGCCGTTGGCCAGGTTCTCGAGTTCTTTGTCCACGAGGGCGTCGAGGTCCCATATGTCTTCCAGCACCGCAAGGATTACTTGATCTATGAGGACGAGTCCAAGCGGAACAAGCGTGGCCAGCCTGGTGAGAACAATGCCGAGAAGCTGCTTAACCAGGACGACCTTTGGCGCATTCTGGAGCTCGACATTAAGTTCCGCTCTCTCATTGAGAAGCGCAACTCCCTCGAACGGTCGTTTGAGGGCCTTCGCTCCAAATACGATATTGACGACAAGGTGTTCAAGGAAATGGTGGTCCAGGCCGCGACCATGGAGGAGCTGCAGGATCTGCAGGACTACATGAACTTTGAGTACGCTGTCCAGCTCCGCGATCTGTTGGCAGAGGGGTCCGCAGACAAGGCCAACGCCGTCACCAAGCGCCCCGGTGCCAAGTCCACGACCACGTACGAGCGCACCCGAAAGGCCAAGGCCTACGGATTTGTCAAGGCCTACGGTATCAGCCCCGACCGTCTGAGCCAGAACGCCCTCAAGGTGGGCAAGAAGGTGTCCCCTGATGACGACAAGAAGCTGCCTATTGAGCTCGCTGACGAGCTTGCCGACAACGCATACTCGACTGGCGACGGCGTTATTCTGGCTGCGCGCCAGCTGTACTCTGAAGAGCTGTTTGTTAGCCCGCGTATGCGCAAGCATTTCCGTGTCGCCTACTACACCAACGGTCTTGTCAGCTGCCACCGCACCGACAAGGGCCTGCGGCGTATCGACGAGACGCACCCCTTCTACGAGATCAAGTACCTGATCAACCAGACCATTAACGACCTCGCACGCCGGCCCGAGGTGTTCCTCAAGATGATGAAGGCCGAGGAGGAGGGCCTGGTCGAGGTCAAGCTGACGCTGCAAAACGAGCGCGAGTTCCGCCACCAGCTGCTGAAGGAGTTTGCCTCGGACAACTACAGCGAACTTGCCGACGCCTGGAACGACGAGCGCAAGAAGGTCCTTGATCTGGTGTTCCCGCGCATGGAAAAGATCATTGCCAAGGGTGTCAAGGATTCGCTGCGCACTGCCTGCCAGGAGGAGGTTCTCAAAGCGTGCCGTGACGAGTACATGAAGCGCCTGGACCAGGCCCCGTACAAGCCCAAGGGTCTCGTGATTGGCACATCGCCGCGTGTCCTGACGCTGTCCAACGGCCTGGCCGACCCGTCACGCGATGCCGTGTTCTGGTCGTGGGTCGAGGAGGGTGGGCGTGTGCTTGAGCACGGCAAGTTCACAGGCCTGGGCCGCGACGAGAAGCAGCGCGAGGCGTTTGTTGAGCTTGTTCAGCGCCGGCGCCCCGATGTGGTCGGCGTGAGCGGTTTCTCAGCCGACACGCACAAGCTGGTTAAGGACCTGGAGGTACTGATCAGCGACAAGGGCCTTATGGGCACCGAGTACGACGATCCGGAAACCAACGAGTACCGGTCCGACCTTCTTGAGGTTGTCGTTGTTAACGACGAGGTCGCGCGTCTCTACAAGGACAGCACGCGCGCTGTTACCGACCACCCGTCACTCAACCCCATGGTCCGCTACTGTATCGCACTGGCCCGGTACCTGCAGAACCCGATGAAGGAGTACGCTGCGCTGGGCAAGGACGTGTCGTCTCTCATCTTCCACCCTTGCCAGCACCTGCTGCCGGCCGACAAGCTGGCCAAGTGGCTCGAGACGGCCATGGTGGACATGGTCAACCTGTGCGGTGTTGATATCAACGAGGCGGTTAACGACCCTTACACTGCCAACCTGCTCCCCTTTGTCGCCGGTCTCGGACCCCGCAAAGCCACGGCTGTCATCAAGGGCATCAACGCCAACGGCGGCACTGTCGCATCGCGTGACGAGCTTGTGGGCGACCCGGACAGTAACAAACTCCCTGTCGTTGGCCCTCGCGTGTGGAGCAACTGCGCCAGTTTCCTGTACATTGAGTACGATGGCTCTAACCCGACCTCGGACCCGCTGGACAACACGCGTGTGCACCCTGAGGACTACGAGCTGGGCCGCAAGATGGCGGCGGACGCCCTGGAGCTGGACGAGGAGGATGTGCTTGCCGAGACGAGCCAGAACGGACCTGGCGCTATTGTTCGCAAGCTGTTTAAGGACGACGAGCAAGAAAAGGTCAACGAGCTGATCCTCGAGGAGTACGCCGACCAGCTGCTGGAGAACTACAAGCAGCGCAAGCGGGCGACGCTGGAGACGATCCGTGCGGAGCTGCAGGCGCCATACGAAGAGCTGCGGTGCCTTTACGCGGTGCCGACTGCTGATGCTGTGTTTGCCATGTTCACGGGCGAGACCAAGGACTCGCTGTGTGAGGGTATGATCATCCCGGTCAATGTGCGCGTTGTCAAGGAGGACTTTGCGATTGTGAAGCTGGACTGCGGCATCGAGGGCCGCATTGAGTCACACGAGGTGTCGAGCCGGCAGTCGATCCGCGACGCGCTGCGCGTGGGCCAGACTACCAAGGCAAAGCTGCTGGAGCTGAACCGCAAGGACTTCATCAGCAAGCTGTCTGTGCGCGAGGACACGCTGCGGCGGCCGTACCGCAAGTTTGTGGACCACGAGCGCGGCACATGGGACTTCCGCCAGGAGGACCAGGACCGCGACGACCTGACCGAAAAGGACAAGTCGACGGGCCGCACGCAGCGTGTGATCAAGCACCCGCTGTTCCGGCCGTTCAACTCGACGCAGGCCGAGGAGTATCTGGGCTCGCAGGGCGTGGGCGACATGGTGATCCGGCCGTCGTCGCGCGGCAACGACCACCTGGTGGTGACGTGGAAGGTGGCCGACGGCGTCTACGAGCACATTGACGTGCTGGAGCTGCAAAAGGAAAACGAGTTCTCTGTGGGCAAGCTGCTGCGGATTGGCGGCAAGTACACGTACACGGACCTGGACGAGCTGATTGTCGAGCACGTCAAGGCCATGGCCAAGAAGGTGGCCGAGATGACGCGGAACGAGAAGTTCCAGGCCGGATCGCGGGCCGACACGGAGAAGTGGCTGACAACGTACATGGACGCCAACCCCAACCGGTCGACATATGCGTTCTGCACAGACACCAAGCACCCCGGCTACTTCTTCCTGCTGTTCAAGGTCAACCGCAACACGCGCGTCAATGCCTGGCCGGTGCGGGTGATCCCCAAGGGCTTTGAGATGCTGAAGGTGCCGTACCCCGACATGCGCGCACTCACCAACGGCTTCAAGATGCGGTACCAGAGCGAGGTTCTCAAGATGCAGAACGGCGGGCGGTGATAGTAGAATGACAGCAGACTGGCGAGGGATATGGGTTGTTTTTGCCTTTTTTGTTTGTTTTGATCTTGCATCTTCACTGCTTCAAACTGTTCCATCATGTTTTTAAATGTCTCTTAAAAAAGGAGGGTTTCCAGCCCGATTGGCTTTGTATTACATCTTTTACTTTTTACTTTTTTACTTTTTCATCTAACATTCTGTTTAATGCTGCTTCTAGTTTCATGGTTTGCATGGGCATCTTTTGCTATCGGTTTCTATCAATTGCCGAAGGCGCGCGCGTGATATAAAAATCTGAGAGAGCAATACCAAAAACAGCATCATAATGACCATTGAGACCGGAGTGAATATAGTGAAACTGCTGCTTATATTGCTAATCGTACTGCACATGTGGATTGCCAACTATCTGATGACTAAGACATCAACGACAAAGCTCTTTGTCGGCATATACAAACAGCAACAACGCAAACAACGCAACACTATGAAGTGCGCAAGGGCTCCTGTGCCTAGATACAGCCAACTGCGCTGTGGATGTAGGCCTACTCGATCATGGAGGCACTTTTATAGCACGTCGCCGGGCAATGCAGCACGGCCGGTGCCGGTCATCAGGTCATCCGACCTCAGCATCGATGTCTTTCGCGAGCGCGCTTTTGCCCCAGAGCGGCCGACGCTCATTAAGAGGAGTGAGGTAGGCGCCGCCGGAAGTATCCTAGCCAAGGAGACGCGCTGGTTCGACTTTGGGGCTGGGACGCGTGGAGGCGCGGGCGTGTGCAGCGCCCCGGCGCGTCTCTCCGACTATCTGCAAGACAACTTTGCCATGGCCAGCCTTCCATACGAGCTGATGCTGCCACCGCAAGCAGGAAGCCAGGCGTTGGATGACTTTATCGCGTGGCTCGGGCACTCAACTGACGCCCCTGGTGCCGAAATGCTTGACACTGTTGACACTGTTGATGCCTCTACAATACGCCCCATTTTGGCAGAACTCTTATCACATCATATCGAGATGGAAGGCGGCCTGAGCGAGGCCATGTCGAAGCTGCTTCGCTTTGAAGCACCCTTTGCCCTGCTGATGGCCGCCCTCGAGTTCAACCAGAACCGCAGCGATAGACCGCTGACCCAGCTCTACATTGCCCAGGCGTCGCTGTCCGATCTCCCGACGAGCATGCAGGAGGATGTACCGCCGCCCGAGCTGGTGCTCAAGGCCGGCCGCGGCGACATCTATGCGTCAAGCCTGTGGCTCGGGCTCGAGTCGACATACACGCCGTGGCACCGCGACCCGAATCCAAACCTGTTTGTGCAGCTTTGCGGCCGCAAGACGGTGCGCGTGATGCCGCCCAAGGCCGGCGAGCGAGTATTTCGGACCGCACAGACCGAGCTGATGAAGCAGGGGGAGGCACTGCTATTTTCGTTGCCATCGTCGTCGTCGTCATCGTCGTCGCGGATCAGAGGCGAGGAGATGATGCAGGGACCGGAGCGCGAGCTGCTGCACAAGGCAGTCTGGAGCGCAGAGGCAACGGCTGCCGAGAGCACATTACGCGAGGCGCACCTGGACGCAGGGGACATGCTGTTTATACCCAAGGGCTGGTGGCACAGCGTCAAGAGCGTACATGCCGATGGCCGGCTCAACGGATCAGCCAACTGGTGGTTCAGATAGAATAGATGTCTCTACGTCGAGACTTTTATGGAGAAGATACTGATTTTATGTATGCGATCTATAGCCTGCAAACGATAGTACATGATCTAGGGTTACAGCGACCAGCCAAGGAAATAAAACAACAAGATGAACACAGAGATCAGGAAAGATGGGGGAAGATGTAAATATAGCCATGTAAAGTAACGATAACAAGATATAACCAAAAGTATAGACAAAAAGAAACACGCCCAATCGCTCTCCGGTATTTTTACGTGTTGATGTTTCTCTAGTGCTGTGCCTGGTTGATCTATGCCTTCTCCTCTCTCATTTTGCGGAAGAAGTCCATGGTGCCCTGGTAGACGACCAGCAGGATACCACCGCCGGGGCCGAGACGCAGGACCTTGGGCAGGAAACCCTTGTACAGGGCGCTGAAGCCCTCCTCCTTGAGGACGGTGCCGACGGCGGGCCAGGCCCAGTTGTACTTGGGGACAACGCCGCCAGTGCGGGTCTCGTTCTGGATACGGCTCTTGACGACGTCCCTGGATGGTTAGCATCGGCAAGGCTTATCAGGTGGTAGGTGGTTGGCAGAGGGGATACGTACATAGGGGTGTTCAGGATAGTACCGACGGTACCACCGACGGCTAGCAGTAAGAAGACGGTCAGCATGTGGCCTGTTTCTGCAATAAAAGCACAAAGATCTCTGCTCGTTTGGAAACTTACAACCGGCCAGAATGTCGTTGATCATCTGTCTGCGCTTGTCGTCGACCTTGGGCAGCAGCTGGCGCACCTGGAAGATGCAGCCAAAGTAACCGGCGTTCCAGAGAATGTGGCGCCACAACGTGCTCTCGAGGCCCTGGTACATGGCCAGGATACCCTCGTTGCGGACAGTCTTGGAGATGACGTCCAGCATGCCGTTGTACTTGCCGGCAGAGGCCTTGTCCTGAAGACGGATCTTGACGAGCTCAAAGGGAACGACGCTGGGGAGTTAGTATTGCCTGCAGCTTCTGGAGTGCTTGAGTAGAGTCACTTACACAAAGCTCTCAGTGGCACCAGCAGTGGCACCGGTCAGGACACTGAGGCCCTGGGTCATCTGGCTCTGGCCAAAGGCGTTGCGGTAGAACTTTCCCCACTCGTCGTTGGCGGCAAACTTGGTGGCACGCTTGGGAGCCTCCATCATGATGGGGGCAGAGATACCACGGTACAGTCTCGAGAATCTGGGCGTGTTAGCGGACTACCGAGGGTCGAAGCTTCAGACGAGAGGCTCGGTACCTACCCTTCATTCTTGATGATCTTGCGGAAGCAGTCGACCATGCCGTTGTAGGCGTCGGGGCCGGAGGCGGTGGCAGTCTGGAGCTGGCTGTGAACGGTTAGTAGCCATCGATGCGTGGGAAAGCATAAGCGCAAGCGCAAGCACAAGGACAAGCCGGGCAACTCACACTCTGGTCTCTATGGCTGGTCAGTAACAGAACAAACAAACTCGGACATGGCATCGGACGTGTCTCGGGAAGCATATGGGGAGGGCGGGGGACTTACTGACGACATCCAGCGGGTACATCACCAGAATCTAGATACCGGAGGAGTAGAGGTTAGTATCGGCGGCGAATGACACAGACTGCCAATCTGTGAAACAGATGTGCCAGACGGGGTCGTTATCCGTGGCGGGTTGGTGTCGCGTGCTACACACCTCAGAGACACCGGCGACAGCGCTGTTGTATCAGTTAGAACCGTTATCAAAGGCAATGGAGAGCGATTGGCTGCTCCGCACGACTGCGCAAACTAGGCACAGACTAGCCCCGGGCATCAATGCAACTACCCGTAGCCGGGGAAGCAGTTATGCGCCGGGAACAGCCGCGAGGAGGCCGAGAAGCCGGGGTCGAGGAGCGGTACATACCCGGCGGCGAACTGGTAGATGAAGGGAAGGGGCTTCTGGTCAGACATTGTGGCGGTATCGGGAATAGAAAGACCGGGGTGGTCGAGTATGGGTATAGGGCGGCAGAGGTCGTCGAGGTCGTCGTCGAGTGAGGTCGGAGATGACGAAGCAGGAAAGATCACGAGGCTGAGAAAAACCACAAGCAAATAGCGAGAGCAAGACACGGGCGGCAAAGGAAGGATCAAAGATAAAAAAAAGAGGATTCCAAGTGTAATAGTTTCCACGCAAAGAGGAGAAACGAAAAAGACGAAAAGAGTCTCGTCGACCGGACGAAAACCAAAAGAGAAAAAGAGAAAATATGGGCTGGTGAGAGTCGAGAGGATTTAAATATAATGTACAATTAAAATACGTAATTCTCCAGCTTTGGTGAACAACCCCGAACACCGCACCTGCCCGCGAAGGGTGGATTAAGTATGTATGTATGTACATACTGTATGCGCCTGCTGGTACCTTTTACTTCTGTAGCGGTCGCACTATTTTGGACGGGTACCCTCTCGCACCTTCCCCTCACAGCCCAGGCCAGCCATAGCGCTATTGTGGCAGTCGTGACAGGCTCATGCTACAGCACGTCTTGGCCGAGCACGGCGCATGCTTTGCGCCTTCCTTGCGTGCTTTCTTTGCGCCGGCCCACAGTGTCGGCGCTTTCCTCATTATATGCCTCGCAACCCGGTATCGGTACCACAGTATCTTCCATCCACTATGTGTGTATCATACTGATTGCAAAGCCTGCGATTATATTCCGATTTGTATAAAATAATTGTATTCCTTGAATTTGATCACCACTAACATCGAATACTCCAGCGTGGGGTCGGATAAGAGGAGCTCTGCAGCGTGTCAACTGCCCTGGATTACTCAGTGGGGTAGCGGGCTAGAGGAGCTCTCCTTGGCCACGAGGGGCTGCTGGGCGGCGCACATTTCCGTCCGCACCTTCCGTTCCTGCGCACCAAGTCGCTGTCGGATTTGGGAAGCCGCGACCTAGCTGTCAGACAATTGCGGAAGGGGCCCGTCGCAGATGATGTAAGCTGGAGACTGGGGTACTTGTGTTGAACAATCATGTGAAAAAAAAAGCTTAGACTTTAATGACATAGGAAAGACATACCATTCGAGTCCTTTGCAAGCTCCATGCACAAAATCAAAATGCATAACCCCAGCCCTGCCTCCTGGCCTACCCTGCTCTTCCCCGCATATCTTGCAGCTCTGGCCACGAACCGGGAAGGCGATCCCAGTTGAGAAGGTGCAGAGGATTTTGCACGTGAAGTAGATAATGATGCGGTGATAGTGCTTAGCATTGTTCGTGAAGAATGTGAATTCGAATAAGGAAGGAGCGACCACTTGTTTCTTTTATTTGGAGCACTGGTTGCGCCTTCCCCGCATCGACGCGTTCTGTCACTACTGGCAAGAGCGATGCACCTAATATCGCCAACTGATACTCGCCTGTAGTGGCCCTATTTTAACGCAACTGCCGTTTTGATTGGCTGCCAGCCATCCCGGCGCTGACTCAACCGGCGCGTCACACACAATTCAATTAATTTTAGAGTTAGTGCACCCTGGGTCTTATCGCCGGCAATAGGCAAGAATGTCTGCCTGCCTCGCCTCTCGATATGCCACCTCGCGGCTTCATCTCCGGAGCAGCTGCGGGCTATCACCAACACTGTTTCCTTGCAAACACACCAGCTGAAGTCAAAGCAGACGCCGACTAACCGCTATACTCTCTCCAGCCTCTCTGCACCGCTACGCACCTAAAATCCTGCGACAGCCGACTCCCCACTATCTCCGCGACGAAGACCAACTTTTGAACTCGCCTCGACGCGATTCCACGACTTTGCCACCTGCAAATACCGAACTCTGCCTGCTCCTAGAACTGTGGATAGCAAGGTACCTGCGTCTCTACAACTGCAACTGTCGGCACCTGCACTCGGCGCATCGACACACACTGTCCCCCCTAGTTATCCATCCTCCTCGACGACACCCCGAACAACCTCGCAAGGTTCAAGCGCAACATCCAAGTCGCACCTGCATCTACGATATTACGCACTCTTCACCATCTCTCGGCAGGTCCTTCCCGCCTTGCTTTGTTGCCGTGCCTTTAAAAACGCCGTGATCCCCGAGACTCACAGCGAGGTGCGCCTTGAAGCGTAAAGAGGAGGGGCTTGTGGCGATTCCTGCCTCTCATTCTTTGCCAAACAGCCAGCCCTAGATGAGTCACCTACTCTGGGCGTGCTACATAGCAGACAATGTCGAGCGTTTCTGCCGACTGCTTGCCCTGACGGGCCACAGTGCCCAGGCAGCAGCCGTGTGGAACGGCGGCACTGGAGGAGGCAATAGTAGCACCGGCACCGGCTCTGGCTTAGGCTATAGCCCCGGCACGGGCGCTGGCGGATCGGCCGGCTATGGCGACATTGGTGGAAGCCCATATGCCACATCGCCCAAAGCCTCGGCTGGTAGTGGGAAGGCGCGCAAGGCATCCGGGTACGGCGGCGGCGGCGGCGGCGGCGGCGGTGCTGGTAGCAATGGAGCTATCGGCAAGAATGAGATCAACAGCCGCGACCATGCCGGCCTGACCATTCTCCTGAGAGCCGCCTCTGCAAACACAAAGTCTGCTCTTGGCTTTGTGCAGGCCCTGCTGGAGCACCCGGCCACCGACATCTATGCGCAGGACCAGGAGAGCGGCTGGAATGCCCTGCACCGTGCGCTCTATGCCGGTAACATCTCTGTTGCGCGTCTCCTGCTCGAGAGAGAACGCAGAGACATTGCTGGTCAGACTCTTGGCTCGACTCTTGGCCGTGTTGGCCGCCTGATCAAGACCAAGGACAACGAGGGAAACAGTCCCTTTGACCTGTACAACACGACCATCAACAAAGGCGATGGCGATGCTGTGCCAGAAACAGATGACAGTATGGTCGAGTCGGATGGCGAGGAGAGCCTGGCGCCAGATGAATTATCGTATGTCTTTTTATTGCATGCTTTATAGTTTGTTGCATGTCGAGGAGCGATTGCTAACTAAATAGAACCTCTGCAAGCTCGCAGTCTGTATGCGGAGATGGTAAGCCAGCTACATAGCCATACATCAGGACATACAAGACACAACTAACACGGCATCTTTGCAGATCTTTTCTTCTTTGGCAGCAACAAAAACCTCACTCTCGGCATGGGTGATAGCGATGACCGTCAATTCCCTGAGCGGGTGCATCTTCAACGCCCCGACGATCTGTTATTTCGCTTCCACGACGAGTATCTCGATCGAAACCCGCACTATACTGAAACGGCCACACGGCCTACCAGTGTGTCAGAGCTCCCCCAACGTATCAAACTGACGAGCATGAACTTCCGCGATGTTGTGGTCTCGAAATTACACAGCGCCATCTTGACTGACGACCCCGTCTCGAATCTATATACTTGCGGTGTCGGCCGCGGTGGACGCCTGGGCCTCGGGGATGAAAACACTCGCTTCTCCTTTGAGTGTGTGCAGGGCCCATTTGCTGACAAGCGCATTGACAAAGTTGCACTCGGCCAAAACCACAGCATGGCCATCGCCGACAATGGCCAGCTGTGGACATGGGGCTCGAATACTTTTTCTCAGCTCGGCTATGCACTCCCGCCGCCAACCAAAAAGGACGAGGACCCAATGACATCGACACCGCGACAGGTCTTTGGGCCGCTGAGAAAAGAACACATTATTGGCATCGCTGCTTCGGCCCATCATTCAGTTGCCCATACGGCCACGTCGCTCTACTGCTGGGGCAAAAACGTGGGCCAGCTCGCTCTTATGGACGCCGACTCCCGGTCCCTTGATGTCCAGACGGTGCCGCGCAAGGTGGCCGCATCCCTGTTCTCGGCAAGCATTGTTGCTGTCAGTGCCATTGATCGGGCCACGACCGTCCTGCTGGCCAACCACACAGTCTGCGTTTTTACAAGCTACGGCTATCGCATCGTCAAGTTTGATTTCACAGAAACAATTGGGCACCAAGGCCGCTGGGGCAAGTACAACTTGGCGTCTCGCTACGACCCAGGGCGTGGCCAGATCAGCCAGATTGCATCGGGCGGAGAGACTATTGCTGCCGTCACCAGCCGGGGCGACTTGTTCACTATGAGCTTGACCAACCTGCCCGACGCCAGCCAGTCCTCGTCGACGACCAACCCCTCCAAGATCCGCGACTCTCTGACGACGCCTCAGTGCATCTGGACTGCGCGCAAAGACGGTGTCCAGTCTGTGGGCGTCGGTGAGCAGGGCTCTGTGATCATCAGCACCCACTCTGGTGCCGTGTGGCGGCGGATCAAGCGTGTCAAGGCCAAGGACGCGCAAGTCAGCGGTCAGTCGAGTGGCCGGTCGCGCACGGACATGAAAAAGAAAGACTACAAGTTCCAGCGGGTGCCATTCATCTCCAACATCACCACTGTGCGCAGCTCGGCCTTTGGTGCATTTGCAGCCATTCGCTGCGACTCGGAAGCCGTCAAGATGAGAGCGCAAGTGGAAGTTGAGACGCTGTGTGAGAATGTGGGCCAACTGACGCCTGTCAGCAACTTTAAGAGGACGGAGTTCAGGGAACAACACTTTGTGGACATTGAAAAATGCAAGCTTGAGATGGCCAGGGAGGACGTAACTTGGGAGTCGTGCATGATCATGCGGTCTACCGATCTTATCGACGACCTGGCGAGGCATTTGTCTGCCAGGAAAACGTTAATCCGGAACGAAGGCGCACCACCGGGTGTCATTTTCTGCACATCACTCCACCCTGAGATCCGGTTTCCCATGCACTCGTGGGTTGTGAATGCGCGCAGTCCTGTGCTGCGCAATGCGCTGTTGAAGTGCCGCCAAGGGAACGGGAGCTTTGAGTTGCCCGAGGTGTTTTCTGCCCAGACAGAGGAGCGGGAGGGTGGCTATTGTGAAGTTGTCCTCACATTCCCAGACATGGACATGATGAGCTTGCTCAACATTGTTGCCTTTATGTACGACGACCAAATGGTGCCTGTCTGGAACCACGCTCGTCAAGGCTCGCCGCTGGCCAACCGCTACCGCACGATACGCACCGAGGTCATGAAGGTCGCGACGCGACTGGAGATGCCTGAGCTGGAGCGCGCGGCGCGTGTGCAGACGCGTGTGAAGGCGTGTATGGAGACAGACTTTACGCAGGCAATGCGTGACCCCGGGTTCTTTGATGATGCCGATACCATTTTGGAACTCGATGGTGCCGAGGTGCGGGTGCATCGCGAGCTCATGTGCGAGAGAAGCCCATGGTTTAAGACCTTGTTCCGTGGCCGTTCCAAGGGCCAGTGGCTGGCCACGCGGCGGCAGGGCATGGGACCAACGGACAGACTGCGGCTTGATCTCAAGCACATGAGCCTGAAAGCATTCGAGTGTGTTATGGAGTATATCTACACGGATTCCGGCGACAGCTTTCTCGACCGGCTCGTTGTTCCCGACCGGGAAACGTACCTTGACTTTGTCATTGACGTCCTGAGCATTGCCAACGAGCTGATGCTTGATCGACTGGCGCAAATTTGCCAAACGCACCTGGCCCGGGAGACAACGACCCGAAACGTGTCGCAGCTGCTCAATGCCGTAAGCCCCTGCGCTGTCCGCGAGTTCAAGAATGCTGGTCTTCGATACATTTGCGAGCAGATAGAGACGATGCTCGAGAATCATTTGCTGGACGACCTGGATGACGATCTACTCCAGGACCTAGACAAGTATGTCAACCGCCGGCAGCTGCTCAAGATGCCATATGTCAAGGCCGACATTGCCGAGCACCAGCTTGCCGAAAAGTACCCGTGGATGGTACAGGATATTGAAGAAGAGCGGCAGATTCGACTGCGCGAAATGGCGTACAAGGCTACGGTACAGCGCGGCGGCGGCGGCGGCGGAGACGACGAACGGCGGCCGAGTGCGACGGGATCATCTGGCAAGGGGCGAGTGGGAAGTCTGGACGACCAGTCGTCGGCGGCGGCAGCGGCGGCAGCAGCAGCAAGTCCTTTTGCGGGTGCCACGCGATCAAGGAGAAAATCGCGTATCGGCAATTTAGAGCAGGCGAGCCCAACCTTGCGACCCAAGAACTCGACTGCCGACCTCATGTTCAGCATGGAAGACGACGAGTCAGCAGTTGTTTTGGCAGATCGGCCCAAAAGCCGAGGCAATGCACAGGACGGCACAGTGTTTGACGACGGCGGTGCGTCTAGATCTCTTCGGGATGGGGCCATGTCGATTTCGAATTCTCCCGCGACACCGTCGACGCCCGTTCGCCGGCCAGCAGCAGCGACGAGCTCGCGCGGGTTTGTGCGATTTGGCATTGATAGCGCGACGTCGGCCAGTCCTGGCCGGCAATTGTCATCGACGCCCAAGGGAGCAACGGACAGCAACGGCAACGCCTGGGGTGCCGCTGCGTCGACCCCCAACTCGACGTCACGACTCGATTTGAGAAGCATCATGACGGAGACATCGACTTCGCCGCCATTCATCACCAAGACATCGGCACTGTCTGCCGGTCTGGATGCGCAGAGGGCGGCAGCAGGCGAGCCTGTGGCCATGACTCCGTCGCCCAAGATTGCAAGTGCATCCAAAATGTCACAAAAGGAGCGCAAGAAGCAGCAGATGATGCAGCAGCAGCTCCAGGACCAGGCCAGGAACACGCCCAAGGGCCCCGCATGGGATACGAGCACACCCGGCGACGGCAAACGGCCATCTCTGTCATGGCAGTCGCCAGGCTCTGGGCCGGTCTCAAATTTTGCTCCCGGGCCGTCTACAGCATCGCCAGGGCCGAGCAGCGGTGCAGCTACTCCAGCACCAGCGCCAGCGCCAGCGCCAACACCAACACCAACACCCGCACCCGCACCCGCATCGGCACCCGCACCAGCTACGGCGGTCTCTCAAAAGCCACAGAAGAAGCCGCAGCATATACCCGGTGCAGCGTCGCCCGATACGCGTTTTGCCGGACAGTCGCGGCCGTCTCCCAGCAGCGCGGCGACAAGTTTGGCGCCGCTGCTGCCGCACTCCAAGGTGTACATCAAGCCGGCGCCCAAGGCGGAGCCGGTGCTAGGCCTGACGATGGCGGATATTTTCTTGCAGCAGCAACTGGAGCTGGAGAGCATGAAGGAGGCGGTGGCCAAGCGCAGTCTGCAGGAGATCCAGGAGGAGCAGCGGTTCCAGGAGTGGTGGGACCAGGAGAGCCGGCGGGCGCAAGAAGAAGAGGCACAGCGGCAGAGCAAAGGCAAAGGACGAGACAGCGGTGGTGGCGCAGGTGGAGGTGGAGGTGGAGGGAGTGGCAGTGGTGGTGGACGGAAGAAGAAGGGCAAGGCACCGGCGGCAGCAGGAGCAGCAGCTTCTACTTCTACCGTAGCACCTGCGGCCGGAAACACAGAGGGCGGTGTAGCCCCGAAGAAAAGGAAGGCTCACGGCAATGGAGGGCGTAGCCGCGGCGGTGGAGGGGGTGGCGGCCGCAATGGCAGTGCTCAAGAAGCAGCTGTCGGGGGTGACGGCCAGTCCTCGCGGAAGAAAGGTGGCGGCGGCAGCGGTAGTGGCGGAGGCAACCGGGGAGGCAAAGCATAATGCAGATGCACCATCTCTTCTCTTCGCTGTTTGTATATATTGCTTGTATATATTTAATTGTCTGTTGGGCCACGGCCATTTTGGTTTCTCTTTCGCCCTCGTTTGTTTTCCCTTTCTCTACTGTATGATATCTCCTGAGCCGCTGCGATCGCGCTCTTTGTTTTGATTTCTTTCAATTTTAGATGCTATAGATGTTCTACGTTTTATTCATTCTCCTCAGTCGATTGCCCTCTGAACATTGCCGTTCTGTCAGACGTCCCATATCTGTGGCACTCTGGCCTCAGCCCCAAGCTGTATTGGACACATTGAGGCCTGCCATGTCTGCCCTGCCAGTCCTGTTAGCTCTTGCTCTGCCCTATGTATGTACATAGCATACTACGCTGCTCTCGATCCTGCTACATACATACTTAATCGACGTCAATGCAAGTTGACATTATACCCTACGAGGCCGCGGAACGCCAACAGGCGCTGGCTGTGGAAGCCTGGCAAGGCAATCGCTTTATGCTTCCCCTCTTATTTTCTCTTTTCTCTCCTGCTCCTCTTCTTCTCCTCTTCTCCTCAACGCGCAGTCCTATCTGCCCCGTCCGTGACTCAACTGGCGATCTTGCTGACGGCTGGGGGTGATAGTATGCCTCTTTGCGCCTGGCCGTCGCAGCCTTGGAGTCACCGCACTCTCCACTTGCACTGACACGCATTGATAGCTGTTGCTTCTTCTTTCTCGTCCTTCTTTTTCTTCATGCGCGGTCTACCTCACCTGAGCCTCTCTCTGCGGCGCATCTCTCACTTTTCATTGAAGAGTTTACACAAAGGTGCACATCGACTGCAATTCAACACACTAAACACACAAGTGCAAGAACAGAGACCCGTCTGTCAGGCAGTTCCGTAAACCTAAACCCCATGCTGCAGAGCACAAAGGTCGTGGCTGCGTGTCGCTGCCTTGCGCCTCCACGTCTGCCTGGACATTGGCCAACCACATCGCCGGCTTATGTATCGACGAATGCGAGCAAAACAGGGCGTAGCAGATTGAGTGTTTTTCTTCTTCCTTTTCTTTTAGCAAGTGCACGTTGGAAGTGTACTATGTTCACAGTTGATTAAAATGCTGCCGTCGATTGAATGGGGGCTGCTCGACTCACGGCCTGATTGATCAATGGGCTTGGGAAGCGAGTCAGACGCGGATTAGGGCATCATATGGCACATTTCCTGGGATACTTAAGCCAGCCCGTGTGATGCAGCCGCTGTTCTTGTTTACGCACTCTGACAACTGCAACTCGGATACTCTGATACGTTCTACTCCTCTCTGATCCCTAAGACGCCCACGTAGTGCAGACACGATGCAGAGAGTTGCCGAGATGCAGATAGATACATATGCAGACAGCAGTAGATATTGCCCCGACGACCTATCGCAGCCAGTATCTGGCGGTGTTTGCCAGCCAGCAGTCGCATGGACACTCCATGTTCAAGTCAAGGGTCAATAGAGGAGGAGCTGAAAACAAGGCAGCCATATGGAAGACTGCCGGTGCCCAGCTAGCAGATGGCGTGCATGCGAGAAGATGCCGAATTAGGTAGACACAGAACCAGCATACCCGTTGCTTCACTTGGTGATGATTGATCATACGGATGCTTGGCAATGATAATGACAGACATGTGAAGGGACTCGAGGAGGAGGAGGACGACGAGGGCTTTCTTCAGACAACGCCGCTAATTACGTATTTATCCTAGCCAAGGATAAGTGCAGAGGTTGGATTTACCACACTTTCTCCAGAATATCGACACTCTCATCGTCGATGGCAGCAGCAGGATGCGCCGTGATAAGCATATTATGTCATGCTGGACGGTATGGTGTTTGGGCCAATCAGCGCCCGCGACTGTGGCGTGAGCAGCTGTTTGTGAGCCAGTGCCTTGCGCGAGAATTGCAAGAATCGGCACTGTGCAGTTTACCCACTGAGAACAAGATCGGCCGCTGAGCATGTCATGCGTGTACATTGTAGAGCTGCTCTTTTAACCTCTTCTACCTCTTTTACCTCTTTTACCTCTTTTACCTCTTTTACCTCTTTTACCTCTTTTCCCTCTTTTCCCTCTTTTACCTCTTTCACCTCTTTTACCCTTTAAACCTCTAGACATCTAATCCTCTATTGGCACTTGACTTAACCCTGTCTCCCCATTGTACCATCTTATTTCATCTCCTGCTTATCCTACACACCACTTGCGCACTGAACAGAGTAGGCCACCGCTAGATACAGTGCGCATACTGCCCATTCTCCCAGCACGGAACAGTGGGTCTTCTCCTCTTTTCGTCTTATGTCGCCTATGATCACCCCTGTCGCTGCTTGCCGTACATACATAGTAGTGGTACCGTGCGGAGTATTACAGTAGTGAGTGGGATGCTCGATACTGTGACACCTGCAGCCCGTCGTAGGTTCCCCGGCTGCCTGGGCCATTGACAATAACATGCAAGTGCGGCTACAGCGAGCGAAAGCAAGAAAGGCAACAGCGCCGCAAAAAAAGCAGAAAGGGAAGGAGCAATCGTCCTTTTCTCGGTAGACGGTAGACGTCTCTATATAGTACTATCGTAGATTCCCACGATATTCCCCTTTTTGCCCTTTCTCTGCCTTTTTGTGGCTTCACTTTTGGAACCCCTCAATCCTGATCCGTCGTCCGTCATCTCCCATCGCGCCCTTCCTACACTACATACATCATTATTCCATCCTTTTTACACTCGCGGTATTCTTAGTCTATCAGCTATCAACTGGCAGCACTAAAGCTAAGATATGGGGTATTTTGTATCAGCGGGCCAGCCATTGAACAAGGTGCCCACTCCCAACAGCACAGTCCAGGCCTGGTTTGCCCCGATTGTGGCCGCTAGCTCCAGCGCTCCAGCGCCCTGACGTCTCTCCATATCTCCTATCGCTGCTATCGGCTGGCTGTTAGTATCTCCTCTGTATCTTCTTCATCCCCTCGTCACACGACGCCCTTTCATCGAGTCCCGACGACAGCCCGCGCTCGACATAGACCAGATAAGGGCTATCCAGACGGCGAGAAATAGCAGGAGAGACCCAACTTGCGCGGCTCGTGACCATCAGATGCCCAGAATCGGCCGCCGAGAACCAACGAAACAAGTCAAAACGACATATCAGTATCCAATCCGACCTGCGGCTACAACGATATCCAAGCCGCAAGACAGCCGCCGAGACAGGGCGTCACTATAGGGTACGGCGTACAGCGCACAAAGCACAGGGCACACCGAACGCAGCACGCAGCACGCAGCACGCAGCACACAGAACCAGACTCCCTGTAGAACAGAACAGGCTTTACATCGGTATCGGCCGGCAAACCGCCTCTGAGCAGACACCGTCTACAAACGGCACATCGACATCTGTACAGTGTACAGCCGGCACTTTGCAGCCAGCGCAAACGTTGTCTCTACTACTGTATGTATGCATGCCTTCTCTACCCACTCGTGCCCGGCGCTCTTCATATTTCATGCCATCCACGCCAGCCGTCCGCCAGCAGCTGCAGTGGCCACCTGCATAAGGTTGTAGCCGCTTGCATACGGCAGCCCAAGGGCCAAGGGGTCACAGCAACGCTGGTCATAATAACAGAGTCTGGGACTTTTAAAGATCAAAATCGCGATATCAAGATATTCAAGACATTCACAAGACTAATCGCACAAGTCGAGGCTTGATTACATCAGCTAACCACCGAAGCTAGCTGCGCTCCTTCCTCCTCAAGACGACATCCCTCCCTGTAACAAAGGCGACCAGCAACAGCAACTGCAATAAGGCGGACCCACGAGCTTGCATAAACGCCCACCAACAAAGACAAGCCAAACAGCCAAAGTCGAATCGAATTCGCCTCCGCAAGTCAGACACACACCACACACTACACACTGCACGCACTGCACACTGCAACACTCGTACAGAATCGCTGCCATCGCCCAGGCCGCATCTCAGTCACACTCTCCTCATCGCACGCCTCCGCCCACACCTCACCGCAGCCCAGCCCAGCACAACCGTAACCGCAACACACAACCGCCAGCCCTCTACTGTCTACCACGCAGCTGCAGGCCTCTCCATCCACCTACACAGCCTCTACACTCTGCTCAAAGCCTGGACCTCGACCCTCGTGCTTAGATGTAGCCTCGCTGTACTCACTCTACGCCTCACCCCCTCCGTCGGCTTCTTTTCATCTCACCCCCCCCCCCCCCCCCCCAAAGTACACCAAGTACACGGGGCGGGCAGCCCAGCCGACGCCGAAGCAAAGCAGCAGCAGCAGCAGCGGCGGCAGAAAACAGCAAACAGCAAACAGCAAACGGGTTGCATACGTACTTGAACTACACCAAACACCAAGCAGCAGAGTACATGCACGCACAATAGCTCCTGCAGCTCTTACATAACAAAGATCGGCGCCCACAACCAACGCCCAGACTCCAGCTGCATCTCCAACAACCACTCCCGGCCTTGGAGTCCCTTGTCTTTGACGTCTTCCCAGACGGCCATCGACTTCTCTCTTTCCATCCTCTCATTCCCCATCTACTGCACAAGTGACCATCTACTACACACCTCTGCAAACATGCATCAACAGTCCCGGCATCCCCCTCGGGGTGCCTATTCTGCTGCCTCCGCTCCACAGACAAATCCCACACGCACAAACAACCCCAGAGATACAAGAGATCAACGAGACACACGAGATACACGAGACACACGAGACGCCGGCCTGCCCACCCGCTCACGCGCATCCTCCGAACATACTCCTGCCGGGCCGTCACTCGACGCCGGTGGTGATGCCGCATCGACCGCCTCCAGTGGCCTTGGCGGCTCGGCATCCATTGTCGGCGGCCCTACGAAAGACTCCATCAAGAAACTCGACCAAATAATACAAAACTTTTACCTCAAAGCTGCCGTTCTCGTCGTCCAGTCTCGAATTCCTGTCACGCCATCGGGCAGCAGCCGCGGCCGTAAAACAAACAAATGGGTAAGCCAACATATCGTCGACATCGACATCTTTTCAGCACATCTTCCAGCATACGTCATAGACTCTTGACTAACATTCTAGTTCCAAATCGAAACCGACGACATTGACGACTTCAGAGACGAGCTCAAGATATGGAAAACCTGCGGCGGCTTTGACCATCGCCCGCCGCCAATGATCATCGAAACCTACCTCGACGCCTCACGCCTCACTACCGGCCAGGCCCTTGTCGTCATCGACGAGAACGGCAAGCGCTGGGATGCCCTCGAGGCCCTCAACTCCAACGACATGTCTGCCAGCGGCAGCGGCAGCAGCAGCAGCGGCCGGTCCGACAACAATAAGATCCGCACACGGTCGACCGAGATCATCCTTGAGCGCTGGAAGGTCGAGCTGCGCTGCATCCCCAGTCTGTTAAAAACGACCGCCGGTGGCGCCGGCAGCGGAACTGACACCCCAGGCGGCGGGCCCGGTGAAAAGGAAAAGGCCAGGCCCAGCGAGGGCGGAAGCAGTACCAGCAGTGTCGAATACGAGATTGATGACTTTGGCCCCGTCCTGCCCACCATCTACAAGCGCAGCATCGTCTTCTTCCGCTCGCTCTTTGTCACCACAAACGTCCTGCCGGCGTACCGCTTTTCGCGCCAAGTTACGACAAAGAACGTCCACCCCGCGCTGAAAGTCCGCTGCCGTATTATAACGGGTGCCGAGGCCGAAGCCCGCATCAACGCCCGCGGCTTCGATAACCTAAGACAGCCTCTACTTTTTGACGGCGCCCGCGAGCCCGTCACCGACTACATGTTTGGCGATCTCGAGGTTCCTATTGGTCGCTTCTCTGCCTCGGTGACGTACCGCAACGACTGCAGCTTCCGTGTCGATGATTCGGAGTCGCTTCTCAGCTCCCGCTTCATGGGCATCGACGAAAACTACTTCCGCCCCTCCATTCCGCAGGCCCAGCGGCCCGACAACACGTACCTCTCCAGCCAGCGTCACGCGCAGCAGCAGGGCAGCCAGCAGCACCGCCGGCAAACATCTGCCACCGAAGCCCCAGTCGGCTCACTTCCATCACACCACCGCCACGCACGCAATATTGCCGAGCCATCGTACCGGCCCCAGCCTCAGCAGACCTATGGTAGTCTGTCTACATTCCACGGCCCAGACGCCCTGGCCACAAGCCCGATCTCTGCTCTCAAAGCCGTGCGTCCGATTGGGTCCGATACGAGCTCGCCTACAGACTCTATCCAGCCGTCAAGCATGGAGCAGCGGCCTCAGATCGACCCACCTAACTCGTTGCCCATAACCGCCGGCCGGCATACCGGCATGTCGCCGTCGTCGTCTTCAATCGCAGCTCGGCCGACTCTGCGCAATCTGGACGGCATCGGCCGTCGGCCATCCGTGTCCTTCCAGCCGTTCAAGGCCGGGTCGCTGTCGAGCTCGCCTCGGGTGCACGATGACATGCAAATACCCTCGTCGCCCCTATCTGGGTCGCGGCCAACATCTGGCTTGAGTGCACTGGCCCAGGCTAGAAACCGCAACTCACTCACAGCCGGAATGGCAGCATCGTTGCGTGGTGCCCCGATGCCATCGACGTCTGTAGGCAGTACTGCCACTGCTGCAATCAACATGGACCTGGGCCCGAATTCGTCGCCCCGGCTCGGTGGCGGCGGCGGTGGCGGCGGTGGTGGTGGTGGCAGCCGGTACAGCAGCAGTTTCACGCACCGTCGTGGCCGGTCATCGTTTGGCGGTACCAGCCGCAACGAAGATGAGCAAGGCAGCAGCGGCAAGCAGAGCCTTTCGTCATCCATGGCCCAGCCCGGGTCTGGTCTGCTTGCCGAGGCCGGCGGTGTTGCCAGCTCCGGGTCGTTCCAGACTGACGACGATAACATTTCCGAGTTTCTGAAAACTCTTGAGAGCAAAAAGACGCTCCAGAGTTTCGAGGTCAGCAGCAAGCGTGGCGATTCGGCCCGCCGCACTGCTGCACAGCTATCGCGTTTCCAGATGATGCGCGACTCGAACGCAGCTTTGACTGATTCCATGAATGCATCGACATCACCGTCGCCGTCGCAGCAGCTGCCAAGATCGAGCGGGCAGCTTCCGGCGCTCCCCGCCACGTCGGCGTCTTTCTCCCCGTCATCAAATTCGCCCATCAAGTCGCCGCATACGCCGCATACGCCGCACACGCCTGCTGTGCCATCACGCCTGAGTGAGAACGCCATCATTGACTACCAAGGATCGGCTCACGCGCGCACTCGGTCGGGCGGTTCGCGTGCCGTTGTCGAAGACGCCGCGGCCAAGGACGACAGAACCCACGGCACGACGGCAATCGATATCCCATTATCTCCCCGTCTCCTGCAGCCTGGTGGTGGCGGCCGGCGGTCCAGCTCCGCCGTGCAGAAGACGCGCACTCATCTCGACGACGATTCAGCCGAGCTGGCTGCCTTTGGAACTACCGGAGCGACCCAGCGCAGCCTCAGTGCTGGTGCGGACGACCGCGAGCCGCCCTCTCCCGGTGCCCTGTTCCGTCTCGAGGCGCCCGAGACCAGCAGCGGCAGTGTGTCTGCCGGGGGGTCTGTTGCCGCTGCTTCAGCTCTAGGCACTCCGGGCGCTCTCAAGGCTGCGGCTGCCGGTATCCTGCGGCCATCGAGCGGCGGTGCTTTGCCGCGGTCTTCTGCCGGCTTAGGGGATGACACAAAGCTGGCGGACACTGCCCGCGTTGGCTCCCTGCCGCCCAATGCTCTTGCGGCGACATCAGCCGCTCTCCGCGCCAGCGCCAATATCGGCACTATCAGCTCCAGCGCCCTCGTCGGCTCGACGCAGCGCAAGCGCTATACTGGCCGCCAGCACTCTGTCACGTCGCCTCTCTCGCCGCAGCCGCCGCAGCCTCAAAAGCCTACTACTAATGAAAACATTGCTACACCGCCGCAAATGTCCCGTGGCAGCTTCTCGGGCTCGTTCCTGGGCCGCTATAGCGGTTCCGGCCGGGGCGGCAGCGGTGCAGGCAGTCTGACGGGCGGAGGCAGTGCTGGTCCCGGTGCCAGTGGCGACGACGACGATTTGCTGTTTGACCTGTCCGAAATTGGACGGCGCAGCATCGACGAGCCACGCGGCAGTAGCGGTGGCGGTGGCCACTGGCGGCCGCAGTAGGCCATCGTTGATGTTCTTTGATGCGCTACTATTTATCATCTCCCCTCACATACTCTGCATTCTTCTTTTTACGTCTGGTTCCTACGGGGCTGTTTTCTCTATTTTTCATTTTCTGTTATGTTTGTTGGCTTTGTTTTTCAACGCTTGCTACGTTTTCATGGGACCTTTATATCGTCTCCTTCTACATTATATTCACGATGTTTGCATGCCTGTTTAAACATCTCGACGGCGTTCTTGATTATGTTAAATCTACTTTCTATTTCCCACCTCCTACTTTGCTGTCTTGTTCTCTGGCACGTCTCCAGTTTTGACTTTTATGCCCGTTCATTAAGATTTCATACTTGTTCCTGTCGCGCATCTGCATGGTATCTCTTGTGCATCTATCTGCCGATTGGAACGATATAGATCTCGTCACCTTCCCGAGGATTGTTTACCAACCCGGGAAAGACGGTATAGTTTTACTCTTCTCTTCTCTTTCTCTCTATTTCCTTCTTTACTCTTCTCATCAGTGCAGGCGTTTGGGCATTTACTGGCAATCTGCTTCTGGCTTGTTGGCCGGCGTGGCCTCGCTGTCTTATTCCCAACTCTTCTTTTGTCTTCAGTTATCAAGTTTCTTACCAGGCCGATGGCAAGTGTATATAATCTATGCAAATGAAGAATGGTTTACTATTTTACTATTCATTTATTATTATCCTGATTTTTAACGATGTATTCTTTTCTCTAAATACTAGAATAACATTATTCTCGGTATTATCTAAGAGACTTGTAATCCACATACAGAAACTAAAAATATGCAAAATATAAATTTCTCTTGTTTTCTCTTGCCTCGACTTGAAATCTTTTAATAGTCACTTGCCAGTCGAGTTATTCCAGAACTCTTTTAGCACAAAAGCATTTCTGCCCCAGGCTGAGCTACGTAATCAGTCGCGCTAAAGCTAAAGGCAGCACTCAAAAAAGACAGGGCCCGGCGCACAACGTCATACGCCAGAATAAGTCTTAGCATGTATCTTACCGAGTAAACGTTGCTGAAAATAGTATCACCTGCCAGCCACATGTTGCGGAAGCTGCTGTTGTCAAGAACTAGGAATGATGGCTTGACGCTTTTATATGGTTGAGTGCGGGTTGAGTCGAGGGTTGATTATATAATCAACGACTATATGCAATTATATAATCAGTTATCTCATCATCCGATCGCAGCTTCCTGTTTTGATACTCTCTTGATGCGTGATATGCTCTTTCCCGAGCTGAACAATTGCACTGAATTGCAGCATCTCAAACAACACTTTTAGACGGGCTGGCCCCACCGAACCTATCTGTCCCGCCGCACTGCCCCAGTATTTATCGGGGTTGTAGGCTGTTTTCTAGCTCTGCCTACCCACTACCCAGTACGGAGTAGGTCAGGCTATTGTACAGAGTACGGTTATGTGCTGCCTGCCATGCGTCGTAACAACGGGGCTCGCCTCTTGCCTCCTCCGGCTCTGCCCCCCCCCTTCTGAGTCCCTCCTTCTATTCTTGTTCGCTCGTTCCCTGTCTCTTCCACCAAGGCAAGGAAGGCCCACGCCCGCACCCGCACAGCCCTGTCATTATCGCTATAGTACATACTTATTATTCATCCTCCCCCGACGACCGCCTTCTCTTTCTTCTCTCGTCCTTTTGCCGTTTTGAACTTGCTTTTGCCTCGTTCTCCCATTGCTCATCTTCCCACTACCTTTATTCCCCAGGCGACAAGGCGACAAGTGAAACCGCCTTTCAATCCGCAACGCCATCGTTGTCTCCTCTGACTGCTGTCCGGCATCGCATATCGTGACCCATCTGCAACGGCTGCCTGATTGGTAGCCTCCGACCTCATCCTCCAGCCTCATCCTCCGATTCTCGATTCTCGATCTTCAATCTTCCACCCATCCCCGCAACAAAACTTGACCTCTCACACCATGTTTCGTGCTGCTGCTCCCGGCCCCTTTGACGAGGCCGTCGGCAAGGCCACGGACGAAAACGCCACCTCTGAGGACTGGGCCGCCATCCTCGAGGTGTGCGACCGCGTGTCCAGCGATGCCACCAATGGACCCAAGGACGCCGTGCAGAGCCTCATCAAGCGTCTCGCCCACCGCAACGCAAATGTCCAGCTCTACACGCTGGAGCTCGCCAACGCCCTCAGCCAAAATTGCGGCACTCCGCTGCACCGCGAACTGTCCTCGCGCGCCTTTACCGACGCCTTGCTCAAGCTCGCCAATGACCGCAACACCCACAACCTCGTGCGCCTCAAGATCCTCGAGCGCATGAAGGACTGGGCTGAGATGTTCAAGAGCAACACCGACCTCGGCATCATGCAGGACGCCTACAACCGCCTGCAGCAGTCGCAGCCCCAGCTACAGCTGGCACCGCCCTCGGCACCCCAGAAGAACAGCCTGACCGAGCAGGATCGCCAGCGTGAGGAGGAGGACCTGCAGCGCGCACTTCAGCTGTCGCTTGAAGATGAGAGCGGCAAGCGGATGGCAGCGCCGGGTGGTTCGTCGTCTGCAGCAGCATCTGCGGGCCCGTCAGGAAGTGCACCTGCCGTCCAGGCCGGCACCTCATCAGCCTACGGCGCCCCTGGTGGTGGTGCTGGCGGCCCGCCCTCGGAAGCACCTACACCCGCCCCGCAAGGCACCACAGCTGCGACAGTGTCGCGCGTGCGCGCGCTGTTTGACTTTGCTGCGTCGGAGCCCGACGAGCTCGACTTTAAAAAGGGCGACGTCATTGCCGTGCTCGAGTCGGTGTACCGTGACTGGTGGCGCGGCTCGCTCAAGGGTCGCACGGGCATCTTCCCGCTCAACTATGTCGAGATCCTGGCCGACCCGACACCAGACGAGCTGCAGCGCGAGGCCATGATGGAGTCTGAGGTGTTTGCCGAGATCAAGAACGTCGAGAAGCTTCTGACGCTGCTGAGTGCATCTAACACGTCACCCCGGGAAGAGGACACTGACGAGATCTCTGTGAGTAGCCGGTTTTCCGAGTTGCTCCGAGTTACATTAAAAAAATCTATGCTAACAGAATAGAAACTATACCACCAGACACTGGCGATCCGCCCCAAGCTCATCAAGCTGATCGAGAAATACTCCCAGAAGAAGGGTGAGTTCAACAACCCTGTCTGCATTTGAGTTTCATCTCTGTATCCCCGCTAACTCTATGACTTTAGACGACTTTACACAGCTCAATGAGAAGTTCATCAAGGCCCGCCGCGACTACGAGGCCCTGCTCGAGTCGTCCATGTCCCACCCGCCACAGCCCAACTATCAGCAATACGCTATGCACCCTCAACAGCAACAACCGCCTCTGCAACAACAGCAGCAACAGCAGCAGCAGATGCCTCCCCAAGGATATCCCGGCCCTGGTGGCCCTGGTGGCCCTGGTGGTCCTGGTGGCCCTGGCGGTCCTGTTCCCAGCCAAGTCCACGCCGGCTACCAGGCACCAGGACTAGCCCAACAGCCCGACAGATATTACACTCCCGGGCCACAGCAACGTCAGGGTCAGTCTTTATACCAATTGTAAAATAGATATTGCGAGCCAAGATGCAAGCTGAGAACCGCGATGGACAATAAGGTCTCCTCGAATATGTATTTTATCAAGCGATATCAGGCATACCAAGCATTTCCTTGATACCCTTGCCTGCCTCTCTTTTACTTTTCTGTTTTCTTATATCCCAATATACTTTGTTATTTTCTTATTTCACTGTCCCTCTTCGCTTGTTGACTTGGCCGTATATATCCCTGCATTTTACCCCTACCTGGAGATACATATTAACAGAGCGCAGACCCCTACCCGCACTCGCCATCACCTAACCAGAACCGCCGCAACACGATGAACCCGGCTCCGTTTTACCTTGCCAATGCCGAGATCCCTTCTCCACAGCAGCAGCAGCAGCCGCCGCAACATTTCCACCAGCAAGTCCAACAGCCTCAACAGCCTCAGCAGCCTCAACAACAACCCCCCGCCGCCTTCTCACTCGCCAATAGCCAGCCTCCCCAGCAGCACCAGCAGCACCAGCAGCAACACCCTGCGGCCCTGCAGCACCAGCAGCAGCACCCCGGCCAGAGGATCCCATCGGGTAGCGGCCCTAGCGCTGTGATCAGAAAGCCGTCGCCTCTTCAGACAAACCTCCCTCTGCAGGGTGCGGCTGCTCACGGCAGACTCAGCCCCAACCCCAACGTGATCAACAACCAGACGTACCTCCCTTATAACCCTCACAATACCCACAGCCATTCCGTGTCCAGCCCAAGTGGAGGATACAGCAACCACCCGCAAGAGCTGTCGACGTCGGCCTATGATAGTCCTATTGCCCAGCAGCAGCAACCTCCTTACCAGCAGGTACCGCCGCAGCCTCAGCCTCAACAGCCCCAGCAGATTCAGCAGACCCAGCAGACCCAGCAACCGCAGCAGCTCCAGCAGCCCCAGCCCCAGCAGCAGCATCAGCAACAGCCCGAGCCCCAGCACCAGCAGCAACAGGCACCGCCGCAGCCGCCTGTAGGCTCTTACTCTGGCGGCGGCTACTCTCCCGAAAACGACTATGCATCGCCCGTGACAAGTGCCGCTGTTCCTGCTTCTACTTCTGCCCCTGCGCCCTACGCGGGATACCCGAATGTGCTGCCGCTCAACATTGCGTCGCATGCGCAAGCCTCGTCTGCTCCCCAGACACAAGCGCCCCCGGCACCGCAGCAAGCACCCCCGCCACTGCCGCTGCAGCAGGCACCTCCTATCCCCCAGCCTCAGACTGGCTCTTCGCCACCGCCGCCATCCTATGCCGGATCGCCACCGCCGGCCTCGCTCACCGTCGGCAGTCCCCCGCTTGGATCGAACCCGCAGGGTGGCTTCTATGATGCGCGCCACAACCTCCCCAGCCGGGCCAGCGCCAGCGGTGCATCAGCACCTTCACCATCGTCAGAAACGCCCGCACCTTTAGCCCCGTCTGCGCCCACACCAGTGAGCGCCGCCGGATCGCCGTCGCCGCCTGCCCAGTTCCAGCAGCAGCAGCAGTACCGGCCGTACGTGCCGCCATCTGACAACACCAACCAGCAAGGTGCAGTCGATGACTACTACCGCCAGACCGGCCGTGTCGGCTACTAGGTTGATGTTAGTGAGGATGATTAAATGTGCCTCTTTTATTTGTCTTTTATTTGATTTCTCGTTTTGCAACTATGTGGGCGGTCTTCTGTATATTTTTGCATTTATCCTTAGTAACCATACCTGGTATTTTACATCTATTACTGTGATTGTCATTGATTGTTGAATAGAATGCCGAACTCTGCATAATTGGTGGTGACTCAGCAGAGCCAGGTCAATGGGTATTACAGAGTAGATCTGCCACGGACATCTTGACTCGAGCGCATCGCTCCTTCCGGTTTACAATGTTATACTTCTTCGGTGGCTCAGGCCTGCTGTGTCACTATGACGTCGAGCAGGGACGCCGGCGCTAGAGCCCCCAGAGAACGCGACAGAACAACTCGGCATATAAAATTTCATGGCGAATAAACTGGCACCAGGACTTGTTCAAATGCATCAAAACTTTTGCTATTCACTTGAAGATTGAGAAGAGTGCTGGTGTATCACAAGCAAGTTAGAGAAAATCCGTCGCGCCTGCCGTATCATTGGCCAGTCCCCACCTTCCCTTGCACTGCACCTTACACTGTTGGCAGCTCCACCTCCACCTTCTAATCCTGGCCACTTCCATTAGCAGCAGCGACCGTTGCTGTGGTTATGAAGCAGGCTGAGCTATTCCCAATCTGAGCAAACATTCTACAAGCTCCAGAGGGCCCAACGCCCAAGTCAATACGGCGATGCGACAGTTGTTGGACCCTGATACCACGATATATGGTCTATTAATTTATATCTGATTGACGAATTTTGATGTCGAAACAGACTTTTGCCTATTAAACATTCACATTCCGACGGCTTTCGAAACAAGTCACACCGCTTCAACCCTTACCAAAGCTGGATAGCCTCACTTTCGACCTTTCGACCTTTCGACCCTTTGGCATTCCAACATTCTAGACTGCATTCCTCAGACTTGTCTCGAGACACCGAGATAATGCACATATCACGAGCACTGCTCGGCTTGCCGACATCACTGCTGGTGCTCACGCTGGCCCAGCAGGCACACGCAGACGAAAATGAAGAACGGGCTCAGCAACCACAGATCATCCCGCTGGCCATTCGCAAAATGAGCCTGGATGAGGGCGAGAAGTTCTACCCGGAAGACTACTACGGTTTTGAGATCTACGACAACGAGGAGACGAGCGATACGCAGAGAAGGCGCAGTGCGAGGCGAGCCGACACGACCGACAGCTTCGGGCGGTCCCTGGGCTCGCTATTCTCGTTTGGCCGGCGAGCACCATCTATCTCCATGGCACCATCAATACGGAGGGAGGCAGAAGAGACGGCCGAGTTCAAGAATGAGAAAGAAAAGGAGACAAATGCGACCATGTCTAGTGACATCCTGCCGCAAGCATACCTGCCGCCCTTTTCTGTGCACCAGGGCTACGAAGACGAAGAAGACCACCTCAAAAGAAGACATGATGATGGCGCGGGCATTGCCCACGAGCTGTACCGGCGTGCGTCAGAAGCCCTTGCCAGCCTGCAGCGCCGCCAGTGGTCCTGTCCTTCGGGCACGGCCAGTTGCAGCGATATTGGGTACCCATACAGCTGCTGTTCGACAGGCGAGACGTGCTATGCCATTACGGACACGGGACTGGGCCCGGTTGGCTGCTGTCCCAGCGGATCGACGTGTGGCGGTGCAGTGACGAGCTGCTCGTCGAGCACGACGGCATGCCCCTCAAGCCTGGGTGGTGGCTGCTGTATTGAGGACTATGAGTGCGCAGGTATCGGCTGTGTCAAGGCTGGCAGCTCCTCTACCACAACCATTGCACGCACTTCGACAACGTTATCAACATCCTCATCGACAACGTTCACGTCGACAACATCGACGACAACAACTTCTTCAACACAGTCGACCGTCACGTCAAGCACAACCAATGCCGACAGCAGCGGCGTGGCGCCCGTCAAGCCAACTGCAACCGCAGCTGACTCGGGCCTGCCGGCAGGCTACTGTCCGACGGGCTACTATGCCTGCTTGGCCGTAGCGGGTGGCGGATGCTGCCAGACGGGGCGGGACTGCCAGACGACCAGCTGTGCACCCGTGACGTCAACAACCATTGTCAACACCAACGGCATCACTGTCGTGGTGCCAGAGTCGGCGGCAGCGGCGGCGACATCAGCGTCGTCGACATGTGCGTCTGGCTGGTTCATGTGCGGTGCTAGTGCTGGACCGGTGGCCGGCTGCTGTCCGAGTGGCTATGGCTGCGGCACGGCCAGCTGCACGATTACCAGTGCATCATCGACAGCCGAGGTACAAAAGGAGCTGCCTACCACCAGCAGCAGCGGGCAGCGGGTGGCTGTCTCCATGGGTGTCATACTGGGTATGGCCATTGCCGTTGTTGTGTGGTGATTTTGCATATTTCTCTCTTCCTGTTCCTGATAATCTTGATAATCTTGTTACATTTTGCTACATTTTGCGATAGAAGGCGTTTAGATCTACTACTTTACGATTAACCATGATGCTAATAATATCGGCTTTTGTTTTACTCTTGCGTTTTGTTGACTCTATTCTACTATCCAGTTATATCTTTGACATCGCCCGACGGCATGCCCGGCTCGGCTAAAATAATGGCCAACACGGTGCCTCCCTGCTGAGACCCAAAGTGATGTGGGCATTGTATATGTGGTGATTCTTGATTTGGTGGCAAAGCTGTAGATCTCATGTTTTCTTTATTATTGTCTTGATACACTGCAGACTGCATCTCTCGTCTACTCTGGCTAGATCTAGATATCGACGTTGCCGTATCGTATCCGCCATGTCGTCATCTCGTCATCTCGTCGTCGGCGTTCTCGTCGCTCGTGTGTCGTATCGTCATGCAACTCCAAGCCAAACCATCTGCCCGTTCAATCCTTCAAATCAACAGCCGTCAACACCCAACACCGTGCAATCCTCAATCCCAATCCCATTCACAGTCACAATCACAATCATTCAACAACGCCGCAAACAATCCCATTCGTGTTATACAATCGCAGTATAGAGCCGTCTTTCTTCTTCCTTTTTAGAGAGAGAGAGAAAAACTGTTTACTCGGGCATGTGCTTGAAAGGCTTCTCCAGGTGCTCCTGGCAGAAGGGCAGCTTGCCAACAGTCCAGATCTCGGTGTCCTGTTTTGTTAGTCTTGTTCAACATCTCCAGAGCGAAAAGGGTACATACAGGCTTCAGCGCCAGCTTGTGCTCGGTGGCCAGGGTGCCGGCCTTCATGGCAATGATGGGGGGAGCAGCCTCGGGGTCGTGGGCAATGGGCGAGCCGCAGTCGGAGCAGAAGATGCGGTGGACGGCCTTGCCGGAGGTGCCGACACCGGCCCAGCTCTTGGTAGGGCCGTTGATGGTGACCTTATCCTTGAGGGCCACAAAGACCAGGGCTATCAATTAGTTTTGGAATAAGACAATGAGAGAAAAAGAAAGCTAGATTAGGAGACGAGGAGGACCTACAATAGGTAGAGCCGGTCTGGCGCTGGCAGTCGTCGCAGTGGTCGTAGCCAGTCAGGAGGGGCGCATCCATGTCGATGGTGTACGTGACGGCTTTGCACAGACAGTGACCGGTGAAGACCATGATTGCGGTTTGTGGGTTGTAGTTTGGTTGAAAAGGTGGTAGTGGTAGTTAAAGTTGGAGTTGAGGTTGAGGTCGAGGTTGAGAGGAGATCGACGGGGCACGGAAGGGAAAGGGCAGGACGATGTACTTATAGGAAAGAGCCAGACGAGAGCTCCGTGTAGCTTCGATCTAGTTCTTTTTATTGATTTATTTTATTTTCACGTATTTCTTTAATCTTAAGTATATATTCTACTTTTATGGAGTAGTTCTTCCATGCCTCCATCCCGTGCACTCTGCGTAAATAGTAAGAGGTATATACACTCGGAAGACGCTCCACTTGAGAGTGAAGGAAAGAGCGCTCTTTCCTCACAGAAGTCACAGAGTGACGCAGCTTCCCCGTACTTGGCAGGGAGGGGTGTGCCATGCGATTCCTGCGATATGCGGAAGGTGCTGATAAGATAGCAGGACTGCTTTGTACAGAGCAGATAAAACCGAGCTATCAAGTGGTATCCTGCAGCAGCCCAGGTCGCCGCCAAAGAGGAGACCGATTGCAAAGTATCTGTGAACTTTCTATTCATCTACTACTCTGTACAGAGCACAGTATTAGTGCGGGTGCTGTCAGATAGACGTCATACTGGCACCCCCCTCCGTCGCTCTTTCTGTTTTCAGTAATCAACTGACAAATTGCCCCTGTGGGAAGGTGCGGCGTGCGGTGCGGTTAGTCTTAGTTAGTCTATCACTGTTGCATGGCGGCAAGCTACCCCTCCCTTTGTAGTAGAGAAACGAGACGAAGAGACAAATAGACGAAGAAACGAAGAAACATGATAAAGGAAACGAAACATGGAGCGACGATGCCCCGCCCGGAAGCAAAATGGGGAAGCTCTAGTACAGTAGGTACTTCCCGAGCTCCTTCCTTCTCTTGCATTTAGTACCAGACTGCACATCTTACGAACTACAAGACAACTGCGGAAGGTGCGACCGTGGTCACCGGACAGCGGACATGAGAAGGTGTAAGCTGTCGGCTTTATGGAGGTGGAAATCCTGCCGTGAGATCGCCCTACAGCGTGCAGCGTAGATGTAACGGCAGCAAGGTGACAACGGTAGTAGACGGCGGCTGTTTGGGGCCTATACTATTTGTCATTGCTGTAGCTTAGCTGCAGCTCTGTTTCACATCGACCACACGAGAGAGATCGGCTCGACAGCGAGCACAGATGCAGTGGGAGCATTGCAACAGAAGCAATGCGGTAGACGGGAGCTGCACCGGCTATCGCCGTTCTGTGTTGAGCAGAGTAAGCAGTCTATGGCGGGGTAAGGTAAAAGTAGTGCGGACACGCAGGCCGTGAGATGGGCGGTGATCATTTGAGTGAGACTAACGCAATGCATGTCATAGCTGTGCACAAGACGAGGGAGTATCGTACAATGTTTCAACCAGAATGGGCAAGGCACTTAGCATTCAAAGCAGTTGAAAGAATTGAATAACTGAATGATCAAATAATCAAATAAATAAACGTTGACCCCGTAGCCCAACCAACAAGAAGATCGTGGAAAAAATACCGGAAAAGTGAATTCCGAGCTGGTGCGGGTCTCGTCCGGTCCAACGGGCTACTACTATATGATACGGCAAAACGATGAGAAATCATCTGGCTAGTCGCCGTTAAAAATTAATAAGTTTAAAATACACAACGACTTTGAATATGAAGCTGTTGCAGCCTTGTGGCGTGCTGACCTAAGCCATCTCGGTGTTTGCTCGTGCTGAAGGCTGACGGTGCAGATGAGGAAGGAGGGTGACTGCCTCGACTGGTGTAGCTGCCGTATCGGGCATGCAGAACAAACCAGCGCTCAGCACGGCAAGGCTGGTCTGGCTGGTTTGATAGAACGCTGCATCACGGACCAAGTACAGTGAGATGGTGTAATGCTCGACCGCGTAGCTTTGTGATAGCCAAAAGCGTCCGTCTGTGGATAGAAGTATTTGGAATCCATGAATTTGGAATTCGGAGTGCGGGGCGGCAGCAGTGCGGCGGGTGAGGTGCATGCAGCATGTATATTTAGAGTTGCATGAGATACGCACTGTGGTGGTGCTGTAATTGTAGTAGTGCCAGAAGTAGTAGTAGCGGTAGTATGTACACAGTATTGGCTGATAACCGAATGATGACTAATATTGCATCGCGACTCGCAAAGCTGTTCCTTTTTCCCGGGATGTGCTCTTCCAAAGGGTGATATCAACTAGCATATGCCTCCGGATCCGACACCACTCTATTGCTACCCTGCGAGTGACTCTAGAACTTGGCCCGTTGCTGTCTACGTGCGGCTGCCACTCCTCACAGCCACCTGACAAGTACGGCCATAATGATTCCATCCAACTCCACCCAACAGACATCCCCAAAGGCCCGACTGGCTGAAGGATGTTGCAGATGCTGTGATACAAAGGAAGTACTGAAACAAAAAGCATGGCTATCAAGGGGTTTGCTGTGATGAATGCTTGTTTGTGTAGCGGCTTGGCTCGGGGTCCTCCCGCGGCCGGTGATCTGTCCACATCCCACGCGGCAGTTTTCAGATGATTTGCAGAGATAATTAAGATAATAAGATAATATGAGATAATCAGACATAAAATGAGATAATACGAGGAACTGATATATTGTTGGTTGGCGGAATTATAGCTACGCCCGCTAAAATAAAACAAGAGAAAGAAAGGACAGCCAAACAGGACCTGTGAATCATGCACACGGCAGGGCGCGGAGCCTCTCACAACCAAAGGAGAACGACCCGGGCTACTACCCAGGCTGCAGCTGCACGCACCACAAAAACCTGCGCCTGCAAGATAGCGACCATCCCGAGTGCAGTGCGGTCGGCAACAAACAGCTTCAGCACGGTCGACCTGTACGTCTTGTGCAGTGCGGCGTCACCCTCTGGAAGAGATAGAGACAATACGAAGCCGTCCATGGCCGATGGGCGGAAGCCGCGGACGTCAGACGACGTGAACGATGACGATGCAGCAGCGCTTTGATCTGTGCTGGGAGCATCGGCTGCAGGGGTCTCTAACCGCTCCGGGCGTCGCCGCAGCTTCTGGATGGCCGAGAACATGACAAAGTCAATGGGGCTGGCCACTTCCAAGGGGGGTGGTGGTGCAGCCCGCGCAAGCACCTGCTTGGCAAACACGGCCGCAGCCGACGGCGGCGATATCGATACCGTGCAGCTGTCTCGCAGCTCGCAGAACAGCGCCTCCACGTCGTGTGCATAGTGTACAAAGCGGGTATAGAACACGGGCGCCAGGACGCGAAACTCAATCTCCGTTGGAGCGTCGTCTTGTTGGGCGACAAGCTTGCTACTGCTGCTGTTTTCGTCCTTTACGCTCTTCTCACGCGAGTAAAAAGTCTCGGCGACGCCACCAACAATGCCACACGGAACGTATTTGACTGCCAGCGGCGGGCTGCTACCAGCAGTGCTATTTGACGTCTCGACAAGATGCCGCAGGTATTGCCGGAAGACTGCCTCGAGCTTCTGCTCTGTGTCGTCCGCAACCCGGCTCATGCTCCTCGCCAGCGGCTCAGGCCGGAACCATAGACGCAGCCGCTTGCTAAAGAACAATGTACCGGCCTGGCGCAAGATGCGTGGAAACGTCACAAAGCCCACCCAAAACCAGCTTGCTATGAACTTGGTCCGCTGCCAGACACTCATGGCCGCAGGGTCAAACGCATACGGGCGGGCATCGCCCGCACTGCGCTGCTCGGATGTCAAGGATGCCACAATCTTGCTGTGGTCTTGCGACGAGCGCAGCACCAGTGTCGCCGACAGAGGGCCCGTGCCTTGCATGCCGGGAGCCAGAGGGTCGTTGGCCAGCAGCTCGTACGATCCCTGACGCGAGTTGAACGGCGACACGTGGAATTCCTTGGGCCACTTTTGCTTGAATACCTTGGCCGTGCCGTCCCGCACCTTGTCATCGGCCGACATCTCGCGTGTCAAAAAGTACATGTGCCGCTCGCCAAAAGTGTTGTTGACCTCGAGGATCATTGCAGCCAGTGTCTTGTTGGCATCGTACAGGTACCAAAACGAGACGGGGTTGAAGTGGTAGCCGAGGAAGCGCGCGGCCGTAACGAGGTACGCATGCGGGTACACGGCCGGGTCGACGCAATGTGCTTCTCGCAAGTGGGCGTCCATCTTGCCGCGCAAGCCGAGGTGGCCGCTGCCGCGCTCGAGGTAGTCGCTGGCCTCGACATGGAACCAGCCTTTGCGCTGGTGGTGGGCACCCGAGGCGCCCGGGGCCGACATGGAGATCATGCCGCCGCCACTGACACCACTCCAGCCGACGGGGATGCCGACCACAAGGTACGAGTACACAAACGAGTGCTTCTCGGGAAACTTGCGGGTGTGCGTCGTGGTACACGGGAAGAGCATTGGCTTACCCGGTCCCGTCCAGGGTGCAGCGGGTGCAGCATCTGTGCCAGCCTTTGCAGCACGGCTAAACAGCACCCGGACGAGCAACACAGCAGAAAGAGCAAATGCAACGAATGCACCTATCGTCGGAACCGGTATATCGATAGACGAGATATAATTGGTTGCAGCGGCGAGGTGAGACGACAGCTGGGGCTGGGCTTGCAGGCCGAGGGCGCCAAGCAGCAGCAGGCCATCGACATGACTACCGAGCAGGGTCGAGTATGCGTGCAGGACACACGCAAGCGAGCCGGCCAGCGGCCATGGAAAGGAAGCAGCAAGATCAGCACCGGGGAACGACATTGCAAAAGGCCAACAAGACCAATAAAAAGAAAGCCAGACTGGCGAGAGGCTGTCTCGAACAAGTTTGGCTGAGAGCCGGGAAAAAGAATGGAAAGCCTGGAAAGGTCTCGGGTGGGCCTATTTGTAGCTCTGTGCCGTCCCGCTGCCGTAGCCGTAAAACACCCCGGAATATCCTTTAGAAAGATTCCAATACCGTCGAGTGTCGTTCAAGACCCTGGATTGTCGACTTCATTGGGGGCGGGCCGCATCCGGCTTCATGATGGTGTGTTTGGGGGTCCTGTTTGGGGTTCGTTGTTGCTGGCAATAGAGATACCAGAATATCAGGCTATATCATGTCTTCACTCGAGCAGGGCCGTGTGCACAGATCGCCATTTTCGTCCACCATCGAGCGGCCATTGGCGTGCCGGCGCCCCAAGCTTGAAACCGTTGCAATGATGCAGAACTACAGAACGAACCACTTACACTGTGGGGAGCTCCCAGTCGATTACTATTTGGGAAGGCGCCCACGGAATCGGCAATTTGTGTACCGATCTCTTATCACCTATCACCAATCTTTATCGCCCATGCTTGCCTCTTATCGGCCGCTCTTATCGGCTTCTCCTCTTAATTCCGGCGACAGAAGATGAAGACGAGTATTTATGGACCCTGTAAATTGCAGCCAATGAAACGCACTTACGGCTTAGCCACCCTCAGCCACCTTACAGCACCGATTGACTCAGCCGGAGGGTCTGTCCAGTCCATTCCTGACTCACTAGCCAGGCGCCCACAGGCACTGTCTCGCCCGCCAGACTCAGCACCGAAACATGCTGTATTACGCTGGAGCTATGCGCCTGTGACATTCCACCAGTTTCCACAAGCCCAGTTTTCTGGTTGCTCTGCACTGCTTTTGTGCCTTAGCCCACGCTTGCCCCACACAGACTTGCTCCTCTCTTGCTCTCGTGTGCTCGTCTTTTCATCAGCCCGCGTTTCGTCGTTTTGTCTTCGTCATCCTTCTTCTGTCTTCTGACATCATATAACCACCTCGACTATATCACGACACAGCTCTCCATCCCCAACCATCCCTAAGAAACATCCTATTCTCTATACCCCTTCAACCAACAACAAACCCCCCAACTACCGTCAAAATGTCTATGGACTGGGACCAGGTCACCAAGATCGGCAGCAAGAACCGCGGCGGCTCTGTCCAGCGCGAGACTGTTGTCCGCAGCCGTGCCCAGCTCAACGCCGCCCAGCGCTCCGGCGCCATCGTTGCCACCGAGAAGAAGTATGCTGCCGGCAACGCTGCCACCAGACCCGCTGTCGAGGGCCAGCACCTGACCAAGGTCGACCGTTCCGACGACATTGTCAAGGTCAAGCAGGTCGGCAAGGAGGTCGGTGCCATCATCTCCGACCGCCGCTCCAAGATGGAGCCCAAGATGTCACAAAAGGACCTGGCCGCCCGCTGCAACACAACACCCACCATCGTCGGCGCCATGGAGCGCGGTGAGGGCCAGCCCGACCAGAAGGTCCTGGGCGCCATTGAGCGTGTCCTCAACGTCAAGCTGCGGGGCAGCGACATTGGCAAGCCCAAGTTCGAGAAGAAGAAATAAGCAGAACGCATCATCTTTGCCGTTTCGACTACTCTTGTCTTCTTGCACCTAAATTAAATAGCGAAAAACAACTTTTTTTATCATCTTTTTATTACATCCTTTTTTCGCCTAGTCACAAATCATCCTCCCCCATCGCCTCTACGCTGCGAGACCATGGGCTGCGGCCTTGACATGGCCAAGCAGGCTGCACATTACACAGGCGCTTCAATGAGAAGAAAGTGGTAAATCGGCAGCATGCATGCCTGGGCCTTTTTTTGATTTTTGATTTCTTGTCATTTACGATTACACAATGAGCTGCTAAAAAAGCAGCCATGCAATACAAATATTTCCAAGAAATACCACAGTACAATGTGAACATGTTGTCCTCTGACAAGCAGAGATGTTACTGTCATGGGCTGAAAATACTTGTGTTTTATATTTTGATGTTTTGATTTGTAGAGCGCAATAAGCGCAATAGGTATCCTGATGCTGTGATATATCCGTTCCCAGGCCCAAGAACGAAAACGACAAAAGTTATGGACAGAAATAGAACATGGCTGGGACATGAAATGGGGAATGCAAGTAAATAAAAGAACAAGAAGAAACAGAGGCTCGCTATATGTGTATAAAAGCAGAATGCAAGAAAACCAACGCAAATGATGTAGACAGAACAGAAACATAACAAATCACGACAGCCGCTGCACGCGCTGCTGGATATCAGTCTTGCTCGGCACATGGTTGGCCATCATGATGACAATCTCACGTCCGCCCATGCTGACAATCTGGATCCACTCGGCACTGACCTCCTTGGCCAGCAGACGCACGCACGAGGCGGCCTCTTCGCGAGCAATGGGCAGCCGCACCAGCGAGTCTTTGATCTTGGTCACAATGGCCGCCATGCCAAAAGACACACGGTTGCTCTGGCGCAGAGAAGCGGCTGTGCACAGCATCGACAGAACCTCGGCAATGTCGCCAGCACGAGACAGCGCGGCACGGCGCTCGAGCTCTGCGGGCGTGGCCGCGGTCAGCTGGCCGGCCGCGGCAAGCTGGGTGCGCTGCATCTGGCGGTAGCGGATGCGGTCGAGCAGGTTCATGGGAGCCGGAGAAGCCTCAGCCACCGCAGCAGTGTCGACATCCATCGACTCCTGGGCGGGCTCGGGAATGGGCGCCTTGAGAAGAGCCTCTTCAGCCGCCTTTTGCTGCTTCCTCAGAGCAATGCCGTGCATCATCTCCTCCAGAGTCCGCTGGCCCTTGGCGCGCAGGACCGATGTCTGCAGCAGCGAGTTGGACTTGGTGGCCTTGGCCTTGGGCAGTGTCTCAATAAACTGCTTGACCTCGGCCGCGGTGGCAGTGGCCTGGGCGTGGGGAGCGTTTGCCCACAGCGCGCGCAGGTTGGTCTCAAAAGCCGTGTTGAGCTGGTCGGCTAGGGTACCCACGGCGGCAGAGTTGGAAAAGGCATCGGGATTGAGCTCAATGCAAATCTTGCCGCGTGTGTAGTCGGACAAGAAGAGCGAGTTGACAATGCTGTTGTCGTTGTTGCTGTCGCCACTCTTGGCCACACCCAGACACCGCTGGATATCCTCAAGTGTGACCTTGCGCTTACCCCAGGACTGGGCAACGGTCGGGCAGAACGCCCGGATATCAATAGGTGCACTCGGACCGTGGTGAGCATGGTGCACAGCCAGGGCCTTGGAAAAAGCAGAGTGAAGACGGACAAGCTCCGCTAGGTCAAAGGGGAGGCGAGCCGATGCGGAGTAGACAAAGTTCTTTGCCGGCTCGTTCTCGCTCTCAGACTCGCAGGGTGTCGTGGGCGCGGTGCTAGCAGGCCGGGGAGATGTCGAGGTGGAGCGAAGCCGGGCAAAAGACGACGCATATGAGCAAGGAGAGGAGGCGGAAAATGATGTGTTGATGTTCAGCTGGGCAATGAGATTGCCTGCAGCCTGGGATGGGGTATCGCTATCACTGTCGGCCGGGGGAACTGCTTGTGATAAGGAAGTGGTGGCCGACTTCTTCTCCGCCTTCTCGGCGGCGCGGGCAAGCAGCTCGGCCACAGATGTTGACGCCTGCTTAATCTTGCGGGCTCGCTTCGCAGGTGTAGGCTGTGCTGTAGAGGGAGAGGAAGGAGCTTCGGTATCGAGAGCATCAGCTGCCCGGCGTTTCCGTTGTGTAGATGGGGTGGTAGTTGATGTGATGGATGATGTGATGGATGTGGTCGATGTGGCAGCAGTAGGGGCAGCAGCTTTCTTCGTCTTTCTCGTCTTCTTTGTAGGAGTAGCAAGTTCTGTTGATGGCAGCTCTGGGACGGCGTCGATCTTGGTGGCGCTCTCCTCCTGCTGCTTCTCAACGAACAAGCGTGCGATGGCATCCAACCGGGCAGCTGAGGCGGGCGATGCTGTGCTGTCAGTGGTTGCCACTGCGGCCTTCTTGCCGGAGGAAGGAGCGACTCTCTTGGACACGCGGCCGAAGCTGTCAATGCGGGAGGTGGCAGTAGCCGAGGCCGTCGCAGTTGCCGCAGGGGCTCCACGCGACGTGCGAGTAGGGCGAGTCATGCTGGTGGTATGCTGAGAGATTGGGATCTCACGGGAAGGAACGAGTTGCAATTTTGGACAGGTGGTGTTGGAAGCCGGAACAGAGTAGGAAAGAACGATGAGCGTAGATGCCGAATGAGAGAGCGTGGGCAGAGCAGTAAAGAGCGAATGCGAAGTAGTAAAGGAAAGCGCGATGGGTAAACGAGAGAATGAAGAATAGCGAATGGAGAATGGAAAGAAAAGAGTAAGGAGCGACTGCGTGGGAATAGCAAGAAGAATGGAAACACAAGCACGAAAAGTATCGAAAAGAAAAGGCAGCTGGATGTTGAATAGTGAAAGAAGTATCATTTTCATAAAGATTGTATGGGACCGAGACTTTCCCTTGACTCCTGTCTTCACAGGGAGAGACATATAACTGGGGCGGGCAAGCACCCGGGGCAACTATTGGGACAGGGAGGGTTTTTCGTTTTACAGTGGAATTGAGGCCCGTGGGCTTGAGTGGGTCGGGATGCGGGACGCGCCCACGACGCGGTCAAGAGACGCGTTAATTGAGTGGAGACACGCGTGATTTGGCGTAAAGCGCGCTGGCAAACTCGCCTCCCGCCACATCCTTGACGACATTTCCACGACGACCCCTCCTCGTCTCGTCTCGAGAAAGATGCGTCTTTGGCATTTGACTGGTTCGCGGCGGGCGGCATTCCTGTGGAATTTCTAATCCGCAGTCTGTACTCTACGGGGTATCGCCCGAGTTGACCAACCCGTCTTGCTCGATTGTGTCCTTTATCGACACGACACCTTTGAATTTAAACTTTTATTTTAGCTGCCGAGACTGACACATCTCGTTGCTAATGTTTCCAGTATATAGTATGTAGTGAATTTTCTCATTATGTACTATGTAGGTAGATCGGCTACCAGGGCAAACGCCAGTACCTTGTAGTAATTATGTCCGGCCAAAGCACGCTAGTTTACACAGTCCAACATCAGATCAATCTCCAACGATTTACAAGCGGACAGGTGACAAGTGACATTAGTTCTCCAATCGTTTGGTGTGTTTACTTTCAACGGATTTCAGGGGCCTTGCTCTCAATATAAAATAAGACAAAAAATGAAACGACCTCAACTGATGAAATCCCATTCTTTGGCGTAGCCTCTTCTCGTCTCGATGGCAAGGCTGGCGATTATCACAAGTGCAATCCACCCACTAGCAAGAATGTAAAAATGTATACAACATACATACGTTTTGCAATAGTATTTCCAAGAAATAGCACATCGTGACATGTATCCTCGATATTGACAATCGTGAAGTCGGACCACAAAGCCTTGATCCAAAATGGAAAGAGCCGGCAGCCTAGCGGCCTTCTTACCGCCGGTGGGTCCCACGTGGATTTGTTCCTGGCGATTGGGAAGGTGCTATCGGCTTTTTTCAAGTGATTTGCCTCTTTTTGCCCAATATCTTCAGCCTTGCGCCACACCACAACGATATGCTTTGCTTTGCTTTTCCAGTTCTGTAACATCTCTCCTTATTTGAACTCCCACACACTATACTCATTCTACCAAATCATGGACATCCACGGCGTCATCCCGCCGGACCAGTTTCCGCCCATGCGCCAGCAGCCATCCTTTGCCAGGATCATGGCTTGTCTCAACAGTCTGCGCGCATCCAAGCCCCTCCAAAACGACGGCGAGAATGAAGCCGGCATGGAAGACGCCGACGACGATGACGACGTGTGGGACTGTGCAACTCCGCAAGACGAGATTGAGGCCAGCCTTGCTGCAAACGATCTCTATGTCCAGCGCTACGCCAATGCCATCTCGCGATACCTCAACAGCATCATCATGAGCGACCTGAGCTGGGTGCCGTCCGAAGACGACCGCGAATCCTTGTATACCGTTGCTAGCCGGCGCATTGCAGAGCGCTGTGGCCGCACTGCCATGGGAGACATTACGCGAAGGTGGCCTCTTGTTATTGACAACGGCAACGACGATGACGACGACAACATTGGAAATCGGGAAAAGGTCAACCTCATCATCAAAGAGCCTGCGCTCACAGGCGACAGCCTTGGCTTCAAGACTTGGGGAACATCCTACGCCATGGCCCAGATGCTGCCGGCGCTGATCAAGGCTCCCAGCCTGTGCCACCTGGAACAGCCTGTGCGGCAAGACGGCCTGCCTGTCCTCGAGCTGGGTGCTGGCACGGGCCTTCTGGGCCTTGCTGCAGCCCTCCTGTGGCGCGCAAATGTCGTACTCACCGACCTGGCCGCCATCACCCCCAACTTGGCATACAATGTCCAGCGCAATGCCAAGTCTATCGCGGCGCGGAACGCTGCCAGCGGTAGAGGTGCTGGCCATGCAAATGCCCGCGCCGGTGTGCTGCAATGGGGTGCCACGCGCGAAGAACACGATCCAGAAGCTGGCAACAACGTCATTGACCCAGACCTGTTCCCAGAAGACCACATGTTCCCACTCATCATCGTCGCGGACCCCATCTACGACGAGGAGCATCCGGCGCTGCTGGCCAGTGCCATTGATGCGAACTTGGCGCTGGAGACAATAGGAGCTCTCTCCCCTCGGGCGGTCGTAATGGTGCCCATGCGGGACAGAAAGACGGAACAGATGGCAGCCATGTTTGTTGCAGCCATGAAGGAACGGCAGCTCGTGCCCATAGACGAGGGTGGCATTGCCGGGCAGGACAGCGACTGGGCTGGGAAGAGCGTCGGGGCGGGCAGTGACTTCACGTGCTCCTGGTGGGTGTTCCATCGGCAGGTATGACGTGACCAAAAGCAAGCAATTAATGATAACGACACGAAATGAACTAGACAAGATCTCAGCATACAAGACACGACACAATAGAAGCCACGCCGACAAGGGTATATAAAGTTGTAACGCAAACAAAGCTTGGGATCGCTATAATGTATTAGAGGATAGATAAATGAATAAGAAAAGGCTGTTATGGTAGACATCGCTCAGTAAATATAAAAAAAGAAATGTAAAGTAGTGAGAAGGAAGTCCGAATTATGGCTATCATCATAGACAAAGGTTAATGCTATCAACCAGATGATATCATCCATCAATAGGGCAGACATAGTCCCGGTCGCGCACGCCGTGCTGCCGCCGGCGATGGTGGTGCAGCAACAGGCCCTGGCCGCCGAGTCCATTCGAGCCGCCCGGATTGCCGCCATTCTCGCTCGAAGTCGCCTGCGCCGCTTCCAGCGCATCCAGGCATGCTTGGTGATAGATGTGCCGGCATGCAAACAGCACGAGCGGGCCTAGTGCGGGCCCTGCAGGCGATCCCGGCGGCGGGGCATTGTTTCCATTGGCGCTTAGGCCGAACTCAATACCGAGTCCCCCGCCTCCTGCTTGGGCCGGCCGAGGCGAGGGTGTGCGCCGGCCTGCACTCAGAGCACGATCTGTGGGGGGCACAAGAGTATCTTTGCCTTTGCTGGTCGCCAAAAGACTGCTGCTGCTAGCTGACGATGCAAGCTGGCCTTGGCCTTGTCCCAGTCCAGGACTGTGGCTGCCGCTGCTTTCGCCTTCCTTGCCTTTGCCACGGTCCAGCACACCTCGGCTTGCTCCCAGTGCCATGCGCTTCTTTTCGCTGCGGCGCTCAGCATCGGCTGCTTGCTTCGTCTCCCAAGCCTCGTAGATACTGCCGCCTTGGCTTGGCTGGCCGCCAATCTGCCCTGGACCCTGCTGGACGACACCTGGTCCCCACACACGCCGGCCACAGGCTTCGCACGTCGACCCCTTGGCACGCCACCCGCGCTGCCGGAGCTCGACCGACTTTTGCACATTGACAAATAGGCTGCGCTCCAAAAGTCGGTTTGATAGCCGCAGAATTGACTCCTCGTACGCATAGGCCGCAAAGATGGATGCTAAGACCGAGCGAAGGTCCGCCAGATTAGGCGACGACACAGCCGCACGAGCCAGGAATGCCTTGAGAATGCGCAGAAACGACAGGTTGCTGCCAGCACCAGGCATAACACTGCTGTGTCTGCTGCCGTTCCTGCCACTGGAAAGGTTCGGCGTCGATGGAACAGCCGGAGCTGTCGAACTCGTTGTTGTCAAGAGTGCCGTGAACGTATGCTGCACAAGGGTACGGAGTAGTGCTACAAGCCTGTCTGATTCAGCGTTGCCAGCACCATCTTCGTCTGACTTCTGGCTATCATCCTCGCCGTAGATGAGGGATGACAGGTTGCGCGTGATCTTCACCGTCGTGTCGACTAGGCCGAGCCACAACTTCTCGTCGGCCGACAGATCGTCCTCTTCGTCTTCCTTGTCCCCGAGACCGTCGGATGCCTTCTTGAGCTGCTGCTGCTGCTGCTTTGCAGCATTGCGATTCGGCTTTTGTCCGCTTGTCCTGTCGGCCTGCTGGCAGAGCCAGATGCCTACATGGGTGTATTTTTGCAGTGCCCGCATGATATCTTCCGCTCCGTTGCGCTGCACAATCGTGACATTAGACTTGATGTCGGACTCGCCAGAAACACTGCCGTGGTCTTCATCAATGCCGCCAGGACCAGTACTGCCGTTCTTTCCCAGCGATGTCTTGCCAGCTTCGCTCAAGAGCCCCCGAACACCCGACTCCAAAGTATGCAGATGCGCAACAAGACGGTCCATTGCTTTTTGTAACTGCCCGTCCTGTACCATGAGAACAACAGCTGCATCGATCACGCCCGTATCCTCCATGGTAGGCAGCAGCTCATCAAGTCGTATATTCGACGACGGGATCACACCGACGTACTCGGACACATGGGCAGGGTCAAACTCGCACATGAGTCGAATGTACTGCTCAGTCAAGTCGCGGCGTTCCTCTGCTGTGGTCTGGCCAGTCTGTTGATCAGAGTCTTCCAGGATCGTCTTGAGATAGATATACTGTAGGTCATGCCGGGCCTGTGTCACCTCTAGCGCATGCTGGTGCAGTTCGGGGGCGTACTGGTCGAGCGTGCGTGCTGCCTCGGCAGGGTCAAGATCGACAAGCTCAAAAGCGTGCTCCTTGATGACGCTGTGCACCTCCTGGATCTGCCGCCGCAGAGCATTCCTGCTGCTCTCGCTCATGGCCGTAGTCTTTTGCGACTTTTGGGTGCGCAGGCACTCCGCGATACACTCGTACACACCATGGCGGTCGTTGGGATCCTCAAAGAATGTCTGGACAAGCTTGCCAAACTGCGCATCTGTGCGGTACGTGCGCTTGAGAATGCGGTAAAAGCCTGCCTTCTTGAACAGCGGGATCAGGTCCGACATGTTTGCCGGGTGGTAGACGGACAAGAGATACTCAGCACTGAGTTGGGCATCCTCTTCGAGATCCATACCAGGATAATGGCAAAGGCCGGTGAGGACCTTGGTGAGCGTGGACTCTGGCATCAATAGATACTGCGGGTACTTGGGCAGGTTGCGAGCGATAAACATATCCAGGTAGATGGTGTCCTCGGGGGCAAAGCTGTTGATATCAGGGGATCTGCCGTCGGCCGAGGGGTTCATCATAATTTCTGTCAGGATAGACACAATGTACTGCCGATCCACGGTCAGACCAAAGATTTGTTCTTCGGGCAGATCGCGCATAGAGGCGCCGCCGTTGCTGACGAGCTGTTTCTCGGGCGAGTCATTCAAGAAAGAATCTTCAAAGGCCTCGTTCAGTGCGCTCAGGAAACTCGGCGCGTGGAATTTGAGAATCATACGCAGGTACGGGAACGACGGCTCCTGAGACTGGCTAGGGCGTGTCAGGAACCGTTTGCTGGCACTACTGCCGCGCGGCCAAACAACACTCAAGCCCGAGAAAAGAAACCAGTAGATCTCCGATTTGGCGGCCTGCTGTGTCGCCTCGTCCATGGACTCGCCCGTCGGGTAGATACGACCAGTCAGCACATAAGACAGGTAGGGAAATATCTTCAGTGCATTTGTATCGTGCATGTCCTGCTCGCCGCCGGCATTTTCAGGCGGCTCGTACTCTCCGTTGGGCATGTGAGGCACCAGGAGCGAGAGCAGGTCGATCAAGGGGGTGATGAAGTCGGACATGGCTTGGTTCCACACATACACCAGCGCATCATAGAGCCCGTGTTGCTTGCATAGGGACGTGATCTGGTCGAGATCCAGTGTGGCCGTGTTCATGTGACAGATAATCTCTTCCAGTCTGCTCTCCATGCCGCGGCTTACATAGTGGCGCACCATCGCCTTAACCACGGTTGGTGGAATGGCAGTGACAGTCTGTTCCAAGATGTAGGGCTCCAGCGTCTCAAGGAAGATACCTTCAGTACCCGTCTCCTCAAACCAATCGTACATCTCGTCGAACAAAAAGTCCGTATCATGGACACTGTCACATGCAATAAAGCACGTCTGGGCGAGCTCGAGCAGGTGGTCGTCGCTTGCAGCTGTGCGGGTTTTCTGACGCTGGCTGAACGCATACTTTAGCGAGGCTGCCATGATCTCCATCAAACGCTCCTGGACCATTACGTGTCTTGTGTTTGTATCCTCGGGAAGGCCGATCGTCAACTTGTCAGCGTCACCCGTATAGAAACTAGTGGCGAGCTGGATAGCACCGACATAGTCTCCATGCTCCATCAGGGCGATCAGACGGTCTGCCCAATTCGACAAAGCTCCGATGGCCATGTCATTGAAGCCGAGCAGGAACAGGCGCCCCTTGTATGCCTTAAAACTCATGTAAAAGGCATCGGCAACGACACCGTGCAGGGAGGTATCCTCCTCGTCCAGTGTCTCGACGACATTCTGCAATTGCCGCGAGAAAAGATCGGTGTGGTAGATGTAGCGATTGATCAGGTCGAAAGCCTCGGTCACGCGCATGCTGTGATCTTCAAGCACAATAAGGCGCTGCGAGATGGTCAAAACAGCTAGTACCGAGCGGGTGAGCCACTGCACGGCTACAATGGCCTCCTCGCACTTCCAGCGGCTTCTAGCCTTGCAGTGCAGGGTAGGCGGCTTATCGCTAACCTCGGACGGCACTTCTTCGACATCCAGGACAGTCAATACATTAGACCAGCAGTACACAAGCTTGGCCCGAGAGATGTTGTCGCCAGTGCGTGGATCAGGAACCTTGAGCTTGACGGCTGGGAACCATGCGAGACAGCCACTCATGGCACTATGCGGCGCCACTTCTTTTGGTCGTGGTGTCTTGTGCTGTGTGTTTGCCACGGGGGTTGTGGAAACAATCACTAGCAGGTACGGGGTCAGCATTGCAGTGAGGCCCATGGTGTCGGTGGCGCGGTCGACATTTCCCAGTGGAAGAGGCGCAAACGCCAGGACAGTGCTGGGTTTGACAACCTTGCCCGATACAGGTGGTTTGGTGCCAGGATAGCGACCAAGGATGCGGTTTGTCTTTACAGAACGGCCCAGGGCACCTGTTCCGCGGGTTGCGAGGTGTGCAAAAGCCATGCCGTGGTCGTCAGCCGATACAAGAGCCGTGCGCCGCGTGCCGAGAAAGCCCAGATTGGTGACTGCAAAGCCGGGCATATGGCCGTCAACAGTCCGACTCGGATTCTTAGCTTGTGCTTCATCCATGGCCGGAATGTAGAGAAACGGCCGCGAGACCCTTGCCAGGTCCCAGGTGAAGATGGAACCGTCTGCGTGGCCACTGGCAACGGTCGTGTGGTCGGCAGAAATAGCCACGGATGTAATAGCGCCGGCCTCGACAGCTATGGATTGGTTAGTCTCTTTGGTCAAATACTTTGGACCTTATTCGATATTAGGATAGCATACCTTTAGTTCCGGGACCAATAATCATTTTAAGATGTTGGTTGTAGTCAAAGACCAGGAGAATACCCTTGGTCGTTCCCAGCACGATAGACGCAGAAATTGCCATGCACGTCGGCGAGCCAAAGTTGCGCTTGGCCGACTCGGAGAAGGACTGTCCAGACAGCTTTGTGAGCTTTGTCCATCGCACGACCTCCCACGGCGGAGATGGCGAGTCGGTGCTGCTGCCCACGATGGAGGACGTGTCACCCCCATATGCGTACTGGTTGCTGAGCGATGACGAGGAGCGGTGGTGGAGACTAGTAGGGTTAAATGCATGCAGCGCGGGCGACAAGGGGCGTGCTGTAGGCGAGAGCAGGCCGCTGCCGGCAAAACTGCCCGTGCTTCCACTGGGCGACGCAATGCGCGACTGGAACCGCTGGTCGAAAGGTCGGAAGGACGGGCTTGAGCCACGCAGGCCGAAGCGCGACAGGCTGCCGGAGGACGGGAAGATGCTGCTGCCGCCAAACGAGGAGATCATGGAGTGGCGATTGGAAGCCGCCGAGTCAGGAACAGAGACAAAGGAGTCGCCGCCGGGACTGCCCGGCCGCCGTGGTAGGCCGAGTGCCGACCCGTCTTCAGAAGCGCTGTCGTTGTGTTGTTGTTCTTCGAGGAGCTCGCGGTAGCGGTTGCGGATAGGCAGTCCATTCTCGCTCTGGCCAATAGGTGTGGATGGGGAGTCGACCTGGCTTTCGTCCTTATCTTCATTTAGGTCCAAGGTGCTCTCGGGGTTGCTGGCGTCTCCTGTCAAGTCTTCCGCCCCAGCGCCATGGTCGAGACTGTGGTCATCGTCGACACCTCGTATTGTTTGTGCGTCGTCGTTGTCGTCGGCACCCGTCTCTGGTGCCGGTGCTCCCGGCTCGGGGAGCTCGAGAATGTCCTCATCCGCGCCGTTCATCGCATGTGTAATTATAGAGCTTGTGCTTGCAGAGCTCCCACTCCCCCGCCCATCGTCGGCCCTCTCCGTCAGACTAGAGCTCATCGGAAAGCAGACATGCAGCGCATGGCGTCGGAGGACGTGTGTGTTGGAGGAGGAGGTAGCTTGAGGATGGCTAGCTATCGAGATAGATATGGAGGTATCGAGATATCGTTTGCTCGGGGTGGGTAGTGTAGAACCAGTTGAATGAAAGCGGTTTTCGGCGGACGACTAGAGACGAAAATGTCGAGCGTCGAAAGAGGTGGTCTAGTCTCGTACGAGAAGCAAGAAGCGAGCGTCGCGAGGAGACAAAAGGGGGGGGTGGTCGGTTGCTGGATGGAACCGAAGCTAGAGAGAAGGCAAAAGAGCGCAAGGCCACTGCACTGTAAAGAAGATCAGATAAAACCGAGCTGGCAATTACAGAAGATCCAAAAGCGCGCAAGAGGCTTGGCCGTAGACAGTGTGGTCCTATTGTCGTCGTGGTGTAGAGACGGAGTCTTGGGGGTCTACTCTCTATTTCATTCTAGCTTGGGTGAGATATGGAGTATTACAGAGGAGCATGGTCGTCGTCTTCCGCTTCTCGCTGTAGCAGCCTGCAGGTGCAGCCTTGGCCGTGCATTGCTCCTTCTGTTTCTGGTTGCTGGTCTCGGTTTGCGCCTGCCTGTTTTCAACAGTAAAAATGTGGATCCATACAGTGCCTTCTCCATTCACCCTACGCATCATAGCGTTGTAATAAACCGCTATCAGGCACTGTAGGCGCGTATCAGAGTATCATTACATAAGACGCCTTGAATCACAAGCTCGTCAACCTCGCTCTTTTACCTCTACTATACCGAGGAGCATCGACAACGCCTACAATGTCGCAAATAGGCCCGACCTTGCCTGCACACCTCGCCAAGAGGAAGCGCACACCCGACAATAACGGCGACGACGACAATGACGATGGCAGTGCCCGTCGCGTGCGGCATGCATTGCCAGCCTCGTTTGGGCCGGCCTTGCCATCAACACCAGCACCACCAGCTCCTGGGCCTACACTGCCCCCCACTGTTGCCGCCAAAAATGAAGACGAGATCGACATAGATGACGACGAGAGCGATGACGGCGCAGTTGGGCCTGTTCTGCCTGTCGCCGCAGCCACAAAGCCAGCCCCTCCAGCGAAGAACCCTCCTACCATGGGCCCTACCATGGGCCCAACTATGCCGCCTCCTGACATGAGAGAGGATAGAGACAAGGGCGACGAGCAAAAATACAACGACAACTACGACAATTCAGACTCGGAATCTGACGACTCCGACTTTGGCCCGGCTCTCCCCACAGCAGGAGACGAGGCCAGAGCTGCAGAAGTCGACGAAGGCCACGCAGAGGAAGACTCTGCACCATTTGACCCATCTGCTGCCGCCCCCTCCCTGCGCGACGACTGGATGCTGGCACCGCCTACCGACAACACCATTGCCTCCTTGGCGGCAGACCCGACAAAGATCCGCGCGCGCAAGTTTGCCACGGGCCGAGCTGCTGCTGCGGGACAAGCCAAAGCTGGGGCAGGGGGCGCTGCAGGGTCGGCCATTGGCAGTCTCTGGACGGAGACACTCGAGCAAAAGCAAAAGAGACTGGCGGACACAGTTCTCGGGCGTGCAGCCGACCCTCGCCAGGGCGGGGGAGGCGGGGGAGGCGGTGCTGCTGCTTCCGCTGCGAGCAGGTTTGAGGGCCAGGGCCCTTCGACGTCGACAGCCCTGGCTGCCGCAAACGCGTCACGGAACGCACAAATCAAAGCGTATACAGAAGCAACACGCGGCAAGAGCTTGTACGAGCAGCACCAAGAGTCCCAAAAGGGCGAGGGTAGTTCACGAGACAAGCGGGACTCGAGAGGTAAACAGGACCGTAGCAATCGAAACGAGAGAAGCGAGAGAGACTCGAGGCGCGACAGAGATGACCGGGGAGAGAGGCGGCACCGGGATAGAAGTCGGGACCACGACAGGGACGAGCGGAAAGTCACAGACAGGAGGAGAGATCGGCACAGGGACGATGAGCATAGGAGCAGTCGTAAAGATCACGATGGGCACAGAGAGCGGGATGACCGCGATAGGAGAGAACGATCGGAACGGTCAGAAAGAACAGAGAAGACGGAAAGGAGCAGCCGCGACGACCGGGGCGACCGGGATAGGGATAGAGACAGGGACCGGGACAGAAGACACCGGAGGAACCGGGAGGACAGGGACCGCCGCCATGACAAGGAAAGAGACTCCAAGTCCAAGTCTAAAAAAGAGGAGGAAGACGACCCGAGTGCGCGCGAGTTTGATCGCGAGAAAGACATGAACATTGGCGCACAGTTCAACAACAAGCAGCGCCGCGACCTGGTCTCCCGCAGTACCGATTTCGGCGGAAGATTCTCCAAGGGCAATTTCTTGTAGCCGCGACGTCACGGTGTCACAACGACACAATGCATATAGATCAGATCAAAAATAAATTAAGAGAATATGCACCGATTTATTCTTGTGTACTGAACAATCATAGATAACTAAGCTAGCAGGACGGAAGAGGCAAAGAAAACAACAGAAAGCAATGCTCGCTCAGAAGGATAGATAGCCCAAAAAAGAGTCCAAACAAAAGACGGACGACAATAGGGACAGAATACACCACCAAACGCCCGGCGTTCTTTTGCTGTCAAGACGCAGCACGCAAACGCACGTAATATACCGAAACCCCATAGACCCAAGCATATAGACAGAGAAAAAAGGAAGACAAAATATAGAAGAACAGAGATAAGCAGAGAGGATGGTGACAAGTGGGAAAACAGTAACGGAGAGATAAGAGTTTGCATAAAAAGTATATTTAACTAGGTAGTGCACAAGACTTCCAAAGGGGCTTTAGTTACGGACACCCGCTTCCAGCTGAGACGGGGTCACCTCGGCATTGGCAGCGGCGCCTGCGGGTGTGGCCGACGGCACAGCTTGGCTGACCTCCGGGGTAGTCTGGTCCTGCCGCCGGCGGAAGGGGCGCAGGCTGCTGACCCAGTTGCTGCGCGAGGCAGTAGGCTGGGGCTCTTCAGGCATGGCCTGCGACTCGGCACCGGCGGCACCGGTGGCACCAGCGGTGGCGGCGGCTTGGTGCTGATCGTGCGCGGCGCTTCGAGGTCCCATCATCAAGCGGGTCGGCAGGTAGCTGCCAGGTCCGCGCAGGCTCGTCCACGATGAGATGCCTGGTCCGAAAATGTGGCGGCGTTGGCGCGTCGCGGCGGGCTCGAGATCAACGGCAATAACACCGATGACTGGGCCGCGCTGAGCTGATGCGTCGCCGGCGCCCTCAGCGGGAGGCGCGCGAGGCTTGGGTGTGTAGTAGTCGGCCTTGCAGAGAGGGCAGCACGCACGGCGGCTTGTCAGCCAGGGGTCAAGGCAGACGGCATGGAAGGCGTGGCCACAGGTCAAGCCACGCACATCGTCGTCGTCTTCAAGAGTATCGATGCAGATAGCACAGGTGTCACCAGATGTGCCGACACACTCTGGCGGCAGGGCAGAGTCGATATGCTCGTCCTCCTCGTCTTCAGACTGGCGCTCATGCTCGTCCGAGTTGCGGTCCTTGTTGTAGAGGCTGGGGTCCTGGGCGTCGCCTTCCGCAGACGCAACCGAGGTGCGATTGGCAGTGGTAGAAGTGCCGGCTGCGGCAGTTGTCGGTTCAGTGTCGGCCGTCTTTGTGGTGTCGGTCGTCTTTGCCTGCTTGGGTGTCGAGCCAACATCTGCAGTCGCAATCGTAGTAGGTGTAGCGGGTGGCCGAGACTCGTCGACAGGAGCAACGACGCCGGCAGCAGAGCGAACACTGGCCGGGCGACTGGGCGCATCCACGCCGCCACGGGTGGGCAGACCGTTCATGGCACGCGACGCAACCCAGGTCTTGTACTTCATCATAGGGAACTTTTCGTTGACCTCATCTATGCTCATGAGCTTCTTCTCTCTACGGCGACGGCGCGGGTGTGGCATGTTCTCCATGTTGATCTGATCGCCCTCTTCGGCAGCAAGACGCATTTGCCGTGCGCGGGCATTGTACCTGAAGCAATACTTGACACCGACAATGATCCTGACAAGTTAGAATGTGTTTGGGGTGTGATACGACAAGACGCATGACGCAAGACGCAAGACGCAAGACGCAAGACGCATGACGCAGTTGCGAAAGTAAACAGGCCGACGTACCATAGATTTGTAAAGACAACACCAAAGCCGAGAGCGACAAAGAACAGCAGAGGGGAACTGCCGTTCTGACCGCTGGTGGTAGAACCGGTGCTTGTGGTAGCTGGTGAACCAAAGGTTGTGCTTGGCTCGGGAATGGTGGTTGTACTGGGTGCAGCATTGGTAGCAGATGCACTTGTGCTCGTGGCAGCCGCCGAAGTCGCAGAGAGGACCGACGTCGCCTGTCTGGCTACGAGAGCAGCGCCCTCGAGCACATTATCGACAATCGGCATTGTGTCGGTCTTGGTGTGAACTGCGGGTAGCAGACAGACAGCGGCAGACGTCAGACGCTGTTGCAAACAGCGTCGGGGTGGTGGATGGAGAGGTGGAATAAGAAAATATCAAAGAGCAAAGAGATGGTCAAGGAGAGAACTCAAAGTCGAGGATGACAGGGCGATGGAGGTCGGCTTGCTGGATTGGCTGGTGTCTGCGACGCAGAAAGTAGTATAGATGCACAAGGGCAACACGGAGAGGTCGAGTTACTCGGTCGGAGAAAGGCTGTGGCCGTGTTGAGGACACAGGGTGAGACGAGGCACGAGGCGTGAGGCGTAGGCGTAAACGAGGCGTAGGGGTGATGAGCCGGGGGACAAGACTCAAGCAAGATAGATTAGATGCGTGCGACGGCGGTGGCGATGGCGGTGGTCGACAGAGCGTCAGGATGAGATGTCGAGGGTAATGGGGACGACAAGACCACGTCGAGAGTTGCGTCTAATGCGATGGAGCAAATTGGTGGAACAGGCATGCGAAAGCCAAGTCGAGGCCTGTTTGTTCCGGAGCAATCTGTCGCTGGGATCACTCTGTTTTGTGCAGCGGCAGCAGACGACTGTGCAACCGCTGTAGTGGGTCAACAGGAGATGTAATGCAATGGTGATGCAGATGAGGATGCAGATGAGGATGCAGATGAGGATGCAGATGAGGATGCAGATGAGGATGCAGGTGAAGATGCAGATAGAGATAATCGAAGTGGTCGGGACGGTCGAAATGATCAAACGATCAAACGGTCCAACGATCCAAAATAGTAAGAGTGCGCCAGTCGAAACGCATTCAATCGTGCTATACGCAAGTCGTACAATGTGGAGAGAAAGAAGAAATACGGCCAAGAAAAGAGATGAAAAGATGAAAAGAAAGGGCGAAAAGAAACGAAGAGACGGAGAGACAAAAGAAAGACGAAAGCCGAAAAAAGAAATTCGACAGTAAGTAGTATTACTGCGCACTCCAGTTGACTTGTAGGCCGTAATTAGACTGTTGATTACTCGACACCGATCGCTTGGCCTTTTGCAACAAAGAGAAAATGGGTTTCGCCTCCCCGTTCCTCGTGGCTCTCTGGCTCTCTGGCTTTTTGGCCGGCTTTTGGCTTTGCTGGCTTTGCTGGCTATTGGTCGTCTAGGTGAGAGAGTATTCTTATTCTGGGGCGGTGCTGGAATGAAGAACGGAGACTAGACGATAGCCAGTTGACTAGGCTCGGCGGAAGTGGGTGATGATGATTCCGCTGCGAGGGTGTTTGGGAGAGATGAGGGGGAAATTCCGAAAGTGAGGCCGGAAAATGGATGGCGATGGAGAAAGGTGAGGATGTAAGATGAAACGGGGGAGGAAGGCAGACGGGGAAGGGGAAAGAAGGAAATGGAGAGGGTGAACAGACAAGCGTAGAGGACGAGCAGACGAGGCAGGACCGAGAGGGGAAGCCCAGACCATGCAGCAGAAGGAGCGAACAGACAAGGCCGAAAGCAGACTAGTAGGCAAGGATACGGGATTATTGGCTGTATTGGCTGTAATAGATAGTAGCCTGGAAAAGGAAAGAGCGCTGTTTAATCTGTAGACTATGGACTGGAAGAAAGACGGAAGGAGCGGAGCCAGACCCCAATCGACGAAGACGACGCAACAACAACGACAACGACAACGACAACGGCGACGGCGACGGCGACGGCGACGGCGACGGCGGCAAGGATAAAAGCCTTAATGGCACTTTTACCTTACTGTTGTCGTCTTCCTAATGACTCCTAATACTACAGCTTCAAACGGCATTCAGCACAGACAGCCAGGTGCGACAGTGCTGCAAAGCGTAAATAATGCAAACCCAAATAGCATACATACATAGTAATTACCTAGAGGGAAGGAGCAACTGGAGCGACTGCAAGCGAAGGCTGGAGGGAGGGTGGAGAAGAGATAATAATTATGGAGAGGTGAGGGAAAAGCGGGTATTTTGGCCAGGAAGTGCTGAAGCGGAGGCAGGATAAGCGTCAACAGAGCGTCAACAGACTGAAAGAGGGAAGGGGCGACGGGAGAGGGAGGGGGCGTATGATCCTCATGCGCTGTGCTGATAAGTCGGTTGGCAGGCGCTGGAAACGGCAAGAGCACAGCGACGTCAGATCAATGAATGCGGCAGGGGTGGTCGATACTACGGTTCTACTCTGTATTATTGTATGGTATTTGCTGCCCATTGCACCTTCCTCCATAGCTTCCTTCCTTTCACTCCATAGCAATTGCCAGCTTAAAAACGCTCCTTCTGACACAGTAGATCGTTACTTCCCGATGTAGCAATTGTGGCTACTCTGCGCTCGTAGATGCAGATTCCAGTGCATGGGCGGCTATGGCGATGGCGATGCCCATCGCTCCTTCCCATTTCAAAAGACGAAGCTGCTTGCTTATTCATCCCATCCAATTCGGAATGTATAGTCGACGTCTTCTATATTTGCTGGCCGTCGTCAATACAGAGTCGTGCTGTGGCTGTCTCAGGTTGCCTATTAATACTTGGCCTCCATGCTCACTCATTGCCTGCTTATTTTTTATTTGCTTATTTGCTTATTCGCGTTCTTTTGATGTTGGATGCAGGGGGCCGTTTGAAATCAAGCATTGTGCGGAGAGTCCGGCTTGGTCCAGGTAAATCTGAAGACAACGATAGACAAAAGAAAGAATGGCAATATCAAGCTGCAACTGGTCTGCATCTAAGAGAAACGGTGTAAAATGAGACTGCAGCTTTGTTTGCAAATGCAATGTACACCGGCTACTCTGCACACACATATGTAGTAAGATCGTAAGATGAGCTATTTGTCAAAAGTTCAGGCCGGCGGTGATAAAGGGGATAAGACACGGTAGCCATCTACGGAGTAATTACTACAATGTATGTACTAGGTATGTATGTAATTACTGTTGGCTCCGGTTTTGATTGATCTATCGTTTTTGCTACGGCTGCTATGGCGCTGTCTGTGATGAGGAATCACAAAAGGACGCCAGTGACAAGACCAGGCCGCGACTACCAACCACGGCCCAGCTTTCAGACTGCATAGAGTATCTGCGTCGTGTGCCTGGGGTGGTAGGGTGGTAGGGTGGTAGGGTGGTAGGGGCGGTAGCCAGCCGTGGTGATGGATGTAATAGTATGTTCGAAGATGCTTGTTTCAGACATTGATAGAGTGCTCTGTAGTTATTTTCGTATTTGTGTCATGCATTATTGGTCGATTTCCTATTTATTATGTGTTAAGAATAGGACTATCTATTGCACCGCCTCTCTCAAGAATATGCACACGGAGAAATAACGATCATTGATGATTGCAAATGGCACAATCAACCCGATCAGGGCAGATAGAGTGCTAGATGAGGGATGAGGAATCACGGACCACAGACCACAGACCCAGACCACAGATTACGGAATCCAAAGTACATAGTAGGACCATCGACAGAATACTCCGAGCAGCATTTAACCGGGGACAGGCAGATCAATGCAAGCGCATCACTTGAGAGTGTGATGCGACTGTGATGTGCTGGACTGGCAAGGCAAAGAGGAGTTTGAGAGACGGTATTGCGTGTAGGCAATGTACAATGTGCCGTACTTGTGCTTTCGGTGCAGATCAGATTGAACCTCTGGGTGATGGCGAAAGTGCGAAAGGGTGCGTATTTTCCATACTCTGTCGAACAGCTCCATCCGCGACGTGTTGTACGGATCGGCCTCGGGGATCTCAGCACGGACAGGGGTGGCGATACTCATGTAGTATATCCACGATACTCAAAATACGCATGAAAGAGGCGGTCTGGGATAGATGAGCTGGTTGCTTTCTCGTAAAGACATGGCAAAGACAAAGTACAGGCAATAGATAGGTAAAGTACACGCTGCCGCTGGTTGCGGTAGTGTGGTTCACAAGTGTGGCTGCGTGGACAGTGTTTGGACGAGGGCCAGGCCAGGAGGAGGAGTGAGGTGTGGTTGACAGGGAGCAGATGACCTCGCCGTTATCTTGATTGCTTTTGCCGGGCAACAGAAGACGAGACTGAGGAACAGGAGCAAGACATTCAGAGACAGATGCAGAACGAGACAACACAGAGACGGCTGCAGAGACGAATCATCTAGCCTTGGGTCTTGGCTCTATCTACTCTGCTACTCTGGCTGTCCTCTAAGCCGCCGGCTGTCTCGTCGAGGTCAGACATGCAGCTTCTCATCCAGCAAGCTAGACACGTCGTGCGATGCCAATATCCAGCTGTCTCACAGCTATATTTCTGTATTTGAGTCCCCTATTGATTCGCATCGTACTTCTTCCTGGGATGGCGCCGCCACAGCCAGGGCCGAGCTGTAGAACAGGAACATGCATCAAAGTACTGTACTTATTAATGTTGGAGCCCGGTTTATCCAGAGCTTCTCGCATCTCCAGACTGAGTCCTTTGCTTTGATACAACTTGGAGTCTGATCCAATCTTTTCTAAAGGTGAGAGTTGGGTACTATGTAAGTAGTTCCTAAGAGTACATTGTGCAGAGTCAAGGTGTAAGTATAAAATATATTTAAATATAAAAGTATAAATATGTAAAAGTGGTGGCTACACGGCATTCTCATCGAGGTCTTGCAGCTCTATCCACACAACATATCGATTAATAATCGTAATCAGTATGGACAATGCATACAATATGGCCAGATGGGCTTGTATCACGTCCGCACACGACAGGCACAGGCACCCATGGTTTCTTGGTCTCAATGCTGAATCGATAGCTACTGTATATCAACCGCGACACTGTGGCCGCAGCTGAAGCGGCCGTGTTTGCTTGTCTTTTGTTTACTTGTGGCTGGGGCTTGAAAGCTTGTTCTGGTATCTGGTAGCATTCGCTCGTGCGTGTCTTGCGTGGCCGCGGTTCAGGCCGTCGCGGTCAGAGTCTCTTGTTCGTTCACAGTCTCTCAACTTCGTCCTCAGAGGTCCCCGCGACTTCGGACAGCCGCGTCTGCCGGTGCTCGTGTGCAGGCCGACCACGATTTGTCAAGTCATGCTCTACCAAGTACTGCACTACAGAATACTAATTCCATATCCACTGCAGGCGGCATGCATCGCCGCTCCATTTCCTCTTTCGTCGTGTGTCTGGTCTGTGTGTCTGGCTGTCAGTTGACAAGCAAAGTTCCCTGATCGTCGCAGCCAGGCCGAAAGTCTACAATACACACTCCCACTTCGCCGATCCTCGCATTACCCCATCTCTCATCGTCCATCCTACTCATACTCTAAGCACTATGGAGTACATACATAGTAAGCATATTCACTCACTGTGGGGTTCGCGGAAGCTTGACCGCTGTACTCTGTCGATAATCACTCATCTCTGTCTGTAGTCCGTTCACTTGCATCGTATTACGCCGTCTGCTATTAGATCCGACCGAATCTCAACCGCAGCGTCGCATTTCTCTCCAAGAGACCGCCCCCTTTGGCGTGGTATGATGCACGCATACATCATACTCACAAACGATCCCAGGATATATGCGTCGTAAATCCGCACAGCCAGCGTCGTGGTATCGTGCGGCAGCTTAAAGCGAGAGAAGTAGAACAACTCCTCGCAGCACCAACTCTGTAATTACATAGTAATTACGCCTCACGTCTGCTTCTCTCCGGCACTCGTCTCAAGTAAGTCTCAGTCTTTGCAGGCCCCTTATGTGCATATCGAGTCTCGAAGCAAGTGTAAATATGAGCGAATAAAGCGTGGCTGTGCAGTTGATAGGGATATAGGGACATGGGGAAATGGGGAAATAGGGAAATGCCGAGGAATCTGTACATGGTAAAGAAAGAAGAATAAAAAATAATTCATAGCCATCTAGCGACGGGAAAACAACGACACTATGGATGTGCCCGGCTGTCTGGCCGAAGAAGGATTCTTGTCCCTCTCGCCTTGCCCAAGACAGCTACCCTTTTTCACATAGTACAGAGTATTACCCTATAATGGTACAAGCGAAAAACTAGTCCTCGCTCCAGATGTGTTCCGTGATCCGTCCTTGGTATTCTTCTACATACTGTAGTGTCGTTCAGTATTTCACAGACTGTCGCTCTTGGCTAGCCAGGCTGAGCCGGCCGAGCAGCTTGGCTCTGTACAATGTGCCAATATCGAGAGCGCATCAATGCCAACTGTCCGACAAGCAGCAACGAGCAGCGAGCAACGAGGTCACCTGGCTGGCCTGCCAAGCGTGCCCGCTAGCCTGACGCAGGCCGTCCTAGCCCATCCATCTAGCCCGGTCACCCAGTCTTGGCCCCCTCGTTTAGGTCGACACTGGACTTTCTACGCTGTACAGTAGTACAGTTCATTCGTGTCCCGCCCTCCAACTTGGTAGTCCTAGCCGTAAGATCGGGGCGATCGGACAAACACAAGCTGATGCACCGCGGCCAAACAGGAAAGCAGCAAGTGCAGCCGTCTGGGAGGAGGGCAATAATGATAATCAGAAATACCTGATATAGTCGGATTGGCTTCGGATTCCGAACTATTGTACTATGTAGAGAGTAGAGTGTGGAGTAGAAGATAGAGGATAGACTATGACGCGGAAGCCAACTATGACATTGTCCCGGGCTGGTGGCTGGGATGGAAGAAGCTGGGGAAGAAGTGATCCGATACTCGAGCTATATAGAGAGAAACCATCAAATGCCGTGACACCCGGGAGGGTGTGGCCGTCCCACTCGATCTGTGTAAAGCCGACATCAGAGGTCTTCATCCTCGTTTGAGCTCTAGGTTGTGTTTATATGGATTTGTTGTTTGTCATATTTACTTGGAGGTTAACAAAGGGGTTCGCAATATTTTTACGAAATAAGAAATACACAGAAAAAAAAAGAATAGAAGGAAACTCTTCATATCAACAAGTCCATATTACAATACAAGTTCAAACTCGGACAATCTTGCTGCCAATGTAAAATAAAACAAATACACATTAAATGATACTGGCTATGCTTAAACAGCATTGTAAAATAACTGCGACAAAAAGACGACTCAATGCTCTATTTTAATCAGCCACAACAAACGGCAAACAACAAACAGCAAACAAGAATTAATAAATAAAATCAATAGATGACAACGCTCAGCTCATCGTAATCCTCCAAACGCCTGGCGGCGTGGACTGCCTGGAGCCGGACTGGCCAGTAGACAATACCTGCTACTCCTCCGGCTGGGCCTGCTGCTCTTCATGCCGAGGTGCAGGCTTGCGGCCAATGCTCAGCAGCCGCTTCAGTCCTGTCGGCGCCTTCGCTCCTTCTGCCAGATCATCCGGCTGGTACGTGTACCACAGCCGCGGCACCACCAGCCGGTACGGCACTGTAATTCCAGACGGGTCCTTGGCGTTGACCTCTACATTCAGTCGGATGTCCAGCCCGCCCTCCAAGTTCACTTCAGAATCGCCCTTCTTCGCCTGCTTGCCCTTGAGCCCTGTCGGTGTCCGGTAGAATGGCCGCATCGGCGCTGCTGCGCCAACACCGCCAGCACCGCCAGCACCGCCCTCGGATGCTTCCAGAGTCGTTCCTGATGCGCCGTGCACGTCGGGCGCCGTCTGGCTGCGTCCCGCCGCCATAGGACGCCGTCTCACCGAAAAGTAACTCTCGTCGCCATTCTCGTACTCGTTTTGGCTGTAGTCTTCGCCCACGCCCGCTCCAAGCGCCGTGGCTGACCCAGCACCGCCCCTGATGCGTGCCTGCTGTGGCATGTACCGCCCTGCCCCAGGCATGTCTTCCATGCTGCTGACTGTGCTCTGGTCATCTTCGGCGTATCGGACATTGCCCCGCGCACCATCGCCACGTCCCACACCACGCGAAGCTTGCTGGTTGTAGCTTGCAGTGTAGTTCATGGGCACCTTGGGTGGGATGGCGGGCGCACCGGCCTGCTGCCGCTGGACATTCTGCCATGCTTGTGGCGGTGGCTGGTGCTGGTGCTGTTGCTGGTGCTTTGGCGGCGGCTGCTGCTCACCCTGCTGTCCCTGCGGCAGGCCTTCTTCGCTGTCGGCCCCCCAGCTTCCGTTGATGCCTCCGTCGTCCATCGACTTTTGCCGCCGGTTGCTCAGCCGCCGGAACAGATTCGATGGCCCCCGTGTCAACGAGAACGACCGCTTAGGGGCAACTCCATCCGCGCCCTCAGCAGGCCTCTGTGCCACCGAGTCTACCGAGCGCCGGCCTCTGTTACTGAGTCGCCGCAACAACCCGCCGCCACCCGACAATGGCGGCCGAGACGGGTCGTTGCCGTTGTACGTGTTGTTCTGGAACGAGTACGTGCGCGAGAAAAAGTTCTTGCGACTGCCGTTGGGCGTGCCGTCCGCCGTCATATTGGCCTCTGACATGTTGGCCTGGCTGGGTGTGCCCGGCGGCGTCGAGCCAGGTACGTACGGCTGGATCGAGCACCAGTTCCGGTGCGGCAGTAGCGTCTTGTTGTTGCGCGGCTTGCCGTCCACTCCGTGTCCAAAAATAGGAATCATGTCCTCGTCCGTCTCCTTATCGAAATGGTGGATCTTGTTTCTCTTGTTGAGAATGTCCGCCAAGAGGTCCGGTGGCGGCGTGTTGGCAATCGCCGACGAAACCACGTTCGGCATGTAACGGAAGTCCTTGTGCTTGACCAGCTTCTGCTTGGGGTTGGAGTAGAAGCGCCCAATCGCCGCGAGATGCACGTCGCCGCTGAGAATTGTTACGCGAACAGACTTGTCCGCCGCCAGGTCCTGCAGGTCCTCAATGACAACCTTGCGCTCATCCTTGTGGCTCTTGGCCGTCCAGTGGTCATCGAGGTCATCCAGAATCTCCACACCGCCGTCAAAGTGGTTCAAAAAGTTGCCCAAAAGACCAGTCTTGCCCAGCATTTTGACAGGCTCCATAAGCCGTGACGTGAGAATGTTTTCTAGCCACACAAGACGCGGGTATGCAACGGGAATGCCCAGCTGTACCAGCAAATGCTCCGTCTTGCCCTTCTCGAGCTCTGCATAGCACCGGTCGATAATCCGCTTCCACGTTTCATCTTGCAAGACATCATCGCGTGTGCGCTCGGTGCGGCAGTCGACAGCAAGTAGCGCCACCTTGGCACCGAGATGCATAAACACGCTGCGGCTGACCTCCTCAATGTAAGGGCCGGGAGACTGGCCCAGGATCCAGCTCGGCTCCGACTCCTCCGTCTCGCCCACCACGCTCTGGTGCTGGAACAGCATGTAGTACTTGAATGCAATGTTGCCGAGGCCCGCAAACACGGGCGAGTTCATGAAGTGGTGGGGGTATGAGCCAAATCCGTCAATGATATCGTGGTCGTCGTACATGTTCACCATGGGAATCTGAGAGTTGGCAAGCGAGAACAGGCCCTGTGAGAACCACATCGCATACCGGTTCAGGTAGAATGCCTCGAGCTCGTCTTGCATTTCTGGCGTAAAAGGCGCATTGCCCTTTGTGATGGGATTGCGGATGCTAAGCCACTCGCGGAAGATTTGCGTCTGATTCATAACCGCGTCGTTGTAGAGCTGGTCGCCACCGCCAATCATCACATGGAATGGCTGCGTCTGGTGGTTGTTGAGCACATCGCGCCACATGGGGTCGGGGCCGCTAAACTCATTAGAGTCCACACTCTGGCTGAACCCGTTGCAGGAGTAGAACATAATGTGCATCGACTGGTCCTTGGCAGGCACCCAGAATCCGGTAGATGGCCCCCGGTTGATGCGGTAGGCGATGCGCTGCTGGTGATCGCGCAGCTCGACTTCAATGTTGAACCGCCAAAAGGTCACGCCGCGCTCAACATGCAGTCTGAAACCACGCACATCCTTGAACTTGCCGACCTTCTCGCCATCAGTCTGAGCCTTTTTGAGCCGGGATGCGAACGACCCTGCGGAGTCGGTGGAGGCGCCCTTGGTATTGTCTGCAGAGGTTCTTGTCTTCTCATACAACCCGGTATCAGTCTCATCGCGGGATAAGTCTTTGGCCTCCTGCAGGTGCTCGACGGGGCGCACGTATAGCGTTTCGCCATTTCGTCCCAGCTTCGGGTGGCCGACAAGAGGATCCACGTACTCGGGCGGAAGTGTGCCCTCGACCTCTGTTGGCGGCGGAGGCAGCAACTCGAGCGGCTGGGCAAAGAGACGCAGCATGGGCGCAATGTCATAGGACGAATCAGTGTCTCTAGTAACAATCATGACACTTCCACGCCAAAACTCCTTCTCAGAAGGTGCGTTGCTGTTGCCGTTGCGGCCGTTGCGGGCAACTGATGTTTCCTTGCGAATGCCGCAGTACCGCAGCAGGGGCCCGCAAACCAGGTGCAATGGAGGCTTGAAACGCGATGGACCATTGGCCTCGTCGTATTCACCATCAAAGGCCTCGGCCTTTCTGGGCCGCGCACCAGAAATGCTGCCGCGTCTTCTACCCTCCTTCTCCCACCATGCTTTGTCGCTATCAGATGGGATGCCGGGCTGGTCTTTCAAGTCAAGGAGGGGCCCTGACAGAGTACCGACAATCCCCTGCTTCCACTCATCGAGATACTCGGGACGCTTGAACTTCCCCTGGCCGGGAAGAAAGTTGTTGCGCGAACGGTACACCATTTTTGAGATGTGGTGGTGATGGGGGTCGTTGAAGTGGCGATCTTGGCGAGAAATGTGATCGCTGCTGTTGTCATAGACATCATCCTCAAATCTTGCTGTCCGTTTTGGCGGTGCTCCATCAATCGAGCCAGCTGCGCCTGCGCCTGCTGCACCAATGGCACCAATGGCACCAGCGGCCACGGAAACATCAGCCAAGCTGCCTCCATTGCTGTCAAAGGGGCCATCCAAGCCCCTCGCACTCGCATTCTGAGCAATGGCCCGGTTGGGGTCTGGGTTTGCATACACGCCCGGTTGCGGCCGTCTCTGACTAGGAGACTTGACCAGCTTTGCGGGTTGGTGGACGGGGAGGGCCCCTTGGGGCTGTAGCCGTATGGGAGACTGTGCGGGCTGAATTATAGACCGAGGCTGCGGCTTTGGCTGCGGCTGGGGGACAGGGGGGACAGAATCGTTCACTTGCATACTTGCTGCTGCAGCTTCAGCGGGCAAGGATCTCGGCACTGCATCGGATGGGGCGTAGCTGTGCTGAGATGGCTCACTTGGAGGCTGGACTGCTGGGTAGTGTCTTTCAGCTTCGGCCCGCTTGTTGTACCACGGCTCGTTGGGAGGGTCCTTGTGCAGTTTCGCCGAGCGTGCGCTACTCTGTCTCTGAGGGATTACATTAGGACCAGCGGTGGGTTGGTCATACACCGCCGACGACAAGTCCTCGGTGTGCGGTAGTCTCACATCGTTGCGTGCGGCCCGTTCGCGGAAGCTCAGATTGCGCTGAGGAATTCCTGACTCTGCTGCTGGCGCGACGTCCTGATGTTGATACTGGGCTTGAGGTTGAGGTTGAGATTGAGGTTGGCGGTGCTGGGGCTTTTCAGACTCAGGAGGAGGTGGGGGCGGGTCATCAGAAAATCCAGATATCGGAGCCCTGTCTGTCGGAGGGTACTCGTAGGGCCCCTCCACGGGGCTGACGTCAGGCTGGAGTAACGGCCGCGGCTCGAAATCGGCGGGTGGAGGCGGTTGGTCGTAGAAGCGCACCTGCTGGGGGTAGTGCTGCGGCTCTTGAAGCTGTGGAAGTTGCGGCCGTTGCGGCTGTGGTTGTTGGATTTGTGGTTGCTGCTGCTGGTACGCAGGCTGTGCCCGTGTCGGCTCTGTTCTGTCAACTTGCCGGGGCTGGGATTGCTGTGGCTGCTGTTGTGGCTGCTGCTGTGGTGCACCCCGCTCTGCAGCCCGGCGTTGCTGTCTTTCACGAGCCGCTTGCTCAGCTGCCTGAACACGAGCACGCTTCTCCTCCTTGGTGATGCTGTCCAGCGTCAGCTCCAGCTTTTGCAGCGGCGAGCGGACGCTGTCAAACTTTTTGGTCTGGTCGGCGTGGCTGCCGCCAGTCGAAAGAGAAACGCGGCGCTGGGGTGTGTTGCCTTGGGAGGTCATGTCAATTGCCTGCTGCGCCGTGACTAGTTGCGGTCTTGCGCCGCCGCTAACAGACTGCCGGCGTCCCCTAGGGCCAGAGTTGGGGTCGCTTGGAATGCGGGAGCTCCCATCTGGCGCGCGAGCAATGGCAGCGCCATGAGGCGCAGGACCCGCACCTGCCATGTAGTACTGGTCGGGGGTGTCATTGGCCATTGAATCTCCAGCTGCGTGAAAGTCTGGTCGCTGTGCGCTCCGGGGTGAGCTCAGTGAAGACGAGGGTGGGAAGCCGTATGTTGCAGTATTGATGTTGGGAGGCCGGTAGCTTGAAGGTGGGCCACGAGGCACCTCTGGAGCCGCTGGGAGAGGGTCGGTGTCGTCGTTGTGCTGGGCGTAATGGCCGTACTGGTCATGGCTGTCTGGGGGAAAGCCACTGTAGTTGGTGTCGTTGCCTTGGTAGAGGCGCTGCTGTTGAGCACGGGCAGCGTTGGCAGACTCGGTGTTGTAGGCGAGCGAAGGTGGCCGGGGAGCAAGACCAGGGAACTGGGAGCTGGTGGGCGAAGCGTATGGGGTGAAGGCAGGCTCGGTCGGCGCCTCTGTATTTGTAGTTTGGACAGATGCGCGGTTCGGTTTGGGCTGAAGCAAGGCTGACGTTGTCGACAGGTTGGGTCCAGCGCCAGCAGTAGCTGCAGCAGCCGTGGTAGCGTTCGTAGTCGCACTCGAATCGTTTGGTTTACTGGATTGGGCATGTCGGGGGTCGGGCAGGTCGCCCCAATACGGCGTGCTGGCGGACATTGCGACTAGAGGAGACCTGAGACAATACGAGGCGAGGAGTAGATTGCAAGAGTTCAGGCCAGCAGATCAGAAGACCAGATGATCAGAGATCAGAGAGGTGGAGAGCAAAAGATAGGAAGAAGAAATCCAAGACCCAAGATGGGGTGGTTTGACACGACAGCAGCCGGCACGAGTGGCACGAGTTGGGCAGCCTGGAGCGAGCCCAAGAACAGAATCGATGTACTCGGCGGCGCTTGATTCGAGATTGATGGTTCCAAGCAATAGGAGAGAAGCTATTGAAGCTATAGGGCGGCCTGTAGGAATGAAGCCGAGAGACGTCAACTGTCGATGTCGAGATCAACGAGATTGAGGATCTGCAGTGCGCCGGGGGATGCGCAAAGAGCGTAAAGTCGTCGATGATCGGATGTGCCAAAGAGACGAGACTCGACGGCGCTGTCGACAGGATACGACGAGGAAAAGCGACGACTAAAAACAATGGCGGGCGGACTGCAAAAAAAAACTAAACAGAGAGACAGAAAAACTGGAAGAGCTGGAAGCTGGGCTCCTCGGAAAAACGGGAGGTTGAAGACGTGCTGGGGGGTGGTTTGCTCCTTCCTGCGAACGAGCAGCAGAACAGCACAAACACTGGAAAGAGCAAAAAGAGTAAAAACAGCAAATCGGTTGCTCAGGGCTGCCCGGTAGCGCCTTCCCAGCTTGACATGACCCTGGTCGCTGTGACGGGAGCTATTCGCGGTGGAGTCGTGGGGAGGCTGGCAGACCTGAATTCTCGTAAAACGAGGAAGTTGGCCGTTATTACTATTACATGAGGCTGGATAGTCCTTTGTGTATTTGGGGCCGAGTGTCGATGCTCTTTCCACCTTGGGCCAACAAATTCACGCAATTGCGAGATCATGTTGATAATTGGAAAGAGCAAAAGAGTGGCACGATCTCTCCTTCCTCGAGCCTGTCACAAACGAAGCCAGACGGATCCAGGTTGGGTAATTGCGACCCAGTCCGTAGCGCTACACGGACGTGCCTTCCCGAGACAAGCTATTCCTTAATTAAAGCTAAGATACATATATTATTTGAACTATCTTGGGCACAGTTGTTCTCGAAAGTGCATCTTATCTTGTGCACCGATGCCCTGTCGTGTAAGTCGAGGGTTGCCCCTTCCCTATTCGCCTGCCCTAGATGTGTAAGTCCTGAACAAAGGCGACCGGGTCCAGCCGTTTTTTTTGGGGGGGGGGGGGGGGCGTGGACTTTTAGACTTTAGCTCCTGCCCTTTGGAGCAGCCTTGTGTCTATGTCTTATGTAAGTCTCTATTAGATGTGTCGATGTCTTTTGAGGGCATCCAGAGCATCACCACCTACTCTTAGAGCAGCGCAGATTGCGCCTCTACAACGCATGTTTTTCCAACAAATTTTCAATACTTGCCCACCGATCTTGCGACGAGCTTGACCTCCTGCCTGCAGGCTTAGTTTCTGTTAGCGCTGGCAGACCGCCAATTCGCCAGCAAAGCCACCAGTTTTCGACCCGCAGCTGTGAGTTGTCCTCCGTCTTCGACACCGACTCGACTTCCATGACCCATTTATTGCTGCAGGTGTTCCTTGACATCCCCTGAATATCTGGGCCTTCTTCGGACGAACGTATCTGCAGTCGCTACTATGTACTGTGAATGCTTCCTCCGGAGACACCGCCGTCTTTTCCGGGGTCGGGGGAAGCCACACGGGCACGGGCAGCAAAGACACAGCCGCGACGGACTGTGGCGTGTCCCAATGCGCAGAAACACAGATGCCATACTCGGCGAAGCACATGGCATGCGGCAGCCTTGACCTAAGACACCGTGTGGGTTCTCCGTGGCAATGCTAGTCAGGGGAGTCAGGGACGCATTCCAGGTTTTGTAGTCTGTAGCAAGTCCCAGCAGGACAGACTGTACTGGGTATTACTACGTACAGGGTCGGTTCAGGAGCTCTGCCATTGGCATTGCTTGATCAGTCATGGAGTGTTTGCCTTTTGTTTCTTGTTTGCCAGCCACTTTTTGTTTCTCGGGCCTCCAGCAGAAACAAAACATAAGACCTGCAACACTGCCAAGCAGCCAAGCGTGTGCGAATGCCGTTCAACCAAGCGTCTACATTAAGAATAAAAGGATAATAGTTTTAAACGGTTCAAAGAAGAAGCACAACTGGCGAGGACGCTCGTAACACAGAACAATACGTATCTTGTTGTGCTTCGTGGTACAGGCTACGCAGAGGCCATCACCAATCCGTCGCTGCGGCAAGACCACGCCGTGTATTAGATAAAAAGGAAAATACAAGTAAATAAAGAAATACAAACATCATTGGACTGGAAACCAAACTCGCAATAGACAGAACAAGCAGAAACTCGGCTATGACTAAGCACGCACGTGCGTTTTACCTCGCACTTGCGACGCCCCCTAGATCTGATACGCTGCAAAGCGTCGCTACGGGGTGCTCGCCGCCCCCTTCCTTCCAAATCTGGGTCTATTGAGTGCCGAGCAGGCCAACCCAAAACAGCAGGAGCTCTCAAGCCCGCATGCAACAGTAACGTAAGCTTACATTGCAGACCACGACGCCCAGCATAAGCACCAGCAGTGAGAACATGTGAGCAGTCCCAGGCCGCTGCATCTACATAGTATTACAGTACGTCTTCATCCTGAAGCACAGGGCATCTTCCAGTACAGAGGCCAGCCAATACCGGGTCAAAACGATAACTGGGCTTGGAGACTGACAGAGATGGCGAGTTTTGCGATTTTTGGGGATTTGGCCCGTCTTAATTAAAATTTGCCATAGTAATGCCTCATTTTGCTTCCATTTTGATCTAATCAAGGTGGCCGTTCCTTTAGTATTTTTCTAGAAATTCTATTTTTCCCTTTTGCCTCCGGCGATCGCAGTCCGTAACTGGTCGAGGATTACGTCGTGGTTTTAGCTGCCAGCCTGGTCGCTAGCGTGCTTTGCTGCAACGCTACAACGCTATATGCCACGCTACTGCGCTATTCATCCTCCCCCTAAGCCCCTGTCTCAATAAGAAGTTAACTGTCCTCTTCAGTCGCTCCTGCCTTCTTGATCTCCAAGAGACCCCCCCCCCTTCCCTTCACTAACCTCAATCCATCGCCACATCGACGTCTCTGGGCAGAACAAAGAAACCGTGTTGGCCAACAGGCCACGACTCCAGCTTCGACATTGCTCTACTGCTCCATCTCTGCCTCTCCAATAGCCTCTCTACTCTCTCCCACTCCTTGCGCCGTCTTCTTTATCCCAATCCGTCCATCTGCTGGAATCAGCCTGACTGTCCCGATGAGGCTGGGCCCTGCATCGTCTCTAGCTATCCGTCTCTAGGCGGCTCCATCTTCTCCTCTCTTTCCTTCATCTTTTGTTTCTTCTTTATTCCTCATTCTTTCTTATTTCTTGTCTCTGCCTGCTCTATACTCTGACCTCGGTCACACCCAGTCTTTACCACAAGACACCTGGCACCGCTGAGCTCGTGCCCGCGACATCCTCCTCGATCCCGACATGAAGTCGTCCACCCTCCTTGCCGGCCTCGTTGGCTTGGCTTCTGCCGTATCTGCCACCACCGCCACTACCACACACAAGTCTACACGCCGGGATCACGACACAAACGACTACTACGTCCTTCACCTCGATGACGATACATCCCCCGACCAGGTAGCCTTGCGGCTTGGTCTCGTGCACGACGGCCAGCTCGGCGAGCTTCAGGGCCACCACGTCTTCTCTAGCGCCAAGCAGGACGGCGACATGGTCAAGCGCGAGTTGGCCGCACACAAACGGCGAAAGCGGTCTCTGGGAGCTGTTGCTGAGCGCGGCACCCTGGATGGCGTTCTCTTTGCGCAGAAGCAGGCCCTGCGCAACCCCTGGGAGAAGCGCGTTATCCCGCCGAAGCCGGAGTCGGCGTCGTCACTGGCCGATGCCATTGTGCCCAAGGCCGAGATCCAGCCTGCGCTGCAGACAAAACTAAAGGCCGTCGCCGATGCCCTTAGCATCAGCGACCCCATCTTCAAGGACCAGTGGCATCTGTTCAACACCATGTATGCCGGCCATGATGTCAACGTCACCGACATCTGGCTGCAGGGCATCACCGGCCAGAACACCACCGTGGCCATTGTCGACGACGGCCTCGACATGTACAGCGACGATCTCAAGGCCAACTACTACGCCGCGGGCTCCTACGACTTCAACGACCGCACCCCCGAGCCCCGTCCTCGTCTTAGTGATGACAAGCACGGCACGCGCTGCGCCGGCGAGATCTCCGCCGTAAGAAACGACGTCTGCGGCGTGGGTGTCGCCTACGACTCCAAGATTGCCGGACTACGCATTCTCTCCAAGGCCATATCGGATGCCGACGAGGCTGTCGCACTCAACTACGACTTTGAACACAACCTGATCTACTCGTGCTCTTGGGGCCCGCCCGACGACGGCCGCAGTATGGATGCGCCCGGCATTATTATCCGCCGTGCCATGCTCAATGCTGTGCAAAAGGGCCGCCAGGGCCTCGGCTCCATCTACGTCTTTGCGAGCGGCAACGGTGCTGCCTCCGAGGACAACTGCAACTTTGACGGCTACACAAACAGCATCTACAGCATCACCGTCGGCGCTATTGATCTGCAGGGCCAGCACCCCTATTACTCTGAAAAGTGCTCCGCCAGCCTGGTTGTCACATACTCCAGCGGCGGCGGCGAGGCCATCCATACCACCGACGTCGGCACCAATGCCTGCTACTCTGGCCACGGCGGCACCTCTGCTGCAGCGCCCCTGGCCGCTGGCATCTTTGCCCTGGCCCTGCAAGTGCGCCCTGACCTGACCTGGCGCGACATGCAATACCTCGTCATGAACACGGCCGTGCCCATCAACACCGACATCGAGGGCGAGTGGCAAAAGACGTTTATCGGCAAGCAGTACAGCCACACTTTTGCCTACGGCAAGGTCGACTCCTATGCACTCGTCGAGGCGGCCAAGACCTGGGTCAATGTCAAGCCGCAGGCCTGGTTCTACAGCCCCTGGATCCATGTCCACCAGGCCATCCCCCAGGGCGACGTCGGTCTCGCCGTCGAGCTCGAGGTTACCGAGGACATGCTTGACGAGGCCAACTTTGAGCGCATCGAGCACGTCACTGTCACCATGAACGTCGAGCACACGCGTCGTGGCGACATCAGTGTCGATCTCTTCAGCCCCGAAGGCATTGTCAGCCACCTGTCGGCCACGCGCAAGATGGACAACATCCGTGCTGGTTACGAGGACTGGACTTTTATGAGTGTTGTGCACTGGGGCGAGTTTGGCGTTGGCAAGTGGCGTCTTGTCGTCAAGGACACCATTGTCAATGAGCACGAGGGCAACCTGACCGATTTCCATGTCAAGTTCTGGGGTGAGTGTATCGATGCCAAGAAGGCCACTCTGCTGCCCATGCCCAAGGACACCGACGACGACGATCACGACATCACGGTGACTACTACTCTGCCGGCCGCGACGACGACGCTCTCCTCCTCCACCGTTTCGACGCAGCCTGCTGTGGTCACCTCGAACCCAGCCGACCACCCTGACCGCCCGGTCAAGCCCACAGCTGGCACGACCCTGACCACATCCACCTCCTCTACGTCTGCCTCACCCACGGCCGGCAGCGGCTCTGGCTCTGGCTCCGAGACTGAGCACGAAACGTCGCCCAGTGCCAGCAGCACCAACACGTCGTGGCTCCCTGCCTTCCTTGCCAATATGTCGACCAAGAAGCAGATCTGGGTATACGGCGCTCTGGGCTCCATTGTGGCCTTTTGCCTGGGCCTGGGTGTGTACCTGTACATGGCCCGTCGCAAGCGTCTCCGGAACGATCCTCGTGATAACTACGAATTCGAGCTTCTCGACGAGGAGGAGGGCGAGGCGCTCAACGGCCGCGGGGGCCAAGGCGAGAAGGGCATGGCCAGTATTCGCAAGGGCCGCCGCAAGGCCACGCGCGGCCGTGAGCTGTACGATGCCTTTGCCGAGGGATCCGAGGACGAGGACGACGAGGACGACGAGCACACTGAGCGTACCGGCCACGGCCACGAGGGCGTCCGCCGCTTCAGTCTTGGCCTGGATGAGGACGAGGACGAGGACAGCTACGACGGTGCCGATGCCAGCCACGGCAAAACGTACCACGACCGGTCGGACGAGCACCTGGCCGCCTCTGGTGGTGCCGCCACTGTAGCAAAGACTGCAGCAACGACCCCGGCAACGCCTGCCGCCGCCCCAGCAGCAGCAGCGACAGCGACAGCATCTACAGCAGGTGCTCGTCGCGGCGTGGCTGACGACGACGAGCTGCATGTCATTGGCGATGACTCGGACGAGGAAGACTCGGACGAGGAGGACTCTGACAGCGACGAGGACAGCCAGCCCTCTGCTGCCCGTCGCGGCGACAGTGCGCGGCTTCTCTGAGCTCCGAGTGCAAGGGGATGCAAATCGGCTTAGCTGATTTGTTTGCCTTTTGTCTTTTTTTGCCGTTTTTGTCTTTGCCTTATACCACTGTCGTGTCGGCCTATAAACAACATGTGTCCATTTTGTTCTTGTTCTTGTTCTTGTTTTCGTTTTTGCTTTTGTTTTCATTATTCTTTGTTACTTGCTCAGCCCATCTTTCTGTTTCTACCTATTGAGTCGGCGTTTGTGCAACAGCTCCGTTTTTTATATACTTTCCAAGACCACAAAAGGCCATTCTATTCATACTGGGAGTTTTCTTTCTGGTTTTTGTTTCTTGTCCTTTCTTGTCTTTATTCTTGTTAGCATTACCTGCGGCAGCCGTTACATAGCACATAGTTTTTGGTTTATTGCTTAAATCACTTGGTTTCTCTACAGTGCTCGCCTTGCAGCCGCTATTAAAGCATTGATCTTGCGAATAATATCGGTATTAGGTAACTATAGTAGCAATGATATTTCTTGGGAATAAATACATACAAAATGGGGGATTGGGCGGCAAAAAACAAGACATGATCAAATCAAAATACAGTAAAACGACCGAACAATCACGGCATGCTTCCCAACTTCCTCTTCATGCTGCTAGCACGCCGTCCTTTTCCATCTCCTTGACGTAGTCCTCCCACACGGTCGATACCGCATCGTAGTACTCAATGTGGGCGTCGGCGAGCCCACCCAGCTGCTTCTTGAATTCCACCCGCTTGATCCGCTCAAAGTCGGTCACCTCCTTGACGACTTCCTCGTCAAACAGCTCGCTCGTCTTCTTGGCCCGCTCCACTTCCGCCGTCAGCTCCTCCACCCGCAGCTCCAGTTTGCGCTGCCGCTCACGCCGGCTCTGCTCGTGGTCCACGCCCCGTACGTCCTCCAGCTTGCTGCGCAGGAACCCGCTCGCGCCCGCTAGCGCTCCGCCGCCGCCGCCAGTGACATACGACGTGACACCACCAGCGCCGCCGCCGTTGCTGCCGCCGTTGCTGCTGCTTGCCGAGCTGCCACCGACACCGCCGGCACCAGAGGACGAAGACTCGCCGGCATTGTCGCCCGTGCTGTTATTGGCACTGCCTCGCCTTAAACGGCCGCCTTCGCCAGCTGCCAGTCCGCTGTGGTAGTAGCCGCCCGACATCATCGCCAGGTGGTCACGGTCGGCCGTGCTCTTGTTGAGGTACTCGGTGAGCTGTTCGTAGTCCAGCTGTTTCTGCTCGCGCGCCTTGAGCAGGTTCTTGAGCGATCCGCTGTAGGCAACCATGTCGCGCAGACTGCCGAGGTAGTCCTGGTCGGTGCTGTCGCGCAGCTCGTGCAACCCGGCAGCCGTATCTTCAATAGACGCAGCAAACGCGCGCACGGCACCTTCAACACCGGGCTCAAGCGTGATAAGCTTCTGGAACTGCTCGGCAAGATCCTTGAGATCGGCCTCAATATCGGCCTCGCGGCGCACGACGCGCGCAACCACCTTTTCAACGTGGTTCAGATCTTCGTCCAGACGGTCGCTCTTCTCGCGCACCTCGACGAACCGGCGGTCGAGCCGGTTCACCTTGGTAAAGACATTGATAAAGCTGTCGGCGAAAGCATCAAACATGCTTCCCGTGACACCGCCGCTGCCCTGGTCGCCGCCGATAGAGCTGCTGCCGGCACCGCTGCCGTAGCCGCCGCCTGCACCATAGCCGCCGCTAGCGCCATAGTTGCCGTCAGAGGAAGCGCGCACAGAGTGGCTGCGCATGGTAGCGTTCCATTCTCCCGACTCGAGGAAGTTGTGCAGAAGGGGTGCGCGGCGCAAGACGGGGTGCTGTGAGCAGCGAGCGAGGAACCGCTGGAGAGAGTATGCACGGCGTTTGGTAAACTCGGGGCCAAAGCGATCGCCGGTCACGCGGACCATGCGCTGCTTGTCGGGCACGGGAGGAACGGCGCAGGCTGGGAAGTCCTTGGAAAGTGAGTTGTAGAGGTACAGAAAGTCGGTAAAGCGCCGACGGACTGAGACGGTGGGTTTCTGGAATGAAGAAAAGGTGGACTGTTTGTTAGTAATTGTATTCAAATATTCAGATTAAGTTGTCCCCAAGAAGACGTACATGAGTCGTGACAAGATACGAGGTGAAGGGGTTGCTGCCGCCCTCGTTCTCAGTCAACGGCGAGGAGACACGGCACTGCAGCACCTCGGGGCCGAGCACGGTGGCGTCATGGCTTTCGAACTCAATGTCGCTGCCGCTGCCGCTGCTTCTGCGTTTCTGCTTCTGCTTCTGCTTCTGTTTCGACTTCTGGCTCGAATTTTGCTTGGATCGCGACTCGCCGCCAGGCGACAGAGGCTCGCTGTAGTCGTGCTCGTCGGCCATTCTGGAGACGTGGGAGTTGCTTTGCGGGTGGTGGGGAGTGCTGCGGGTGTAGTTGCTGGCAGCGGAATTGGTGCCAAAGACCTCGTTTTCGTCGTCGTTGCGGTTGTCGCTGTTCCAGGAAATGTTGGAGAAATTGTCCTGGTCAATAACCGCCATGTCGAAGGGGGAGATGTAGGAGGGAGGGCAGAGAGAAGAGGGCTGAGAGAGGTCAAGGGAAGCAGTGACGGATAGAGCAGTAGCAAGGTAAGAGTGACGTGAAGGCGATCGAGAGATGGAGTAGTACAGAGAGGGAAGGAGCGAGCCAGAGGTCGGTCGAAGCTGCCTGCTGGTTGGTGTGGCGGAGTAATCGCTGTAGCTGCTGCAGGTAGCAGGCAAGAGCAGGTACAGTACCAGTAGAGGGGTTACTGTATCTAACTGATAGCGGTTGGTGGTGTATGGGTGAGTGGTGTGCACGGATATGGAAGGCGCGAGCCAGGCGGGCCAATGTCAGACAAAGAAGCGGATACGATCTTGTTGTGCGCTGTACGTCGCACCTGCCGTTGCTGAAGTAAGGTTGAACTGCGCTCAGATTACTGGAAAATGACAAAAAGAGAAGGTGCAAATGGCCATACAGCTATTTGACAGATTAAGCAATCGAGTTCCCAAAGTTGGGCAAGAACAAACACGGGCGGCTGTGCCGGCTTAGCGACAAGGACGGGCAGGGGAAAGAGCGACCTGAAGCTGTGCTGTAGCCCCAAACACATGCTATGCTGCACAATGGTACAGCGTCACCAAGCTGACGTAGTGGCGGCGACAACGGACTAAAATGTGGCTGGCAAAACGGGGCATTTGTTAGCGTATTAATATTAGTCAGCATTGAAGTACAGCACAACCAGCACGACACTCATTTATTGGATCAAGGACGGTAATGATTCTTATAAACTACATATATATACACATATATATATATTACATTTCATACGTGGTTCATATGTTGTTCGTGGAGATGTTTAGCCTGATTGGAACTCTATTGCTGCAAAGGCCCTCAGTGTTCATGGAGGAGCAGCTGGTAAGTCTAGTTTTGATTCCTAGCTGGTGCTTCTCTTTGCTTTTCGGGTTTGTTTGTTTTCTCCTTTTTTCTGCGTCGTTTGATATTGTTTGGTGTGTTATACATGTGCAGAGACATATCCAGATATATGCTGCCGTGGTGAGGCCATGAATGCTCCGTGTCCCAGTTTCCCGAATAACCATAATCCAAATCAAACAAGAAGACGCGATGCGGGAGACGAAAGCAAAATAAAAAGAAAACGAGACATGTTAGAAAGGAGATAGATAAAAAGAAACAAAATATAAAAACAGTGCAAAGAAGAGATGTTGTAGACATGAGAAAGACATAAGAAATAAAGACATAAGGAAAGTAATGAAAGAAGGTAGTAGTGGGTGTCAAAAATACAAGTATAGACAATATAAACAAGGAAATGCAAGCGCATTGTATGCGTGGGAGTTGGTCTTGAGTAAAAGATGTTGAAAGATAGAGAGTTGTAGAATTGTAAAGTTGTAAAAGTGTGAAAGTGTGAAAAGGATGTCATGCCGATAATGATGCCGCAGTGTAGTAATAAAAGAGATACAGAATAAACAGATGAAAGAGAAAGGTAACGCGAACAATGCAGGAGCAGAGAACTAGACGACAAGAGGACTACGGGCAAGGCGCCTAGGAGAGTTACTCGCTCTTCTTGGCCTCCTTGGTAGCCTCTGCTGCTGCCGGCGCCGGCGCCTGGTGAACAGCAGCAATCTGGTCCTTCTCAGCATCGACAGCCTCGGCTGTTTGTGCCTTGTCCAGGCTCTGGGCCTCGGCAGCAGCCAGGCGCTCCTCCTTCTCGTCAATGTCCTCGACATCACGGGGAGTAGCAAAGCCAGTCTCCTGGTTCTCCTGGTTCTGCTCGGCCTCGTCCTCAATCAGGTCCTCCTGCTCCTTCAGGACCTCGAGACGCTGCTTGTTGGTGGCAGCGCCCTCGGCGTTGTGGACCTCGAGCTCAATCTCGTGGAAGAGCTCCTCGGGGATAGAGGACAGGACACCAGTCAGGGCCTCGATCTGGGTCTCGACAGCGCTCATGGCGCTCGACGAGGAGGTCGAAGGGGTAGATGTCTGGCCGTACATGTAAGCATTGCTCAGGACGAGCAGTGTCGACGGGACACCCTCCTTGAGACGCAGGTCAAGCCAGGTCTGGAGGTCCTCACGAAGACGGGCGGGCGAGACACCATACGACTTGATGCCACGGCTGGCACATGCGGTCTGCAGCTCGCCGACGAGCAGGCTGTCAACACCCTCGTAGCTGATGGCGCGGTCATCGCGCTTGATCTGCCGCATGCGGTGACGGATCTGGTAGCGCAGCATCATGTCTGTGCCAAAAGTGTTGAGGTTCAGGTAGCGGCACATGGAGACCAGCTGGGGACGGGACAGGTTGTCCAGGGTGACGTCGTCCTTGAAGATCTTGCAGACCTTGATGACGTCCTCGGCAGTGGGCTTCTCGCCGGTGGAGCGGACCTTGCGGAAAAAGTTGGTGAACTCGACGCGCTGGGTTGTGCTGGCCTGGATGGGCAGACCGGTCTCCTTCAGGGTCTGGCGCAGGAAATCACTGACCTCGCGGCGTGTGGCGCGCAGCATAGAGGTCTTCTTCTCGCGCGAGCTCTGGCCCTCGTATGTGCTGGGCAGCAGGTTGGGGAACAGGCGCAGGGCGATGGGAAGCAGCAGCTCGGCAAAGGGGACAATGACAAACATGGAGAAGGGAACAAGACGTCCCAGGTCCTGGACAGTGCGCTGAAGCTGGCGGTTTTCACGGCGTGTGAGCTCGTAGCCAGCAGCCATCTTGACGGCCAGACGGGTGCTGATCTTGACCTCGGTGGCAAGCAGCTTTGTGCCGTCCCAGTAGTGCTGTACCTCCTTCTTGATCTTCTGGCCCAGGGTCAGCTTCTTCTCGTCCTTTTTGGCGCTCTTTGCCTCCAGCTCCAGGCCGTTTGCACCAGCGCCGGAGCCAGCAGTAGCAGGAACACTTGATGATGACGATGCGGCGAGATTTGTAGAGGCAGTGGTGGTGGCCTTGGCCGAGGTCTGGGCGTTGGACGCAGCAGCTTGTGCGGCCGGGGTCTTGGAGGCCGAGGAGGCATTGGTGGCCTTGCTGGAAGCAGGCAGAGGAATCTTAGCCTTCTCTGCATCGAAGCCGGGAGGCGGGCCAGCCGGGGGGCCACCGGCAGACGAGTGGGTCTCGGTCGAGAAGTTGCGCAACGGAACGCAGAGGGCGAAGGCGACATTGTTGCGGGCGCCGAGGTTGCGAGAGTTGTTCAGGAGGTGCATGGAGGCGGCGCGCATGGCGGTACGAGGCATGTTGCGGCCTGGACGTTAGCATCTATAAACTCGAGCGTCTCATCGAGGGGTAGCAGCGCAAAAAAAAAAACAGAGACGGCTTACCTCTGCCCAGGAAGGGGTTGTTGAGGGCCGTAGCCCGGCGAGCGGCATTGACAGAAACGCTCATGATGGTGGCGTGGGTGAATGGGTAGTGAGGCGGTCGACGTAGCAAGAGAAGTAGGTCGAAAGACGAAGCTGGCAGTTGGCGCTACAATATAGAAATTCCAAGAGTTCTATATGGGCGAGGCAGATGGCGGAACAGCAGAATGGCAGGGAGTTGTAGGGAGGCAGAAAGTCGAAAAACACACAGGGACCTTTTGGTCGGGTTGAGAGAGTCCTACAATGCGCAGTAAAGGCGTGCAGGGAAGAGCAAATCGACAAGTTGAAGGCCGGGGCGTCTTTGCTATGGGTTGTATATGGTATTCAGTGTTGTTTTGTGTTTTTGTTGTGTCAGGGAGACGAGAGCAATATGGACGGAATATGGGAGGGCGAAGGGGTGAGGATGTACAGTCTAGCAGTGCTCGCTCGTACTGTAGGGGCGAGCCAGAGAAATGTGAAAAACGGCTGCTGCAGGCGACCACAAAAGCCCCAAAAAGGGAAGAGTCCAGAATGCCACAGGTCGGGTAATAAGGCCCAGGACGGTAGTGTTTTCTGGGGCAGGAGCCTATAGCGGGCCAATGGGGACCCCTGGTTGGTCGCTCGTCATTTATTTACACATTATTTTGTATTATTATTAATTAGAGAAATGCACGCACATCACGTGCTAGTAAGCATGACCCTTCTTTCCGCTTCTATGGAGTGTTTCAGTGTGGAGTAGCACTGTACGGAGTACACAGACGATATTGCTTGCAGTCGATCAGTGATTCAGTTGTTTCCGGGTGGACTGTTGTGGCACGGCGGCTTGTAGTTGGAGTGAGACATGTCGTTAATAAGCTTCATCAGGGATGAAACAAGGCAGGAATATCAAGGTCGATACACAGAGAGCTGCAAATAGATGTAGGAGGAAATCAGAGAAATCAGATTGTGCTTATGTAATCAATGGATGTGAATCAAGAGCTAAGAGCCGGCAGCCAGAAAGGGCCTCGGCCGGTCGGTCCTTCATGTGGCCTGTTCTGTAGTCTGTGCATGGCGCAATGCCGCGGACAGCACCTCGGTGTTAGCGGGCAAATAGTCTCCGGCGCACATTGCTTTTCGTCCCAGCATACGAATCGCTCCGAGTCGAGCTGCTGAAGGACGCACAAAGAGCAGTTTTTAATGGCTGCTGCATTTCCCTGTGAAGTGGACTTTTGGACGGCGCCGTTCCCAACAAAACCAATATTTGGCAGACTATGAACGAGTAGAAGGACGACTGAAGGACGGCGACTATATGACTTGGCGAATTAAATTTAATCGAAACTTAAATCACTAATACACCAAGGTCAGAAAGATGGCAGCATACTGCAGAGGCAGCAGCTTGTCTGTGTGAGGAATCGACAGGGCCGTGCAATAGCATTTACTGAGTAAAGATATTCGATAGTGGCCGAGGATGCAACAATAGGCACATGATACCGCACACCCACGCAGTTGTGCCAGCAAGGCAGCAGACTCTTGCCTGTCTATTTTACTCTGTTTTCGTCGCTCTGTTTTCGTGTACCTCTCGTGCCACTGGCATACATACGATTGAAGAGGTCGCTGCTCCTGCAGAATCCTCCAGTACAGTGCAGTCACAGTCACATCATCTCCTCCTGTGCGGCGGCGTCGCTCCGGCTGTCCCCGGCTGCAGCATCCCGGTACCAAACCAACGCACAGTCGATAGAATGCTTGACAGATAGCAGGAAGCAGATAGCAGATAGCTGATAGCAGATAAAACCAAAGGTGCTGAGAAATGAAATGCAAGAAACTGGCTGACAGATTGCCAGGGAACCGCGTGGTTGGCTTCCGTTGGTCCCGCTGTGCCGCTGTCCCGGTGTCCCGCTGTGTCGTGCCTTCCCTCCGTCTGCGCGCCTTCCTCGTGCGTGCGTTGTGGTAGCGTGCCCTGTCCACTGTATATGTAATGCGTGGGCAATCGCACGTTGTCGCCGCTGCTAGCTCCACGTTTCCCCACACGGGCATCTCCCAAGTATTCACACTCACACCTGTAATACCCTGTAGGACTTATGACTATTTAGAGTAATTTGTTAAAGATCCACCGAAATTCCCTCCCCCTCTTCTCTGTTGACTCTGAGACTCTTCTCTCTGGCATCGCCGTCGTCACTGTCGGCTTCAGTCTCGTCATAGGTTTATTTCGATATATCTGCCCTCCACTCCCTCGACCTCGACTGACCTCGGTCTCAACCTCAACCTAGACATCGACCTAGACATAACCTCAGACGTAGACCCTTGTCCATTCATCATCCATCGGCGACATCACCATCTTCTCCCCTCCTCACACGCCCACTTTATTCTCACTTCTACCACATCCACCACCTATTTACTTGCACCAATCTTTTCCTCTCCGTCATTTCTGTTCTCCCTTCCTCCATCGTCCGTCTTCCCTCTTTCCTACAGCTGCCGCCTGCAATGCGCCTCCGAAAGGCTGCGCGTGTGATCCTCGTCGGGGCGCCGGGCGTGGGCAAGGGCACCCAGTCCGAGCGTCTCCTCGGCCGCTTTCCACAGCTGGCCCACCTGAGCTCCGGCGATCTCCTGCGCCACAACGTCAAGACGCGCACACCACTGGGCATCAAGGTCGAGAGCACCATGAAGTCGGGCGGTCTTGTGTCCGACGACCTTATCCTGCGCCTAATCCGCAACGAGCTGTCCACGCGCGGCTGGCTTGTGCGCGACGGCCCGCCCAGCATCATGACGCTATCCAGCCGCAGCAGCAACTACAACTTTGCCGCCGAGGCCGAGGCCGACCGTGTCGAGGCCGAAGCTGAAATGGCCGCCTTTATGTCGACGCCTCTGCCGGCCGACGCAGCCGCCCACTCGTCGCTCTCCGACGACCCCTCGGCCTCGTTCCTGCTCGACGGCTTCCCGCGCACGGCCGTCCAAGCAGCACAGCTCGACGACATTGTGCCCATCAACCTAGTGGTGTCTCTCAAGACGCCGTTTGCTGTCATGCTGGAGCGCATCAGCGGGCGCTGGGTGCATGAGCCGTCGGGTCGTGTCTACAACGAGTCGTTCAATGCGCCCAAGGTGGCCGGCCGCGACGACGAAACCGGCGAGCCGCTGGTGCGCCGTGCCGACGACAGCGAGGCTGTCTACCGCGCGCGGTTCAACAAGTTCCAGGAGACGAGTGCGCCGCTGCTGGAGCACTATGCGCAGCAGGGTGTGCTGTGGGAAGTCGAGGGGCTGAGCAGCGACGAGATCACGCCCAAGCTGTTTGGCGAGTTTGAAAAGAGATTCTGCACGCAGCGGTGACGTGAGAGCAGTCCCACAAGCAGGGAGCAAGGCAAAATAGCCACGGCGGGGGCGGGAGTCACTCACCATAACGACGCAACGGAAGGATGACACCGCTTGTATTATGTTTCTTTTCTTGTGCACTTTTTGCACTTTGTGCTCTTCTTTTTCTCGCATGCCTTCCATCTTCTTATCATGTCTCATGTCTCGTGTTTCTTGACATTACTGGCGTTCGGCGTTCAGCTCGGACTGTGCCATCTGCGGCAGTCCTTGAGCCTGGGCACATCGAGGTGTTTTTCTTTGTGTATTGTCAGTACTATTTCTTTCAAGCTTCTTCAGCAGTTCTATTCGGCACTACAGCGCTATTCAACACTATTTTTTATATACCAGCGATTATTCCATCTTTTCCATCCTTTTCCATCAGTGACTCTCCTTGGATGTTCTCCTGTCTTCCCTCTTCTCTCGTTTCTCTTGTTAAGTCCACCGATCTCCGAATATCTCTAGCTTCTACAGCCCAGCCGTCCACCCGCCCTTGGACAAGGGACAAATGCCAACGCGTACTCGGGTATTTTCAAGTATTTGTACTATACTTGCCACACAATTGCTCGGGGTTTCACCAAAGCTCCGCCGCTAAGTCCATTATCACCACGGCCGATGGCAGTCTTGCAGCATTGGTGGACCAGAGCCCCAATATGGCAGCCCGTCAATGATTCGTCCCCAACTACCGGGACCTAATGCACGACGCTGGGGCCATGCCTCGACATCATCACTTTATTCCCGGCTTGCATGCACGTCGTGAAGCAACGTCGGCCTCGGCTTTGCCATTGCCAAATCAGGAAGCAGCAGTGGCAGTCGCTTTCTTTGTTGTTCTCTTCGGTATTCTTGTTTCTTCATTATTAATTACTCATTTTAATATTGGTATTTTTTTATTGATTGTAATCTTGCGTCAACCCGGCAGTGGCAGCCTTGCAGTGCAGGTCGATATTACTGCGAGCCATTACCGCATATGGACATGCTCCTTGGGTACGTAACTACACTTCCCTTTTGGAAGCCACTGGAAACCGTGGCTGTCACTGAGTACTTGAATATTGCAGGCATTGGCCTTTACTGCCCACTTGACGCCTTGGATATGGGTGCTCGTATCAATCCCGTCGCTTCCATCTGGGCCCAGATCGCAAAGGGGCAGGAGTGCCGTATATAAAAAGGCCATCCCTCGTTCCTTTTTTGTAGTCTCTCCTCATCTTCGCTCTTCGTCCCCATCTCATCTTCCCCTTCTTCCTCAACTTCTTCTTCCTCATTCAAAGCCACGGAATTCCTTAACATGTCTCGCTACGCTGAATCCTACGACTTCGGCAAGCTCCAGGGCCCTGGCGACAGCCGCCCAACTGCCCTCCAGATCATCAAGGACGAGCAGCGCGAGAACGCCTTCGCCGGCAAGGCTGCCGTCATCACCGGCTGCTCGTCGGGCATCGGTCCCCCGACAACAGAGGCTCTTCTCGCCACGGGCGCAACGGTCTACTGCACCGCCCGCGATGTCGATGCGGCAAAGAAGGCCCTCGCGCCCCTCATCGAAGCCACTGGCCGTGTGCATGTCATCTACATGGACCACACCGACCTCGCCACCGTCAAGGCCGCCGCCGCCGAGATCCACCAGCGCGAGTCGGCCGTCAGCATCCTCATCAACAATGCCGGCGTCATGACCGTGCCCACACGCACCGAGACCAAGGACGGCTTCGAGATGCAGATTGCCACCAACCACTTTGCCCACTTCTACTTTTTCTGCCTGCTGCGCGACCTGCTCCACGCCGGATCGACGCCCGAGTTTGCCAGCCGCGTCGTCAATGTGTCCAGCGCCGCCCACCGCATCGGCCATCTGCATCTGGACGACCTGCAGCTGAGCAAGGAGGGCGCGTACACGCCCACGGCCGGCTATGCCGCTTCGAAGCGCGCCAACATTTTCATGGCCAACGAGCTCGACCGCAAGTACGGCAGTGTCAGCAAGCCCATCCACGGTTACAGTCTGATGCCCGGCGGCATCCGCACGCCTCTGCAGCGGCACATGACCGAGTATGTCGAGCAGGCTCTCAAGGATCCGGCCATGGCACGCTACATGCGCAGTCCCGAGCAGGGCGCCGCCACCAGCATCTTTGCCGCCGTGGCCCACGAGCTCGAGGGCAAGGGTGGCATCTACCTCGAAAACTGTGTGCTGGGCGTCGAAGCACCGGGTCCGCATGAGACGCTCGACATGGCAGATGCCGGCGCCTACGGCTATGCCCCGGGGGCCTTTGATCCAGCCAAGGAGTCCGCTCTCTGGTCGGCCAGTCTAAAGCTTGTTGGTCTGCCCGATGACTTTTAGGTGTTGATAGTTGTAATCTATTATTGTTGAAGAGTTTAATTTTAACGAACCCAAAATACGGAATTGATGTAGACTTAAATGTATTAATATAGCAACTTATTTGCTTGAAGTAGTATAATTTAAGATTTAGTAAACATATTCCATGAGAATTTAATTTATCAAAAAGCAATTAGCAAATAGTATGTTTTTTTCTAAAAATAAACTCGCAAATGTACAACATTGTCTAGAGATTATATTGCTCATGTTACCTAAACACCAATACAAAAACACCCATCAACAGATCTCGCAAATGCACAATCAAGTAAATAAACCCACGTGTAAACGGATACCGGTGGGTTCGTGCTACGCTTACATGCCCAGCTATCCTATTTGCTGCGCATTGGCCAAGCTCGCACGATAAGAACATCGCGTCTGCATTAGTTAGTCCGTCTTACCCCCGCCGAAGCTACAGATTACCGTATTCTGCTCTCGTCTTTGCGGCCAGTCATACTCTTCTTAAGCAAGCCAGCCAACTCATTGATTATATTATATATTCCGAAAAAAAATGACTGACCCGGCTTACACCAAGGTCGAGCTGATGACGCTGACCGGCCCGGAATACCGCCGGGTCTCGACGGCCGCAACCCGCCCGGCAACGGCCGACGAGATCCCCATTATCGACCTGGATGGCATGTGGTTCTACAAGTCGGGGCCGGCAGCGGACTCCGACTCGGTAAAGAGAGCAAACGAGGCCAAGCAGCGCATCGCCACAGAGATGCGCACAGCTGCCACCGGCGCCGGGTTCTTCTATGTCACCAACCACGGCATCCCGGGAGACGTCGTCACTGCCGCTCTGGATAATGCGCATCGCTTCTTCTCGCAGCCGCTGGAGGACAAGCTGCGTGTGCACTCCAGGCTGGAGCCGCTCGGCAACGGATACGCTCCCATCCACAGTGGCCAGATCAACCGGTCCGAGACCAAGGACCTCAAGGAAGGCTTCAACTTTCGCTACCAGCCAGAGAACGACCCGCTCCACGCCGGAAAGGGCCATATCGATGCTGAGAAGTCGCAGGGAAGCAACTGGACATGGGACCAGACGCAGCACCTGCCCGGCTTCAAGGATGCCACCGTGACGTGGTGGCAGGGGTGTCTGCAGCTTGCGCGCGGCCTGGTGCGCTTGTTTGCGCTTGCACTGGAGCTGCCAGAAGACTACTTTGACGCCATGACTACATTCCCGGGGTCCGACGGGCTATACATCTGCTACCCGGGCAATGACGGCAATGGCGACCGGCGAGACACGGCGGCGGAGACTAAGCAGAGGGACATTGACGTCGGCATCGGCTCGCACACGGACATGCAGTGCTTCACCCTGCTGTGGCAGGACGAGAGCGGCGGGCTGGAGGTCCTGCTGCCGCAAGGCGGCTCATCTTCGGCGGACGACCCGCTCTACGAATGGGTCGGTGCCACGCCACAGCCGGACACGCTCGTCGTCAACATTGCCGATTTTCTGCAGCGGCTATCAAACGACCGCTTCCGGTCGACCGTGCACCGCGTCTACAACCGCAAGTCGGGCGCGCGGTACTCGATGCCCTTCTTCTTTGGATTCAACTCAGATGCAGAGTGTGCCGTCGTGCCGTCGTGTGTCGACGACCAACACCCGCCACGATATGCCCCCATCACATGCGGAAAGGTACCACACGCCTCTGTTCCAATGACTCCATTCTAAATCGTACTCTGACACATATAGTGGCGCGATGAGCGCATGGCGCTTGCCCGGGCCGCACGGGCATCGTAAATCCAACGAAAAAGAGACCCAGGCATGACTGCCACGACAGCTGTAAATACGCGGGTGATTGGCTCTGGTCACGATGCACTGCCCAGGGAACATGCTACTGACGAGTGAGACGAGGGGCACAGGCTCGATCGGAGTCGCCTGTGGCATGTGTGCAGTTGTATCACTACCACACGACGCAGTCTTTCACGTCAATCATGGAACCAAGATGCACAGTGTGCAATATATAGCCACCTATCTGTACAGCTCGAGTTATCCATCGATATCTGGTCACACGATCCTCTTATTTGTATGCAGTCTCAGTCTCGGTCGTATTGATTGACAAATACAGCACCGTTGGCGACTACTCATTAATTTCATCTTGCTACATAGATAAAAGTGGTTGGGAAAAGTCGCTTAAATATCAACGGTCTTCACGCCATGGCCTGCTCGGAATGACATCTCTCGATGCCATCCCCGCTTCCCCGCTTGTCGATGCCCTCTAGTGACTAACAGCAGCGAAGGCCCAGGCGAGTGGGCGGCATGATTGGTGGGTCTCGTGCCCTGGAATTGTTGTCTTGTGGTCTTGTTGGTTCAGTAACAGTGCAACCTCAAAAGAGCAGAAGGGCAGGAGGGTTCAGGAGCAAAAGCAGGAACACGGAAGGAGCGAATGAGGGCGAACGAGGGACAGCCAAGTCTGGCCAAGGCTGATTGTCTGAACCGTCATGTGTGGCCTCCTTCCTCCTGTGAATGAGTTCGAATTCAGTCTTTTTATTTGTATTACTTTTTATTGCTGTTTACATAGCACCATGCATTATTTATCTTGCGACGGCGGCTCCTTCCTATTGCATCGCACTTTGCCATTACTGCCATCGCTCTTTCCGTATTATCGCACGTTCTACGCCGGTGCATCGGTCTTTGTCGCAGAATCGACAGTACGCGGCAACTGCCCTACATAGCTCTTTCCCCAGTTATCTTGCTCTGGATCCAGTTTTCCTATTCCTTCCGTATTGCTCACAACACTGTTGCTCTCTCCAGCTGCCGTCGTCCTGTCTCTCCAAATTCTTCTCTTTCTTTCTTCTTCTTCTTCTCCCATCCTCTCCTCTCCATCTTCTGCAATCTCTTCTTCTCGCCACCCTGTTTTGATCCTGTTCTGATCACCTCTGACCTCTCGACCTGTCGAACCTCACTCCACTTCTTCTTTGCCTAAACGGGTCAAGAACCAACGACACCAGCTATCCACCCTCCGCTGCGGCACCTGAGACAGCCTCGAAATACGCCTTCTACCTCTCACACATCTCAGTCTGTTTTTGCTGTGTATTCGGTGTGTTCTCTGCCTGTCTCCTGTGCAGTCCCCCAAGGCCACCTCTCTGCCTGTTCCCTGGACATACCCGCGACACCTGACGTTTCGAAACACTGGGAATCACTTGGACGGCCCCGTACCGACCCCACGACACACCCGATGACCATTTAGGCCGACATCACCTTGCCGGCGGCCTCGAACAGGCATTTTGGCTTAAGCTGTCGCTTTTCGGTCGCACTTGGATATATATGTTCTCTCTCGCAACTACCGTGGCCATGATCACAAGGCTCGTCTACATCACATGCGCCGCACTGGCTGCTTCCACAGTCCCCGCCGCCGCAATCGTGTCTCCAGATATCGAACCACAGCAGAACCCATTCCTGCCTCCTTATCTGCAGGCAGAAAGGGCGCTATTCGCTGCAAATGAAAAAGATCAGGATATCTTTGAGACGGCCAGAATCAAGCTGTTTGACGAGTTTCTCGGCGCTCTACGGGTGTTGCAAGACAACTACTTCCAGCCCTGGTTGGGACAGTGGCCAAATGCCATTGACTGGACAGCTGCCGTCACTGGCACACACGTCGCTGCCGCACTCAGCTCGCTCTCCCAGGGCATCTCTGCCGAGGACAGCCCCAGAGAAAAGGAGAACCTGATAACGACATACTTCTCCCAACTCTTGAGCTACTACTTCGGCCAGGATGCCTTCTCAATTCGTAACGAGGCTTATGACGACATGCTGTGGGTAGTTCTTGGCTGGCTAGAAGCCGTGGAGTTTATCGACTACCATGCAACTGTATTCCAGCTTTCTCCCACGGCCCAGGACGAGCCATTGGCAAAGACATCGAGTCGTGCGACATCGGGATTTTTAAATCAGTCGTGGTACGGCAACCTTTGGATCCCCGCGTTTTCACACCGCGCCCGCATCTTTTGGGACATTGCATCCCAAGGCTGGGACACTACGCTCTGCGGTGGCGGTATGAACTGGAACCCCAGACTTGAGCCCTACAAGAACGCCATCACCAACGAGCTCTATATTGCGGCATCGGCTTCCATGTACCTTTACTTTCCCGGCGACTCTAACACATCGCCGTTTATCAACTCTCATGACCCCCGCATGGCCGGCCCAGCAGCCAATACAACCAGCGACTCTCGTGAGCCGCATGAAATAAAGCATCTGCAAGCTGCACTTGCCGGCTATAATTGGCTCATACACTCGGGCATGATGAACGAGCAAGGCCTTTACGCGGATGGCTTCCATATCACCGGGTGGAACAATGCCAGCAACCCCAATAAACGTTGCGATGCGCGCAATGATATGGTCTACACCTACAACCAGGGTGTAGTTCTGACCGGCCAGATTGGCCTCTGGAAAGTCACCGGAGACGAACGCTTTTTGAGTGATGGGCACCGCCTCATCCAGTCCACCATCAATGCCACTGGCTATGACTTGACCCGCGACGCACCAATCGATGACATCAGCCTGTTGATTCCGGGCCAGCTGCCGCCTTGGCGAGGCTTGGGCCGTGCCGGTGTCTTGGAGGAGCAATGCGATATTAGTGGGCAGTGCTCTCAAGATAGCCAGTCCTTCAAAGGCATCTTCTTCCATCACCTAACGGCATTCTGTGCACCTCTGGACATTGCAATCTCCAAAGCTGAAAGGGCTGCAAACATGACCGACACACCGACGCTATCCATCGAGCTATTCAAGCGCGCCGAAGAAAACCACAGGCAGGCATGTGCTTCCTACCTCGGCTGGATCAGGCACAATGCCCAGGCCGCCCTGTCTACCAAGGACTCGGAGGGCAAGTTCGGCATGTGGTGGACTGCCGGCCTTTTGCAGATCAATGCATCGTCGCTGGCCGATGCACCGCCTAATGCGCCGTCTGGAAGTAACAGCATCGACTACCGCACGTATGGTGTGCCACGCGATACTACATGGAGCAACAAACCACTCAAAGATGCTCCAATACTCGATATCGAAGATGATACCGACGGCCAGGTCCCGCTAAAGAGTGGGCGTACAAGGCATGCGCCAGCAGCACCAGAAGAGCTTTGGTATGTGGCGGATGGCACGTTTGGCCTGGAAACGGCAGCGGGTGATCCTTCCGACCCCAATAACCGCGGCCGCGGCCGCACAGTTGAAACCCAAGGAGGTGGACTAGCCGTCCTTCGATGCCTATGGGAGATTTCACAGCGAAAAGCAACGACAGTATGAAAAAGAACAAGTCATGGGAAACATGGAGTTAAACAAGGAGTCAAGGACAGCATTTTTATGTAGATTTGGTTTTTTATTAGCATTTTTATTCCCTTGGAACGGAGCATTCAGCATCTGGTCATTGAATATCACTTGGACGGTTCAACCTTTTATTCTATAAACCATTATAAATTATACGTTCCTTTTAATTTGGTGAATGGGTATGAGTCTATGTCTTCTCTTATGGTATTGTTGCGTTCTTGTTGATGCAAGAAATGGCAGCAAATCTGTAGTTAACGTGTGAAGCGTGTCGCCAGCTGTAGTAATAAAACAAATGCAAAAAATACGCAAAAATACGCACAAAATAAGAAAACAAATAACAGAACGCAACGCGGTCATTTACTGTATAATCAAGGGGTCTGGCCTGAAGACATGGCTCGACTACAGCTGGGTAGGCTGGTCGCCGTCCTTGCCCCATCTACGGGTCTCGTCACCACCCTCCCAGTCCTTCTCGACATATCCGAGCTCGCGCTTGATGCGGTCAACTGTGGCCTTGTCACCAGTGTTTTTGCCAGCATTGTCACTATCTTGTTAGCACTTCTCTTGAGTAGATTTTTAAAAAAAAAAAAAAAACTCACCTAATCTTCACGGCTGGGTTGCCGTTGGCCGAGCTCAGCTTGATGACGATATTCAGCGGCACAGACTTCTTGCCCGTCTTGAGGTTGACAAAATCATTGGTCAGGAATGTGCCGACACCAAACGTCGGCTGGAACCCGGCTGCCTCGGACACCGTCTTGTATTCGAGACAGCGCTCAATGTTCAGCGAGTCCGAGAAGACAATCACCTTCTTGCCGGTGACGCCTTGTGAGTCGTAAAACTTGCGCATGATCTTGACGTACTCGGTCGGGTCGCCCGAGTCTTGCCGCACGCCCGTAAACACCTCTGCGTACGACTTGCTCGGTGTCGAAATGGTTTTTGATGCGCCCTGGGTGCTCGGCTCGGGGCCCAGCTGCCGCACCGGCCGGCCAAACTCGCGCAGGAATTCGGGTGTGCCAAAGGTGTCTGTCAGTGCAATGCCCAGCACGCCCTCGCCAAAGCAGCCCACCCACCGGCACAGTGCCTCCTCGGTCGCCTGGACATACTGGCCTGTGAGGGCGGCAATGCCCATGAACCACTCGTGGGCCACAGTTCCGACGGGCGGGATGTTGAAGCGCATCGCGAGGTGCACGTTGCTTGTTCCGGACAGCTTGCCGGGCAGGCCCTTCTTCTCGGCCTCGCGGCTTGCCTGGACGAGGCCGCGGAAGACGAGTGCCTGCGTGTGGTAATCCCGGCGGCGGCGGGTGCCGAACTCGGACAAAACACAGCCGGCCTCGAGGAAGCGCATGCCCTTGTCAAAGGCGAGCTCCTGCTGGCCCTCGTAGTTCCACTCCGTGTCCATAAACTTGAAGTAGGCTTCGGACGTCAAGGCCAGGATGGGGATCTCGTAGAGGATGGTGTCGACCCAGCTGCCGCGGATGGCAATGTCAACATCGCCGACATCCTCGGTACTTTCAGCGGCGGCGCTCGAATCCGCAACGGGAACGAAAGTGAGGGTAACCTGCTCGCGGGGGTTGAGGCGGAAGTCCTTGAGGAAGGCGAGGTATTCGGGCGACAGGTACGGGCAGTGCTGCTTGAGGAATGCGTACTCCTCGTCAAGCAGGGAAATGTTGCCGAGCTTCTGGATCTGGTCGCTGAGCCACTTGAAGCCGGTGCGCGACAGCTTCTTCTCGGGAGTGCGGTTGGTGAAGGAATAGGTGACGGGGATGTCTTTGTAGTACTTGAGGACGGCACATTGCATCGTCAGCTTGTACAAGTCGGTGTCGAGAAACGAGATGACGCCCTCGGGGTAGGGCGAGGAGCTGTTGAAATCCATTGCTGCGGAGCCGTTGCGGTGGCTGTAACGGCTGTTGTAAAGCACAAAGTTAAAGAAAGATGACCCGGCAGAAGCAATCACAGAAAAAGAAAATACTGTCAAAAGATACTGTAAAATGATATCTTTTTTGGCGATCTTCTGTTCTGCAGGTCTTTTTATTACGCAGCCTTGTTGACGTTGCTCAGCCGGCGGGAGGGGTTGTTTGCGTGCTTGCCCGATTTGCGTTTTGTGTCTGCCTCGCCTCGTGGGGGAAATGGGGAGCCGGGGATATGGGGGGTCAGCACCTGCCTTTTGTAGTCAGGAACGGGGCAGCCGGCACGGAGCAAGGGAAAAGAATGACTCAGATGAGGGTAAGACGGATGTTGAGAAGATTTAGACGGGAAATATAAGCAGAAATGAGTAAAGAGTAAGATCGCAAACAAAACTACAAAAATTACAGCAAAGACGCAAGTCAACCTCGTTTGTGTCATCGAGTCGGGGTCCGGCGCCGGATGCTTGGACGCGCATACTTTGCGATGGCAGGCCCACACTAGCAAAAGTCTGTACCATGATTGGCCGATATGACAAGATCATGTGATCCTTGCGCCGCCATAATGCGGCCATGACGTATCCCGGTACAGGCCACTTACAGAATCGCCATATTGAACGAGGGTCTCCCAGGTACCAGTACATGTATCTACAATATGTATCTCCGCCGGTGATAACAAACAGCCGGACTGCTCTGTATGTCTGACAGATGCGTTTGTCATCTCTTGATACAATCATGTTGTCACAAAATGTGAGAGATTCGTTTCAATGCTTGTTTACAAGTGTGGAACAGATTGCGTGAGCACCCTTCTGGACAATACCGTGCATGGTAGCACGGCCAATTAGAGCATAGCTCTTGCCTCGGGTGATATTTAGCTAGTCATCCGTCAACTCGAGATAGCTACATATTTCGGATATGCGGTAGGAGTGATACATATACAGGGCATGATATTCGGCCAGGTGGCATTCAAAGGAGACGCATAAATAGAGTGATGCGATAGAACAAGTACATAGTAAGCGTGATGGATGGGCAGCATTGAAATCCATCAGTTCATAAAAGTGGACAAAAGAACCATAAGTAGAGAATTGATGACTCATCCAGAATGACATAATCACCAAAGTCGGTGTAAAAAATAGCATTCATGTGGCTAGAGACACCAGCCACAGTCCTGACTCGATGCTACGTGGATCTATTGGCCAAAATACACTAGTGTCCCCCAGTGGCCCAGTTGCCCTCCCACAACTTTTGGAATATTTTTCAGGGAGAACAAACTTTTTCCGACCCGCACCCAAAGTGGAAGTCCCCTGCTCCACCAACCATCACACGAAAAAAATTAAGCGGGCAAACGCAAGAAATCAGAAAATAGGCTACTAGGAAATTCGACTTTTCACTCCCGCACTCGACAACCTCACGACACCCAACCGACGACCACCGCCGACCATCACCAACAGCAACATTTTTCGAAAACACCCGATTTTCGTCAATCAACAACCGTCAAGATGGCCACCGAGCTTACCGTCCAGTCCGAGCGCGCTTTCCAGAAGCAGCCTCACATCTTCCTGAACTCCAAGACCAAGGTCAAGACTGCCCGCCCGGGCAAGAACGGCCGGAGATGGGTATGTTGAGCTGCACCACCGAGAGAAGCAGCAGGAGCCGCAGCGAAGCCGAGAGTCGAATGTTTAGGCGGACGACAAATAATCATCGAATTTCTGGGCTTCGTTGCGGTGCTGTTGAAGATCAAGAAATGCCGATTTGCTAACATGGGCTTTTCTCGAAATACAGTACAAGAACGTCGGTCTGGGTTTCCGCACCCCCAAGACCGCCATTGAGGGCAGCTACATTGGTAAGTCGAGACGAAGACGACAGACAACAATGCAGCACGGCAACGAGACGACATGAAGATGATAGACGAGAGATTGGACACGGCACACCACAGACGACATCGAAGACAAGACGCGGAACGAGGACAGCAACATTGACGAAGAACGCACAAGGTCGACATGGCCTCAGAGCCACCAGAGGCATCAGGATTGAGCAGAGGAGGACGACATCAACGGGTTGAATTGGTCAATGATTGCATGAGAATCTACGACCCGGATCTGAGCCAGGGGCGTCAACACAGTGCTGCACCAACGACACAACACCTGCCAGTAACAACAAGACAGCTGTCGGCTGTTTTTATCTCAGTCGACATCGCTGCGTCGCGCCAAAATATAAAACCACAGTCGTCACGATGTCAAAAGGACAGCACACGACTGCCGCAACGCCATCGACTATGGCCATCACCACGCACGACACCTTCTCTCCGCCATCTTCTTCATGGAATCCACGCCGTGCATTGCCCAATCACAGCCAAGAACAAAAACTAACTCCCACAGACAAGAAGTGCCCCTTCACCGGTCTGGTCTCCATCCGTGGCCGTATCCTTACCGGCACCGTCGTCTCCACCAAGATGCACCGCACCATCATCATCCGGAGAGAGTACCTGCACTACATCCCCAAGTACTCCCGTTACGAGAAGCGCCACACGAACCTTGCCGCTCACTGCTCGCCCGCTTTCCGTGTCGAGGAGGGTGACCAGGTCACTGTCGGCCAGTGCCGTCCCCTGTCCAAGACCATCCGCTTCAACGTCCTCCGCGTCCTGCCCCGGACGGGCAAGACCGTCAAGTCCTTCACCAAGTTCTAAGAGTTTTGCTTAAAAAATAAAAGAACGTGTTTTGTTGTTTTATTCCCTCAACACTCTCTGTCGCAACGCGCACATGTCCTGCAATCTTGATTTCTCTCACACAATTTCTCACACTTCTCACATCTCGACACCACAACAAACTCTTCTTTTTGATAACGACAACTACAAAAACAAAACAATAAAACGAACGACTATTTTATCTCGAGGAAAATTACGGCAACAACAAAGCTCAAGGGCATTCTTCTTTGCGGCAGCACCGCATTTTCTGCAAACGGTGTTTTTTTGCACGGGGGTGTTTGGGAAACAAAACTCGGTCGAAAAAGTTAATCTTCACTCTGCTTTTTTCTTTCTCTGTTCTGTTTTTGTGTTTCCTATGCTTCCATTTGTTTTTGCCTGTCTCGGTTTGTTTTCGATGCTGTTCACCTCTTCACTGGGAGTGGCAAGTGTCCAGCACAGATCGGCGGCAGCAGCAATGGAAGACGTGATGGGCGACAGAGCGAGAGAATGAGTGGACGTCAAGACTGGACTGGGAGGGACGGATGAGAGCAAGAGGATTTCGGCACGGGTTTACGGATCTTCTCCTGTGCTTCTTGCTCTGGTGTTCTGATTCTTATTTATTGTTTTTTATTTTCGTCAGCTACAAAAACGGTCCAGGGGTATTAAGAAAAGCTATGGTAGCCAATTAAAAAAATTCATAAATTAATACATATGAGCGTCGGGCTATGTATGTGATTGTGGTTCATGTCTGTAATTCAAGGCCGTGATTCAATGACTTGAGCTACGTAAAGAATTTTATGTCGATGTACGCCCACGTGATCTGCACTGTATCCCGGACATGCCCCTCTGTATTACATAATATGCACAGTTTGCGCCGGCCCATCCAGACGTCAGTCGTTGACAAGCAGGTTCAGCCTCGCAGCCGCCCTACTAGTTCCTCGCCCAAAAAAGGCCAATTCAAACAAACCGAACAGTCATTCCAACAATCACACCCTCTGCACTCAAATGGGCTGGTTTGGAGGCCTTTTTGGAGGCGGTGATGCCGACAACACCGGAGGCGATCCTCTGGCCAAGCTCGACCCCAAGCTGAGAGAGTTCCTCGCCAAAGAGTCGCCTTTAAAGTACCAATCGACAGCAGACGAGCAGAGACACCAGGAGGAGCAAAGAGCACAGGCAGATGCACAGGCACAAGCACAGGCACAGGCACAACGGCAGCAATCACAACAAACTTCAACTGGCCCTGCTGTCCCCAAGGAGAGTCTGTTCCAAGACGGCCGCTATGCCGACCTCTGGAAGACGTACCGGCCGCTTGCGGTGGTTGAAAACGAGACCAAGACAGACCACGAACGGCTGATGGATGTTCTGGATGCATACAAGGAGCGCAAGGCCATCATTGGCCGTGCTGCCCTCGAGAACTGCGCCCTCGAGCAGATTGAGTGGAACGACTGCGTCAAGCACGGCCCGCTGAGCAGCCGCATGACATACTGCCACGCCGAGATGAAGAAGTTTGAGCGCTGCTACAATGTTCAGTCGGTATGTGATTTTCGATGTCCTGTGTGTATTTATCTGTAAAGAAAAAACAGGAGTGCTAATAGGACAGCGTTTGTTAAAAGGCTTGGGGTACCTGTCGGCGTACGATCGGCCGGCCGAGGAGAACGAAAAGATACAGCTGCACGCCGACACGCTCTTCCAGCGCATGCTTGAGCAGGAAGCAGCCATTGAAAAGGCCAAGGCAGAGGGCCTGCCCGTGCCCAAGCTCGACATGTCTGGGCTCAGCACCCTGCCCAGAGCAGAACCTGGCCCGGCCATGGCCACGACGACGACGGCCTCGCGGTCCACCACCACCGACCTCCACATTCGCGAAATCTCTGGCGATATGCGGAAACAGTGGGACGACAAGCTGTCCAAGCTGCCCGAGTCTGAGCGGGCGTCCGAAGAGGCGGCATTGCGCGCCGAGCTCAAGGCGCACAACGAGATGGCGGTGCGCGTGCACGAGCTGCGGGCAGTGCAGGCGGCAGAGCGGGAGCAGCGCAAGGCCCAGGGCAAGCTGACCATCTCCGACCGTGTCTCTGGCCTTTTCGGTAAATAAAGCAATACCAAAAGAGCAAATGGTATGGGAGGGCGCAGGATTCCAAAAGCGACGAATTACGATTGTATACTTTGTACATTAGCACTACAACTTTTTTCTATAGACAATAGCACGCACGGCTTGGGCAATGCTTGCTTTATAGCAGCACCACAGCCATCAAGTCAACAAGTAAATGTTATATATCATCATGTCATCAGGTTGGTATCATAGTTACAAAAAAAACACATTTACGCAATGAGTGCCTTGGAGGGAGGTCGCCGTCCTTCAAGCACCGCGGCCGTTCGTTCCAGGAAGTCGTTGAACTCTCTGATCTGATGCAGTGTGCCACCATTGTGCCCGCCGCTAGTCTTGTGATCATCGCCGCGTCCGCCAGACACTTGGGACGCAATGCGCCGGACGACAAGCTCGAGATTGGCCAGCTCGGCCGTCTTCTGCTGGGCCGGTGTGAGCTCTGGCGCGGCACGGCCCTGCTCGACAGCCAGGTCGATATCAAACATTGCCGTCGACATTTGCGTCGCCTTCATGGCGTGTGCCACCCTCTGCTGGTGCTGGGAGCGCAGCGCATCCATGCGCAGTCCCACCTGGTCCCGCTCATAACGGATGCGCAAGATCTCCTCGCGCAGGGCCAGCTTCTCTTTGTGGACGGCGCGGACACGCTTGCGCATAGCATACAGTGTGTCAACCGCGACAGCCTGCTCCAGGAGCCTGGTGCGCAATTCCTGCTGGAGCGACTCGAGTGCACGCCGTGCAGCCTGTATATCTTTGCGCGCCGCCGATATGGCAGCCGCACTGCCGCCATCCTCTTCGTTGGCGGCCTGTTCGCGCACTTGCTGGTGCTTCTCCTGTAGCTGCTGCAGCTTCTGTTCGACAATGTCCTCGCAGATCTGCGCCAGCACATCAACGGCATTGACACCGCTGCGATTGGCAAATGGCACGTCCCCATTTGCAGCTAGCTCATCATCGTCGTCTGATGCGTCACCAGCGCTGTGGCTTCTTCTCACGGCAGACATCCGCATCTTGGAGAAACGCTGGACCATGATGGGGACAGGCGCGCCACGGCTACGGCTTCCCTTTTCGCCGCCTTCCAGCTCGTCTTCGTCACCATCGTCGCGATCTTCTCGAGCAGCTCTCTTGCGTTTCTGCTTTCTTTGCTTATTTGCGGCCGGGGCAGCAGCAGTAGAGGCACGCTTGGCTTTTTCGGACTTGTTGAGCTTGGTGGGCTTGGTGGGCTTGGTGGAGGCCTTCTTCGACGGCCGGGGTTGGTTCTCTGCGGATGGGCTATGGTCCTGATCTCTCTGTTGCCGCTTCTTGTTGGGGCGAGCGTTTGCATCCGGTGATACTTGTGGCGATGGTGCAGCTTCAGACTCAATAGGCTGGGAGCCAAGCTCTGGTGATGGCTCGTGGACTGTGCTTCTGCGAGGCCGCTTCTTTCCAATTGTTCGTGCCGCTTCCACCGCATCGATCTCTTCGGCCTCTTCATTCTCTTCCAGCTGTTGTTGTTGTTGCTCTTGTTGCTCTTCCTGCCCAGCCTCGGGCTCGGGCTCGGGCTCTTCTTCCACTGTCGGGACAGCACTCTGCTTTGGCCTGGACAGACGGGCCGTCTTTTGCGATGACATGCGCCTGGCAACATGCAGAATTGGTGATGATGACGGCACTTCAGATGCTTGCCGGGCTTGCAATGGTCGACCGGTACGCTGCTGCTGTGCCGTAGGCACGGGCTGGTCAGGCGAGAGTTCGTCTGGTTCTTCCATGGTCTGGATTCTATCCGCCAATGGTGTTTCCGAGATCGTAATCCGTGCTGCTGTAGCAGAAGCGCCTATAGACCCCCCAGATGTGCGCTTTGTCGCTGTGCGTACGCCTGTGGTGGATTTCCGGGCCAGCGGCGACGACAATGGCACCATACCGCTCATAGTGATGTCGCCTACGGGCTCCAGAGCAACGCCAAAGGCCGGCGAAGACAGTTCGTCGACAGCGTCGTCGTTAATGGGGCCATTGTTTGTTATTCCTAGGCCCGCATTGCCCGATGGCACTTGAATCATGGTAGACAGCTCGGGTGACGGTTCGTCGTTCCGGCGAGGGGCCTCTTCTGGTGAGGCGGTGGTGGCTAGGGCTGCGCGTGCTTTGGTCTTTGCTTTGGTTTTCCCTTTGCCCTTTTCTTGTTCTTTTTCTTTTGCTTTGCCTCTTCCTTTTCCACTGCTTGGGCTTGCATCGGCATCGCCGGACACGGCTTGGTGCAGAGCAGCAGTCCGGCCGGCTGCAGCGGCAGTCGCTATAATGGAACGCCGCCGTCCACTGCCCGGCGCCATCAGCGGGCTCTCGCTGATTTCCTCCTGGCTCGGCTGGCTGCCTAGTGCACGTGCAGCAGTCTGTGAGACAGCAGACCCGGTGGCGGTGTCGGTATCTTTTGCGCTCCCGCCATCATTGAGCCGTCTCCTCTTGGCCGATTTGCCTGGTGTGGCCTGGTCCGGTGCTGATGCTGGCGCTGGTGGTGACTGTGTGAGAGCTGGCGCTGGTGTCGGTTTCGTCGGGGCTGCCTCGGCTGAGTCGGCTGGTGGCGCGGCATCAAGCCCGGTCGGCAGATCGAAAAAGAGATCAAACTCTGCATCTTGAACCTGGTGTCGTCTGCATAGTTAGCGCTTTGTCGCCTGCTCATGTGCATCTGTTCCTGGGCGTTGGCCGACTTACTGTGCGCCACGCATGCGCTGCTGCATACGCGCCTCGCGACCTATGATGTTAGTAACTGACATTTTATAATAGAATTAGGCATTAGATGAGAATCCAATCTAACCTGTTGCCATATTCAGAGTGAGGCGCTAAGCACCGCACGCATTTGCTGCTGTTATCTAAGCAGCTGACGTTGTTTGATGACGTTTGGTGATTTTGGTAGTTCTGGCGATTTTGGCGAGATGAGCTGCGACGCGTAAATAATATCTTAGTAGGTAGCCATAACACGAAACAGAAGGCGCGACGCGGGGGAAGCGCTACAGAGTCTTACCCTTTTGGTGTGCTGCAGAACAAACTACAGAGCAGCGTACAAATTTAGAAGGCACGCAGCGCCAAGACATTTAGCGCCCCTGCACATAGTGTGTAGAGTGCTGTGCCTCGCGCGTGTAGGCTTAGGTGCATTATGAACTTGTACGAGCACATGCGCATTCATTGACGCTCAAATATAGAAGGAGCAAGTCTTGGCATTCACAGCCTCGTGCCTCGTTATGCGTCGGCACGATGACGTCGTGCGCATTATGCATTGTGTATTTGTTTTTAGAAAATATACCCAACTTGAGATATAGTACGTTTGCTGATGCTTGTAGAAGACGGTGCAGACGATCGCTTTACGATGTACAGTGTCTCTTATCTCGTACGCGCCCACGACGCACTCGGGCCATCTGGGCACGAAACAGCGAAACAAAAGTAAGCCGCATTTTAAGAGTAAAAGGAGTTGAGGGTTAAAGATTGAAATCAGAGTAATGTGGAATATATATTCATTATGTTCATAATGGTCATACGGCTTTACCAGCCGGCACTTTCCCAGTAACGCCGTCCATGAGGCCACCCACGCTATGCTAAAAGACAAGGATATTAAAGAAATGAAAAAGACACGCAAAGCGAAAGAAACAAATCAAACAGACTGGCTAGTACCCGTGAGTTACCCTCTCTGACGCCTGGATGTTCATGTGGGGGACCCATTCCATAGCGTCGTCGTCGAACGTATGACTATTCTGTTAGCAGAAGCTCATCAGAGAGAGAGAATAAAGTCACATCAAGACCTACTCGTGAAAGTCCTTGTTTTCCAAAGCGTCAGACCCGTACTCTGCCTCGAGCATGTCCCGGAAGCGGTAGGGGATCTTGACAGGAGCGCCTTCAAAAGTTGTGTCGTGCAGCGGCAGCAGGTAGGTATCGCGGTACTCATGGCCGTCCTTGCAGCTGAGGATGCCGGCGCCGGCTGGGTGGGATAGGTTGTAGCGGGCTGTGGTGATGTCGATGAAGAGGCCGGTGACGGTGTCGATCCAGCGCGCGTCGATGACGTTGAGCAGGTCGGTCTGCTCGCGGTTCTCGTAGTGCGGATTGACTTCGAGGAGGTAGTCGCGGCCCTCGGGGATGCGGGGCGTTTTGTAGTGGAAGACGGACATGTTGTAGTAGGCGGCGAGGTAGTACATGCTGGGTTCCATGACCTGGACGTCGAGGTCCGAGTCCCACGGCATGATCTAGTGTGGACGTTAGGCTAGGCAAGGAGAAAGGAAGGGTTGTAAGTGCGGTAGTGTAAGTACCTGTTTGTTCCACCACCAGCCGAGGAGGGACCCGTGCATCAGCCAGGTCTCGACGCCAATATCGGCAAAGGTAGAGAGGTAGGTCTGCACAAGGCTCTTCAGGGCGTTTTTCTGTTCCTTGTAGTCCAGCGTCTGCTCGGCAAATCTAGAGAGTCAGTCAAGGTCCCGTTGATGAAAGAGAGCATTTCACAGAGAGAAGCAAAGCTACATACCGGCCATCGTAATGCGGGTCGAAGCTGTCAATGTTGATTAGCATGCACTTCAAGTGTGGTTGGGTGCGGAAATGCTCACATTGATTCGTCTAGATTGTTAGCAGGCCGGCATCAAGCAGGGGAATGGTGGATACAGGTGGCAAGACGTACGAAAGTATTTGTCGGCGGGCTCGGTTTTGCGTTTGCTCATATCTCTGTGCAGACGCCTCCGTACAGACGCAAAATCGGCATCCGCCAGCACGGTGCTGGACAGCACGCACAGGCTGGCGAACAGACAGCCCAAGCGCATTGCGAGTGTGATGTGTGCAGTGTAGAAGTGACCAGGTGGTGTGGTGACGACGAGAGGTGTGAGGATGAATTATATCAAATCAAACAGTGCTGGGCTGGCGAATATTTGGTGATGGCTAGGTGACGGCGTGTGCAGTAGCTTGTGGATGAGCTGCTGGCATCAAAAGCAGATAAGTATGATACGAGTTGTTGAAAGTGTGTGAGATGTGCTGTCTGAGGTTGATGTGAGCGAGGCTGTTTGAGTGCAATATTCAAGGCTGCGATGGTGAGAGGAAGGATGGGCCTGAAAATCTTGGCGGTGGATGGGATGGACCGGTATTAATGGGTTTTCAATGGGCAGAGAGATGTGACAGCTGGAGAGAGCGTGGTGCACAAGGCGTTGTCGAACGTCAGAGTAGGCGGGCGCTCTGTGATCTTGAAGAATTGATATCGAGGGGGGGTAGAAGTAGTCGAGGAGCAGACGAGGTTTATATGGCAAATGTGACGTATAAAAACCAAATAGAGTTAAATATAGAAGGGTGCAAACGGATGAAACAAGCAGAAGAAGAGAAAGCAGCAGCAACAGTCAGTGTTGAAAGGGCCCAGAAAAGAAGCAAAGAAGGCGAGGACGAGGATGAAAAACACAGCCAATGCTATGAGACGACGCCCCTTAGCAGAGCAGCCGCAGAGGATCTATGAAAGGCAAGGATGACGAGTCCCTGGAACACGGTGGAGAACGGATTCGAGCAGGGCAGAAATAGATAAAGTAGTGCAGAGAGGGAGAAAATGAGAAATTGAGAGAAAATGACAAACAAAACAAAAAGAAAAAGGAAAAAAGAGAATCAAGGACGGGGGCTAATTGTGGTGCTAGTCTCTTCACTCATAGTCTCCCAGTGATCTAATCTACTCAGTAGAGGATGACGGATCTCCATCCACCACAAGTGTCGCGTGCCGGCCAGCATCGACTGCTGCCAGTGCATCTTGTACTCTGTACAGAGTATAGTGACATGTCTGTCTGAGTATGGCATCGGCCGAAATCCAGACCAAGCCCAGGGCGTGGAGTGAGGCCATCCATCCAGATATTCTCACTCAACCCAGCTCCTGTTGTTTCTCCGTTCCTCTTTTCTTTTTCTATTTCTCTAGCTTCGGCATTCTGTCGCCTCTCATCTGAAATGTTTTGATTCTTCTTCTTTTCCATTTTCATTTCCATCGCCAATTATTGATCCGTCTGTAATCACCACCGTCCTCCGTCTCTTCATCACACATCTTCACTGTCATGTTTCCTACATGATCTTGTAAACCCTCGGGCAGCTCTTTGCTAGTGCTCCTCCTGGCCCCCAGCCCGCAGAGTATGCTCCTCCAGCCAGAGCATTCCGCCCCCGTGGCTGCGTGCGTGGACCCATGCACGCCGCGTCATCGCCACTGGATGAGCTAAAGACTCAAAAGGAAAATGTGAGGCCAAAGACAAGCACCACAGCAGATCGACCGCTAGAGACACTCTCTGACAGCTATCGATGCACTGCAACCTCGGCCCTCGTGCCGTGTCTGTCTATCTTGTCTGTACATGTGCTACCGCCTGAGGCTGTCCAGACGTCCTGATCAAGCTTTCGGGGTTTGGGAGACATATCACCAGATGACCCTCTTCCGTTCCACCCCGTCTCTTTTCCGTCTCTCCTGGCTCTGTCTCTCTACATAGTAAGCCTTTTGCCGCGTTGAATGTGTTTCACGCGACGGCCAAGAAAGCCAAGACTTGATGTGCGCGCGACTGGAAAGGAGGAAATGAGATCAAGGCCTTTCGTCTGATTTACTTGGGCCTTGATTCGCTGCAATCAATTAAGAACACTGTACCAAGCACGTGCATCTTTTGCGTGTATCTTGATCTGTCTCTCATCTTGACTTCATCTTTACGCATCACAGCCTTTCGTCTGCCGTGCCTCTAGTCCAATGCGCAGACAGGCCTATGGCTCGATGATGCATCTGCAAGACATGTCATCATACAGATGTTCAGCACATCCATAATGGCTATATCATAACCACAAACCCGACTTGTCCAAGACTCGATCTCCTTCATATCCATAGCTATCTCGAGTGTCGTGCTCGGCCTTTGTCTGACTCCGGCGCGGGATCTACAACACTCCGAGCCGCACCGCACTCTCTGTCTGAGCTGACGTGCCTGGTGTCTCTTGTGCAAGCAAGCCGAGTACATAGTACATGCTCTTTTGCATCCTCGTCCAAGTTCTCGCCCGGTGACTTGCGTCAATGTCGCGTCGCGTCGCCTTGACGATTTTGGTGAGGCTCGCCACTTATGACACTCCCTTCTCAGCCTCTTCTCAGCCTTGCAATACTAAGACGATTGGATCTCCGGCAGGCTCGTCAATTAATCTAGACGGCTTACTAGGCGGGTATATGTAAGTGTGCGGCACAATCGATGCCAGTGACATGCTATCTGTCGTGAGCACGATCGGTACAGTGTGTATACTGTGTTACAGAATCAAATGCACGGTGTGTACAAGGGTGGCCCTCCCGAAAGTTGATCACTGGGAGATAAGATGGGCGGAGATAGCGCACGCTCTGAAAGGCAGAGAACATTCTGGAGTAGCGGGGCGGCATGCACTAGACGGTTCTACAAAGCTAAGATACATACAAATAGTACGTCTTACAGTGACGGAGTGGTTATCGTATCTAATCTCTAGTATATCAAAGAACACTGCGCATCTACGAAGGGAAAGAACGAAGAATAAAGGCTGCATTGAAACGGCAGGAGCGACTAGGGAACTAACCGGCAATTCCGCAATACCACGGCATCTCATCATCCGACCGAAACAGGGAAAGCACGCCACGGCTGCTGACTACACACCACCTGCCCGCTAAGAGCCGCTTCTACTGGTCATCACGATAAGCATACATACATAGCTACCAATCATCGATACAATCGAATCAATCGCAGCACCCGCGCATTGACCAACAAGATGATGCTGCACCCCAACACGATCAGCAGCGCGATGGCTGATCCAGGCCGTACACGGCACAGTAAACGGAAAGCCGCTGCCGAGACGCCCGAGGGCAACGAGCGGTTGTCGAAGCGGCTGAGTCTGCTTAACTTGGGTAAGCAGCGACGAGGACGAGAGCGAGCAGCAGGACAGACTAGACAGACTAGAAAAAGTGCTAACAGTGCAGACAATTCTGGTATCAAGGCGTATGTCGCCGTCCCCGAGTCGCAGAGTGCACTCTCTGTGCCTTTGAGCCATGCTCCGACTGCAGCAGCAACGGCGGCACTCCCGGTCGTGCTTGAAGAGTCACGACAGCATGCGCCAGCCGTACCACACGTCTCACCCGTCGATCCGGTAGTAGCAGACGCACCATATTCGAGCGAGTCTTCGCGGTTCTCAAGAAATGGCCATGGCAGGCATACGGCAGTGCCACCCGTACGACGCGGCGGTGGCGGCGACGACGACGGCATGTCACTCGACGACAGCAAGTACAAAGTCTACATCCACAGCATTGACGCCGAGCTGGCGGATGACGAGGCCGAAGACGCGGACGATGAGGCAAACGGTGCCAACGGTGCAACCGAAACAACGTACGAGGCTGTCCAGGCGCGAGACGGCTCGGGCAGGCTGGTCTTCATGCCTGTCGTGGACAAGCACCTGCGCGCAGCTGCCAGGGACGCCGTTTGGGGTGCTTCTCTCAATGCACAGTCGTCTCCAGCACGCCACAAACTCGCCATTCCAAGGCCGATTATTCCCAACAAAGACGGCGAGATTGCAGGCATGCAGGTCGTGCTGTACCGCGACCCGACGTCTCTCACGGTGCCGCCCGAGAATGACAGCGTGCGGCAGGCCATCCTTGACACGCGTGCTCGGTATAGAGAACGGCGGCGCGAGCAGGAGCAGCAGGGCCGGCCCAAAGACGAGCTGGAGGTAATTGACGTGACAGACGGCGATGACGAAGATGGTGGCAACAGTGTCAATGGTGTCAATGATGTCAATGGTGTCACTGCGGGCACCGACAATGACGACACGTCGATGACGAGCACGCCAGTTCCCGGAACGCCCGTTGCCTCGGCCGAAGACGGCGGCCTCGACTCTGACGGCATGGACCTCGATTAGCTGTGCTGTCTTCTTTTTTTCTCGTTCCTTCTTCCTCTCTCTTCAAGGCGCTTTATGGCGCACCGGAATACCCGTCTCACGATGTCAAATGATCTGCTTTCTCGATCTTTTCTCTTGTTCTTTCTTATCTTTCCTCCACTGCACAATCCAGCAACAGACAGCTCAAAGCAAGAGCCCCAAGGCCGATAGCCTACCATGTACCATAACAAGCATTTTAAAAAATACAATGCTACTTGTCGCACATTAGATGTATGAGTTGGGTGTGCTGTCTATGAATCCGTATTCGTAAATATCGCAGGTGCTGCAGATGGTCGATGTCCGCATTCCCGTCCGCGAGGGTATCTCAGATAAATATTCGTAAAATTTCAGTCTCTCCATCGCTCTTCTGCTTCGTCATAGTCCAGCAGGTCCGGCTCGACGTTGAGATTCGCCAGCATCGTGGCCATTGTGAAATTCTGGCTGTCAGCTGTCTCGTCCGCCCCGGCAATAGCAAATAGCAGTTTCTCTCTCTTTCTCTTACCTGGCTTGTCTCTGCTTCTGCTCGCTCCTGCTCCTCTTTGGCTTCCTCTACTTCTCGCTCCCTCTCTCGTCTCGACTGTTCACCTTCGTCGTCGTCGTCGTCGTCGTCTTCTCTGTCTTTTTGGTCTTCCCCGTCTTCGTCGCCACCAACACCATCACCGCTGCCATCTCTGCAGTCGTCCTCCTGTGGTGGCGCCGCTGCCATGGCTCGCCATGCCTTGATACCTCCTGCGCCGGCGATGCGCTGGGACACAAACCCGTACACCTCCTCGGCTGCGAGCCGGCCGGCCTCTCTCCACTTGGTGATGAGAGCAGGCATCTCGTCGTACATGCCAGGCGCCTTCTCTTTCTTGTCTGCTCTTGTTTCCAAGTGCCTCAGCTGTGCCTCCTCTATGGCTATGTCTCCTGCGTCCAGCTCGAGTGTAAACTCGTCAATCAGGCCGTCGAGCGAGACGGGCGCCGGCGGCAGTGGACTGCTGCGTTTTGACAGGCGTTTGCTCTGGCTCGCCGGCACATACGCCCCCGACACGCTCAGCTGCCTTGGCCGTTTGTAGCCTTGTCCAGGCGGCCCTGTCCTTGTGTCTTGTGCTGCCAGTCCTGGCAACGAGGGGGTGCTTAGTGCTGTGCCCGCGCCGCCCGACTTGCCTCGGACAGCCGGTGATCGAAATGGCCGCGAGAGTGTTGCAGATGCCGCTTCGGCTCGTCGGCGTTTGGCTGCAGGCGTCAACATTGTCTGCAGCTATAGTATGGATGGTTTATGTGTCTATATTTGACTTCGATGACATATGCTTAAATCAAGAAATAAACGATAACAAAATGGCATTATGTGGTGATGCCTGGTTAAGGAAAACGCGACTGGGCTCCTGCCATTTCACTGCATAGGACAGCACCTGTAATGTGGGGCATGTTTACAGCGACTCGCATCCACTCTCTTACAAGCAATTCACCTAAAAAACAGTACATACTGTAGCTGGACAACGTCAACGCTTGATTGATAAAAAGATAAAAAAATGCTAGCAACCAGATAGAATCTACAAACAAACACACAAACACAAAAGCAGTATGTACACTCGGTCGTCCGCTCAGATAGGAGGCGGCAGGACTCCGTCGGGGATCTGCTGCCGCAGGTGCTGCTGCCGCTGTGCATCCTCCTCCTCCTCCTCGCGCTCGCGGTTCTGCGCCACCAGTTGACGCTGCTGGCGGTAGTAAAGCAGGAACGCAATGCCCATGACCAGGCCGACAATGGCAAACGGTTCCAGGAAGGACAGGTCGTCGAGGTCGTCAAAGTCTTCAAAGCCCTCGTCGCTCAGGTACTCGTCGTCGCCGTACAGGTCGTCGTAAAAGTCGCCCAGGCCGCCGTATTCAGAGTTCCAGAACGTGTCCATCCACTCGCCAAACGACCACTTTCTCGAAGGTGCTGTTCTGTTAGTCAAACGCTCATAGTATAAAGAGTGCATAAGCGTAAATAAATTAGTAATAAAACATACCCGGCTCATCTTGGATAGAGTTGATCTGGCCGTGCGTCAACGTGTTCCATGCACTGCGGAGACGCAGCTTGAGCAGACTCAGCGTAACGGGAAGGTATGCCTCCTCGTTGGTTGCCAGTGCAATGTCGTAGTACCGCTTGGCCAGGTGGTAGTCCTGGTCCAGGCCAACGCCGTTCTCGTGCATCCAGCCCAGGTTGTACAGTGCCTGTGCGCTCTGGTGGTACTCGGATGCGCCCGTGTAGCACTGCACTGCCTTGTCCACATTCTGTTCGGTGCCGATGCCGTTGAGGTAGTAGTCGCCCATCTTGACAAGGGCATCCACGTTGTTCTGTCGCGACGACCGCGTAAAGTGCACAAGACCCATCGCCGGGTTCTCCAGCAGGCCCGTCTTGGTCGACGACGGCCGCACCAGCCACGACGGCAGCGGCAGGGTCGACTGTTGGGGGTCCAAAAGGTAGCCGACATTGTTTTGTGCCTTTTCGTAGCCCTGCTCGGCCGCTTCGAGGTACTCAAGCAGCGCCAGCTCAAAATCGCCCGCCTCGTACGCCTGGTTGGCCTCGGTCCACGACGACACCAGCGGGTCGGCACGCTCAGCCACGCTCTTGTAGTAGAGCAGCGCCGGCGCACACGACTTGTCGCGCCCGAGTCCGTTGTGGATCATCTCGGCAAGGTAGTAGTACGCCTCCGTGTAGCCGTACCGCGCCGCCTTTTCAAAGTAGTCGTTCGCAGTGTGGATGTCCTCAGGCTCGCCCTGGTCCAGATGCATAACACCAATCTCGACCTGCGCCTGCCAGAAATCCTGGTCGGCTGCCGCAACAAGCAGCTCGATCGCCATGGCACCGTTCTTCTTCATGTTGCCGTAGCCATGCAGGTTCATCAGGCCCAGGAAGTACTGCGACTGGGCATCGCCCATGGACACGCCCATCTCAAACCACGACTTGGCGCGGTCGTAGTTGGGCTCTTCCAGCCCTTCGCCAGCCAGGTTCATGCGGCCGAGATACCCGGCAGCCTTGCCTGCAGTCTTGTCCAGGCCGGGCTTGGCATTGTCGACGGTCCGGCCGTTTTTCGACCAGAACTTGGATGCCACCATCAAAAAGTACTTGCGCGCGGCCGCCATGTCGCGGTCCAGGCCACGCTGGCCTTCGTAGTAGATGCGTCCAATGTTGAGCGCCGCTTTAAAGTCGCCCTTTTGCGCCATCAGATCCAGGTACTCAATGACGTCCTCAATGGATGCATACGCATCCGAGCTGGGCTGCGCACGCAGAGCGTTGATGCCCGAGCTGACGGCGCTCGCACCTTCGCCGTAGAGGCCGCCAACTTCGTCCGCAATGCGGTATGGCTGCATGACCCACGTCACCCCGCCGGGCGGGCCCGACCGGAACCATGCCATGGCCTTGTCAGCCACACGCTTGTAGTACTTGACTGCCTCTTCGCAGCTTCTCGGGGTGCCAATACCGGCATGGTGTCGCGAAGCGACAGTCATCTCGGCACGTGTGTGGCCCTGGAGAGCGGCAAAGGTGTAGTACAGCAGAGCACGCGCCTGGTCCTTCTCCACGGCACCGCCAATGCCTGTCGAGTACATCAAGCCCATCATGTACATGGCCGAGCTGTTGCCGTGGCCGTCGGCCAGCTTGTTGTAGTAGTCGAAGGCGGCCGGGAAGTTGCGCGGGTGGCTGTAGTTGCCGTAGTAGTTCATGTCGGCGAGGATGTATAGGGCGTCGGGGTTGTTGTACCTTGAGGATGACTCCTGGAGCAGCTGCACGGCGTCTGCAATGTTGGCCGGCACGGCGGTGGTGGCTGCGTGGTGCTGCTGCTTGGGCTGCTGTGGTGGTGGCCCGCGCATAGAAAGGCTGGGTGCGGCCTTCATTATAAATCGGAGTGCCGTTGCGAACATGTATCCTTGTCGCCGTTGCTTCAGGTATGGCTGGTTGGGCACAGACGTGAGCCTGGCGAGGGCTGCGTCGACAAGGTCGCTGCCGGGCAGCGGGTGCGCATTGTCGGCGCCTGGGGTTTCAATGTGTGGTTCGGCGCACGTTACAGAGACGCCCTGCAATAGCACTGTCGGTGTGTTAGAATGAGCAACATGACCAGGAACAGGATTGGCCGGGTGGTGGCCTGCCGTCTACTTACGGAGCGCCCATAATGATGACTGCCGCATGTCAGGGTATAAGGTCACGAGGCGATGTGGTGTGTAGGTGGAATAGTATGTAGCAGTCTGAATCAGATACACAAAACTGGGCCGAGTCGGAGAGGGTCAACAGCTCGGGGCAGCTAAATCATAGCTTCTGGCGGCGACGGCGACGATGACGATGGTGGCGACAATAAAGCGACGACGGGGTCCGGGGCTCGGGTCACGAGCGTCAGTGACAAGTAGCAGTGGATGACAGCGCAGTCGGCGGAATAGCGGCAGCAAAGCGGCGCCGTGAATGTTCTCGTAAATATGTCGTCGATTTGTCAGAGTGGCAATGAGGTCGGCGTTGTCACAACTGAAGGTGTTGTCCTAACGTGGCGAGGTGCAGCCTTCTATCAAAGACGCTGGCGACTGTTTGTATTCCCGACAAGGCAGGAAGTCGCACGCAAACAGCAGGTGCAAGCTGGCATGATTGACGAGCCGCTAGTCTCTGTAATACAGCAGCTGCAGCAGCTGCACGGAGCGCCTTACGTCAGTCAGGGGACATGTCTGGACCCGCTTTAAATTGAGTGCTTAGTCATTTTCAAGATTGCGACCGTGATGCTTTTAGCAGAACTTTGCGGCTTCATTCTTGTCCTGTCCGGGCAACAGACTCACAACTGACGCAGTAATTTTCAGAAAATTTATGCTGTTCTTTATTTTTATTCATATTTTAAGATCATCTATTGAGATCGTTTTCACAGACAAGCGAGCCGAATCTATCTCATCAAAATTATTTAATCGTTCAAAACTTTTCTTGCCCTCTTCTTATTTTTTTCTTATTTTCTTTATTTGATCCATCCACTTCCACAGACCTAATCACACACTCGCTCTAAAATGTATCTTCTCGCCGGTGCAGATGAATACCGCTTCCCAGGCGCCGAGCCGCCATACGTCCTCGACGTGATCCCTCTTGCTTCGGGCTTGGCCACTATCACAACCGACGGCAAGCTCTCGCTCTTCGACCCGGCTCGCATCGGAGCCGGGCCCAAGCGCTCTTTCACAACACAGCACGGCAACCTGACGACTGCGCGAGCACTCGATCCGGCCGGCTGTGTCCTGGCCACGGCTGGCGAGAACGGAAGCGTGGCTGTATGGGACTTGAGAGACTCGGTACAAGGTGCAAGCCATCAAGTTGGTGAGTTTATTTGAATAAGAAACAAAAATAATACACAAGCATAGAAGCTCGCCAGAATACCGGCTAACAAACAGGCTCGTGCGGTGCTAATGTGATGGCGCTGGCGTGTGATATGGCGACGCAGTCCATCGCCGCCGGAACAGAGCTTGCCGACTACCAGGCCTCCATCGTGATCTGGTAAGCTGTCTGATGCCGGCATGTATCGAGGCTTGGATGCTGAATGCTAATCTTGCCAGGGACATCCGTGCCGGTACTGCACCCAAGGTTCGCTACAACGACGTCCACAGCGACGACGTCACAGAGGTATGACTATAAATGACTCGCGAACAGCATCGTACCTCCACAACAACTTCTAACAAACAACCAAACAGCTCAACTTCCACCCGACAAGCAGCCATGTCCTGCTGTCAGGCTCGACCGACGGCATCGTCAATGTCTGCGACACGCGCATCGCCGACGAGGACGACGTGGTCGTGCAGGCCTTCAACCACGGTGCATCCATCCACCACGCCGGCTTCCTCAACGAGACCGAGGTGTTTGCTCTGTCACACGACGAGAAGCTGGCCCTCTACGACCTGTCGGAAGACCGCGAGGCCGGCTCAGCCACCAAGAACTTTGGCGATGTCCGTGAAGCCGTCCGCTGCCAGTATGTGGCCAACATGAAGCCCAAGGCCGGCGAGGCCGGTGCCATTCTTGGCGCAGGATCTCAAGAGTAGGTTTTCTTCTTCTTCTCTTTTCTCTTCTTTCTCTTCTTTTCTCTTCTTTCTCTATTCGCCTCCCCGCATTACTCGCATACTAGTAGATTAGATATACTGACAAACAGCTCCGAGATCTTCCAGCTGATCCACCTCAACAAGGGCCAGGAGTGGGCGTTTGCTACAGACTCGGTCGTCGGGCTTCCCGGTGCCCACGGCTCCGAGATCGTGCGTGGCTTCTGTGTACTTGACGAGCAGCAGGTCGTCTACACCTGTGGCGAGGACGGCAGGGTCCGTGCATGGCGGCCTCAGTGATGAACGACACACCGGCAAGATGAGGTGATGGGTATCTAACATTCCAATATACCAACTATATACCGATAACTCTAAACAATACAAATACAAAGACAAAGACAAAGAACACACGCAGTAATGCTACACTGAACCCCCCCCTATGCATGCCTGTCCGTCTTATCCTTGACCTTGAGATCGAGCACCTTTTCGTGGTAATCGCCGTCGCGCCGCGCACGCTTTAGCATCTTGACCTCGTCGTCTTCCAGCCGCCGGCCCACGGCTGCTTCCAGCTCACGCCGGCTGATCTTTTCACGGGCCTTTTCTTCCTTTTCCGCCTTGAGCTGCGGCTTGAAGCGCGCCTGCATGCGAATGCGTACCGCCGTGTGCAGGTCGGGCTCGGCCGCATCGCCGCGCACGTCGGGCACGTCCTTGGTCGCGGCCTTCATGGTCTGCGACGACAGGTAGGTGTTGCCGTACGTCTTGAAATGGAAGATCTCGGGGCTGTCGTCGGCCGTGTCAAGCGTGAACGACTCGAGCGGCGAGACGGCAATCGCCGTTGCCGAGAACAGGCCGTACTTGTCACAGCCCAGAAACTTTCCATGGTGGCCCTTGAAGCGGAACTGCTCGGTACCAACAACGCGGTTCGCCACCCACACCTGGCGCACGTCGTGCGGCTCGGCGCTGGCTGGGTTGCCGTCGACAATGTTCTCTATGGGTATGGCAAACACCTTGCCGTTGGCGTCACACGCGAGCGCGGCCGGCTTGGTGCCGGAGCTCGTGCTTGGCAGAACGATCATGACTGGGCCGGAAATATCGCCCAGCGACTCGGCAGACACCCACGTGTCGTCGTCGGCCACTGCATCGGCACTCAGCGCGGACGAGGCTGCTGCCTGTAGGGCCTGTTGTCTCTTGGCTTCGTCGTCGCGGCTGCGGTGCTTGCGCTTCTTGATCTTTTTGTCGCCCTTGAACGTGAGGGGTTTGACCATGGTGACGGATGCTGTGCGCTGTTCTTTGAAGAGATAAAAACACGCAAGTTTCTATGATAACTGTTGGTGTTGGTCGATGAAAAGGTGAGACGAGGCTGCCGTCTCCTTTGAGATGAAAGCGTTGACGTTCACACAGACGTGACCCACTCTGTAGCTATTGACCAATTACAGGGCGATACAAGCTATTCAGACTGCACCCAGACTTTGAGTTGTAGGGAGTTTTGTTCCTTTGGATACAACTACTAGGGAGACCTGGTTTAGGTATTGGGCTGAAGCTCCTGTATGATATTTAGTGGTAGTCCGTCATAGCTTGAAGCTGATGTAAACCAGCCATGCTAACAGCCAGTTCATATGTGTGCTTATATAAGCACATCCATACAATTTTATAGTGGAGACTACGCGCTGTAGATAGTTCCTGGGCTGCACTACATGCGCTCTTCTCACGACTCAAGATCTCATACTGTGAATTTCATATACATTACCTTGCAAATGGCAATAAAACCGGTCATGAGCTTACCAAGAATGCTCCTGCGGACAAGCTTGGGCTACCCGGGCGTCTTAGCGGGCAATCTCCGGCGTGCGTTACCCTCGCCGTCGCCGTTCACCTCGACGGCCTGCTTCTCATCCACACCTTCGGCCTTGACATTGTCATTGCGGACCACGCCCTCGTCGCCAGCCACATCTCTTCTCCTGCAGCTTTCAAGGCGGAAGCCTCAAAGCTTGAAAAAGCTACCTGCCAGTTCTTTTACTCGATCTGCTTCCACTGCAAAGACAGGGCCTCGGAAATGTAAGAAGCCCTTCGAAAACAAGCTTAACCCTCACGCTGCAGCCTTACTCTAACACACTCGCAGTCCCTGAGCGCATCCTCATCTACCATGCCGGCACACCGCGCACCACCTTCCTGGCCTGTCTCAAGGTTACAACACTCTTTGGCCTGGCCTTCTTTACGTTCCTCGTCGCCCCGGCCTACGTCGCTGCCGACAAGCCATGGACGCACACTCTTGCAAGTAGGTCATCAAACTCATCCCCAAAGAAATGAAAAGGCCAAACTGGATACTTATACCACCAGTTGTTGCATGCGGCATCGTGCCGTTCTCTGTCATTGCGTACACCTCGCTGCCCTTTGTCGTCTTCATCCACCTGAGACTGCCGGCCTTTGCTCGCCATCCAGACCCAGAACTCCTGCGCCGTTTTGTCCGCAACATCCCCGCAACTACCAAGCTGGATATCACAACAATGAACCTTGTTGGCCGCCCGCGCGTCACGAGTGTGCCCGTTGGTGATATCGTGCCTGCTCGTGAGCGGATGCGCATCGTCAACTTTGTCGACTCGCGCCAAAGTGTACTTGCGCCGCCGCCGCCAATGGCCCCAACTTCTCGGCACCCCCCATCAAGGCCGGTACCAATAGCTCCGGCGGCATCAAAGCCACAGACAAAGCTGATTGAGTTCTCGCGCAAGTTTCCATGGGTTCATCTGCGGCAGACAACGCACTTTGGAGCCCCAGCAGGCAACAACAGCCGCAGCGTCAAGGCTGGCTGGGTTTGGGAGGAGCTGTTGGCTGGTGTTGAACGAAAAGCGACTCAGCAAACTAAGCAATAGATTTGGAGCTGGTATAAATTAATATGATATAATGTCGTCACTCGTAGAATCGCATCCACCATAAATGCGAGTTGCGTCTTAGCTTTAAAGCCGATCAAATGACAAGTACAACAAGACAAGGTGATAAGGTGACAAAAGTGCTCGTTAGCACGGCCAAAGTTGAGGTCAAACGACAAAACATGAGTCAAAATATTTGAAAATTACAAATGAAGCAGAAATATGATAGCAATTCCATATAAACCAGAAGAATAGGCCAAGATTGCCGCATCTTCATGTCGTCCCATAAGCCAGCCCAGGCCCTTTTGTATGCCCTTTCAGATAGATTCCCAGTGTTTCCTAATGCAAGATACAGAATACAGAAATAAATCGAATAGAATGACAAACATAGATCGATAAAATCATGATGATCCAAGACACGGTTTTGATAAAAGAAGAAAGCCAATGTGTGAACTGAAAACTGCGCCCCTGATAAAATAGCAAGCCAGTGGCAACCACAAACACATAAAAATAAGATAAAAGATGACAAGAAAAGGTTAGATATAAAGAATGGAAAGAAAAATGACAAAGTAAATATGAAGCAGTGAAGATCGTTCTGTCGTTAATGTTCGGTAAAGCATAAATGGTTAACACCCCGCATACCAGATAAAATATAAAATCATAAAAGAAAAGCTAGAATGTATCAGATGGGGGGATCGTCAGAGTATTGTAGTATGTGGTTGATGGACGTTGTTTCTCGCTGGCCGCAGCGGGAGAAGGTAGAGGATGATGGTCGGAGTTCGGAGGTCGGATGTTAAGGATCTTGAGATGGAGTGAGCGACTGGCTGGGTCGCTGCCCTAGTGGTCATAGTCCCAGCTCCGTTTAAGGCCGCCTTCGTAGACACTAGCCACCGATTCTTGCCACATGGCGGGCGTGATAAACGTCTGCTGCTGCACCGGCGCTGCTCCTCCAGTCGGGTAGGAGGCGGCCATGGCGATAGGGTTCATCGTTGCTAGTCCGGCGTGGACTGCCTGGATGTCCTGGAGGGAGGGAATTTCGGCGGAACCTGAAGACGAGGGGGCACTTAGGACACTGGTCTGCGAAGTAGTTGAACGGGCCGGGTTTGATTGGGGCGTACCAAAAGTCGAATTCCAATTGCTGGGGGTACATGTTAGCAAGAGAACAGAATAGGTATGTTATGACTATAAAAGTCAGCATTCCTCAACATAGGACTTACTCAAAAATTCTAGAGGGATTCCAGCCAGAAGCGGTGGCCATAGCCATGTTGTTCGAGAGCACATGCTGCCCTTGTGATTCCGTGACAGCAGACATCAAACCAAGGGAGCCTCCGGTCAATGGTGAGTCGAGATTCTTGATATCGGCCGTTCCTACTGAGACCGGGGGTGATATTGGGTTTCCCATGAAGTTGGCAGACGGGTGGCCTTGAGACAGCGCAGGCCCCAGCTGTTGCTGCTGCTGGAACTGATGGTGTTGTTGTTGTTGGTGCTGCTGCTGCTGCTGCTGCTGTTGGTGCTGTTGGTGCTGTTGGTGCTGTTGAATGATTTGATCCACAGATTGCGCCCGCATGGGATCTGATCGGAGACTGGTGCTAGTCGGTGTGCCGCCAGAAAGTTGCTGGTGTGATGGGCTCGGGTGGCTCGCAGATGGCGACGGGCTGCCGTAGGGGAAGCTCGGCTTCAAGACAAAGGGTTTCCGAAGGTCTGCAGAAAAAGCTTCACGCATAGAGTCAATCTGTCGCTGCATATCGGTCATTGGCCATGCGTTCATACACTTTTCCAGAATCCGCATGTGTCTTGTGAAATACTCGCGCGCATCCGTATTGAAGTCCGGATCGGGCGATGTCAAGGCAACCTATATGGTTAGTCAGCAGGCCCTTACTGAGAAAAGGGGTACGTTCGACAGATAGTCTTTGATCTTTGATCCTTTATCTGAATAGTAAAAAAACGGGAACAGGGCGTGGAGGGAGAGTCAGTACCAAATGAACAAGAATGCAGGTCAAAACAGCATAGATGGTAAAGTTGATACCACGCTGCATGTTTTGCAGTCCATTCAAACCAAAATTGCCAAGTATCGCCTCCTCCAGACGGCAAAGGAGTTTGGCAGACGAGTAGCAGACCATCATATGCTCCTTCCAGTCTCCCTCCGGAGATGTAGGGCTGAGAATCTGGAGCTGCGGGCGGTGCAGGAGCAATATACTCAGGTAGTAGTATGAATGGGTGTTGCCGATAAAAGCAGAGGGGATCCAAGGAGGCGTGCCATCGGGCGGGAAAGTTATAGACAGATCGGCGGGGAGCTGGCTGGGCCACATATGAAGCTGGGGGTTCATACGTGTGAACTCGGGATCGGCAGCCCAGTCCTTATTGCGCTTGATGCGGCCATAGATGCGGTTGATTTTGGAAACGTTGCGCACAATACGCGTGAGGTAGACAAAGTTGCGGGAGACTTGCATATCAGCCTCATGCACGCCCGGTGTTGGTGGCGGTTCATTGATGTCGACTGAATCAACTGACACTGTCAAATCCGTGCGGCCTTGTGGTGAGCCGATCATCACTTCGCAGATAAAGATTGTTTGCCATATGCGAGTCTTCATCAAGCACTCGGCCGGGCTGGAGTCGCATGATATGCCAGCTTCGTGGTCTGCAAAATGCTCATCAAGGCCCAGGTCTTTACCCATCTGCACACACTGCACAACGGCCATCCAGGATCTGTAGTAGTAGCCGCGCTTGGGTGCCGCTTCGCGCGCCTTGAGCATGACGAGAAGCGCCTGCAGGGTGCTCAACCGAGGAACATCCATAAACGAGTCAGCGTGTCTTGTGGCAAGTGCGAGCCACTGTTGTCCTTGTGCAGGGTCATCGGCGAGCCGCCCTCCGATGGCCAGCAATGCCTCAATCAGCAGTGGCGAGATGGCTTCTCTGTTTGACCGCCACTGCTCGTAGAAGATGTTCCTGTCCAGTACCGGAACAAATGGGTGAACGTGGATGAAGTAGAGCTCAAAGTACGACATGATCGCTTCGTCGTCAGGCATGAGCTCTGGCGGAATGCGAATTTTTAGGCCGGGTCTCGACACCAAAGGCGGCAGCGAGCTCTTGTAATCGTCTTCGTCATCGCCTACTACGGGCTCGTCGTTTGCAGATTTGATAGCGAGCATCTTGTTGTTCAAATAGGGTGCCGAGCCGGCCTCGTTCATCTTGAGTGTTCCAAGAAGATCCGCAAGATCGCTGTTGGCATATGCCTGTTCGTCGTTTGTGATATATGCGGAATCCGAGGGCGACGACTGTGAGTGCGAGCTTTGCGGGACGGATGGTGTAGAGTATGTTTCTTGTTTGCCGGTATATACCGGGTCAACGCCGATAACTGGCGCCGGGACGGTTGTGTAGTTTAGAGCCGGAGGCGAATGATCTGGGAACTGCTGCATCTGGTTGTATAGGCCGTTGACGGAGCCTCCGTTGGATGACGCAACATAGTTAATCGCTTGCGCGCCGTAGATGCCTTGCTGCTGCTTTTGAACATTGGCGACTGTATTAGGATCGAGCTGCTGGTGCTGGAAATCGATCGGAGCACTGTACATTGCCTGCGCTTGCGCCTGAGCCTGTACGTGTGTTTGAGATTGCTGGTGAAGTTGCTGCTGCTGCTGCTGCTGTTGCATGGCAGGCTGTGGTTGCAATGTCGGTTGTTGTTGTGCCGATTGTGGTAAAGGACCGTCGTCAAAGCCCTGGCCGTCAATTCCCCCATCGTAACCGCTGGGCCGTACACACTGAAGCTTGAGGCGCACGCATGCTGAGCACGGCCAAGTGTTTGTTGTTGCGGCATCGCACTTGATTTTTCTTCTCCGGCAGCCTTCACAAGCTCGCATTACTATACCAGGACATGTGGTTAGCAAACGATGCCAGAGACGCGAGTGTTCCGAGTCAGGATAGTTACCTTTGAGCCTCTTGTGGCGATTATGCTCATCAACGAATACATAGTCTAGAGGCGATGTTAGCTTTCATGGGCCCAATTGGATGGCAATGCTTCACGGGTGCGTTGGGGGCGTAAGATGCAGCACAATAGCGGCACCATGGATCGAATTGCTCCCACGAGCAATGGCATTGGTTTTGGTATGTACGCGCCGCTACCGAGATGGTCCGCGGCGAGCACAACTCACTTCTTTGCTGTGTTTCTTTTGGCTGCTGCTGGTAAGCCGGTGGCGCGAAAGAAAAAGAAGTCATCTGGGAGCTTTGAGGCAGTATGCGCCGTCCAGAGGGATCATTGTTTGCCATGGTTGCTGTGAGTGCGCGATGCCGGCGGGCGAGTGTATGTGTCGGCAAAAAAGAGGACAGGGTCGGCCGGTTGTTCGTAGTGTTGTCGAGTGCCAGGCGTCACGCAATGCGCCGGCGGGTTTTGGGACAAGAAACACCCTCTTATTGAGATCTACATCCACTGGAGGAGAGATGTGCGCGCCGCGCTGTATTGTCGCAAGTTGTGCTGTGTCAAGAATGAAGACAAAATGAATAAGGAAAATACAAAATACAAACAAAACGAAAAGTAGGAAGGAAAGAAAGAGAGGCTGAGTGGGAGGAGGCGTGCGGGCTGTTGAACAATGACAAAGAGAAAGGTAACAACGAGGCCAGCGTGTAGTGTGGGCAAATGGAGCAAAGCCGCGTTGAATTGTCTCTGTGCCTCTTGACTGCCGTGGCTGGCTGGCTGGCTGGCTGACGGCGAAATCGACAGACAAGAGGGGGTTCTTGAACCAGCTGTTTTAGCGTAGAGAAAGTGAATAGGACTGGGGGGGAGGGGAGCCGCCCGTGGTCTTTCTTTTCGTTCGCTTGCTAATTCTATTTTCTATTTTGTTTATAGCGCCCCCTTGCTAGTTAGTACTGGTATTACTGGTAAGATAGTAATACTGCACTATGTACTCTGTAATTGACCCCGTCCCAGTCTGCACATGTGTTAGTTTAATCGTGCGGATGAAGACGGTAAGAAGCGACGGCGATATGCGGTGGGCGTGGGAATGTGAACGACACGGCACCAATGCTCACAAAAGAAGGTGTGGAAGATGGGAGGTAGACGGTGGAAGGGTGGTCTGTACAGAGTAACAGGGAGCATGCAGGATCAAGCATAGCGGTACATACAGAGTAATAGTATGTATTGCTATGTACTCTGCAGTGAGGCTTCGACAAGGGTGGATGAGATTACCACTACTGTATGTACGATAGTAGAGGGGGAAGGGGTGTAGGTCGCAGTCGAAGGAAGGCTTTCGATTTTGGTTGGGAGAGTTGGGCTAGGGTGAAGAATGGAGAATACCACTTGTAGGGGAAGAAAGGGGGAGATGGTGGTGGATGTGCTCCCACAGTGGCAGCCAAGCCTGCCGCCAAGTCGATGAGAGAGCTACCGACAGAGAAAGGCATTTGACTGAGAGACAAGAGATGGAGAGATAAAAGTGGTTTTAGTAACTCGTACAACAGAGAGACAGAGAGACAAAGAAGACTATTAGTGGCAAAGAAGGGACTATGGACGTTGTGGAAATAGAAAAAAAAAGGCCGCATAGGAGGGAAAAGTGCAGAGACATTCAGGAAAAGACCGTAACGCACATGAAAGTGACGAGAAACGAGGGGGGTAAAAAACAGCATTTCTCACACTTTAAATCAGTCTATTGAAAAGCCAGTGGCCAATGCAATCCAGAGCTGTATGTAGAAGAATGCGCAGCGTGCCGAGTGATCGAAGGAAGAACGGAACCGCCAGACGACAGAAGAATAGACGAACAGAATCACGCCAATAGTCCGCGAATCTGCCGAGAGGATGGTTGGGATCGATAGAGCTTGATAGGGGACTCAAGATAGATGAGAGGCCCCCGTTCATGGCACGATTTCGCAAGCTGTGGAGCTAAAGGTGCCGGATGGGCCTGTGAATAAATGATGTGAGCATGGAGAGGGAGAGAGACGCTCAGTCATCTGCAGTCTGGTTGTACATCGGCCGATCGATCTGTCCCAGCTGATTTGCCCCAGAGCCAGCGAGCCACGAGGAGAGAGCCGATAGTCGAGACCCTGGCAATCTTAAAATGCGTGTCGTGTGTTGGTTTGGAAAACACAAACACAGCATCCGAGTTGGTGTGAGATATCGCGAGATGTCCCTGGGTTCGATCTGTATCTTCTCTGTACCTTTGTACCGCACTTGCACGCTGTTGCTGTGATCGAGTGGTTACAGTTGTAGTGGGTGCAGAGTGAGCGTGCAGGGGTCAAAGGACAGCTGTGAGCGCCCTGGCATGTAAAAACGACGGTGGATCAGGGACAGCCCGCTGGACCTGAAGAGTATTAGCACATACTCTTTACAACGTACTATGGTACATACGATATCTGTACGATGTACTCTGTATGTGCTGATAGTACGGTTCGACGAGTTGAACAGACGTTCGCTCTGCTCTTCTCGGTGGAGAGGGGGCGTGGCGAGGGAGGGCCGGTTTGGGGCATCCGGTGCCTCCCGCACGCCTCTCTCAGATCCTAGGGTCTCTGGGTCTGGGTCCTCTGGGTCTTGTACATAGTAGCTTGTAGCTTGTAGCTTGTAGGTCTGCCGAGCAGGACAGGACTTGTATGTACTGTACTTGTGCTAGTCGGCAGTACTTGTCACTGTAAAGAGCAGATATGGATGATGGTGACCATTATGCATACTGCATCCGAGCTGCATGTTGTATCTTTCAAGGCCTGCAAAACGTCAGCAGGTGCCAGAAAATGTGCCTGATTCTGCCATTACAAGATGCTTCTGGGAAGCACGCACAATTTAGAAAGGATAGCACCTGCAGCTTGCATGCTGATGCCGGGATGTGGGATTGGGGGCAAAAGGCTTGCACCTCTGCATCTGCACATCTTCACATCTTCACGTCTTCACGTCTTACATGTATGGTATCTTTTCGAGCTGAGACGTTGCTTTAGTCGGCCAGGCATGCTGGTGGCACATGAGCGTATTGAGACGTCGAGCTGGATGCGAGCAAAAGTGCGCACTGAGCACGCATTGAGTATTACGCATTGGGCATGCATGTGTAATTGCTTAGCCAGCAATGAATTCTTGGGTACGGTGTGGCGGGTGTGGCGGGCAACGGTGTTATCCGACGCATTGTTTGCATCATGGCTCTTGCGCGTGTGGTGGCTAATTAGCCCTTGTCGCAGTCTACTGGCTTCACACCGACTCGCGGATTGATCGTCGAGGAGGATTGATAGGGGCTTGAGGGGTTGAGACATGCAAAAGTGAAGCTTGGATACTGTCAAAAGTGGCGATATTACGGGATGGCGATATAGTCAAGTCATTCCGAACGGCTGCCTACAATGCTGTGCGTATATGGTTTATAATGTGCAATTTACAGCCTGTTATGGAAGGAGCGATGGGGCTCCGAAGTGCGTAAAAATGGAAGGTGCAACCGTGGCTGCAGCTCCATCTATGCTTATTTTCTGAAGGAAGGCACGATCCTCGGCAAGTACGACTGAGGCAGCTCTTTCCATGCCTTTAAGTAAGAAGCATCTACAGGAAGGCGCGACAAGGCTATCTCAGATTCCGGGCCAAATCAGCTCAGCCGCATTACATAATAGCCAACGTCATCAGTTTTGTGATTTTCGAAGCCAACCACGAGTGAGATGCTTTTATATTTTATGTTATTTTTGTCGTCTATTTATATCCCACTTTACACTCCTTTGCCTACTTAGCAGCTGTGGTATCACACAAGCGAATGTCTCTGCACAGTTGGTCACTAACACAGAGTACATAGTACTCGCACTTGTTCTGCAAGTAAGAGCGGCTACAATAGCAGAGAAGCCCCGAGCGCACTCTTGGCAGGACAAGTCGAAAATGGCACGACCAAATCCGCGAAACGCAGAATGAGGAAGGTGGGAATGGGAGCAGTGGGCGCTCCAGGCGCTAGAAGGCGCAGGCGTAGGTGCGGGTGGGCGGCAGAAGAGCCACGAAGAAATGACGGCAAAAATGCCAGCCAAGAGAATCCTAATGGGCCAGAAAGAAGGCAGACATCACACGATACATTCGATCTAGACTGGCAGAAGAGTATTATCAGATGACGATGACGATGTTTGTATTGACACTCTGAAATTACATAGTATATAGCACGACAATGATTCCTATTTATACATAGTACATAGCACAACCACACGTGGGGGGATGGTGGCTAATTTGCCCAATCCAAGACAGGCCCTCCCTCAATGTACATAGTAGTCGGTGGGTGTTGAATGGACCGACTTTGAAGGTTGAGGAGAATAGAAATAGTGTTCGTGGGATGATAGTAAGCACTCGCTGTGCCCTTTTAGACTCGACAGCAGTCCTTTATTTCTAGTCTGCGAGTGCCAGCTGTGCTGTCAGGCTGCCTCCGCGAAAGTACGTACGATGGTGCCAGGCAAAATAATGTACGAAAGAATCGGACTAGTCGAGCTGACCATTGCTTTGCATGTATCAATACGGAGCAACTTGGGATTAAATGCATCTCGACGCGGAACCAAGATGATTAGTATGTAGTACTCAGTATGATACACAGTTTGTTCATCCTGGAATTTACATGGATATTCAGGATATCCATGCACATGCACAGGGTCGATCTGTATGTTAGCATTACGCATCGAGCATTAGTCTGGTGAATCTGCACTGGAGAATGTCGACTTTCTTGTCAACTTCGGCGACCTGAAGGAGTAGAAACCAAACTGGCGTTTGGCTTCCGAGTAGAGGACAGCAATAATACGGTGTATGTGCAGACAAAGTGAGAAAGAGAACAGTGATGAAATAAAATAGAAAAAGCACTGAAGAGCACAAACAGGCAAGGTACATACGTACATACATACATAGTACAGAGTAGGGCTTGCAAAACGGGGCCGCACAAGACAAGCCCGTTTCGCTAGCAGATGATCACTCTCCACCGCGACCCCTTCCTCTTTACGTGCATACATACATAGTAGTACATACATACAACAGATACAGGCCCCTTGTTCGCTTATTGCTGGCAGGCAAGCAGGCTCGTACATAGTAGGTAAGCCTAGTCTTGCATGGCCTGCGTGCTGGGCCCGGATATTCCACAGTGTGCGTGCTCTTGTTGGTAACTTGGGTTTGAAGGAAGAATGCATGTGTAAATACTCCGCCCGCAGTGTAATATCTTGTAGAATATCGCATCAGACGTATCCTACGGACAATGTACAGTGCAGGTACATACTATATACGTACAAGTTGACTCGTACTCGTCAAAGTCATGCATAGTACTCTGTACAGAACATACATAACAGGACCATGAAGATGTCGGTTAGAGCAAAAGCTACCCCAGACAAGGTATAAACATACCCTTGGCACACATCAGATTGTCTGCTTGTGCAACAGTATATGTACTATGTATTACGATGTACATCTCCAGTATGAGAGATAGGGTAGCACTGCTACAGAATATAGGGGGCTTGTTTGGATTGTTGTGGCATGGTGATGCCCCGTTTTTTGACAGAGAACCGGACAAGAAGACCAGACAAGACGACAAGCAGGGAGGTATGCGTGAATCGACACGGACTACGACGTACTAGTATGACTACCAGATCCGACGTTTGAAGTCGAAATCAAAGGGTCAAGCCAACCAAGGCCAGCGAAACAAAGAGACTGGTCCCAAGTGGCATTGCTACGATAGCAGTGTTCCACCTAGTCGGCAAGATGCCATATGGGGGAAGGCACTGGCCGAACTGTGCGAGTATTGAGTGAAATTCAGGACATCTCGCGGGATAAAACTAGCAAGTCCATAGCAAGCAAGTAGCAAGTACTATGTATTAGCAAGAGTCTGGATAAATAGAAAGACAGCGTTGGTGATACAACGAGATGGGCTGCTGTCGTCTGAACTTTCTTCCAGTGGGTTAGGTCTGCAATATGTTGCATATTAAGAAAATCTTACGGGGCAAGAGAAACGAATCCTACGTCTTGTCTTGTCAAGTGGTTAAATACATCCTAACTCAGTAGAGAGCAGGCGGCCAGTGAAGCACGGATTTATCGAGACAACTCCGGGCAACGGCCGTTGAGCTTGCTCTGCGACTCACATACACACATAGTCTACATACCATAGTAGGAGAATCTTGACCGTTTCTGTTTAGAATTCCTCTTACACGCTCACTTGCATATGATCTGGTCGGCCGCGTTGGTGTGCTTCCTCTGCCGCCTCTCCCCTCCTTCATGGCAGCTCCCCGCAAGTGCAGTGTCAAGCCGTCCGTCTTCCCGTCTTATCTTGCAGACTGGCAGAGGCCTCTTCCCGCCTCTTCCCAGAATGGCGGTGCTTTCCCCATCATTCCAGTATTTTTCCTCTTGAGTTCCTGTCACTTGCATGTGTAATAAGACCGCCATCCGTACTATGTAGTGCACTGGAATTGGCCGGGCTGGTTTCTTTACTCTTCTTTACTGCGAACTTGTTTAGTTCCATGCATGTATTTGTTTGTTGTGGCAATACTTATTCCATCATAATCAGAAGCTCATTAAACTAACCCGCTCGCTTCTAGCCCATCAGCAGCTACTCTGTAGAAGGAATCTACTACAGTATGTATGAATCCTTGACGGAAGATGCCGCTTTTCTTTTTTTTTTTAATCAAACAATAAGGGCAAGACCCGTAAGATACAGGAAACCCCAACAGGGTACAGCGTATCTGCATGTATGTACTGTATGTAATCATCGCCACTTGCAAGGTGGTCATATCCACCCTGTACGTACGTGCTCTGTGGTGCCATGCATATTTGAATTTAAATAATAAAAAAACGTGTATACAGACAAATATGTTTACTCGGAGCAATATGAGACTTTGTAATGTGTACTATGTAGAGGACTCAGTGATGCACTCACAGGGGTCACTGCCAGCAAGAAGCAAGAAGCAGGAGAAGCAGGAGACCAGGAACCCACCCGGTTTATAAACGGGTGTTTCATTGGTGGCCTTTCCTCGGACGAAGTGCTACGAAGTAGGGAGGGGAAACGAGCATCTTGTGAGCTTTTGGCTTTGATCTTGTTTTATTCTACTACATATTACTGTATGTATGTACTCTGTGTTCAGTGTTTTCAGGCGTCGAGAGCGGGAGTGCAAGCTTCCGAGGGATCGACGACGCAGTAGAACGCCTGTTACAGAGTACTCTGAATTCTCTACGGAGTAAGATATCTTACATACTGTACAGAACACTCTGAATCGCCAGCCAAAGTAGCCTAATGGCAATAGAAGCATCCATTCAGGCCACTACCAAGTACATAGTAGACAGACACTCGATAGGTAAATCTACCTCCCCAGTCAAACTGCCACCCCCTGCGTGAATCTCCCCTGGCCCCTGCACTCTTTTTCCTGCCCGTGCACTTGCAAGGGGTGGGCATGTCTGTTTTTCTGTTCTTGTTTTGGTTCTTGTTTTTATTAGCTTATTCTGCTCCTTTTGTTTGCCGTCTACAGGTCCAATATCAATCTTAACATCTTGACATGTGAGAGAGCCCAAGAGGGATGTGCTGCCAAGTATTGAATGCGACCTGACGAGCAGCAAGAAGCGTCATTTGCGGAAATGCAGAGTATGCAAGCAATGGGCGTGATGGTACGCGAGAGGCAAGTTCGGTGTCTATTATTCAGCACTGTTCGTATTATGTACGGAATACCTCTGCTTAGAGTACTACATAATATGTATGTATGCACTCGAGTGCTCGAGTGGATAGTAGTGGACTTGCCGGGAGTGATAACTGGAGATATCATGACATTGAGTTACATGGCGCCAGTGCGTGCAGTAGGGCAGGTGCAGATCACAAACACACAAGTGTTGCAGACACAAGGAAGAATATTAGAGCAAGGGAGTGCATGCATACGATGCATTTGATGCATATGGTGCATATGCATAACAGGCCAGGCATTGCAGTGCATACGACGGAATGTGCAGGACGATCTGGGTGTGATGAGCTTGCATCGGTCTAGGCGGGATTTGAGAGTCAGGCAGTCCTGTGAGCCATCTATATGAGGAAGGAGAATAGAGGGCGAGAATCTACGGAGCGATGTTTTACAATCTAGCCCGTACTATGTACGCTGTCGATGTCTTTCGTTCTACTTACTTCTCTTCTATGGCTTCGACGGCCGGTTCCGAAAGTTCTGGAAAGTCTCTAGAATTCGGTGAGATTCGTATGGAAGCAGTTATATTGCGGTTCATGCGTGTGTCCTTGATCGTCTTGGTACAGTAGTGGAAGCTGATTTCGAAGCCGCAGAACAGCCAGCTCACTCTGCACAACGAGGGTAACTGACGAGCCAGCCCTATTACCAAGGAAATGTCCGTGGAGAATAGTCGGCATACACACTGGCACAGTAGCATCTCTACACCACCTGAGCAGGACGCCCTGTCCGGCGGGGCACGAGGTCAGAGAGCGGGAGTTTTCCGGTTACTTCTTCATCTCTCGGACTTGTTCGATATCCTCCGTGTCGCTGCATCTGCTTTGGCTGTCGGTCAAGCCTCTGCACGGGATGATGGAGCGCGTTCGAAGACGAATTAAGATGTATCTTAATCTTAGTACCAAACAACGACACCAACGAGATTGCTAGTTATTATATCTCAGCAGACGCGCGGCGGATGCATACTCCGTAATACGTATATAATGTAAGTAAATAATGCATAGTGCTGTGTACAGTATTACATAGTAGACGTGCTTCGTCCTGTCTGGTTCAGGGGCAGCAAATAGAAATACATACATAGTACATAGTAGTAGCAATAGAAATAGAAAATACGAAATACATGCATGGTAGAAAATATAAAATAGAAATAGGCTATGATCACCTTTTCGACATTTCCATGACAGGCCCGTTCTGTGATTAAGGTTTGTCAGGCCTATCATTTCTGACTTGTGAACTACTGTACTGTGTACAGTACGGAGTACTATGTATGGTATGTTTGCCATTCATCTTGCATAGTACTGTTGTACTTCTGTACATCAAAGCCACCTGAAAGGCAAGTAGAAAAACGCGATTAATCAAGACAGTAAGATGAAGACGAGATGAAGATGGAAACGAAGAAGAACTAGCGAGACGAACTAAAGAGGCTATAAGAGAGCTAGCACTATTCCGAACAAACCTAGGTGAACGGTCGTGAATAGTTGGCGATCGAGTTTTCCACATAGCCGTCGTGCCATGGGAGGACAGGTCTTGAGGATGTGCTCGATTTGAAAAGAAGATGAGGTGCGAGAGGAAAGAGGAGAGAGGAAGAAGCCAACCTGCTTGAAGGGCTTTATATTCTTTATTTCTGGGGGATGGGGATTGCTGCTGATGAGGGTGAGGATTGTCAACTGGGGGTGGCATTGTACTTGTTTGGTTTTGTTTGAAAATAAATCAATAAGATTAAGAAATGAAATAAAATAAAATAAGCATTTGGGGTTTTTTTTCTTCTAAAAACCCATTTATACACGAGGACATAGGTATCGCAACAATAACAACAACAACAAATCAGCTACAAGCAAGACATAAATAGTAGAACAGCATCGAAACTTGCATGTAGAAAAATCGTAGAAGGGAGACAGAAGGAAAAAGAAAAGAAAACAAAACAAACATCAGTCAACAACGGCTACCTGACAGCGTCCTACCAGCCGGATAAATACTGATAAAAATCAAACCAAAATGCAAAGCGCAAACCAAGCCTTCAATCCGATCTTGAATATCATTGCTTGTAAGATACACGAGTTCTTGATTTCGACAACTACATGTACATAGTACAGAGATATCAAGCATCGCCAGTCGTCGGGTCGGATTGCCTGCCCTGGTGGGCATATGCAGGTTGGACAGCAAAAGTGGGGACAGCACGCACATCACAGAGTGCCTTCCTCTTTCAACAGACGACCACACAGCCAAACGGACAGGCCGACGTGAGAGCAAGAATGAGACAGCAGCCCGCGGAGTTTTCCCTAAGGCATGCTCACGCGGGTGTTTGAATTCTACGGTACATCAAGCATTGCAGAAAGCAGACTGTCTTTAAGAAGCAAAAGTCGATCTGCGACGGATAAATACTGACTGTCAATTCCGTTGATTGCCGGCGCCTGGCGATAACGGCGTACATACATAGTAGTACTTTCCCTTTCTATGGTGTACTGCAGATAGACCGGTGCGGATAAACCTGACCCCGCAATGCAGATTACATAAGCAATACACTTGCCTGACAAATATCGGCATCGAATCAACCTCACTCGATATCGTCATCGTCATCTGGCGTTTTGGTATTCCCAGTTCACAACTCACCAGACACCCTTTCTGTTTATCAGACACCCCCGCCCAAAATGGCCGAACTGCAAAACGCCAACCCAACCATCATCAACGCGGCCCAGCTGCCCAGCCGTCGCCTCGGCAAGAGCACGTCGACACGCCGCGGCGCCGAGTTCAAGTACGACGGCATCCTGACGCCGGCCAGTGCATTTGGCGCGCGTGCCCCGTCGCCTGTCTCGCCAGCCTCGTCTCTCTCGCCTGTCTCGTCTGGAGGCGACGTGTTTGACGATGTAGACTACTTTGGGGCGAATGGCGACGACGAAGTGTTTACCGAGGAGCCAATTGACGAGCAAGAGATCTATGGTGAGTCCTGGCATTGCGTTTAATTACTTGCAAAACATCTTCATTGTTTCGTTTTGATTGCTGTAGCCTCTGATACTGGCCTCATTCTTCATACTATGGCATTGTGCATATCCTGTGCATGTGCCGTGTTTTACACGCCTGTTTCATCCCATCATGACCGTTTCTTTAAAAAACACTTTCTCCTTTTATATTTTCCTTTATATTTTTACCGTTTTCTTGTGTTTTGCCACCATAAAGCATCCAGACGACTCCTGTTTATACGGATTTTACGGCTTCTCTCTCTCACAGTTTGATTCATCTTGAGACACGTCCATCCCCGCTAACGTTTCACCCCCCCCCCCCCCAGACCTGATCTCTACAATCTCTGACCCTGAGCACCCCCATACTCTGGGCCAGCTGTCAGTTGTCAACCTGCCAGATATCCGCATTACGCCTTCGCCCTCGTCCGTGGTCGAGGCAGGCAGAAACAACGACACCGCCCTGACACAGGTCATCGTCTACGTGACCCCCACCGTCAACCACTGCTCGCTGGTCACTGTGATTGGTCTTGCCATTCGTGTCCGCCTTGAGCAGACGCTGCCCCCCAACTACCGTGTTGATATCCAGGTCAAGGAGGGCTCGCATGCACAAGATGACCAGGTCACCAAGCAGCTCTCTGACAAGGAGAGAGTTGCAGCGGCCCTCGAGAACGACACTCTGCGCGGTGTCCTCGACAAGATGCTGGAAACATGCAAATGAAGGGTGACGGATATGGAAACCCCCATGGGATGGATGATCTTCTACTGTTTTACTTGGGTTGCCTTGCACCGCACACCGGGTCTCTACTGAAGTCTGAAGCAAGCCGGCCGCTGGGCATCGGCCCGATGGGCGCTGGCCATAAAGCCATGACACCGTCATTGCTGTGTGCAGTCTGACGCTGGGCCGGGCAGAGGCACCCTCACCAGACCCCTGCACTGCTGTACCATTATGACATGTGCATGATCCCCCGTTCATGCCTTCGCTTTGGTGCGGCGTGTCTGGGGCAAACTTGTCACGGCCTGTCACGGGTCTCGCCAAGGACGCTTATGAGATTCGAGAGAATAACGACGTACTGTATGATTGACAAAGGCGCAAACACGGCGGAATGGAGGATTCCGTCAGTGCTGGAAATACATAGTACTAGGTAAACCTGGCACAGGCCTTGTTTGTTTGCATATAGACAGGGTGGCAATAATGCAAGAATATTAATAGAGAATATTAATAAAAATACCAAACTTTGACTTAATTGTTGGGATTGCCGCGAAATGAGTCTCGTAATCAACACATACATAGTAGTACTGTCCGTTATGGACCCTGGTCTATTTACGACCGCGTACAGAGTATGCATAACTGCTGGCATCGTCACCGCCGGGGCTCGTCGTCATTTCCACCTCTGCTTTATGCATGATTCCAATAGCTTTTAATCCCTGCTCGTTTCTTTTCTCCCATTCTCCTCTACTTACAGTGATTCTAGCTTCGTCGAGGCCGGTTAGGACCCATCTGATACTCTCCGCGTCTAATTAGATGTTGGGAGCCATCTACCCAACTCCTGGCCTCAATACGAAATACAATGCCAGACGAGGCGGCTTGCGTGGTGGCTGACGAGGACGGGCTCAATTTTATGCTGATTGCCACACGCCACTGATCTCGTATTGGATATGTGATAGTAATATGAATAGAAATAAAGAGAGAAGAATGAAAGAAATAAGATTGCCGCCGTGCAGAGGCCAGCGGCAGAGGCCACCGCATGTGTCACCGGAACGCCGACGTTGATATTACCGCACATATGACTGCAGGCTGTCTTACGTTGCACCTACATAGCACATAGTAGGAGAGGGGAGAAGGGGAGAAGGATCCTTCTCTGCTTTCGACTTTTCATCACTCATCAGTGGCCCTGCTCAGACTGCCAGCCTCCATCATCTGCAGCTCATTGCCTATCAAGGAGATCTTCCCGTTCTGCCGTGGCCGTTAAACGTGTTTAAACGTGTTTCTCTTTTTGGGATGTGATTGTTCCTATAAATGCATCAAAAATAGAACACTGGTTTCTGGGAGCCATTTTCAACATCCTTGTCCGAAATCAGGGAACAGCGTTGCATCGTCTTCGGTACGGAGCATGTGTTTGCACATCTCTGATTTTACTCACAGGAATACTATGTATACTTGCACATGCCGTTGACGAGTCTATATGTACACTTAAATTGCTAAGATTGCAAGAGATGCACAGAAAATAACAAACATTTCGCCGTAACATAAAACCTTTTTGAGTAGACAGGATGACAAGTGATGAGAAACAAAAAAAAAACAAGACATGCAAAAAAGTAAAAAGAAAAAGAACAGATTATGCCCCCTCCTCAAGTGTGCCGCTGGCCACGAGCTCGCTGTACAGCTCCGGCTCCAGGAACTTGCCAATCGACACGTCCTCGCTCAGGCCCTTGCGCCTCCGCGTCTTGAGCACAAAGTCCCGCGCAGTGCCCTGCACCGGTGCCATCTGCATCGGCCGTAGAATCACGTCGCGGTCCAGCGGGTCGCCCGGCACCACCTGCCAGCGGTCAAACACAAGACTCACCAGCGCCTTGCCCTCCGACGAGATTCTAAAGTCCGTCTCGAAGCCGAACGAGTCAATCACCGGCAGCAGTCCCACCGTGCGCGACAGTTTGGTGCCGGGGATGCCGCCGTCCGTCAGCACATGGCCGCGCCGCCGTGAGAGGATCTGGTAGAACTTGTCCGACGCCGACTGCGGGCCGGTCATGGACACCGTGTAGACAGGCTCCATCAGCCGCGGCGACGACAGCATAAACGAGCCGTAGCATGCACGCCGCGCCGTCGGGATGATCTGGCCACCGCCGCGGAAGATTGTCTCCTGCGCCAGCGTAATATCCATCAGCTTGAACTTGATGTTGCGGATAGCTAGATTGTTAGTGTTTCTTCTTGTAACGAAAAGCTTTTTTTTCTTATAAAAGTATAGACAAAAGAACTTACGCTCTTCGCAAAGAGGTCCTTCTCTTGTTGCCCAGCTGAATCCTTGCCGGATCGACTCCTTGACTGTGTTGAGAAGCTTTTTGTCTACCTCGCCAGGCAGCGTGTCGTCCTGCAGCAGGTTGGGCCCCATCTCCTCGGGGCCGAAAGCCCACACGCTGCGCGATGCCAGCAGGTCCCAGTCGTACTTGTCCTGCAGGAACTTGGCCGTCTTGCGCACTGGGTCCTTCATCCGCACGGCACCGCTCTCAATGTCCTTGGCAAGCCCGTCCTCCAGCGGCTCGGCCACCATCGTGATCCGGTTCTTCTTGTTGGGTGTCAGCGTCCAGCACCGCGTCGCTGACTCGTCCACCACCGTCTCGCAAAACCGCGTCAGCGGGTCCGACACCTTGATCTCCATGTCCGCGTACTGCTGCCGCAGGTCGTGCATCACGCAGTCCATGTACATCTCGCCCGTGCCAATCAGAATGTGCTCGCCCGACTCTTCCACCTTGGTCGTGACTAGCGGGTAGCTCTTGTTGATCTTGCGGATGCCGTCCAGCATCTTGGGCAGCTCCGACGGGTTCACCGGCTCCACAGCCAGCTTAAACACCGACTCCGTGTAGTGCACCACCGGCTTGAAAATGTATGCATCCTCGTCGTCCTCAAACTGCTTGGCCACAATCGTCGCCGACTTGACGATCGAGTTGTCCACACCGCCCAGCACCACCCAGTTGCCCGCCGGCACGCCGTCCGTCGGGATGTTGTACCGCGTCTCGCCAATCCACACGTGCGAAATCAGCGCCATGGCCATGTCTTCCTCGTCGTCCAGCGAGTAGCCCTCGCCCAGCACCCGCACCTCGGCGCCTGGCCGCGCAATACCGCTGAACACGCGGCCCAGCGCATTGAATGTCTTGGAATCGCTCGAGCTGAAGAGCTTCGTCACCTCAATCACCAGCGGGCCGTCCTGGTCACACGCGCGGATCGACTCGGCCACCTTGGTGTCGAGCGGGCCGGTGTAGTACTGCTCCAGATGCCGTGCCGACGCCTCAATGGGCGATGGGATCTTCTTGACCACCAGGTCCACAAAGGGACCGGACGGGGGGCCAAAGAACTGCTTGCACACGAGGCCCAGAAGCACCTTGGCGTCGGCCCTGTACTGCGACGGCTTCAGCACGATGCCCAGTGGAGCCAGGAAGGCCTTGAGATCGTGTGGGCTCTCGCTGAGCGTGTGGGTGAACAGCTTGTAGATGGGCTCCAGCACAAAGTGCACAAACGACCGCTTGGCATTCTCCTCCACGGCCTTGCGCGTAAACGACCGCTTCTTGGGGTTAAAGAAGACGTCACCCCACAGCCGGCGCGCAAACTCGTCCGTGTCCATGGCGCCGAAGCTGTCTGCGTACATCTTGGAAAAGGACGGCAGCGAAAAGCACCACTCCATGTCGGTGCAGGCAAACAGCACGTTGCCTCTCTCGGGGCTCACGCGCTGCTCGTCCGCCTCGGTGCCCGGCAGCGTCTCAAAGATGACCTTGTTGACCTCATCGATCGTGTTCTTGAGCTTGTAGTAGGCGTCTGTGGGCGGCAGCTTGAGCTCCAGAATCAGACGGTCCACCTTGTTCACAATCAGCGTCAGCGGGATCTTCTCCAGCACGGCGTGCCGGATGATCATCTCGGTGTGGATCTGCACGCCCTCAATCGCGTCCACAACCAAACACAGGCCGTCTACAAGGCGCAGGGCAGACGCAACCTCGTCGGCAAAGTCGACGTGGCCGGGGGTATCGAGAATGTTGATCAGGTGCGACTTGCCCTTGGTGGACTGCAACACCAGGCTCATGGGCGCACTGCGCATGGATATGCCGCGCTCGCGCTCCATCACGTGCACGTCCGTGTAGCGCAGCTGCTCGTCCCGGTTCTTGCCTGTGCGCGTCTCTAGCCGGTCGCCAATGTCGTGTGTCTCGAGGACAAGCATGTCCATAAACGCCGTCTTGCCGTGGTGCAGGTGGCCCGCAAAAGCGACATTCCGTATTTGCTCGGGGAAGTTGGTGAGATCCGTCATAAAGCTGCGATCGAAGAATACCGGTGGCAGGTCGGCCTCCTCAACGGTAAACCTTTTCTGTTCGACGGGCGCAACGATCGGCTCCGTAAGGGGCTGCGCATCCTCCTCCTCCACCAGCGCTTCGACTTCGGTGCCGTATACTTGTGCTGCCGTCGGGTAGTATTGCTTGTCTTCGTGCAGGATGACGGCATTGGAAGGCCCTTCGTCTGGAGAAGTTAGCAAGAGGCAAATCACAAAATCACAAATCAAGATACTAGGCCGCGCAAAGTACCGCTGCAACGGCTGCAACGGCCTCGGGGGGAAAACATACCGTCAACCTCCATCAGCTCCTGTCCTGCACCATCCTCGTCATCACCGTCCTCATCACCGTAGACGTAGTTGCCGGCATCGACGTCGCCCTGCTCAGAACCCTCCTCCGAAGCATCTGGCTCCTCGCCGATAAAGTTGCCGAACCTGGTGGGCGCATTAGCAATTGAACGCGGGGAAATCACGGGATAGTCCAGAATGATCCCATGTCTGTTCACTTACTCGTCGTATAAGTCATCCATCTTGACAGATTGTGCTGGAACTGTCGTGGTGGGATGTGGTGTTGTGGTAAGGCAGTATTGGTAGGGGGGGGTCACTCTTTTTTTTGGCCCTGTCGTGACGCGCCGTACCTGCTTAGGAAAAAGCTTCCTCTCAGCCTCTGTAGGCGGCCCAAAGTGACCTGGAATTTAGCGCTACTCAGCACAAGGCTGAAATGAGCTGTGAGTGGCTACCAGAGATTGAGGAAGGGGATCCACATCCGACAATGACTCACGTGACAGTATCCACAATAAGCTCGCTACCAGGCTAAGCTTACAGGGACTTTAGTTGAGCGGATTGGGCGGAGATGGCAGCTGCTTGCGTGTAGAAGGAGCACACATGAAAGGATCGACTCGCCGAGGTTCACATGCCCGCCGCTTGTGTTGGCCCAGCGTCATCGCCAGCTAAAACCCCAGAAAGCCGAGCTGGGAAGGAGCGACGGCGCCTCCCTACAAAACACCGGCGTGCCTTCCCCAGATTATTCTTTTCCGTTTCCCCCTTTCCTCCTTCCTTTTCTTTCCTCGGTTCCCTTCTTCCTCTTTCTGCCTACTTTCCCCAGCTTTTCTGTTGTTTATCTCGACTTTTCTCGACTTCTCTCTTCCTCGCTCTTTTCAATCCCACTCTTCTTTATCACCTCGAAGCAACGTCTCTAATTTTCATCACACCCCTATTCCTTCATCATGCCTATCGCCAACGGTAAGTGAACAGCCGCCTCGATTTCTCGACAGCTACTTTTCAAGACAACACACGAAACCGGGATCAGGCATTGGCGACCGTTGACAGCTGTTAGCAGTCGCCTCTCTTTGCCCCTTGCTTTGCACGCCTCCTGTGTATCTCTACCTTGACCGACGCCTGCTAACTCACTCTAGACAAGTTCCCCTCCTCCGTGGCCTTTGACGCCATCAACGACGCCCTCGGCGCCAGCGAGGCCGACCGCAAGGACGCCATCAAGAACGGCAAGGCCGTCTTTGGCATCACCCTGAAGAACCCTGCCGGCGAGACTGAGAGCTGGTTCATCGACCTCGCTAAGGAGGGCAAGGTGGTCCAGGGCCTCGACAAGTCTGATAGTCAGTCCATATACCCATACTTTCACAAGATCAAATCATTATTTGGCAAGTGCGCATACTAACAACACAGTCGAACTGCGCCTGTCTGACGAGGACTTTGGCAAGCTTGTTATGGGCAAGGCCAAGGCACAGGGCCTGTTCATGTCCGGAAAGCTCAAGATCAAGGGCAATGTTATGAAGGCTGCCAAGCTGGAGCCCATTCTCAACAAGGCCCGGACCAAGGCTAAGCTGTAAACCAGCCCCGACAGCCCAAACGAACTGTTTAGCGGCCGGCATGCGACTACGCGCTGCTGGCTATAAAAAGGAACATTACTCGGCGCACATCAACATCGTTGGGTGCCTTGAGTGTGTTGCAGGTGGAGGGATGGCCGGCCCTGCCACGCCGAAAGGCTGACTGAGCCTGTCTGTCTGGTGTGACGCCAGCACCTCTGCCCGACCCTACTTGGCACACCTTCTTGTTACATTATCTCTTTCCTGTTTTAGTCGTTGGCGCACTGGATTGGGAAGCCGACCTTGTGCTCGGCTGACAGTCTGTATAATTTTGAATATCTTCTCTATCATGAATACACCTTGCTGTTGATTCCGAGCATTGATCCTGCCGAGCATGTCCTTGACATGTGCAAGTCGCAACCTGAGACACTCCGCATCCGCATCTTCGACCGCTGACGCATGACGTAGGTGTCTAGCTGGGAGAAGATGCGAGGCATTGTGGATATACTGGATTAGTAATGTGAGCTCAAATTGTACGATATTAATTTCGATTATATAATCACACTTTTGATTACCTAAATGCTTTACCTCACAGTACACAGGCGGCGTCCTGAGTCCTACGACTGCGGGGTTACACATCACGGACAACGGCCCTTTGTTTTGTACTACTCTATACAAGCACAGTTTCCCAACAGTCGGCAGTGCTCCCCAATGATTTATCTTTTAATACAGTAGCATCTTCATGGCCTTATCTCGGCGCGCTTGTTGCGCGTTTTCCGGGTCTTTCTACATGGTCCTGCACTGACTCAGTCTTTTTCCTCGTTTTTTTGGCCTTTTTCTCTTTCGGACCCCCATTCGAGGGACTGGAGGGTCTCGTTCTGCATCGTGCAGAGCCTGGGAGCCAATAGAAGCGCCACCATATACTCCGCGCATTTCCCCGTTCAAATATGCGTCCATATTTGCGTCCTTGCGTCCCTGCGTCCATTTGCGCCCAGGCCGTACATTGCCCATCACTGGGCAGACGACAGCTAAATTCACATCTGTTGCTGTGTGAGAGAATTTGAGAATGCGCGAAATTGCAAGAGCGATTTACGGCGCGGGCTGCGTGGGTTGAGTCCGCAATGCGAGTGGGAGAAGATGAAAAAGTAAAACAAAGGGGAAGAAACGAAAAGAAAAATCAGAACCCCCCCCATTGTGAGCCCATAACGATCATTCCATTGGACATGAGTCGTTCTTGTCGGATTTCTTAAATTTGTTAAATTGTAAATTATTCTTTCATTTAATATATAGCAATAATTTGCGGGATAAACAGAGCACTTGTGTCACGAGATATGTAGCTTCTGCTTTACAGGTGGCCAGCAGCGCCAAAGTCGTTCAGAGCCTCGACGACACGGGCCTTCATGGTCTTCTCACCCTCACGGACCCAGACACGGGGGTCGTACTTCTTCTTGTTGGGCTTGTCAGCACCCTCGGGGTTGCCAACCTGGGTCTTCAGGTAGTCAATGTTCTTGGTGATGAAGTCGCGGTGGCCGATCAGGTAGGCCCACTGCAGGTCAGTGTCCAGGTTGACCTTGACGACACCGTGGGAGATGGCCTCGGAGAACTCGGCCTTGGAGGAGCCAGAGCCACCGTGGAAGACAAAGAAGACGGGCTTGCCAGTCTTGTCGTTCAGCTTGGCAGAGACCAGCTCCTGGTGCTTGCCCAGAAGCTCGGGGTGCAGGCGGACGTTGCCGGGGTGGTAGACACCGTGGACGTTGCCAAAGGCAGCAGCAATGCTGAAGTAGGGAGCAATGGCGCTCAGGGTCTTCTGGATCTCCCAGACGTCCTCGGGCTGGGTGTACAGAGAGGCGTTGTCGACGTTCTCGTTGTTGACACCGTCCTCCTCACCACCGGTCAGACCGACCTCCATCTCCATCCACTGCTTCCAGGGAGCAACGCGCTTGAAGTACTTGGCGGTGATCTCAATGTTCTCCTCGAGGGACTCCTCCGACAGGTCGAGCATGTGGCTGGAGAACAGGGGGTGACCGTGCTCCTTGAAGAAGGCCTCATCGGCATCAAGCATGCCGTCCATCCAGGGCAGCAGGTTCTTGGCGCTGATTTGTTAGTTACCAGAATAATTCAGAATAATTCAGAGATGACTAGAACCTGAAAGACAGCCATGTATTCCACCCAGTTGTAAACTTACCAGTGGTCGGTGTGCAGGACGACGGGGACGCCGTAGATGGGAGCAATCGAGCGGATGAAGTGGGCAGCGGCAATGGAGCCGGCGACCGAAGCCTCCTGCTTCTCCTTGCTGTTGGCAATGCCCTTGCCAGCGAAGAAAGCAGCGCCACCGTTGGACATCTGCAGGATCACGGGCGACTTGGCATCGCGGGCAGCCTCCAGGGAGGCCAGAGCAGTCGACGACGAGGTGACGTTGATGGCAGGGATGGCGAACTCCTTCTCCTGAGCGTACTTGAACAACTTCAGGACGTCATCGCCGTAGATGACACCGGGCTTGAGGTTGAGGTCGCTGAGGATACCCATGGTTGCGGTTTGAGTGATTTGAATAAGGGGAAGGATTGGTTTGGATGATCGAGAGTGTGTGATGACAAGAGATGTCAAGAGACAGGTTTTGTTTGTTGACAACAAGGGGAGGGGCAAACAGATAAGAGGGGCACTGGGGGAGGACAAGAGAAAAAACTCAAGAGAGGGAGAGAGAGGTCAAATTCGTGGAGCCTGGGTGGGGGGGAGAAGACGTGAGTATTTAAGTACGGGAAATGTGGTATGTAGGAAGCAGAGTAAATATAACAAGCTACCTAGCGGGTGGGTGTTAATTGCCAAATCGAGCAGAAATGGCGGACAGGTGATAGGAGCAATTATAAATTATAACCACCAAAGATACTTACATACCATCGGACATCAGATGTCTGGGAAGGGGCGACCGAAGCTCTTTATAAAACAGCAAGTGCGGCGGCCACAGCGCATGGCAACTGCTCAGGGAGGAAGGACAAAAGGAGGGGCTCTTTCCAAGAACCGAGACCATGCTCGACAAGCTATGTACTCCGTCGTAAGGTTATGTTTGCAATACGCCTGTTTTACATCAATCTGCACGCTCGTCTGCTCCTTCTCTGTTCAAGTGTATGCTCTTTCCCTTTCTGTTTCTCCCTCTATCCCATGCAATGCACCTCCTCCTGCCTTTTGGCTCCCCATGCTGTGTCGCGCCGGCCCCATTAAGGAAGGCCAGCCCCAGTTACAAGATCGCTCCTTCCTCGCCGCAACGACGTCAGCTGTGGGTGCTCGCAGGTGTAGCACCGAGGGCCAATGGCGCGCAGCCAATGGCATCCGCCAGTCAGTGCTTCGCTTTGGCGATGCCCGAGGCTTTGCGAAAACTAGCGTCTTTCTTACACTAGCATTTTCCCGAACTCCCGCATCTTCAAAGCCTGATCTATTTCGTCCATTTCGTCCATTTCGTCCATTTCGCCTATTTGACCCATCGTGAGCCTCTCTCTCACTGGCCAGTTTATGCTCTGTCGCTCTTTTCTGGGGTGATCTGGAGTTGACCTGGTAAGGATGCAACAGGTACCCGAAATCCCCACGGCGCGTGCTAGCAGCCGAGTTGCGACAAGGCGGTTTCCCTTCGTCCTGGGCAGGAGTGTTCCTTCTTATTTTCGTTGAGCTCCATCTAGTACCAGGTCCTAGTGCTTCGCGAGGCAGGCTCGACCGGCAAACACCCCAGGTTAACCAGACTACTGCCGGTCGTACCTTCTTCTTCGGCTTCTTATTTCCTCGTAGCTGCCAGTCTCGACCTGTCCCTTCCGTGTTTTTGTAGTACTTATGCTAGTCGTTCCTGCTGCTGAAATGAAGATCGGAAGGAAGCACATGTGACCGCCAACCGCCGTTATAGTCACGGGGTTCACACTCCCCAGATTATTTGTATGTCCTATGTTTCCCAACAGACAAAATGCCCGTGCTAGGGGCAGCACAGGTATAAGTGATGAGGCTAAAAATGAGCAATATGCAGAAATATTTTTTTGATATCGAGTCTTATATAATGAATTCTACAAAAATATTCGAAAAGCCTATGAAAGAGACAGGAAAATGCAAAAATAAAATTTAAAAATACAAAAACTGCCAAAGCGAATTGAGCACGTCAAAGGAAGGAACGATTGGTGCTTCACTACATACCCCTCTTTGTAGCTCCTTCCGTTATTATCTACTATGTAAGTATGTAGTTCATTGTCTGTCGCCGGCCTTTACGTTGGCAGGACTCAAATACATGTTTGATTGGCTTTGTTGCATGTTGGCCGTTCCTTCCGCATCAGTGTTTACTGTTTACCATGTACAAGGTACTTGCTTCGCAGACCTTCTGTACGACGAAGTTACACAGCCAGTACAATAGTGGGCCTTTCACATACATTCACCAATAAGAGCATCCATCTTCTCATCCCTCTGTCCACCGCGCTCTTCCACTTTCGACTCTATTCCCCCCCCTGTTATCCCCTGTGTCTGCACGCGCCACATCATCGATATTTTTTAGCCTGGCCCTCCAAAAAAATCCTTCCCGTCGCGCCTTTCACGCTTCACGCTTTTTCTGCCATCGCGAAAGTCATCAGCGCGACGCCCACTCCTCCCCAACCCATCATCTATCAGCGCCCAACAGCAGGCGTGTTTACTGCCTCCATTTCTTCACCCTTCTAATATTTGCCTTTTCATTGTGCTCCGCGACTAGGCGTCCACCACAGTGTCGATGCATTCCGCCTGAGCTTTGTTTTCTCCTCTTCGCCCCCCAGAAGCTCTTGAAGCACCATCACCACATCTCGTCCGCGCCATCGCCATCATTGGCTATCTCAACGACAACGATCCCTCATCACCATGGAGACTCCCCAGAAGCGCCAGAAGTCATGGCTTAGCAGCCTAACTGGCCTTGTCAGTGGAAGTCGCGCCACTGCCCCTGAGGCAGCTCCCTCAACCTCGGCCACCCCATCTGCAAGGGCCGGCTCTTCCCTCGCCCGCGGCAGCGGCAACGGCAACGGCAACGGCAACGGCGCCTCATCTCGTGTTCGTCTGACGCGTCTCAATGAACAGACACCGGCGCGTCACTCGGGCACATTCTCGGCCCCCCCCGTCGAGTCTCCCGAAAGCCCTGTCAAGCGCGCGTCTCCTTCTCGGCTGGCCCAGCGGAAGATGCATGACCGTGTCCAAGGGCCTTCTGGCAGAGCGAGCAGCTCCTCGACAGCCCAGAGCAGCAGCGCCTCGAACCCATACGCGTACAACACAAACCTCTATTCGAGTGCAAGCCTCGGTCGGGCTACCGCGACGCCCAGGCGCACCACCAACTTCACATCTGCTACGACACCACGCAACATGTTCCGCGAATCTCTGTCCCGCGACATGCCCTCCTTCTCCTTCACACCACGTGTCCCTACAAACACCATGCGTGGCAACTTCCCTGCGGTCACACCCGGCCGCTCGCTCCGCGCCCCAGGAGCCGAGCTGGGCACTCGCGAGATGGACAAGGTCGCCTCGACTGAGCATTTTTCGATGAACATCCCCGATCCCGACCCGGAGCTGACTGGCGAGGCCATTTCGAAGATGGTTCCCGACGAGCTCAAGGGCAAGCCCGAGGGCATGTACGCAAACCACTACCTCGCCCATCTCTGCCCACCCGAATTCACCGAGGAGCAGCGCAACCAGTTCTTCTGCATCCTGGACCTCCGCCGCCTCAAGTACGGCGCTAACAACGTCTTTGCCAAGCAGGACTGGAAGTTCAACATTGCCAACTTTGCCAAGGAGTACGAGAAGAGCCGGAGCATGATTCTGTTGCGCTATGGTCTCTACACCTTCAAGACCGTCAAGGTCTCCCAGGACGTCTTTGACAAGTGGCGCGCTACCAACGACGTCCCTGAGCCGCAAGGCGAGAATGAAGATACGGCTTCACCCGACGCCTCGGCTGCGTCGCGTTCGGCACCGACTGCAGCAACAAAGCCCAACGGCACCGAAGGCATCCTGCGCAGCGGCAAGCGCAAGGCACAGGACAACATCGACCCCAACGCCACTGCGGCATTCCTTCCTGGCACCAAGCGGTCTCGTGCTCTAGATGGCTCCAAGGCTGCTGGTGCTTCCGAGCGTGAGCCGCTGACCGAGACAGCCTCCCTTAACAAGTCGAAGCGCAAGACTACACGGCCCGAGAGTGCTGACCAGCTTCAGCGCGCTAAGATGCAGAAGCCCGTTCAGACTAGCACCCCGGCACCGGCATCGTCAGCCACAAAGGCGTTTTTCGAAAAGGTCGCCAACTCGCCCGCCAAGGAGACTCCCACTTCTTCCGTCTCAGCTTCGACTCCCTCTATCCAGGTGTCAAAGCCATCCTCGGACAGCAGCTCGACACCCACGTCTTCTCTGTTCAAGTCGAGCACTCAGGCACCGGCCGCAAAGCCTTTTACCAACGGTAGCTTGGCTCGGTCCGTGCTCGAGAACGGCTTGAAGACCAGCACAACCAGCGCATCGGCGCCTGCGCAAAACGGCAACATTTTTGGCTATCTTTCCGACGCTAGCTCCGCGAAGGGTAGTGGCAACGACAACGCCGATGCCGACGGCGAGGACACTGATGATTCGGCTGGCGAGGAGGAGTCCGAGGCTCAGGATGCTAGTGACGGCCAGAGTGCGGCAGCGAGTGCGGGTGCGTCATCCACGCCCCAGCCGGCAGCTTCGCTGTTTGGCGCGAAGCCCGCGGCGAGCACTCTTGCCCCATCATTTTCCAGCGCAGCAGCCAACTCGGGGGCCTCTTCCGATGCTTCTGACTCGGGCGCAAGCCGCAGCCTGTTTGACCGTGTTAACAAGGGTACTGACGGCCAGCCGCTTCGTGCTTTTGGCGCCGAGGCTACCTCATCTACTCCCAAGCCAGCCGCGCCGTCGTCGCTGTTCGGCAGCAAGCCCTCCTCTGAGAGAGCCAGCCCCGAGAAGGAGACCCCGTCGCTGTTCTCAGGCAACAAGACTTGGAACCCCGACAGCCCCATCAAGTTTGCCGGTGGTGCTTCTTCGACTCCTGCAGCAAAGCCCCTGTTTGGAGCCACAACATCGACTACACCCGCCGTATCCTCCCCCTTCAAGCTTGGTGCCTCGACTACTGAGAAGCCCGCCGTTGTCGAAAAGGCACCGGAAGCAGCCCCGGCCGCAGCTGCACCATCTCTGTTTGGATTTCCCAGCAAGCCTACTGAAGCTCCTGCCGCTTCCACTCCTGTTTCCACGCCGTCTCTCTTCGGTGCATCTACCTCCAAGCCAGATACTACACCCGCTGTGACCGCCCCGGCTGCCTCTGCCTCTGCCTCCAGCCTCTTTGGCGCGTCGACTAGCACCCCTGCTCCTTCCAACTCTCTGTTCGGCAAGACCGCTGCCCCTGCCCCTGCTGCAACCCCTGCTACCACACCGGCCCCTACTTCTCTGTTCGGCGCCACATCTACCACGCCGGCTGCCACATCCACGCTCTTCGGCAATGCGGCGGTCAAGCCTAGTGCGCCCTCTTTCGGCCTGAAGCGCAGCGCCGACGACGACTCGGCACCAAAGGCCACTCCTTCGTTTGGCGGCGGATCTGGCTCTCTCTTTGGCAACACCGGGAAGACCAATGGCTCTGTTAGCGGTGAAGAGCCGCAGGCCAAGAAGACCATGTTTGGTGCTGGTGCCCCTACCCCTGCCGCAGCCTCATCTGGATCTCTGTTTTCCTTTGGTGCACCCAAGGTAAACGACGATGTACCCAAGTCCGCTGAGAGTGCGGCTCCCAAGCCTCTCCTGTTTGGCGCCACGCCTGCTGCCAGTGCACTAGAGGCTCCGAAGAGCGCCAACCTGTTTGGCAGCTCGACGCCTGCCGTGTCGGCACCTGCTGCCTCGAGCCCCGCATTCAGCTTTGGTGTTTCCACGCCTGCAACCACGGCCCCTGCGGCACCGACTACCAACTTGTTCTCGTTTGGCTCGTCTACCGCCGCACCGACACAGCCATCCGGTGGGCTGAGCTTTGGCGGCGGCAATGCAGCTGGTTCGGTTGGTTCGTCGTTTAACTTCAGTGGTGGTGGTGGCGGTGGCGGCGGTGGCGGTGCAAGCCAGTCTTTCAACAATCCCTTCGCAGCTGGTGACCCTACGGCTACTACACAAGCTCCTTCGGGCTTCTCATTTGGTGCTGGTACTACCAACGGCCAGTCAGGCAGTGCTTCCCCGTCGCTGTTCCAGTTTGGCAACATGTCCACACCGGCCGCAGCTCCTACTGCGGGCACCAACAACCTGTTCTCCTTTGGTGGTTCCCAGTCCACCGAGGCCGCCACTACGCCCGGAAACAGCTTCAACAACGCAGCACCCGCCAGCAACGGGCTCGGAGCCTCTGCAATGTTCAGCTTTGGCGGTGCAGCTTCATCGCAACCTTCGACCAACAACCTATTTGGAGCGCAGCCAGCTACCGGCGGCAGCTCAATGTTCAATCTTGCTCCCACAGGAGCTTCAACAGGTACCAGTGAGTAGTCCTTTTCTCTCAATTTGATATTGGATGTATTTTAATACTAACCAACCCCACCAGACACCCCCTTCACCACTCTTGGTGGTGCATCGAGCCTGGCTACAACACCGGCCACCGGCACTCCCGAGCCTGGTGCCAATCAACAAACCAACAATTCGGACAATTCTGGACACCAGGCTGACGGAGATGAGGCCCCACAGGAACAAATCAGTTTAACCGAAGGCGGGCCGGGCGAGGAGGACGAGGCCGCCGTCCATGAGGTGCGCGCGAAAGCCCTCAAGCTCGTGACGAAGGACGAGTCGGAAAGCGAATCCCCCGGACCCAAGGAGAAGAAGAGCCCCTGGAGGACAGAGGGTGTCGGCCCCCTGCGCATTCTCAAGAACAAGGCAACAGGAGCGGTTCGGCTGCTGCTGCGCGCCGAACCCCGTGGCAACATCGCACTCAACAGAGCACTCCTCCCCGACTTTACGTACAAGCCTGAGCCTAACGCCAAATACGTCAAACTGACGACTGCCAACGAAACAGGCACGGGCCTTGAGACCTGGATGCTGCAAGTCAAGACCAAGGAGTTTGCACAGGCGCTGGCCGACGCACTCGAGGAGAACAAGGCAGCCAACAAAAAGTAGAAGGAAGACGCAAAGTCTCGCTGAATCTCTTGGCTGTGCTGCTTTGTTTGACCTTTCCCTCTCTATCCCAATACTAATCGAGCACATAACTACTACAGCCATACACCAACTTTACTACACCACACTGATTCACTTCCTACGTTCTCTGCCCCATACACACTTGCCATTACACTATTTTATTATCTGCTTTATTTTTGCAACACCTTTGTACTCTTATCTAATCTGCCTTCGCATCGCATACGGTTTCTTCTGTCATCCTGCCATTTTATTATCAAAGTTCATTTCCCCCATTGGAGTTATAGGAGGTTTTCCCCGGCACAGCATCATCATATTCCATTCTCATTAAAACATAGTTTGTGCTTTATCAAAACTGCAGTCATCCAACGTTCTTAATCGATTGTTCTTTTTGTTGGATGTTTGAATTCTTTTATAAATTTCGTTTTCTGTTTGCTTTGCTTGCTTTGCTTTAGCGTCAGTGTACAAAAAGGTGATGGGAGGCGTATCTGTTTTATGATCTGCCCTTTGTCGTTTGCTGCTGTCTTTTTCCAGTCTATATGCACATGAAATAAGAGGACATCGTGCTCCGCATCCGCGTATTTAAACAATTTCCAAACACTGTTCTCAAATGCGTATCTATTTTTGCTATTGTTTTTAGCTCATGCGCCCACAGCCGCCTGAAGTTTTGCAGCTACGAGAGAAGCACTTGCTTTTCCTTCTTGGGTTTGTTGACAAAGCTGAGAGGGACTTTGAGGGTTTGGGCTACAATGTCAGCGGGCGTCAAAGCCAGCCATTGGGTCAGCGAGATGTCGGCGACACGGTCCGACTTGTAGATCTCGATCCAGACGAGATCCTCAGTCTCGGACGTGTTCTCGATGTAATGACTAGCAAGTGTTAGACATGTTAGGGGCTATCAGAAAGGGTGTGGTGAATGAAGCCTACCCGGAGTTGTCTGGAAAGGCGGCGGTATCACCCGGGCCGAAATTTAAGGTGCGGGCGTTGCCACTGCCGATGAAAACAGTTGCACGCGCCGTGCCATTGTGAAAGTACAGCCACTCTTGTGCCTGCTTTGTAAGTTTTGCTCTTCTCCATTTTCCTTCTTTTTACCTTCTCTTGTCTCCGCCTTCTCAAGATACACACACATTAGGATGCCAGTGCAGCTCACGAAGCCCCCCTGGCTTGAGGGTCACAACGGCAGCGGCTATCGTCTGGGCAATGGGAAAGACGCGCGCGTCGATCTTGTGCAGCTGGCCGCCGCCGCCCGGGGTGGAGTCTGGCTCGTGCTGGAACGTGCGGTACACGTATGTTGTTGAGCTGTTGACGTTGCTGGCATAGGCAGGCGGGTCTGCCGTGGTCTCGCTGGCCGCCGAGATGGTGCCGTTGATAATGTACGGGTCGGTGGTGGGCACCGTGCCAAAGACTGAGGCGTCGACGCCAAAGTTCTTGGCTAGAATGGCCTTGGGCGTGTGGGCGACCCAGTCGTCGAGCATGAAGGTGGTGCCGACCTTATCAAAGTTGGCATCGTCAAAGACCAAGAGGTACTCGTTCTCGTCGTCGAGGCCTTGGACCGTGTGGGCCACGCCCTTGGGGAAGTACCAGATGTCGCCGTACTCGAGCTTCTCGACCTGGTACTGGCCGTTCTCGTCGACGGCCGACAGCAGGATAGAGCCGGCATAGACGATGCCCCACTCGGCGACACGGTGCCAGTGCAGCTCACGCAAGGCACCCTTTTTGAGGTGCTGCTGGGCAGCGGCCACCGTATCGCTGGCGGGCAGATCGGTGACAACGGTCTCGCGCGACCAGCCGCCACGGAATAGTTTTGTCTTGGAGTCGGAGAAGCTCCACTTGAGATTGGGAACGGTGCCGGCGTCCTGCGTGGCGAGCTGGCCGAGATTGTCCGGGCTCTGGGTATCGAGAGCGGAATTGGTACCACCAGCGATGGGAGCGCCTTTGCCGTTGCCATCGATTGGCTGTGGCTTGATGGAAGTCCGCTTCTCAACGGACAGGCCGTGGACGAGGCCGGGCGTGAGGGAGAGAGAAAGGCCTGCAACGGCTGCGGTCCAGACAAAAGGCTTCATGTCTGTATTTTCTGGTGTCGTCTTGTATGCCAGGCTTGCAGACTGAATCCGAACAGAGTCCGACCATGAAGACCTCGCTTGGACACCCTCTCTTATATACCCGCCTGTCCCGCCCCGGCTGCTTTCGCCATCTCTGCTAGGCTGATATGCAGGTGCAGCTCGGCCTTTTAGTTATTTTCATTTATTAATGAATAACGTGTTACCCGGGTGGTATCTTCCCCGTTATATCCCCCAATTTTCTTGCGATCTGTCTTGCCGCGATGAGTATCCGTCCCATCCCAACCTTGTTCGAGTTCTCATGGTCATACCGAGTCTCCCCACGCTCTACGAAGAAAAAGCTTCTAAGGAAAAGGCCAAGATGCATCTGGTTAGAATTTCTAATACCTGGCTAGAATGAGGTCACAGCCTGCAGACGATCAGTATCCTGAGGACATGCCCCAAGGGTGTGATGCTCAAGGATGGCGAATATGGGGGGCGCGGGAGAGCTGGTGCCTGTGGCATTGCCTATCTGGTTGCTGATATTGTGCAATACGGGTACGTGAATTGGTTCTATTATAAGAAGGACACCGATGTTCTACGTGTATTGCAGTAATCAAACAAAACGATACTCTCCCGGTTGTTGATCTGAACCTGGTCGACACTTAGATGCCGTATTTACGCAATTAAATATGCAATTACATTAATTACCAGACCAATCGCGATATTACATAATCAAGCATGTCACCGCCTTCCTCTCTACGGGTGCCTGCCCCTCAGCGCATTCTGCCGCAGCCGCGCGCTGGCGCACCCCTCACTAACAATTTGGTAGGGTAGGCGGGCCAAGTACAGCGGAAGGGGTTTTTTTGCCCACATGAGTCGGAAAGAAGGCTTGACGAGCACAGCATCGCCGATATTGGACAAGCGACCACCACGACACACAGGGTAGATTGTTGACAACTGCGCCCACCAAACTGTGGAGATTTGAGCGGAAACACTACAAAAACACTGCGAAAACACTGCGAAAACCCCGTCATCGTCGTCATCATCGACACCACCACATCATCGCATCACCACCACCGCATCGAAGCAAACCGACACAATGCCGACCATCTCGGTGGACAAGTACCGCCTCTTCAAGGAGCTCGGCGAGACCTTTACGCCCGATGCCTTCCAGGAGCTCTGCTTCGAGTTCGGTGTAGAGGTGGACGAGGACACGGAGGATGACCCGGCGCGCCCTGCCGACGAGGCCCCGGAGCTGAAGATTGAGATTGGCGCCAACCGGTACGACATGCTGTGCTTTGAGGGTATCGCGATGAACCTGAATGTGTTCCGCGGCAAGTACCCGATGCCCAAGTTTAGCCTCGTGGACATCCCCGAGGACAAGATGCAGACGATCACGGTCAGCAAGGACACTGAGCGGGTGCGGCCGTTTGTTGCGGGCGCGATCCTACGCAACATTAACTTTACGCAGGCGACGTACGACTCGTTCATCGGCCTGCAGGACAAGCTGCACGCCAACCTGGCGCGCAACCGGACCTTGGTGTCGATTGGCACGCACGATCTCGACACGATCAGCGGCCCGTTCACGTACGAGGCGCACGCGCCCAAGGACATTTCGTTTGTGCCGCTGAACCAGAGCAAGAAGATGAACGGCGAGGAGCTGATGGCATTCTACGAGTCGGACAAGCACCTGGGCCGTTTTCTGCACATTATCCGCGACAAGGAGGTGTACCCGGTGATCTACGACAAGGACAAGACGGTGTGCTCGCTGCCGCCGATTATCAACAGCGACCACTCCAAGATCACGCTCGACACCAAGAACGTGTTCATTGAAATCACGGCGACGGACGAGACGAAGCTGGACATTGTGTGCAACATGATGGTGACCATGTTCTCGAGCTACTGCGCGGAGCCGTTCACGATTGAGCCGGTGCGCATTGTGTCGGAGCACAACGGCACTACGCGCGTGACGCCCAGCCTGACGACGCGCATCGTGGATGTCGAGGTGGACTACATTAACCAGTGCTGCGGTCTGGAGGAGTCGCCCGAGTCGCTGTGCACGCTGCTGAAGAAGGTCACGTTTGAGGCCAAGCCGTCGACGGACGGCAAGCTGCTGCACGTGGCAGTGCCGCCGACGCGTGCGGACATCCTGCACCCCTGCGACGTCATGGAGGATGTTGCTGTTGCGTACGGCTTCAACAACCTGCCGCGGTCGTCGCCCAACAAGGCGGCCACGATTGGCCAGCCGCTGCCCATCAACAAGCTGGCGGACATTGTGCGCCTCGAGAGCGCCATGGCCGGCTGGATCGAGGTGATGCCGCTGATTCTGTGTTCGCACGACGAGAACTTTGGCTGGCTGAACCGCAAGGACGACGGCCAGACGGCTATCAAGCTGGCCAACCCCAAGACGACTGAGTACCAGGTTGTGCGCACGTCGCTGGTCCCCGGCCTGCTCAAGACGATCCGCGAGAACAAGAGCGTGGCGCTGCCGCTCATGATCACCGAGGTATCGGATGTTGCCTTCAAGGACGTGACGCTGGAGCGCAAGGCGCGCAACGAGCGCCACTGGGCAGCCGCCTACTCGAGCAAGTCGGCGGGCTTCGAGATGGTGCACGGCCTGCTGGACCGCGTCATGTCGATGCTGCGCAGCTCGTTCATTACGCAAGAGGAGGGTCTGGCGGGAGCAGCCAGCAGCAAGAAGGGCGAGAAGCTGGGCCCGATCACGGCGGACGCACCGGCGGACAAGGATGGCTACTACATCCAGGAGATCCAGGACCCTACGTTCTTCCCTGGCCGTGCGGCGGCCATTTTCCTGCGCCTCGACGGCAAGACGAGCCGGATAGGCGAGCTGGGAGTGCTGCACCCCAGCGTTCTCGAGGCCTTTGACCTGAGGTGAGTTTCCTTCTTCTTCTTTTCTTCTTCTTTTTTTTCTTTGCATATTGCATAAAGTTCACAAAGCTAACAAACCAGATACCCCGTAAGCACAATGGAGATCAACCTGGAGGTCTTATTATAGACAACGACGGTTGACGCTGTGGACGGGCAACAATGAACCAACAAAAACAGAGAACAAAAAAAACGAACATATAACAAAGACATAAAAAGGCGGAAGAGAAAAGCAGAGAGAGCCAGATATGACGAGCTGGGCCAGATTGGGGAATCGGACATGCACGGCATAGGTAGCATGAAATGAAATGTGAAATTGATTGTACAATGATATGACATGATCGACTACTGATCAGGTTGCACCGGTTTGATATTGCTGTGCCCCGTTACATATGTACTGTGTAATACAGCACGTATCCTAGTGTCTGTCATAATGACGGATTCAACGGCTCGGGCGGTGGTAGTAGCGCCAATGCTAGAGAATCTTATGATATGTAGTTGGTGCGAGGTTGGGCAGGCTACGGCGCTGTTGCACTTTCGTGATTACATAACCTGAAATGCCGAACGGCGAGCGAGCCGGGCTTTCCGGGCTTTTTCTAGGAAGGCGCGATGGTTGTACCTTTCTGGTATTTCAGCAGTCAGTTGCCGAGCAGTTGTCGAGCAGACATCCCAAGGGAGCAGCCACAGAATACACAACGAACGCACCTTCCGTCTACTCTGTAATTATTGCGCATCTTATCGCACCTCACGTAAGTACAGATCTACTGTACTGTATTACTGTACTACATATGTACTGTAAATTCTGCACAGGGGCCTATTACACAGCACACAGCCTGCGCCTCCCCAAGAGCTCGTAGCGCAGAGGGCAAGTGGAATAACAGGGCGCCAACCCAGCCCAGCCCACGCTCTTCACGGCTTCTCTGCAACTCGCCCCCTTATCTCGTTGCACGTTTGATCCTGAGACACTGTATTGCTACCGTTAATATTGTTAATCTTTTCATGTCTTTCAAGTATACTCCGTATTGATTTCACTGGACCCATTTGCTACTTTAATTTATGGGCGACCTCAAGAAGCACAAGATACCAAGAAACAGGAGCCAAGGACAAGACGACAGGCCAGCACACGAGCACAGCAATGGCCAAGGGACAGGCAGATCGAGGTTATACTCTGTAGCTACCTGTAGAGTACAGACAGTTGGGGTGGTTGAGGCGGGAGCAACCATTACAACCCGTCCAGCTCTCGCCCCCGTTTCACCCGGCCTCCTTATCCCTCGTATTGTGTTGCGAGTCCTTCTGACGTGGATATCTCTGTATCTTCTTTTCTTTTCTTCTTTTTCTTTCTTCTTTCTTCCTACTTTGATTTTTCTATTTGCATCTGTATTCGCCTTTTGTTGTTGCCATCGATTCTACTGCCTTTGTATTGTTCACTCACGATTCCACCACCCGGCATCGACATCGACATTACATCGACAACATCGACAACATCGACAACATCGACAACTCGACTAAACACCCCCGCTGTCTCACTCTTGACTAATCCCTGCGTCGTAACACTTTCAGTCGGCTCGGACACATCCTCAACTACACATTACACACGTCTCATAATGGCCAACTTCGACGACGACGACGACAATAACGACAGGCCCTGGATGGGTGTGGCCATTCCCTTTAGCATCGTCGTCGCCATCATCTTCTGCTGCGTCGTCGTTTTTTGCCACCGCCGCAACCTCAAGATGCAGCGCAACGGCCTGGTCCTCGACCAGCAAGGCCACATGGCCCTCCGGCGCGATGTCTACCCACACTCGTACAATGCTGGCGGCGGATACAACAGCATCAGCTCCAACCACGGCTTCCGCGACCATGCCGTTGCCCACGCTCGCTCTGACCGGCAGCCGCGGGTGGCCAACCGCTGGGCATGGACGTCCAATGCCCGCGCTGCCCAGACTGCCCAGACCCGGATCGAAGGCCTCGACGAGCACGGCCAGGCACCGCCGCCCTACGTGCGCTACGATAGCCCGCAAGACAAGATGGCGGCCGAGACGCGGGCAGTCGACGAGCACATCGAGATGAACAGCTTTGCAGTCTCACCACCGGCACCAGCGCACATCAGGAGGCAGTCGGGCACAACCGCGTCACTCTCAGCAGCAAGCCCGCCACCGTCCTCGGCCGGGCTGTCCCCGACACAGGCCGGGTCTTCGGCAACGTCAGCGTCACAGCCTGTCATGCTACCACCGGCATATAATGACGTTGCAACACCAAAGCGACCTAACTAGGCCGGCTTACTTGGCCCTTTTTATTTATTTGTTATTTTCTCTGCCTTTGTCTTCATCTTTCTTTTTGTTTTATTTGACCTGTTTCTTGGGTCAGTTGTGGTATCAACAAGCGGGATGGGATAGCGATCATGGTTACGGGTTTATCACTGCGGCCGGTCTTCAGGAAGATGCCAGTGTTTTTATTTTATTTTATTTAATACGTTTTATTCATATGTACTATCTGGACATGTTCCGAAAGATGTCGTGCATCACCAACGCCATTGACCGAGCCTGCAATGCAGTATTACAGGGTAAGCTTTGGCTAGGTGGCTTGGCACTGCCATGTGCGCTGCAAGCTGGCAGCCCCACTCTGAATGTGATGCCTTCCTCTTCCAGTGTCAGGATGTCAAGCTACTCTGTATGGGCGCTTGGGAGTTGTACGATGATATATTTGATTGGCTTTCGGCTTTCTCTGTTTATTCACATGCTACATTCTCATTATTTATGTACTATCAAATAATGTCCCACTCTATTAAAATCTTGTAAGGCACCGACAGAAGCCTATCCATTGTTCATTGCAGTGCATTCTTGTTGCGTAACGTTAAACATCACGTGACCGGTTCGCAGCATATTACTTTAGGCAGTTGCTAGATCACGACGTGACCCATTTCAGCTTCGTCAAACTCACCTCGCGGCCAACCTCTACCACCACAGACACCCATTCCCGCCCCGTCAACCAACATGGTGCGTGCTATCCGTGGTGTCCTGGTCGAGTGCGACCCGGCGATCAAGTCGATTATTGTCAACATTGACAACGACAACCACGACTTTATCATTGAGGACCTGGACGACCAGCGCCTCGTGATCAACGAGAACATGATGGAGACTCTCAAGCGGAAGCTCGAAGAAGTGAGTTTGTATAAGATTGTGCAACACTGCAAGATGGTGTCTAACAATATAGCGCCTCAAAGAAACACAGCAGGAAGAAGAGGTGTCGGACTCCAACTAGGCTCGGCAGCGGGAGGAATCGCGCAGGCAGCGGCGCTACAGCAACAGCACGGCAAGGCGTTTGGGACGTTTGGGACTGTCATTCCACATTTTGCACCTTTTTTTATCTATCGTAACTTTGACAGGCCGACTTGGTTGCTCGGGCGGCTGCCATTGGCCATTGAAAACTTGAATTTAAACGCCCTTCCAATACAAATCTTGTCATATCCAATATCATTCTTTCTCGGCCGCTCAATGCCTCCTAATGCGTCTCACTAAACCCTTGTCTATAACTTGGAAAACTTGGGCGTCTTCTTCTGCATGCCAGACAACAGCGCGGCCTGCACATCCTCACTCTGGATGGCGGCCGAGTTCCACACCGCCGTGTATTGCAGGGCTAACTGTCAGCATGGTTCTTGGGCTTTTCAAGGCAAACAAAATACAACTCGTGGTTCAACTTACATTCAGGCACAGAGTGGTCGCGGCTGTGGTTGAGCAGCGCCTTAGTGCCCTGGATGGCGACCGGGCTCTTGCTTGCAATCAGCTTGGCCATGTCCAGGGCATACGCCACAGAGGCCGCCTTGCTGGGCAGCACGCGGCTCACAAAGCCGACCGCCTGGGCCTCGGCCGCCAGGAACTCGCGCGCCGTCAGCGACACCTCGCGCACCCACGACTCGGACGCCACAATCTTGGGCAGCCGCGACAGCGAGCCCAGGTCGGCCGCCAGCCCAATGTCGACCTCCTTGACCGCCAGGCGCGTGTCTTGCGAGCATACCCGCACATCGGCGCAGCAGGCAACGTCCACGGCCATGCCAAACGAGATGCCGTGCAGCACGCAGATGACGGGCTTCTCGCACGCTTCAATCACATTGAGGCTTTCCTGCATCTCAAGAATGTGCCGGCGCATGTAGACGGTGCGCCGTGCGGTGTCGGACACACTGGCGATCTCGCCCATCCACTGGCCGGCCGACACCACATCGAGACCGGCCGTGAACGCGCGGTCGCCGGCGCCCGACAGCACGATGGATCTCACGTCCGGGTCGGTCGACAGCTGCTTGAACACCTGGCCGAGCTCGGTCCACAGCTGGGGAATGAAAGCGTTGAGCTTGTCGGGCCGGTTGAGCTCGACATGTGTCACGAACTCGGAGGGCTGCGAGAGGCGGATGTACTGGTACGACATGGTAGGTTGTGGGTGATGTGTACAGCCGTGTTTGGTCGTGTCTGGTCGTGTATCGATTCCGTGTACAAATTGAAGTGTCAAAAGAGCTGCAGACTGTAGATTATCGATTGCAGGTAGAGTCGCAAAAGACGCCGTCGAGAGATGTGCTAACGTATGCGACTACGTTGTAAGCATGAGATGCCGAGGCATGCGCTAGTGGAGCTCCTTCCCCAAGCAGCTGCGGACCTGGCAGTGAGCAGACATCAGCCCGGCTTGATCATTGCAGCCTAGGCGAGCCATGGTGTTATCAAGTGATGTTCTTGTCGGTTTGTCGTTAATTTATTTTATTTCATTTCCCCCTCTACTGTAAACAAAGCTATCAACACATTAAAGCTGCCTGCATGTTTGGACAATTGGCGAAGGTGCCGTCGTCATGTTCCCCAGAGTCAAGCATCTGAAAATACTCCATACTCCAGACCTAAATGGCAGTAGCGCCCCAGCACCTCTTGCCGTCACCTGCTACCGCAACTTGTTCGATTACTTAATCAGCACTTTCTACCCGCACGTCACATCTCTGGTCGTTTGGCCCGTGACACCCGTTGCATTTAAATTGCACCGTTCTTGCACATGCGGCCCTTTTATCGTCTGCAGCGGGTTGGCGCACACAAGTATTACTCGTTCATGCACTGCATAGTGCCACTGTCGATTTGCAGTCTGCTGCGTTATGGCGCTCCCTCTGCTTTTCACATTTTCACAAGTACTGCTATCAATACAGAGTAGTTTACTGAAATGTGTGGCTCCTCCTCTACCTTCCTTATTCAACTCGACTCAACGGCGCCTTCCTTCTGCCCTGGTTGGTGCCCCTCATCCCGCCGCGCCACTTCCTTCTCTGCATGCTCATGCTGTGGGCTAGAATAGTGCCCGCTCCTGCCTTCCATCGTGTCCATCGTTGGCGGCGCCTTCCATTTATTCTACGCTTCGCTGCAATCACACACACCCTCGCTCTTTCCTGTGCCTTCCTGTGCCTTCCTGTGCACGTACGTAGCTTCCCTGCCGGGACCGTTGTTGGTGTGACCTGCCCATTGATATTGTAGAATATGGATAATAAATTCATGTGCTTTTTTATATAGTTTATTCGCCTTGTCGCAGCTCCTGCTGCTATCCGCATCCCTCTCTTTTGCTTCTTCTTCTCTCCTTTCTCCGTCCCTCTCCCTCCACTTACCGCACCCCCAATATCGTCTTCAACCACTCTCTCGCCTGCTATTTATATATTCTATTTGGTCTCCTGGTTACAGTCACAAGCGAGACAGCCAGACATTGCGAAACCACCACACCCAGTCTCCATACCCAGTAAGACGGCACTCCAGCAAACGGCCCCCCCTCCATCATCTTTCCACGGCGGCAGTGATACATCCTGCATCTTACATCTCATCTTATACATTGCATATTACAGGCACAGCCCACATCGCTACTCGTTCTCTGCACCTTTGAGTCGTGTCGTGTAGCATATTGTCCGACCTCGAGGCCGTCAGCACTCTCCTCGTCACTTTGGCCTCGTTTGACTCCTCTGGCCAGTTTCGAGTCCTTGACTCGGCCTCGGATCCCTCTGTGCTCGAGCAAACACCAGCTGCCACGTTCTACGGAGCACGGAACAATGGTCTGAGCTCCAGTTCACTTTCTAGCTAGTGAAGGACGGCTCGCTGCAACTCCGCGTGCTATCGCCTGCTAGCTTCTTTGGGCTGTTTGGCCACTGACTACTACGCCGGCCTGGCCACTGGACTCCTGCATCACTAGATAATTGGATCAGTAGACCATTGGGTCTTCAGGGTCCCATCTCTGGTATCTCCAGTTGCAAGCGCCCTTGCTTGTTGTCCTGGACTGTTGTTGGTGCTTCTGCCTCAGTGCATCGCAGCACACAGCTCTGCGAGACACTCCCGATCGAATCCCGATATCCCTTTGACCAGCCTCTCTCTGTGAGTGCCTCCCTCTGTGAGTGTCTCCCTCTCGCTCCCACTCTCCCTCATCTTCTTAGCCATACTTCTTAGCCATACTCCCTTCGTCTCATGCTTCCGGCCCCGGATCGTCTTAAATTTGCCCTCGATCGACTGCCCTGCTCGCCTAGAAAGATCACTCACTGTCTACTATCTACGGGCTAAAATAGCCCCCTCCCCTAGCCTGCAGCCTGCGAGCCCGCTAACTCTGTCAGACAACGAGCCCCGTTTTGGTCTGGTCTACTACCGCGACTGGCTGGCCTCTAGCCACTCTCACTTTCCATTTTCCATTTCCATTTTCCATTTCCATTTTCCATTTCTCATTCTTCTATTTTCTCTTATATTTTCTATTTGTTTTCGCTCCCTCTTTTGCCTGCTCACTTTTCGCTGTTTTCACTGGATCCTCCTCCTCCAGCTCAGGCCGCATCCCGCACCCTCACTCTCACCTGTTTCCACAGGCGCCCTTCTTTCGTTCTCTCCTCCCAAGATCCCTCTCGACAATCTCTTCTCCGTCTTCCCTTCCATCTCCCGCCTTCTGCCTTTGCCCTCGTCTCTCCTTTGGTACGTGATCGGCTCCTTGCTTTTCGGCCGCCATCCATCTCTACCGCGTCCTGCTTGGGTCACAAGGCTCTCTCGGCCAGCACGCCTCCCGCCACTTCCCGCCCACCACCACCAAGACTGCTCAACGTCGAGAGACTCTGCATCGCACGACAGCGCCAATTACCCGATCCTGCCACGAAACGCCCCCTCGTCTGCTGCAGACCAGGATCAGCTCGAACGCTCAGCCTCCGTTGCTATTTTGCTGCTATCGACGACTTCGACCTGATCTCGCCAGTCTTTTTGCGCACCCCGTACTTGTGCCACTGCGATACACTGTTCCGCCCTCATTGAAAGTGGTTACGTTGGCTTAAAGACGCAATCTCGATATAGCAGTCTGTAATTTTGCCTTTTATTTTTGCAATTTTGCAATTTTGCAACTTTGCAACTTTGCAACTCTGCCACTCTAGCTGTCCTCCCTTCTCTTCGACTACAGCACCGTGCTCATCTCGCAACCTGACACTCGACGCCCCATGGGCTACTGGTGAACTCCCTGCCGGCTTTCCCCAACTTCGCGCGTTGATACATACATACGTCGACCTGCCACCCCTATCACATACATCGACGGCTTTATCAACAGTGGAAACGACACGACACGACACGACACGGTCTCGCTCCTACCATTGCATTGTTATCGTCTGCTACTCCCTCCGGTATTGGGGCATACAAGGCTCCCTTCACCCACTTCATACGGGGTAGCTCGTTTCGTCGGCACCCCCCGCTTCGTCGCATCACCATTGCGGCCTGCAAACCACATTCGCCGCCATGATGGCTGCACAGCAAAATCCAAGGCCCGATGTGGGCGATATCCTACTCGTCATCCGTAAGTTGCCAATCCACCGATTCGCTCATCCTACTCTTCTATCATGGATATCGCGCAATCAGATCGACATGTGACTGGTACTGACCTCTTTCCCATATATAGACGATTTCCAAGCTCGAAGCTCCGATGAGTTGACACTACTTAAAGGCGACCGCGTGGAGTTGATGGAACGTGACGACGAGTTTGGCGACGGCTGGTTTCTGGGAAAGCACATGGTCAGCGGAAACACCGGCCTCTTTCCCGAGGGTATGTTGTCAAGTTTACCTTGAAAAAATATGCTTGAAAAAATATGCCTTCGCCTTTTGCTAACACGAGCCCTTTTGCAGTATACACGCGACCGTCACCAAAAGGTCTTGCTACCGGTGCCAGTGCCCTCGCTGCTGTGAAACAGATGCCGCTGCCCGACGCCCCCAGCACGGAAAAACCCCCGCCGCCCTATTCCATTACCTCCGACCATTCACCCGATGAGCCGGCACCATTGACAGCACAGTCGGCCTCGGCCGCACCGACAAGCGAACCTCGCGACGCCACGCCGCCCGCTACAGCCGGCAGTTCAACACCCGTCAGAAGTTCCTTCGACAGACCCGGCTCCCCGACAACACCGACGGCTTCAATACCCCCCATTGCTAATCAGTCGCCGCTTTCCTTCTCCATGGCTTCGTCGTCGCCGTCGTCATACTCACAACCCGCCCCTCCCGTCAGCGCCAGCTCAGCATACGGCGGGCGCATTGGCTCCGGCCATGACAGCGCAGTTCTCCACGAGACACTCAACGTCATCGACGAGCACATTACGGATTTGCGATCACCCTCTGGCAGCAATGGAAACCACCTCCATGCGCCCACCGATTCCGGCAGCGAGTACAGCTCTAATATGGACCACCGTATGTCATACATCCAAGGCGAGGAGACTGATGAAGAAGAGGATGGGCTTCACACACGGGCAGAGGTTGAAGCCTGGGGCCCAGATGACGTGGCCGAGTATCTCTTCACTGTTGGCGTGGAAAAGCATCACTGTGAAGTGTTCCGTGACCAAGAAATCTCTGGTGAAGTCATTCTCGGGATGGATCAGGCATCGCTCTTTATTGCTGCGTTCGATCTAGGCCCAGTGGGTCGCCGCCTAAAGACGTGGCAAAAGATCAAGGCGCTGCAGGACGAAGTGAGTGGTTCGGGTTCGTCCATGTCAAACAAGAGGCGAAGCAACTATGGCAGTGACGTTGCGTCGGAGGATGCGAGACGTTCAAATCGTAGCCGGACAAACACACTCACAAGCCTGTCCACCACTGGCCCCAATTCTCAGCAGCGCCTACCTCCTATTGACGACCGCCCGACATCCCTCCACTCGAGACGCCTGTCACTCAACCAGAGCCAGCCGTTGTCTCCCGTATCCCCCATGTCTACGCGTGGCTTCCTTGACAACTCTACACCCCTCTCCCCTCGACGGTCTATCACCCACGAAAAGCGTCCCTCAGCAGCTTCTGTTCGCGACCTTCACCACTCCCGCCGCCATTCTTCTACCGACTACCGCGCCTCTATCGCCTCGTCCATTGCGCCTCGCCTGAACACGAGCGGCACGTTTCCCCAGTCCGAGACCCAACACCTTCAACCGGAGCCTACACAGTCTCAACAGCACAAGAAGAACCCTTCGTTTGATCGTAACTGGACTCTTGGAAGCGCGACTTCTAGTCCCCAGGGCACAGCTGCACCGCAGTTCCAGTCGCGGCCACTGTCGTCGACTGGCTTGCAGGACGTTTTGGCCAACTCTGGCCTGGATCTTGGACTGGGTAATGGGCTCAACGACTCTGCCGACCTTGACCGTGGCTACTTTTCCGGCCCCGACGCCGACAGCAAGCGCAGATCTCTGTTGCAGAAGAAGAACCGTGAAAGCCTGCTGAAGGGATCCCGTGCTACAGCCTCGGGCGTGACATCATACACCGAAGAGCAGCGGGTCAGAAGTGCTACGGCCCTATCGCGGCATTCGCGCTTCGGTAGTGTCGACTCCGTACGTGACCCGAACACGATGGCTTCGGCGGCGCAAAAGTACTATGGCTCTGCTATTAACGGCGGCACAGCACCCCACCGCCGCACCACGTCGACCAACACCAACGATTCAGTGCGCATGCGCCCTGCTCTGCCACCCAAGGATACACCACCTCCCACAGTTACAAAATTGGACGGCAACGCTCCTCGGCCGCCGCCTGCAGTGCCCGCAACACCCGCATCTCCTCAAGTTACTCGCCAAGGTGGCCAAGGCGATTGGTTCTCTGGCAAGCCTGGCTTCAAGGCGTCTGGCTTTGGTCTTCGCGCACTCTCTGATGCCGTCTCTGGACATGATCGCAGCAAGATGGCGTCGCCCGCTTCTCACGCCGACTCGTTCCCCAAGGACTCGCCCTTACAATCACCTGCGCGCACTGGATCCAGCACACCGTCGGGCGGACCTAGCTTTGAGCTTGACTCTCCTGATCCCCGCAGCCCCAGTACCACCGCTACTATGACATCAGCACGGAGCAACAACAATGCAGCTCGCAAGAAGGGAAAGAAGGAGACAAGTGCTTATCAGCGCGGCTTATTGAAGGTCACACCCCGCGAGGCTATCCAGGATGCCGACTACAGCGGCTGGATGAAGAAGAAGAGCTCGAACCTTATGGCTACATGGAAGCCGCGTCTCTTTGTTCTCAAGGGCCGGCGGCTGGCCTATTACTACTCGGAGGACGACACAGAGGAGAAGGGTCTTATTGACATCTCTTTCCATCGTGTCCTGCCTGCCGACAATGAGCGCCTGACCGGCCTTCACGCAACGCTTACTGGTGCCTCGACGACACCCACTATGCCTGCCAATAGCAACATGCTCACGCTTGCTGCTGCTGAAGCGGACAACGAGCCAGAGTCATCGCTCAAGTCTGGCACTGCATCCGAGTCCATCTTTATCTTTAAGCTGGTGCCGCCTCGTGCCGGCTTATCGCGTGCCGTCAACTTTACCAAGCCCATGGTCCATTACTTTGCCGTGCCAAACATCAAGCAGGGCCGCCTCTGGATGGCTGCATTGATGAAGGCCACGATTGACCGCGACGATACCGTGGCCATCACAACGACGTATCAGCAAAAGACAATCTCGCTCACCAAGGCCCGCCAAATGCGCCACCGCCCCCCTGCCCTGATGAACATGGATGAGAAGCTGGAGGCCGACCGGCTCGCAGCTGAGCGTGCCAAGGACGAAGAGGGCGAAGATTATGACGATGCCAACGTCTTGGACGACGAAGAGAAGCGGATGCTTGCTGCTGCGATGGCCTCAACGAGCTTGCGCAAGACGGAGAAGCCTGCCAACGGTCTGGGTATTTTGTTTGACAAGAACGGCGCCGCCAGCGGCTCTGCAGGGCCTGCCTCGTCGACAGCAGCCGGCAGTGACAATGCCAGCCAGGCCGGTTCAGCCACGTCACCGTACAAGCCAGACAGCGCACGCGCACGGCAGTTTATTTTTGAGCCGGAGAAGGACGACGACCGGCTTCCTTTGAGTGCTTAGACGCCTGGTGTTCTTTCTATTCCTCTTTCGCCTCCCGCTTCAGAAACTAAAGATCTTATATACCCCCCTTTGCCCATATGTCTATCTGCCTTCCCTACTCTATTACCCCGTTACCCCCTACACTATTACACTTATGCCTATTTCTTCTTATATTTATATGTCACCTTACCACACTCCGTACCTTTGTTTTCATTTGTCTGGCCTTTGCTTCTACTACCCCTACAAAGCCTATTGATTCCCGAGTTGATGTTTTACATGCTCCCGCACGAACTGCGAGATATTGAAAGTCTTGTCTACACGACCGTTTAGGATAGCCATGGATACGCATTAATACATCAATACACATTTCGAATAAGTAAAATGATATCATTTAATTCCCATCGTTATATTCGCTATTGGCGCTGTGACCCCTCTGTCCTGCTGTTGCCTTGGCTTATGACCTGTAGATCTCCTCGTCGGCAATTGATAGCTGCGCCCGGACTGACGTCCAGTAGGCGTCTACCTCATTCTTGGCACGCCCGTGGCTGCCGCTGTTGGCTGTGCTGGCATGGCGCTTGGCCGGCCCCTCTGCTGGCCTCCTTCCGAGATCACCGTAGCTCTTTCTCTTCCCCAGGCCGCTCTGTCCGGCCGCCCTGGTCTCCCCAACACCACCCTTTCCTGATTGTGTCTGGCTGATGAATGCCTGGTATCTGAGCAACGTCTTGGAGTAGTCCTGAGTGGCTCCTCTATTCTGGTGAGGAGATGGCGATGGTGATGGCAGTGATACGGGTTGAGCTGGTTGAGCTGGGGGCGATGCCGTTGCCGTTGCCGTTGCCATCTCGATGGTATCGTGGACTGCATGGACAGCGTTACTCTTGCTGAAGCTGCTGGGCGGAGTCGCCACGACTGGGGGAGGGCTCGACAGTTTTGACACGGGTGAGAAGGCGGGCGATGGCGATGCCGCCGTGTCTCTTGCTCGCGTATGACTGCCTCGGCTGGCGGCTGTCCTGCCGGTTGCAGTACTTGCGTTGATCCGACTGCCGCTGGTGCTGGACGTGCCGGATGTCTCGAGCCACTTGACAATGGCGCGGACGGATGACGGCCCGGAGCCTGTCGGGCTGATTGGCGATGTCGGTGTCTCCGGCATTTCTCTCGTCTTTCGACTTTCTTCTTCTGTTTCTTTCTTTTTGTGATTTGTGTTTATCTTCAGGGTAGTGCGAGTTTGTGTTGATTGAGAGGGAGCTGACGGACAGGATAAGTTCAATAATACTACCGATCCAAAAAACCCGTTTGAAAGACATTGTTTGCATCATGAATGCCGGTGGTGACATCAGCAGCAAGGCCTCACACGCTGAAAGCAAGCTAGCCCATTGACACTACACACAATGGTGACTGGGCTCAATAGACAAAGCTATTAATGCTTGACACACCAGTCAAGACGGATGGACACGAAATATGATGGTTGTTAATGGCTTGTAATGGCTCGTTGATGTTATATGCTAATGAGAAGGGTATCGTCTAGTATCGTCTAGTATCCAAGTATCCAATATACAATTTTCCAATAATCAAGCTTGCAGAATGATGGCCCACAGAACCCAGCATTTACTCATCTACTGCTCCTCAGGCTCGCCGTCTTCCGGCATCGTCTGCTTAATCTCGTCGACATCCTCCTCGAGACTGCGCAGCTCTTGTGCAATCGCCGAGTGGCCACTCTGGTGGCCCGACGATGCCACCGCAGCCCGGGATGCTGCATTCTTCTTGGCATCGCGGTGCCGCTCCAGATACTGGATCACGGTGGCCTTGTCGCCTAGGTACGAGAATGCGCGGAACGTAAATTCGTTGGGCTCGTGCCCGGCCAGCTCGCGCCGCAGCAGGGCGTTGCCCGTCTTGCGGGCAAACTGCAGGCGCGCGTAGCCCGAGATCAGCGTGTTCCATGTCACGGCGTTGGGCTCGATGCCGCGCTTAGTCATCATCTTGAGGATGCGCTCGCCCTGCATTGTGTGGCGATGGTACATGAAGCCGTTGAGGAGAATGGACCACGTGTAGACGCTCGGCGGTGAGTGTACGCCGGGGTTGTCGACGAGCGGCGCGTCCGAATCCGCGGCAGCAGAAGCATCTGCAGGGCTTTGCACAGGCGGCTCTTCAGCCGGCTTGGGCTTGTTCGATCTCCGCTTGGCCTTCTTTTGGCTTGGCAGCGATTCTTGTTCGTCCAGGCCCATGACAGCATCGCGCAGCATGTCAGACACCACATCCAGGGCCACGCGCAGCATGCCGTCGTACTCGCACAGCGCCATGATGACAATGTCGTAGACCATGGAGCCCGTCTCTTCGACGACTGTCACAGCGACGGGGTGGCCCATCTTGACAAGCCGGTGAAAGTGTGAGTAGAACTCAATCACGTCGTATGGATTCGACATTCCCTGGATGTAGCCCAGGACCATGGTGCTCAGCGTCACGCCCGTAGGCTCAATAGCCTCCTTGGGAGACAGCTGCGGCAACAGACTCAGCGTAGGCCCAAGCTCATTGGCGAACTCCCAGCGTCTGTGCGTCGCCGCCGACGAGCGCATGCCGACGGGGGCATTTCCGTTATCGTTGCCCATGCGGCCGACAAAGGGCAGCAGCTCCAGCAGGGGGCCTGCGGCAAATGTCTTTCTATACGCCTCCAGCATGAGCGGAAAGGCCGGGATCATGCGCGGCCGCTTGTATGCGGGATCGCTGCGGGCTTCGGACAGGGCCATGAGGTGGATGGTCTGCAAAAAGTCATTCCATATATACGGGTGCAGGATCTTGTTGGAAGCCGCGGCCTCGGCAACCTGGCGGATGAGCGGGTAGTGGCCTGCCGACTTGGCGCCGTTCATCAGGATGGAGTAGACATAGGCGTCTAGGCCGGTCTGTGCATTGAGCATGATCTGCAGCACCTCTTGTGCCGGTGCAAGCTCGCCCTTGGAGCACAGCTCACGAATGATGGCCGTGTATGTGATGAGGTTGGGCTCCAGGCCAAGGCCGAGGAGCTGCTCAAACAGCTGGGCCGGTGTTGGCATGGACTGCGACTGAGTTGGCTCTTGGCTCTTCTCGGTCTCGCTGCTACGGGCCGCCCCGGCTGCAGGCGTGATGGCGTTGCTGCCGAGGACCCTGCCCCAGCCCGACGACAGGATGGCCGTGCACAATGCGCTGCCCTTGGCCGAGTTGATATCCAGGCCGTGGCTTGAGACCATGAGCTGCACTATCTCGACAGCCTGTGTCTTGTGGTCGGGGCTCTTGGCGAGCCGGCTTGCAAAGTGGGCGAGCGTGTTGAGGTGAATGGGCTGGCCATGGCTGTGCAAGAGGGTGAATAGATTCGAAACATTCTGTGATTCCCCTGCAGCCCGCAGAAAGACGAGGAGTGTGTGCTGGCGAAGACGTAGCGGAGCATGCAGGCGGCCGCCTTCAACAGCCAGCCTTAGCATGTATAGGATTTCTTCAAAGCTGAGCTTGAGTGCCAGATTGCCCGACTCGTTGCTGCGGGAAACATAGCTGAGGACGTCTTCGATGACGTACATGGGTGCCAGCGACGTCTCAAAGGTGGCCGAAAAGACGTCGAGGATCAGCTCGGGGTAGCACCGCAGCGTGGATATCAGCAGCTGCGGCCACTGCACCTCGCGCTCTTCTGGCGTCAGTGAGCTCCATAGCTTGCCGATGCGCCCTGCCCGCCCCTGAGCAAAGCCTTCCTCGCCCGCAAGCCAGGCCTCGTCGGTGCCGGCATAGATCTGCTCTTCCTCCAAGATGCGCCACAGGAGGCTGTCGCGGCCCTTGTCCAGCTCGCACGGAAGCTGCTTGTCTTGTAGCATGTTCCACGTAGTAGCAACAGACTCCTTCCACCGATTGAACCGCTGAACCACCTCTTTGTGGTGCTCTGGCGCATAGCCCTTTTTCAGGTAGTGTGCTTGGCCGTTGAACAGCTGTGTTGGCCGCTCTACTGGTGACCCATCGTGCGCACCCGAGACAAAGAAGCGCCAGTCGATCTTATGCCAGGCTTCAACCTCGTCCGGCGCTGGACCCTCATAGCTGCCTGTAGGTTTTCTCGGTCTATGTGTCGGTATTATCTTTGAAGATTTGTAGAATGTGATGCGCGGAGGGGGCTTGTCTGCCAGTGCCCCCGGCTCGGCCAATGCAGCTGCCAGGGATTTGCCGGTTCTGTCTAGAAGGTCGGTTGGGTTTGCATTCGGCGAGTTCTGGTATAAATAGCTGCTTGCGGTTCCTGTATTGGTGCTGGTACTGGCGCTGGTGCTCGCTGCTCGGGCGAGGGTTGCCGGCGCGGCAGCATTCCGGAGCCGGTGCCAGTCCCGGCCGTATAGGCGCCAGAGCCGCAGCCGGACGCAAGGACAGACTTGCATAGTGTCGGCTGTGTATTGGAGAAAAGTGTGTGCCTCGGGAGCGTCTAGTTGGGATCCATTTGGGCGGGAATGGCCTGCCAGGTGAGCCTGTGTTATATGATTGACGAGATGTCGTCGAGTTTGTCACTGTGGTGCTGTGATGCAGTGGTGCTGTGATGCAGTGGTACTGTGGCACTAGCGGCGCTAGAAATCCTTAAAATCCCAAGAGGGTAGGCGCGGCCCAGCATGCGAACGTCGGCAAAAGACCCACCTAAAATCGCGAATTCTCTTTCTGCATTTTGGCCAGGCCCTGTAAAGACGACCCACTATAGTTATACTCACTGTAGAGTGCTGAACCTCAGCATTTCCTCCAAACCATCAACGTCACCAACGTCACCAAGACAGCTTGAGATTCGACGACTACTACCACCTTTCTATACGCACGACACCAAGCACCGGTATTTCTTTCTCCTACAGTTTATAAAATGTCTTCCAACGCGAAACTCGGCGCGGCCGTCGACGAGCGCAAGGCGCGCCTAGCCAAGCTCCGGTCCATCAAGCGCAAACAGCCCGGCGACGAGATTGTGCCTCCCGAGTCGGATCGCGCATCGCCGGCCGTGGCCACATTACCGGAGAGCAAGGACGAGGACGAGGGAGAGAACAACCTCACAATTGATGAGCCGGATGTGGCACGCCTGCACCTGTCTGGCCGCAACTACGACCCAGAAACACGCGGCGCAAAGCTAGGATTCGAGACACAGCCAGACCTGGCAGCGGGAGGCAACACGGCCGAAGCAAAGGCGGCACTGCTCGAGGAGGAGGTGCGGCGGCAGCAGGGTGAGGATGAAGGGGATGACGACGAGGCGGGTGCAGCAGCAGCGGCAGCAGCGGCAGCGTCTAGCAAGCCTATTGACCTGTTCAAGCTGCAGCCCAAGAAGCCCAACTGGGACCTCAAGCGCGAGCTCAACAAACGCCTCGAACCGCTGAACGCGCGCACCGACAATGCCATTGCAAAGCTGCTACGGTCACGGCTGCAGCAGCAACAACCGGCCGAGGGGAGTGCTTCAAATACGGCCGGAGGAGGAGCAGACGAGGGCGTGCTCGAGGGTGCAGCGCTGGTGGAGGGCATCCGGATACGAGAGCAGGAAGCAGAGGAGGACGCGCGGCGAGAGCGCGAGCTTGAAGAGGGGGACGACGCGTGATGTGTTGTGTTCAAGTGTGTACGTATTTGCTATTTGTATAGATATAGGAGCTTTGCATCGGTTCAAGAGAACTCAATATATTGATACCCGTTTGACTGTCGAGCTTTCGTGACGAAAGCCGGCGCAATGCGCATTGTCTTTTGCTACTGCTGCCTCGTGCAGTGTACACGTTTTGCAGATACCCATACATGCCCTATACCCCTTGCTGTTCCCTGGTCAGGGCTTGTCGTCGGCTGAAAGGGCTGAGACTGCGTTCCTGGCGGCCAGCACTTGCTTCGCCTTCTGTCTCGGCCGGTCGTGCACGGCCTCTCTCTCTGCCGCCGTCTCGTCTACTGTGGCCGTCCCGGTCATTGTGTCGACTGCTGCGCTCGCCGTCGCGTTCCCGGTAGCTGCGGTGGCGTCTGTCGTCGCGACCTGGAGACCGCCGCGAACTGTGCCGCCGCTTTGTGTGTCTTTCTCTGATGCCGCTGTCACGTGTAGCCGGCTTGTCTCCTCCCTCCGCCGCAAAGAAATCAGAAGACTTCATGCGGCTGTCCTTTTGTCGTGCAGCAGGGCTGCGCGATCTCGACCTGCTCGGCTCTGCAGGCTCCTCGACCGACGCGGCAATGGCTTTAGGTGTCGGTGAGACAGAACGCAACACGGACCGCGACAGAGACCGAGATAAAGAACGAGATGGTGACCTTGAATCCGAGCCCGAGTAGCTTGCTGACTGCGGTCTCTTGGCTCTCTCGGCTTCTCTCTTGGCCAGCTCTGCATCTGCCACTCCTTGTCTGCTTAGTCAGCACACATATCATAACAACGGCCTTTTAAGGGTCTGCGTTTTTCGTCAACACGATCAGAGGCACCACGAGCAGTACTTACTTTATCTGCAGGGAGTCAAAGGTCTCTTCATGCAGCTTCGGTGCCAGCTTGGGGTTCCGCAGCTGCTGGGATCTCGACGGCCGCGCCTTGTAGGGACGGTCCTGCGGCGCGACTTTGCACTCGTACGAGTAGTGGCGTGGTACATGTTAGCCTAAACCGTGGTATAGCATTCTGTTTCCGCTAAATATGAACAGATACATCATGGGGAGCCTTCTATCCAGGACACCAAGCAGACACTCCAGGTTCATATGGAGACTCATCTTTTTTCAGGCATTTTTGGCACAGCACACCCGTTGGTGTGGATTTTGGCGGTCCGCGGCGATTATACATTGTGACCGCAATGCTTGTTGGTGTATATTGCTGAAATGCTGGAAATAGCTACTCAAGCTCGACTGTTGATGAGATATGGCACTGCTGAGCGTGTGCTCCGGTGGCCTGCACATTCTCTGTGGATGACGGAGCAGCTTAAAGGTCACGTGATACGACGAGAGCTGAGCTGAGTGCCGACTTTTGAGAAAAGTGGGACTCTCTTACACTGCGGAATGTTGCCCAACAGCCAAGAGTTCATGTCAGAAATGCATTACCTGTCAATGGGCGTGTTAACGGGCGTTTTGTCAAACAATAGTATTCATCACATCTCAATTGTTGGGCTTTGCACATAACCAAGATTGCCATGCTTACTCAGCTGATCTCACCGGCTCGTCGGATTAGGAAGGCACGAGACGCTGGCTACAGATTGAGTTAATAAGCCAGCTAGCTCGACGATGTAGCATTGACGTCTGCCATTGAGACATTGTTCAATAGGGCGTTCTGGTAACTTGCAGCTTTGGCTCACTACAAAATGCACGTTACATTTTACAAATCAGTCACATTACACTTGTAGACGGACTGGACCGCAAGTCAAAGTGGTCGAGTCTTCATAGTAGACTTCGGTACCGGTGTGCACGTGACTACAACCAGGTCCCACCCAGCCTCAGGGCAGTGCCACAAAAACTGCCTAGTGTGAGCATTTCCACATTTCCACTCCTCCTCCATCTTCAACCTTCACCCTACATAATATGCCGGCTTCCAGCACCACACAGCCATCTGCCATTGGGACTGCCATCTTGCTGCCATCCAGACACACATTCTGCCACCACGCCTCAACCTACTTTCATTCATTTCAGCTGCCACACTCGAAAACAAGCAATTAGCGCCTCTTTTGCAAGCTGCTTGGCCCGATCTCCAAGCTGCAGCTCTCTCTCTCTCAGTTCTCTATCAGCTGTCCATCAGCTCTGCCTCTGCCAGCTCTGTCAGCTGCATCAGCTCTATTCAGCACCAACCAGCTCTGCTTAAGCTACTCTCTCTATACACCAGCTCTCTTTGCACACGGCATCTACCGTGTCGTCTGACAAGAACCCATCTTCACTCGCCCAGCCTGCATCGCTCTGCATCCGCCATCTTCTGGAGCCCCCCCTCCCACTTCCTCAATTATATATACACACAGAACCGACCTCGACACTCTCCTGCAGCTGGCGACTATGATGACCTGCTGCGTGTTCTTCTCTACTCTGGCTGCTTCTATGACTACCGCTTCATGAGACGCTGCTGTGTCCATCGAGACTGATTGGCTTCATTCTTCTACGTTGCAACCGTCCTCCTCGTCTCGTCTCACCTCGCCTTGCCTTGGTAGACTCATCTCCAGCTCTACAGCCCTCTCTTCTTCATCACTCGCTACTACTTACTATTTTACTCATTGTATTTATTGATACCCATTTGCTTACGCGCTTGCTTTGACGAGGCAACCAATCCATCTCCCCCCCGCGACCCCAGTGCTCACATCTCGACTCTCACTCACTTCCACCTTCACCTCCCCAAATCGCAACCATGGCTGCAGAAACAGGGAAAATGTCGTTTGCAAAGGTATGTTGTGCCAACTGTATGTATCGCCAGCGCCAAGGAGTCGTTCCTAACTGTGCACAGGTTGCTGCCTCTGCTACAAAGAAAGAGATTCCCGTCGTCTCCCCCAGCATCGTCAACGGTTCCAAGAGCCCGCCGCAGAATGTAAAGGCCCCAGCTGGCAATGGCACTCCTCAGCCCACCCAGCCCCAGGCTGTGTCCAACGTGTCTGGTGAAGACAAGTCCATAGACGCCGTTCAAAAGGGCGTTCAGTCCCTCGATCTCACGCCGTCTATGCCAGCCACGCTCTCTCGCAAGCAGAGCGATACAAACTCTCTGCCCAACTCTTTGTCCACAGCGCCCGCGTCGGACGTGGCTTCACAAAAGGCCGACTCCAGCTCGGAGCTAGGCACAAAACCACCAAGCCTCGACGGCAAAAGCATCACGTCCGGCACCACATTCAACGCCCTCGACGAGAAAGAATCTCTGCGGCCAGACGACAGTGCCAGTGTCAAAGCTGCTACGGACGAAGACGATGCATTTTCCATCCGCGGGTCCCTGCTCATCAGCTCGCGCTTCGGCTCCGATGTGGCGCCCCGCGGCCAGCGCATGATCCAGATCGGCGACATGCCGCCCCGCATCATCCCGTCAGTCAGCCAGGAGCCCACCATCTCCAGCAATGTGACTCCCAGCAGCTCTTCGGAACAGCAACCCGTCACCGAAGCCCGTGTCCAGCTTGCCACCAGCACGGCTGCACCGCCGGGTGCCAGTGTCCAGTATCCCGACGAGAAACTGTTAGAGGCCATGCAGTCCCAGAAAGACCGCCTCTTTCTGTTGCGTCTCGAAAGTGACGTTGTCAATTTTGTTCAAAACTCAAAGTATGTTGTCCAACTAAAATAAAGTAGCTACTCGTATAGAAACTAACAGAATAGGGAACCATTCATGGACCTGCCGCCCAGCAACTCCTTCTGTAGAATGCTAACTCACAAGCTTGCGGACTACTACCACATGACGCATTCATTCGAGGCTGTCGCTGGGTCGGTTCGCATCTACCGTACACCCTTTTGCCGTGTGCCTCCTGGTCTGGGCAGCTTCGTGCCGGCAAGCACTCCCAGCAGCGTCACTCCACCCCCAGCGATTCAGCCCAAGAAGATCATGCGCCGTGGTGAAGAGTTCGAAGCCCCCTCCAGCTCAGGCCCATCAAAGGCGACGTCCGAGGTCGATAGCGACTCCAAGGACAAGGCCCCGATCGCCAAAGAAAAGTGTGTCGTCCTCGCCAACCCAATAGAGTGCTGAAATCATTAACTAACAATCAAAGAATGTCCCGTGAGGAGCGTGAAGAGGCCTACAACAAAGCAAGAGAGCGGATTTTCGGAACAACAACCGAAGTGTCCACGCCTGGTACGTCACTTTTTGCACTCACTCATACGACATGACAATACATGACAATAAGAAAAATGAGAAGTCAAACACTAACAAGCTAGAAAACGACGACGGCACCGGTATATCACGAGCAAGTTCTGTCTCCGCCAAGGACAAGGCTGCTGCGTCCAAGAAGAACAAGCCCAGCAAGCAGCGGCGCGACGACTCAGAGAGCTTTGATTCCCGTTCTCAGTACACCCTTCTCTACAACCACCAGCAGACAACCTGGGTTCTTCCCCAGTTCTACAACGGCACCCCGATTCCAATGCAGCCTCAGCCTTCCCATCCCGCCCAAGCGCCACAGCACGCGGCCATGGCACCCCAGCAAGCACCCCCCTATGTGAATGCGCCCATACAGGCCCCAATCGCCTACGGCATCCCTGGACCCAGCTACCCCCAAACGATCCTACCCAATGGCGTGCCCCCTCCTGCCGGTGTAATGCCGTATTCACCGCAGCCAATGCCTCCTCGTCACGGGCCGCAGGGTGGCCAGCCGACATATCCTTACCCTGCTCAGCAGCCACAGACTGCCGGCCCAACCCAATGGCAGCAGCAGCCAATGCCGCCTCAGCCGCAAGTCCCGCCGTACAACACCGCTGCATACCCTCCGGCTCAAAGTCGGCCTGGTCCACCTGTTCTTTCCGGCCCGGTACCTGGAAGTGTTAACAATATGATGTATCCTTATGGACAGCTCCCAGCAAATTTCAACCTACACGACCCCAAGAGCCAGCACCCTATTCCCGGGAGCTATGCGGGCAACTATAGCCGGCACGGCTTCAACCCCAAAACACAGTCGTTTATTCCTGGTACCGGACCCGCATCGGGACCGGGTATGCCCATTCCCGGTATGCCGGGCCCTCCAGGTCACTATAGCGCGCCTATGGGCATGGCTGTACCCGGACCCATAGCAGTCGGTCTGTCGACATCACCCTACGGAGGTAGTGCCACTTCGAGTGGGTACGGCATGGTGCGTCAGGGCTCGGGGGGCTTCCATGATCCATACGGCAATGCCGCTCATGGTCCTCCCCACGGTCCTCCCCATGGCCATCACGGCCACCCTCCCTCATTTGCACCCCACGGCCCGGCCAACAATGCTGCAAACGGGGCCCACCCTACCGCCCCCCGTGGCCCCTCGCATCATGCGAACAAGACTGCCGGCCCTCAGCCTCCCCAAGGGCCCAAGAAGCAGCAGCAGCAGCAGCAGCAGCAGCAGCCGATCGTACCCCAAGGCCCCAAGGGAGCGGGCCCGACTTACAACAATTTACCTCATTATGGCAACCCGGCGACTTTGCCGCAGAAGCCCACTGCCACCTGATCAGTCTTTTGATCTGGAACTGGCTTAGATAGAACTCGAGTTCTGACTATTATTTTGTCTTGCATTTGATTTGCATTTGATTTACACACGCTCAAGCTGGGGCCGGCGGGCATGAAAAGAACATAACATGGCGTCACGGAGGACCGGCTGCATACAGCATACAGGAAGGAGTTCTTTGTTTTACCAACTTACTTTTTAACGTCATCTTTTTAATCATGAACATTAATGCTCTTCCCACTCATCACTCATTATCCATCGAGTAGACTATTGGTATAGTTTTGATTATTTTTTTCAAATGTCTAACTAATACGTAAACAAGATACAAAGACATAAACATGTGCTCTGGGCTTGACGGCGTCCCGTAATAAGATTGGCCTCCAAGCCCAGGCCACGACAGCCAAAAGCAAAAGCATGAGCATAAACATATGCATAGGCCATCCCGGTGGCCTAACCATAACCCCCTTTTGTCCCATTTGCCCCATTTGCCCCATTTGCAATAACATGTCCTTCATTTCGAGTGCTCCTGATGCATGATATGATGAACGATCGTGTGACGCAGGGAAACCAAAGAAACAAAGGAAACAAAGGAAACAAAACGAAAAGCAGAATAAAAGGCAGAATAAAAGGCAGAATAAAAAACAGAATAAAAAACAGAACAGAAAACCCCACAGAAAAGAAATACATGCTTTTCCCCGCTGGACTCTTGCTTTTATAGCTTTTACCGCTTTTATCGCCTGTTTGCCTCTGCTCATTCGCTATCCGCTATTCTTTATCCAATAACGTCCTCTCTACTCTGTTGGCTCCCGGGGCTCACGGGGCTCTCTTGGTTCGCGGGGCTCGCGGTTCTGGTTGCCGCCACGGCCACCGCCACGGCCGCCGCGCTTGCCACCACGCTGGCCGCCGCCGCGCTCAGCCTTGCCCGAGGCACCCTCCTCGCCGCCGGCGCCACCCTCCTTCTTCTCCTCCTTGTCGCCCAGGTTCAGCGTTGACGTTGCCAGGCGCTGTGACAGGTCGATCTGCGTGCGGATGGAGTTGGTCAGGTACGAAACCATCAGGACGTCCTGGATATGGTTGTTGAAGTCGTGCTCGATACTTGTGTTGTCGACCTTGGGTGCCAGCGACATGGCGTTCATCAGGTGCTGGCCCAGAGCGTGGTTGGGCTCCTCCTCCTCGTCCAGGACGTTGTTGACGTAGACAGAGGTGCGGTCCAGCAGATCGATCGTCTGCTCAATGCTGCGCGCCAGGCCCTCAATGTCGGACACGACGTCGGCCGAGCGGGTCTCGACGTTGGCAGGAGCGGCAGCGGCAGCAACGGCCTCGAGAGCCGAGCGGTCAGCATCGCCGTACAGCATGCGGTGGGGGACCTCGACGAAGAAGCAAGAGTCGGAGGCACGGTCGGCAGAGGCAGCAACGGGCGAAGAAACGTAGCAGCGGGTTTCGATATCCCGGCCAGGCTCAGTGGTGATGGTCAGGTGGACGGCGGGGTGGGGGAAGGTGCCGGTCTCGGGGGCGGCGAAGAAGTTCTGGATGAGGGCCGAGAAAGAGTTCAGTTCGTGCGAGGTGGTGTACCAGCCGAGCAGGGACTCGCGTGGCGATGCCTTGAGAGTAAGGGCGAGCATGTTCTTCTGGTAGTCGACGTCCACCTCGACCTGGTCGTCGGTCTCGGTGTGGGGGATGGCGAAGCACTGGCGGACCTCGACCTCGAGGCCATCCTCGGACCGGACACCGACAAGGGCACCGATGACACGGGTGGACTGGTCCGACGAAGTCTCGCGGCGGACAGCATGGTCAAGGATCGAGACGATGGACTAGATAAAGGTGGGGTTAGACAACGTGAGGGCAAAGCCGCGGTGGGTGAGGTCAAGACTGAGACAGCTTCCCCTGCGAGGGGCCATGATGACCTACCTGGGGCTGGATGTTGACAGTGATGGGCGCAACGCTGCCGCTGAAGCTGGCCGAGCCGGCAGGCACAACGGGGCGGGCGAGGTGGAGGAACTGCTCCTTGTCGATAGCCATATTGGGTGGTTGTCGTCGAAGAGGGGGGGGGTGTTTGAATAAAGGAGGAGGACGAAGGTCGGGTAGAGGCCGTATAGCGGCTCCGGGTCGTAGATTTGGCGAGCAACGGAGCTTGACTGTGTTGAGATATGGGTGGGATGGGTGGAAGATGGCGATATGATGGGCGGACAAGGGGCAGACGTCGTTGATATTGTCTACTCAATAGACTTTCATTCCGCTTTTGGAACACGACGTAAAATCCGTGCAGAATTAATTTTGAGATTCGCATTTACTGGTGGGGTTTCTTGTGGGCGCTAAGATAAGCAGCATGCATGGGCGATAAGTGACTGTGGCGCATTTAGGTGTGGCGTCGCCAGAGAAAAAAGTAGGGACCCATATAAATTTCATATAAGCTCCTAGCCTCGTGAAGCCTTTTCATGTGCCTGCGACGACATTATATCTTTTATATATGTCAACAACGCCAAACGGTATTTTTCATATTTTACTGCATTAATCCAAAAATGGGCCCTGGAAGATCTCGTGGCCGTGGAGGCAGCAGAGGAGGCAGCAGAGGAGGCAGCAGAGGTGGCAGCAGAGGTGGAAGCAGAGGCGGTTCAAGAGGAGGTATGCGCGGCGGCGCTCGCGGTGGTCGTGGTGGACGAGGCCGCGGCAGAGGAGGAAGAGGGCGGGGCGGGCGTTTCAAGAACTCACGACTAGATGAGCAGAAAGAGTGAGTTGTTATTTCTTTAAGATAAAAGAAGAATCACTACAGGATCAGGTACTAACAAGACAGCTCTGATGACAGCGAGTCTGAAGAGGAGGATGTCGAGGAGGAGGAGGCCGAGCCTGAAGTTGAGGACGAGGAGGAGGAGGAGGTTGACGAAGAAGCACAGAAGCGCCGCGAGGCATACATTTCTCTCATGAAGAGCTTTGAGACACGCACCAGTGCCCCTGCTGCCAAGCGGCGAAAGCTAGACCATGCCGCAGGCGATGCCACCATGGACAGCGCCGACGAGGGGGAGTTTGGCGACGACAATGACGACGATGGCGAGGGCGCCGAGCTTGGGGAGGGTGGCTCCGGTAGCGAGTTGGAAGAGGGCGACAACGACGACGAAGAGGCCGAGGCAAAGGACGTGGATGCTGCCGAGGAGGACGACGACGATGTTGAGGAAGAGATTGAGATTGGCGGCGACGACGACGAGCAGATCGACACCACAGACCCCTTTGAGTCACACTTCTCGGCACCGGACCTCAAGGACGTGTCGCTGCGGCTGATCTCGATCAAGGAGGACGACTGGCTGACATCCAAGGTTAGCACGCAGGGCTCGCGCGAGATCTTCACGGTGCCCCAGACCGGCGTGTCCAACGACTTTTCGCCGCCTGCTGCCATCGCCACCCCCCAGCAGCTGAAGCTCAAGAAGAGACTTGCCGAGATCAACACCAAGCCGTTCCGTCCTACCGAGCAAAAGGTGGCGCCTCCCCTGTTCAACTACTACGACACGCTCTTTTGCGAGCGCACCCCCGACAATGGCGACGAGCTGCGTCGCATGGCCAGTCTGCATGCCGTCAACCACATTCTCAAGACGCGTGACCGCGTGTTGAAGAACAACGAGAAGCTGTCGAAGATTGCTCGGAAACGGGAGGAGGCTGACAAGTCTGGAGGCGCAGGTGCTGCTGCTGCTGCTTCCATGATGGATACGGGCGATTTTGACGACGACGGCGACGCATACCGTGACCAGGGCTACAACCGGCCCAAGGTGCTGATCCTGCTACCGACACGCCAGTCATGTGCACGCATGGTAGAGGCCATCTGCCGCGTGTGTGAGCCCGAGACCCAGGAGAACCGCAAGCGCTTTGAGGAGGGCTATGTCGACAAGCGCTCATCGATCCCCGAGGACCGCCCAGCCGACTTCCGCGATCTCTTTGAGGGCAACGATGACGACATGTTCCGCCTGGGCCTCAAGTTCACGCGCAAGTCGGTCAAGTTCTTCTCCAAGTTCTGCAACTCGGACATCATCCTTGCCAGTCCGCTGGGCCTGCGCATGGCCATGGGCTCCGAGGACACGAGCGCGTCGTTCCTGTCGGACCCCAAGAAGAAGAACCGTGACAAGCTGGACACGGACTTTTTGAGCTCGATTGAGATTGTGCTGATGGACCAGGCCGACGCACTGCTGATGCAGAACTGGGAGCATGTCGAGCACATCTTCACCAACCTCAACATGCTGCCGCGCGAGAACAACGACTACGATATCAGCCGGTTGCGCAGCTGGTACCTGGACGACCAGGCCAAGTTCTACCGTCAGACTATCGTCTTTTCGGCACACCACTCGCCGGCGCTGGCCGAACTGTTCCGCCGCTTCTGCACCAACTGGGCGGGCAAGGTGCGTGTGCAGCCCGGTGAGTACAAGGGCGTCGTCGGCCGTCTCGGTGTCAGCGGCATCCGCCAGACCTTTTCGCGCTTCGACACGCCGACCATTGAGGCCGACCCGGATGCGCGGTTCGAGTACTTTGTCAAGGCCGTCGTGCCGACGCTCATTGCCAAGACACGAGGCGGGCACTCCATGGCCAGCCGCACGAGCGGCGTGCTTGTGTATATCCCGTCGTACCTCGACTTTGTGCGCATCCGCAACTGGTTCTCGACCGCCGATGCCGTGGCCAGTGTCAGCTTCGGTGCCGTGTCCGAGTACGCGTCTACGGCCGAGGCATCGCGAGCCATTTCCCATTTCCTGACTGGCCGGCACCGTGTGCTGCTGTACACGGAGCGAGCCCACCACTTCCGCCGCCATATTATCAACGGCGTGCGCACGGTGGTTCTGTACGGCCTGCCGGAGAACCAGACATTCTACACGGAGATTACGGGTGGCTACCTAGGCCGCAGCCAGCGCAACCAGATCATCGAGCCTGGCCAGGGCATTGTGCGGGCCATGTTCTCGCAGTTTGATGCCTTTAAGCTGGAGCGCATTGTCGGCAGCCAGCGTGTTGGCCGCATGATCCGCGAGCGCAGCGACACCTTTGTGTTTGAAGAAGACAAGGGCTTCTAGTCTTTTTCTTCTGATTATTGTTGCTTTTGATTGGTTATTCTTTATTCCTCTTCATTTTGTTCATAGACTGTAGATAAAAGCATTGCGTGGGCCGGCATAATTTCAGATAAATATCTTCTTGTTCTTAATAACAATATTGTGTTCTTGATGGGATTCCTGGACATTTGATCTTTGATACTGGAGCACGTTCATCAGTAATATTACATGGTATTGAGTCTAGTGATGTACAAGCCACAGGGATGCCACTGGGGTCCCTTGGCACCGTCTTCTTCATTTTTATGCCTCCTTTCATAGTTGGGCGTCATATGTACCACCTCATTGCCGACCGCTTTAGATTTCCAATGATTCCCTTTATTCCCAGTGCTTTTAAATCATGCTCGAATCATGCTTGAGTCGGGTTTCTTAACTTCTTCTTCACAGCCATTACTCGGCCTGTGGCTGCTTCGCCTTGTTCATCTTTGGCACGCCCAGAGCGTCCACCAGTGCCTTGCTGCCGCCGCTGCCAGAGGTCTTAAACCGGTTCCGCCGGCTCTCGTCGCCCAGGCTTCCGCTGCCGCCGCCACCGGCAATGCCAAAGTTGCCCTTATCCGTGCCCAGTCCGTCAAAGTCGCGGGGACCCCGGTTCCAGTAGTCTTGCAATGGCTTTGCCTTTTTGAGTCTCTCGTCGGTCCGCTTTTGCCGCCGCACAACAACAGGCTCGATATCTGCCAGCTCGACGCCGGCATCGGCCAGGTGCATCTTGCGGGTCTGTGCCACCATGGCCTCGAACTCCTCCTCGCCCTCTTTGCGGAACTTGATGGCCTTGGCCCAGTTGCGCTCGGTTGTGGCGTGGTGTGTCCGGCCGAGGTCGCGGTCGCGGGCGACAGCGGCGGCTGTGATGGCAAAGCGCAAGTCTTTGGGGCTGTCAACCAGCTCGAGGATGGCGGACTCGGCCTGGTCGGCCTTCTTTGGCTCGGTGCGCAGCACACGAGTGTAGCCACCGGGGCGGTCGGCGTAGCGTTCACGGAGAGTTCCAAACAGCTTGGGCATAAGAAGGTGAGGTGTCTGTAGTGTTAGTCCGTGCTCATTGAGACAGAATATGAAGAAGAATGGCTTAAAGACACGCACAAAGAGAATGGCTTGCGCTTTCCGACGAGTTTCCTCGTTGTCCCGCTTGGCCAGAGTAATGAGCTTCTCAGCCATGCGCTGGGCCTCCTTGGCCTTGTGCCATGTTGTGTGTATAGACTCTTCCTTGACAAGAGATGTGACCAAGTTCCTTAACAGAGCCTTGCGGTGTGCCGACGTCCGGTTCAAGTGCCGGTACTTGACCAGACCACCAGCCATGTTGACGGTGGAAAGGTGGGAGGATGGACGGTGGTGTTGGAGGCTGCGGTTCGGGAAGTTCTTTTCGTGTATTTCGGTCCTGGTTGACTGCGGGAACGTGCGTTTTATTTTCAAAATATAGAGACAATGGCGACCGTCGGCGTATTTCGTGCTCCGGCACAGTGAGGTCGTCGAGGTGGACGTCGACGATCTTGAACTTTTTTCCCACTATGGAAAGTCACGTGTCGCTATACATTTCAGAATTTCAGTGAATTTTAGTGGATCGGGAATTGCCGCGTGCCATCCGGTTGCGCCAGAGTGGTTTAGCAGTGTCTATTGTCTCTACAGGCGCCACAGGCACTCATGTTCCCTGTAAAATAGCAAGGCTGCCGAAAATAGCGCAGGTTCCTGCTAGGCACAGAGGTGCATATTGCCAGCTGCTTAGCACCCGAATTCCCTATTCCAGAAACTAAGAAATTCTTCCCATATATCGGAGCATCGCCAGACGACATCATCCACGCGACACGACCACACACGGGCCGCCAAACCCAGCCCCGACCTTTACAACCCATTCCCGACGACTGTGCGCCCAGCTGCGCTTCCTTCTGTTTGTTGAGAGCCATGGGCTTCACTACAGGATTCGTAAGTTTTGTCTCGTCGAGGACGTCAATGAGTAGATGCGTCGGCTGTTGAGGGCTGTCGGGGGCTGTTAAAGATGTCGAGGACGGTCGCTCGCTACCCAGGGCAGCCCGCCATTCTACTGCCAGGCAATTGCACCTGCTAACCGACAGACCGGAGGTGTCACCCTCACGCTTTCCCTGGCCTACCTCACCGTGGTCACCCACCAGGCCAACCGCCAGAGACAATGCGACATTGTACGTGCCAACACAAACGTCCTGCGGGCCCTTGCCCAGTCCGATCCGCTATCGGTCGCACGGCTAGCAGCAGGCCATGCCGACAGCAACGTCATTGCGCCACTATCAACCTCGACCGACCTCTCCGCCGCCGCCGCCGCACAGGAGCTCTTCTACCCTAGCAAGGCGGAGCCGCCACGAACGCCGCGGTCGTCGTTTACCGAGGACCTCAAGACGCGGTGGAACACAGAAGTCGAGGGTGCCGTGCGCAAAGTCCAGACGACCGACTGGGTTGCTGTGCGCGAGGACGCCGAGGGTGTGCTGGCGGGCCTTTGGGGCAAGGCGTTTGGCGGTGCTGAAGGCACACCCGAGGCTGCCACGGCTGCCGTCAAGGAGCGTGTGCAGACGGTGACGTCGGCGGTCAAGGCCGAGGCCAAGAGCATCCAGAGCGGCGTGGCCGCAGCCGCCAGCGAGGCCGCAGCAGCGGCAAAGATCGCGGCTGAGCGGGCCGTGGGCAAGAGCAAGGAGGTCCTGGCAGCAGAGGCAGGCAAGGCCAAGTCGGCCGTGGCAGGCGCGACCGGCAAGAAGTCGGAAGTCGAGCAGGCTCTGCAGCAGCGCTATACCAAGACCGACGACAGCCGGATGAAGAAGAGCGTGCAGGAACTGCTCGACGAGCGATACAAGCAGAAGGCCTGATTGACTCACTGTTAGATGATCATTTGTGTTGTATTTTATATCATTCTTCTGTTTTTTCGTCTTTGTTCTTTGTTTATACGGTCTTCTGACTGTCTTCTGCTTATGTCACCAACGGTTAAAGGGGCCAATGGGCCCGTCTACGCGAGCTGTATAGATAATGGGAAGGAGCAATGGGCGCGACACATGAGTCGAAGGCGGGCGTTGATGATACCCGGCGACCCAGCATACTGCAACGGCAGTGACGATGGCGCGCCGGGAGGAGAGACATGTATTTTACGGATTTGCGTCATAGATTACTGTACAAAGCATATTTCATTTGTTTCATTTGTTTTGTCTGGTTCATCAACATTGCCATGCACGATTGCCGTAGAATCGTATGTGGAAAATGCCATTGGCGATAGCAGTTTCCACATCGGGATCCCCATGACGCTTGCCGGTATCTCATTGGGCAGAACATGCACTAACCCATGACCAATGGCAAGACGGAAAACCCGTGGTCTGGGGCAGGTATCCACTAAAGCTAAATCACAGCCAATCACACACGGCCCTTTTATGACCAACGCCTACAGTGACAAAAGCCCGCAAAAACGGGAAAACCTACCAGTTGCAGGGCACCGTTTTCCTCCTCCTCCTTCCCGAGGAATTATCATCACTTTTTTGCAGTCTTTCCGCCTCCGTACATGCCGCCCTCCCGCCACAACCCCTCGACTTTCCACGACCACGACACCCCTACTGCAGGACTATTTCTTCAATTGAGCTTGCATATAGACGATCTCACTCTTTTGGCACGTTAACGACGACATTCTCCAAAACGACTCCGTGCTCAATTGAACTGGCCACGGCAACAACCCCCCCTCGAAGACCAAGACCAAGACGAAGCACCGTCGAACCCCCGGATAGCATAGGACAGCACCCTGACCGCTTCCACCGCGTCTCCCGCTACTCCTACTTCGACTACATTGTCCAGACTCTCGTGTCCAGGCATCCAACATCTCCTCTCCTCTCCTCCACACACCCAAATCACAACCATGTCTGCCTCTATGCGGTCAAGGGCCACAGCAATGCTGAGAGGTATGTTCTTAATACTTTGATATAGATGTTGTTATAGATGTCGGCCTTGCTGAAAGACGGGTGTGTCCCGCATACACATGCAGTCTTCACTGCCCTGCATGCCGCCCATGGTATCCGCGCCCATGCTAACTCGTCTCTGCCACAGCCAAGCCATCCACCCCCTTCACCACCACAACCTCCCTGGTACCCTTCCGTGCCGCACCCGTCGCCGCCGTCTCCTCCATCCAGTCGCCCTTCTCTTCCTCTGCGCGCCACAACAACGCTTCCGCCGTCCAGGAGCAATACACACACGGCACCGGCATTGCCCGCCGTGAACGGAAAGAGGTCCCTCTCGCCAGCCAGGAGGGCACGAAGGGCCTTGTCCAATACGCACTGTACGTGTAGCATAGCTCGCAATTCCTTAATCCTCAAGCCGTCGGGGCTCTCTGCCAAATACTGACTACAATAGCACCACCCTCGATATCATTGCCAACTGGGGCCGCCAGTCGTCCTTTTGGCCCATGACCTTCGGCCTGGCCTGCTGTGCCGTCGAGATGATGCACCTGTCCACGCCGCGCTACGACCAGGATCGCTACGGTATCATTTTCCGTGCCTCGCCGCGTCAGTCCGATGTTATGATTGTCGCCGGCACCCTGACCAACAAGATGGCGCCCGCTCTGCGCCAGGTCTACGATCAGATGCCCGAGCCCCGCTGGGTCATCAGCATGGGCTCGTGTGCCAACGGTGGCGGCTACTACCACTACAGCTACTCGGTGGTCCGCGGCTGTGACCGCGTCGTGCCCGTCGACGTCTACGTCCCCGGCTGCCCACCCACCAGTGAGGCTCTGATGTACGGTGTCTTCCAGCTGATGCGGAAGCAGCGCAAGACCAAGATCACACGTATGTGGTACCGGAAGTAGATGCTCTTTGTCATTGCTGCTGCTGCTGCTGCTGGCACTGCTGCTGTCATAACTACATATCGTAGTAGTTGTTAGCCGGTAGCCGGTAGGCCTGGTAGCAGAAAGACAGAGGGAGTACATACGATAGCACCCCATCGAGCGGGCTGCGCTATGTTATTTATCCCCTGTTTTTTTTTCGTCGGGATGAGGCAGCCGCTAATTAAGGCTTGCCACGTTGCGTTCTTTGCTTTTATTGCTTCATGTTTACTGTTCTACCGTTCTTTGTCTCATATGATGACTCTGTGGTCTTTTTACTCGTATCTCTATCTTGTTTCTGTTTCTGTTTTATCCCTTTCATTTGTCATCATCGCATCCTTGCGCACTACTTATTCACATACAACCTGTACATACACTACCATGTCAGAAAGACACAAAAATACTAAAAGATAAAGCCTTTAAATAATAACATTTACTTAATGTGAAAGATAGCAGTCTTATAACGGCTTGGGTATGGTGTGTATTGTGTTCATACGAGGCCAGGGCGCATGATCACCTGGCACTATGGTCAACCAGGGACAAGTGTTAATTGGCTTTTGCACAAGAGAAAACAGGCAGTAAAAATGTCCAAATTGTTGCGGCCTAGTTGCAGGACACAAGCAAGAGAAAGTATAAATAAGATAAACGAGAATAATATATCGGCAGCAATCAATGATAACAGGAAACAAATTCGCAAAACGAGAGTCGAAGGTACAGCAAATAGTGATGGAAAAAGTAGACGCAGAAGGAGAAAGAAGAAAGCCAACGTGGAATAATGCTGAGAATGGGATAGCCTGCAAGAGAAAGGAAAATAAAAGAAGAACAAGACAATATAAGAAAAGGGGAATACAATCCAAACAACAAGTCAGACGAGAGTCACAGTAGCCAGAGGCAGGTGCATTACTCCTGTCCAAAGCCCATGGTCTCCTCGACAGCAATGGTCATCTTCTGCTGGAGCATCTCCAGGTTCTTATACGGAGGCAGGTCCAGGCGGTTAAAGCTGGAAAACATGTTAGCACGGTTCGCATTAGCAATGGGGGAACGGGGGGGATGAAAATAACATACCATGTATGAGCCTTTGGCAGGTTTTGAATGTCACCCGACTTCTCAATCGTGAACCGTCTCGGACCATCACTTCCCTGGAGGTCCTTGAAGCCGTTGACCGGAATACGAGATGTGCCTGTAGTGAACTGCAGTAGACGCGATTTCTGCTCACCATCCCACGACCGCACCGTCTCCCAGAAGAACTGGATCACCTCGTCGGACTCCGTGTAGCCGCGGTAGTCCGTGTGCTTCTTCCAGTCGTCAACGTCAATCTCGGCAATACCACCAATCAGCAGCTCCAGCTCGCGCTCGTCAAAGACGTTGATCAGGTCCTGGGGGATCAGCTCGTTAAAGCCTGCCTTGAATGCCTCAAACTGCTCAGCAATCCGCTTCTCAATCCGCCACTTGACCATCAGGTCAACGTACTCCTTCTTGTTCTCGTTGGTCACATCGATGTCACGGCCACCTGGCTTCAGATCCTCCACTGTAATCACACCGAACCGCTCGTCCTCGGTAGAGAACGTCTGTTCCAGGATGCCTCCCTCAATATCGTTGTTAAGGATCCACTGCAATGAGCGATGGAAGTCGGCATCCACACCCTCCATGTCAGCCAGCACAACAGTCTTCGCCAGTACCATCTTGTACAGAGCGCCAATAAAGAAAGCATCAAGGAAACGACGGTGGAAGATTGCAAGGCCGACGACACGACCGATAAACCGGAAGTAGTTGAGATGCTCGGGGTTGATGCCGGAGTGCGGGTTGATTTGCAGCGTGTAGTTGTCGTGTGCCGAGTACTCGAACAGACAGTAAAAGGGGTTGAACATTTCGTGAGACAAGAGGAAGAAGAACTCGCGAGAAAGACCACCGTAGTCGAGACCATCTTCACCGTCAAACTTGATCATCAACCGCTTCTTCAGGTCGCTCGGGGACTGGCGAGTGATTTCGGCAAACGAATCCTCAAAGATGTGCGAACGCCGGACCTTGATGTGGCTTTGGCCGCTAAGAATCCGCATGGCCGGCTGCGAACGGAAGTAAATCAGCTTGCGCCGGAAGTCGCGCTTGTACTGTGGCACGTTCTGGTCCAGGGAAGAAGGCAGGCGAGGATCGTCCCATGTGGTCGTCTTTGTGTTGTGGTCAACGAAGTACACGCGAGCCGTGTTGGTGAGGCGCATTTCCCATCCGCTGGGCAGCGGGCCAAGCTGAGAGACGGGCTGTTGCTGGACAACACCATTGGCACTGCTCTGTCCGCCGCCGTACATGCGAATATATTGCTGCCGGCGGGGATCGACCCACGTCGTTGTACGCGTGTTATGGTCAACGAAATACGCTCTCCCCTCTGGAGTAAATCTCTGCTCCCAGCCCGGGGGGAGCTCGCCTGTACCAGGGCTGGTAGCTCCGGTGTGCATCACAGTGCCAGCGGCAGCACCAGATGAGGGCGAGGCACTTGCTGCCGGTGGCGAAGACTGCTGGTCTTGGGATGGTGAGCTGGCACCCGTACGGTCACCGGGTAGCGTACGGTTCTGATGCCGCTGCCGTTCGACCTGTGTGGCCGCCTCCTGGTTGCTTCTATCAGCAACGCCATTAGCGGTTGGGCGGGTCCAGCTCGTCGAACGGGTATTGTGGTCGACATAGTATTGTCTACCAAGGTTGTCCTCACGGCGCTCCCAGCCAGGGGGCAGGCGGCCAATGTGGTCCTCGAATGGGCTCATGGTACTGTTGGACCGAGCATGTGGGTTGGCAGAGATGATTGCGCTGCTGGTAGAGGCAGCAGCTGCTGCTGCTAATCCGGATGCCTGCACTGCGTTGGATCCAGTAGCCGGTCCCGGGGTAGGTGTGACAACGCTGGCGGGGCGAAGGGCGAGGGCCGGGCCGCTGACGCTGGTAGCACTAGTAGAACCAGACATGGACGACGTTGGGCGTTCGTTGGGTCTGCTGACGGTAGAGGCAGACAGTGTCGATGCCGAGGCGTTGACGGAGGGCCGGGTAGAGGGCGCGGATGGGCCTCCCTGAGAGGGGGTAAGAGACTGTTGTGAACTCTGGGGGTTTGGCTGGTTTTTGATGGGGGCGTCCAGGTTAGTGGACAGGTTGATGATCAGCTTGCCGTGGACGACTAGGTTATCGTTGGAGCGCTTCAGGTCATTCGAAAGCATTTTCTCTGTATGGATATTAGAATGGACTGCCAAGCGCCTTTTCCGGTCAATGATATAATAGCGGCTTACCCTCATGGTCGGTTGACTGCAGATCGACGTAATCACCAACACGGATGTTGACGACACCCAAGAATCCCTGATCCTTCTTTTTGAACTTCTTCTGGTCGAAGACTTGGACGGCTAAAATGCTGGCCTCGTTTGCACGGCTGTGAAGAGAAAGCATGTCAGTACTCTGGTTACAAAGAAGGGCAAGGGCAGGGGCCTGTTTTAGGAAGTAGGCGCATACAAGTCGAAGCTTTCGTTCCAGTATGGGTTGAGTGTGCGCTTCGACACAGCAGTCGTCTGGGTTTGCTCTGTATCGAGGGTGGCTACGGCGAAGGGGTCGGGAAAACCTGAAGTAGGATAAAAGTTAGAGTTGGTGGTCAGAGAACAATCCTGCAGGGCAAAGGGCGACCGCATAACGATAAAACGATCTGGCAAAGAGGAGGAGATGGTGACTTACGGAAGACGTCACGCTTGTAAAGGCCGTCGGCAGCAATAACTAGATGGAGCAACGGTTAGAATCAGACAAGCAAAACAAGATCCCCTGACATGAAGATCACGAGGGTCGTAAAGTTCAAGAGACAAAGATGAGCAGTCGTATAGCGCATGTCGGCCATTTGTCATCGAAAGGCGAGTGCAGAAACATGAAAAGCCGATAAGACATACTTGTGACACGAAGATTGTTGGGCAAGCTGTTTGAGAGGGAAAATTGTCAGACTGTGTTTTCGATAGAACGGTAGATGCGCCCATTCCGCCAGCTCTTGGTAATCGCAGCAGAGCTGAGAGCAGAGCTGAGCAGGCAGAGCCGACCGAGGAGGGGTGGTAACTTACGTTCGCCCTGCGTCCGCAGTCCGGCTGGAAGACATGGCGAGGTCTGGTGGGTGCAGATAGTGCAGCTTGTGCAGAAATAAGAGCCCTGTTCTGCAGAGGCAGAGGCAAAAGGAGAAAGGTGCCAAAAGCAAGCGCCCAGGATTTCAAAATATATTTGCGAGACGAGTCTGAGGCACGGGGCCAGACGACGAAGCGGGAGGATATGGAGATGGCTGGCAGATGCGGGAAATAGGCGGGCAGTGGCGAGACTGAGAGGCCGGCAGTCGATGCTTGATGGCGGAGGAAGAGCTGGAGCGGCACGGAGATGGGTGCCTGGGACACCGCACGATGATGATGGCAAGAAGAGATTGGAGCGGGATGTATGTATGTAGGTTGGAAGAAGAGCGGAGTACAAGCAAAGCTGGACGATGTTAGCAGCGGGCGGCGGCGACCAGGCTAAACGTGAGAAGATACGTACTGTACGTAAGATAGTACAGACTACTCCGTACAGAGCATGGGCTGGACTGCAGGCAACGAGCAAAGACTCTGGTGCTGGGTACAGTAGTGCTGGGTGAGATCCCCCCACTTTCTGTAGGGCGTGTACGACAATCCCCGTTGAATGGTCTCGAAAGGTTTAATGGGACCGGCGATTGGAATCGGGAGGTCTGGCGGAGTGTCAACTTGAGTCGAGGAGCGGTGGAGAAGCAGAGAGTGAGGAGGAGAATGAGAATGGGAAATTGGCAAATGGGCAGATGGGCAAATGACAGAGGTGGTCTATCAAAGTGCTATCAAAGTGGTGGTCTTGTCGTTCCTTGCTCCTCTAGTACAACAAAACTAGGCTGGTTGGTTCACGACGAACACGGGCCAGAGGACAGAGAACAGAGGACAGAAGGACAGAGGACACAGAGCAGTGACAGACACAAACCACAGGAGGCGGAAGTGTTTGGAGGGTGGCTCGGGGGCAGCGGTGGTGGATACTTACAGCAATCGAACAGGCAGCGCGATAGCGTTGAGGCTGTGTTGGATTTGGAGGACCTGCGCCTCCCTCTTGCTTGAGGACACTGGAAATTGTCAGTATCGGTTGCGGTGCTAATAACGTTCAATTGCATAGTGCAGAGACTCTCAAAAGGCAGCCTAAGCTGGTCCAAGCTGGTCCAAGATGGCTGGCCAGACCAAGCCGGCTCTCGGCTCTTGCAGAAACCAGTGCTAAATATGACCTAGATATCGAGTGATGTTCGGCCAGGCCAGGCCGGGCGAGACACACTCGACACTCGTTCGACAGCCAGGAATAGTGCAATACACAGTAGAGAGGAGTCCAGTAAAAACGGGGGCCAGTGGCAAAAGAGTGTGAAAACCGGCGAGGAAGCCGAAAAACACCAAAATAACGGGCCAGACAAGGCAATGCCCAGGCTAGGGTATTTGGGTGTACTATGTATCTTTAAATCTTACCAGACGCCAGGGCCGAAAGAACAATAAAGAAACAAAGCGAAAGCGGAGTCCAGGAGTGCGAGGGGGCAAGTAAGCAAAGTAGCAAAGAAGCAAAGAAGCAAACGTACCGCTGACAAAACACTGTTTATTTGAATTGGAAATCCTGGGGATTGACAGGAGAAGCTTGAAGCTTGAAGCTTGAAGCTCTTGGGCTGTCGAGGAGGTGTCACGGTTGGCCAGCCGCAAATACGTGCAGAGGGGCTAAGCAATGCTCGAGCAAGGCGTAGAGATGAAACCGGACTGGCTGCTGTCTAGTAGAGCGTGCTGGGTGGTGTAGAAACGATTTCAAGTCTCGCAATTGATGTGGTGATGGCGATAAGATGGCGATTTTGCGATGATGGCGAGAGGATGCAGAGCAAGGACACGGCAGCAATGAGGGCACTAGGATATATTTCAGAAGAGAAAGAGCAGGCTCGTGCTAATTAAGCCAAAATGACATACAACGGGAAGTTGCGACCCTGCCAATATTGCAATTATACCATATATCTAGATCCAAGACGGAAGGGGCCAATAGGCAGGTTACAGCAATATACCAAAATAGTGCAGGCGCGACTGAGCGACAGAGCCAGAAGAGCGAGCAGCGGGAAGGAGAGGGGACAAATGCGGACGGTCTACGGTGGGTTTATCGAGGCATCTTACGCAGCTGGACGCGAATCTAAGCGGCGTTTTGTGGCAGTTGCGAGGCGGGGGCAGGCAGGTCTCGTCGATATTCTTACAGGAAGGTGCGACCTGCTCATTTCAGCGCGCTAGATCGATTTAGGTGCCTGGCTCTGTAAAGAGTAAGATACATGCTGTACATTTCAGCGCTGCATATGTAAGCAGCTTTCTTCATAACGTCAGCCTGATGTTTCAAGGCGAAGCCAGAGGAACGGTCCCTACGCAGAGCACGCGGCTGTAAAACAGTAGAAAATATAAGAGGCAAAATGAATGACAATCAAGAGTAAGAGAAGAAGAAGAAGAAAAAGAGCTTGTGGCCGCATTCGTTTACTTGCAGGCAGACAGAGTTGCACCCAGCGGCGGCCTCTGACTGACTCCAACTGGTCGGTACTTGTGATTGTCTGCTCCATGCACAATAGGTGGGATAGGAGATCTTACTGCCTTTTTACTGCTATTTTTGTCGTCCAATCGCCTTGTTTTCAACAGTGCAGCGATGACATGCAAAGGACAGAAGATGCTCCGAGCACTGGCTTCTTACAGGGCCGTGCTTGGGATGTGCAGATCTAGCAGCAAGGAGCAAGGAGCAAGGAGTAAGAGCAGCTGGTTTCAACTCGAATAAAAAGCAGAGGTTTGATACAGATGCGCTGGACGTCGTTGCACAGCTAGACAGGGGCGTTTCAATCATGTTCAATGTTTCGATAACAGGGGTAACACCAGCTTATATTGTGATTAGTCATCATAACGAACCGGACATTGCATTAAACATCGGGCAGTCTCTCGTCTAGGCACTGCTCTGGCATCCATATACTTGCCGGCTAGATTTTAATAGAAGTGAATTCAAAATCTCAGCTCAAGCAAGTAAAATACATCGATAGGTTAAATTGTAGCAAATAAACAAAACCAAAAATGACCGGTCGGCAAGGCAGACCATTGCAGCCTGTGAGATTGAGATGCAGACATACAGAGTCGACACCTTGTCAGCGCACAGGGTTTACATCTGCCCGGCAGCACTGACACAGCCTGGCACCCTTAGTATGGAGCAAAGCCTCCCCGGCCGCGGCCACGGTAGCCGCCACGGTAGCCGCCCCGAGGAGGGAAGCCACCACCACGGCCGCCAAAAAATCCTCGGCCGCCGCCGCCACGGAAAGATCCTCTGCCACGGCCTCGGCTCATGCCAGGAACGTTTGTCCGTTTGGGAACAACCTATTCGTCAGAAAGCGGCCCGATATAGCTGCTGAAATTTGGTCAGTTAATGCAAGCAACTTACCTTGATGTTCCGGCCCTTGAATACACTCTCGTTCTGCACAAGTGCCTGGGCAACCAGGCTGGGTTCTGAGAACTCAACGTAGGCGTAGCTGCCATGTCAGTCACGTTCTTCTGTATATCTGCATATTTGTATGGCTTGGTGTATAACGAGAGCAGGACTCACCCCTTTGGCTGGCCGGTAAACTTGTCCAGCAGAATTGTGACGCGGTTGATGGAGCCGCAGCTCTGAAAGTGTGCTTGGATCTCCTCGGGCGATGCAGAGTAGTCGACGTTGCCAACAAAGATGCTCCGCGAGTCGATGTCTTCCTTGTTTTCCGAGAGCTCTTGGCTCTGATGGTCGAGATCTTTCTGCATCTCGCGGAGCTTTGCGGCCTCCTCTTCCATCTCGGCAACCCGGAGCTTCATCGCCGAGATATCCTCCTGGTCCACCTCTTTCGTCAGGATTTGTTTTTATTTTGTTTTCTTATTTCTTGATTTCTTTGCATTGGGTTTGGATCTCGATTTGCACTTTTGCGTGTCCTTGGGATTTCAGAACCCTAAATCTCCAAGGATATGCAACGTGTAAGTGCAATCGGGGCTTCCTCCTCTTCATCGAGAGGCCAGGATTCTCACCTCATCGTTTCCGCCGACGTCAAACGAGTTCTCCATCGACTTGTCAGCCAACTCGGCCGTCGTCGGCTCTTCTGGCTTTGTGTCTGACATGATGTATAGCTTGTGTGGTCGAGGGTGTATTGCAACAGCTGTCTGCTTTCGGTATGGTTTCTGTAAGATTTGTTGTTAACCAAGGGTCCTTTATAAATGTGAACAGGATCGTTCAGATATCCCATATGAAGAAGCTGCATCTGTCGACCCCCAATGTCAAAGGCTGGCATCAGGCGCAAAGCCATGCACTTGCACAACCCAACAAAAGCTACCAGCCGCCGGGGCCACAGAGAACTGTAGGTCTTGGGCACGTCTGTGTTCATTGGCTCTTGGATGGGGAGATGCGCAGCTGCACGAGTGGGCAGCAGCAGTCGTGGCGTATATGGCATTTGAATAGAGCTCTCGTTTGCTGGCGAATCAGAGCTGCGAGAGCTATGGAAAGCAGGCAACCGGAGCTCTGAAGCCAGACCTGAAGCGCAGCTCCAAAGATGGCTCGTGCGTGTAGGTGTGCGTGGACAGTACTCACAATTGTATTCTGCAGCTGCGGTGTCTTGTCGCCGGTATAATCAAAGGGTCGGAATGTGAAAAGGTCAGGATGTGCCGTCGGCAAGTGTCCAGGTAATGCCCCGGAGATCGAGATAGACTACGCCAAATTCTGTGTTGCGGTACACAAAGAGACGGACGCGACAGCGATTAGATAAGGGTCACGTGCTTTTCTTACATCATCGCGGTGGTATATTTGTTTACTGCAAGACTAAGTTTTTTTTTCGGCTTTGATCTTTTAAGTTTGTAAAGTTTGATATTAAAAGTCTATGCTTTTTTGCGTTGCCTTTTTCTTTCTCGAGATATGTTTTTGTTTTCTCCAAATAAAAAGTAGACTCTAAATAACATACAGAATATATACTTTTGGATAGCATTTGCAACTCGCTGCCTTTTCTTGTCTCGTTTGAAACTGTCAGGCAACTTTCAAATAAAACAACTTTAATTATCAAACAATTAATATTAATATAGAGTATGTTCGCTTGAACTGTTAGTTACTTTTCTGTAAGGAAATAAAATAAACTAAAAATACTAACAGCCTCTTTTAAAACCCAACTCCAGCATAATTACGAGCTGTATTTTGTCTTCACGTGGCAAAAGCTCTGATAAATAACCAATATAACCCAAGCCTGCGCCGACACAGCCTTATGCTGCTTGTATGCACCGCCCATTCTTTATAAAGCAATCAATGCCTACAGCCTTGCCAGTCATGCCGTATCGCGATACCTGCCGCTTGCGGCCAAGATGACGTAATATGGGCAAGAGCGTTTCGTCGTCTGTCTGGAGTTTCAGGTCCTATTTAGGCGTTATGCTTTGGCTTTCATAAATAATAGATACTGCAGGCTGTGTAATTATTTGTAGTATTTACTTTGGGAAGGTGTAAGCTCGACTCGACCCTCTCATCTACTAGAGATTGTAAGATACATACATACATACAGTATGTACCTGGGGCCTGGCCTAGATTTCGTACCCTGTAGCTCATTTGTAGCTCATTAACAGCCACGAGCTGCCCCGCAACAGCACCATGCCCCTCCCCAAGCAGGCACCCCCCTTTTTCCCTTTCAGATCCCATAGGCTATGCTTAGCATAAGATGTGACTGCAAGGCAGCTATATACATAATATAAAGACGTTGCTAGGCGGAGCTCATACGGAGCTTCTGACGGATCCATCGCCATCTCAAGGAGACCATACACCACGCAGCTGCTTTTCATGAAACCAGCCCAGGTTTGTTTCCCATTCACAAACCCAAATAAGTATAAAGCTCTGTCAGTCCCTTGCTAGAGAGCTGCAAAGTTTATTGCCATTCTTTGGAACATTGGCGTATCTCATCGTGAGAACCAGCACCTCGTCAAACAACTCATCAAACGACTCGTCTACCGACATAGACCGAACCACAGCAACATGGCAACTATCACCATTGACCGGATCCTGGCGGCATCGCCGGTGACTCTCCGTGGCCAGCCGACACCCGTTTCCGCCGACTCCAAGGGCCAGCGCATAGCTTACGCGGTGGGTTCATCCTCGAGATGAGGCGCATTGCTCTCCGTGCATCGTCTTTATTTGTACCAGGGCTAACATCGCAGTCTGGAAAATCCATCTTTGTCCGGTCGATCGACAACCCTGCAGACTGCAAGCAGTACACCGGCCACACGGCTGCAACCACCGTGGCCCGCTTCTCGCCCTCGGGCTTCTACATTGCCAGCGGTGACGTGTCCGGCAAGGTCCGTGTATGGGATGCTGTCGAGGCCGTCAACACCAAAGGCGACTACGGCATCATCTCTGGCCGTATCAACGACATTGCGTGGGATGGCGACAGCCAGCGTATTATTGCCGTCGGTGACGGCCGTGACCGCTTTGGCCACTGCATCACTGCCGACAGCGGCAACACTGTCGGCGAGATTAGCGGCCACAGCAAGGTTGTCAATGCCGTGGCAATGCGCCAGCAGCGGCCATTGCGTGCGGCCACTGTGTCCGACGATGGCACCATGTGCTTCCTGCATGGCGCTCCCTTCAAGTTCAACTCCAAGGCCGACGGCCTGCACAAGGGCTTCGTGTATGGTGCCGCCTTTTCTCCAGACGGCAGCGTGCTCGTGACGGTCGGTGCTGACCGCCGCATCCAGCTGTACGACGGCAAGACGGGCGAGCCAACAACCACCGTGGGCGGTGAGGGTGAGGGCCACACTGGTAGTATTTTTGCTGTCAGCTGGTCTTCCGACTCGAAGCGGATTGTGACTGCCAGTGCCGATCAGACTGTACGTGCCTGGGACACGCAGACGGGCAAGTCACTGCAGACCTGGCGCCTCGGCGGCTCTTCGTCTGTAGCCAGCGTGCCCGACCAGCAAGTGGGCGTTGTGTGGCCTGCCGGCCGCAGCGATGACCTGATCATCAGCTTGAGCCTGAGCGGTGACCTCAACTACCTCAAGATCGGCCAGGACAAGCCTGTGCGTATCATTTCTGGCCACAACAAGTCCGTCACTGCTCTGGGCGTGGATTCAGATGGAAAGGGTCAGGGCCTGTTGACCGGCAGCTTCGATGGCCGCGTGTGCCACTGGGATGCAGTCAAGGGCGAGGCGCAGGCCGTGGACGGCCAATCGCACACAAACCAGGTGACACAATTTGCTGCGGCTTCTAGTGCTGGCCAGTCATACAGTGTTGGCTGGGATGACACGCTGCGGACGATTGACGAGGGTGCCTACACGTTCACTGGCTCCGAGGGCATCAAGCTGGACGGCCAGCCCAAGGGCATTTCCACGACTGATGCCGGCTACACCTATGTCGCTCTGGCGTCGAACAAGATTGCCATTTACGCCAAGGGCAAGCTGGTGGGCGAGGTGGCTACAGACTACACGCCGACTGCCGTTGCAGCACACGGCGCGTTTGTGGCTGTTGGCAGCAGCCCCGAGCCAGGCGTTTACGTCTATCGCCAGGAGGGCAGCTCGCTCAAGCTGGTAGAGACCCTGAAGAACTCGACATCGCCCATCTCGGCACTTGCATTCTCCAAGAACGGTAAGTACCTGGCGGCAGGCAACTCTAGCGGCAAGATCGTGGCCTACGATGCGGCCTCGTGGACGGTCGCCACTGATCGGTGGTCGGCACACACGGCCCGCGTCACCGCAATTGCATGGAACGAGGCGGAAACCAACGCCGTCAGTGGCGCCCTAGACACAAATGTCTTTGTCTGGAGCCTGGCCAAGCCTGGCAGCCGTGTCAAGGCACTGAACGCGCACAAGGACGGCGTCAACGGTGTTGCATGGGTTGAGGGTGGCCAGAAGGTGGCCAGTGTGGGCACAGACGCTGCTGTCAAGATCTGGGCCGTCAAGGGGCTGCAGTAGGCACGAGGGGATTGTTTTCTTGTTTGGTTATCTAAGCTGAAGATGAAAGATTTGCATAATTTAACAGCGTTCAAATGGCTGAATATACGCCACTTGCTATCTATCCAATGAACAGGATGAATAAGTGACTTGTGTGATCTAAAGGGGGGTATCGAATTTTATGGCCTTTATATAAAGCTGAGTGTCATTACACAATAACAATAACAATAACAACAAGAATAAGAACAAGAACAAGAAGAGAAACAAACTTAGAGGCGTATGCGCACGGCTCATTAGTCAAGAGTGAGCGTGTTCATCCCCGCTGAAGCTGTGGCCGGGCTCTGTGCGGCGTACAATGCGGCCCAGCTGAAAAGTCCGCACCGCTCATCCACGGCTGTCGGGAACGGCGGCGGCTGGTACGGCGAGATCTCCTCTACCTGTACATCTTTGGTCTGCTCCAATAGTTTCTCGATAGCCCCTTCAAGGCCGCCCAGAGTCCCCTTGACTGCCCAGCCGGCATTGTCTACTGCATCGGCCAGCTCCTCCTGGTGGTTGCCGAGCAGATCGGGGTTGGCCACCACAATCAGAGGCACATCCAGCCGCACCGCGTCGAGAATGGACCCGGACCCGCCGTGTGAGATTGTGGCTCCTGGCGGCCGTTTTTCTCTGGCATCGCCGCGGCACGGCAGCATCAGCGACTGCATGTCCTTGGTGTAGGGCACGGCGTGAATCACAGGCCACCTTGGCCGCGGCTTGGCTGCTTTGTTATCTGTGCCGTCTGTGTCGTTTGCACCCAGAGATTCGATGCGTGCGAGAGCCCACACATGGTCTGGGCCAGTCTGGATAATCAGCTCGCCAAAACCATGAGACCCAAGACAGTCGAGGAACCTGGGCTCGAGAATAGCGGCGAGGAGTTTCTGAAAGCTGGCTGTCGCGCCGACCGTGACGAAACACCTGCGGAGGGACACTGCTGGCGCTTCTTGGCTCATTCTTCTGGAGGTTGGAGCAAAGGCCCGAGAATAAGATCTAAAATTGCTGAAGATTTTTACTTTTAAGGTCTCAACATGTTCGTGAGATGGAGGTGCTTTAATGGTTGACGTAGGAGTTGAGGAGGTAGCAGATGCTGCTTATATAAGCAACCGCCCCACACCCACCCGAAATCCGCTTTAGCGCATAGTGTCAATGGCTTCATCGCGAGGAAAAAAATTAGCCGCCTTTTTCTGAATTCGACGTTGGTGACGGCCGGTTGCAAAGTGCCCAATACGACGTTATTTGCGACAATTGCCACATCCAAGGTTCTCGGAGGACAGGCCGAGATACACTCGATACTTCGATAAACTCCCCCATACTCCAGACAATGGCTTCCGCCGCCAAGGCACTGCAGCTCGGCCTGCGCCGGTGCAGCGCTGCCACAGCGACGACGGCGACGACGACAGTGACGAAGAAGACGGTTATGATGTCTACAAACACACGGGGGATGTCTGGGGGAGCAGCACACATAATGAAGCGGGCACAGCCTGCACAGCAAATACGGTACCTGTCGAGCACAGCATCACGGAACGCCGACGAGCCCAGCGACGCCGAAAAGGCACAGGCCATGGCCGCAGAGAAGGAGGCCAAGATTGTTGAAGCATCAGAGGCCGCGGCAGCAGAGTCAAAGAGGGGACCCCGGAAGCAGGAGCAGCAGCAAGTTTCGGCAGCGGACCAGAAGATCCTCGAGCGCATCCAGCGCGGCGAGAAGTACGTGCCGCTCACCGACGCATCGCCCGAGACACAAAAGGAGATCCAGCGGTCGCTCGAGAGATTGGACATTGACCTGAGCTTAAAGCCAGCACCAGTCAACTTCAAAGACACGCTGACGGAGTTTTGGACCGGCGGCGAGCGTTCCGAGGACCTGACTCTCACCGAGAAGGAGGACATCTTCGAAGACAACGACATGACCTCGCTGGCCCACGCCAAGCTGGATGACATTCGTGAACGGCGGCACTACATGCGTCTGATTGCATGGGAAATGCCATTGCTTGCGAGTGAGTGCTCTCGAATCAAAATCGTTTCTTTCGCAGTCTAGAGAATTAACAAGATAGAAATGGCAAAGCCCTTTGAGCCCCCGACACCCCAGATGCCCCTCCGTTTCCGGTACACATCGTACATGGGCGAATACCACCCGGCCGAGAAGAAGGTCGTTGTCGAGTTCTGCCCGGCCGATCTGGACCTGACGCCCGTGCAGCAGAACAAGCTCAAGAAGCTGGCCGGCGCGCGGTACAACCCCGAGAAGGAGATTGTGCGCATCAGCTGCGAGTCATTTGAGCACCAGGCACAGAACAAGCGCTACCTGGGCGACCTGGTCCAGAAGCTGATTGCCACGGCCAAGGACCCCTCAGACACATTCGAGGACATCCCGCTGGACACGCGCCACCACAAGTTCAAGCCCAAGCCCAAGTTCCCCAAGGAGTGGCGCATGTCGGACGAGCGCAAAAAAGAGCTGCAGGCCTTCCGTGCCGAGACGTTCAAGATTGACCAGGAGAAGGCGGCCGCTGGCAAGTTGATTGACGGTGCCAAGTGCATCCAACAGGCCCTAGCCGGTCCCGCGGAGCAGACGGATGTTGACCCCGTGGCCGAGCTGCTGCGCGTCGGCGGCAAAAGCACTACGACGCCTCTGCGGAGATGATCTACGAGCCTATGAAACCAAGAAAATATAAACATGTCAAGAAGAAAGCGGGGACACAAGTCTCAAGAGTCGATGACACGAGATGATGGCAGTTGAGGAACGGCGAATGAGGTCTGCCATGCCGGCGTGTTTGATTAGACGCCTGGATCTGGATGTAAATACACATGTTAGACAAAATGGTGCTAGATGTACGAATACCAGTCATTGAAATCATTGAAATTAAGAGGTGTCGTCTGTGGTGTCGACGACAGAGGTTGCGCAATAGAGTGCCGTGCGTTGGCGTAGACCAAAGTACCGAGTATTGTCGTCAGCCATTGCTTGGGTACGATTGCAGATCTGCTGACAAAGATTGGATAGCGAGACGCTTGGTGGCACACGCGATACTCATTGCACCTTCCGCGCCAGCTCTGGAAAACGCCACTTTCTTAACTGGGCTGTATGCAGAGTTCGATGGATGAAAGCCGTTGCTAATTACACGTTGCTTCCCGATTAGGACAGAGCTGTTCCAACGGTCACAAACTGAAATCACACGACGTGAAAGAGAAATAAAGTAAATAGGAACTCAAAAATACCGTTGAAGCAATACTGTTGGGGAAGCTGGGATGCCCTTCATTAACAAACCCAATTTTGCTCAGTAATAAACGTCCCCAGGCGAGTCAAAGCCTCGGCTGCCTGTGACAACTAGGTGTAGTACATTGTGTGGGGTAAGAGGCACCAACCGTTAGCTACAGATCGCCCCTTCCCTGTTACCAGTCGCAGCTTCCCTTTTCATCTTCACCTTCTCCTCCTTCCCCTTCCCCTTCCTCCCCTTCCACCCCCTCCCAATCCTGCATTCTTCCATTTATTTCCATTTTTACACATCGCATCACGGCCTATCTTCTATCCTCTTACATCTCTCTGTTGTCAAACCAAACCATTTTTAAATCTCCGTCATATCCTGACTGCCTTAAATACAGCTTCGCACCTTGCTGCAACCCATTGTCTGCATTGTCAGAATTCGTCAGAGCTTTTCTTGTCCCTATTCGGCATATACGGGGACACCACCTTGCCCCTTTCATTCCCACTATTCGATTTCAAGAAGATAATATTACAAGAAGGCGGCTCTAGCAGATCATAAAAGACAACAACAGCAAATCACAGCATCACAGCAAACAGCAACAAAATGACTACAGATATCAAGATCCCGACCTTTACGGCAACCAAGCTCGAGGCCATCCCCGGCAAGTGTGCACAGGCCGCCAGCTTCTTCCGCACCAACAAGACAAAGGACATCGAGTGGCGCAAGATCCAGCTGCGCAAGCTCTACTGGGCCGTCACGGACTACACGCCGCAGCTGGTCGAGGCCCTACGCCGCGATCTCAACAAGGGCCACTACGAGGCGCTGCTGACCGAGATCGACTTTGTCAAGAACGACTGCCTTTTCCTGCTGTCCCAGCTCGATAAGCTGGCCGCCGACGAGAAGGCCCCGGATGTACCGCTGACCTTTTACGCCACGCGCATGCGCACGCGCAAGGAGCCCCTGGGCGCCGTGCTCATCATTGGTGCATACAACTACCCCGTCAACCTGCTACTCTGTCCCTTTGTTGGCGCCATTGCGGCCGGCTGCACAGCTGTGCTGAAACCGTCCGAGGTCGCGCCCAATGTGGCCATGGTGATCCAGCAGCTGATTGAGGAGCGCATGGATCCCGATGCGTTCACGATTGTCAATGGTGCCATTCCCGAGACCACTGCTCTCCTGGACTTCCGCGACCCCGGCGAGCTGGGCGAGATTGACGGCGAGGAGCACGGCTGGGCCAAGATCTTCTACACGGGCGGCCGCCAGGTGGCGCGTATTGTGTCGGCCAAGGCTGCTGCCACGCTGACGCCCGTGACCCTGGAGCTTGGTGGCCGTAACCCGGCGTTTGTGACGGGCCACACGGACGTGGCATTGGCTGCGCGCCGTCTGCTGTGGGCCAAGACTCTGAGTGCCGGCCAGGTGTGCATGTCGCAGAACTACGTGCTTGTGCAGCGGACGGTCCTCGATACATTTATCAAGGGTCTGAATGATGCATACGAGAAGACGTTCCCCAACGGCGCTGCCAACAGTGAGCTCACACACATTGCCAACGAGCGGCACTTCTTGCGTCTCAAGAAGATGCTGGACGACACCAAGGGCAAGATCGTGATGGGCGGCGAGTCGGACCAGAAGACGCTCTTCATGTCGCCGACGGCTGTGCTGGTCGACTCTGTGCACGACGCCCTGATCCACCAGGAGAGCTTTGGTCCTATTTTCAGCATTCTGCCCGTGGACACGCTTCCCGAGGCCATCAAGATTGCCAACTCGGTCGATTCGACGCCTCTGTCGCTGTACAGCTTTGGCAGCAAGGCAGAAAACGCCAAGGGTATGTTTTTTTATATTGTTTTTAATTATATATTATATGTGTCTCGGGCAAATCTGACACTGACAAATAGTCCTCAACGAGGTCACTTCTGGCGGTGCCACGCTCAACGACTCCTTCATGCACGGCACTCTCAACACGGTCACTTTTGGCGGCGTCGGCCACTCGGGCACTGGCGCGTACCGTGGCCGGGCTTCATTCGAGGTGTTTACACACCGTCGCAGCGTCGCCGAGACGCCCGGCTGGATGGAGCGCTTCATGCGCGTGCGCTACATGCCGTACTTGTGGAGCGAGCGCCGGGTTGTCGAGCTGACTACGCCCAAGCCCAACTTTGACCGCAATGGCGACCTCAACAAGGGTCTGGTGTACTGGGCACGGCTGCTGCTTGGCCTCGGCAACGGTGGCAGTGCCCACAAAGGTGCGTTTCTCCGGTGGTGCGGCTGTTTTCTGGCCGTTGCGTTCGCCACCTATGCTCTGCGTGACCGGCAGGGACTGCTGTTATTGACACGGAAAGCTTAATTATTGGTTATCAATTTCATTTTCCCTTCTCCAACTATCTGCTATCTTATTCATCGTCTATCATTTATACCTTCTATTATCGACCTTGATCTTATTCCCGGAGTATTTCCCACCGAATCAAAGTCTCCATGGACTTAACTTGAAAGCACGTCGTCGCGACCAAGTTCCGCGGAGATTTCATCGGCCAACCCACACCACCGGCTGCGATTGCAACCTCGTTTGTTACCTTACCTGTACAATTATTTTATCACCGCCAAATTGTCAATTGCTGACTCCGTACAAAATTTTATTCTATTTTAATTTATACATTTTTAATTTCCTATCGTCCTGCCACCCTACTATCAAACAATCAATGTGCAAACACTTGAGCTCAACCTCTGACCACAGGAACCGATGTAAAGACAGACAACAAGGCATATAAAGCAAATCGAAGAGACATGGCCCATCTCCTAAAGGCATGACCGCGGTTTAGGAAGCTGGAACAGTCGAGACAGCCGGGCTTGCTGCGGGCGGCTTAGCAGCAGTCGAAGGCTCGGTGGCAATTGGTGCAGGCATGTGTGATTCTTTGCCTTGAGCCCAGTCGGGGACTGTGATGAGGCCCTGGTAGTCGGCAAGGTTGACGGTGTCGAGGTGCTTGGCGTCAATGTTCCAGGGGTTGAAGCTCTCTTGCGATGCGTCATAGTAGAGCGTCATGGTGTTGTCGTTGGCCTTTGCCTCGGCGTATGTCTTCTTGTCCTCGTCGCTTCTGCTGCCGGGCATGCCGTGGATCTTGAGCCAGTCCTCGATAGTAGCATGGACCTCGCAGTGGATCTTGAGCTTGGCCTGGAATTTGCCTGCGGTGGCATCCTTGGGGTCGCGCTGCACCAGCACAGCCGTCTGGAGGATGCTCGGGATACCGTTCTTTGTCTGCGGGTTTTCATCCATGGTCCAGACAGCACCGTCGGAGTTGACGTTATTGACGGACTGGACGAGACCATTGATGACAACGTACGAGGTCTTTGTGCTCGATTCAGACTTTTTAAAAGTGTAGCCAAAGCCGGCTGAAGTAGCGACGGGCACATTTAGGGAGATGTTGCCGGTGTTGTCGACCTCGATGGTCTTTGATGATGGGGATGCCTTGGACGGGGAGTCAGGTGCAATGCCCGACACCCTGAAACTGTCACCGCTGCCAACAAACTCAAGCTCGATTTTGGCATGGGTGAAGCGGCGGTCTTCGAACGGCGCAAATATGAATTTGTAGATGATGAGCGACGCCGGGAAGACATCGGAGCCGTCGTTCATTGTTCCGTGGACGATGGACACGACATCGCACTGGACAGCCAGGGACGACTTGCCAATATAACCGTCGATCACTTGGTGAGTGCGGTTGGGCTTTGGAGCAGATCCCTGGATGTCATAGAAGTCGACAGATGTCTCGCCAAAGCCTGCAACCTGAAAGTCAGCGACGGACACGGCGGTGTTGTTCTTGAGACTGTCCATGGCGACGCTGCGACTGTGTTAAGGTGTGTAAAGGATGTAAAGAAGGGCCGGAAAGAGATAAAGTTGTTTGCAGAAGAAGATGCCCAAGGTAGTAGATGCTTCTGTTCAAATAATGTTATTTCTCTGGATCTCAGGAGCCTGGCAACAGCATCCCCTTTTATACCCATCGGCGGCTTGGATGACGGCATACTGACTCTCACTGGCCCTCACTGACACTCACACCCTCGTCCCATATCAGCCATCAGCCTGGTAGGCCTCATTTGGTATGCAGGCCTTAGGGCTGAGGCTGAGCTGGCTGGGGTAGGTGAGACTGCGAGAACGGGAATAGCGAGGTGTCAACAAGAAACCGACGCTGGTAAGCTGATAAGCTGATGAAGCTGATTGGGGCCTTTGAAGCGGTAGTGAGCAGGTGACGATGGCTTAAGCAGTCAATATTCGTCTCACGTGTGTCGGATGTCAGCACCAGCACCAAACAAGATATGCCCGAGGCCGTGCTGACGATGATGTCTTATTTCGGAGCCGCGTTGAAGATGAGATGACAAGGGATGGAGATAGAAAGGAGATGGGGCGGAAGGGTGAGAACCCAAAAAACCAAAGGATCAAGAGAATTAAAGGTCTAATCGAAATTAAAGGAATCAGATGAAAAAAAACATCAAGATATCACAATGAGACAAAGCACAGATTCCCGTCTCACGGTTCGCCGAATATACTTGATAAAAAGATGCCTAGATGTCTATGGTATGCCAAATCAAACGCCAAGTAACAAAAATAAAGCCGTAAAACAGCCACTTTTAGACAGTGAGACTCTACAGTACCAGCCCGGCTGCTATCTGGGCACCCCGGTCACCACCCAGGTACACGTCGTCTTCGCCGCGGTCCGACGAGCTGCGCGCAAAGTCCAGTGCCTCCCGGTACGTCTTCATCACCGACACCTCGTCGATGGGCAGCCGGTGTTCGACTAGCAGACCGACCACGCTCCGCAGACGCGCAATCTCGCGCATTGTCTCGCGGCTGATGGGGTCGTTCTGGCTGGAGTAGATGGCGGCGCTGACGGCCTCCTCCATGTTGTTGAGGCCGACAGCCGGCGAGTTGGGCGTGCCGGGCGTGGCCAAGCCCGAGGGGCCAGTCGATGCGCTGCCCGTATGCGGCTCGACGTGGGCGCCGATAAACACGTAGCCGTTGACGCCGAGGATGACGTCGATCTTGCCGGCGCCCGTGCCATATGCTGCCGCGTGTTTTGAGCCGTTGTTGTCCGCATTGCCCATGGCCGTATCATCGTCGTCGCCGCCCTCGTTGGGCATGTCGTCATCGTCGTCACCGCTCACGGTCCAGACCTGCCGGCGCGCACGCACGACACCAAGACCGGCACCGGCGCCACCACCGGCAACGGCAAAGAATACACCGTTGCGCAGCTTTCCGTAGCGCAGGGAGCGCGTATGCAGCACAGCCACTCCGTCGCCAAAGATGTTTTGCACTTCGGCAACAAGCAGGTCGCCCTCGGCAAAAAAGGTGCGGATCTGCAGCTCGTCCGTCTCGGTACGCTTGCGCAACACACCGCCCGGCAGGTTAATGGCCGACAGCGGCAGCGCTGCCAGCTGGGACGCGCCAACATCGACGCGCCAGCGCTTGGCCTGCACCTCGACAATGCGGCCGACAACAAGGTCGCCGACTTCGGGCGCATAGCGGGCGCGCAGTGGGCGGACGGATAGCAGGCGGTTTGTGCGCATGACCGTGCCGGCCAATGAAGACACAATGCCGCCGTCAGTCTTGCCAGAGGTGTCCATGTATGTGCCGTGGCCACGCATCCACTGGTGGTCGTCCGTGATGACCTCGCCGGGTGTCACGAGCTCGTGGCTGTTGGCGTCGTCGCCGCCTCGCCGCCGCTTCTTGGGGTTGCTGCTCACAGCGCCTGCTGACGCTGCTGCCCTCCGTGCACCCACTACCGCAACCCCGTCATTGCTCGCATCTGAGTCGTCCGAGTCGTCATTGCCGCTGTCGTTTGCGGCCGCCGAGTAGCTAGTCTTGGGGGTTGACTGGTACCGGCGAGACGCTGCCTGTAGAGGCGGCAGAATAGTGATGGGCATGAGTGTGTCTGTTGTTTTGACTGTATTTGTGACGGTATCTTGTCCTTTTTTGAGTGTGAAAAGCCGTTATTTCAAGGTCGTTATGATGTGGTACTTTTCATGCTCTCACTGAGGGCTTGGGTCTCAATGAGACGAACTTTTTAAGGCTTTGTATGGCACAGTGGAGAACGTGAGATACTGCGCACTGTGCCACTGTGCTGGCACCAATATATCTGTTGGTAGACTGGATTTAACGCACGCAGTATGCCGGCATGATTATCATCAAACTGGGGACTAAACGAATCTGATAGAGAGTAGCTGGCTGTTCAGAAATTTACAAATTCAATTAAATTTATACTCAGATAGTGGCGCAGATGTCGTTGTTCTTGAACGCAAGCCGCTATCTTTGATTTTAAGATCACGTGACCAGTTTGACGACGCACCATCAAGATAACTGGTGATGATATTCGCAGTAAAGCTGAATGTCGTGTCTCATTATATACAAGTCTATATACTTTTCAAGTTGAATAAACATCTAGGGTTCTTCCGAGAGAGGCAAACTGTATCTAACCTGGAGCTAGCACCCTCAGAGAGATCTGATTCCAGGCCAGTATGCAAGGCGGCTCCATCTCTGGCGTGGCCATCCGCGTCTCATCGGAGGAGTAGAATGAGTGTGCCGCAAGCAGATATGGCATTCGCAAGCGAGTGGGGATTGTGTTAACTGGCGCTAGGTCCGGTATCTCAATAATTCGATATCTTGACATCTTGACATCTTGTCATGGCAAAACCCGAGGATTCTTATGATGATGACTTATCATATCAACAGATACGCCTCGCATGGTCACATCAGTTGAAGAACCGCCACAGGCCCATCCATACCAGGCCCAGCGAGATACCCGTGATACCGAACCTGCGACTGCGCATGCCAAACATGGAGTTGCTCTTGAGGATGAGCTCGCGCTGCTTTTCAAGCTGCGAGTGGCCCGAGATGTAGCTGTATCCGGCGAGGCCAATGAAAGCACCAGCGCCTGCAAGTCAGCACCTATTCTTATAATCTTGCATATAAACCGGTACAAAAGACATAAATAGACATACCAACGACACGGCATGGCAGACAGTCGTCGCCGCGGTCCTCCTTGAGGAGGTCCTGATACTTTTCCGGGCGGTCGAGCGTCGCCAACGAGGGGATCTTGTCACCGGCCATGCTGTGTGGTTTAATCAAAGATGGTAGTTCGATGTGGACGTCTCGTAGTGAGGTGAGTTGAAGCCGTAAGATCATCAATCATAATTAATCAAGGCTCTTGACTAGAACGATAAATCATCGTTGCGTACATAGTAGCTGCTGTAGGGCAAAACTCGCACTGTCCAAGGCCCCATAAAATTTTGCCTTCATTATGTAACCCGAGCTTGAGAGCTCCACTCCAGACTTTGGGACGACAGCGCTCACCTTCCCTAGCGGGGCACACGCGCAAGAGCACCTGCTAGTTAGGTAGCCGCAATTACATAAGCCGCGATAGTCGAGCAACGTCTACGTCAACGTCAACATTGACCTCAACCTTTATCGGCTCGACGATCTTCTCCCCACACCCTCTCTTCACCTCTACGCCCAAGCCTACAGCAGCTCATTCCCAATCTGCTGGGCCGCCACCACTCACAATGGACGGCGTTATTGAGGCTTTGCACATCTACGATGAGCACAAGTAAGCAACCACCCCCAATCCTCGAGCAGAGAGCTCACCCCCCCTGCTTCCAAAATTGGCCTCTAACAAGATAGCACCCCGGTACTGTCACATGTCTACACAGGCCGTCCTCTCTCGGCAACCCAGCTGCTGCCTCTCTACCTCGACCAGCAGCGCCAGCAGTCCTCCTCGACCTCGACCTCCTCGCCCGTCGGCGCACTCCCCACCTCGTCAGCCTTGTCGGCCTCGAACCGCAAACAGCCCGCCAGCTTAGTCTACATACCCGGCACAAACCCGCCAACTCTAGTCTTTAGCATCGTCCACGCCAGTCTGCTCTTTCTCTTAACCACCTCGTCCGAGCTCGAGCCATTGCTGGCCCTCGAGTTTCTGCACCGCGTCGCCGACGCCCTCGAAGAGTTCCTGGGCACCCCACTACTCGCCGGCAAGATTGAGAGCAACTACGATGTTGTCGCCCAGCTGCTGACAGAAATGTGCGATGCCGGCATCGTCGGCACCACCGAGCCCAATGCGCTGCACGACCTCGTCGAGATGGAGGGCCTCATGGGCAAGCTGCTAGGGAGCATCACGCTCCCAGGCAAGGCTGCTGCTGCTCTCTCCAATGCTGCATCCCAAGCTATTGCCCCGTCGTCGGCCATGTCTTCCATGTCTTCCATGTCTTCGTCGTCGTCCTCTTCTCCGGCAGCCCTGCTAGCCGCATCCCAGCGCAGCAACAGCCCTGCTTTGCCATGGCGTCGTGCCAACGTGCGCCATACTTCCAATGAGATGTACGCCGATATTGTCGAGTCCCTCTCTGTCACACTCGCTCCCTCGGGCCGGCCACTGGCTGCGTTTGCTCAAGGGTCCATCGCCTTCAACTCCAAAGTCTCGGGTATGCCCGACATCCTCCTCACCATGTCCGGCCCCACCGGCAAGCATAACCTGGGCAGCATCATAGAACTGCCCATTTTCCACCCCTGTGTCCGTCTAGCACGCTGGAAAGAGCGGCCGGGCGAACTCAGCTTTATTCCGCCCGACGGCAGATTCATCCTGGCCGCATACGAAGTCGATCTCATGCCATACAGTGCCTCGCCCTCAGGGTCTGGAGCCTTCTCCGCCACTAGCAACAACAACAGTCTAAAACTACCAGTCGCGGTGGAGGTAAAAACGAATCTCGGCCCAACTGGTACGGAGTTCGAGGTCAGAGCCAGCATCAACCGCACATTTGCCTTTGGTCGGTCAAATGGTGCGTCGTCGTCCGGCGGCGGAGGCCGTGGTTTGGGCGGGCCTCACGCCGGCACACCAAGTGCGCCCTCACTCGAAGACCTCCGCATCTCTGTACCTCTACCTTCTGATGTGAGGAACTTGCTTGAGATCCGACCGACACGCGGCGATGCTGTGTACAACCCGGGCGAGCATGTGCTCGAATGGCACATTCCGGCGAAGGAGGTAGCGAACGGGGGCACCTCTTTTGGCCTGCGGTGCACAGTGGTTGGTCAGCAGCGCCCAGGAAACGGGGGCTTTAATGGCGATAGCGACTACAGCGACACTGAGAATGGCGGCGGCGGCGGCGGCGGCGGCGGCGACGACGAGTACGGCTTCGACCGGAGTGGCGGACTAGGATTTGAAGAGTACACATACGACGAGCCGTACCAGCAGTCATCAACATCACCAGTGGAGAAAAGCAAGAAGAAGAAGAAGAGCAGCAAGAAGAAGGGCAGCAGCAGCAGCAAATCAAAATCACGCAGCGACGGTATTGACGAGGAGGCGGCCGCGGCCGAGGCAGCAGCCGCAGCAGAAGCAGCAGCAGAAGTTGCGGCCGAGGCGGCTGCTAGACGCCGGATAGCGCGCAACAAGATTCTCATGCCGAGCTCGGCCTCAGTAAGCTTCTCGGTCAAGGGATGGCTGGCCAGCGGCGTGCGGATAGACAGTATTGTGCTGGATACAAAGCGCAGCCGAGGACTAGGTGATGGAGTCAAGCCGTTCAAGGGCGTCAAGTACGTGACCGTTAGCAAGGGTGGCGTCGAGCTGCGGTGCTGATAGAGTATGCATATATACAGCGTTTAAAACAGCCAAACAGCTTAAACCAGTAGAAATTACACATGATAATGCAGCGTTGTTACTATCCGAATCATGAATCGTAAAGTCATCACTCGTGTCTATGTTACAGACCATCGAACACTAGGATCACGTCCTTCTAGTGTTCCAGTGTCATCAGGTCCGCAGACCACACATTACCGTCCACGTTCGTGGTATCCAGTTGCCGGTCAAGCAGGAACGCATCCACCATGTTCTGTATTGTTAGTAATTTAAGACTGCAGGGCCAATGGCGAGATGGTGTGCAGGATAGAGGATACTCACCCAGTCAACATTCATGGGATCATTAAGAGCGGCCCCAAAGGGACCTGGCTCTGCCCATTCGTACGCATAATTGAGGTGGACCGGCGGAGGCTGTGTCATGGCCAGTAGCTGCTGCTCGTATGATGCCGGCTGAATGGGCATGTCAGCAATGTGCTGTAGGTCTTGCGAGTTGACAAAGCTGAGGGGTATGGTCCCTAGCATAGAAGCTGTTGTGGCATCCACGCCAATGACGGCAGCACCCTTCTCGCGCTGCCGAGTCTCCTGTAAAATCTGCTCGCGGTGTGCCAGCTGTGACGTGATGCCCCAGTCGCCAGCAGTGTCCGACAGCTCGGCTGTGTACAAAACATTATTGTTGTTGTTATTGACGCTTCTGTCTCCGCTGCCGCTGCCGCTGCCGTTAACGTGGCCGTCCAGGCCGGCAGCACTTGCGCTGCCCTCCGAGGACAGCTTCGTCACAATGGCTCCCAATACACGCGCTGCATGTGCTGCATCGCGCGAGGCCAGCCGCTGCTCGTGCCAGAGCGCATATGCTCTCCGTAGCGCACCCATCTTTGCCCTTCGGTCTGCTGCACGCTCCTCCAGCGACGGCTCGCCGCCGCCCAAAAATGAATCAAACGCGGGCGCATGCGAGTTACGGGTGCCAGTGCTTGCAACTGAGCCCAGCTCAGTTGCCGATTCAGCTGTCTTCACCGAGGCAGGGCTAGGGCCGTTGCTACTGTTGTCGCTTTTCCCGTTGGTGCTCTTAGTCCGTCCTGCTTCGATGAGGTCCAGGCATAGAATGGTGGCAGCCAGGAGAAAGTCGTGCAGCGCCAGAGTATTTAGCATGTGTCTGTCGGTAGCCAGACGGCCAGCTCCGCGAGAAGCTGCCCCTGTACCTCTACCCTTTTCAAACTCTTCGGCCGAGCCTCCTGCAGTAGCCGAGGCGGCTGTTGATGATGGGCGGGTTTCATACTCAAACTCAGTGTGTAGGTCAAGAATTCTGAGCGCCGAAACGAGGCACACTTGCCGCTGAGCTTTGGTCTCAGCTGCAGTGAACCCATATGCATCCACCCCCCCGTTTTCCTCGACGCGGCTGATATCACGGCTCAGTGACTCGCGGAAGAGGATGCAAGTTGCCTTATGGTTGATCAGCTCGATTGCCAGCCGGTGCATGATATCGTGGCTGCCGTCACTGAAAGGACAATCCCGGATATGTGTAGGCATGCGCAGACGTGGAGGCACTTTTGCATACTCTCTCTTGAGCTCGTCGGCAAGTTTGACGATTGTGGCCTTGTTCGCCAGGCCATCTGTGCGCTTCAGCTGGTCTGACCGCCAGACGGCAAATCTCAGCACCTTTCGCAGCAGTCTGATGAGTTTCAGCTTCACACTAAAGTAGAGAGCAGGTGTATAGTCAGACGCGGGACGGGCAGACGGAAGAACAGCCGAGTTCTCGTCAAAGTCATCGTCGCGAAGATTGTTCGGCGGGTCTGTAGATGTCTCGTCCTCGTGAATCATGGTCGGCAAGCCAAACTGAAAACTGTAAAGCATATCAAAAGATTCGACAAAGTACCATGCACGACGCCGCATCTCCTTTTCAAAGGGTGTGAGCAAACGTCCACCTACACCATACGCACCACCTGTGGGCGCATCAACCTGCTGGTATCCCATCCTCTGAGCCAGGCGTACGGCAACACTAAATGTTGCCCACAGAGTCGCGTCGTGATCGCGCTTCTGCATCAGCCGCACATGCGCATTTAAAAGAAGAGCTTCGATGGCAAGGGTACGCCCAGAGAGGTAGTCGCCCGCCAAAAGGCACCTCGTCGAGAGTTTTCGCAGCTGGCCAGCCAGAATCAAATCTTCATTTTGGGGCTCCTTTGGCTCTTCGGCGCTTCCGTCTCCATGGCCGGTATGATTGTCACCGGTCTGATCAGTGCCGGGTCCTCCTTCAGTTGCATGGGTGATTTCACGGTCTTTTTCTGTCTTCCAGGATAGCTGACGCCCGCCGGTGATCATGGCACCAATATTCAGTACAGACGCCAACATGGAGACCCAAAGCATCGGCGATCCTGCATGAGCTGATGCTGGGTTTCCAGTGCGCCAAAACCGCGAGTAGGCCCGCTGGAACTCGTCCATGTGAATAAAGGGGCCAGTCATGTAGCTGGACTGAAAGTAGACTGCCAAGAGTCGATCGCAGACCTGTCGAGACGGCAGGCACGACACTGCCTCGGCCATGTGCTTTGACATACGAGGTTTTTGTGCCGTTGTAGACATTTTGGGTGGGTTGAATGAACTTCCACCTGCCAGGCCAGGTGTAGCAGCCACCGCGGCAAAGATGCCATCAGCCTCGGCCGTCTTGAGCTGCGACGGTGTTGCGATGGAATCGCAGGCCAACACTGGCGTCGTTGCATTGGCACTAGACGATCCGCTGGCACCACTGGCAACAGTAGCCCCCATACTGATTGAGGTACCAGGCCTCTCAACCCCAGTATTCGACTCCTCCATATCTGTGCCTTCTCCTCCTCCATATCCGTCATCACCATCGCCATCTTCTTCTTCATCTTCCTCGCCTTCAACATCGTCCTCATGCTCTAAATCGGGGCTATCGCCACCAGCCGGCGCTTCACCGAGGTAGCTTTTGATATCCCTGATGCTATCGAGAACTGCCGCCCAGTTGGTTGCGCCAACAAATGGGGCTGCGCCGATTAGCGATGCAACCTGGCCTGTAGATGGTGGCAGGTCATCGCCGACACCAATGGGCATTACCAGTTCGTAGCGTGTACCGGTGCTGCTGTTGTCATTGCCAGACTCAGGGCCACTGAATGCCACTCTAAATGGACGCTCATATATATCTCTCCTCATATTGTCGGCAGCTCTGGCGGCAGCTTGTTCTGCGGTCTCGACAGGCTCTGGAATTGTGGCCATTCTGTTGACCATCTCCTCCAGCTTTTGCAGCCGAACCTGGGCTTCGTGGCGGACAAGGACGTTCACAGAACTAGAAGCAGTCATACTTGCGGCTGACACTGACGTAGACGAGAACCGTCTATGAGTCGGTGACCCTGCATAATCCCCACCACCATCGGCTCCGACTAGGACTGCCCCGGATCCAGGCACCGAAGCTGTTGTCGAGGCTCGCTGATGCACACTCGACACGCCTCCCTCATTCCCATACCTGCAGAGAGCACCGTCGCCGCGTCGGGAGCATGTTCCGCAGGGCAGCAAACGGTCGCATTTCTGCTTGCGAGAGCGACATAGTAGGCATGATACGACGGGCCGGGACTTGGCCCGGGACTGTGATCGGCGAATAGGCGGCCCGGCGCTACTCAACGAGGCATCCTGGACCCGGCGGAATGTACCTTCGCCATTGTTCTCACCATTTGCCGTATTGCTGTTGCTGGATTTCTTCTCGTCGCCTAGTCTGACGCGGAAGACCGACGTATAGTTGGAGAACCTCGACATGAGTGGCGGATGGGCATGCGGAGCAGTGCCACCTGTACCTTGTGTGTGAGTATGTTAAGCAAGGCTGAGCTAAAAGGGAAGGCGCAGCTCCCTATTCGATACAGTTGCCAAATGGAGATGATTTCGCAACTCCGAGATGCTTGAGAAAGGAGTTTATGATTTGCAAAATAATGAGGAAAGAGCAACCATGAAAGTAAGGTAAGCAGCGTGAGATGTGTTATGCCATCGAGAGGGGAGCTGCAATCGGACATGACTCTGACAACAGTTTCCTTTGTCGGCAATTAGTGGGTCATTTTAGGTCACGTCGGACTTTGTGTTTCCCTAAGTGGTAATCATTAATAGCATCTCCGACGTCTAAAAGCCAAAGTCGTAAAAAGAAGAACATAAAAACATCAGGCAGATACATGATATCTACCGGTGTCCAGAGAATCAAAGCATTATAAACATGTAATTAAATTAAGAAAAAAAAAAAGTAGATGACAAACGCAGACGTTATTTGTACATTTCTAGGCACACTTTGTAGCTAATATACATGTTCCTGCAGCTCTTGTATGGAGAAATGAAGAATGTAAGCAAAAGAAAATGACAACTGCATGAAAGTCCAAAAAGTAAAATATATTCCAATCACGCCTGCTGCTTAGATATTCCAGAAACCACCGCCCGTAAGTATTAATAAAGTAAAAAAAGAACACCCATAGCAGATCCTGCTGGCTCGTAGGTGACACTCCGTTCGGGTTTTCCCCCACCAGCCGTTATATATCAATTGCCTTTTTTGGTTGTAGAAGTTGCAGCATACAGTAGCAAGATGTAGTGCATGCTGCAGGGTATCATGCCAAATCGCAAAGTGGGAACGCCAACAGTATAAACAAGCAAATAGTAAAACGACGAAAATAAAAAACAGGAAAAGGATAAAAGGATTCAAAGACGAAAAAGAGACAGGCAAAGCTGAAAAAGTAAAAAGGGTTACTCAGCAGAGACAATAGACCCGGCCCGAATCACAGAGCCGTGTCCAATGTTCACGCCGGCAAGTATAGTGACGTTGCCCTCGATATAGACGTTGTCACCAATGGTGATGCCAGAGCCATAGAGAGCACTGTGCACACCCTCGCGCAGAGAGCCGTCTGATGCCAGCTTCGTAGTGTAGAATGACACGTTGGGGCCAATATACACACGGCTACCGATAGAGACAGGCATAGAATCTGAGATGTGGCAGTTGCGTCCAATATAAACCTCGCTTCCAATCTGGATATTGTATCCATAGTCGGCGTGGAATGGTGCTTCAACGGTCACCTGTTCGCCAACGATATCTGTATCGTTGAGCGAAGGTACGGTCATATCGTCGCGCGGCTGCAGGATTTCCTTGAACAGCCGCGAACGTTCAACTGGAGACAGGCCCAAGCTGGGGTTCATTGCGTTGTTGAACTTCCAGCAAGCAGCCGAGCACCGCTCACGCTCTTCCACGAGTTCCATATCAAACTGGTAGAATGGTCGGCCACCATACATTTCATCCCGCTCCCGTCTCGGGCCAATGATTGTGTCGAAGAAAGGAACATCTGGCCGGCGCCGTGGCCGGACATCGACTACACCATCGTCTTCTTCGTCAGACGAGTGCGGCGGTAGCTGCTGTGTCTGGACGCGGAGCTGCCTGTCATCCTCGATGGGAGATGGCGAGCGCTCCATGGGCGGGGGCGTGAATGGGCGCTGCTCGTCAAAGGGCAGCGGGCCCTCGACAGGAGACGGCTGTTGCTGAGGATGTGCTTGAGAGTTCGGCTGGGGTGCGAGAGTCTGTTGGATCTGTGGGTGAAACTGCCGAGGGGAGTGGTGCTGGCGAGTATTGTTGTGAGGGTATGGAAACTCGTGTGGCTGGTGCTCAACTGGCTGCTCGCGCTGGTACTCTTGTGCGTGATCTTGGGGATAGCCGCGAGGAGCATCCTGGAGCTTCTGCTCGTGGCGATGCTGAGAGTAGCCCTCACGGCCAGCGTGAGACGGGTGGGTCGACTGAAGCTGAGGTTGTGGTTGAGGCTGATCTAGCTGGGGCGGGTGGATTGGCACTTGAGGGTGGATTTGCTGCTGCGGCTGCTGCTGCGGCTGCGTGTGCGGCTGTTGGGATTGCGAGGACTGAGAAGGAAACGGGAGCTGCCTCTGCTGCGGAGACTGTTCCATGCGGGGAGGGGTGCCAGACCGGGGGAAGTTGATCATGGGCAGGTGAGTGTGCTGAGGAGTCTCGGGCTCTGCATTGCGAGCCAGCTCAAGCAGAGGCGGCACACGCTGGTAGTCCTTCGGGGTGCGGAGGAATGAGACAGATGTTGCTGCGCTAATGGGTGTTGGGAAAGCGTTTGCAGGCGCAGAAAAGGCAGACAGCGCAGAGAGCTTCAGGCTGTCAGCAGCACTCGTCAGAGCACTAGGGAGAGTCGAAGCCGTTGGCCGGTCATCATCAGTAGTAATGGGCCGACCCTGAGGGGGCTCTATGCGAAGCGAAGGGCCACGGTACGTGGGCATAGATTCACGTCTCTGGGGCGGTTGCAAAGGCGCAGTAGGCTGGGTTGCGCTGTGAGACCCGGGCATGCCGTATGCGCCCGGTGGCACATAGTTTGGGTCTTTAGACTCAATTTGAACGGTTGGCTTGCCGGGCTCCGGCTTGCCCCATTGGCCTTTCTGCGGTGGGTAGCCGGCACAGATAAAGCCGCCACGGACGCAGTTGCTGCCTGTCTGGTATTAGTATGTGTGCCTATTTGATATGTCTAATAAACCTCACAATGCAAAACGCATCAAGACTATAACTTACACTCTGGCTTAGTCTCGTCGCACTTCTTCTTACGCTTGCGACATGTGAGACAGCCGGTCTTTGTGCGGTTGCTAAAGTTGCGCTTGCGGCGTTTGGGATCGGACTGCTGCGCAGATGAGCCGGACTTGCGCTGTTGGCTAGGTGAGAACGGCGTCCCCGAGTAACCGGCCTGGCGGTCGTCCTCGTCGGGAGTACGGCCGGCGTACTCACTTTGGGGAGAAGCACTGGCACGAGCCACCGACTTGGAGCGGTGTTGCGAGTCGTTTCCAGAGTGCTCCTCAACGGGAGACTGGAGCGAGCCAGACCGCTGGTGGTAAGCAGCAGTAGATGAAGCAGCAGTATCGTAGGGAACAGATGGTTGGCGGTCTTCCTGCGATGGCTGAGAGTACCACAGCTCCTTGCGGTTTTGCTCACGCTGCTGCTGCTCGCGCTCGCGCTGCTCTCTTTGGCGTTGCTGTTGCATCTGGTCAGAGCGATCGTCGCCACTGTACTGCGGCCTTGGGCCGTAGTCTGAGCTACGAGGAAGGTCGTACGGATCACGCGACTCAACCGACAAGTGCGGCCGGTCGCCATTATTAGAAGCAGCCGAGGCAGCAGCAATAGCAGCAGCAGCCGTTTCTGTTGTGCTTAATAGCCGCGGCAGATCAGATCCTGTGCTTGGCTGATGCTGGTGTTGGTGCTGGCGGTGCTGCGGTGCCGATTCATCGATGGAGTGCAGCCGTTTCCGTTTTTGTGAGATATCTGCGGCCGGGTTTTCCAGGTTCGGGTAAGATGTCACTGGTGACCGGTGTGCCGCTGCGCGTTCTATATTTGATGTGCCCCAAATATCACGCTCGCGGCGGGAAGCGGCTGTGATATCGGGCATTGTCCGGGGCTCGGCGGTCTGGGAACTTGTACCGCTGTATTCACGTTCATCATGAGAGGTTGAGTTCGGTAGCAATCTGACCTCGATTGTGTCGTCGGCAGGACTTCTTGGTGAGCCGGCACCATTTAGGGCAGTAAATCCTGGCATCTTCATCCACTGTTCCACACGCTGATCTGTTGAAGGCGACATGCGCAATGCTTATACGGAAGTAGGCGCAAACGCCTTGCTGGGTCTGCGTGATTAGGCTGTCCTAGATGATATGTGTAGGGTAGTGTGATTACGGTCCTGATCCGCGTTACAAGATGCTGCGATGAGGTGACTGGAGTAGGCGGACGTGATATGTAGTGAGATGAAGAGATGGCGAGATGGCGATATAATAGTGTATTAGAGTCCTCGAGTAGAAATGAGTGGCAGCAACCAGGTTTGCGACGGACCAGCCAGAGCAAAGACGAGGAGGCAAAGACAACGCTCGCTCGTGGGCGAGGATGAGGCTGGCGATGGTAGATAGCGAGAGTGGTGAGGATGGTGTGAAATGAGGAGAGAGGGGAGAGGAGGGAGGAGAGAGGAGAGAGGAGGCGTAGAAGCAAGAGAGAATCAATAGATGGGAAGGAGAATAAAAAGGGTAGAGAAGATGAGAAGAGGATGACGAGGGAAGGGGATGTGGGGAGTAGATATGGATATGGAGACGAGGATCGAGGTTAAAGGTTATTTCTGTGTTCTTGTCTTCTGGGGCGATGGGAGGAGTGGCGAGTAGTGTAAGAGGGGGAACAGACGAGCCGACGAAGGGACGAAAGCGAAAAGTGTGTGTCGAGGCAGAGCGCGCGCGCGGAGCCTCTTGTCTTTGAGATCTGAATATGATGACAGTGGGTCGACGAGAGCATCAGGGGAGGAGAAGAAGGGGGGGTCTTTGGATGACAAGTACTATGTAGATGCACGTTATTACAAAAGGGAGTGGCAACACACGGGGCGGGAGCGTTGAGAAGCGCCGAGGCAGAGGCAAGGTTAGGTTGCTGGCTTTAAAGGGAAGATGCTAAATGAAAATATGTGTGATTAAATCAAGATAAAATATAGCCGATGCGAGTGTGGATGGCAATCTTCAAATACGGTGTGGGCGGAGGTGATTGAGAGGTGATGGAAGATGGATGGGTGAGGGTGAGGGTGAGGGCGAGATGAGGACGAGATTGAGAAAGATTGAGGATGCAGAAGCCGAAAGCTGTCTGACAGAGGTTGGGATAACCAGAGCTGGAGAAATGGGGCCTGCAACAGGCAGAGTGCGAAGCCAGACGCTTGAGGAAGGAAGTACGAGTGGAGACGTGGTATGTAGTAGCTGTACAAAGCAGCCAAGAGCTGTGCAAATGTGCAAATAAGCATACACAAAGGGGAAGGAGCGCTGGGTAGAAATGAAAACGAGGCCGCAATAACGAGGGAGGAGGGAAGGCACGATGCAGTGCGGGTGTCAGAACAGCGAGAGAAAGAGGAAAGAGCGTCTCGTCAGAGGAAGCGGAGAGCGCAGGAGAAGGAGCCAACAAGCGCTGGCGAGCCGAGCGAGATGAGGAAGGCGCGACGGGCAGACAAGACAAGCTTGTACTTTGTAAAATGATAAATGGAAGGGATAAAAAGAAGTGCGAGAATTAAATGGTTTATTTAGTGTAAGAAGTGCGAGGAATAGAGTAGAGGGTTACTACTCTGTAGATGGAAAAATAAAATAAAAAGATAAAAGATAAAAGACAAAAGACAAAATAAAGAAGTGATTAGTAGAGGAAGATCAATTAAACGGCTGGTAAGGGGGGTGGGTGAATCTCGGAGCTTGGAGGGCTTGGAGGCGGCGAGAGGAGACCTGAGGCACTGGTTAATCCTGAGTAATCTTGAGTAACAAGATGTCTACAGAGTACGAATGCATATGCAGACACATTTGAGAATATATGAAAACACAGGACAAATCAGACAACACACACAGGACGGCTGGTTTACAACAGCGGCCAGGCCAGTGTGCCGAAGCTGCATGTGCGTGCGTGCTGTCCACTCCACCCCGTCACCCAATACGGCAATAGCATCTGGAGGGGAAAGTGCTGTTGGTTATTCTTTCCTTCTGTGGTAGAAAGCTTCTGGTGTTTCTGTGTGCTTTGGTCTTGGGGTTTGGGTCGTGTTTCTGCTTCTGTTTTGGTGCTGGTTCTTTCCTTCTTTCTTCTTTCTTCTTTCCGTCTTCTGGTGCGCTGTTGCTACCGTGCGCGACAGGGGTGGTACTGAGTATTTTAGGAACGAGGGAAGAGGGCAGAGGAAAGAGAAAAGAGCGAACAAAAGGCACTATGTAAAACTATGTGAATGAAGAGAGTGTACTATGTAAAGGGAAGGAGGGGTGGCAGGGGCGTGTGTGTACAAGCGGCAGAAACACAAGTACAAGTACAAAAGGCATAACAGGCGGAAAAGGCAGAACAGGTACAAAAAGATACAAGTTAAAGTGGTCGAGGGCGGCACTGGAGACTAGGACCGGGGTGAGTGAGATTGAGGAAAAGGGCAGGAGCGACCGAGACGATAGGGCGGACAAGGGCAGGTCGGCGACGATGGACTACTATGTACATAGTATGCATGTCTCCTATTTTCTATTTCTATCTGGTTGACATTACTGGCAGCAAATTGAAGGGTCGCGCCTGCCTGTTTGTCGTTATGTGCTATGCAATGCAAAGCAAGACTAAGCAATACTAACAGCAAGAGGATTACCAAGTCCATACAGTATTACATAGTAGTAATATGATAACTACACGTAAATGCTCTACTCTGCAGCGGTCCATCGCCACCCGTTAATGCCAAACACGATGCCGTGATCCGGCTATTTACCTGTGCTGCTTCCACTCTACAAGCATACACGACGCGTCACTGTTGGCTAAGCTCCCGCCAGAACGAGGCGGGAAAAGAACGCGACTCGCCGCCGCCGTCGGCGTGTAGCCTGTTCCGTACCAAGGCATTATTATTCGATATCGAGTATTGCCAGTATGGTCTACTCCGTACATTTATTGCGGTAGCATCGCGTCATGCTGGCCAAAAATAGGTTGATGGATAGTGATTTGTCTTTTAGCCCTTGTGCCCTTATTCTTCAAATGAGGCTGGCGAGGTGAATACTAAGATATGTTCTCGTACATAGTAGGTACATGATGTATGTAGCACTGAATAAGAATCAGAGAATCACTAGGGCGTGTGCGACTGAAAAAAGGGGCCTGCTCATAATCACAGCGTCAGTCAGCACAGAGCGATCCTGGACTGCGACTGGCTCGACTACTCGACTGGGGGCGACGCAGGCGCTTGGGGTTTGGCGCGCGATTATTATTGCGCCTGTTTCTGGTCGGACAAGGAGAAAGGGCGTGTGCTGTGTGATACGGCACACACAGCTGGCTACAGTACATCTTCCACTTTTGGAGGTTGTGCTCCGTAATTATGGAGAGGTGTGCAACATGAACATTCACAGCACATACGACGTACACGCACGCATACAGCCTCTACAGCAGCACATTCGGAGTACAACACAACAAAAACCTGACAGAAAGAAGATGCAACGTCCATGTTGAATAATGCAGCAGATACAACAGATGCTATGTATTAATACACAACAGGTACACGTAGAAATGAGACTCGGGACAGGGCCCGACAACAGGGTAAAACGGCCCCCAATATTTTGGCGAGCGAGGTAGCCTGTCTTGTCTTGTCTTGTCTTGTCTCTGGTCTGCTGCATTGCCGCAAGGGCCATCTGGTACTGAAATAGTCTACGTCAAAGGCAAGCAGGGTACTGTACTATGTATCTTGCAGCTCCGAAATACTGTATTCAGACAAAAGACGGTGCATATAGTCGCCAGAGGTTGTAGTGCTAGCTGCTCTGTACAATGGCCCAGAAGTGCACGGCAAACCGGCATCTGCACAATGTCATTTGCGAGAGGTAACATGTGTGGGATATGTCTGGGTGCACTGCGCCGGTGCACCAGTCTTCATCGAGGTACGTACAGCACCTATTATATTGTTTGCATTATATAAGCACGGCATCTACGATGTCCTCTGCAAGCAACCTGAACATGGAAAGAGCGATTGATGCAGGAAATGCTGACTCAGTTCACGAAGCAAAGATGTCGGCAATGCACACAACGTCGGCCGGAGTCGCGATCAATTTCTGTGACGGTCGGATAGGCTCGATAAGTATTTCATCTCGTATTCGTTTCACACCTGTCCTTTTTACTGAACGGCCTCCGCCGTGCTTGCAGCAAAGGGTGGTGCGCTTAGACGTATGCTTTGTCATCTCCCAATACAGTAGAAGCAGTAGTCTGCACTAACACAACGCACCCTCCCGTCCGCCTGTTGCTGCCGTCGGGACGTGTCGTAGGCTAGACCGCGCTAAACGCACTAGTCCCAACAGCACCCCAACTCCCAGGCGAGAGAGAAGGCGGAAATAAGTGCTGATGTTGAAATGTCGCAAATACTGCAATTAAGGATATTGTTTCAAGGAAACGATAAATGCAAAAAAAGTACTCGGGTAAACAAAACCAGCAGCGCGAATGATTCGGCCGATGGTTGTCTGATGAAAAAGAAAGAATGAAATATCATGACAGCTTCCGGAAGTGGTTACTCTACGATGTAGGGACCAGCGGAAAAGAAAAAACCAGTTTGGAGCAGCCAAAAGAAAAGAGGCGAGACATGAATACAGAAATACAGAAATGCAAAATGTAAAATGCGACGGCGCAATGACAGCCTAATCCCATACCCGAGATATAAATAACTTTGCGTCCGTCTCGCTTAAGGTCGCCGAGCTGGAGCAACTGGCGATGGCAGTAGAGGCAACCCAGGATGAAAAGCGTTGTCGAGTTGGAAGCCACAAGTCGGTAGGTCGATACTCGATAGTATGAGCTCGACCAACGCCATCACCGAGAAAACATGAATGATACCCAGCATTTGAGAAGCCAGATACAAGCTCTATACAGGCTAGAATCAGCGTCCAACAGCCCCCCCGGGATGCTTCCGTTACAGGCCGCCTTGTTCTATTCCTGGACTGTTTTACGAGTATTGCCGCGTCCCGCTAGCAGATATGTGTGCAGGCATTCTGCCGTTCTGGTTGATCTTTGATCTGATTGATCAGGGCATATTCACATCGCACATTCCATGGCATATCATCACAGCACGCGCACGCAGACAGGAGCAGCAGACAGCACACATCATATCGCAGCAGAGTGTTTCATTTCTGCTATACCCTCTACTGCTTTCGTTTCTGTTCTCTTGTTCACCTCTCCTCTCATCGTCTTTATTCTTCCTTTCTTCACCGCAAGAGCGCAGAGACCTCTTGCAATCTTGCCGAGTGCATCAATACAACGTCTAGTCGCAACGCGGTGATCTGAATGTGAATCGGCAACCCAATACATCTAAACCAGAGCATGGTGGGCGCACGGCCAGTCTAAGGTCGGCCTGTGCACTTGAATAGCACAACTCGTGATACGAGCAGTGATAGTATGTATATATTCACGCGGTCAAGCCTGCATCCAGCACGGTATCATCCGTCCCTTTTGAACCGCTACCTTCCAGTAAAACAAAGCCATACAGTGTACAAAGTACATAGTAGACGCACGCACATCCCTGTCTTTACTGAGTAATTACTATGTACTCTATGTACATACTTGTGCCGTCTCACTGGCAAGTATTATTGTATTCTGCAAAGTATCACTACAGATCATCCCTGTCCTGCGCTTGCCTCGTCAAAGCATGCACTGGAGAAAACCCACTCATTTCTCGGCAGGAGCGGGTAGCATAAGACAAGTAGATTTTTTACCATTTTCACAGCTCTGTATGTACTCTGTACAGAGTAATTCACAGAGTAATACAGAACAGACAGAACTTGCTGTAGTGTCAAACTCGTTGCACTGTATTGACACTACTGAGAGTTTACTATTTAACCTAAAGAAATTCCGAGTCCGTAACAGTACCGAGACGAAGAGAGACTGCGTCGTACTTGTCCGAGTATGAGTACAAGTGATCGGCGGTCTATGAGACATGAGACACGAGATATGGCCTTGACCTTCCGAGCACCAGACAGTCTTTGGCTTTTTCAGTCTGGCTCCGTTGTTATCTGGCGCTACAGGAGCCAACGCCGGTGGATGAGGGTGTCGTGGTGATGTCTATCTGCTGTCTGCCGCCCTGCAGCTGCCCAGCATTTAGCATTTCTAGCGTCTCCTGCCGTCTTTGCTGCCCACCGTTCTTGTCTTGCTATTCGTTGGTCGTCTCGCCCTTGCTCTTTGATCTTCTGATTCCCTCTGCCCTTTTTCCTTTTCTCTTTCTTTTCCTCTTTTCTTCTCTCTTCTTCCTGTCTTCGTCGTCTTCCGCTCATTGCTCATTTGCTTGGGCCTCCTCCTCTGGCCAACCACAGCCCTGACCACACTTTCTCCTCTATAGTACGGAGTATTCAAGAGCATTCCACACGCGTTGTAGCTCAAACCGTGATGGCCTATTCCATTTCGCAAATAATACGGAGCAACAGTACCTAATGCAAATTCAATACCGACGGCCTCGTTGGTGACTAATATCAGTAGTCGGAGGAAAGACCGACGATATAAGCATACTCTGTACATAGTAAGAGTAAGGATGGGAACGGAAGCGGACAGGGAAGGAAGGAGCAGGCAGATCATGTAGTAGAAAATTTGCGAAATAGGAAAGAGGAAAGAGCAAGAGGGAAAGAGCGGGAGACGAATTTGCTGTAATAAGTAATAATAAGGCAAGACGGCACAGAAAGGCTGGTCGCGGCAGGTGCATCTCAGCATCTCAGATGCTCCTTCTTTTTTATCATCCCATGATTCTGGTGTACATGGCAGGATGTATTATATCGACTTCTTCCAAGTCCCCATTTATCTCTCCATTTGCTTGCCCTCTGCCGTTCGGTCTTTCCCTTTCACTATGATACATAATACATAGTGCTCTTCCTTGTCACTTCATTTCCTGTTTGAGCAACTGCCCTACGGAGTACTCGGCGCCTTCTATTTTCTGCTTTGCCTCGTCTTTACTAATTACTGTCTGTCTGTTACAAATGCAATTCCATTCGGACCCCTTTATCAGGCCGCCATATCCATCCCATATGACTAAAGTAACAGCAATGCAGAAACGTAGTCATATGCTCATCACGGCCACCATCGATACCCGCGCTCCGTAGCCCATCGGCACGATTTCATTGCGCAAGCATCTTCGTTCCTGGTTGCCTTCTTCTTCAGGCCTCGCCTTGTTGGAAATTATCTTCTCTTCTCTTACTATTCCTTGTTCTTTTCGTCCCATCATCCAACAATCAGCAGCATTCCATCTCCCTGTTTCTTTGTCATTTGATATTTCTCGTGTTAATTTCTTTTTCCACTAGAACACAGTCTGTCCCGTTCGAGACATTTCCATGTGGTCCGCCCGTCCTTTTTGTGTCGTGGAAAAAGGGCCAGAAGATCACCTCGGGATGATCACTGCAAGGGTCGCCTCCTCTGTAATTCACTCTTCCCTACTATGTTCATTCCTTAGTTCCTTTCCTTCCTTTGCCCTCTGCATCGTACGTCGTGCCTTTGCCGTCTCCAGATGACACTCTACTTTGGCGTGTCTCAAGGCGGCGGATAGCGGCCACTTCATCCGCCGCAGGGAGGTAACGCACGCATGACGCATCTACTCTGTAGAAAAACACACTGGCTTTCTTCGGCCAGCATATCATGGCATCCAGGCATACGGAGTATTACAGGCAAAGGAGGTGCAATTTCCGCGACTACCTCTGCTTAAAGATTTTTGGTTGTGGTTTTGATTACTCCGTAGTGGTGTCTAATTATGACATGCCGCGGCTGTCACCTTATCAGCATTGCATCCAGTCCCATTGCAGCTACTCTTCCGCGCAAGATGCTACTTATCACTGTGTCGGGCTGGGACTAGAGGGAACTTTGAGGATCGCCCGCTGGGACACACTGATACAGCAGACAGACACTCAACACTCGAAAACTCCTTACCTATTCTGTCGTACTATGTACAGTATCATACTATGTATGTACATATGTACAGGCAGTGATACATTGTACTGTCAGCGTGGCATCACGCCGGCTCTCACTCGAGTTATCTCCACTAGAGGTCCCAGAAAATGATATTAGCCACTGTTCTCCAGCATCACACGTGCACTAACATAACATCAAACTGGCAGCAGCATTGACTCCCGCGCCCGGATGCCCCGTAATAAAGTCGACAGGTCTGAGAGACGCCCTGAAAACCCAAAAGGCTCCAGAACGACAAGACACAAATGGCGCGCATTGCACCCTGTGAGAACGTCGTAGCGTGGCGGGTAATGTTTCCGAATATGGAACAAGCCTGACCGTTTTGTGTCTTGAAGAAAATAAGCTTTTTGGTCGTATGAGCACCCTGCGAGATTGCTGATACAGTTGTTCTGTAGAGTCTGTACTCTGTGCGCGGTAAATCCTGAAATACGACTCCGTCCAGCTACGATTCCAGACGTTCTTCAGACTGCGACGCGGAAGAAGTGTGTTTGGATGATATAACTACATTGGCAACGTACTACTGTACTCAGCAGAGCAGAGCATCGCCGACCTACAGAGTGTATCACGACGGAGCTTGCTGTGAGAGCATAACCCCAACAGTCCCATGCTGGGGGCTAGCAGAGACAGTGCTGTCGGTGCTCGCCCACGCCCGTGCCTATGCCCGTGCCCTCCCGTATTTTTGCGCCTCAGAATATGCATACACCTTACTATGCATGCATGGATGTACAGGACTAACGAACAACCGCCGTTGATGTGCGACCAACTACGGCATATGGACAGCCAATCCACTGCATGCCAGGTTTCGAAACAATGATAAAAAAGATAAAAATAAGACACAACCGAGACAGAAACAAGAGAACAGCAAATACGAGCGACTAGAAACGAGAAACGGACAAGAAACAGAGAGGTGCTCGGTCCCCTCTCGATAGCGTGCTCGAAGAGGAAAGGATAGTATTAAGTCGAGGACAAGAAGCGTAACAAGGCAAAGAAAGCAAGCAAAAGATAAAGAACACCAAGGCAGTAAGTAGTAGATGCGGCACCTTTTGAGCTACTCTGTACAATATCCCGCCTACATAGTGCCTATATTTAGAACCTAGAAGCCGGGCGCAACCATGGAGTAAGAAGGATCAACAGGAGCACAAGCTAAGATGCTATTTGGCTCACGCCAACGTGAGACTGAGATTTCCAACTGCCAACAGCATGTTCTAGCTCCGTCTACGCTGACAACTTATCCTGCCGCCTTTGCCGCCAAAGCTGCTAGGCCTGAATCGAGTTTTATTTGGAGTCAGATTGACTCAGTTAACGGACGTCTTGGAACTGAACATTGTAGCTTGGATATGCTTCGAAAAGTAATAGAATTCCAAATCCCCTAGAAACAAAAAGCGCATCTCTGGGAGAGTGCCGAGTGGGATCCAAGTGTGTAGTGTCGGCTCCGACTGAGGGATCAGAGGCCATGGCATGTCTTTGCCGTGTACATGCGCTGCCCAATCACAAACTTACACGGGACTTGCAGGACAGGGGTGACGAGGGACGAAGTCAGGGCGGTGAGATTGTAGTTTCGACTGAAAATACGACGTAACTTGAGCACGTCGATAGGCTGTGTCTATCATCATCAGGCGAGAGGGATCACAGTACATAAGCATGAAGATGATACAATACAATAAAGAAGACAGAGTACAAAATATACGATTGCAGTGCACGTTTCGACGGAAGGCCCTGTCTGCGACTATCAACCCCTAACATTATATTACCACCACCATGGCGCACTGTTGATAATGCCGCGCTGCGTGTTCTGTGTCTAGTCCATCGCAGGCCAGATTACAGTACGTGGCAATGCAAGGGTTGGTATGCACAACGTCAAACACTTCATATGCTCGACGGTGCATATCGAAACCACACGGCCTGTCATCCGCGCTGCCACGATACTCGTGCAGGGTTGCCTAGCCTCGCCCTTTCGCAATTACTAGCCACATAGTACTCAGTACTTGCTATTATGTACAGGCTCTATCTACACGGTAGTCAGGCAAATCGCGAAGAACGGCTCTCATATGACTAGTATACACGGCCCGGCAGTATTTCCTATTTCGTTCACTTCTCGACAATAAGTGAAATGAATAAAGAAAGGGGGGGCAGTAACTCATAAACAGAGAAAGGCCGCTTGCTTGTCGACTACTATAAAGTTGAGTTTGTTTTAATTAAGGCGCAATCTTGTAGCCTAACTAGCTCTCTGTGGGCAAATCTCAAGTTACAAACTCTGTCAGTTGTATGCGTATCATCGGCCCGCGGGCCTCTGCCACCCTGTTGTTCCGTCTCTCTTATTCCGTCTTTCTTATTCCGTCCTTCTTATTCCGCAATTTTGCTTTTTGCGTAGTCTACAACGGCATCCAAGCATGCATGGCAAATATTGCCGTCTCGTGACCTTCATCCTCTACTGTGCATATTTGAATGTTTGTGTGTTTACAGAACATTGTCGCCTCCACAAGATCATTAGGAACCAGTATTATCATTGGGGGCCGCCTGCCAGTCGGTAGCTTTGTCAAATCGCATCGATCTTCAGCGGCATGCGTCAAGGACTCGCCTCTGAGTCTGAAACCTGGACTCTGATTCTGTCGTAAACTCGTCACATCTATTTAAAGCTTTGAGGGCCCTATCACGAAATTCCATGAGTCTTCGACCACCTTTGACCTGTCAGGCTGCAGCTTATTGAATCACCCTGCCTTGCATCACGACTAGGATCCAACTGCATCAGGTCCTGGCGGCTGCAACAAGTGCGTTGTGGTTGAGCTCAAGACCAGGCTGTCGGTCTGATTTATTATGCAATTACTGGTTACTTCGTCCAACCCGTGCCCATTCGCAAGTTCTATGAATATTATGTCTGCCAGGTTATGTCTCCGGGCAGTTGACAACTCGTTGACAACTCCTTCCTTATTAACTCTTGACAACTCTGGTCACGTGAACGAAGTTGTCAACTCTCAACGTCAATTCACACTGATAGCGCATGGTTCACTTTGCTATCGCGGTTTCTTGTGTATTAAACCCATATTTGTCCCCTCGTTTCAGAGCATTGCATTATTTTAAAATTGTTATTAGATCATTGTTGTTTACCAAGCAGCCTCTATTGTGGTCGTCCTTATTGATGTTTGTCGACGCCTGTGTCGTCGAGTTGACGGTTCTCCACTTTACAACTGTCCCAGCCAATAAGAACTCTCTAAACCCATTAACAAGGGAATAGCCGCCCGCCCCAGTTGTCTAAGCGCCCTGCTTTAGCTAGACATCACCAACGGACGAACCAGCGTGAGTAGATACAAAGGACGACACATGAAGCACAAAGAATGGTGTTTTTCTCAGCGGGTCGACGTGCAGTTTGTGTTTCCGACTAAGTGTTGCTACATATTCACGGTATAGTGTTTTTAAATCTATTTTTAACCGCAGCACGTCGCCATCAAGTCAGTTATCAGCAAGCATCGGGCTTACTTGCTCTCACGACGGTCACGAGGGCCTCGCACATGTCAGAAATCTAGAACTCCCTTCACGTACACAGTGTATAATTTTCATATACTTGCATAAAACTACAGTCGGCTCCTATCCCAGAACAGGTCAGCTTCTTGTTCTGCAAGATATCACCAACTTCAAGAGATGCAAACCAAAGAGCAAGTCCATGATATCACAATGCCCAGCTAATGGTGTCTCGGCGCTTCCACTAGAATCCCGGCGCCAAGCCCTGTCAGTCTATTTTTGTAGTGATGTGTCGTCGCGATGGCCAGGCGGTCCAGATCTGGAAAGGAAACAGCAGCATGGAGGTAGGGAGGCATGGAAGCTGGGATCGAACGTCCTGGCTTACGCACCCGTCTACGAGTCTGGGGGCGAGATCTGTCGAATCAGAGGCAGCAGAATAGAAACTTTGGTACTTCTCACCAGGGCGTGGGATCTGGACGCAGCATTGAGGTACTGGAGCTTGGGGCAACTTCATTCAGCGCGGCTAATCCCACGCACCTCGCTCTCGCAGCCTTCCTCCACCTCACTCCCACCCATCACACCCGTCTCATCTCTACATGCACACCCCCATGTTTAAGTGCGATTATGTTATGCGCCTGGGTGTACTCTTATTTTACGTGCTCTGACCAATGCCCGCCAGCCTGGAAGCTGTCATCACCACTCCCCGGGCATAGGGATTATATAAAGTCACATAAATGCTGAACCCATCATGGCAAGTAATCTGTGACGGCACTTGGCAAGCACAGCTAGTGCATGCTCCAATGCAGGTACCGCACCAGCCAGCGTGACGCTGGGATGACACTGGCAGTGCGCCGCCACTGGATGCTCTCTGTGTTGTGTGTACACGCCTCTGATGCAGCTACTCGCCGGACGTACATACCTCTAGAAGCCATGCTGGTTTCCCAGTGCTGAATGTTCTGCAACGTGTTCTATCTCTTGACAGACAGCAGGTCTTTGTGCCACCCCATTGTTTGGTATTTGATCACACTCGATCGTAACCGCTGCATCGTGGAAGCATGTGGGCTCTATTTTTATCCAGCAAGGCAACGTCAAGCCGGCGGTGCACTGTGCTAGCTCTAGTGCATGGGCTAGCATTTTGACGGGCGGCCTTGAGTATTTAGTTTCTTTTCTTTTGCTCTCCTATTTGTTGAAGCTCTTGGGTTTACAGAACATAACCGTTGTGATACTGTACTCTCAGCGAGCATGAGAGTGTCTTTATAACAGACAGTCCACCCGAGAAGACGACTACACCAGACTTGCCAAGTAATGCAGTGTTGCGAGCATGGTAAATGTGAAGACAATGCAAACAAGACAAACAGCAACTTACGCGGGCATCCCGCATGGCGTATGTCCATATTCCTGCAGTTTGGCCCATTGGCCGCGGCCTGTCCCTGGATGGGTCACCGTGCATCGCTGCCGCTGCCATGGCGTCTACGGAACAGGCACCGCTCGTTCGAGTATTGAGCATCAAGTATCAAGTATAAAGTATAAAGTATAAAGTATAAAGTATAAAGTATAAAGTATAAAGTATAAAGTATCAATTAATTGGTATCCCTCCTCTCTAGAACCAAGTAAGCCATAGACAGCATAGGGCTATCCTTTTCGCAATAGCCCGAGCGGTTGGACAATGCAAAGAGTAGAGAATGGACGGCCAGGCACCGAGCACATTATCCCTGCAATGGGCCATCTATTGTATCTAGATCCAGAAACGGTCAGTGTGTAGTGTGGGCTATTTATAACTTGCGGTATGCAGGTGATGTCTGTTGGAAGTCTAATGTGACAGCTCCATCGGTGTACGTCCGGCTGTGACAGCCCAGTGGAGGCTTCAAGAGAGATAAACGAAAAGACAACCACCATCTGGCCGTTAATATAAACCAAACAGCAGGGCCTTGGCACGGTCAAGTCAATCATTTCCAGCCTCATCTCGCCTGCCAGTGATGGCAACCTGCGACGAGGCCGGGTCTCCAACAGCTGGGCCCAATTCGATGTCATCTATTTTTATATTTTCTATGGACTGTCGACTTCGGGGGGCGGTCACATGGGCCTCCCGTAACCCTATCATACAAACTTAAACAAAGACGGGCACCAGCTGGCCTGCATTGCCGCCATGCAGGTGAATCACATCTCGGCCCATGTCGAGGTCCGCCGTGGCCAACAACATCAGGGTTGTACTATCGCAAGATGAAAGAGGCCATGGTGTTCGTCGCACTGGCCTGGCCTGTCTGCGGCCTGCGTAGATCGTCAAGATGGAAGATAGGACAGATGCAACTCCCGTTCTTAATATAGAACTCCTGGATAGATCCGATGTCATTGATCGCGGTGATCTGTAGAAACCCGTGTTTGTTCTACTTCCCGTTGTCTGCTGCACCTCTGCTGTTCTATTTATATTCGTCACATCGGTTGACACATTTACACAAAGCAATGGGGCCACAATAGTTTATGAGCGACGCTCACCAAGACGACCTCAGGACGCCATCCAGACGCCGTCAATAGTCAGTGTCGGTATCTAGATGGGCCATGTGCCATCGGCTATTCTATTGTTAGATGCCAGATCACACCAAGGCTGCAGATGCCTCAAAAAGGTGAGAATTCCTCGACACAACAGTCGGTTATTTTGAGAGTTGTCTATGGTAGCAGCCGTACAGTCATGAAGCCGTGTTCTAATTTGGTTACAACATCTCCATAATGCAGGCCAAGTGGGTGAGGATGCGCGTGTGTAAACTGCATGGGATATCAAGAGTAGTATTATTGATCGGAAGAACCAAAACATTGTATCATCAATCGGCAGCTCTGCCCCCCCCCCCCTCGCCTCACTTCTTCTGCCGCTTTGAGCTCTTGTCGCTCGCCACGCTCAGCACGCTCGCACTCCGCTTGTGCGCCGAGCTTGCCGCAACGGCATTGCTATTGCTACTGCCCGGCCGCGATCCAGACCGGGTCCGCGTGTCGTGCCCCGTATCGCCATCCTCCTCTTTGGTCGGCACGGCCTCTTCTGTGACAACAACCTTTTTCTTGTGGTCTTTGCTGTCTTTGCTGTCTTTGCTATCCTTGGGGTCTGTTGTGGACTCTCCCTCTTTGTCCCCCTCCTCTTCCTCCTCCTTGTCGTCACCATCCTTAGCCTCGTCCTTGTTGCCATCCTTGCCTTCACCGTTGTCCGCCTGGCCAGAGGCGATCGCCTTGAGCCGCTCACGCTCGGCCTTGCGCTGCTCCTCGATCTTGATCTCGCTGTCAAGCTTGTCGCTGACCTTGCGCAGATCGACCAACTGCACTACACCGTTGACCAGCACCTCAAACTGTGCCGTCACGGCAGACGTCGGCATAAACAGCCGGTTGGGCATCTCCAGCTCGTTGAGAATGTTAGTGATCCGCAGCTGCTGTTGTCCACTCTTGTGCGTAAAGAGCTTGTTAATCTTCTCGTAGCGGAATGTAGGGCCAGAGCCGAGCCGGTCGTGGTATGTGACACCGTACACGTCTTGTTCTTGGTCGGTGAGCTTGCGCCGCTCAATCTGTGCAGCGCCCTTCTTGTTGTTCTTGCCCGAGGCTGTAGTGGGTGTCGCCGATACAGGTGTCGCGGGCGCTGTAGCCTCGGCGGCGGCGGCGGCGGAAGCTGCTGCTGCTGCAGACGCCGCTGCCGCCGCTGATGCGCTGGTCTTGTCGGCGTTCTGGCTGACAGACTCGCGCCGGCTGTTTTGTGCAGATGCACCTACCGCTGCAATGCTATCACGGCGGTTGCCGCCAGCATCGCCGCTGCTTGCGCCAGCACCCGACGGGCCAGCACTGGCACCGCCAGGCGCTGGACTTGAAGCCTCGCCGTTTGCCAGACTCTTGCGCTTCTTGTTCTTCTCGTTGTTGTATGCGAGGTTTTGCAGAAGGGTCTGCAGGCCGGTGCTCGTCTTGAACGCGCTGATGTCCTGGTCGGAGTGCGGGAACTCGAGCCGGTGGTACAGCTCGCGCCGCTCTTCGTTGGTCTTGTCCGTGCGGTCCATGATGCGCCGCACCTCGAACAGCAGCGCCTCCTCCTCGCGCACTTCCTCGCGCGACCGCATCAGCGCATTGTTGGCAAATGCCTTGCGCTGCTTCTCCTTTTCCGGGTTGAAGTTTGCCATGATGCCGTGCAAATTATACTCGGTTTGTGTCATGTACTGCGAAGGCTTCTGCACCGCCATCATCTTGGCCGCAATCTCGTAGTACCGTACTTTGAGATCTTCCATTGTCCTTGTCGATGCTGACTCGGTCCCGCGCCCCGCTGAGACAAGTGCCTTGTCGTCGCTGTCTTTGTCGTCGGCTTCTGCGCCGTCACTTTCTCGGTAGTCGTAGCGGTCCCAGATCAGAGGCCACCGCAGATCAAAGTCCTGGACAAGCTCCAGCAGGTAGTCTGTCTCCTCCTTCGTCCAGTCAGGGTGCTGTAGGTTGGCCTCGTACTGGTCGTCGCTGTACTGGGGCACCACAACCTTGACGTTGAATTTGGCAAATGCCGAGTCGTCCATTGGCTTCTGGTCTGTATCGGGCATTGGCTGTGATTCTGCGGACTTTTCTGTTGGGTCTGCAGCGTCGATGGTCATGTTTGCGTCGCCAGCCGCACCAAGGCTTGCCGCTACCTTGCGCCGCCAGTGTGTCAGAACAAGTGATGAGTCGTCGCGTGCAGAGTTTGTGAATGGTCGCATCTCCCACCGCGCCGCCGGTTTGCGATTAGCCAACCGGCGCTTCTTGATGTTGGACATGAGCTGTGGCACAATGGAAATAGAGCTCTCGCCACCAAGGCTTTGCACTTCGCGCGCAAGGCCTTTGAGATTTCGCGATGCGCCAGCACCCAGGCCGAGGCCCGCTGTCTTTTGCTTCTTCGATGGCCGCGACGCCACCCCGCCGACGCCATCCTGGGGCAGGTTCAACACATCGCGGGCATCCAAGGCCGACATGCTGTCTTCTGTATACGCGGTATTCCGGGAAAGTCGTCGATTATTCGTCGATGGAATTTATTGTCGGAGATGATGGTGATGGTTTCCTTCTCCGCGAGGATGATGAGGATGGAGGATTCTCGGTATTACTGCTCAAGTCGCGCTTCAATTGAAGCCTTTTTGTTGGCGCGTATGGGAATCTGATTTTGAAATTGCAACAACGGCCTATTGTAGTATCAAAGTATGCGTCGCGGAGCCTCGGTCGTTGATGGTGCCGCTCCTGTCGTCGTGGTCCGTGATATTGAATTGCTGGGAAAGTCAAATTATTCTAGCGAAAACGTTCAGAGCGCGTTCGTTTGTCGAAACCATAATCTACACGTGATTGATTAGTAAGTTTCACAACTGGGAGAGACAGCCAAGAGACAAGAGAGCGACAGACAAGCTCCACTAGAGCTGGGTCGTTCTTTCCCCAAAGGCCTCTCTCTGCCCGTCCAATCAGTCGCGCTAGCAGTCGCGCTCTATACAAAGGCACGTGATCGCGCTTACGCAGAAAATAGGGAGAGCAGCCCCTTTATTGTACGAACGTGGCAGCTTTTCGTATTGAACTAGGGATGGCCTTTCCAGCCCCAGCCCAGCCAGCCAGCAAGGTCTCCAGCGTGCTCCAGTCGGCGAACCTCGAAGCTTTCTGGCCCTGAAAAGTCACGACAACCAGCCTCGTCCTGCAGCTCTCCACGACGACCATTTCACGAACAGTGACGATTACGATTATTTATCTCTTTTTTCTCAAAGATTATTGACGACTTGCACGACTACAACCTCGTCGATCCTCTTCCCCGACAACGACAAGATCAACAACCGTCTCGACAGCTTCACGAGCTATCGTCACGCGCCCCTCTACCACACTTCTTCTTCATTCTCTTCGTCCGTCTCTCTGTCTTCTCCCAACACACAATGAAGTCGATTCTGCCGTTATTGGGCCTTATTGGCGCCGCCAACGCCCTGCACCTCTACCTTGATGGCGACAAGCCCAAGTGCTTCTTCGAGGAGCTGCCAAAGGACACGCTCGTTGTCGGCCACTACCACGCCGAGGAGTGGGATGACCACGTCCAGACCTGGCAGAAGCACGATGGCCTGAGCATCTACATCTCTGTTGACGTAGGTTGCCTCTCTCTTATTTTATAGCCACAGGGTCTAGCTCGCTCGTTCAAAGCACTAACTGCATAGGAAACCTTTGACAATGACCACCGGGTGGTGTCTCAGCGCGGCACCTCCAATGGCAAGTTCACGTTTACGTCTGCCGAGGCCGGCGAGCACAAGATCTGCTTCACGCCGACATCCAACAGCGGCCGTCCCGGCTGGCAGGCATCCACCTCGAGCCACCAGGGCCACCGGGGCCACGTGGGCATCAAGTTGAGCTTGGATCTGGCCATTGGCGAGTCGAGCAAGCTTGAGAGCACCGACAAGGGCAAGCTCGAGGATCTGGAGAGCCGCATCCGCGACCTCAACAGCCGCCTGAGCGATATCCGCCGCGAGCAGGTGTTCCAGCGCGAGCGCGAGGCTGACTTCCGTGACCAGTCCGAGTCGACCAATGGGCGCGTTGTCCGCTGGATCCTGATCCAGATTGTTGTCCTGGGCGTCACCTGCGCCTGGCAGCTGTCCCACCTGCGCTCGTTCTTCATCAAGCAGAAGCTGACATGAGAATCATCTGTCGGCACCGCTGCATATAGGCTGTGTCACCGCCGGAGCCTCGGGCTTGCATTGCATTTGGGGGCTCGCGGTGCTTACGGTCCTGGTCTCGGTCTCGGTCTTGGTCTTGGTCTTGGACTGGAGTTTGCTGGAGGTGTTGGAGGTGTCTTGATTTGTTCTGGTCTGTGTTGTAAGGCAGTCGAGCGAAAAGAAGACGAAGGACAGGCTGGGAACTGGGCAGGCTGCAACAGCAGAAACAAACAAAACGACGATCCACGAAAACTGCCTTTATATTCCGTTTATATTTCTCTTCAGTCTTTTTGTCTCGGTTGCCTTTCTCCGAGGCTCTTCTTGGCCTGTGCAGTTTATTCTTAGCTCATTAATCGTCCATTCAGCATGGCGGCGTTTGTTTTTGTTTCTAAAATCCTTTTCATATATCAAAACTCTATTGTGCAAAACATAGACATGGCGACATGATGACATTGAAGTATCGGTATAACAACACCAAGCATGATAGCACCGCCATTTTAATTAAGTCCGTTTTTATTGTGATAGTGGCTTATGCTAGCTAGTCTCCAAAATGCCCAAGCAAGACGGAAATGAAACAGATAAATGCAAATGAAGCAAATAAAACAACAGTGCGAAAATGAAGAACAGACGAGGCTTTGCTGACAGGAACAGAAACGGGAACAAATATGAATGAAGGATGAAGAAGCAAAGAGGATGCGCCCTCTTTTCTTCCGCCACAAATTAATATCGAGACTAGGCAGAAAAGAAAATGATAGAAAAGCAGACACGACAAAAACAGGCGGGATAGAAGGCAGAGGCAACTAAAGCAGAATGGAGTGTAAACACAGTGCAGTACAATGAGAAGAAACATAAACATGAGCCGGTCCCGATGCAAGTAATTTCCCTCGGCAATAACAAGTGGCTGCGGTGGAAAGACACCAGGTGAGGTGAGGGAGTGTGGGGGTCGTTGAGAGTGAGGTAGAGAGCGAGAGTGTGCGAGTGTGATGATGTGTTTAGATTATTTTCGGCAGACGAAGTCGCTCGGGTGAGTCTATTTTGGTATCGTATTGTTGGTTCGTAACAAAAAAAAACCGCCCGATCGGTGGCATATAGGCGGGCCATAAGCCACAAGCCAAGGCAACGGTTGTTCGATGACCAGTTGGCGAGATCGGGCCGGAGCAACTGGCGGTCAGAGCTGTGGCGTTGAGGGGCAGCGCGCATCGGTGCATCGGTATTAATCGTTTAAATCGTAAGACAGGCAAAGGCTATGTGATTGAGAAAATAAGGTAAGAGAGAATAGAGGAACGAGGATAGAGAAATAGTATAAAAGAATAGTGGAAGAGAAAAAGAGAAAAGAGTGTGCAAAATGAAAACCGAATATGGGAAAACGAAAGAAGACGGTCTAGGGGCGTAAAAGGCTCGACAAGGCTATACGAAGATCGACAACATTTAGTTTTTCTTTTTAACGCGAGACGCTGGGAGAGGGTAGAAATAGGGAAGCAGAATGAAAGGACAGAAGAAGCACTCGGGCCAGGATAGGGCCCCCGGCGCTAAGCGCAGCAGATGACCTTCATGAACTTCTGGAAGCCTGATGGCTGAGGCTCGGTAGTACGGCCACCAGCAGGCGCCTGTTGTTGCTGCTGCTGCATGTTATGCTGGGTGTGCATCGGGCGCTGAGGCAGGTTCTGGGAGCTGTTCTGGAACTGTGCTTGAGTCGAACCCGTCGGTGTTGCCATGTCCCGAAGACCCCCGGCTCCTGTGCTCCTCGACGCCATGACGGCGGCGGGCGCGTTTTGCCGATCTTTCCTGGGGTTCTGCTTGATCGGCGAAGGAGGCGGGGGCTGGGCGGCGTTTAAACGGTCGACTGTTAGGCGTGCACGAGGGTCGCTCTGGTGGGGAGTGCCAGTGCCGCCGCGCGAGTTGCCGTGCAGTTCCATGTTGGACGGACCCGGGCGCTGGTTCGGGTTGTGCAGACGGTCCCAGTCGGACTTCTTGGAGGAGTCCTTGCTGACCTTGAGCCAGTCGTACTCGCCGTCCTCAACACCACCAGTGTCCTTGAGGGCTTGGGTGAACAGGTCACGCAGGTAGTCGTAGTCGGGGGTATCCTCGAAGCCGAGGTTGCGGACGTACGTCAGGTACTTCTCAAACTGGACGGGGAAGCCTTCGCACAGGTCCTTGATGACAGTAGTCTGCTTCTTCTCGCCAATCTTCTCATATTTTTGCTTGTTGGTAGCAGCCTTCAGGCCCTGCCAGGGCAGACCTCCGCGAAGGAAGTACATGAAAACGTGGCCGAGGGCCTCGAGATCGTCACGGCGCGACTGCTCGCGGCCCAGATGTGTGTTGATGCTCATGTACCGGGCGGTGCCGGACAGCGACTTGCGCTCACGGTAGGGAATGTGCTGCTTGGTCTTGGGGTCGCGGTACTGCTTGGCCATGCCGAAGTCGACGACGTGGATGACGTTGGCAGCCTTGGTGCCGGGGCGACCGATCAAGAAGTTGTCGGGCTTGATGTCACGGTAGATGAGGTTCTTCTCGTGGATTGTCTGGACACGGGACAGCATCTGCTTGGCGACCATGACGGTGGTCTTGATGCTGAAGCGACGGTTGCAGTGGTCAAACAGGTCCTCTAGTGAAGGGCCGAGCAGGTCGATGACGAGAATGTTGTGCAGACCCTCCTGGCCAAAGTAGTAGACGTTGGGGATGCCGGCTGTAGAGTTAGGTTAGCTATTGCAATGGCTCGTGTGGTGATGAGGCAAGGCGGCTAGGCGACTAGTCGGCGAGCTTGGCGGCATGACTTACGGCAGCCGACGAGGATCTTGTAGGTGCGGTACTCATCGCGGAGCTGGGGAGCATCGCTCTTTCTGGGTTCCTTTGTTGTGTTAGATGCTATCGCCATACGGATGGAAGACGAAAAAGGGTCTCGCGAATGTCCAAGACAATGACTGAGGCGTCGACATATTACATAAAACATAGACAGAGACATAGACATATGCTTATAGATGTACTTACAAACTTGATGGCAACCTGCTGGCTGTTGAGGAGGTTGGTGCCCTCGAAGATAACACCAAACGAGCCCTCACCAATTTTCTTTCCGACGCGGTAGTGGACACCGACGACGTTAGACGATGAAGAGGCCATGGCGAAAAGATTGTGAGAGGGCGAGCTTGGGGAGACCGCTCGCTGTAGGATATAGATATCGCTTGGGGGATGAAGTTGGCGATGCGGCGATGCGAAGCCGGTAAGACGATGTTTATCGATTGACTTGACTGATGTTGCGCTCGAACTGGGATAAGCTGCGATAAAGACGTAGAGGGAAGAATAGGCCGTAAAGAGTAGATGTAGATGTGTGTCGGTCGGTCGGTCGTCGGGGGAGAGTCGGGGTGATCGATCGGAGGTTGGCGAGAGAGCGAAAGAGAGAGCGAGAGAGATTGTCGTCGATGAGTCGAAGGAGAGAAGAAGCTGGCGACAGCAAGATACGGGGAGGTGGAGTGGGAGAAGGTGGGAGAGAGGGAGGGAGGCGGGAGGGAAGAGAGATGTCACAAAACTCGAGGATCGAGAAATGAAATGAGGATGTGAGGGTGAGGGTGAGAGTGAGAAGGGAGAGGACTAGAAGAGACTCTGAGAGCAGAGAGGCCGAGGAGATGGGAGGAGAAAGGGAAAAGAGGCAGGCGCCGAAAGGGGAAGGGAAATGAGGAAGGGGAGCCCAGAGGCAGTAGAAAAAAATGGAGAACAAACTGGGAGGGGATGAGAAATGAGGAGGCAGGTACGGTAGCCAGTAGCAAGATACAGGGCTGGCAGAGGCAAGAGCGCTATATTTCAGGCAAGATATCCTCCAAGCGTCCGTAAAGCGGTAAATATGTACATATCTTAAGATACATAGTAAGATACTGAGCGAGGTACATTCACAGTCGAATATGGCAGCAGCGGTGGACAGAGCACTAAATTTGGACTATGGCCGGGGGGGGTTTCTCGATGTGGATAGTGGAGGCACGGTCGCACCTTCCTCCTATTACGGAAAGGAAGGAGCGCTGAAGTGCAGTAAAGCCTATACATGGTAAGATACTATGTACCATAGTAGAGGATTACAGAGGACTAATACTACAGAACAGGGACTCGACAGCAGGGCACTGGTAACAACAGCAATAGGCGGTCAACAGGACCCGTATCCACACCCCAAGGCCGAGCTGCTACTTGCTGGTTGGACTTCTAGTAATAATAGTTTAATGGCAGCGAGTTGAGCAACTTCAGACCATTAGAGAGACAGGAAAGGAAGGAGCAGGAGGCGATACTGAGCACAAAAAAGGAGAGAAAAAAGGAATGATCGAATGACAACGCATATCAAAGGCAAGACTGGCATTTACGGAAGGAGCGATGCAGACAGCATTGGCCGCAAGGCAACCTCTGGCGGGTAAGTTTAAGAATGAAAAGGGCAGTGACGGGGAAACCGGCGCCCCTAACTAGCCCAGCTAGAGCCGACTAGCGGGCCAGAACGCCTAAATAGCGCTGTTCTTTGTTTGCAGCATTTTATGTCTTGTTATGTAATCAAGCTGATCGGAGCGTCTTCAATGTCTCGATGTACAATTCACGACTTTGTCTCTCGATTGCTGAAAACAAGACATTGCATGGCGATGCTACGGAAACACTTCATCTTACGGTGTGTGCTGAGCAGCTGTTTCTCGACATGTGTTGATCCGTCGGCCTTATTCCACTCAAGATGGCTCGACGGCGAGATGGAAGATACAAAATATACACAAAATGTTGAGATACTATGGCTTTATGGAGTACCGAAGATGCACTACAGAGATGTATCGCAATGATCTACACCAGCCATGTTTGTCTGCTTGGCCTGCGTGCTGCTTGCTGCTCATCTCGCCGACGCCGAGGGTAAGATGCCTGACGATGGCCAGCGCATCTTTCGAGCACAGCACTCAACTTACTGCTCTCTTCAGTACTGCTGCTGCTCGCTAGCACCACGAGCCTACACAGCGGGTCTCATTACAGAGATACGAGAGTAACGAGACCCATATCCATCGTCGACAAAGGCAACATCAGGGCTTCCTCCCGGCCGCCATCCCCATTTGTGTTTAGCAACAGCGCAGTGCCCACTTGGGCTGTATCTGCGACGTATTTATTTACATTTACAGATACTACATAGTATATACAAGTATATGTCGAGAGGAGCTCTTTCTTTGCATTGTCGTGCTGGCTATGCGCCTGTGTTGCTGTCACTACGTCTGCATTGATGTGGCTGCAGGACGGGGTTGCAGCAAAGACGTGTAATAATAGGCAAGTATATTTTTGGTGTGGATGCTGCGGGCAAGTACATTCACCTGAAAAGCGGAGCTGAGCTATCTACGGGTAATTTCTGGCTGTCCATCGTACTACATGTGTGTACATAGTAGTGTACGATATACGATGTAATACGGAGTAGATACGCGTGGAAGACGAGAAAGGAAGGAGCGAATAACAGAGCGAGGCGGACAAGAGAAGGTGTGTGAGAAAGGGAGAGAGGAGGAGAGACAAGCAGGACTCTCTGGCCTCAGAACTGCAGGAGCGACCGTCGCGTGCCAGCCAGTCGATGCCTTCTCGGACACTCCAAGCACTTTGCACCTTGTAGCACCATACACAGTAGAAGCATACTACATAGTATGAACAAAAAAACTCCGTGCACGCTCAGGTCGCATGGAAAAAGAGGAGACTCGGCGCAGAAAAAAGGGGCAAATGGCAAATGGCAAAAGACGAAAAGAAGAAAAGAAGGAAAAGGCGGTCTCCGGCGGCGATTTACTAGCCTATGGCAGCCCAACCACAGAAGAGAGCTGCTGCTAGAGTGCTGCTAGAGTGCTGCTAGAGTGCTGCTGGAGGGCTGCTGTTACAGGGCGCTCCAGGAACAGATGGTCGGTGTCCATTTTAATGTGGGTCGGTTGTTCGTTTCTCCTTTCGATTAAATTTTGGTTTTCTTTTTTCTTTTCTTTTCTTTTGGCTTTGTTTCTTTTTCCGACTCTGATAAGTAGAATCCAATCCTTCTATTCTTCTATTCTTCTATCCTTCTAGTCGATCAACATTAACAAAAGTACTTCTAGTTAAGGCCGTGTTTACGAGAGTATCGGTCTGCTGTTCTTGATTTTTTTTTTCTTAAAATAATAATAAATAAAAACTCGATATTTTATTATTTTCAACATATATTCATCAAGTCTAAGCTTCAACATTATGCCAATAATTGAACCTCATCTCTCCCGCAGTCAATGGCCGCGTCCAAGTACAGCCCGAGGCTGTGTTGTCAGCCTTCTTCTCTGTGGCAGTGAGCTGTGCCAGGCAATTCGGTCAGGCAACGATATTAATAAGGCAGATCTGCCAACGACTATGCGTACAACTATCAAACAGGAAATAAGACGGCTACACGCGTTAGCTCAGTAGCACCTCTGGCCCTAGCCTACACGCCGCACCTTGGACTGCACGAGACCGACCTGGACAGGGCTAGATCCGACACTGGTGTCATGCAGACGTGGCGAGGCTCGAGCGGCTGTTGAGAATGCGACGTTGAGCTGGGCCGGCCTGGTTTAGACTGGATTGGGTGCCAGATCAGCTGTATGGGGTTGTTTGGTGCAGTTGATATCTTGCGGTGTAATACGTGCTTCGTAGGCTCTGTTGGTGGTTTGATATGTCCATGATTTCACACTGGAAGACACACATTTTGTTGGAACAGTCAGTGCAAGCTATCGGATTAGATCTGTAATGAGAGGTTGAAAATGAAGGGCAGTTCATTTTGCTTGGGTTTTTGGAAAAGTAATTAAATTATCGAATTCTATACGGGTATATTTTGGATGTTTAAAGGAATAAAAGAATGAGAACCTATATAATAATTAAAAAGTTTACCGATATACATCATAAATCCCATTTAAAATGCAGCACAAATTATAAGAGAAACAGAGAAAGCACAATAAATAAAACAAGACGCGCCCTTGACTGTACATTGACCAGTTGTAAATAGATTATACCTTGAGGCTTATGGGTGAACCGTTTCCATATAAATACGAAGAATGACTAATCGACATCGCTTACTCATCAATTATTATCCGAACGATCGACGGCGTTCCGCGACGACTACGCTCATATCCTTGCACGGGAACAGTAGTTGCTCAGATATTTGGGACACTCGGGATGATCAAGGGCCTGATACACGCCCGACGCAGTAGAACCAGCCGGCCCTTGGCACACACAGCTGCCACGATAACAAGAAACACGACCGCGTCATGGCCCGTCCTCGATATCTGTTTCAAGGTGCTTTTATTCATAAACAGGCCAGCTCCAATAGAATAGGCTTCACATGCAATGCTTAGGTCGGTCTGTTGCTGGATCCCTAGCTCCTTGATTACTAGAGCAGAGACGAATAGATAAATTTAACGATTATAGAGGGAAACAAGATAGGACAAGAAGAATACGAGAAAACAGATGAATGAAAAGAAAAAGAGAACAAGAGGCAATATAAAACATGACAGATAAATACAGATAAATAGACAGACGGCAGACTGATAGGCCGTTGCAGTGTGTCCTGTGCGAGATAGACCAGCAGCCAGTGAGAACAAAAGAAAAGAAAACAAAAGAAAAATGACAAGAGTAGAGACAACGTCCAGTATGCCAACTAGGGCGCAAAGAAAAAAGACAAAAAGACAAAAGACAAACGCAGAAACGCCAAAGATAACCTCCATCTTATGCAATCTCCATCCTTTTTTGTAGTTTCAAGCTGAAATTAGACCTCCCTCGACTCAACCCTGACGAAAGCCAAGCAGCCTCCCCTTAAGACGGCCAGAGACCTCGCTGCCCTGCGCCCCCGTCAGCCGGTCCATCTCGGCATCAACCGCCTTGGCGGCAACATCAATGGCCGTGTGGCACCAGTCGTCCAGCCGGTTCTTCTCAATGTACCGCCGCAGCACCGTGTCCTCCTGCCGCATCGCCTCGACCAGCTTCTCGCGGAACGTGTCTTCCATGCTGCTAAAGCGGGATACAGTAGCCGCGTCCTCCGCGTCAGAGTACACGCCAAGCGCCTCCGACGGCTTGACCACACTGCGGGCCATAGTGGAATCGAGTTTGTCTGTCCTGTTAGTACTGGTCCATGCAAAGACAAAAAGAAAGGCAAAAAAAGTGATCACTTACGCTGGATGGCAATGACATAGGCAGTGGCATAGACCGACGTGAGGCCCAGGACGGATGCCGTAGACTCGTCGTCTTGCAGCTGCGTATTGTTGATCTGTGCCCAGTCGTCGCGGATAAAGCAGCGCCGCCAGATTAGACGCTGTGCCTGCCGCCGGTCCTCGCCCACCAGGCCAGCCTCGGCCACTAGTAGCGCCAGGTAGAACACGTCCTCCTCGATCACCACATCCTCCCTGCGCGTGTTGATCAGCGTTAGCATATCGATCAGCGAAAACGCATCGAGTGCCTCATGCTTCAGGAGCCGGCTCAGCCCGTCCTCAAAGACGCGCAGCACAGCCTTTTGGCGTTTGGCAATCCGTGTCGCGTGGTTCTCCATTGCCAGCTGCAGCTCCGCCGCTTCGTCGACAGCCGTGGCAATCGACGGCAGCACCCAGCTGTACAGCAGATCCTGGATCTTGATAATGCTCAGCTGGCGGTCCACCTTTTCAATATCCGCCTCGCTCGCCGCGGCCGTGCGCACAGAGGAGTTGTTCTTGGCCACAGCGCCGCCAAACGGCGACAGCGACTCGCGCGGCGTCGGCAGAGAGGCAGGGCCCTGCTCCGCGAGCAGCGCAAGCTTGCCCAGACTCAGCTCAATCTTCTTGTTCCACACCTGCTGCTCGCGGTCCAGGCCCAGGTTCAGAAGTGTGCTGGCTGCACTCTCAACGTCCTTCTCGCGCTCAACGTCGTTGATCCACGAAATCTTGGCCAGCTCCGGCTTCGCGCGCAGGAACCGCGTCGCAAAGCCAGACTTGTCGCCCGGAAAGTCCAGTACCGCCTTGATACCGTCGTCGCGCAGCAGGATCTCGTACACCGCAAATGCAAACGGCTCGCCATACTCGCCAAAGTAGTCTGCAATCCGCTGCTCCTTGGCAACCGCCTCGGCGCGCTTCTCGTTGGCACGCAGCGTGCCGGCGTCCACCGTCAGAGCGTCCTTGCGCAGCTTGCGCACCTCCTCAACCATAATGCCCGCAAGGGCATTGATCGACCGGTGCTTTTTGGCCACCTCAATGGCGTCCTCCCACAAGCCATAGTCCTTGAGACGGAAGATCTTGGAGTACCGGTCCTCCGCGTACGCCTTGGAGCACCGCTCGCCAAAGTCGCGCTCAGACTTGAGCTCGCGCGTTTGCGACCACCGGTAATGCTCCAGCAGGGCAAGAAGGTAGCGGTCGGTCAGCTTGGGAAGCGACTCGCGAATCGACTCAATTAGGCCCACGTCGGGAGCGGCGGCAGACGCAACCTTGTTCGGATAAAACTGGGTGAGCCAGTTGCAGCACAGGTCAACCAGGCGCTTGGCGTTGTTGGTAATAAAGTAGGTAGACGTCCAGGGCTCGGGAAGACCCTCGTAGCCCTCAACGAGGATACCAAACTCGAGCTCCTCGTTGATCAGGCCGTAGAATGAGAGCTTGCTCTCCCGGTACTGAATGGCGCCAAAAAGCGCCCGCTGGTTGACCTCCACACCCTCATACAACAACCGCGTGACACCCCGATCGTCGAGAAGCTGGTCCTTGTAGACATACTTGATTACCTCGTATGCCCACGCAACGAACAGGTCCATGCGCCACACATCATTGACAAAGAAGTAGCGCACACTGTCCACCTCGCCCGCCTCACGATTGGGGTTCTTCTTCTCATCCTCGTGAATGTACTCGACAATCTCCGACACAATCGTCTTGCGGTCTGACGTCTTTCCGTCAGCGCGGTCGGCAAGAAACTGCTCGTGAAGAAGCCACATGTTGGTAGCTGTGAACATCTTCTCGGCATCCGAAAGCAGCCGCCACCGGACACGCCGGCTCAGCTTGAGGCGCATCGCATTCAGGTGCGACATCAGGCGGTCAAGGAAGCCCGCACGCATGCGCAAGTTACTCTCAAGCGAAGCAGGCACCTTGGGCGTGAAAGTCGTCTTGGATCCCAGGATGTCACGGCTCAGCTCCATTGCGGCCTCGCCAATCTCCTCGTCCGTAAACTGCGAGTCGCGCTTGCCCTCAAAAACAAGCGGGTTGTCGTCCTTAATGCCGTAGAAGACGGCCTGCTCAAGCCTGCTCTTGGCAGTCACCTCGGGCGGCTTCTCGCCTACAAAGCGCTCAACATCTACAGTTGCGACGCGCACAACGCCGACTCCCCGCACAATCAGGACAGTAGCTGGGTTCTTAGACTTGTGGCGGTGGACGCGGCTTCCGACCACGCCAGCTACAGCGTCTGTCTCGGGCGCGAGGCCGACTGGCTCCTCAACACCGGAGCCCACAATCTCCGACAGGCCGTCGCTGCGGAGGTCGATGATATCCTCGAATGTAGAAGGAAGGTCACTGGCCTCTCCTTGCAATTGAGAATCGGGTGTCTCGGGGGGCTGTGCCAGTGATGCAATGACAACAGCCCGGTCAAACACGACATAGGCGACTACTGCTGGCTTGGGAAGGTAGACACGTGGCTGCAAACCCGTGGTCTGGTGCTGCTTGCTGACAGCGGAGGCTAGCGAGTTGAGGGGGCGCACCATGCCGACCTGCGTGCTCTCGGGCGACACGAGAAGCTCAATCAGGTAGTATGGCTTCCGGCGCTTTCCCGGCAGCGAAACAAGCACAAGCAGCTGGTGTATTGAGTCGCCGTCAGACTCGATGGCGTTGCTGAACCGGACCATCTCGGTGTACTTGCTGTCGATGCCTTTGGGCACATAGGTAAAATCGACAATCTCGAGAGACTCGCCCTCGGTGCTGTCAACGTTAAAGTCTTGCTGGCGGATTGCGCTGATGATGGGCTCGCGTGCTTCCGACTCAAAAATGGCATCGTGGCTGCCGCCGCGGTGGATCTTCCAGCCACTAAACTTGCCCTTGGATGTCGCGGCGATAATGGACCGCTCGCCCACTCTCAGGTGAGGGCCTGCACGGACAGCAACGACATCTTCGCGGTGCGCCGAGTTCTTGAGCGCGTGACGGATGCTTCCAAAGAAGCCACCTGAAGCCGCGCCACCAGTTGCTGTGCGAAGAAACTGGACAGAGATGGCAGGCCGGCCGTGGCTGTCGCGGACGCTCATGTAGGCCAGACGGCCGCTGCTTGTGAGAAGAATGAAGCCTGCAGGCTCGGCGTTGGTGATCTCGGTGACCTGCTCACCGGAGAACAGGCCGTGGACAGAGTCTTCAACGCCGTTGCGCTGCTGTCTCAGGAAGTCGAGAGTGGCGGCGCTGGAGATGGACTCCCAGTAGCTGACCTTGCCAGTTGTGGGCATGACGACCACGAGGCCAGGCTCTTCGGAAGAAGCAGCGGGCGCTGCAAGAGCGCCGAGAGGAAGCGGGTCGGAGGCATGTCGCGATGGATAGGGAAGCGTAAAGGTAAAAGTTTCGGGAGACGGGCTGTTGGCGGCGTAGGGCCACACGATGGCGTGAGTGTGTGTAAGGGAGACGGCGTAGCCGCTGGAGGAGTAGACGGTGCCTTGTTGGCGCGCTGTTGCAGTCGCGTTAGTTGATGGAGGGCGACGAATATATACATGTCATAAGCATGGATGCAACTTACCTCCAGAGTCTGTCCGTAGCCGATCTGGCAATGCAGGCAGCTTGCTGACTGTGTATGCGTTGCTGCTCGACTGCCGGCGTTAGTAAAAGTCACGTTTGATGACAAAGGGCTCACTTACCAAAACAACACTGCCGTCGCCTTTGCTGATGCGCTCGCCAGCCTTGGTCTTTTTTGACCGGACGCTCAGCTCCTTTCTCGGAGCAGGCGTTATTGAGATGGACAGGTTTGTGTTGGGCGTGGCGAGAGTCTGGTTTTCGATGTTGTCGCGCTTGGAGCTAGAGCTGAGTCGCGCAACCTTGTCGTTCTGGACCTGGAACATCTCGGGGGGTACGTCGGGGTTGACAAAGGTTTGTTCAGTGAGCGGGAGGCGCTGGCGCTTAGCCTTGGGCTGCTGTGCCAGGCTGTCCGATGAGACGGGGCGTTGGCGGCGACGGGATCGCGTGGCCGTGGCCGGGCCACCTTCGTGAGGCGAGAACATGGCGTCGTGGGAGGGTGTTGTTTAGACGAGCGACGAGATGCCGTGACGCGTATGATGAAAAGGTGCCGACTCGTATGTTTTGAGATTTGAGGGCGAAAAGGGGAATCAGGATCTATCGACAGGGCGTTGATAAAGCATCGGGAGCCTGGGTATTGTCGTTGGTGTTCGTTTCATCAATCGATAGAGTCGAGAAGAAGATTGCGATGGAAAAGAATATGCGGTGCGGCGAGTGTGGTCGATGCGATCGATGGAAATGATGCCGATTGATGCCGACGACTTTTCGATGGTGAGCGATGGCGATGGCGATGCAAGATGCAAGATGCGCCGAATGTAGATAGAGAGGTGATAGTGATAGGGAAGGTAGCGGTAGCGTCGCGCAGGGAAGGAGCGATGCAAAACAAGGGCCAGAGTGATGGCAACAAAGGAAAGTGCCAGGTAGTAGCAGAAAGTACTAGCAGCTGTAACAGCCGGACTGGTTGGAAGGTGTAAACGGGCAGGTTGACAGCCTCAGATGGAAGGTGCGTTTGGCGATTGGGCGTCGATGCACGTCGGTGACTTTTGGACTTTTGAGGACTATGACTTTTGGATTCACGTTGGGTCTTCCTACTCCTGCTCGCTCATGGGCTTTTTTTTCATGCAGCCTGTTATTTTTGTATTTTTGTATTTTTGTTATTTTGTTATTTTGTTATTTTTTTCTGGGCCAGAATGCCCCTGTATTGGAGTAGGGACGTATTTCGGTATCAGTATTTTTGTATTTATTTATGGAATAAGTTTTATATTTTTATGTTTATTCTGCCATTAAAATTATAAGCCGCCTACTCTCCGCCTTTCCTTGCGCCCCAACATTGTGCTGTGATTGGCTCGTGGTGCTCCTGTTGAGCTCGAATGCGCTGTCCACGACAACACACAGGACCCACCGTACCTTCCATCATGAGCTGCAGAGGTGAATAGAATCGGACAGGTGAGCTATGCCATCTTGGGACGACCACGTGAGATTCCCCACACAGGACAACACTGAGCTTCAGTTTGAACTTTGGCAAAAACAGCTGTGTATCTGTGCATTATGTCTGTGTCATTCCTATTTTCGCTTTTCATCCATCCATTCATTGTCTTTTGTTCGGCGAATTACATGAATGATAGCGTATCTACGTTTTATCACTACACTGGCAAGTCCGTTCATAGCTACGTGCAGCTCCGGAAGCTCTTGGAGCCCGTCGGACAGCTTCAGAGACATGTTCTCGGGAATAAATTCTATTTGTAGATGAGTTCGCTTGTATAACTGGTAGTGCGGATCTCGATTTGGGATTTCTGATAGATTTTTCCATTGGGATTGGCCTTTGTTGACTGCTGGTCGTCGGTCACTCAATTCACGCCCAACGAGGTGGCAGTGACATCATCTCAAAAATAACAGATTACATAATCACAAATTATCAACTCTTACAGCATGCCGATTGCAATATTCACTTTAAGCAGAGAATGGATTTATGCCAGTCGAATTTGAGCATTTCAAACCAAAGTTGTAATGGCTACACCGACGGGGACTGTCATGGGTTGAGAACCTCGCAATGCGGAGAGCGCTCTGCCGTGTCTCCTCTTCTGGCGATAGTGTATACCTCGTATAAGATGATATTAAAAGCGGAGAGGCAGCCGGGCTCGGTATTGTAGAGTACTAATGACTATAGATTGGGCTATAAGACGACAAGCCTTTCAAATTGTAAGCATGTCTCGACGCGCCCCTTACTTTGATCCAGTTGAAGATGCAGCAAAGTGAGACCGAGCGTCCTCATCATAAAATGTGTTGATGTGAAGATCTAGAGACTGAAAATGTAAAAATCTTGTATAACTATTCTCGATACAATGCAAGGTAGTAATTAGCCATTGCGACATCTGTGGTGTACTGCACCCCCCGTCTGTATTGGATGTCACCCTTTAGAGTGGCAACCACACTCGATGAGGGGACTGTCTACCAGGTTCCGAAGACTGTAATCGGGGAGGCTTTCCATGCTGGGAAGAAGGTGACGAGTGAGGTGGCATATAATAATGTCAAGTAGCCCAGGAGAATACAGAGGTTCTCGTCTGGAATGTTCTACAGCAATGGCGTCACGACAGAGCCGACTGGCCAGCTGCGGGCTGTTTGCCATTTTCCTGTGCTGGTATTTGTCAAGCCGACTCACACAGGATATGACACAAGGCCTGCCTGCAACAGAGAACAAGCAGCAGCATCGCCCATCACTCGCTACCCAGCAAACACTGGGCCTTACCCGGACGCAGTGCAATGCCCAGTTTCCCGGACTGACAGAGTCAATCGACGACGTTGTCGCAGAGGGCCCGTTCTTGTTGACGAACACGGGCGAAGCAGGGCCACTGCAGGGACGCATCCAAGATGGAAAGGCGAGTTGAGTAATACTAAAAAGTACAACATGCATGACAAAATTTCTGACGCAGCCAGATCTACATCGTCAATGCCCAACGGCGGGCAGACCTTTCTGACGAGATGATCAATGTTGGTAGTTCCGATTCTGGATATTACTTTGCTAGCTCTTCGATAGCTCTTTGATCGTAGCTAAAAGCTAACACAATGCCTATGGTAGTCACGCACGGCAGCATTGCACCAGCTACACCGCGCCATCGTCACATCACTCGAGCCAGTCCCAGACACAATCTTCTCCCTTAACTTCCAAGACCAGCCCTTTGGCACCGCTTGGGGCTACAGCCGACCGATAAACCCGGCCCTCCGCAGCCAGGACCGAAACGAACGGGCCTTTCTCATGCCGCACTTTTCCTTCTGGGCATGGAAGCTGCCCTTTGTAGGGTCCATAGCACGCGCCGCAGCTGCGATCGCACAGCTTGAGAAGACGTCGTACCCTAGATTTATTGATAAGATTCCAAGCGCCGTTTGGCGAGGAACAGCCTATTTCAACTCGGTGCACAGTCCCCATCTCCGCCAGAATCTGTTGGCTGCCACCAAAGGCAAAAGCTGGGCAGACGTCCAGGCTCTTGAATGGGTGGGCGGCGGTGCTGGCAACAGCCACAAAGGCCACAATGCAAGCAACGCCTTGGCCATCGAAGAATTTTGCCGCTATCGGTATGTGCTGCATACAGAAGGCATTGCATACAGCGGGCGCTTCCACTTTTTGCAGATGTGCAACAGCATCACAATCACGCCGCCCATCATATGGATGCAGCACACAACACACTTGGTCAAGCCGATATTCAGCAGCCAATTGCTGGATAATGATAGCGATACACGTGGGAATCGAAATGCACAGAGACACAGTGGAGCTGCGGCCCGGAAGCCGTCTGGGCACAAGTCTTGGCCAGTCTCGTACCCGGTTGACGAGGCCAACATTGTCTTTGTGGCACCCGACTGGTCGGATCTGGAAGACACCGTGGCCTGGCTGGAGGCACATCCAACAACTGCCGAAGGAATAGCGGGACGGCAGCAGGGCTTGTTTCTCGATGGGGGCTATTTCAGTCCAGCTTCTGAGGTGTGCTATTGGCGAGCTCTGGTCCATGGCTGGAGTAGGGTGGTACAAACAATCGATAGAGAGTGGGCAGACCAGGACGAGGTGCCATATGAAACATTTGTTCTTTCTAATGGTTACTGATGCTGTAACGGGTGGTATGGTGTTTTGATATTTGGGTATCTAATCAATTCGAGTTTGTGTCTTGAGTGTGAGTTTGAGTTTGAGTTTGAGTTTGAGTCTGAGTCTGAGGTTTGTTTTGCTTTGCCATATTTCGTGAGGTGTCATACCGCTTCCTCTAGAAGCCCGCGATACCTGGAATCCAAGCCTCTCCTATCCGCTGTATGTCGTTGGAGAATTTGCGGCTGGTAATCTTCTTGCCACCCTGGCCAGCCGGGGGCGAGTGCTCGTCGGGGTCGTAGAATGGATTCTGGAGAAGGTTCACATACGCCGCCTGCATCGCCTTGAATACGGGCTTCAGCTCGGCTTCCCGCAGTCCAATAACACCGCGCCCAGACCCGGAACCGACACCCCCACCGGCACTCGAGCTAGACGAAATGCCCCCAGCCCCGCTACCGCCGCGGCGCCCGCGCATATCGATAACAGCAACAAGCTTGACGCCCGTGTTTGTCTCGTATCCGTAGGCGGCTAGCCGGTCATCGAGGGCATGGAGGAGCAGAGGGCCGGTAGAGTCACTCCCGCCTGCGGTTCCGGGGCCGGCAGACGCTGCACCGCTAGCAGTCCCAGATGGCCGCTGCGCAAAGATGTCGAGGGTTCCGCATAGTATTAAAGAGAACTGAAGTGGTGTGCGGACGGGCAGTAGGCTGTTTGAAGCGGCATCGTAGGTCGGGAAGATGGCGATGTGGAGGGGGTTGTCCTAGAAAGGGGGTCAGCTTGGGAGCAGCCTGTGGATGGAGGGGGAACCACTGATCTTGGCTTACATTGCGTCCAATGACGCCGAGGCATGCTATAGAGGGGATTGTAGAAGCCATTGTAGATGTGGTGAGGTGTCCGGCTGCGTGTGTCGTGTGAATCGCAGAGGTGTCGAGAGAGGAGGTGAGTGTGGTGAGTGTATGCAATCAAGGGTATGTAAGATATGTAATTAGTGCTGTAATACTGTACATACTGTAGTAGGTCAGTAGACACATGCGACAGGTAGAGCTCGGTCGCTCCTTCCCCACCAAGTGCGCTGCAGTGTAAAATATGGGACCGCACCTGCCAACTCGCCGTTGCACTTGCCGTGTTCACTAATGAGCACCAAGCTCCACCGTTCTTTCCTAGACTCTAGCGTATTCCCAGCTCTCAAGTGCCCTTCCAATGTCAGTGTGAGCCGGTTCTGCCCCGTGGTTGGCTATGATTTTTTCTCTCCTTCTTCTTTAGCGCAAGGCTGTTGAATATCGCCTCAAAGTCTGCGACAAGTATTCACGAGTCGCACACGCACACACACATATATATATCTATCGGTATATACTCATTTTATAATGGACTTTTATACCCCCTAACAACACGACGTTATTTTTTCCTTTGTGCGAACTATAGAGGACAACAATACACTGTTCTCTGGGGGCTTATCAAGTAGAGGAAGCCGACCGAGGAGGACGACGGCGAGGTGACGGGCAGAGCAGCCTCCGCGGCGACTACCCTCTATTACACATATCTGACGTTGCCATGGCCGACAAGGTGCAAGCACGGCCCATTGGCCGGGTCTATGGCCGGGTGTCGTCGCTCTTGATGGCGACGACGGGCCTCATCTGCCGCACGTTCCTGTGCGGTCTCAACCGCGTCGAGGTTGTTGGACAGGACAAGTTTCTGCAGCTTCTTGACTCGCGGAAGAATGTGGCGGCGCGGAAACGTGGCCTATTGACTTGTAAGTGGTGACGGTTTGGAAATGTCCATGTATTATCCATATGCTAACAACATAGTGAGCAACCACGTCTCAGTGTAAGTGAACGGCAGACAATGAGTTTCATGTGTCTCACGAATCTCACGAATCTCACGATTCTCATAAATCTCTTAATACTCGTTCTTCTCATTATCTCATGAGAGATTCATGCGTCTCACGCCAACCAAAACCTAACAAGAATAGACTCGATGACCCTATGGTCTGGGGTGTACTGCCATTCAAGTATGCAAACGACCACCGCCAACTACGCTGGAGCCTGGGCTCTCACGATATCTGCTATCCCAGCAAGTAAGTACCACCGCGTGATAGAGACTATCGATACTTGTGCTGACTCCCTAGTCGCATTGGCCGCTTCTTTTTCGCTGGCCAGACCCTGCCTACACACCGCTTGAGGCACTCTCCGTGGGGTGGCCTCTTCCAGCCCGTCCTCAACGAGGCTGTTCGTCTGCTGTCGGCCCAGCCCTCTTCCACCAGCTACAAAGCTCTCGAGAGCCCCAGCTCTGCAAAGTCAGATCTCAGCTTGGCCTCGTCTACGCAAGTGCCGACCTCAGCACCGTCTACCGCAATGACGGCATCTGCATCCGCACCGCCCCCGACATTCTTCTCTACAAACAATGCCGACCGCTGGCCATCGCCGGCGTCGTTTGACGACAACCGTCACGCCTGGGTACATATTTTCCCCGAGGGCATGGTTCACCAGCACAACGACCGCTCTCTGCGGTACTTTAAATGGGGTGTCGCGCGCCTCATCCTTGAGAGTGAGCCTGCACCGGATATTGTGCCCATGTTCATTGACGGCCCGGACCGCATCATGCACGAGGAGCGCAAGTTCCCGCGCTTCATTCCCCGCATCGGCAAAAAGGTCCGTGTCGTCTTTGGCAACACGGTGGCGCCCGACAAGTTTGCCGATCTTCGGCAGCGCTGGCAGCGTCTGGTCGCCGAGGCCAAGGCTCTGAAGAAGGCCAACGTCGGAACAAAAAACATCGACCTTAAATACGGACCGGAAGCACAGAAAATCAGATCCGAGACAGCCTGGCTTATGCGCGAAGAGGTCCTCCAGCTGCGACGCGAGTCTGGCTTCCCCGACGAGGATCCGGCTCAGGGACTTGGGTTGCCCGAAACATGGGCCAACGAGCCGAACAAGAAGCGCTACCGCAGCCAGGTTGATGACAGTATGGTGTACGAGGAGTAGGGGGCTAATTTTATATCATGTCACATTGGGTTGCATATTGTGTATAATAGGCGTTTGGCTCGCAAGTAGATGACCCAAAGATCAAAAGATCAAAAGTTGGCTAGACAAAATATAGAAGAACATTATAGATTACGTATCATTGGAGCCATGCGTGAGACAAGCCAACTACGCTGTTGTAGATCTAGTTGTTAAAAGCGCCTCTTCTGAAGCTACACGCTTCAGCTGGGCATAATAGTGTGACCGCATCATATCGGCAAGTGTCCGCGCTTGCTGTAAGCCGAGATACGCCCAGACCGTGTCAATGACGTCCAAAGCCCACTTCCAGTCTTCGTGAGGTACACCGGGCGCACATGCGGCTGTCTGCAGATGAAACAGTGTCGGCATAAGAGTAATGACGCCGGTCCCGCCATTTGCACCATATATAGGCGCTTTGGTGGCGATGTGAGCGTATTCCGACAGAGGTATGCTTGGGTGGCGCCAGTTGGCCGGCGCGCTGGCAAATATATCTTCTGCGCATTTCCGGATAATACGCAAGGCTTTGCTGCGTAGTCGTTCTATGGGGTTGAGCTCGACGTCGGCCAAGGCAGACACAGACGGGCTAACCGCGTCGCCGGGCTGTATCAAAGTTGTTGCTATTGATATGGGGCATCTGTCAACAAACTGCAGGATCAGCTGATTCACCAGAATCCGTGCCCAGCGGTAGTAGCTCCAGATGCGTGCAGTCGAGATGTCCGAGTAGCGGTGGAAGCGCCCTTTGAAGCAGGCTTGTGGCGGCAGCGAAGCTATCTCGCATTCTTCGTATTTCCATATTCCCTCTCCCGACACATCTAGTTCCCATGTAATGAGGCGCGACTCGAGCTGTAAAGTCTGATTCACAATGGCAGCAATGCCGATCCTCTCATCAACCAAAACTTGCGTCTCGACATATGCCAAGAGATTGGTGAGCTCGTACAAAAGTAACAGCAGTTCCGTCATAAACTGCTCGTCCTTTGGCTTCTCTTGGTATGTAGACGTCACATACTCGACAATGACAGGGGGGACATATGACTTTGACCCGATGCATGGTATCAACTAGTTCCGTTAGTCGTGACTCGGCGACAAAGCAACCAGAATGTGGCAGTGAGAATTACCAAGGAGAAACAGAGCTGCAGCAAGCCTCGATAGGGATGCAGCCTCTTTGGGAGGACTGGGAGGAAGTGACGAAGGAGGGCAGCCGCTCCCATGACATGCACGTTGGCGTTTCCGGATGACTTGTTTGCGCCTCGCACGATCTAGCTAGGTTAGTTATTCTACTCAGCTGTAGTATTGCTCCTTGCCATGCCGAACAAATCCAAACTAAAAATACCAAAAAAACAAAGACAAGACTGACCTCAAACATGGCCATCAACACAACACAACGCATCGCATTATTTAGTGTATCGAGGTCGGGTGTTTTGAGCGTTTTAGCCGTCATCTGTAGACCGGTCAAGTAGTTTTGCCAGGATGTAATTCGAGTTTGGTCATCGCCGGCCAGATTTCCAAGGCCGGCCAGACCAATTGCTGATGCAATCAGCCTCGCCGAAGGGTCAAGTATCCAGGGAGTATGGACGGTCACATCGCCGCCTTTTGGAGGGGATTCTGGGTGTCCGTAGTGGTAGTTCTCCAGATAAAAGTGCAGGCCCTGTTCAACAGGTGTTTGTCCAGGCCCGCGAAGCATCGCCTGAACAGTTGCTAATTGGGCTGCAGTGATTATGTTTTCAAAGGACGTGCCTCCGTGGGCACTGAACAGTGTGTTGTGAGAGGAAATCCTGGACCGCCTCCGTACTTGCTTTTTTGAGCGCAAGTCTTTAACTTTTTCGAATTCGGCAGCGATGGTGGTGTCATCACCGACAGCCACAAGACTGCCTGCAAATGACACTAACGCCTCTCCTAGCTTTTGTGTACTTTCTGGCGAGAGACTCGGCGAGTCTGTGTCCTCTGCCCGGCCTGTCCCTGTATGGTCTGCCTGGGCTTGTGCTGCTGGGTTGATACGTGATGGTATTGCTGTGATTACTGCCATCACAGGGGATTGCTCTAGCACTGCCGGCTCGGTGGAGGTGTCCGACGGGGATGACTGGGTGTGCTCCATTGTGTCGTCGGGCGAAAGTGACTCGGCAGCATCGCCGTCTTCGAACTTCTTGCGGACCTTGACTGTCTCGTCTCTAAATAGGAGGGACAGCTGGTCTCGGTACCCGGGGCATTTCTTGCCGGCCCGCACGCATTGTGAGCACTCGGGCTCTTGTTTGTTGCACTGGGCTGGTTAGCATATACATTTATATAGTCTAGACAGATAGAAAACAAAACACACAGATACCCACTTTGATTCGTCGTACACGACAGTTCTTGCAGCTCAAAGAGGCTTTGCCACAGAAGACCATGTTGAGCTGAAAGCACGAAGGCGAGCAAGCTTGCTTAGATATAGACAAACATTTGCCTGGCTGGTGTGCGGCGAGACTGTGCTAGGATCAAACTCTCATGGGCTCCCATCCGGGAATACTGTTAGGGCAAGAGGGGAGATTTCAGTCGGGCGGGCTCATCCGTCTTGGCAATCCCGAGACTAACGCCGTGGATCAGCCTGGCAGCTTCGAGGTCATGTAATGGTGGATTGGCTGTTGCTGCTGTGGTGCGCTTGCGGAGGGTTGCGGAGGGTTGCGAAGGGCGTGGAGTGTGTGGAGGACTGTAGTTTTTGTTTGTGGTTTGTGATTTGTGGAGGCCAGGCCAGGCAAGGAGGGGGGCAGAGTAGAAGAGAACCAGAGATGGGAATAGGAAGGTAATACCACAATCAAGGCAATACCTGATATAAAGCAGAAACGGCAAGAGCCAAGTGTAGAAACGGGGAGGCGAGACTAATATATGCTTAAAGTGCACGTCGGGCAATTTATATAACACCGGAGTAGGTAGGTGCGACTCAAGGACGATCAGTCTCGGAAGGTGCAGGGGTGGAGATAGGAATAAGAGGAGGGAGGCAGTCAAGGAAGGAGCGAGAAAGGCAGGTAATGAAGATCAAGGGAAAGCGGGACAGAAAAGAAAGGAATAAGGAAAGAGCAAAGAGGGAATCGCGGCTGATGTACTCGTAGGCTGACACCAATATACTGTATGTATGTATCCATGTATCTTGCATAGAAGTCTCGCTGTGATACTACGCAAAGATACTATGTACATCTTTGTATGACATATCAAGGTGTGTGGTCGAAGATCGCTACTTCTTCCTTCAGCGGCATCTTTAGATGCATGCCCCACAGCTGCAAGTGAGGAGCTGTGCCGTCGAGTCTGAGGGCAGGAACCCAGCCTACTGGCCGGGCCAGGCCCCGCGCCTGTCTCACTCTTTCACTCTCGCTGTTTCCTCTCACTGGCTCAATTATCAGGCGGCCGGCCATGTATTAATATGAGCATCTGTCTCTTTCCCTGTTGTGCAACAGAGGCGATTCCTGTACGATGGGCTAGGAAGGAGCGCTTTTTCATACAGGCCACGATGATATTTCGACGTTAGGCCATTGTGCAGGCGGCGTTTTTGGAAAAATGCTTACTGTGTAGACATGCTCACATAACGGGCTGCTCAAAGACACCCACTCTACACAGATGCTGCAATGCAGCCGACCCTGGCTGCATGAGGTGGCTGTGGGAAGTAAAGAAACACCGGTGTACAGAGTAGTAGAAGAAAATATGGTCTAGCTATGAAAGAATAAGACGACGAGGAGGAGACAAACTAAGAAAACAAACTGGAAGAAAGACAGCCGAGACTTAATAACTATAACGGCTAAGAACCGAGTGGCCAAAACAGACGACCCCAAAGAGGGGAAGCCGGAAAGATATGTGAGTCTCGAGGAAGAATAGCTAGCGAGAACGGAGACAGGACAGAGAAATAAAAGAAATAAAAAAAAGAAGAGCAGCGAAACTGAAAAAGAAAACCTACCCTGTAGTAAATCGGAATAGACAACTGAAACAGAAGAAGCTAGTTTGTATGCACACACGCATGCGAGGCCGACACCCTCAATGCGACCAGCGACCAACAGCCGCCATTACCAGCTTGGTTTCGATATTCGGGGCTTCTGTTAGGTTTCGTTCTTTTTCTACTCATGTCCAGCTCTTCTTCCACTTCACTAGCAGGCCGATCGCCGGCTGTTGGTACACCGAGACAGTGTTACCAACAACGTACAACCAAGGGAGCAAGAGTGTGTGGCCAGCGTTAACCAACAGCTGTGCCAACAGCGACACCAGAGGCAGGGTCGCCGGCTCTGTTGCTTTCTTGCCCGTGCTTGTCTGTGATTTCCTCTCCCTGTTCAGGGTTTGTAATTGTGTTTACTATGTACATATGCTGCATCTTTTTCTTGTCGTTTCGGGACAGCTCTCGGCATTTATTTCGGTCGACCTCGAAGCCTTCTGTCCGATACAATGTACATCAAGAGCGAGGTGAGACAATGAGTATGTACTTTGATAAAACGGGCTGATACATGGGACAGAATGGACAGGACGGACAGATAGAGTAGAAATAGACGACCCGTGTTCATCCGTTCCCCGCCCGCTGCTAGGCGCTCCCAGGCGCTCCCTGCTCCCCGGTCTGGGAGCCTGGTCGACACATGGACTGCAGCACCCTAGCCCGTCTTCAGGATAGATTGGCTGCATGGCTGCATTGGCTGGCTGGCTGGCTGCATAGCGCTCCATTTCGGAGGATCATCCTAGTGCTGAATATGTATTTGGAAAAAGAGGTTGAGTTGAGAGGATGAGCAGCCGATTATTCTAGTTATTCTACTTGTGTTTCGTATAAGTCGTAGTGGGTTATGGGCTTATGAAGAGAGGCGTAGGGCGTAGTATGTAAGATGTACACACTCTATTAAATTACAGAGTAGGGAAGGGCGGATAATAGGGCTCAGTGAATGGTTCTGCTACGATACAGTAGCTTCAGTACTGTGTATACCATCGGAGAGTTTGATTTTCTCTTTTCTCTGTTCTCTGCCTCTCCTTTCTCCTCATGTTTGAGACAAGCTTTAAAGATTTGCAAGCAAGCAATTAGACAAGTAGACGCTATGCAGCCCGAACTCGATAATATTATCAGTTGATGTGTATAAATATAGTCCGTTTATTCGGTTCGGGGGATCACTGCGACGTGCATCCTTTCGCCAACCAAAGGGCTCGGCCGACTGCCCGAGCACGGAATCTATTTTACTCCCTCTTTCTTCTTTTACAAGTAATTCCATACATACAGTACTACATATTTCTACGAGCACTTGGCTCTCAATATTCAGATAAACGCCATTGCTGGCCCCTTGTAAGCCAAGCCTTTGGCAAGTCTCACCCCAACAGATATGCCGTCTGCAACTAACTACGTTGATGCTCTCAATACCACTTTTGCTCTCACCCTAATTGCATATATGCATGACCTGCGCACATATCGGCGATAAGTTGCATCCGCGGACGGGGTAATGCAATGCGATAATGGCCCATAAGTGCCATAGTATGTAATTTAGCTCACCGCCGGACTTGACATTTCGAGGCCACCGTGGCAAGCGTCTATGAATGGTATTATCTATGGCGTCTATGGTGGAAGAAATAGAAGGAAGCAAGAATACAGTAGACAAGAGGGATCCAAGAAAGAAATGTCGGGGAAATTGAACAAGAACAAGGGTAACAGAGTGTCTGTTTATCTGGAGTAGTTTAGACAAGGTTGTATGCTGCGACCGTCTTTGCGACTGCGACTGCATGGCAAAGAAAATATGAATAAAAACAGTTTTAAAAGTGCCTAATCAGAAGACGAGATGCCTCTCATTGGGTAGGCTTCCGGCGAGGCCTGGTCCTTCTTCTTAGGCTGCTGGCGGTAGCCCATCGAGACGTAGGCACCCGGGGGCGTAATAGTGTATGCAACGACGAGCAGGAAGATGGGAAGAGCGTCGAGGACATAGGTGCTGTCACGTTAGAGCTGTTTTGTAAGAGCTAGAGAGCAGGGGTTACTACTTACAACCACTCGTGCTGCTGGGTGTAGCCGTCCTTGCCCGTGGCAAACTCGATCTCACGATAGATGGAGCGAATCTAGCTGTTAGCAGGCGAACAAACATTGCTTCCACTTCTTCTTCTTCTTCTTCTTCTTCTTCTTCTTCTCTCCAACAAAGACGACGTACAATAATCATAACGCAGGAAAAGTTAATGACATAGAGAAACTTGCGCCACTGCGGCTTGAAGCGCGTGCTCTGGTCGTCGACAAAGGTGACAAACTTGTTGCCCTCGGGTGGTGGCAGGCGCTGGTAGCGGTTTTCGAGGGCGGCTGCAAAGCGCCGCGACGTGAAGTGGAAGCGCACCGCAATGACAGAGAAGAGGCCGAATGCGCCAATCTGGGCGCTGACGCCGGCGAGCGCAATGTCCTTGCCGGTCTGCAGCTTGGACGCGGCATTGTTGTCGGTGACCTGGGTGCCGGAGATGATGACAGCGCCGACGAGCTGGAGCAGTAGAGAAAAGACGTCGAAGCAGACAAAGATGGGCGTGAGCCAGCGCGGCGGGACCCAGAGGAGGCGCGTTGTGCGGGCCTCCGGGGGGACGAGGTGGAAGACGATGCGGCCAAAGGCGACGTAGATGATGCCGGCCATGAAGACGGGGGCCAGGATAACGAGACAGAACTGGACAATGTAGAGCGTGCGGTTGGTGTGGTTGTTGGCCGAGCCGACACGCGCGCCGAAGCCTAAGGTTTCCACTGCTTGGTTAGTTCTGGACATTGGTGTAGCGTCTGGATTGTAGATGTCAAAATAAGCGCAAGACGTACTGGCAATTGCGAGAAGCATGAAACACCATATCCACGACTTGTAGCGGGCAGTCTGGAAGGTGGACACGGCGAAGCCGATGGCAAAGAGACCGCACATGACACCCGCCGCCGCCGCGGACGGGTTGTAGTAGGAATAGTAAGTTTCCTCGACTGCCATGGTGTGCTAGCCGAGTAGAAGGCAGATAATAATGGAGGGTGGGCACGGCGCGTTGTCGAAATATGATCGAGATGTGATCGAGATGGGATCGAGACTTGACTCGAGTGTCGGAGTGTATAATGGTATGTTATAGAAAGCCGAATAGAAAAGACGGGTCGAGCATCCTCTTTATATGTATTGTATATGTTTGGGTTTGTCTGCCGGCCACAAAACAACAATGGTGACGACGACGCCGGACACTTAAACGCCGATGCAAGTAATGCGAGGTGTCAATGATAATAAGTGCGAGAGCAGGCAGCAGATTCAATCAAAAATTCAATCAAAAACCAAAATCCGAAAGGAAACTAAAAACCAGGGCTCAGCTGTGGCAGCGTACTATGTACAGACCGACACAAGATCAGTGGCATAATACGAGCCCTTGCAAAGATGGCATTCATCCAGCCAGGAGTGGACGGTTCTTTTGTCTTTGTCTATTGTCTCTTGCGCTGTTTTGCTTGTTTTGTTTTGTTGTTTTGAATTAAGCCCTTATTACTATACTAGCTTGACATGGCTCGGCTACTTTCTCTTGTTTTCTTCTTTTATGGAGCGCCCCAGCTACTAGCACATCGTGTAGTAGTGCATGCCGGTAATGCGCGTATTCCTTTGGGGAGGCATTGTGCGAGTTTTAGCTCTCTGTTCGTATGGACTGGACTCGAGGTGCTTGAAAGCGAGCGGCTGAGGCCAGCGAGGTATGCAGCCAGGTGCCGGCTCCTGGCTACCGGGCTGTCGTCATGGCGGGATGGCAGCAGGCAGCTTGATTGCAGTGTTTGACTACAGTGCGGTCTGTTTTCTTTCGTTTTGGGTGCTTCTCTTCTCTTTTCAGTTTTTCTTACTTTTCTGTTCGGGTTATCTTGTTCACCATGACTCACCAGGTGAGAGTGAGGTTGCAACTGAGTAAGCAGGAGCTCCTGCCCAAAGCAGCCTCATGGCTTCGACGGCACATCAAACCACAACCCGGCTCGCTGTCTACGGTCGCAGTCGGACTCTTCTTTGCCAACGCCGTCTCACTCCTTTGGCAATCCAAGCCAACCACGACGCGGCCACATGCTAGTCTGGGCAGAGACCCATCGTCTGATATTGCGCGTAGTGAGGCTCAGACCGTTAGCGCTATCTCCAAGGCTGAGATGGTTGGCAGGCGTCTCTGCACATCACATCTGCTGGAGACCGAGTTGGGGGTTAGAAGCCGAGTGCTTGGGCATCTCTTTGATGGCTCTTGGCTTGGCTGCTTATTCTCCGCCACTCTCCGTCGGGGATCGGCATCTGGCGTGCCGAAGTCCCGGCTGGGAGTGTGAACGTAAAGCCAGGCATCACCAAGAAACTGCCTATCAGTGATGGTTAAATATTGCTGCATTCCTATTGCTCTGTTCGTCTTCTTGCTCGTCCGCCCATTCCATTCTCCTTTTCCCTCTCATTCTTGTCGGCTTCTAGAATGCTACAGTGATAGATGCTATTTGAGGCTGTGCCCTCGGAAGCTTATCTTCTATTTGCTCCCCAATGTACACAGCTGTAACTACTGTCCGATCTGACACCTCGCACTCAACTGTGCGCAGTGGGGCAGAGTGTTTTACCAGGACCCATCAGAGCTGTCTCTCGCACATATAAGCATAAAACAAAGCCTTTCCTCGCACTCTGGGCTGGCATTCGTTCAGGCCAACGACGTCATGACTAGGTGCATGGAGATCACCCCCGGCCTGTGTTTGCATATGAACACAGCGCATACCGAGACTATTAGCGAATGGGCCCTGGCCAAAAGGATCCATCTTGACTCAAACAATTCAACAACCCGACTTTGCTCGATTGTGATCCCGGGCCAAGCAAATTGTCCGTGATGACTAAGCAGGATACTCTCGGCCGCCGTACATAGTATAGCCCCTGGTTTCGGTGATGTTATATCTTTCCAATATTCACCTAGGAGGACATCCTCACGTTTGTCTCCGATCGTCCTCTGTCTTTTCTCTTACTGTATGCACTCTTCCGCGTCCACCCTGTCGTCTCTACCTGCTTGTACTCTCCGCTGGTCTACTAACAAGCACTAGTGCCACGGCTTAAGACACACCGCCTTCCTAATACAGCCAGAATGGTCACGAGACCACTTTCGTGACGGCAAAACGCCTGGAGCTCTCCTCTAGCTCAAAGTTATATAATCCACTCAGACCAAAGGGTACCTGATCGGTCGAGATTCGTCGGCTTATGGCGGCCTGTTTGCTGATGGACCTGCACTCTGGAGACTCTAATAGACCTCCCTGTCGCCGTCTGTACCTGTGTTTCGCGGCAGAGTCCACTTTTCCCCATGCCCCAAACTCGCGCCTGCCAATCAGATCGCAAGCTTGGGGTCCGATTTTTCGACCTGTGCAAGTCTACTAACCCGAACAATTAATAAGATAATTAATATTTTTTCTCTTCACAATCCACACATACCTACGCCCTCCGAAACCCAACCACACCTGCCCATCGCCAACCTTGACCTCAACATCACCACCGCAACCACCTCATCCACACCCGTCCACCACCCCCTCAACCCAACCAAGCCAATCCCTCCATACCAGCTGCTACAGGTCTGCCTCGCGACTGATCTCTTTTTTTACTTTTTTCTTTACCTTTCCTTTTTCTCCATCGCCCTCGGCCCAGCCAGTGCCCCTCCATCCACCAGAGCTCCTCATCGTTTGCTTTTGCTCCCGCCATCCCCCTTCTCGATACTTGCAGTCCATTCCGATTCTCGCGACTCTGTCCTCATCCCTGCATCTACATCACCTAGATTCAGCCTCGACTACTAGCTTCGACCCTCCTCTCAAGCTCCGACCCTCCCACAAGCCAGTCCATCATCTCCGGGCTGCCTGACACATCGACCATCGACTTCTATATCGAATAGCTAGTCGCCCTCAACTCACGCCCTTGCGCGCATCCAACAGGATCCCGTCTTTGATACCTTTCACACCCCAACTCATCAAAATGACTACAAACGGCACAAGCCAGCCCGAGTAAGTAGCTCTCTTTGCGTCCATCTCGATATCACGCCCCCCCCCCCCTCTTCATCTCTCCTCATCCCCTTCCCCCCCCTTGTCATCATGGCATCATCGGCGCGCGTGTCACCTCAAGCCATGACAGCCAAACACAGCTGAAATGATACAATACTAACTCATCTATAGCATGTCCAAGGACGAGGTCGGCTGGTTGTTTGTCCAGCAGTACTACACCACCCTCAGCAAAACCCCTAGCCGTCTCCACGTGAGTCACCTCTCCTCTCTCCGCTCTCCTTCTTATGATCACCAAATCACAATGCTAACAACTACAGCTCTTCTACAGCAAAAAGTCCCAGTTCGTTTCGGGCAACGAGGCCGAGATTGCCGAGGTCTCCATCGGCCGCCAGGATATCCAGGATCGCATCGCCAAGCTGGGCTTCGAGGACTGCAAGGTCCGCGTCTCCAACGTCGACACCCAATCCTCCCTCGAGCAGATTGTCATCCAGGTCATTGGCGAGCTGTCCAACAACTCCAAGGACTCCCGCAAATTCGTCCAGACTTTTATTCTGGCCGTCCAGCCTTCGGGCTACTTTGTCCTGAACGACATCTTCCGCTACATTAAGGACGAGGATGACGAGTCCGTCGAGGAGGAGACCGCCGCCGCTCCTGCTGAGGACAAGGCTGCTGCCGCCGCCGCCCCTGAGGAGCCCAAGGCCGAAGAGAAGGAGGCTGTTGAGGCCGAGGCTGCCAAGCCCGAGCTTGACGCCGCCCTCGTCGACCAGAAGCTGGAGGAGGCTGCCAAGGAGGCTCCCGCAGCTCCTGCTGCCCCTGCTGTTCCTGCCGTCGCCGTCCCTGCCGTCGCCGTCCCCGCTGTTACTATGCCTGAGCCTACTGCCCCCAAGACCGCTGCCCCCGTCGCTGCTGCCGCTTCCCCTGCTCCCGAGCCCGCCAAGGTTGCCGAGGAGGTTGCCAAGGAGGCCGAGACCAAGGCCGAGGAGCCCAAGGAGCCCGCTCCTACTCCCGCTGTTGCCCCTGCCGCTCCTGCCGCCCCTGTCGCTGCCGCCCCTGCTGAGCCCGAGAAGCCCAAGGGCCCTCCCAAGCCCATGACGTGGGCTAGCCGCATCGCTGCCGCTTCCGGTCCTGCCGCCAAGGCTGCCGCCCCCAAGGCCGCTGCTCCCGCTGCCCCTGCTGCCGCTGCCCCTGCTGCCGCTGCCCCTGCTGCTGCTGCTCCCAAGGCTGCTGCTGCTGCTGCTGCCGGCCCCAAGGCCGAGAGCGCCCCTGCCGCCCCCAAGGAGGGCAGCGAGTGGCAGACTGCCGGCAACGACTCGAAGCGCCAGAACCGCCCCCAGCCGACTGCTGCTGCTTCCCAGGACAAGGACTCTGCTCTTGGCTACGTCAAGTACGTGACGGACAAGGTCGACGAGGCCACTCTGCGTGCTCACCTCGAGACGTACGGCCAGGTTGTGTACTTTGATATCAACCGTGCCAAGAACTGCGCCTTTATTGAGTTTGGCTCTCCTGCTGGCTACCAGGCTGCCGTCGCAGCCAACCCGCACGTCATCAACGGCGAGACCATCCAGGTCGAGGCTCGTCGCCCCAAGGCCGGTGCCTACGGCGGTGCCAACTACAGCACTCCCCGCGGCAACGCTCCTACCCGCGGCCGTGGTGGTTTTGAGGGCCGCAACGGCAGCCAGAACGGCAGCCGTGGCGGTTTCTCTGGCCAGAACCGTGGCCGTGGCGGCGCTGGTGCTGGTAATGCTTCCCGTGGCCGTGGCGGTGCCCAGAACCTTGCTGCTTAGAATGTGGCCGGTTATATCTGGGACTAGTTGGCCTCGGTGATGACTCCGGATGTCTCGGACGCAGACACCGACATCAGCATCGACAACTCTCATGACGACGATAGCGCAACATGATCTTTCTCTTTCTCTTTTTTATTAACTCTACACAACACACACCTCATCTTTGTCATTACTGCATTGCCTACACATAGCGTTGCTGAACCAACCAAAACTAAAACATCGGGGACATTGGAGTCGGCATGTTTTATTACCGGCGGCTCAAAAGCAGGGAATCAAAAAGCATTGTTTTTTTATGGAATCACTGCCTTTCTTCCTTTCTCTTATTTTATGCAGTCGCTCCATTCGCATTACATTTTCTTTGCGTTCACGTCATTCTCCCCTTTCTTCGATCCTCTTTTATTTACTCCTGTCTTAATTCTTTAACCCAAGCCTTTGAAACAAAAAGTTCGGATTTGGTTCTGGCGGAAGGAGTTTTTGTTTTTGTTTTTATTTCCTGCCTGTCCTGTTCTGTCATCGGTCTTTGTTTTCACCCTCTTTTCTCTCTTCAATGTTACAATACACCCTTTTTTCATTTCCGCCCTTGTGTTTTTATTATCATTTGAGCCTCACCCCGGCTCGCCTCTCTCTCGCCGCCCTCATACACCACCACTCTACATCCATCGCCTCCAAGATATCTTACACAACTCGGATTCAAACACGCCGCCACCCGTGTCTCTGGCCGGCCACCTACTCCTAATTTCCTTTGTCATTACCATCCGCACGCTGCCGTCTATAGGTGGCGGCGGACGTTATTCTTTTCGGATAATTGTTAACAAGGCTGTGTACAGTTTTATATCTCTACACTCCTTCATTATCACCCGTCTCGATTCTATATCATATGTGGATCTCCGGCCTGGGCAACCTTGCCGACGCTTTGTGATCCCCAGTTGTCTCAAGACGTCTAGTTGCAGTTTGCACCGAGGGCAGTCACAAGACGACTGGGGTATCAAGATACCAACCAACGTTCGGATCTCATCTTACAAGTTTAGATCTTGGACCTATATAGACTGGGTGAATACGAGAGGGAGGCTCAATAATATGTATAAGAACATTACCACACAAACGTAACTCTCATCTGCTGTCTACTTCCCGAACAGCTATAACAGTGAGTTGTGACTGTATTTGTGCTGTGCTCAGTGCCTTTGTGTATACGAGCAATGCATGGACGTTAATAATCACGCTGCGCGACCTGTATATAGAATGTCAGCTATAGCAGCAACTCGAGATGCGTATATAGTAAATGCTTGATTGGCTTTGATTAATGGTGCCGCGTGCAGCGAATCATACTTTGTATACAGGATACAACTATGTACTCTGTGCAGTGCAGACATTGATGTGGTCGTCAGCACACATGCATGCGGAGTAGCTCCTATGGCTAGATCCCTGTCCGAGCGGCCTTGGATCTGAATGTGGAAGGTCGGTATGCGATAGGTAGCAGTCAGTGTGCGCCAATAAGGTTGCTGAGGGCGTCTTTGACAATCGAGACGGGCAGACAGACAAGCGATGCAGAGATCGAGGTACACGAGGCACATGGTTACTTTGGCGTAGATCGCGGCAAGGAGGATATTGCGAGAGAGAATAATGAATCAGCCTTTTCGAAATCTTGCCATGGCATTAGATACAATATCAACATAGTCGAAGATGAAGAAGATGCCAGTGGAAGCATTTTGAAGAGAGGGAACTAATGCCGTCAACCTGCCGGCGTCCTCTGGCTATTATGTTCATTGGTTACGGGCCTAGCCTCAATTTTATCTCCCGCATATTGTATGCCTCTTTTCGGGACTCCCACTCAATAATTACTCCGTGGTGCACTCAGTTCAACATCCGGGGTGACCGTCCTACCAGATGCAATCACTCTGATGCCGGCTCGTCTGGGAAGGCCGAGGCGAGCTGAGAGTCGCAACAAACGAGGCGCTCTTGGCAACTACAGGCCATTGCTATCGATATCGATGGTGCCATCTCGTGTGTTGTAGTCTACTCTGCTGTACATTGTGCATACGATGTATCTCGACTCCCCCATGGCGTTGCATTGTCCATGTTCAGCTTGTCCGAAAAGAGCAGCTCAGAAACTCAAGCTTTGTCTCAAGTGCAGCAGCCCGGCCCTCTGGATTTGAGCCTGCATTTGAATTCCATTAGCCTCTATTACATGCCCATCTACTATCTACATACCTCCCTACATAGTACACACACGACAGCCGGCTCAGCCACCCCCTCAGACGAAGCATCACAGGCCTGCATTATTGGATCTAGCGCCCAAAATCCGAACACGACTGCAAACAAGAGAGATGGATAAGTCAGGGTAGGTAAGACAGACATCCTAGCCTCGACTAATAGGGCAAACCAGTCGCCCACCGTCGCCTTGGCTCAACCTCGTCGTCTCCGTTCTTCTCTGTTCTGGATTCCACTTCCAACCAAACAATCTGCTCTCCTGTCATCCTATCGTCACTGTTCACTGCGCAGGTTACCACTCGTGCTTCCATTTTATTTCGGTGTTGTTATTTATTTATTTATTGTTGCTTTTAGCTGTTCGATTTTCTCTTTACTTTGTCACCCTACGTCTCTTGTTTCTTACTTTCTTCTTATTTTTCACAATTCTTGGTCGTCGTGTTTTTACCGCACACAGCATTCGCCCCTCGAACACGACTTGCTCCTTCCATTTATCCCTCTATTTTTATTTTTAGCAGTAGCCGTTCGCTCTTGCCCTGAAATTCCCTCGCTCGCGTCTGTCGGTCCGCTCGTTCTCCGCCTTTCAACGGATTTCTTTGTCTCTTCACTGACTTTTTAGGGTATATACATATCATCTTACACCTTGGTCCGTTTCACTCTTTTAGCCATTTGTTTGCGTCAGCAATAATAGTGCGTCTAGTGTGTCTGTTGTACCGGCCAACTTGCGGCCATGAGCTGTCAGAGCTGGACTCTCAAACTACTTTGTGCCTTCCCTATTCTGTGTTACAAGGCTCGTTTCTGAGAAAGGAAGTTGCGGCACAAGCGATTGCACTTACTTTTTTCCACTGGCAAGTTAAAGTGCTCGCCTGGACTCCTGCGTTGTTAGTGCAGTAGTGCAGTAGTGCAGTTGTTCGCTCCTTCTTTTCTTGGCATATTGCAGGTCGATCTACCGCCGTTCCGGGGCAGGGCAGAAGTGTTAATGGGAGGCTACTGTATCACGCTCCTTCCCTGTTATTCTCAGCGTATTCTCGCACTGGTGATTCGCACTCTTGTACTCAGTAATACGCAGGTTATTGGACAGGAACGCTCTTGCCATATGAATCCAAAATGCGGAAGTCGGGCGGCTTTGCCATCCGTCGCTCTTGCGTTTTTTTAGATTATCCTCCCCCGTCGCCCTTTCCCCTCACAGCCACTATTATCCATTGCGCTTACGGAGACTATTGAAAGCGGTATCTTTGCTCGCCGCTCTTTCCTTTTCTCCTCGCTATTAGTGCGAGTGTCTGTACCTGACGGGTTTGCTTGTGTGCTTCTTTCCTAATACGATCATTTCTTAGACTCGCTAGTCGTTCCACTGTTGCCGTATTCCGTGTCTTGACAGTCCGCCCGTACCTGTGGTACTTGGTCCCTCTTTCCGCCTTTGATTTCAAGTTCAGTCGACCTCTTTAACTTTTGACCTTTTGATCTCTTCTCGCTGCTTGCCTTCTATTCCACATTTCCCTTCATTTCTCCTTGTTCTTCGCTATCCTCCATCTCACATGTTTTCATTCCTCCCACACTCTTTTGTTCCTTTGACCTTTGTTCTCATCAACCTGCTGTGGCTGTAGGCTTGGCTTGTCTGCCCATCCGTTCTCCTCTCCCCCATTTTCTTGGCTTTTCGGTGGTAGGCCTGGGCACTGCATCTCTCGTGGCCGTGAGTTTTCCTTGGCTGGGCTGCCGGCTTTCTTGTTATAGTTCATTGTTGTCTTCTCCTTTCCCCTGCATTTCATGGCTCTCACTTGTTTGATTTCCTGCTGTCACTTTTGATTCCCATGATCCTGTACCTCAGCATATTACCACGGAGACAAGAGACTGCAATCGAAGCTAAATCCAGAACGGCCGGAGCTGCGAGCGGAGGGACACCCGGGTACTAAATATCAATTCGGCATCACAGAGTGGCAGCATTGAAAGAGGTAAACATTTCATCCACTTTGACGTCAAGTGTGTGCTTCTTTTCCGGCAAAATTCAAGACAAAAAGACACATCGGCAACGACCACGACCGACGACACAGTCCACCATGGCGGCAACTACGGACATGGACACCCTCTCTCCCATCATGTCGCAAGCATCGTCTTATTATCGGATGGCGGGAGATACTGAGCGGCTGCAACATGTGGCGTCAAATGCATCACGACGCTCATCGGCCTCGTCAGCAGCACTGCGTCCATCACTGACTCGCCGCACATCGCTCGAGGAGGATTATTTCTACCGCGAGGTCTTCACCGTTGAAAGGAGGCCCAATGAACCGCCGCCCTCGTATGAGACAACCCTCAAGAAGATCCGGCGCAAAGAGCGTGAGGAGGCTGCGGCCGCGGAACTGAAAAAGGCCAATTTGGAGCTAATTCGCAAAGCCGCTGCCGCCGTGGCCGCATCTTCCAGGGGCGGCAATGACGATATAATCAAAGGAATGGGTAAAGTCACAGGCAAGGGCAAGGGCAAGACAAAAGGGAAGGGCAAGGGCAAGGGTAAAGACAAGGGCAAGGGCAAGGGCAAAGAAAAGGCGCCTATGGAACTAGTCACTGAGATTCCGGCTCTTGACGACGACGTCTTGCCGGCATACTCCTGCGACATCCATATCGAGGGCGTGTTCCAAAAAAAAATGGAGATTGAACATACAACAAAGAGAGCCGAAGACCGCCGCTGGGGCAGTGCGTATATCGTGCTACATGGAACCGCCCTCGAGGTCTACGAGTGCTGCAAAGACCGGAGCTGGGCCGGCCGGACTGCCAAGACTGGCCCGGGTGTGTCTCCTGATCGCCCCCCCTGGCTACGCAAAGGTACCCTCGAGAAGAGCTATGGTCTATCATATGCCGACGTAGGCATAGCAGCCGACTATACAAAGTAGGTCAAGTCTTTTCATCCTCTTGTTCAATCAAAACTCTGAATCTAACATACAGACGCCGCTATGTCATCCGCATCCGTGCCGAGACTGACCAGTTCTTAATTTCCTGCGTCGAGCTCGAGACCTTTGTGCAATGGCTCGATGCACTCTTTGCTGCGATCAGTGTGGCAGCCCCCATTGACGAGCGTGATTTCCCCCGCGACCAGAGCATCCCGCGCGTTCAGCGTGTGCGATGGTACAACGGCCGTGATCGGGAAGCCGAGGCCATTGTGGACCAGGAGCGCGAGGAAGACCGTGCCCGGGAGAGCGAGCGCGACAGCGAACGGGAAAGCGAAAATGAAGCCGAAGCCGCCGATGAGATCACACCACTCCCGACTCCCTTGTCCATGTCACGTCCCGAGTCTCCGGTGGGGGTTCGATCAAAGCCTGGACGTGCTGAACAGTCTAACAATGCCGCCGCATCAGCCGCGTTGACGGAGGAGGGCAGAGACATGCATCCAGAACGCCTCGCCCGGTCAATGTCTGTTTTGTCCGCAGGCTCAACAGCGTCCATCGCCACGTCTGCCTCTGCGTCTCCGTCCGAGTCGTCTGAGATGACTGTTGCCGGCCCCTCGACAGCAGCGCCACTTCACCATGTCAGCGCCCAGCAGCGGGCGGCTGCCCGTGCCATGAATTCTCCTGGAAGCGCGCCCTCGATCATTAGTGGGAGCAGCCTCGGTGCCCGGCGCGGGGCTCGCTTCTCACTCCGCACTATCACGTCACGCCTGGCCCAGAGACACCGTCTTAAAGCTGTTGCTTTCAAGGACAGCAAGGCCAACGACGATGGCAGCGAAGATGACACGGGCATTGCCGGACCTTCTCGCGGCCCGGCTCCGGCCGTTGCCGGTATTGGCACTGGTAGCGGCTTCTCTACCACCGCCAGCAACCACACATTTGTCGACGCTGCTACAGGCAAATGGCAGCCTGCCCAACGGTGGACCAAGACACACGACATGGTCTATGCCAAGCTGTGCTATGCCACACTTCTCTTCCGCAGCCCGCGCAAGTCCAACTACATTATCGTGCGCGGAAAGCAGTGGCTGGTGGACTGGAAGACAGGCAACATGGCCCGGGTGAGCCCGCCTTGGTACGGCGAGATTGACTGCCAGCCCGGTCCCTGGCAGATTTTGCACACAGAGAACATGCGCTTGTAGGCTGACTCTTGTTTCTTGTTTCCCAGCTCCTGATGTTTGTCATATTTTATGCTCAGCGTCTGCGCTGCAAGTTCTATGTTGTAATCTATGATTCCTTTTTCCTCCCACAAACATGAAAAGCACCAAATGCAGTCGCCGGTATATCGTCTGGCTAGACCAACGCTCTTTGCATCTCTTTCTTTTTTCTTTTACCTTTGTCATGTACATGGCTCCTTTCCTTTACTTTGCAATTTTCTGCATTTTTCCTGTTGATCTGTGCCATACTATCTCCCTTGATGGTCTTCAGTCGCCATCTCTTGTACATATCCCTCAAAAGCCAATGGAATACACGGATACGCCCTCGGCGCCTCACTACAAAGCATTATTACTGTTTCTGGTTAGGCGCACTTGAATAGAAACAGTTTCTATTGATAACAAGATATTCACATTAACACAACCGTAAAACTCCCAACGCTCAAACGCTATCCAAAGGTCGCTGTGTAAACAAGAGAAGCGAGAACCCACCAGACCAAAAAATGCAAAGCCAATGCAACGCCGCATAAATCCATGCCATGTACATAGTACCATACGCCTCATTAACTATAGATTCCCGCTCATTTCTGCTTCGGCTGCTCTCGTCTCGCGCGCCAGCTCGGTCAGCAGCGGCACGCGGCCCTTGGCGCCTTCCTTTCCATTGTCGTCGCCGTCTAGGAGAGCCGCCGCACCCGCTGCATCGTCCAGCGCCCGCTCCAATGCCGCCATCAGCTGCTCCGCCTCGGCCTGCTGAACGGCCAGCTGCGCAAACTTGGCCGCATTCTCTGCCTGCACCGCTGCCAGCCGCTCTTCCAAAGCCTGCCGCTGCTGCCGCCGTTGTGGCTTCAGGTGTGCCGCCAAAACCGTCTCTGGCGGTAGCGTATGGGGTGCTCTGTTGCTTGTATCTGCGGAACCAGAGGGCGCAGTCTCTCGCCGCTTCTTGGCGTCGGCCGCGAGGACTTCCAGCTCGTTGAGCCGCCGAACCACGTCCCGGTTGCGCAGGACGACGGCAAACTCGGACGTGCAGAGCTCGCGCAGGCGCTCAATCATTGCGCGGTGGACGGCCTGGAGGGTGACGGGGTTGCGCGCCGCTGCGGTTGGGTAGCAGGCGGCAAAGTTCTCCCAGCTAATCTTGGTAAGGGTATGCTGCAGGCTGCTCTTAAACAGGTCCTGGAGACGGCTTGCGCGCGGGCCTGCAGGCGGCGGCGGCGGTGGAGGAGCAGCAGCGGCTTTGTCGGACTGTGGCTGCAGTAGCGGATCCTGGGGTTGTGATGTGTTCTGCTGGACGGGAGGGCCGTCCGACATGGCTTCGTCGGCAACTACTGCAGCACCACTGTCTGGCGCTGTCTGGGAGGTCGTCGTCGTATGGGAAGACGCGGCCGTCGCGTCGGCTGCAGCCATTGTAGTCGAAATGAGAGGAATCGATGCAAAATTTTGACGACAACAGTACTCTGGTAGTGTATTGTGCCAGTCGGCGACAAAAAGAACCAGAAGGGAGATGTCGAGAGTGACTGTCGCAAGGCTGTTTGGATGTAGAGTGCTTGTCGCGAGAGGGGTCCAGGAAGACGCGCTGTGGCTTATCGATAACGTGGCTGCTGCACGCACTTTGATTACGTAATCAGCGCCGCGTGTTTACTCTCCTATTGCAAGCTCCAATATCTTGCAAAATGCAGAGATTATTGGCTTTGTCTAAATAAAGCGTTTGAGAATAATTGTTGCCGAGCGAGACAGTGACAAGACTTCAAGTAGAAGGTGCAAGCAATAAACAATGTAACAATCGGAATTGTATATATCTGTCAGAACATTAAAAAAATAAGAAAAAAAGTAAACACAAATTAAAATAAAATCATAAAATATAAAGAGCAAAATATCAACGCCTAATTTTAGCATAGATGGCGTAAACGTGCACATCTAGATCAGAAAACGCGGCCATAAATGCAAATACAAAACAAATACTGGAACAGAAAATCTTCAAAACAAAAACAGGTAACACAAATGCAAAAACAAAACCAGACTGTAGTCAGAGTTCATAAAGGCCATTAGTTGCCGAGCCTACCTACTGGTAGTCGACCTTTGGTTGTCTCCCCGTCTCACTTCTCTCCATTCTCCGTCTTCGCCGCCGCTCGGCTGCTGCGTTGGACGACACATCTGGCGGCCTTGTGCTGCTAGCACCAGCAGCGGGCGAAGGACTCATAGCACTCCATGTCCCGTGGCTACCAGGACTATCGAGACTCGTCATTGTGTGTCCAGCTACTGGGTTGCTACCGGAAGGACCGGCTGCACCCTGACCACCCGAGTAGTATGCCGAGTCCTTAGGCCGCCGGCCGCCTGCAAAGGGTGGGTTGGGTGGGTTGAGCACATTGCTGCTCGAGTGAGGTGCTGATTGGTACGGTGCCGAGGGCTGCAGTGACCCAGACTTGCGCTCGGCTGCTTCGGACGGACGCACGCTCGAATCTCTCCGATAACGACGGTTGCTGGGCGATTCAGCCCCGGAGAGGCTGCTGACCGAGTCAACCGCAGGGTTTGGTCGCCGCTGTTGACTGCTGCCACGCCCTGTGCGTTCTCTTTCTGCTGCTGCCTCTGCCTCTGTGAATCTCCGTAGTGTGATGTTGCCACCCCGATCGTCGTGCACCTTGACCTTGACCGTTGCAGATGGCTGGTTGGACTGTGGTGGGTATGTCGATGACCGGCCATCTTCAGATGGCCTGCGGCTGCTACTCCGGCCTACTGCTGCGGCTGCTGCTGCACCGGCGGCGAGACCCTCTGCCTCTGCGCGTCTGCGTGAGCCTGAGCGGCGACGCTGTGCGGGGAGAATAGAGTCACTGTCGGATAAAGGCGGCATTTCTGGCATTGCAATAGGCTCAATATCTTGGCGTGACCGGAGTATAGATGAGTGAGATTGTCTTGTGTTGGCACCAGGCGTCACGGGATAGCCAGGCTGGAGACCGGCTGCTGATGGAGCACCTGGGGCAGACGTTGGCGCAAGCGACGGCTCGATAACGGAATCAGAGATATCAGAGTATGTTTGCGTAACTTCGGATGGGAGAGATGCTGGAGGTGGGCGTGAGCGTCTATCACGGCGCACGGGAGAGCCATAGCCGTCACCAGTATACCGTGATCCAGCGCGACGGTCCTCGTCTTCACGGCGTCTGCGTTCAATATCGTCGTTTGCCGAGCGGCGACTGAATCTGTTGGCAATCCAACCCAGGCCAATTCCGCCGAGAATTCCCTTGCCGGCCGAAGGCACTTTGGCGCTCGCAGGAGGAGTGCGTCTTGAAGGGCTTCGGTACGATGAGTAGTCAGATCCGTCGACAGTATGATCCTGGATAGAGTGTGCGCGTTGGTGAGAAGGACGAGGGGTAATGGGGCGTTCACTGCGGTATGAGCCGTCACGGTACGAATTTCCGAGAGCTGCAGCAGCCGCTACACCTGCAGCGGCTCCTGCAGCGGCACCAGCACCAGACGGGCCATTGTGGCGTCTAGGACCAGGAGTGGGCGATCCGGGCAAGTCGGTGCGGGTGTCTTCGGTGAAATAGCTGACGTCACTTGGAGGTGCGGTATTGCGACGAGGTGGCGGGCGTGTAAGGCGGCCTGGAGGCGGCCGACTGGGCGTGTCTGTGGCGACGGCAGAGTATTCTTCGTCTCTGTTCTTCTTTTTGCGGTTGGACATAAAACTTGTCAGCAGAGCGCCAGCACCAGCAACGGCACCTGCTGCAAACAGCTTGTCCATGAGACCGCCACCGCTGCTGTGCTTGCGGCTAGGCCGAATCTTTTCATCCGAGATGAAACTGTCAGATTCTCTCCGGGACGACTGCATGTCAGTGCGGGTATAGTAACTACGGCTGCGACTGCGGCTCCGACTGCTGACACGAGACCGGCTGTCGCGCCGACTGCGTGAAGGTGACCGCTCCTTGTTCTTGTTCCGACCACGCAATAGCGCCCAGGCGCCTGCGCCGGCCGCCAATGGGCCCAGCCAGCGAAGCATACCTCCGCCGGAAGCCTTAGTGGGAGCTTCAGAATGATCTTCAACAAAGACATCGCGGTCGCGGCGGCCTTCATGGCGATAGCTAAGCACAAAGTAGACAAAGAACAAAAAGGCCATCCATAAACTGTAGAGTATAAAGAGGATCTTGGGGGAGCCGTAAAGAGTGAGACCGAGGGGGACTTGGACAATGCCGAGGATAGCAATGGTGCGGCCAGACCACCTGTGGATGGTGAGGCGCAGCGAATGCCGGCCGGCAAGGTGCCGCACAAGGCGGCCACCAATGATTTGGACGAGAACCAGGGTGTAGATGGCGATGCCGATGCCGTGATGTGGGTTGGTGAGACTGCGGTTAGGACCAACGGCAAACCAGCCGGTGATCAGCACGACAGTAGACAGCAGGCCGGCTATGATATTGAGATACGTATGATAGCGCATGGCATAGCCGGACCGGCTGTTGTAGAAGCGGGCTATCATGCCGCTGATCGGGATGATAAAGAGGAATGTGACGACAGCCACAGCGCCGTGGCCTTTGATGAGGGAGTGATACTGGGGGATGGTGGAAAAGCGGTTGCCCATTCCTGCCATGTGTTAGCTTGCCACTCATTAGAGTATCTATGCATTGTGCCACTGGTCTTACCGTTGTAGCGCATCGTCTCAAAGTTGAGGCCGACGAGATTGGGAAGAAGAAAGTCATTTTTGGTAAAGTCCCAGGTACCGTCTCCTACATTGAGGGTGTCTGACGTGTAGGAGCTGGAGCCCGCCGGGGCGAGTTGGTCGGCCGGCGCCATATCGGCGGCGGCGGGTGGGAGGAAGAGCGGACTGCCGGTGGGTGTTGTGTATGCAGTGTGAGGCCGATGAGGTGGCAGAACTCAGACTTTCAGGGTCTGGGGTAGAAGACGGGAGGCGAGGAATGCGGGCGAGTAGTGTCGTGACCACACCAAGTGGGAAGAGCTCCTCTGCTGGAATGTGTCTATATCGACTGGCGATGGCTGTGAGAGATGGGAGACGCAATCACAGCTAGCAATGAGCAATGCTTGATGGCTGGAATGCTGGGATGCTGGATCAAAGTCTGTCGAGGATCCCCTGATGGACGTCGAGGATGACGAAGCTGTAGATGGGACTGTCCGATGGGGGAGGCCTTGAGGAATGCAGAATGGCGGTATGTAGCTTGGAGGGTGGGAGGGAACGACAATGCACAGCAGATGCAAAGCGAATATGCGGTAGCGAGGTATGCAGTTGAGGCTAGAGTGCCAGATGGCTAGAAGTGAAGGCCAGAAATTGATGAAGATTGCGTAGACAGAGGATGTATGGGGCAGGAAGTAAATAGAGAAGGTGCATGACAGGAACAGTAATATGGTGTAAATACAGAAATCATTAAAGTAAATACAAATTTAAAATATAAAAATAGTCCAAACAAAACGAGCGACGATGTAAGCAGCGACAATTCGACACATAACCACCTGTTCTGGCACTGATTTTAGCACAAGTGGCCCGGCGTATTACCGCACACCGGACAATACGAGTTTATTGCAAAGTAATTGGGCTTTTCATGCACAGTTGATTGGTTTGTTGACGCCCGGCCGCCAGCTGGGTGCAGCGCTGAGCTGGCTTGCATCGCAGTCGCTCCTTCCCAGTTGTGTACACTTACATGGGTGTGCCGTTGGTGGGGTGACAACAGTGTACCCACTTAAGAGAATAGCTAAGACTGATAAGAGTTCGCTATTCTTATCTCTGTTATCGATATCTGTCGATATAGACACGTGATGTGTCATGCTTATCTGGAAATCGATGTTTGTCAACTTGTTGATGACCATGGGAGGCACATGCTTGTTTCTGCAATTTCAAACGTTTTCTACAGCCAACTTCTAGAATTTCCGATCTCCCCGTTTCCCCTCTCTCCTTCATATTGCACGGGCGATCGATGTGAGCAGCGCATTAAATTCCCAAAATAACCTTGCTTTGGTCAGTTGATAGTCGACTTCATTTTGATGAGCTCCCAAGACCACCTGATCCGATAGCACTCCACGCGGGCCTGGTTGATGAATCGTCACCGCTTGATGGGGAGATACTTGACGTGTTAGTATGGATACAACTGCTTTGCTGTCGAGTTGTCGACCTGTCAAACGGTTGAGTCTGGACATAATACATATTATATAATCAATATAAAACCAGAAAGAATTAGATTGCAGGTGTTCTCGGTCGTGCCTGCCATCTGGAGAAATACCATGTAGAACAACCAAAGAGCTCCGTAGCAGAGGAAGGTGCAAGCTGGGGTAATGACCGTGCCTGCCCGTGCTGCTAGCTTCCCAAATAACAACGCGGACAACAAACCAAAAGAGGTAGCCGCGACCTGTAGTTCCTAGCGCGGTACATTGTTTACCGTCTTTATTTGCGCTAAACCCATGTACACCTCCTCATTCCTCCCCACAAAATCCCAATCAGCAGCTGAAAGCCGAGGCAAGAGGTGACTCCCAAGCAGCCGAATGCCAGCACCGGCCATTTTTACTGGGTCCGCGTCGATTTGGCGTGTCTTTCTCCTCCCTTCTCCCCTGTAGCGTGGCTCCTGTATTCTCCAGTGTCTGTCCAGTGCCTTCCCCTTTCAACAACGTCAGCCACGCTATTATCGACGGGCCGCAAGTCAGACGACATCTGATGCCCTCGCCTGTCCGAGTCTCTCCCTGGGATTGACACCGCCTTTATCGACACAGGCGACTCGTTTCCACGACTGCCATCTCTAGCCAATGCTCCGAAGCATGCGAACTTGACAACAATCATCGCGTCCATGGCTTCTACCCTCAAGCGCGGCCGTCAGTAATCAAAGAAGCGACCCCCAATCCAATCACGGAAAATCAGAATAGAACGTTGAACGTCAGACGTCAAAGTTCGAGCCGGAAGCATTCTAGACACGGCCAAGTCGACTGCCTTCCGTCTCGCTCCTCGTCTGGGCAGCTACTGTATTGTCAGATCTCGCCTTCCGCCCATCCAGCCACACCGTCGCTCCGACCATGGCGTTCCGCAACAACTACACCGCCGGCATCAACCCGGCATTTGCCAGCGCCAACAACCGCGGCGGCGGCGGCGGACCCCCATCCCTCTCCTCATCCATCTCATCCATGTCGGGGTCTATGAACATGCGCAATGGCTACTCTGGCCGCCCCAACCATGCCACCAACAACATCTCCAAGACGTACCGGCAAGCTTCTACTCTTTTCTTGACGCGTCGGCTACCAGAGGCTTTGACGACCATCCTCCCTTTGATCGCGCCCCCTGGTACAGACGGCGACGAGAGCGGCAGCGACAAGACTGTTTCGCCGGCTGTTGTCGTTCAGCCCGCCCCGGTGTCATCAGCTTCGCGGACCACTCGGGTCAAAGTGTGGAGTCTTTACCTGACTATCCTGAATGCCATTGTCGAGCTTGAGGCGGACGAGGGCAAAGATGCGTTTGGCACACAGGATTGGCGGGCGCTGTGCACCAAGGTGCGCGACGGCGAGGTTTGGGAGGATGTTGTACAGAACGGCTACCATGGCGCCGAGGGCGATGTAGATGCCGACGTTGTCATCAACTTGTATGTCTTGGATTGTCTTCTTCCCTCCCTCTTTATATGTTACACATTACTAACCACCCAGGGCAACTTTGTTACTGGCACACGCCAAGTCACAGGAGCTCAACCAAAGGCGCCTTGAGAGCTATCTCTCCTACACACAGATGCCGCCGACGCTGGACTTGTCAGGTCGGTTCGAGTCACCACGTCGCTCACTCTCTAGACACCGGTCGCCTGCGCCACGGCAGACACCTGGTGCCGATACGCCACGGGACCTGAACGCGCGGGTCAAGATTCTTGAGCTGTACACGCTACATGTTCTTCTCCGGAACGACCAGTGGGACTATGCCCGCGACTTTATTGCCAACAGCCCTATTCTGGATGAGGAGCGCCGCGAGGCCTTCTTGCAAGCCCTGCAAAGTCTGCAGGATGAGCAGCATGTCGCCGAGCAACGCGAACAAGAAGACAGGAAGAGACAAGAAGAACAGGTCCAGTATGACCTTGAAGAAGAACGCCGTATTCGTGCTGAAAACGAGCAGCGGGAACAGAGACGAATAGTAGAGGAGCGGGCACGGCGCGATGGTGCCAGCAGTAGTCGGTATAGTGAAGCCGGCGGAGCTAGCGTGGACGGCAGTGAAGGAGACTATCTGGGCGACAGTGCAAGCTCAATAAATCAACGACCGCACAAGGCACCATCAAGTGCTGGCGGCAGCTCATCAACTCGTGGAGGCGGTGCTCGCAGTGCGCGGCCAAAGACGCCACGGCCAGCTGGTGCTGCATCTTCAAGCAGCGCCCCTGCAGCCCCTGGCTCGACGACATCTGGAAAGTCTTCACGGTCAACCGCAGCAGGTGCAGGAAAGCCCAAGTCGGTCAAGGGCAAGAGCCGGGCTGTTGCGGCACCGCCATCAAGCTCTCGTACTGCCGTGCTGCTCTCCAACCTACAAGGCATCCTTGATAACCTGAGCCTGGTCTTCAACACAACACCAATGGTACTGCTACGCACACTGCTGTTTGTGATTGCCTTGCTGTTCATGGTCGGCCGTCGGGCCAGCCGCGAACGCGTCTCTCGCATCCTAGCCACCGTGTGGAACAAGGTCAAAGCCACTGCGGGCATGGGTGTCAAAGTCAGCTACATCTAGGCGCTGATGGCGTCTATCAAAGTTGTTCTTTCTTCTTCCCTTTCTCTCTCTCTTTTCTTCTCACATTGCATACTTTATTATTCTTACTATTTTGCTTACCAGGCGTTTCTTAGGTCTTTGACCCATTTTATCAACACACTCTTCTTTGTCATTCATTTTCCTTTTATCCCATGTTGGAATTTAGCCAAGCGGGCAACACTGTACGATAACTTCAAGTATGTCTACTACCAAAGGCAACCGAGCACTGCTCTGCAAGTAGGACACAGGTCGAGACCGGATCTTTTGCAAGGGTGTGCAGCCAAACTGGTGGATGATGATACTTGCACGAGACTAGCATAGCACACACATGTACAGATTTTCTTCTTCATTTTGCATATTATAATATCAAGGACATAGTAGCTTTTATTTGAGTCTGAACCTTATATGCAATGCTATCCTGCAAAAATAATAGCAAGACAATGTGAAATAGGATTGGTTTCTTCCGTTCTCCGTGTGAATCATTCATGAGTATCGCCATCGACCAGCATGGTGCCAGAAAGACCTCTACCCGTACAACAGAAGCAAACTAAACGCAAAAAAAACCACAAGATACGTAGAATGTAACTCCAAAAATAGAGACAAGAACAAACAAGAACAGGAGCCGAACAGTTAACGATAAAAGACGCAGACGACAGACCAGCCAGCCCGACCCGGGCCATGCCAGGACTAGTACTGCTGCGTCCGATTTGTTTTCTTTTGATAGAACAACTAGATTGTTAGTATAGATCAACGCCGACGTAAACACAAAGAAGCCAACTTACGTCTGTCCTTGAACTGCCGAGATTTATAATCTTGGGGCAGCCGTCGCGGTCCTTCTCGAGGCGCGTGCACTCGAAGCAGTAAAAGGCATCCGAGATGCCCTCGCCGCCGCATACAACGCACTTGTTCTGGTAGTTGCCGAAGCTGCACTCATCGCAAATGCGCACAAGAGTTGTCGGCCGCACGTACGAGTCGCACACGGGACACTTGCCGTCGCACTTGTCGCAAAGACGGCCGATGGCGATGCCGGCCTGCTTGCGGCACATGACGAGATCGGGGTGGTGGCGAGACATGGCTGTGTAGGGTGATGGGACACTGAGACGCTGGGGTGCTGAGAAAAAGTAGGCTGTTTCGAGGGATGAGATGTTCCGAGATCAGGGCTGTGAGAAGGCTCGAATATCGTGCTGCTGAGAGGTGAGGTTGAGATGAGATGAGAGGCTCGTGAAAAACGGCTGCAATTGGCAGTCGCATTATGGGGGGAAGGTCGCGCCTTCCCTTTGTTGCTGGAAAAACAGTGGATTGCTCATCTTTTGCCACTGTCCGTTCTGGCGGGTTCTGCGCGCTCCCGGCAGAGGCAGGCGCGCTAGGCAGCCAAATTTTAGCGTTGTTTCGCCGCCCCAGACAGCGACTCGTCGCCTGTTGGAGGAAAGAGCTGTTGCGCATGAGTTGCTTAGCTCTTGCTTTTTTCGGTATGTATCTTACCTCAGCCTTGTGTGCGATTATCTCTCCCCCTCAACTCCAGCGGTAACGATGGTGTTTTGCCTTCACAGCATGGAGTGATACTATTACAGCAGTGTCTTTTTGGTTATTTCTATCTTGGCCTTGGCTATTCACGGCGGACATCCATCTGCGACCGTTCATATTGGTATCCAGCGACCTGTGGCCACTTGTGTGACCGACGATAGTCGATGAAAGCAGGAACTGAGGACAAAACAACTACAACATATCTTACAACACCTCAAGTACGCCACAGTAAGCAGGTATGTGTGGCTCTACAATTTAAGTACATTGCAAAACTAATATCGCCTTCCATCAAGACATAAGCGCCATGCTGCCTGACGCTGATGCGCCTGGTGCGCAGCACGACGAGGAGGTGCAGGCCTCGCCACCGTCCTCCAAGCGGTTCAGAGAGGACGACTCGGACTTCCGAGGCACACACTACTTGCCCTCTTCACACATTGAGACTATCATCGAAATGAAGAATGCCCGCCTTGACTACGACGATCGTGACAAAGGGGACTATGAACCGGCTCCCAAGAGGACTAGGATCGACAAGAGAGACGACGACCATGTCGACTTTTACGACGACAAGCCGAGATCGCCAAGGAATCAGAGACGCCGCGAGGCAAGTCGGAGCCCGAGCCGCAGCCGGGCACGAGGGCGAGCCCAGAGCTACAGAAGCAGCCGCAGCCCGGTGCGCGGCCCTGCCTATAACCAAACGCGCAACACTAATCGCAGCCGCAGCCGCAGCCGCAGCCATAGCCGAACTCGTAGAAGAAGTCGCGACCGGCGTCGCAGCAGGAGCCGTACTCGCCGTCATGATCGGAGCCCCCGGGATAGGCGCGGAAGCAATGCGCGAGCTGAGCGCGGCCCGGCACGACATCACCAGGGAGGCCGGCCTGGTGGAGGCGGCAGAAGCTTCCCAGAGGCTTCACAGCGGGACGTCGCACGGACCAGGCAGGATGTCACACAAGAGGACAAGAAGCGTGGACAGCGGCTTTTTGGTGGCATTCTCGCCAACCTTCGCGGTCCTGCTACAGGACCTAGATCTGCACCTGGTCGTGGCCCAGCAAGCCAACGAGGCGCACAACTGGCTGGTGCCGAGACAGCAAACAGCAAGTCCGCGCTACTTGATCATCAGCGCTCGCAGCCTGCAAGCGGCAGGGCCGATGCGGAAGACAAGATGCAAACAGACGAGGATGATAGGAAAACCACAGAACGTCTCGCCAAGCTGGAGCGCATTCGCAAGATTGAGCAAGTCAGATTCGACGAGAAAAAGGTTGGTACACCATTATTGGTGCTGTATGGCGGTATTTCCGGACAAATAAGCAGTAACGTGCATTGTTGCTAACATTTTGTTCACTAGATGCACGCCCTTCAAGCCAGTGATATTGCGCTCGCACGCCGTCTTCGGACAGAGAGCCAACCGCAAGTGGTAAGTTTACATTTTCACATATCGGACACTGCGACAGTGTATTAATGTTTTTAGTACTACCAACCGCAGGATCTCTCCAGCAAGCAAGCAGATACCATCAAGGGCCAGATACGCGATGCCGAGCAGCGTGCCGCTCAGCAGCTGGCGGCCTTTAAAGCTGAAAAGACTGCGAGACTATCTGCACTGGGTGTAAAGTATACCCGTACATCTTTGGCGGCTGCTGACATGACACACGGCCCGCCAGAGCAGACTCAGCAAGATGTCAAGCCGACAGCAGAGGCTGCCTTGGATAACACTCCAATGCATGGCCAAGATGCTATGGTTGACGATCCCGGTACGGTTACAACTACGGCTCCGGAGAATGCCAAGGCTAAATCGACATCACCACACGCAAGCCGTTTGAGTATTGAGATGGACGACAGGCCCGAGGAAATAGCCGCGCCTATTGACGAGGTTGAGGACCAGCGGGCGCTCCAAAGCGGACCACAGCAGCACCAGCATGAAGAGGCAGACGACCATCACGACGACAGGGACATAATGGTCGAGACAGAAGAGGATGCGGTAATATACTAGACTGGGCGAGACTACCAGAAGCCGATAGTGTGCTGCTGTGAGGTTGCCTGTCTTCTGTCTATCTGCCTATCTGTTATCTGCCCCGGCTTTTCTATTCATTATGTTTTCGTTTGTGTTCCGTTCTGTCATCGCACGACGAGGTTGGGCTCTAGAGCAATGCTAGATAACGTCTCTGATACCAGGTATACACGCCCAGAGGCGAAGGAAGCAAAGAATAGAAGGAGTCAATGAAGCTGGCTTGCTTTTTACATCAAGCAGACATCATTTGAAGCAGCGATTGGATACCTTTAGCCTCTACACGACACACAACAACGACGAGCGACATCCGACATTTGATATCTGATACACCGAATCTGGAGAAGGGAGTGCTATCTTTGGTTCTTATCTCCTGGTCTTCTGCAAGGGCTGGGCCTGTGTATGGGGGTGGCAAACAGGCAATCCCAAAACACGGCCGGATATCGAATGAACGCATGCAGCAGCCGAGGGCACCACGCCATGCTCGCGCTCGCCTATGCTAGGCACTCTTTCTGGACAGCTGTCGCGGCATACGATTGGGTAACTACCTCCTCTTCTCATGATGCGGAGTAGGGCTCCCTAGCCACTTCTGTCTCGAACCAACGAGGGGCTTCCCGACAGCATATGGGGGTAGCATTATTAAGTGAGGGAGAGGAGCAGTTGGAAGGATGTGTCTCCATCTTGGGATGGTGAAAAATATGGGGGGTGAGAGCATCGTGTGATGCTGCCAAGAGATGTTATTGGCGACGAAGGCAGGCAAGAGGCAATGGAGAGGAGGCGTACTTTGCATCACGCAGTATCCATCGAGATGTCTGCCACCTAGATCGCCCCAGCCAGACTGCCACCGCATCTATTGCGTAGATGGCGTCCGGCATGAGCTTGGCCGTTTTCAAATGCAACACATCAACTCCTCCCTAGCGCAGTATGCGATGACTTCATCAAGCATCACCCAACAGCGGGAAGTCTGACAGCGGTGGGGGATATGGAGACATTGGAGTATATGACGGAGGCGTGCAGCTATGAAGCAGGCCAGCGGCAGCGAGGCAAGACGATCGGGAAGTATCTGGGATCGGGGAGGACAAAGAGGAGGCGGGATAGCCTGTGCATACTCTTTAGTACGTGATAAGCGTCATGGGGTGGCCCGGCATTTCGAATCTATGACAGAGAATAGCCAGAGGAGGCATCGTGGCTTTGGGGTGGCAGAGAGGCGACATCGAGGCATGGCGTCAAGGCACCAGGATAAAATTAATAGCTAATTCAGGAGGCGGCTCACAACAAGCAGAAGCGGTCAGAATAAATATGAAGGTGTGCATTATTTCACTAAAAACCCGCTGAGTCCCGGTGGTGTGTAGGGCTGCGTTGACGTCGTGGTTGGTCGTTTTTATATCGAGGCGGGCTGCTCCGGCCGACGGTTGACGGGAGCGATGAGTCAGCAGCAGTAGTAGTCCCTTACTAGCGTTTGTGACGGTATTTCTGATAGGATTTATCGATTTTGGTTGGTAGGGCCCCTTTGCACCCTAGCTGTGCATTCAGCCGCAGGTGCAGCAGCCACTTTCCATCTATGTACAGGCTATTAACCTTATTTCCCTTATCAAAACGGCAGGCCCCATCATCCATCTAGGCCCCCCCATGCATCGCGCCTGTCTTGTCTTCGCGCGACGTACGCTGCAACACTTGAATCGCGACTTCCTGGTTTTCCCAGGGCCCCTTCCATAAGTAAACTAGAGAGTCGTGTGTGCCATGTGTGAGTTCCATATGATTTAAGTAGATATTCAAAGATGCCGTTTAGGGAAGGCACGCGTCTGGTGGACAGCCGTCATCAGACAGGGTCACTCGCAAGTAAAAAAAATACAGTAAAATATCGCGCAATCACAGGCGACCAAAAATACACACGCGCGCCTTTTCCTCCCATCTACTCGGTATTATTGATTCATAGGGTGTTGTCGCGGTCCAGGTGTCTCACCGTGTCGTGCTTTCGTGCTTTCGTGCTTTCGGTGACTGCCTAATTTGTGTTTGATAGTGCCCTTGGCTCCTGCCTTTTCTGCTTTCTACATATGTAATTATTACAGTGTTGATATCTATGAGTGTTTTTGTGGGGGAAAGGCCCCAGGCGGGCGGCACCCCCAAACTGCAATCCTGTACAGAGGGCTGTCCTTCCCTACTAGTCAGTTATCTCCACTATCCACTCACACAAGGCCTCATTGCCTTCTTTGCCTTGTCCACCCCAAACCTCTGGACTTCGTCATCGACTCCCACGACGGTACTGCCCGGCCAGTACACCTTTCTTTTGCATCTCGATTCCTTGCTTTTGACATTCCCATTTTGTCGGACCTTTCATCAAAGCCTCCGGCCTCTTTTGCTGTACTCCGACGACATTCTGCGCCCGGCCGTCTCCATCTTCCTCGACGATCAGAAATGCAGATACAACATCACGACCACCTCGATTTCCCTTTCTTGTCGTGCCCATAAAAGGGCTGCCTGCCTGCTGTCTCTATCGGCTACCTCCAGCTCAGCATAGCAGCCTCATATCAGATCGTCCCTTCACGGCCCGGTCCCAATCCGCCTCTATCAGCACCCCCCCTCTTCCTTTCTCTCCATATCTCTACCACTCTCTCCACCCCTCCGATAAGGACGACCACCCCAATCTATACCTGATATATAACACCAGTCGACACCTACTTCCCCTCTTCCAAAAACGAGGCATGCTTCGCTTATCGGTAATGGACCAGATCCGCAAGATGTTTTACAAGAAGAAGGACCACCATGGCACCGCCTTGGACTCGGAATACGCACCCATCGTCGACGAGCGCATGCCGCTAGCCCTTGAGGATGAGGGCAGCAACGGCTATGCAGCCTCGTCGTTTATAGAGGGCGAGGTTGAAGAGGAGGCGCCCTTCTCGTGGTTTGAGTACAGCATCTTTGCGCTGATCGGCGTCGCGATGCTCTGGGCATGGAACATGTTCATGGCCGCGGCGCCCTACTTCCAGACACGCTTCGCGTCTGATCCGTGGATCCTCGCCAACTTCCAGCCCACCATTACGTCGGCGTCGACATGCACGAATCTTGCCGCCATGCTCATCCTGACCAATATCCAGTACTCGGCATCCTACCCCTTCCGTATCAACACGGCCCTCGTCATGAATGTCGTCATCTTCAGCTTGCTGACGGCGTCGACGTCCATCTTTTTGCATGCGTCACCAACAATGTACCTCGTGTTCCTTGTCACCATGGTCTCCGGCTCGGCGTGGGCGTGCGGTCTGATCCAGAATGGCGCCTTTGCATATGCCGCGTCGTTTGGCCGGCCAGAGTACACACAGGCCATCATGGCCGGCCAGGGCGTTGCCGGTGTGCTGCCGCCACTAGCCCAGATGTTTACCGTGCTTGTCTTCCCGGTGTCGACACCCGACAGCTCGACACCGCCGCCGCCGCATGTCGACCCCAACACGCTCAACTACGACGCCGTTGCCGAAGCTGCGACGTCTGCCTTTTTCTACTTTTTGACGGCCGTGTGCATCTCGGTCATTGCTTTGGTTGCCTTCCAGCCGCTGATGCGCCGCCACAACCGCCTGGTTGAGAGCCGTATGGCCCAAGCCATGTCGGAGAGCCTGGCATCGCTGGAGGATGCCGAGCGGGCTGCCCGTAAGGTGGTCAGCCTTAAGACGCTCTTTTTCAAGCTTCACTGGCTGGCACTGGCTGTCTTTGGCTGTTTCCTCATCAGCATGTTTTTCCCTGTGCTGACGCCCAAGGTGCTGTCGGTGTCTATGCACAAGCCGACGTCCGACAGCCCTATGCCAGCCCCGAACCCGAGCGGCCCTGCCATTTTGCAGCCCGGCGCCTTTATTCCGCTAGCCTTTTTCTTCTGGAACCTAGGCGACCTGCTCGGTCGCATGTCATCAATGCTGCCGGCGCCGACCATGTTCCACGAGCGGCCCGTGCTGCTGTTTGCATTTGCCATCTGCCGTCTGCTGTTCTTGCCCTTGTACTTTTTGTGCAACCTGGGCGGCCGCGGTGCTGTTGTGAACAGCGACTTGTTCTACCTGCTGCTGGTGCAACTGCCCTATGGCCTGAGCAGCGGCTGGCTGAGCTCGACGTCGATGATGGCCTCGAGCGAATGGGTCGAGGAGGGCGAGCGCGAGGCGGCCGGCAGTTTCATGGGCATGTGCCTGGTGGCTGGCCTGACATGCGGCAGTTTCCTCAGCTTCTCCGTGTCGCAGATTTGATTTAGTTGAGTTATTTAATGTGGTTTGTTTAGATTTGTTTTGTTATATTCGTTTTGCCTACGCTTTCTCGTGCCGGGTCATGGCTTCGTTATTGTCTATACCTCTCGGCACCACGCTGCTCGGCAGAAGCACAGGGTGTTTCTTTGCACAGCGGGTACCACTGCATACACGGCTGTCGTACGGCGTTGCTTTTGCTCTGCTCGGTTTATTGCAGCATTCATCTGTCCTTTTATCGGTTGCACTCTTATGTTTGCGCCTGTCTTGTCTTTCTTGTTTCGTGGAATGTGTGCCACATCCATCAGCTCACCTAGCCTGCAGTCTTTTTATATGTCAGTTCATTTTAAAATATTTATACTACAATAGCATTGCTGTACAATATCAATAGTCCGCCGACTAAACTTGCTCTGTATGCGCCAAGTGCCACAAAGTTCGCAAAAGTCGCAGAAGTCTCAAGAGAACGGTAAACTGGGCTGATCTCGCTTCTGATTATATTGCCTTGTGCTACGCATCTATGAAAAGAGATGATATGATAGCTTCTGTTTCACGCGCGGGTCTGTGTAATGGCAGCCTCATACTATCTATGGTCGGCATATTCAAGTTGTGTGGTGTGATATAGATGTTGTGCAATCAAACGTGCCTGGTAAAAGAGACAAGACTAGATGTTTCTTATGGGTGAGATGAAATAAGCCTCAATGATGTGGCATGGAAATATGAGATTGTATAATAAATAAAAAGTACAGACAAAGTACACCAAAGCCAACAAACGCCTTGCCTTTCCGATAAGGGACCAGCCGAAAATCAGAGAGGAAATATAAATAGGAAATCAATGCAATAAAAGAAACTGATCAGATAGCCCGTTATTTGTGAAAGAGATAGCCAGCCGACTCCAGACCCTATGACCTTGACCCTATGACCCAAGCCGTCCGTATCGCCATGCTATGTAGTGATCATCAATGAGACGTAAGAACAGGTAGAAAAGGGGATGAAAACGAGACGAGAAAGAAACGGGAAAGAAGAAATGGTAAAATAAACAAGACAAGCCGATGCATAATATAATGATGACCAATTCGGTGTTGTACAGGGCCGGCGCCGAGAAAAGGCAAACGTTAAAGAAATGGGAATGTACCAAGATGCCATGACACAAAGGAAACAATGAAGCGATACGGAATGCAATACGGATGCAAAATAACAGGAAAATAAAAGGAAAATAAAATGCAAATGAAAGCAAAGTGACAACAGACGTTACACCCTGCGACGCTCGAGCCAGCAGTTGGTCTGCTGTCTTGGCTCTTCCGTGCAAATGTAGAAGCCGCCGGTGAGCAGAGCCCGCTCTTGCGCCTGCCAGCGGGCAAGTTTGCGGCGTCCGTCTTTGCGGTCAAGATCGCCGAGCTTGGCAGAAATAGACACCCCGGCGGCGCCCTCGGACACTGTAATGCGCAGGAAACAAGTGCAGTCGCGCAGAGTCATTGCAGTCTGGAGGCGGTCGAGTGACGTAACATCATCTGCCCTGTCTGTCAGGCCCACCGCCAGGGCACCGTGTGGATCGTGCTCCGCTTGGATGGCAGCCATGCGGCGAAACAGGTTTGTTGTGCGCAGCCAGCGGATAATCGCCGGCTTGTTTTTCAAAATGGCAACCGACGTGGCGTTTGTCAAAGTGGAAGACGAATTGGGTGATGCTGATTGCGAACATACGGCTGAGCCCAAATGCTGATAGACATACTCCCACAGGGCTGCATCAAGATCGGCCTCGTCTGCAGCGGTCTTGGGTGGGTCTGCCACGAGGACCATGGGGCACGGCTTGATTTTGTGAGGTTTGTGTGTTGAGCCAGAACGGCCCGTGATCTTTGAGCCGTTGCTGTTTTTGCCGGATGCAGTTGTAGATGTAGCAGCCGGCGACGCCGAAGACGAAGCGGCCGAAAGCGCACAAGTCCGGCATCGGCGTGCCCCTGTCGGGGCGCTGGGCGACTGGACCAACCACTTGGGCTTGAACTGCATGGTTGTGGTACTGGACGAGTGGAGTGATGCGTTGCAGGCCAATGTCATGTCCTCGACAAGCAGTGCCACGTCAACATCAGCCGAGATGCGGGTGCCTATCCAGTCCGGGCGCCGACGGCCGCTTCGATCCAGATCTTCCAGGAGCCCGTTGAGTATGGGCTGGACGCCCCGTGAAATAATTCCCTGAACAAGCTGCTGGCCAACAAGCCATTCGGCTCCGATAAGAGGACGGAGGACGGAGGAGTAGTATGCGTGGTGGTCAAGACAGGTGCCAGGACCAACACCAGGGCCGGCTTTTGGGATGCGGAGTAGATGCGTCGATAGGGATATAGCGTCTGAGTCATTGCTGGGGTGGATGGCGGGTTGTGTGCTTGTTTTGGAGTTGGCTTTGGTGGACGTCTTGTTCGCGTTGGCGGGGGTCACGAAAAAGACGGCATTGGCAGAGCCCTCGCCAATGTACGAGCAGGCTATGGCGGGAGGCAGCGTGGTGACAAGAGGCGGCGTTGGCGGGAGGAGGAATGGCTGTATGTCGAGCGGCGAGCGGCGTGCCGACAGAGATATCGAGGCAGTTGCAGCTGTAGAAGCGGCTGCAGCTTTGTATCGGCCATTTCCAGAGTCGGCGCCAGCCGTGTCGGATTCGGCGGCCATATAGAAGTAACTGAAAGAGATTGCGTGGGACAATGGGACGAGACGGGATGAGAGACGGGTAGAATGGAGAAAGAGAAACGAGACGAGGAGATGAGGAGACGAGGAGAGAGAAAGAGAGAAAGAAAGAAAGAGGAGAGGATGTGAGAGGGACGACAAAAGAAAAGGCGATGAAAAGATGAGAATCGAACGAGCAAAGTATAAGAAGAGGGGGAAGAGGAGAAAGGCGAACAAGAGGAGAAGGGGAGAAAGAGAAGTAGAAGTAGAGGAGGAAGAGAGAGTGAGAGAGAGTGGCGAGGCTGCCAAGGGACGTCGATTGTCGATGAGGTGGGGAGGGCTGTTAGAAAAAAGACCCCCAAAAGAATGACGAAAATAGAGGGCAGAAACAGAAAGGGGTCTAGTGCGAGGATAGGCGCCCTATGAGAAGTGATTGACCAGGTCCGTGGTCCGGGGTAGGAGGAGAAGGCGACAAAGTCGATTGGTGGGAGGGAGAGAGAGATGCAAAGGAGAAAGATGAATGAGAGAAAAGGGGACGCGAAAAAGCGCAAAATAAGTTGTGATAATGGGCTGGATAGGAGGGATTGGGAAGGAAAGCCCAAAAGGGAAAGATCAGTGAGAAGAAGGCAATATTGTAGGTTGGAAGCGAGTTGGATGAGGCAGGCGCAGCCTTTGGGGACTACACCCGAAAACAGAAGGAACTCGCCGGCTATTACGTGAGAGTAAGCAGTCGAGCAGGCGAGTCTAAGCTGTCAACTAACGAAACAAGGCAGTCGTCATAAGAGCGGGAAGGAGCGAGTGGCACGAGAGGCAAACAAAGCAAAAGAGACATGAGGGACAAAAGAGGCAAAGGAGTAGGGACAGAAAGGGGAGAAATGCAACGAGGTGCCTGACGGAGGCACAACAAAGGCTATGGCGGCTAAGGGATCAAAAAGGGAAAGAGGCTCGTCGGGTGCGAAAAAGAAAATGCCAACGGAAAGAGCCTAGATGCAGACGTGAGAAGGAAAAGGAAGGAGAGACGATTGCCGTTTTAGGAAAGAGCTTTTAAGACATGCGCTCGCAGCTTCGAAAACGAGCCAGTCATTGTGCAGCATTGCCATGCATAGTACAGAGTATCGATTTAGAAGTACATGGTGTTTATCTCACGTCGACTTTCTGTCCATCTTGCATCGATCGGCTACGTGTTACATGGTTACTTGGTTGCATCTGCCTGCTCAGCGGCCTGTTGTGTAATCCGGCACCGCTCAATCCCATCTCGTGCCTGCCCTGCTGCCCTGCTGGCTGCTTCCCTGCTGGGACGCGGCGAGCGCGTGCCAAGGCAGGCGCAACCGACAGAGCAAATGGGTGGCTGTCATTTTTCGAGCATTTTTCTCTCTGTGCCGTGTTTTCTTATTAAATATCCTTGGAAACAAAGGCAGAAGGACGCTGACGGAGTAGTCTCTTAGTAAAACATTATCAAATATCATTTAAAAACAGGGAAGACGGCTGGAAGCGTGATAAGCGCTGGGAGGCACTGCAGGGCTGTTCTCATGATACACCAACAACACGTGCAGAGAGTAGAGAATAGAGTGCAAGGCATAAGGCAGGCGATTAAGCAGGCGGCCAAAAACGGCAGTCACGTATACAGCCAGCATTACTCCCTGCCACTGCCGTCGTACATACTGTATCTTACATAAGATGTAGTGCGCTATTGGGGCTACTGGAGGCTGCTGGAGGCTATGGCCGATACTTGTCTAAATGGAGCTATCGCGATGTTGGATGTGTGCCTGTTTCAATAGTCGATATTTTATGTGGTTTTGATGCTGAGTTAGATATCGATTTTTCATAGAAGTTTTGTCCTCATACCTATCGTCATCTCGTTATGCTTCTCATTGTTTCTTCAGTCAGCGGCCGTGCGAGCATGCACGGCTGTGGACTCGGCTCCCATGCAAGGCAATCTCGAAATCGGGGCTGTTTCCCACCCTCCAACTGACCCCTACTCGCTCCTGCTCGCTCCTACTCGCTGCGCAGTCGGCAATACTTTGGAGCTGCAGATTCGTGCAGGGGGCACGAGACAGCAGACAAGGGCCTTGCAGTGATGGGCGAATCGTAGCGAGCCGCTGGAGGCGACGCTGATGGGTCTGCAGCCGCGCTGTCGGAGGAGTAATTACTATGTAAGAATATTAACTGGCAGCAGAAATACAATAAGCGAGGGTACAGATCGGTTGGTATTATGTCAGAGTTGTTTGGTGGTGGGAGTAGAGTGGCGGCCTTCACAGTCAGTAGATGGTCTGTTCCATCAACAGGTTCGACTTCTACTTGTATGATTTCTACTACACAGAAATCGCAGCTGTCGACAGGAACGCGCAGATTGTTCTAGTTGTCGAAAGTCGAATAATGATCAGCCCAGTAGCTATGTATGTATTCCAGTGGCCAGCTCGGTCGAGCCCGATAGCCACGCAATATTTCTCGACACAGTACAGCAGACTGTTTGATATCGAATCAGCTGCGATGTAGGACCATGGCCAGGATAGTCGAGGTGTGATCCTGCGGCCTTGTGACCTCGTTCTCCTATTTTCCCGCTCCGCCAGCTCTGTTCAGCTCTGCTTTGTACTCAAATGCTACTTGATGCCGTGCTGTGCCTTTTCGCTGTGCTTGGCCTGGCCTTGACCATGCTGGCTGTCGTCTGATCATCTGACCAAAGTATTTATCTAATATTCATCCAATCATTCACTCATTGCCAAGTCTTGTCCTTCCGAGAATGCCTGCTTGCTTGGCTATGAGCCGACATGCTGGTCGAGCTTGTGCGCTTCTTCTCGTTACTCCGTACTCCCAGTCACCCCATGCCTTTCCCCGAGTAGCTATACGGTGCAAGTCTAGAGATGGATTGAGCCTCGTCTCCTACCGGCCGAGACGCTATGGGTATATCTACAGGGCACATCCACACATGTGCGCCATTCTTCATCGCCAGACTCCATAGCCATGCCTTGAGCTCCGTTTGCTTGCTTCTGGCCTGGCGAGCCTGCATGCCGTCTTGCGCAACTCTGCACAATCTTGACCCGATCGACTCACCTTGCATCTCGCGACGTCAGGGCACGTCGACCTGGCCTGCTCCGGCTTGCCCTAGAGTGGCAGACTAGTTGGCAGGAATCGCAAGGAAAAGCGAAGAGATGGAATAACTCTGCAAGAGTCTGAGCCCCTCTGTCTCCGCTCGGCCTCGGAGCTGCAGGCCGTCTATTGTACGATGCATGCCGAGTGCCTGAGTGTCTGTGTGTCTGTGTGTCTGTGTGTCTGTGTCTATACGCCCCGCTCTCCGAAAACAAAAAGGCGGTGGATGCTCTGCTGTCACCGCTCTATCATCGAGTCGTGTCATCGTGTCATCGTATCATCGTATCATCGTGATCTGCATGCACGCTCATGCTGGCTGGTCGACGGAGCATTGTGTCTGCTGTCTGGCAGAGCCCTGCCCTTGTTTCATACTCTGGATACATTCTCCGATTCTGTCTTTCCTCTATATATTTTATTTTATTTGTTTGTTTGTTGTGTATTACATGTTTGTCTTCTCATAGTTCGCCCTGCAGTCATCCGACAGACCAACCCCTCCTCTGCATGTTTCATTCTGTGCGTCCACTGGCCTGCAGTCTTTGTTTCTGTCTTGTGGGATTATTCCATTTGCGATGCTATTTCTATCCGACGATCCCCATCCACATACATACTATATACATCATAGTCTCCCATAGTCTCACTTTCCCCTCCAAATGCCCCTCCTTGCTTCCGTCTAGACTCTGGACTCTGTACGATATCGCAGTTCTTTTGATATTGCCATTGCCCCGGCCGTGAAAACAATTGGCAGATGTCTTTGAGTGCACCATCACGGGTCCCTCGCCCTTGGTCCTCCATCTCTGACCTTGACCTTCACCGTCGCCTTTGCCCTATCATCCCGTCTTATCACATATCACAGCCGCTCTGTAAGCTCTCAATATTGCATTGCATCTACATAGTAATACATCGTAAGGCCAAAATGATAGCCAACTTACTAATATTCCGATCTTCAAACAACCGAGCAAAACGGTAAAACACCGACAGGAAAAACTCGTCGGCTAACTGGCCGTCCTCGGTCTTGGACCCTGATGTGCGTCGTGAGCTGTTCCCCGCCTCTTTTCTTTCTTTCTCTTCTTTTTTCTTCTTGGTTCTTCGCTTTTCTTTCATGGCTTCCGCTCGCCTACCACCTCACCTCTCCACTTCCACCGCCTGTCTGCATGCACTATGCGCGGAGGTCCATTTTTTGTCACACTAATCTGCTGTGTTGGTCGTCTCTCGTCCCTCCAAGTAGAGTGTCTGGCTCAGCCATTCCTGCGCGCATACACAAGATACATCCTGTGACTTTGTTTGACTTTGTGACTCTGCCTGGTTTTATTGCTGCTATATCACTGCTGTTATGCATCATCGATATTCTTGAAACATCCCTTGAACCTTGTCGAGATGTCTTGTCGAGGCGGTGAGTGGTCACGTGCCATAGCCGGTGTTAGTATCAGCGCAGTCCTTGTCCTTCTCTTCCAGTCTCAACTCGACTGCATCAATTTCTATATTGCACAATGTTATTATTCTCGTAAAATGCAAGACTCTACCAAATTCGAAACTCTATCGAACTCAGAACATTACTAAAAATCAAAAAATCAAAAAATCCAAATTCTATATCAAGAGGACCGGTGGTGTGGTGGCGGGGGAAAGGTGGGCAGGTGTGGGATTTTACGGGACCGTAGGCTCTTTTCCCAAACACTGAGAGTACATACATAGTAGTACAACAACGGCCGTTGTAAAACAAGGTGAAAAGGTTTTAGGGGCACCTGCCGCCAGGGAAATTAAAAATTAAAGCAAAACAGAGGGGCGATCGCTCAAATAGCGCGTCGCCATTGGCCCTGTCCCAGAGCTCCAGCATTCCCACATGCAAGTTTCTAGCTTTTCGCATTTCTCGCTCCTTCTGTTTATTTACGGTTCAAAGTGCGTTTAGTGGGTTCCCGTCTCCCGCGCCTTCCCACTGCACTACTATGTATGTACTGATCGTACCCCCGGTCGGGCCTGCCAATTCCCTCATCGCTCCTTCTCTATTATCAACATGATTTAAGAAACAAGTAAGAAAACGACTGACGGAACAGCACAAGACCCCGTCGTAGATACAGAGTATTTACAGTGCGTGGATGCTTTCCATATTCCCGCTGCCAACCTGTTAACCTCTGCCACTGGCAGCCCTCCGCCTCTCCGGGCCTATCCGCCTCCACCTTTTCCCTCCATCCCTCGACCGGATCTCCACTACACACAAACTTTTTCTCGAGTGCCGCCAACACCTCTCTTGCCTGTTGCATTCGCTCTTTCCCTTCTCGGGCCTGACTTTTCCTTTTCGTTCTTGCCGGGGCTGCTCTTTCTATTTCCAGCCTTTTCGTCTGGCATTTCTGGTTTACTTCCCTATTTCCTCTTTTCTTCCTCCTTCCTACTTTGTTAATTCCAAGACGCCCCTCTCACAATACCATCTTCTCTTTTTGCCTCTTTATTATCGACATCAACATCAACACCGACAACGACATACATCCATTGCAGTCTTTAGGCGACACCACCACACCCGCCACTCACTCCACAGACCAGCTTCAACGCTGTTTCTCCCGACGACGCTCCAACGCCACCGAGTTTGCTTGCTACAGCCTCGACGGTATATCAAGCTTCAACCTTGAATTTCATCCACGCCGACGACAGCATCGCCATCTTGTCTCGACTATATCCTGTCCAATAGCCCGCTCGTTAACGACGGCCGACCGGCACGCTCTGCACTCCTCGCTCCCTCTACCGTCGACCTCGCTCTTACAATGGGAGCGCGCGTATAGTCCCCGCCGCGTCTGCGAATCACCAGCGACACCTCAGCGGGACGACGAGGCCGTTGACATCAGCCGACAACCTGCGTCCCCGCCGCCTGTCCGTATCCCACATCCCACCTCGCTATCCACCCGCACGCCATGGCGTTCAACTTCAACTGGTCGCCTCTCGCGGCCGACGAGAGCTTCTACGCCCGCGCCCGCGACCTGTTGACCACCGCCCTCAATAAGTCGCCCAAGCCGCCCATCATCGTCGACGACATCATTGTCACCGAGTTCAACCTGGGCTCCGTTCCACCAGACCTGGAGATTCTCGAGATTGGCGATATCGCCGCCGACCGCTTCCGGGGCATCTTCAAGATGTGCTATACCGGCGATGCCTTTTTGACGTTAAAAACACGCGTTCAGGTGGGTTTCTCTCGTTTACCTTTGCTTTCTTGACTTTATCTCCCGCTTTTACACTATTGCACTCTTCCACTATTGCACTCTTCCACTCTTGCATACACACAATCTGCCCTTGCTTTCTGCATGCTCTGCATCCCACCTCCCTCCCACCACTCACCACCCCTCAGCTTGTGACGCATCCGAGTGGGCCTGGCGGCGGTGAAGATCCTGTGACGAGGCACTCTGCCTTTCCGCCGTGTCTATTCGCGACTGGCTGCTCCGGCTATGGCGCTTCTTGGCTGCTCAGTCTGCAGCTCTGCAGCTCTGCTTTGCAGCCATCTCCCATATTCTCCTGCACTTTCCGCCATCCGTCTTGCATCTCACTACTGCAGGCCATTTCCTGCACTCTACCTCGCGATGCTCCCACTTGTGCACCCCCTGTCAACTCTTATTTTCTCGTCGTCCTTTTCCAAGCATAGTCCCGGCACTTGGATTCTGGCACTTGGTTCTGGCGCTTTCTTTTTTACACTCGTGCAATCTGCCAGTCGCATTTTCGTCTTGACAGGGGTTCGCGCAGAACCAGCCACGTCTTATCTGCAATTTTATATTGCTCATTTGCTTTTCTCATTTCCCTCTATCTATGCTCTCTTTGCCTTCCATGGCCTACCATGGGTGTACTGTCGCATTGCTTTCTGCACTTTGCTTTTCTCCTTTGCGCTCTGCCGCTTTTCTCCGATAATCCTACCGCGTCCTTGCGTCATCTGTCTGTTTGAAGGTTGCGCATGCTGACTAATCATAATAGGCAAACCCACTCAACACATATCTCTCCTCCAAGCCGTCATTCACATCGCCAGGGCCATTAGCAGCTGCCTCCGGCCTCACTATACCCCTCCAGATCACACTATCGGAAATCAAGCTCTCCGCCTTTATCATTGTTGTTTTCTCAAAGCAAAAGGGCCTCACCCTCGTCTTCCGCAATGATCCTCTCGAGTCCCTCAAGGTCTCATCCACCTTTGACTCCATCCAGTTTGTTAGGGACTACCTGCAACGGACCATCGAGGGCAAGCTGCGGGACTTGATGATGGACGAGCTCCCCGCCATTATTCACCGTCTTTCATTACAGCTCTGGTCCCCCGACCAAGTGCCAAAGCCCGACGACGATGCAACTCTCAGCGCCGAGGACGACGAGGGCGAGCTGCGCGTCAACCCGCTGGCCGACGCTCCCTCCGATGCCGTCGATGTGAACGGCAACCTTGTCGACGCCGGTGAAATCCCGTCATTATCAACGACAGGAAGCCCCGAGGCCCAGTCGCTCTTCTCGCAAAAGAATCTCCTGCGGCTGGCCGCACTCACAAACTCGCACCACACACTATCACTATTCACACCCGGCATTCGCGAGGTCGTCTTCCGCGCATGGGCCGGCCCCTCGGATCGCCAGGACACACCAGCAGGCGGCATTGCCAGCCCACCGTTCGCCACACCTTCTCTGTCCAGGGGCAACTCTTTCATGGCCGCTGCAACAAACACCAACGCCTCGACGACCACCTACACCTTCTCCGACACCGGCAGCCAGGTCCACGGCCATCTACCATCCCGGCCGTCCATGGTCAGCCTCAACTCGGCTACAACGGGTCTGTCCCTCGGCTCCCAAAGCGGCCGGCACCCCAAGTCGTATGCCAATGGCCGCCGGAAGAAGACGCGCGTTGTCAACCTGCGCAAGAGCGGCAGCAGCAGTGGCACCAAGGACGGCATTGCAGGCAGTGCGCCCGTCAGTGAGGCTGGTGACACTGCATCCGACAGCATCTCTGTGCAGGGCCCTCTATCTGAGCCCATCATGCCCACGTCGATTCCCGAGGAAGACGAATCTCAGGTTGGCCTCGAGCAGTCCGTGCCTGCCGTGCCCATGACCAACATTGATGAGGCACTGGCGGCTGCCAATGCTGTTAATGCCATCAAAGCCGTCAACGCCGCTGCCCACAACAACAACAGCCGCGTGCACTTCCAGGAGAGCAAGGCCTCTCTGCCAGCCACGGACGGCACCGTTCCGTTTTCATTCCCTATCCGGTCGCAGTCTAGACGGCCCGAGGTCTGCCGCTCGGGCACCGCCGTGGGCGGCATCTTTGAGCCAATTGTCACTGACAAGTCGCCTTTTACCAACACCTCCGCTACCACATACTCTTTCAGAGACCAAAAGCCTGCTGCGCGGTCACCGCTAGCAGCAAACACCCCTACCCCTGCAGATTCTGCCTCTTCGTCTTCGGCCACAGCCTCGGCCACCGCAACACCAGTCATGGAAAAAGACTGGATTATGAAAATGGCGAGCGAGATTGCTCGCCGCGTTTACGACGAGAACCGCAAGAACCCGGTTTTTTGGGACGACCGGGATGAATCCCCGCCTCCCGCATATGAGGCCATGAGATAGTTTTGTGTTTTATTCTTTTTATTTGCTATTTTTTTGCAGTTTGGTCTTCATCAATCAGCCTTACCATTACCCCCTTTTATTTCTTTTTCCTTTGTTCTCTGCTTCTTGCTTCTCTTCGTTGCCCATCGTCTTGACGATTCCGTCTCCATTCCACCTTTAGCACGCACATTGCCTGTCTTGCCATTTCTTTGGGTCTGCATCTTTGCTTGCATTTTTGCCTTTTCTGCTATCCTCATGAGCCCTGCACCTCTCCCCTTTTTACATATAGTATGACGACATGACAATTAAAACGTTAAATCAATCCATGAGCATACCTGATGAAAAGTGAGAACTACAAGATATTGTTGATGAATATAAAAAGGGTACAACTGCGTGTTCAGTACAGACAGACGTAACATCACGATATTATATACAATATAACAGTAATATAACAGCAAACAAAACCTATCCTATACGCCTAGCAACATGATATACCCAGTTTTGTTATACAAGCACTTGTATGTTCTCATCCCAGTCCTCTCCTCCCTCGCCTCTCTTCGCTAAATATGACTATGCTTATGCTTTTCTTACGCTTACGCCAGCAGGGCCGGCCGCATCCGCCGCACAGGGCCGTGGTTGGCCTGCCAGGCATCCTCAAAGCATGTCCGGCGCGGCGTCAGCTGCTGCGGTGCAATGCCCAGGCGGCGCACCATACTAAAGGCGCCCGTACCGATCGTCATCGTCTGGCCCATAATGATGCACTCGCTCACACCCTCGATCCGGTCCGTCTTCATGCCCGCCGCCGCGTCAAACAAGTGGTCCGGCGTCTTCTCAAACGACGCCAGGTGCAGCACACTGTCGCGCATCTTGGACATGCCGAAACGCGTAATGCCCAGCACCTCGCCCTTGTACGTCATCACATCGGCCAGCAGCTCCATGTGCCGCGGGTCGATGCCCATGCCGCCCATGACCTCGCCAATCTCGACGGCAATCGACGTCCGCGCGGCCTCAATGCCCAGCACGTCGCGGCACTCGAGAATGCTGTTTGACGTCGTGCGCGTGCCAATGACACCCTCGGTGATCATGCAGTCGCGCAGGCCGTAACCTTCCACAAATACAGTGTTCTCGTTCTGCTCCGACGTCTGGATAATGGCACGCGTCGCGTCGGCATAGCCCGAGATGGGCACGGTCGGCAGCATACGGCGCAGGTAGTTGACGCGCAGCAGCAGGTCAGCCGTCTCCTCGCTGCCCGTTGTGTTGGCCTTGCCCGACGACGGCGCCGCAGTGCCCGTCTGGCTGGCCGTGACCCGCGCCTTGACGGCCCGCTTCTGGGCGGCCACATCGACGTAGTCGTTGGGCACCACCAGCGTGATCGTGTCGCGGCTGTAGTCGAGCTCAATCGTCTTCTCGTCAACCTTCATCTTCTTCTGGCGGCAGATCGCCTGTGCAATCTCGCCCAGGCCAATCTCCAAATGCATGTCCATGAGCGCCTGGCGGTCAATCTTGAGCACAACGCGGCCCGCAAATGTGCCCCATTCGTCCTCAATGTACTGCAGAATGTCCGAGATGTACGTCTTCTCGATGCGGCCCTTGACGATGCGTGCCGCCTCGATCTGGCGCGTGTTTTGCAGCGGGCACTTGATCACCGGCGTACTAATCTTCTTGGACGCGTTGATAATCTCCTTGATACGCGGCACACCCTGCGTCAAACTCATACCGGCGACACCGGCGAAATGGAATGTCTTGAGCGTCATCTGCGTACCGGGTTCACCAATCGACTGGGCACCGACAGCGCCGACGGCGTGGCCGGGCTCGACGTGTGCCAGCCGGTACTTGTCGATACAGAGGTTGAGGAACCTTTCTAGCGTCTTGCGCGACACCTTGGCGACGCGGTCCACGCGCTGCAGCTGGGCCGGGTCGGCGAGCGCATCGCCGCCTTCGCTGTTGCTGCCCCTCTGAAGACCAGCAAGCGCGCGCGCGTTGGCAAGCTTGTTAGCCCGCTTGCGCACGTACTCGGCGACAGTCTCGATAAACATGCGCGCACCTTCCAGCAAATCCAGGTGGAGATCGGTCTGGTCGTTGTAGTCGAGCACCTCGTCTGTCACCAGATCGTGGCGCGAGTTCTTTGCACGCTCGCGGTCGAGAATCTCCTCGCAAATGGTCATAATCTCGTCGGGGAGCAAAGTCGGGTCGTTGTTGTCGAAAGTGATGCTCTCGGCATGCGTCCAGGTCCGGTCAAAGTGCACAGGCACCGCTGCTCCCTCCATATTAACGGGGTCCAGACGATCCGCACCAAACTGGAACTGCACGATACCGCCAGACGATGTGCGCACGGTGTTGTCGTACTGCGTAGACAGATCCTCCAGACACTTCATCAAACGACGGGACATATAGCCGGTCTCGGCCGTCTTAACGGCTGTATCGACCAGACCTTCACGACCGGAGATGGCGTGGAAAAGGAACTCGGTCGGCACAAGTCCAGAGTAGAAACTGTTCTTGACGAAGCCTTTGGACGCCGGCTGGCGCGTGTTCTTCTGGAAGTGCGGCAGACTGCGGTCCATGAAACCGTCAGGCACACGCTCGCCACCAATAATCTGCTGTCCGACACAGGCCACCATCTGGGCGACGTTGATAGCCGAACCCTTGGAGCCGGAGCTGGCCATGGTCAGGGGTGCGTTGTGCCGACTAAGCGTTTCCTCACACTTCTCACCAGCTTGCTGGCGGACCTTACTCAGGATGCCGGAAATCGCATTCTCCAATGTTTGCTCGGGGTTGCAGCCAGGAGCCTTCTCGAGCTTGCCGGCCTTGAACGTCTCAATCAAAGCATCGCACTTCCTGTTGGCGTCTGTGACAAGGTCCTCCTTCTTGTCCTTGAGCTCGTCGGTGGGGAACACGTCGATAACACCAATCGAGAAGCCAAAGTTGCCGAGGAACCGAGCGCACAGCTTGGCGAGACGGTTCATGGCCACGACCGCAGCATCCGGGCCGAAATCACGAAGGATGACGTAAAAGATGGAGTCCTTCTTACCCGTACCAACTGTCGACTTGTCCATGCGGCCACACATGACCTCGGAGTTGCGCACAACAAGCCAGCCGTCGTTGGGGCACATGTCGGGGCACTGGCCCGGGCGGGGCTGGTAGTCACGGCACTTGGCGTCGAGGTTGACAAACACCTGCGTCTTCTTGTTGGGACGCATGAGCATGTTGAAGATCTGCTTGCCGGTCCACAGAGCCTGGGGCTTCAGAATAGCGGGTGGCGGGATGTCCAGGGGAACCGTGGCTTCGGTCATGTGCATGCAGATGTAGGCAAAGGCCTGGCGCGTGAAGAACATGTCCTTGCTGCTGATCAGGTACGCCGCTGTGATGAAATCCTGGTTGGCTGCAATGATGGGCTCGCCGTTCTTGGGTGTGATCAGGTTGTGCTTGACGTTCATCAGCGTTGTCGCCTCGGCACGGGCCTCTTCTGTCTGGGGGACGTGCAGGTTCATCTCGTCGCCGTCGAAATCGGCGTTGTAAGGACCGCACACACACTCGTTTAGACGAAACGTTCTCCAGTGGCGCACTTTGACCAAATGCGACATGATACTGAGCTTGTGGAGCGAGGGCTGACGGTTGAAAAGAACGATATCACCGTCTTCCAGGTGACGGTCGACCTTGTCGCCAAAGGACAAATCCCTGGCGACCTGTCTGCGGTCGGCATACTTGAGATCAATCTTGTAGCCGCCATCGGCCTTTTTGTGGACGCCCATGGCACCGGGCCACTCTGTCGGGCCGGTTCGAATAAGCTTCCGCAGCTTCTCGATATTGATGTGGTTCGCCAGCTCGGGGTATGTCAGGTTCTTGGCCACCAGGATGGGCACGGCGACCTCATCGATGCTAAGGTTGGGGTCGGGCGAGATAACTGTACGGCCCGAGAAATCGACACGCTTACCCGACAGGTTACCACGGAAGCGGCCCTGCTTACCCTTGAGACGCTGGCAGAAACCACGGATGGTCTTGCCAAAGCCCGGCTGGGACAGGCCGGGGACTTCACTGTTGACGTACATGCCGATCTGCTGCTGCAGGTACTCCCACAGCTCCATGACGGTGGCGACAGCTGTGCCCTTGGCGAGAGCTCCACGGATGAGGCCGCTGAGGTGGACGATTTCGGCGAGTTTTGTAGTCAAGTCGTCTTCGGTACTGGAGCTGTCCTGCGCGACAGATGGACGGATGCAAATGGGGGGTGCAGGGAGGTACTGCCAGATGAACATCTCCGGGCGACCTTCGGACGGGTCCAGACCTAGCAGTTCGCAGTCGGAGGGGCTGACCTTTTTGAAGAGGTTGAGGACGCGCAGAGGGTTGAGGTCTTCGAGGGCTTTCTTGACGTGCTTTTCCAGGTCAGGGACGTACTTTTTGGCGGCGGCAAACGACTGGTCGAACTCGAGCTTGCCCTTGGGCATCTGCTTCTTCATGGCAATCGAGCGGTTGTAGGCGGCGAAGCGGTCGTGCGCGAGCTTGAGGGTGCCGAGCTTCTTGATGATACCATTGGTGCCGCCACAGTAAGGGCAAATCTTGCACTTTCTGCATGTTTCGTTGATGCGCTTCGAGATGCCGGTGCGGCGCAGGTTGTCGATGCCTGGGCGGCGTAACTCCTTAAGGAACGAGCGGCGGTCGGATTCGACGAGAAGAACGTGGCCGCAGTCCTTGCAGATGTTCTGGAGGATCATCTGGATGAAGCGCAGGTAGCCGATGTGGAAGACGGGGAGGGGAAGTCTGATGTGGCCAAAGTGGCCGGTGCAGAGCTGGAGAGGCTGCATGCAGGTGGCGCATTTGCCCATCTTGCTGGAGGTACCCTAGAGATATTAGACCGATGCGTCTCTAGTGTGGCAGTTATCGCATAGAATCAACGTACCAGCCTTGGGTCGAGAGGGCCATGTTTGTAGGGTGCGCGGTTGTTTTCGATGTCGTAGAGCATCTGGTCGGAAACCTCGAGGACGGCCTGGTTGACGATATCCTGGTTGGACCTTTGCGCGTTAGTATGGGGCATGTGCCAGAGCCGACGGATGCATCTCGACTCACTGGATACCGAACTTGATGCCCTTGAAGCGCTTGGGCAGCTGGTCGACCATCTGCTCCTTGACGGGGCCATGAGGCCTGGCGGCGCTCATCGTGGCGGCGGGATGGGGAAGCGTCGGAATTCGGAATCAATCGGCGCGTAGTAATATGGAAGGTACTCCTCGACTTAGGGATGTGCTACCGCATGTCGTAGTTGTGGCAGTGTGTGGGTGCGTGGAAAACGGTGTTGCGGGTGTTTGGCTGGTAATGGCAGACAGGTGAAGTTTTGAGGATGCTGGCTGGGGTTTGGCGATAATCTTTTTTTTTAGTACCCATAACGATTGGGCCAGCGGGGCGCGCCTGCCGTTATAAGTATTTGCTTATGGTTGGCTGCTCGTCCCCCACCACAAATCGAGAGCATAGTTAGTCATCCGGCGGCGAGTTCGAGCAGAGTACTAGACTTCTGCGTGTAGACTTTCTTTTATAGTTTGAGTTGATGTTTTTATAATTAGATGATATTAAATATTATTACGTTGACTCTTGTGTGTTTCTGTATGAATTTATATGGTTTTGTTTTGGCTGCTGTTTATTGTTATGAGTCTAAATCAAGTATGGATAATTATGTTGCAGAGCTGACCGGGAGCAGTAGACCTACGCAGACCATTGAACCCAGCGAAAAATCAAGAAAAACCGCAATTAAAAAGGATACTTTGGATGGCAAAATAGAATCAAATACGATGTATATTAATCATAATAAAGGGGGACGATAGAAGATGTAGCTGTGGCGCATGCCTATTGTAGCCACAGCCAAATGTGGAAGGTACGGCAACGAGCCTCATACCAGACGCTTCATGTTTCTTATTCAATGTCACCGTGCAAGCAGATCGTAACTCGTTGGATAGGTATTTCCAGGTTTAACTCTATTTGTATAGTAAACGATACAGCATCTCTGGTTTGCGTTGCTGCATACTATGTGGTGCGTGGCGAGTTTGTCTGGTATTACTGACTAACAGACTATGATATAAGCAGTGTCTACACAGTATATACACAGTGATAACACGGCCAACGTGAGTGCCGCTAATGCCGTCATAGGTCGATTAGCTGGAGCCTAGGAGCTGACACACTGAGCTCCAGTCTCATATCTGCCAGCACCGCATTCCATTGACTGCGCCAAACTGGTGTTACCGCGCATCTAAGCTTGTTTGGGGGAGGCAAACAAACATGTGCAGACAAAGAGGTGCTTTCTAATGGGCTTTCCGACTGCGCTTGACGATAACAAAAACGCCAGAAATGCCTACATCGACGACGACGACGACGACGACGACGACAACGACGACCATCTAGAGATCAAGGGACTACCACACGCATAACGACATTGGCAGATCTACAGCAGCTGCAAGAAACAAGGATCCGCTAACGCACGCGAACCCAACACGCATTAGAAACGCATACGAAAAAAAACAAAAATATACAACCTTGTCCTGCAGCTGACCGCCAAGTCGGCCTGCTACCCCACGCTGGCGCCTGTAATTACCAGACGTATCATCTTCTCAGCCGGCCCTCGTGTCGTCTCCCGTTATTATAGTGACGAGGCAGCACCCGTTACCCGCCGCATCTGGAACGAAGCTAAAAGTGCCATCGGCTGGCGGACGTTACTAGGTCCAGCCAAAAGCGCCGATACCAAACACAAAGACAGCAAGATGGCCGACAAGAAGGACAAGAAGACCGGGGGGCCCACCCTCCTAGGCTCAATGAACCCGTGGGCGGTCCGAAGCACCTCGCCGGGGCCTGCAGCGACGGCCGATACGGCCAAGTCCTCGAGCAAGACTCTGCCATCAGCAGGAGCAGCAGCACTGTCATCGGCAGCCCCCGGGTCGTCGACGACACCGGACCACAGCATAAGCTCATACTATGGCCGCAGCACAAGGAGGTATCCCGCAGGATGTCCGCCTCTCAAAGTGCAGTGGTTTCATGCCGTTGATGTGAGTTATCTTTCACAGAGTTCCTCTTACTGTTCTTGCAGTCTTACTATAGATACTGACTGGATAGGTCCCGAAACGCAAGGCACATTGGATCAAGAACAAGAGGCAGCCAGAGGACGCAAAACCTCCACCGCCTCCTAAGAAGTACATTGCCTTTTCTGCAGACGACAACCGCTCTATCGAGGCGGCATACCAGAAGGAGCTCGAGGGCTTCGAAGACAAGGGCACTACCCTTCCCGGTTCAAGGGCCAGGGGCAAGTCGGCGTCCGAGATGACTAGTGATATCGCCGACCTGTCAGACGCTGCTCGGACCACGAGCCGCCACAAGGGATCAGGCGTCAAGGTGCCTGTCAACGAGGACTTTCTGTTTGACGTCGACATTGAGGACCGCGAGTTAGCACCCGTGTACTGGCTGGGACCAGTCTACGATGTGCGTCGTGGCAGTTGGTTCTACCAGGAGGGCTCGACATTGAGAGCCTGTGAAGAGAATCTAGCAGCACAGCTGGAGGAGGGATATCTCAAGACCAAGCCGTGGCTCTACGTTGCACGAGACAAGCCCGAGGGTAAAACAGAGGGCATGCCCGACAACATCGCCGCACCCGGAGCTCAGCGACAGACCACAGGCGCCAGTTTCGGAACGCAGACGCGGACGCCCACCTTGGCGACATCAAAGAGCAGCGAGACCCTGTCCAAAACGAAAACCATGCCCGCACCTACTGTGCCGGCCTTCCACCCAGAGTCGCACCGTCTCTTTGGCCAGTACATGAACCACGTGGCCACATACCAAGATGCGACCACGGCGTTTTTATCCACAGACAGCATGTTGTCGTGGGTGACGTCGACAGTGTATGAGCGATTCTCCGGCGGTGGCTACATGAGTGGAATAAAGGTGGTACGGGGCTACTCAGAGCCAAAGAAGACGAAGGACGACAAGGACAAAGACAAGGCCAAAGATAAGGACGACAAGGACAAGTCAAAGGATACCGCCACTGCCAACGACAAGCCGCCAATAAGCGAGGCCGAGGAAAAGAGGCTTAGGGCTCTTAAGCGGAGATCCGCACCTCCTACTACCAAGCCTTCTGGAATAGACGGACGGCCCAGCTGGGACGACAGCGGCGACCACCAGAGAGATGGCTCATCCACAGAGATCGAGCGGCGCGGCAACCAGCTGCAGCGCCAACTGTCGTCTCTCATGGGGAACGGCGAAGGCCGCGACCCTGAAAAGGAGGAAGAGGAGATCCGTCGCCGCGAAGAGCAGGAGATGGAGGACGACTACAACGCGCTCAAGGGCGAGACACAGGGCCGTGAGATTGAGCATCTTGTTCTCGTCACCCACGGCATCGGCCAGCTGCTTGGCCTCCGGTATGTCAACTCTTTCCTCTATATGATTTGTATGGATCTTTATGGAACACCAGCACACGTACTAACTACTGTAGAATGGAGAGTCTCAACTTTATCCACGACGTCAACATGCTGCGCAAGACTCTCAAGTCGGTGTACTCCAACTCGCCTGACTTGCGGGCACTCAACTCTGAGCTGCCAGACGGCCCCGGAAACTGCCGCATTCAAGTCTTGCCTGTTTGCTGGCGGCATCTGCTCGACTTTCCGCGCCGCGCCAAGAAGCAGGAGCAGGATCTGAGCGTCATTGACGAGGAGGACGAGGACGAGTATCCGGCGCTGGAGGACATCACTATCGAGGGTATGGCTTTTGCACGGTCTCTGATTTCGGACCTGGCCCTCGACATCCTCTTGTATCAGAGCGCCTACCGCGAACAAATCTCCGAGATTGTGCTCAAAGAGTCAAACCGCATCCACAAGCTCTTCCTCGACCGCAACCCCGAGTTTAGAGGCACTGTGCACGTCATTGGTCACTCTTTGGGCTCGGCCATCATGTTTGATATCCTGTGTCGACAAAAGGAGGCAGCCCAGACAGCCGGCACGCCTTTTCCGTTTTCTTCTGCCGGTGCTACTAGACAGCATGCCGAAGAAGAGGACATTACGTCACCCACAGAAGAGCGGCCATCTGCAGCTGGCCGTAGCCAAAAAAACCTGAGCTTCAACTTTGATGTGCAGGACTTTTACTGCCTGGGATCGCCCATTGGGCTGTTTCAAATGCTAAAGGGCCGGACTGTTGCCGCTCGCCACCTTACCGAGCCGGTACTGCAGCCGGCACCTGCTGCGGCGCAAGGAGGGGACATGGGCAATCCTTTTGGCTTCGAGTATGCCGACGACTCGTTCCTGGCTCCACCATCAACCACCAAGGCCGACCAGCGCGTGTCGTCCATTACGGGCCTGCCGTTCTCTGTGTCGTCGCCCAAGGTCGGGCAGCTGTTTAACATTTTCCACCCCTCGGACCCCATCAGCTACCGCATGGAGCCGCTCATCTCGACCGCAATGAAGACGCTCAAGCCGCAGCCTCTGCCGTACACCAAGAAGGGCATTTTTGGCAGCGTTGCACCGCAAGGGCTGACGGGCATTGGCGCCAAGGTTGGGCAGAGCGTGTCAGGGCTGTGGTCAAGCTTCTCGGCTGGCATCGCGTCCAACCTGCTGAACCGCAGTCTCGGCCTTAGTCAGGAAGACGTGGCCAAGCTTGAACAGCAGGGCATGCAAAACAGCGAAGGCAATGGCGGCCACGGCCACGGCCACGGCCATGGCCATGGACCGGGCGGCTATAATGTGCCGACAGTATCTGCCAACCCCATGGAAGAAGAGGTTGAGACGCTGTTTTCGCATTTTGAAAAGAAGCGCGCCGACATGGCCAAGGACGACGCCGCCAAGGGGGATGCGAGCAACAGGGCGCGGGCGGCCAGCTGGCTGCGCGAAGAAGCCAAGGCACAGCGGATGCGGCGCGAGGAGGCCAAGGTGCGGGCGCTCAACCGCAATGGCCGGGTCGACTACAGCATCCAGGAGAGCGTGCTGGACTTTAACCCGATCAACACGATTGCGTCGCACATGGCGTACTGGGCCGACGAAGACGTGAGCCATTTCATGATGGCCCAGCTCTTTACGGGCAAGAAGTCGGCGAAGAAGTAGTTGTTTTGTAATCATGAGTATAATTATCTTAGATTTCTTGGGCGTTGGTTATCCGATTCCGGCAGTCAGTTTGATAGACACTAGAAGTAGACTCTTTGTTTTGTTATTACGGTTTTACAATTATCTTGATATTCAAGCCCTGACTATCTACCCAATCCTTCAAAAACTCCATTGAATGCTTCCATTGTTTCACTGCAGACCTCTACGGCGAGTCGAGCAGCCCCGAGTCGGCCATCTGTGCCCAGACGCCGCCCTTTCCCAGAGCATAGTGCTTGGGAAGCTTGCCCATGGACGTCTGCAGACTCCGCACGTCGGGATACGAGAGCAGGTCTTTTTGCGGGCGTGGGATGGACGCCACAAACTGCTTCAGCTCTTGCGGCAGGTGGTCCAGAGACGCGTTCGACGCCAAAAACAAGATCAAAAAGGCAATGTGTTGATGGTCGTTGGCAATGGCCATGTGCAGGCCGCTCTCCATCTGGCTAAAGGGGTCCTGGTGCCGCAGCATCTCGGGGGCCGACATGGCCTCCGCTGCCTGCTCTGCGCCATCCTCGTCCATCTCGTCGTCCTCGTCCTCGTCGCCAGCACCAAAGGCGTGCTCGACGTACAGCTGCATCATGCTGTCGACATCGCCCTCGCTGCACTGTGCAAGAAATGCACGGCCCGGCAGTTTCTCAGTGTGCTGCTCGTAAAAGGCGTCCTCGAGGATGCGGCGGTAGATGTCAAAGTCGGGCTGGAAGCCGCCCTCATTGGTGTACTGGGTGATGATGGCCAGAGTGCCGTCAGCGGTAGGGCTTGTCACCTGCTTGTTGCACGACGGACAGCTGCCTGACTTGGCAACGGGCGTACAGTGCTCAAAGAGACACTCCCTGGCGGTGTTAGTCGTGGTGTCTACAATTGCCCACTGTCCAGGATGGGTCGAGGATTACTTGCCAGTGGAAGTGGCAGCCGCACGGCAGGAAGAGGTCATCCGGAACTTCGAGGCCATCGTCGTTCTCAAACACGAGACGCTCCGTGCACTCGGCACACGAGGGAGCAGACGATGAAGAGGCCATAGTTTAGGTGTTGAAGAAGCTGACAGCTATAGCCACAGACAATACGGTCGATACGGTCGATGATCGGACTAGACACCGCCTCAGTCAGAATCATGTCATTATTTTAGGAATACGCAGAAATAATTCAAGCAAAATTAAACAGGCAAGATATAAGCAAGAGATAGATGTAGGCTGCCCCAGGTGGCTCGTCGTCGACGATCTTGCGATCCGACGTCAGGCACAAATGGAACCGAGTAGGCCCGGGTTTCCTCTCCGCCACTTTTGTGAGTCTGAACTCTATGGGACACCGTTGCGGTGCAGAGGACAGACGAAAGATGATATGGCAGGGTCGCATTGAAAGAAATCAAAGCATGGGACATGTCAAAATTCAAAGATGCAATGCTGTGCGATGCTGTGCGATGCTGTGCGCTGGAGGCTGCCTGCATCGCGCGCCGGATGACTTACCGTGGGAGACAGTGAGCCTGTGATATGATAAGCTGTTGACAACGCAACTAGTAGCTAGCAATTGGCCAAGTCTCTGATGTAGTGTTCCCCTTTGCTTCCGTCCCGTGTCCCGTGTCTCGTCGTCGTCGTCGGCAGATCGAGAAAAGCCTTTGTGACAGTCGGCAATAGAGTGGCCAGCAGTGAGTGACCAGCAGTAGCAGCGAGACAGCACTTGCTATATGATGCTGCAGCCTGGTGTGCTCGTGTTTGCGTGGTGCTCGGCTTGAGGCTGACGATGGATTGGGAGGTGTAGGATAGAGTTGGTAGGAAGAGAGGTTGAAAGGGGAAGAAACTTTCGGCAGCTTCTGACAGAGAATACTCCATACAGAAAATTCATCTGATCGTAGCTTCTACATAGCAATCTCAGAATCCCAAACAGGTCTAGGTAACCCCTCGGACCCACCCTTCGAAGTTTGGCCGTTGCCTTGTGACCAAGTGCGAGCGAGGCCAGAAGCCGCCAGCCGCCGCCGTAGAACTCTTCTTTGCAGCAGAACGCGCGCTGTTGTGGCAGTGCTGTTGGGCCCACTTTGGGCCTGGAGAATTGCCTGCTAGGCGGCAACAACCAGTCTGACAGTGTCTTGCATCGCTCCTTCCTGAACCTGTCGAATGTCCCGCACCATTACATCAGTGGTTTTCCACTCGGCAGCTCGGTCGCACCTTCCCACCCCGCCCCTTCCATTCTGTTGTTCTTCGCCAGTCCCGCTGCTCCTGCCGCTTGTAAACCCTCGCTCGCTCTGCGGTTGCCGCATATAAGCCTTCTTGAGTTGTAGTAATAGCCGTGTGCCATAGGACTATCGTATCAAACGCAGCAGAACAATCCTGCTCTTGCCCAAACAGGCTTTTGCCCATGCGCCGTGCCTTCCTGATTATTCTGGATTATATCTGCTACCTTACTCATTCTCGTCGTCTCCTGACTCTCTCGTTTTTTGGTTTTCTTTCTTTCTATTTTGCTCTTTCCTCTTTCATTTCTACTATCCTTCTATTTCCTTTTGCTCTAGTCCTGCTCTTGCCGTATTCTCTCTGCCTCGACTCTGCCTATGTACCACAACAAAGGAGACCGTATCCACAAAGAGCTGCCAGCCAGAAGATCCATATCCGCCTAACTTGGTCGCACTCCGCTACGCACTACGGCTGCGCTCAAAGACCCCTCAAAATAAGAGCTTCCCGCCCGCCCTCGTCATCGCCATACCAGTCCAGTCCCAGCCAACTCCCTGTCACTCCTCCCCATCTCCCTTTTCTTTCTTTTTCTTTATTCCTTTCTGTTTTCCCTTTCGCAACACCAATCCGTTGCAATCTGCGTCCTTGATTACTTCTCCTGGCTACTGGCCATCTGATTGCCCATCATGAACGTTCTCAAGCTTCAAAGGTCAGTCCATCTCGCGGTGTTTGATTTCTCGCCGGCCCGAGTGATCCGAGAGAACAATACACCTTGCCAGCTCTATTAGTTATTGGCATCCAAAAAATGCTGACTCCAGCCCACACAGAAAATACCCCCAGTTCCCCCAAAACGAGATCTTCGACCTCAGCAATGCCTTCCGCAAGCTCGATGTCGACGACAAGGGCTATATTGACGAAGCCACGGCCATCAAGGCCACCCAGACAAGCGAGCGCCAGCCATACGACGTTGTGCGCCAGGCCCTGAAGAATGTCGAGCTCGATTCCTCACGGCGTGTTGAGCTCGAAGACTACGTCGGACTGATTGCAAACCTGCGCGACGCCCCTGCTGAGGCCGCCCGCGTCGCTCCGCCGACCGCACCCAAGCCCGGCATTGTGTCCCAGCGCACCGGTGCCAACGCATCAGGCCATGCCTCCAAGGGCAGTGTCAGCGGCAAGATTCACGTCCAGGGCTCCAACGCTAACACCACCCACACGATCAACGAAGACGAGCGTACCGAATTCACACGTCACATCAACGCCGTTCTGGCCGGCGACCCGGATATTGGCCAGCGCCTGCCTTTTGCGACCGACACTTTTGAGATGTTTGACGAGTGCAAGGACGGTCTCGTGCTGGCCAAGCTGATCAACGACAGTGTTCCCGACACCATTGATGAGCGTGTGCTAAACGTTCCTGGCCGCAAGATCAAGAAGCTCAACGCTTTCCACATGACCGAGAACAACAACATTGTCATTGAGTCGTCCAAGGGCATTGGCTGTTCCGTTGTCAACATTGGCAGTGGTGACATTATCGAGGTGCGCGAGCATCTGATTCTGGGCCTGATCTGGCAGATTATCCGCCGTGGTCTGCTGGGCAAGATCGACATCAAGCTGCACCCCGAGCTCTACCGCCTGCTAGATGAGGACGAGACACTCGAGCAGTTCCTGCGTCTGCCCCCAGAGCAGATCCTGCTGCGCTGGTTCAACTACCACCTTAAGGCCGCCAACTGGCCGCGCCGGGTGAACAACTTCTCGTCGGACGTCAAGGACGGCGAGAACTACACTGTGCTGCTGGCACAGATCGGCCACGAGTACGGCTGCACGCGCGCACCCCTCCAGACGCACGACCAGCTGCAGCGCGCCGAGGAGGTGCTGCAGAATGCCGATAAGCTGGGCTGCCGCAAGTTCCTGTCGCCCACCTCGCTTGTTGCCGGTAACCCCAAGCTGAACCTGGCCTTTGTTGCCAACCTGTTCAACACACACCCAGCGCTCGACCCGATCACCGAGGAGGAGAAGATTGAGGTGGAGGACTTTGATGCCGAGGGCGAGCGTGAGGCGCGCGTGTTTACGCTGTGGCTGAACAGCCTGGATGTGCAGCCTTCGGTGCAGTCGTTCTTCAACGACCTGCGCGACGGCGCTATCCTGCTGCAGGCATACGACAAGGTTGTTGCCGGCTCTGTGAACTGGCGGCACGTCAACAAGCGCCCCGCGCACGGCGGCGAGATTATGCGGTTTAAGGCGGTTGAGAACACCAACTACGTCATTGAGCTCGGCAAGCAGCTCGGCTTCTCACTCGTGGGCATCCAGGGCGCAGACATCACAGACGGCCAGAAGACGCTGACGCTGGGACTTGTGTGGCAGCTGATGCGCCGCGACATCACGGTGACGCTGTCGTCGCTGGCACAGCGCCTGGGCAAGCGGGAGATTACGGATGCGGAGATGGTGCGGTGGGCCAACGACATGTCGAAGAAGGGCGGGCGCAACTCGTCGATCCGGTCGTTCAAGGACCAGCCTATCGGCACGGGTGTGTTCCTGCTGGACGTGCTGAACGGCATGAACAGCGGCTACGTGGACTACGACCTGGTGACCAGCGGACGCAACGACGAGGAGGCTTACCTGAACGCCAAGCTGAGCATCAGCATTGCGCGCAAGATGGGAGCTACTATCTGGCTGGTACCCGAGGACATTTGCCAGGTGCGGTCTCGCCTGGTGACCACCTTTATTGGTAAGTTCTCTTTTTCTTCTTTGTCGTGTGCATCTAAACTCTTTTTGCAACATACTAACTCTCCATAGGTTCGTTGATGGCAACATACGAGACTCACCTGCAGGGTCGCTAAGGACTGCGCGCACACCGGGCCGGGGTATCTATAAGAGGAGAGGGCATAGGTGCTGTTTATTACGATTCGTTGGAAAGCACGAAAAAAAGTAGGACTGGGACGGGTTTGTTTTGGGCGGTTCCTATGAAGCTCTTGTCTTTTGTCTTTCGTCTTCTTCTTTTTGTTTCTTCTTCTCTGTTTGTCTTTCTTACTTTGCTGTCTCTCTCTGATTCTTCTGTTGTTGTTATTCTCTAGATCCTCTCCGTACTTTGGCGATCTTGTGCGCTCTTGGTTACATATTCTATTCGAATGTTTTGTCCTGATATGGCTCAACTTGTGACGCCCTCTTCGGCTCAGACCATTACATCTAAATCATTGAATGCACGCGACAGCTACTAATCCCCACTCCAGCCAAGCCAGCCCATGCCTGGTTGCGTCATAGGCCAGCGTCCCCCTGACCATGGAAGCTCCATGCACAGCACAACTACGCCTTGCATCCGACATATTGCATAGCCGCAGAGAATGGATGCCTTTTTGAAATTTTACCATGTACGATAAGAACTCGGTGATCATAAAGCCTGCCGCCAGTGTGAGCCTTATCATATCAAATGCTCGCTCGCTTTCAGGCGGCTCACCCGAACTCCGTCCCTGGCTTCCCGGACGCTTTAGGGCGCTATAGCGGATTGTCCGGAAGTACAGGGCACACACTCCAGGTCATTTGATTTCATAAAGAGGTATATCTAGTGGACGTCTAGCGGGAGGCTCGGGTTGGCAGCTCTCTGAAAAACCGACCAGCCCGGCGGCTGGCCACTTGACAGCGAAACCGATGAGCCCGTGACGATTGCCAGACAATAACAAAACTGGAATATTGAAAGAATGAGAGCAGGAATCAATACTACAAAGAAATCTGTAAACGAGGAGCGAGAATGACAAACCGAAAACGAAAAATGAAAGTGTAAATATGAGCAGAAGAACAACCCGAAAATTCTAAAACAAACCGGACTCCGCTAAGCCCCAGCCCATTGTGTGCAGGCAGAAGAACCCCATCCGGTAGGCAGCTGAATAATGCACCTCAACGTGTTTGGGTGTTGAGGATTGCCAGACAACGAAAACGCCTGCTCACATAAGCACTTATGCAGACAGAACCGACAGGGCCTGCTTATTGTGAGAATCGGAGCACTTGTTCCTGGGTCGTTCTTCCCTTTTTGTGTGACTTTTGTGGTTTCTGAAGGGACTGCTTCGTCCGCCCGTCCGTTTGTCCCCAGCCTGGTCTGTCCCATCAGGAAGGCATGGTCCTCACATTCCTACTCGCTGGTTGCTCCTTCCTCTTGTTTCTCAAGCTGTCAATTAATTGGATATCTTTGTTTGTTATCATTTCGTCTCGTTTTCGGGCATTCGATCGCGTTTGACGCCGAAACAAGAATTGCCTGCCACCAATCAGCACTAGAAGCCTGCAGAGCTCCCCTGTCTCGCCACTCTCTGTAACAGCAAGTGCCAACCCCGGCCTCGGCTTCTGCCTTGTTGTACAAAGTTCCGTCACTGTTCTTTCTTCTTTCTTCTCTCTGACCTTTCCTGCTCCTTCTTATTTTAGTCGCCACATCCTTGCTTGATTCTCAACGTCGTCACTACATACATAAAGCGACCGTTTCCTCGAAGAAAGCAGCTTCGTCGAACCCCAACCTTTCACCTCGCATTCACCTGCTAATTCATTTCTTCAACAGCTCCATTCACTCAACCTTGCTTCAACTTAATCGACTAGTCGGGCAATACCCACCCGAGCTCCCGACGTCATCACGACTCCTCAAGCCACGGCCTCACATTGATTCGGGACTCGAAAGAAAGAAAACCGAAGAAAAACAAAAGAAAAACAGAAACATACAATAAACCTTATCAGAGAAAACTCTGCAACCGCAATGGCTGACAGGCCAGCAAGTGGTGGTGCCACAGCTGCACCGCAGCGGCCCACTGCACTGCGCGATGCCCTTCGTCTGGCAGCCCGCGGCGGCAATGCTGCCTTTGGATCTGACACCTCGATTATCACGACGATGTCCGACAGCCCCAGTGAGGAAGACTACGACGAGCTTAAAGAGCCGCCTGCAGACGCAATGGTACTTCGCCAGCGCCGGAAACCCGCACGGCAAGACACAGACGACAAGGCCAAGACACATGCCCAGTCGCCGCTGAAAACGACAGAAACACAGTCAGGTGTCGAAACGTCTGCACGCACAGAGAGAGACGGGCGTAATTACTCGGCCACTGTGATCTTTGAGGAGAAGAACGGCACAAGGGGACATACCTCTTTGTCGTCGGCAGCAACCGCAGTCTCAGGAATGTCTCTAGATGGTGACAGCGGTGTCGGCACAGTCAAAGAGGAGTATCCTGCGATGAAGGATGGCCGGCAAAGCTTTGTGGTCTCTATCGACGACCCCAAGCTGGCCGAGATCCTGAGGGAAGATCTCGAGCACATGCGCGAAGACCTGGAGGACCGGCGGGTGGCTGCGACTGCCAAAGAAAGCGGCGATTCTTCAATGGGCCGCTCGACGGCCGTCGACGAAAAGGCACAGGCCAACGGCCAGCATGGGACACAACACCGAGACTCCATATCGACTTCGGCATCGCCTGCTCGTAATAGACGCAAGCAACGTGGCCGGTTCCGGGACCTCGTCTTCACGCGTGGCTTCTCGACATTTGACCGTCAAAACGCGGATGCTGCAAACAGTCCCTTCCACGGCTTCTTTACCTTGTTCTGGATTGCAGTATTTATCTTCATGGTAAAGATTGCCGCCGAGAACTGGCGGAATACGGGCAGCCCACTAGGCGCCAACGAGATCATGGCCAACATGTTCCACCGGGACGTCGTCATCCTTTTGTTGTCAGACGGCGTGCTGTGTGCTCTGACAGGCGTCAGTTGGGTCATCCAGCTCGTCGTCTTTGATGGCCGGCTGATGGACTGGGACGGCGCGGGTTGGATCGTGCAGAACATCTGGCAGACTGCATTCGTAGCCGGCTTTATCGGCTGGACACATTACCGCGACTGGCCATGGTCCCACACAGTCTTCTTTGTGCTGCACGGGATCGTGATGCTCATGAAGCAGCACTCGTATGCCTTTTATAATGGCTACCTGTCGTCCATCTACCGCCGGCGCGAGGTGTTGCAGAGAAGACTCGAAGAACTTCGACTTGCCGACGTAGCCTACACCGATGGCACAGCAACACCGCCTGGTGGCTCCGGGGCAGACGATGCTAACATTGCAGCCGTCGCGCTGGCATCGGCTACTGAGCCCGCAAAGCCCAACGAAGAGTCGCCATCGCACGCCGAGCAGACTGCCGCTAGCACGGCCACGCCCGCGGCTCTCGATAAGATCGTGGCGGCTCTGCAGTCGGGCCAGCCGCTTGACTCCAACCAGGCTCTCGTGTTTGAGCGTATTCTCCGTTGGGAGATTGATGGCCTCACGGAAGAGCTGCGCGGCAAGTCGGCGCGACCTGACAAGGCATACCCGCACAACATGACGTTTTCGAACCACTACGAGTACATTATCCTACCCACGCTTGTGTACGAACTCGAGTACCCACGGTCGGAGTCGATTAGCTGGCGCTATGCCGCCGAGAAGCTGGTGGCCGTCTTTGGAATTATTTTTGTTATGATTATGATTTCGCAGACATTCATGTATCCCGTGGTTATGCGCACGCTCGCCATGAAGGAGGCCGGTATCCCGCTAGCCGAGCGCGTCAAGGAGTTCCCCTGGTTGCTGAGTGATCTCATCTTTCCCTTTATGATGGAGTACCTGCTCACATGGTATCTCATCTGGGAGACCATTCTGAATTTCCTGGCTGAGATCACCTACTTTGCCGACCGCAGCTTCTACTCGGCATGGTGGAACTCGGTCACCTGGGACGAGTTTGCGCGCGACTGGAACCGCCCCGTGCACCTGTTTTTGCTGAGACATGTCTACCACAGCTCCATCTCGGCCATGAAGGTCAACAAGCACACAGCGACGCTGATCACCTTTTTCCTGTCGGCGTGTGTGCACGAGCTGGTCATGTGGTGCATCTTCAAGAAGCTGCGCGGCTACCTGCTTATCCTGCAAATGTGCCAGCTGCCGCTTGTGCGTATGAGCCGGACCAAGTGGATGCGGCACCGGCAGACGCTGGGCAACGTCATTTTCTGGACGGGCATCTTTATGGGTCCCACGACCCTGTGCAGTCTCTATTTGATTCTGTAGTGTTTTTTTTGTTTTATTCTGTTCTGTTCTTCCTTTCTTTCCTGCTCGTTTCTTTCTGACTCTTACCTTCTTATGGTTGTTTTTATTTTACCTGCATGATATACTCCTCTACACTGTACTGGCGTTGATTTCTTGCTTTATACATGATCAATACTCATTTCAAGCGTCAAGATTGCAGTATTTGATTTTCTTCTGCTTCTCTGTTTTATTCAATTCCCTAAAACACCTAACAATTCTAAATAATTCCAAATTAAGCTCAGCATACTTGAATCCTTGGAAATATTCTCCTCGTCCTATTGCAACGTACTTTCATATTGCAATCCGTGTAGCCGACCCTTGACGCTGTTTTTATTTTCATTTTATTCAAAACGTCTAGGTTTCAACCTGGATTAAAATACAACTCAACTACCGGCTGCCTTGTCTCGTGGTCTGTGCAGTAACTAAAAACAGGACGTTACCCCAGAAATGCAATTTATTATCAATAGCAAACAGACCAACTAATAGCTGTGAACAACAATCAAATCACCATCACTATCACACCAGACGTCGAAAGAAGGCATTTTACTACACGTGATTATATTAACACGACGACCCCCCACCACCTTGGTACTCTGTAAAAACCCGCTGCGCTTTGTCCTGTCCGTCGCACCTGCCTCACCCACTCTATATGACGCCCGGTCGTGCCTGCCTTTGCTGTGCTATTACAACATAGTACAGTACTTACATTGTTGTTTTCCTCGGGTTCCTTGTCTTTCCTTGCCGTTCTTTCTTTGTTCGTATTGTCTCTTTATTAATAGTTTAAATTTTATAATTAATTTAATCTGCTTCTCAGGTGCGCCTCCCCTGTCCATTATCACATATTCTTCTCTCCTTCTCCGTCTTTCTCCCCTTCTTTTCATTCTCTTCTTTGCCTGTTCTCGACACAGTCCACGACCACCTCTGCAACTGATTCAGCTGCTGCAGTGATCTTCGCTCGTGTGCGCCCTTAACCTGATCCGCTTACAGCTGACACGCAGACCCTCCCGGCCTTATTACATTTTGCCAGAGGTTCTTTGACCCATTCCCCATATTTTCCGTCATCGAAAGTTGGGCAAATAAGTCCGAGGCTTGCCTTCTTTGATTCTCCCGCGTTCTTCATTCTTCTCTCTTCTTTGATTCCATCACCCTCGCTTCTTTCCTCTCTCTCCTCTCCCCAACGCCATCGCACAACCACGACATCGCAAACATGTCTCGTGGAAGCACTACTCTCTACGTTACTGGCTTTAGCCACGGCACACGCGCACGCGATCTCGCCTATGAATTCGAACGGTACGTTTCCTGAAAGCAGCAAATCAGCAAAGCAGCAAAACGCAGCATCTCGCAACTCGTCTGTCGCTGCCGCTATCGCTATCGCTCTCGCCATCTCGACATCGTCGCCGCCGTCGCCGTCGCCGCCGCCGCCATCGTCGTTTTGTCCTCGCCCCCCTCCCTTCGCGCCCGCCCTCGCCCTCGTTACCGTTCCCGCCGCGTCTCTCGTTTCGCGTTCCCATCCTCCCCGTCGCCGCCCCCATTCCGTCCTCGCTCCATCTCGCCCCTCGTCTTGTCGGCATCATTTTATCGTCGTCGTACGTTTCGGTGCTCGATTGCTATCGCTAGTCTCACATACCTCTCTCCTCTGATGCGCCCCGATGCCATCACCATCAATCGATATCGCCAACTCCCCCGACTATCCATCGCTCGCAGCCCCTCCCGTACTCGTTTTCACGTTTCTACCTCTCACTCTCGTTTCCGCCCCTCAACTGCTTTGCCACGGCCGCAGCTGCACAGAACTCCGGCTGTCAGCTTTCCAGCCCCCCAGGTCTAGCTCCCAGCTCCCACACAGTCCCAGCACGCACGGTACGATGGCATCGTCCGGTAGCACAAGCCCCTGCCCTGCCCCCCTCTCTTCCCGACGCCCGCAATATACCCTTTGGGTCGTGTACACGCAAGTCTGCTCGTATCCAGTCCCGGCTGTAGAAAGCCTCTACATGGCCATTTGGCGAGCGTGGCCCAGATGGCGAAACGACGTGGCAAAAACATACATCAATAATGATTGGACACAAGCGCTGGCATACGGGCACTACAGGCCTGAGATTTTGTGACTTTGATTGGGCGTCAATACTGACTTTCTGATAAAGATTCGGCCGGCTTGTGCGTTGCGACATCCCAGCCCCCCGCTCTGCTTCGAGCCGTCTGTAAGTCAACCACAACAAGCTTTATAGGATCAGCCAATGGCATGCTCTAACACACGCCAGCTTCGCCTTTGTCGAGTATGAGGATCGCCGCGATGCCGACGATGCATACCATGACATGCATAACAAGCGCATTGGCCGTGACGACATGCTGAAGATTGAGGTAAGCCAAGCACTACAAACACTCTTGAGATATCTTGTGTAGCATTGAATGGCTGCTAATTATATATTCCAGTGGGCACGCACACCCCCTTCTGCCTCATGGCGTTTCGACTCCGGCCGTGACCGTGACCGCCGTCGCTCTCCTCGCCGTGGTGGCCGCTCCGTGTCGCCCCGCCGTCGCGACTACTCGCCCCGTAAAGAGGATCGCCGCGACCGCGACTACGATCGCCGTGACCGTGGCGACCGCTCCCGCAGCCCCGATACTCGGTATGCCATCTTCGACCCATATTCGACTCTTATTAGAGAGTGCCACCTGATCTCGACTAACATTTCGACAGTGACCGCGACCGCGATGTGAAGGAAGACCGCGACGAACGCCGTGACAGCGTCACCAATGGCGACGACCACAAGGAGCGCGACCGCATCGACAGCCCGCCCCCTGCTGCCCACGATGACCTCGATGTTGCTGAGTAGGGTTCGCCAACGAGGCTTGACGGTACCAAGCAGGAGCCGAATTACAGCCTGACATAAACGGAAACAACAACTCGCCCTTGTGCCTTAGGATCTGAGAGGAAAGGTTTGGTTCAACGTGCATGACGACGACCAGCCAGCCATACCAAGTCCCGGCAAACGCCCTATTGTTTTTTTCCATTGACGTCAAGGTTGTCGATTTGGCAAATGCTTACCCTCTACTCCTTCTTCATGCCACCTTTCTTCGGAGAAAGAAATCGGTACAAAAATACTCGGGGCTATTACCTTTGGCGTTACCTGACTGCATTGTTTCTGTTTTTTATTTTGTTGCTTTTGTTTTGCTATCTATTGTGGGCTTTCCTCCCTATTTTCTCTTTAGTGTTCGGCTCGATCGGTTTCCCACGACGACTGCTACCGTCCGCCTAGTCCAGTCCTCAGCACAACCCATTCCTTCCCGATCGTCTTCGTCCTCTTCCCACGGCCTTGCTTTTATGCACCCGCACACACCGCTTCCGTTCTGCCTCTGGCAAACCTTTGTCTTGCCGCCCAAGCAAATCAAGCTACGGATACATTATACGGTGCCATTGCTACAGCATTTCGGTGTATCCCAGGCCTGCGGCGTTTCATCGTTTCCCTCGCCCTTTATCCCTGCTCTTCTCGACAGCCCGGTACGGCGGTGATCTTGCAACGGTGCAATGGTCAGTCCCGTCTCTTCCCCGTTGGACTGCTATTCTCATTGCGAGGGTGCAGAAAGACGTCGATAGGACGAGGTACAAAACACGGAAAAGTAATGTGTCTTCCTTTTACCCCCACTCCCATCGTGCTGTTCACTTTTAAGCGATCCCGAAATCGTAGCGGGCGCTTTTGTACCGTTTTCCCTTTCCTTGCCATATGTCCCCCTTCCGCCTAGCTTTGCCCAGCAACGCAGCGTCCCGACCTTTTACCAGTTTATGAAAAGTACTTATAGTGCTATCATATGCAGGCGAGAATGGGGCAGCAACGTGCAAGACGCAGTGACGCAGGCTATGTTTTTTTTATGGTGTTTGTCTAGCTACTCTGATTTAAATAAACAACTTCAACCCGAAGAACGAAATTGAGTGAGAGGACTTAGCTGGTTCACAAGATCGGCACGCTCTTTTGCGTCGCTGTGGATAGCTATGTATGTATGTAAGATACTGCTACTACATAGCTGTCAATGCCTGTCTGTTCTGGCGCGATAAGGTTGATATGTGTACTAACTAAAGTACACTACTAACCCCTCTCGTCCACTGCAGCCTACCACCCCCTCTTTGTAGAGTACGGGGGAAGTCGGCGAGATTCGGCTATGAGCCTTTCCTAGCTGTCTGCAATGAGAAGCTCAAAGCGACGAGATGGCATCGTGCTCGCTGCTCTATGCTTTATGCAGTACCAAGCCACGCAAGCATAGTTATGTGGTATGATTGAGCTGCCCAATTTTGACCCATATACTGCATTTACCCCGGATTTTCGACTCTTTACGGAAAGAGCGACTTGCTGGGGACATGGCTGCCTCGTTGGCGCCCCATCGAATAGAGCAATTATGTTGTTATTTATAAAAAAATCCTGAGTGCCAATTGAAGGCTGTGCACTGGCTTAACAGGAAGCCAAGAGTACTACGATCTCAAGTACTTCTCGAAGTTGTCTGTGTATGGCTGTAATGGCACGTCAGGGCGCCTGCGAGCAAGGTGCAACTGTGAGCCTCATTGTTGGTTGGGCAGAGCTCCCTCCTGTGCTCCTGCCCCTCTGGCTTGCTGCATTGAACCAACAAGGGAAAGAGAAGAGCATCCCGACTTGTCGATCGTGCCTTCCGTATGTCCACCGCTGACGCGCTAGCTGAGGGAGGGGGAGAGACGAATCACACCTCCTCATTGCTATTCAGCACCGTAGCTTGAAATGAAGGGGTAATAATGCTGCAAGAGTGCCAATCATTATAAATATGTAGTGAGACAGGCAGTGACAACATTGAATAAAGGGGAAGAGCCTACCAAAGTGTTGCGGCTTACCTGGTCTACAAAGTATGTGCTCGTGCGCATTCTTACCTATTTGGACAGTACAGTCGGACGAAAGCCCCTTCCACTCGAGCGGCTCCAGCCAAGCTAACAATAGTGACATCTGCAGTGTACCCCGGACGTACTTTCCTTTTCTTCTTCTTTCCTTTTTTGTTGCTATTTAACTATGTAATGCTTTTCTAGCTCCTTCCCATAACCATTGTTGGTTCTTTCCATCTTGCCTCCTTCCTTGTCTTCCTCTCCTTTTTCATCTTGTCCAGTCTTCATCTTGCATCGACCACCATCTTGGCCACCTTGCAACGCGTCGACTGTCCTACAAGTCGTTGACCAACCCTCGGCCACCAGTTCCAACCCCCATCCCGGCTGCACCCACACTACGGCAATGCTTGGAAGCTAATACGCCAACGCACGTCTAATTCGAGCCAGGATTTGCGGCCACTTCCGAAACACGCTCTCTGGCATCTCGTCCTCATCGGTTGATATTGGGCAACTCTTGCATACTCGATACTGATACTCGATGCCCGATACTGCTACTCGGCCTTTGATACTTGTACTTGAAATCGGCGTTCTTTAGACTCGATATTATTGCAGACTGCAAACAGGCGCACCCACCCACGCCCCCGTAACTCCCGATACCCGAATTAAGCCGCTACACGATATCTCAAGAAGAGCCCACGCGCGCGCAGCCTTGTTGCTACCCCTTTGCGGCCCTGTTCTGCTGTTATTGCTTTCCACAGTATTGGCTTTTAGAGCGCGCATTCCCGACTACAGCGACAGCGACAGCAATCTATCTTCGTCTCTCATTTCGTCGATGCTAAGATTCATCTTTACGTACGCGCAGCACGTCACACGTCCATTTACCATCTTGGAGCCACTTCCTGGACATTCTTAGTGGTGTCTCTCTGAGCCTCTCTGAGCTACTTCAAACTTATGCAGCTCCTCTCCTCCGCAAAACCGCCCTTTTAGGATAAGCTCGTCCTCTGGAAAATTTCCCCTGGGCCACTCACTGGCCTGGACACTACTGAGTAATCGCCAGTAGTCCTGTCCCTACACTGCACGACAACGAAACCCTGCATCCTCAGTCTGACGCTTGTTGGCCTGTTTCGTTTTACGCGACAAACCCGAGTTCCAGCCCCGAGCCCAGCGACAGACGCCAAACGACGAGCCTCACCCCAGATAGTGCAAGAAGCCGATATCCTATCCAGCGCCGCCTTTATCAACACCCTTGCCATACCGAACTCGCCAAACCTCAACCGCCAGCTTCTTCTTCTTCTTCTTGACTGGAGCGCAGGGTCTCTTCTAGCGGGTGTTTGCTCCGTTCCCCTTTCCTAGTCGCGCATACCTTGCACTCGACTCCTCACACAACCACAATGGCGACTGTATGCTGAATTAACACCCCCCAAGACGCCATTTGCACCCAAACGCATACGGCGATCATATTCTAACATACACCAGGGCGACGTAATAGACCGGGAATCTACCGATAGCAATGCCGTGGCACATGTCCGCTACTTCTTCTCCGACCCGGTGGTAGCCGCTTTCTGCGGTGGCGGCGTGGCGGGAGCCGTGTCTCGAACCGTGGTCTCTCCACTGGAGCGTCTCAAGATTCTGTTCCAGATCCAGAGCGTTGGCCGCACCGAATACCAAATGTCCGTGAGCCAGGCGCTCAAGAAGATGTGGGTGGAAGAGGGCTGGCGCGGCTTTATGCGCGGCAACGGCACCAACTGCGTTCGCATTGTGCCGTACTCAGCTGTCCAGTTTGGTAGCTACAATGTTTACAAACAGGTTTGTTTACCTGCCTGTCCTGGGAAGATGCAAGGGCATTGGCTGTTGCACAGCTAGCTAACCTCGACACCTTGACAGTTCTTTGAAAGCACTCCCGGTGCCGACCTCAACTCATTATCCCGCCTTTTGTGTGGTGGAATTGCCGGCATCACATCTGTCGTCCTTACATACCCCCTCGACATTGTGCGGACACGCCTCTCGATCCAGACAGCGTCGTTTGCCGACCTGGGCAACCGGACGGGAAAGATGCCGGGCATGTGGGAGACCATGGTGTTGATGTACAAGAATGAGGGCGGCTCGATGGCCCTGTATCGCGGTCTTGTCCCGACAGTGGCCGGCGTTGCCCCTTATGTCGGTCTCAACTTTATGACATACGAAGCAGTGCGATCATATTTCACAAAAGATGGCGAGAAGAACCCGTCGGCATTGCGGAAGCTGGCGGCGGGTGCCATTTCAGGCGCTGTTGCGCAAACGTGCACATATCCCTTGTATGTGGAACTCCCTTAGTCTGCCCTTCTCTGTCCTTCTCTGCCCCCCTTGACCTTTGCTGACCTGACAGTGACGTATTGCGCCGCCGATTCCAGATTAATACCATGTCGGGCATGGGCTACCAGTACAAGTCCCTCACAGATGCCATCCGGGTGATTATTGCCCAGGAAGGTATCAAGGGCCTGTACAAGGGCATTGTGCCGAACCTGCTGAAGGTGGCGCCCAGCATGGCGTCAAGCTGGCTGAGTTTCGAGATGACACGCGACATGCTGGTTGGTCTGAGAGCCGACTCGGAAGACACACCTGCAGCATAGTCTGAAGGAACCTCTGCGTGATTCACAGCATCTAGGCCCAATGCCTGCTGTATATGTCATTCTATTCTTTTGGAACTTTTTGGGTCTTTTCTTTTTTCTAATCTATTTGCATGTTTGGATCGTCGAGACAAGAGCGCAAGAGCATGTCTTTTTAGCATTATAGACGGTAGAAGGTTACGGTCGGGGCATTTGCTTTTCTTCTATATTCCTTGCCTTGGGGCATTTTGCGTATATCTCCTTATTTAGTTTCACCTTATCTATTTTCTCTTTATCTCTCTATCTCTTATTCTCTTTACTATATATCTTCATTGTATCTCTTTCGCCGTCAACAATATCACATCGAGCACTTTCGGACTGTCCCTGGAGCGTGCCTTGATTATTTGGATCAACATCATAAGTGCATTACATCTTAAGTGCATTTATATCGGTAAATAGGAGATATCCTTGGCTACTATGCAAAGAATCATAATGAATGAGACCAAACTTGCTTGTCCTGCACGCAGATCTGGACATTGGGCCTGATGACATGTGAAGGTGCTGGATGACATAATCATGTACTCACACTGACTAAGCAATGACATAATCAGTCGAGATAGGGCACACAAATACCCTAATTGCCACGCCTCACCGCCCACCAATCAATTTTAGCCAAACCCTCTGGCCATTTGCTCTTTTCTGCCATCGAGAGCAAAAACAGTGGGCCAATTGACAGAATTTCCTCTACAGCCCCAGTTTTATTTTGTGATTTTTTTCAGGCCGTCCGTTTTGGCCCTCCCCCCTCAGTCTCTTTTGACCCTTCTAGTCGCCAGCACATCACGACACTCTTTTTCTTGTCATCCAACGACAACTTTTCAGTCAACTTTCGGGGGTTCATCTAACAAAAATCTCTTTTAGAGTCAGCTTTTCAAGATGGGTACGTGAGAAAAAGAGCAGCTTGCTCTCTGCGCGCCTGATGCCTCTTCTTCTGCTCCGTCGTCGTCGTCCGTCTTTGGGCTTGACGCCGCCGGGAATGGAGAGAGACAGACGGTGAACAGAGTCGGCCTGTGTCTTTATCTTTCCGAGTGTGCGAGTGGATGGGATACACAAGGACACCACGGAAGACTGCAGCGCAGACAAAGACACGACAGAAGACCTCGACAACGACAAATGGATTCCTGCTACGGACTGATGCCATTTTGCGAGAGCCGAGAGAACGAGAACACATCGAGACACAACAGACATAGGACGGCGAAAAGGAACGCACTATCGAGTGCCTGGCAGATTGGATTACCGCCTGGAACATGGCAAAGCCGCCTGAAATACTGGTGCATCAATGGCCTGAAATATCGGCAAGAATGGGTCGCCGTGCATCCAGCTTCGTCTTTCAAAGACGGGCTGGAAGCACGAGGCCGTCGAACCTCCAATCTGCCAGAGCATGAGAAAAGTCTGCTTCTTTTCGCTTAGTCTTGTCTAGGCTATCAAGTCATCGTCTCGACACGGTTCCGAACCCATCTACTGGGTCGGCTTGTTCTCTCGTTCCGCTCTCGCATTGTCAACTTGGGGTCTTCTTCTCTTTATCTGCACGCAGTCTTACTCCGTGGCTACTTTTCCCGTCTGCGACCATGGCGCCGGACTCCCGTGTCATGCCTCCAGCCCGGTCTTGATAGGCCGTGATGGGGATATGACACGAGAGCCCTGGCTGCCTCCTCAATTATTATATTTTTGAGCATACCAAAGTTCCATAGACTGACCGAGGTTTCTTTTTCTTTCTTGTAGGTATCGATCTTAACCACCACCACGTGCGCAACACGCACCGCAAGGCGCCCAAGTCGGACAACGTCTACCTGAAGCTCCTCGTGAAGCTGTACCGCTTCCTGGCCCGTGAGTATTCCCCGTTCTCTACACTGATTTTTACCGAGTTTCTACGTGCAGTTTTCTAACCCACAACCACCAGGCCGTACCGATGCCTCGTTCAACAAGGTCGTCCTGCGCCGCCTCTTCATGTCCCGCATCAACCGTCCCCCTGTTTCTCTGTCGCGCATTGCGGCCAACATCAAGAACGTTGATGCCACCAAGAAGACCGTTGTCGTTGTCGCCACCATCACCGACGACAACCGTCTGCTGACCGTCCCCAAGGTCACTGTCGCTGCCCTGCGCTTCACCGCCACCGCCCGTGCCCGCATCATTGCTGCCGGCGGCCGTGCCCTGACCCTGGATCAGCTGGCCCTCGAGCGCCCCACCGGTGCCAACACACTGCTGCTCCGCGGTCCCAAGAACTCCCGCGAGGCCTTCAAGCACTTCGGCTTCGGTCCCCACAAGAACAAGAAGCCCTACGTCGCCTCCAAGGGCCGCAAGTTCGAGCGCGCTCGTGGTCGCCGGCGGTCTCGCGGTTTCAAGGTCTAAGCGTATCATGTGTTGTTGTATGTGCGCTGTACCTCGTGCTCAGTGTATACCTGCAATACTCATATTTACGTTTATGATCTTTTTGTATTTTGCTGGCGTCTACGGTCTTTCTTCATTCTCTCTTGATCGTGTTCTGAATTCCATTCTCATTTCCATTCATCATGCCGCAATTAAAGAAGGAAGAAAGCCAGCCGGCTTAAATATGATAGCTGTAAACCCAACAAGGCAAACAAAAGTACATGTTTTTTTCTCTCGTTTTTTCTCTCGTCAAATGTATCAACCTACAATGTATGTATGACCTTGACGACGCCTGTGACAATAGGTTTCTGTCTTACATGATTCAATGACTCAATAAATACCCTGTCTATCTTCTTCTAAATATCGTACATTGGCAGCATGGTCAAATCACAGCGCTACTATGCTGGGGATTTAAAGTAATTTTAAAATGTTTATTGAGTTATGGAAAACTAGAAGAAATCATTGTACGCTGAAGCACATTCGCATATTCAAAAAGCAGTGAACCCGACTACCGCCGCATTCTTCTTTTCTCAGAGATCTAGCCCCGCCGGTATGGCCGGTACTGGGCATTGTGGCCGCCGTTGGTGTGGCCGTGGCTCGTGTGTCCTTGGTGGCTCTGGTGGCCCTGATGGCCCTGATGGCCCTGGTGGTTATGTCCCTGGTGGGTGGCGTGCCCCTGGTGTGCTGGGTGGCCGCTGTGGTTGTTGTGGTTCAGCCGGTATGGCATCTGTTGCGGTGGCTGGTACCGACCGCCGCCGCCGCCACCGCCACTGGGCATGGGACCACGGTGATTGTTGGGTGGAGGAGGTTGGTGGTAGGGTTGGTGAGGCGGAGGACCACCATGCACATGCTGGTGGTTGTTATGGTTGTTGTTGAGATTGTTGTGGGCATTGGGGTTGTTATGGCTGTTGTTTTGGCCCATGTGCATGTTGCTCATCCCATTACTATGGTGCGGAGGACCAAATCCGGGCGGTGGCTGCTGCGGCTGGCGAGCCATGGTTCCCATGGATCCTGGCGCCATGGACTGAGACTGGGACGGGCCCGGGCCTTGGACCTGGCCCTGGCTCATACCCGAAGGTGGCGGAGGGGGTGCCTGTCCTGGGTTGGGGCCATGTAGGTTGGTAGGCACGGGTGCTGAGCCCGGCGCCGGCACTGTGTTCGATGGAGGCGGGATTGTAGGGGCGACCGTAGCAGGGATAGACGTAGCAGAAGCAGCCGCAATCGCAGCTGCTGTAGCCGCAGCCGTGATGCTTGGCGGTGCCGGCTGGCTGCGCACCTGGAGAGGACTGATTGACGTCCCAGACGGGGCACCGACAGGCGTTTCTGCGCCATTAGCTGCTGTGATGGGTGCACTCGCAGCAGTGCTGCCGTTGCTACCATTAATCACTTTCTTGGGAGCCTTGAAGTTGCAGTCACGACCCTCACGGTAGATCTCTTGCAGCTGGACCTCGAGAATGCCGGCATCATCGTACTCGAGGAACTTGCGGTACAACTTGAGCGCTGTGCGTGCATCCTCAATGGAATCGTGTGTCTCGAGCTGGATGTTCTCCTTGAGCACACACCACGCCAGAAATGCCAAACTGAGCTTGCGCAGGCGCGCCTTGAGGAAGAATAGGTCGATAGTGTCAATTACCTGTGCTTTTGGCACCTGGATGTTGATCACTCGGAAGTCCTGCTTTAGGCCGTGGCCCAGGAACTTGCAGCCCAGATTCAGCAGCACCCATAGCTTCTTGTATACGAGCTTGAGCGGCACAATCGTATGTTGTGATGTGCGCGGGTCCAGATCGTTGGGCGTGATGCCCGAGTACAGTGTTAAGTAGTCGACTACCCGCTCCTTGATGATGATATAATCGTCGATAAAAGGCAAGCCTTCCTCCATCCCATGGCCGCGCACAACTGACACACGAGCGAGAGCGTGCGTCATAGGCCGGATCGTCTCCATTTCACCTTCGGAGTTCATTTCGATCTCGGGCTGCTTGAGGGCGACAAACTCCGTGTCCAGTGCAACAATTGTGTCGGGGCCGGGCCGCTCCTTGGCGGGGTCCAGTGAGGTGTATGTCTCGCTGCCGCTCTGCTTTTCATGGTCCATGTACAGGACCGACGTGTCGATGCGGCTCTTCCACTCAGTGTCAATCTTGTTGTTGAAGCTCTTGAGCTGGAACAACACAACCGAAGGCGTCTTCCAGTTGGTGTTGAAAGTCAGAGCCTCACCGGGCGACGTTTGCCGCACCAAAAAGTCGTTGAACAGGTGCCAGTCAGGCTCTGCTGGTGGTGCTGGCTCGGAGTATCCTACATTGACCATGGCAACGAGGTGAGACTTGGCAGGCTGGGCGCCATTGTCGACATTGGCAGCCATGCCAACCAGTGAGTAGACCTTGATGTCGTGAATACCACGCTGCAGGTGCAGTTTCAGGTCCTCGCCCTCGTAACAGAAGAACTGCCCAGCGGGATCTACTATGATGCCAATCTCTTCAGGAAGCCAGCCCCGCGTGCCCCAGAGCCGCCGGAACTCGGGGTAGTTGAGGTTCTGCGGACCACTTGCGTTCAGCGTCAGCACCGATGGGATGCTTGTAATGGTCTTGCGGTTCTGGAGAGTCTGGTAGCGCTGGCAAACCTCGCACCACCCCTTTGTCGACGAATCCTGTTCCACGCTAGACTTGAGCACCTGGGAGAACGTGATCCGGGGCTGCTTAGGCGCGGCTGCATTAGATGCTGCTCCCAAGCCTGCACCCAGGGCCAAATTTCCCATGCCGCCCGGGCCGACTCCGCCGACGCGGCCGGCATGGGTCCTCTGTGGTGCAGGGTACTTGAGATTATTGACGTATGTTGACACGGCGCGCTTCGTCTCGCTGCGGCACTGCATGCACCGCATGTAGGTGACACCAGATGTTGCTAGCACTTCTTCCATGGCATCGGAATCGGGCAGCATGCGCTTGAAGTCGCTTGCAATCTGGGTCAGCAGGAAACGCGTCAGGTTCTGCAACATCTCCGTGATGGGCGCGTTGTAAGTATCCTCCTCGATCAGCCGCAACTGGTGTGCCTGCGGAAGGCCGCTGAGAGTCTTGAGCATGTTGGTTGGTTGGCATGTCGCGCCCTCTGCCTTGTGCAGCATGTCACACAAGTAGCCCAGCTCGCACAGCAGACACTGGTCATCTAGACAGGCACTTGCGGCATGCTGCAGCGCCAAGTTGCGGATAGACGGCGTGAAGCGCAAGAGCTGCAGCAGAGCGTTGGCGTAGGAGTTGGCAAAGTGGTTCTCGAGACCGGCGTACCGCGAACGGTTGTAGTAGCCAAAGTCAAAATCGTCGACACCAAATTTGCTAAATTTGATTTCAACGGCCCGGTACATACCCGGCGCCTCGGGCCCGAGACTAGCACGCTCCGAGGACGCCAAGGCTGCCGCACTATTGACATCGTCTGCGCCGTTAGCTGCACCGCCGTTGCTGCCCGAGCCCCCATTGCTCGAGTCTTTGCCGTTTCCGCCCAGTGCGCCGCCAGACGTGGCGGCAACCAGGTCACGCGACCGCTCACTCAGGAACTTTGGCGCCTGAATGGCTTTGCCGGCGCTCTTGTTCTCATCCTTGCGTGTGTCTTCCACCTGGTTAGGAAGAGTGGTGCCGTTGTTGGGCGTGTACCAGCCGTACTCGAACGCGGTCTTATTCTCCGTCAAGTTCAGCTCATAACGCGGCGGAGGAGCGCCAACATCCACGACAAGGCTGGGGAAAGCAGACAGCAGTGTCTCTCTGTAGTAGGGCACGCCGACACTGTTCAGAGGTAGTGTGTCGTCGTTTTCGTCGTCGGACCAGTCCTCCCATACGGTGTCTTTGTGCTGATCTTCGTCGATGGGCGTTTCGGTCTCGATCATAACTGGGTACTCGGTGAACTGGATGCGTGATGGCGAGCCCCAGAGGTGCATATAGCAGTCGTTGTCTGCCAACATCAGGGCTTCGCCGGTGGGGGAAATCTCTATGCGAGCCAGGTACGAAGCGATGTTGGCTTGCTTAACGCTGCTCGTATTTGGGCTCATGAGGTCGATAATGTGTATTTGGCCGGACGTCGAAGCGACAATGGCCGTGGTCACCATGCGTGGGTGCATGCGCACAAAGGCTGCACAGGGCGGAAAGGGAATGGGTGCCATGGAGGTCATCTGCTTGAGGTCAAAGAGGTTGACATATGGGTCAAACATGACGGTTCCCTGCTGCTTAAGAGTTGCGCCGCATGTGACGAGAAAGTCGGCCTGTACATCCATGTCGTGGATGAGCGCCGAGTGCGCGTTCCAGCTCTTGAGGACTTCAAATGTGCTGGGGTCGATAATGTCGACAGTGCCGTGGTCGGTGGCTGCACAGATAAATCTGCTGTTGCGCTTCATCATGGTGTAGCACTCCTCGGTCTCGATCTGGCGGATGACCTCGCCCTCTTTTAGGTCGACAACAAGCATGGTCGACTGGCGGCCGGCAACAAGAACCTCGGTACACGCGTTAGATGTGAAGCTCATGCACCACAGGTCGGTCATGTCCTCGTGGCGGCAGTTCCAGAGCGGAAGGCCACGACGAAGGGCCATATGCACGCCGCGGGGGCCGAGAGAAATGACGCCGGTGTCGTTGAGGAGGATGTGGCGGACATCGCCATCGGAAGCGGGGTGGATGACGTAGGATACATAGTTTTGGAGCTCGGCGCCGGCAAACGAAGCCACGCGGCCCTCGGAGTTGCCAGTCCAGAGCAGTTCTTGTGCGGTGTCAAAGGCCAAGGCCCTCACGGGCGTGGCAGCGGGATCCTCCGGGCCGCCATTGGACGAGCTGAGGAGGACGCAAGCGACCTCCGTCCACTCTGGATCCATTTGCTAGATGGCTGCAGCGTAGTCTCCCATAGCCGGGGAGTTGTTCGCGGAGGAATAACGGCGCAGGGCTCTGGGCGGCGCAAGCAGAAGAGTATAGCCGGGTCGTCGATGCCGCGTTGAATCGACGATCGTGATGCGCCGTGGGAGCTTGTGCGGGATAGTGATAGTGCGGGAGCGGGTGGATGATAAGGCCCCTGTGGTGTAATTTCATTTGTGGTCTGTGATCTGTAACAATATCCGATAACTTATAAGTGGTATCGTGCTGTGGTGCCGTGGTGATCCAAGGCTTGCGTCAGGTTTAGTCGGAGCTCAATCGCTATCAGAAACAGGGGTAGTAGATACGGATGTGGTCTAGTGCCACCATGCGCGCGGGGTGTTAGCAGACTACGTAGACAGAGCACGTGACCCAAAAACGCGCGCGCGTCGACCACATGCGCATGGAAGATGGAGTCACGTGATGCAAAAAGCTTATATAATTTTCTTTTTTCTTTTTTCCTATATATGTTTTTTATTCTTTTTTTAATCTTCTTGTCTTCTTTCCTTTCCTTCTTCTGCTTTCACTTTTCTCCTTCTCTTCTACTTCTCCTCTTCACTTCTTCTTGCACTTTTTTTATATACTTTCTTGTTGACATGATCGTATTAAAGTTTTAGTAACAGAATATAAATATGATCATATTATCAAGACCTATGTCGAGATGGAAAAGGCGAGCACAGCAAATTCACTCTGAAAGAGGCGACGCATTTGCTACAGAACGACTATCACGATATCATAAATATAAATGTGAAACAAAATTCTAGAAACAATACAGTTCTTGTGTTTGTGCTGCCGTGTAGCTGATAAAAGAAATGAACAAGTATATAGATTTTGCCACTTGAAAGTGAGGTCGATTTGGGGACTAGACCATGGTGTGCGTGAAGATGTGAACGTGATTGCAAGAATCGAGGGCAACAGGGAGGTTGGAAATAACAGAAAGTTGTAAGAAAGGGGCAAAACAAAACGGCACAAAGTAGCAAAGATAACAAGAAAGGACACAGTATGTTGGTGAGGATTTAATCAGAGTCGTTTGTCGCCTTTTCATCAACATCAAACCGAGCCATGACCTGTTATGAAGCCGAGGTAGTCAGCAACAAGGAGAGTCACCATGCTATAAAACGTCAGCCGATGAACAAGAATTGAAGAGAGAAAGGAAGAACAGTTAGACTTACGCATGCGGTGCAATGCGGAGGTAGTAAGTACCGAATCCACGGTAGAAACGGAGGACACCCTCTTGCCGGGCAACCTGGCTGAAACAGTCGGCCATGCCCTTGTATGGAAGCTTGCCGTTGGGGCCCTTTTGCTGCTTCTGCAGGCGCGTTTTGACAAAGTCAAAGGGCAGCGAAAAGAAGGACGCAAAGAAGCCTGCAATGGCGCTGGCCGTCATGGTCTGGACACCGAGAGGCATTGAGGAGTGCGCCTTGAGCTGCTCCTTGGCCTCGCTGAAAAAGGCAAGCTGGCCAAAGTTGAGGGCCATGGCGCGCACGACTGTTGGTGCACACCCCGACCACAGAGCAGTGACACCTTCGGACCGTGTAATTGAGCGCAGCGCATCCACGACGGAGCGGTAGTTTTTGCGGTCGGCCACCGGCTTCAGGCCGTCGCTTTGCATGCGAATCAATGCCAGATCGGCAGGGTTGCCCATGATGGCAGCCAGGCCACCAGCGAGAACACCAGCAGTGGCACGGTCAGAAAAGGCAATGTTGCGGCCCTGGTCGGCGGCACGCAGCTTCAGCTTGCTCATGATGGTATCGAAAAACCCGATACGGGCAGTGGTGTATACGGCCTGGCGCAAAAGTCCTGCCGATAGGCCTGTGTAAAGGTCCAGGGCTTTGCCAGAGGCAACAATCTGGCGTGTGACGGCTAGCGGCGACGGTTTGGGGCCGCCAGCGGAACCCTCGCCGGCGAGCTGGATGCGCACTTTGACCATATCCACGGGCTGAATGACAGTAGTAGCTACCATGCCTGCAATACCGCCGTTGACAAATGGCAGAGTAGCCCGGACAAAGGGTGCGTGGAGAAGGTCATTGGTGGCAGACGCCACGGCGGCGGTCTCTGACTTGACAGAGTTCATGGCCTGGGTTGTTTTTGTGCGTGCAGCATCGGCAGCCTGCTTGATAGTGTTGGGTCCGCTCATGCTGGGCTAGATGTGCGGAGTCGAGGCAGTAAAGGGGGTTTATATATCTTTTGCCTCGTTTGTTGAGGACATCGATGTACAAGACGATAAGCCGGAGTATATTTCGTGGAAATAGTGGCTATTAAAGTAATAACCGGAAATAAACAAATAAAATATAAATAGGAGATCCTGTGATAGGCTTGTTAGAATAGCCCCGGCTAGGAAAGAACTCTAGAATGACGGACGGCAGCGACAGGAACAGAAAGAACGATCTTTCTTGTTTGATCCCGCTTTTCGTACTTTGAGCGGTATTCTCACAAAGCCACCACACACTGTAAGTGTCCTGGTGCATAGATTGCAGTACAGACTATGCACTTGCAAGTGTTGCGGGAAGGTAAGGGTACGAGGAAAGAACGAAAAAAAAGCCCGAGTAGAGGCCAATACGACAGCGGGACGAACAGAAGACCAGAAAGCAGGATGGGCTGAAATCATGCACACATGGAGATGGGGAAAAGAGGGGGAAAGGAGACCGCTTGATAATGGATGTACGAAGCACATGCTATGTACACAAATACCTATCAAAGCAGGCCGGGGAGTGCGTAGTGAAGATGATGCGTATCAATGAATCGAGGGGGCAGGATAACAAACGAAAGTAGGGTGGGGACAGGGGCCTTGCTCCGTCCGTGAAAGGAGCTGGCCCGTTTCTTGTAGCCGGCGATGAGCCGAACTTGAGGACTTGAGGTGTCTGAGCCTGATGACTGGGAACTCAAGATGCTGTTATGGATAGGGTGTGCAGCTGGAGATAGGCATTGGCCATGCTTCTTGAGAAAGCGCACGCCATGTTCTTTGATAAATCGCACTAAACGATGGCCTCCCCCATGAAAAAGAAGACAGGCATCAATAATGAAATGTCGCGAGAGCATCAAGAGACAACCCCCTCTGCAGAAACGTGACTTTCAAAGCAGGAAGATGGCGGCACAGGGCAAAGCGCGACGAGGAACAGAAAGGCTGGCCTTGCAGCAAGAGAGGTAACGAGACGAGCACCAATGACGGCTTTATTCCATGTCTGGACAAGGCGTGCACGCTTGTGCATAGAGTACGTAGCAGCAAGCCACAATGGGCATCTTTAGCTCGGGGAATAACAACAGGCACAAATAGAAAATAGAAGCCGAACCAAAAAATATTCGGTAAACTGAGCTTTGTAGGCCAATGAGTGGTTGCTCCTTCCCAAGCCCACGCGGATATACAGGGCTACCATCGGAAGACAAGCCAGCCTGGCCGTCGTCGTTCCTTCTTGTTTCGGACCTCAACAGATTTCCATTTCCAACATGTAAGGAAAGCGCAAGTGCAAGTGGAGCATGCCGTGTAAGTGAGCCATGTGCATATTGGAGAAACTGGGTCTTGCCTGGGCACACTTGACGAGGCCATGCGGAGAACCGCTCGAGGAATAAAGGTGTAGGGACGATGATTAGGGAAGGCGCGACGCGGCCTCCGCCTATTCGCGTGGCGTTTGCATGGAAATGGAAGAGAAGCGAGGAAAGAGCAATGACAACAAGCACTAAAATAGAACGAACGATGCTGGCCAATGCTGAAATGGCACACAAATGAGAGAACAACACAAAAAAAGAGAATTTACCTAATTGGAGGAGCTTACATGCGGGGTTGGCGGGAGCGCAGTATCAAGGTGCTTCTTTGTCTAGGCGTGTAGACTGCCGTGAGCTTGTGATGGAATACGAAAGAGCTCTAGCAGATAGAGGGACGCGGATGCGAGAGAGCGAAAACTTGTAATGGAAGAGTATCTGCTAGAAAGAAAGAATCCGAGTCGGAAAGTTTGCGCCGTAATATAGCTGGAATCCTGACAACACCGTAGGACTTTTGCTGCTTGGAGACGTGTAAGCCGTCTCCCACTCAGACACTGGCAAATTGAGTGTTTGCAGAAGACAGCCGCCAAAATGCGTTGAGCTGTTGCACACAGATGGCGAGAGTCCGGGATGGAGCAGGGGCGTGGCTGGAGGTGGACACAGGTGAGCTGATGTTGGGAATCGCGAGTTCATTCAGAACAGACAAAAAAATAAGACGAATTACTGGTGGCGATCAACTAGAGAAACAACAGTAGGGACTGAGACGGAGACTCGGAATATATATTGACAAAACATCAACAAAAGAGGAGAAGAGCACGAGGACACCGGCGGAGGAGGCTCGGCATGACAGTACAGCTCCAGACGGGAGTATATGTCATAACGCGGCAAGACAGATGACTGCACACTGGCTTGGCTATACAGAGAGGTGCCGAAGGGATGGCGAACAAAGACACGCACTGGTTTCCGGAACAGAACGGAGAGGGGAAGCACACCATCTTGCGTTGCAAATACAAAAGGACGATAGAACCGGCTATGTGTGGGCAAGCGTGCTAGATCCTCGATACTAGATAGATACATACTAGATGCCAGATACCGTAGAGTGACTTGTATCAGCAATCTGCAGGAGGATAGTCATCAGCGAAATGCTCCTGTTTTTACCCCAACGCCACTCAACAACGGACGTCCTTTGAGCTCTCGAGGAGGCGGCAATGGCAGCTATTAACGTAGCTTTAAAGTATCTGGTCTTGAATTGTGGTTTTTCTCTTAGGTTTCGCTTCTAGTTCACTTTCTGTTTTCCTTTCGCCCTACACGGTGTTTTCTGTTGCCCCCCGGGTTGAAGGGGACTTTTTGGATTGCTTCCATCTTACATTCTATGGTTTCTTATTGAGATAGGCGTGAGGTCGAAGCTTCGCAGAACACGCAGAGAAAACCTTGGTGACGAATCTACCGCTCCGCTTCTGTATCCCAATCAAGATTCTCCGCAGAGGCGTCTGTGCTTTGTTAGCATCGACTACACATCTGAGAGTCCTTCTTACCCTAAGAAGTTTCTTACCCTAAGAAGGGCCACCTGTGACTGAGACATAGACGACATGCACTCCACAACCACTCAGCTGCAGGCCACTTTCGAAAATGCACGAGCTTGGTCTTGCTGGAGAACAACGGCCTCGTCCGCAAGAGGGCGATGAAAGCCACTGTAGAGTATCTCGACTGCAAGTAATACGTGCGGACTCTATAGGTGTTTCGTCACGATCTTCATAGCGTTCTCTGTCAAGATTCACACTCGACTTCCACCGCTCAACACTACACTTCTAACATCGAGCCCGAGACCGTTCAGGCTCCCGGTTCTCGCCATACACGCATCCATACGGGTGTCATCTGAAGCTGGAATAACAGGTTCAAAGTTTTAATAATACAAAAATAGTCATGTACTGTAACTGTTACCTGCATCCTATCGAGCTTCCCCTCCTTTCAAGAGCATCTTCCACCTCATTCGTTGTCGACACCCTCCATCAGCCGTAGGCCTGTGCAACCTCTACAGACTATTGCGTAAAGATGACTACCGCCCCAAGAACGGACATGTACATAGATGCAGGAGTGTTTCTTCCTCGCCTTGGGATACTGCTTCCCCTCTTCGTCTTGCAACCTTCATCTGGCAGCCGTTATCCATCCTCACCCACCCGTTCGCCTCGTTCCATCCCGGGCCTTTTTCTGTAGCATCTTTAAACTCTAGGGTTCATCGTCCTGTCATTGTTCTCAAACATATCTGCAAGCATTCATAAACTTATGACTTGTACACAACAGCTCGATATTAACAGCCATGAACTGTATTTCACGTAGCGCTCATAGTACTCTTTCGCCGACGTCATGAGTGTAGATCTGCCTCGCTGAACGTCAGAGCAACCTATGGCGAGCGGGGTATTACCGATGCTAGCCAATGAGGTACCACTATCGTATCCACTTTTGCTGTAAGTCTACGTACGGTTAAGTTTGGAACGCCTGTAACGGTGATAATACATACCGACTTCTACGAAGTAATAACTGACTGATGACACTGTGCAAATACACACGGCAGGGTTCAAAACGTTGATAAAGTCTTGTCTGCCTCAATATGCACACGAAAGACCTAGTAGAAAGTCGGAAAGTTGCCAAGCCGCCCACCGTCGACGACGATGACATTGCCGTTCAGATAAGCCCCAGCCCTCGAAACCATGTACAAGACTGTACCGCCCATGTCCTTTTCATCGCCAATGCGGCCGATTGCGACAACCTTTTTCTCAATGGGAATAACCGACTGCCCAGGAAGGGTACCGAGTGACGCGAGGTAGCCGGCCGACATTTCACTTGGAAACACTGATTGATGTCAATTTATGCGATTTTGCAAAAGAAGTAAGGCAAAAAATAAGAATTAACAGAAAGAAAAAAAGAACTTACAACCAGGACACAGAGCATTCACCCGGATATCCCAGCGCGGGAGCAGGGTGGCGAGCTGCTTGACGGCATGGGTGGCTGCCGACTTGGACTGGCCATAAGCCCATCCACCGGGCGCCTTGCGGTTGAAGCCGGCGATGGAGGTCGTCACAATAACCTGGGACGTCTGCTCGACATTGCCACGCTTGTTTCCGGCGTCCAGCAGGCCTAGCATAGTCACCGCCGTGTACCAGACACCTGTCGTGTTCACCTTGAACGTGTCTTGGTACGCGTCGGGATCTACCGCAAGCTGCTGCTTCTGCCAGTCCGCGAGCGTGGCCGAGGCATCGTCGTCCGCGGGAGTTGGCGTCTGAGGGCCGTTGACGCCGGCGTTGACCAAAACAACATTTAAGAACTCAGCGTCAGCCTTGATGTGGGCCTCCACTCTGGCGAGATCGTCTTTGGATGCGACATCACACTCGAGCGCGACAACAACAGGCGCGGGCAGCGTGCTGTTGATAGAGGCGGCGGCTTCCTGCACCTTGTTGAGGCGCCGGCCGACAATGTAGATCTTGGCAGCGCCAGCAGCAGCAAGGGCGCGTGCCATGATCAGGCCGATGCCTACCGTGTTAGTCTAGAGCAGAGAGTGTCGTGTAGCTTTGCCCAACCAAACCCAAATGGTCCTACCAGTACCACCACCGGTTATGAGAGCAACCAGGCCCTTGGTAGCAAAGAGGTCTGCGACCGGAAAGGGGTCGTCGCTTGCTGTTTCTGACGCCATTGTATAGTGATGTATGACGTTGTAAGCTGGTGGTGATTTGCGGTTAGTACAAAGATAGGACAGAAAGAAAGGAGTCTATCATGTATATATAGTACTGGTGACTGTATCGTCTTGAATCAGAGTGACTCATGGGCTGATTGACACGCGTCATCAATGGAACATGACTCCTCCAGTGCAGGAGATATCGGAGGACGAGATAACATTATATACTCTGTACTAAAGCACTATTCGCAGTCGCATTTCGGCTGCTTGCATGTCAAGGACAGCCCGGGTCATGGTATCACCGCGGCCAGGCCCATCAAGAACTGCTTGTGGTGGCGGGGCAGAAAGCTTATTTCCACCGTTTCGTGCCATGATCGTAACGACCGAATCAGTTCATATGGTCTGCTTTGTCAGCATAGTAAACAGTATGCGTATGAAGCAATTGCAAGGTGCGAATTAAAGAAGACGTAGATTAGAAAAAGTATGAAATATCACAAACAAAAGCGAAATAAGAACAGAAGCAGCATCCTCCATATGCAGCCAACCGGTGCGTGATTCCAATGCATCATGCCCATGAAGTTCCTAGCCAAAACCCATAACCATGCAAGGCCATTCCCTTTACAATGTCCAAATTGCCATTGCGTCCATCCATGACCTTCCGAGACCCAAAAAAAAACAATTGCATATCCTCCAAGCCAGTCATAAAATGCGTTAGTACTCGTATCAAAAGAACAATAATAATACAGCCATATCGTACAAGAATAAACACAGATGCTTCGACATCCCAATATAAAATAGAGAAGGAGAAAAAAAAAAACAGAAAAAAAAAACACTGTTGTTTATGTGATGCTTAGGGATATAGGGTCGTTGAAGAACGAAAAAGTGAAAAAAGACAAAAAGAAGATGTGAAAGGATGTAAGAGGATGAGAGAGAATGAGAGAGGATGCGAAAGATAGATAAAATGAAAAATAAGAGAAACGTAAAACAAAAAATAGAGAAGGGCGGCCAATTCAGCCAAAATAGATAGTAACAACAGATGGAGAACGTAAACAGATGATAGGAGATGGCAGACAACTGGCGTCAGTCGCGATGTGGTGTAGACAGTGGGAGAGGCCCTCCGTTGCTGACGAGGAATAGAGCGAAAGGATAGTGTTCAAGTCAAGAGGCAGCACACAAAAGGTAGGCGCCACGGAGATTTCAGAATACGTCCGAATCGTGGTCGGGGAGGTATTCAGGACTGACTTTCAACTCAGGAGTCGCGGAGACCAATTCCCACGCAAAATTGCTTTCTGACGTGCCTTCTTTGGCCTTGAGAATGCCGATGCCTTTAAAGTAGGGCATGAGCGCGTGCCCAAACTGAAAACCATCTGCGTTGGCATCAACTCCGTCAAGATATTTTGCAACGTGCTCGAGATATTTGTTAAGGGCAGTCTCTCCCTCGAAAACCGTACCGCAGCCCATGAACTGGCATGCAATAGAGCTTGGAAACTTGACTCGGGACCGTGCGCCATTCTTGGTGAGCTCCTGGTGCTCTTGACACGAAGCTCTGTAGTCTTCAGTGTACGGGATTTTTGGGAAAGGAATCCAGGTGGGAGACTCCTCGTCGTCGAAGTCACCGGCTTCCTTGTGACTGCCGGCACTCTTTCTCTTTGTCTTGACCCCAGACCGTGTGTCATTCTCCCGTCGCCTCTTGTCTGCCGCCTGGCGCTTTTTGTGCTCGATTTTGTTGTGCTCGAGGGTGTGAATGCGCAACAAGTGTGCTCTAAATAGATCCTTGCGAAGGAACACGGCATTGGGCTTGCCTTGGCAGTCGGGACTAGGGCACACATAGTAATCCTCGACAATGTGTTGAGTGATGCAGTGGCGCTTCCACTCGTTTTTCTTATTGAATCGCTTCTCGCATGGTGAAACCGCGGCGAAATTCAGAATACACGGGTACCGGCCGTGCTTCTTCTTCACATGCCTGTCGAGTTCCCGGAGAGAGGCAAAGGGCTTGGATGTACAGAGGGAACACTCAAAGACTTGGTCTGCCAATACACCAGACTTGCCCTTGTGCCCTGTGGCTGCCTTTGATTTCTCGTTTCGCGCACCCTTCCCGTGTTGAGTCTTTGTTCTTCTTCTCTTGAGTCCGGAGCAATCGCTAGCCCGGGGTGGCTGCTTTCTTTTATGTCCCGGCGATCCAGCTCCCGTATCGGTGCCTGGCGAGGGACTATCGTGCACGCTGATGTCAATAGGGGTGCGGAAGTCTTCGCTGAAGTCCTGTGAATAATCATAGGCAGGCACAGGCGTCATGTAGCTGATAGGCCGGGCTGCAAAGTCGTTGCTCTCGTCGTCAAGCTCGGTAGCCTGGATTGGCTGGTTACCGAGGAGGTTTCTAGTGACGACCGAACTGTGAGCTATCATCGGCTCGGCATACACTGGGAGACAGGCAGGAGTGGCTGTGCTTACACGATGAGCAGTGACGCTCGAGGTGAGGAGCGGCGATGCCACATACGTCGAGTCTGCTCCATAGCCGTGAGATGCTGCGTCACGTATGCTTGTAGAGGACATATTGCTGAACAAATGCGTTTCGCAGTCAGTTTCGGCGGTGGTAAATAAGGCTGGAGCTTCTGAGAATTCTCCCATCGTGGTAGGAGAGAGTTCTTCCGCCACAGCGAAGTCGAGGTCGAAGCTTGCACAGGTTGCCGGGAATGGCACATCTAGCGTATGTTGCAACACAGACATGGGCCCGTAGTTGGCCACGTTCTGCTGCCGGGCATTGGTTTGGTGTGGCGGCAAGTAACTCAGGGGCATGGGGTCCGATGAGAAAGTCACGTACGGTTGTGGCATGTGCCGTAGTTCGACGCTTTGATGGGGGCTAATATGGGCCGACGGTAGAATATGCTCGTGATACTGGAGCTGGTTTTGGTATTGCTGGTGCTGAATCTGCGGGTGGCATTGCCGATCATGGTGCCTCGGAACTGACAGGTATCCTGCTGGACTGACCGGCGGCTTTGATGTGTCGCCGGCGATGGCAAAGTCGCCCGGCACGTAGAAAAAGTTGGAGGAGTTCATTATGAGCTTCGCACGAGGCAGCCTTCAATGCTGAAATGGCGGCGGGGAAGAGGAGATGATGAGGTGCACGAAAACAGCGAACCAAGGACTGCAGTATGCAATAGTAGTGATGAGAGTTTTCTAGTCGTCGAGATCAGGCATGGGTGACCATGGCCATCATACACTCGACGAGGAGGTTGGCAAAGAAGCAGAACGTCGATGTGTAGATTAACACCCGGAGTCGAAGCTGCAGTACGGTGGAGGACGACGCTGCCGCGGAGAAAGAAAGAAAGAAAGAGTGACGGATGCAGGAGATCAAAAGAGATCAAGATGTATGTTGGGGAGAAGACACAAGGGCGAAGAAGATGTAGGCAAGGGTATATCAAAGAAGGATACGAAGATGAGACGCACACGCGAGATGGGAGAGACGTGAAAAACTGTAAGGATTGTTCTTGTTGAGGAAGGAACCAACGTGTCGGCACGGAAAACACTGCAATGGAAGGAGCAAGCTCAAAGGAGGGAAGGAGCGATGGTATAGTTCCGTGATGCAAGCCACCGAAGTATATCACCGCAAGGCAGGGGGGGGCGACCGGGGTTTTATATAATGATATGATGGTAATGATGGACTGACACCAACAAGCACAAGCACTGCGATTCGAGCCAGCACGAGACAGAGTAGACGCAGACGAATTAATAAAATATAGATTGGAGTGTATGTAGAGTTAATAATAAACAAGAGATGCAGCAGCCATGCAATGGATGTTGAAGAGGAGGGGGGGAAGGGTGTAGGAGCTGAGTCTCGTCTTGTTTCGAAACAATGTGCCTTTGTTTATTTTTATTTTTTGAAAAAGACGGGAGAAGATCAGATGGGCGGATGGGGGAGGTTTGCTGTTTTCGAACGCGGTTTGTGAAATGTCTGCCTGATTGTTTTCTTCTTTTTGCGATAAATAGTCGAGATATTGCAGATGGAAGAAGAAGAGGGCTGGCAAATGACTTCCAGCTGCTTTTCATTATATTTTTACAGAAAAGGCATCAAGGCGTCGGGAACTGGACTGCAGCTTGGTGCTTATTGGATAGTTGAGGCAATGCGACCTGTGCAGCATAGATACCACTGCTCAAGCTGCTGATTCTACCCAAAATTGCGGCTGTTCACTCTTTTTGAGCACCGCAATGACAGTAATAGTCTTCATTCTTGGAGAAAAACCAAAAGGAAGACAGTGGGCAGCAATGGTCAGTATGCAAACTGATTGCGGCGAGCGAAAATTGAAAAAGAAATTCAAAGGAAAAAAAACAAGACACCCATGCCTCAGCCACGACAAGACAAAACCCTGACAGACAATCACAGCACCGACACCAACCGCTGCGGATATACGATCTCACTCCACACGAGCATACAATTCGTATCTTTGCTTTGCAGCCGATGCAGGTGCATCATCAAACACCTACATCTAAAAGGGGATAACTCTCAAAAGAAGACTAGAAGAGTACCAGGCGGCCGAGATATGGAAGGGCCATGCGAGAACGGTGAGCCTGTCAGGATTTCCTACCGAGGTGGGGATGGAGATGATCTATCTCTGCTTAGAATTTCGGCAGGATCTGCCAGGACCAACATCACTGGGCATCTTTTCTGGTCGATGCAGACGATCTTAGGCCAACTCTCGAGGACACGAGGCAGTTGCAAAAAAGGCTTCGGAGATCTTTCTCGATGGGGTCTCGAATACTGGAAGATCCGCCCAAAAGATGCCATTACCGAGAGGCCAGGCCATGTTTACGGTGATCGAGGTTTTTGCACGCAAGCATGTTGGTGGTTTCAAGTATCCGAGTATGCGGCTGGCGCCGACATTTGATGGCAGCTACTGGCAGCTACTGGCACTTGCGTTGAGTCCCAACTCGCTGTTGCTACCAAGCCGCGATCTAGGAGGGCTGCAAATGAGCAACGGGTCAATATAGACACAGCGTTTAGCGTAGTAGGCTGTTGGTAGGACAGTACGGTATGGGTTCGGGACGGGCAGTACGGGTGAACCAAAGGAGAGACAGCTGACGGGGGCTGGAAACTGCTCGAAGGGTAGGCAGAAACAGACGCTTCTTTAAATGACCTAGATTTATTCACATTTTATCAAGCAGGAATATAAATCATCTTATTGTTTGATTCTTTACAGCTTTGGGGGCTCTCACCGCACATTTGGTTCACCCCCCCCCCAACATGTGGTTAGGCGCATCCTTCAGGATAACCCCCCCCCTTCTTCGCTGCCTTTTTTTTCTTCTCTTCGCAAACAGACTTCGGACGGTATGTTATTGTGATTAAATAATGATTTATTAGTAACGTATGTAGTGCAGCAATTTCGAATTAGGAAAATCTAGCGATTCTCGGGAAATTGGAGGGCAACTGTGTGTGCTTATGCAGGCAAAGCGAAGGCCGCCGAGCAATCTACCCAACAAGCAAACGATTTCTCTGTGCTTTGTACATAGATAAATCAAAAGGACCGCGGCGTCGACTGTTAATAAAAATACTATTAAATAAATATATGTTTTTGGGAGACTGCCGCTTAAAACGCAAATGCCGCGTTGAGCTAGGTATCTATATTTAACAAAGGTATTGCAGTTTCTTCTGCGATATATCTCTGGTTCGTTTTTTTTTTCTTCTCTTCCTGACGTGCCAAATGCGGTAATCTGTAGCGCAATTATTCAATAAAATGGCCTATTGCCTAGCAGGGAGGGAGTCAATGAAGGCTGGCCCGCTGGACTTGAGGATGCGGTGTTTGCCAGTTCTTTATTCTTCGTTTTTCGTTGTTTGCTTTTGTTGTGTTGACAACCAGAGGCAGACTCGATGGAGAATCATTACTGCTCTTGTTATCCTTGTACAATGTACGGCTGATAATCACAAGTATTCATGATGTCGTTTACGAGCAAATAACCTTTGAGCCCGGCCCATCCTAGGCGACAGCAATGCAACATCATGTCGAGAGCCGGCTGACATTGGTAAAGAGCAACGGTGACTACGACGTCGCGATACCAAGAGGGCCTGGGTCGTGGCCCAAACTTACGAGATGGGATGGCACTATGTATGCGGGAGAGGGATGAGGGAGTATTGGACAAGCGGCCAAGGCAGTGTCCAGCCGGGAGGAGATACATACCAGCAGGCCGGCTCACTATCGCTATCCGTATGTTCTACACGCTGCAAAAACACGAGTTTGCGAGGCACTGTAAATACATATGCATGTAGATACTGTATGTATAATAGAGGGCCTGGCAATACCCTATATTTTAACAGCCCAGAGTACAGAGTACTTGTAAGGTAGTATATTATATTACACTAGCTATGTACATATGCTATCGACCGCCCGAATAATCGTTGCAGGGGCGGAAGCTGACCAGTAAGAAGCTGTACTACAACGAGCCTCAAAATACAGCTGCAAGAAGCCTGAGTGCGACCAGGTATGTGCCAACCGGCTTTGTGTCTTTCTTTACTCCGGGAAGAATACAGGGATAGCAATCTACAGGTTTTCGTGGCTTAGGCCATCCACGAGGATGGTGTACTACCATGAAGTTCTTGTCCGACAACAGCAGAGCACAGATGCTGCGATACGCTCTAAGAGCCGCGCCCGTCAGGATGCATAATACGGACCAAAGTGTATACCAGTTCATGTCAGGCGCACCAATTACGCCAGGCAAAAAGAAAACATCAACGGCAAGGGGCGGGTGTGCCTGGCATACCAATACAGTTGTGCACTACAAATAGACTTGTGCAAATCTAGAGTGTATCAGAGGTGCATCGGGGTGGAAGGTTTGTGACTTGAAAAGAATCAAAGAAAGAATGCGAGTCATACAGCAGAGAGATGCAAAAGTACAGAATCTCTGCCTACTCTTGACTCTTGGCATTCTATGATCGATCATCTCAGCTTTTCGGAAATGTTGGTTCAGTCGGAGGCTAGTATTGAATAGGGACGACATCCGCATTATTTAAGCAGCGCGTGCTGCGGCAGCAAGACTTAATGCGGCAGCACCGATCCAAGCCGCCAAAACGCGTTATTCTCGAGTACATCAAAGCAGTATCATGTATTCCATACGAGGGAACAAATACTATATTGTAAAATTGGCTATTATGCAGGCCTCGCAATCGCTTCGTGCTTCTCTTTTCTTACTAGTCTGTTATATTGAGCGCTTAATCTGAACACACGTATTGGTTTGGATCCAGCCTCTAAACACACCAGATTAGGTGTGCAGAGCAGAGCGGGAAAACAAGCTTACAGATACCATGTACATGATCAAGCAAGGGCCACGACAATGTCAAGCAGGTGAGGGTCTCGAAACTCTACAGCGCTTGCTACATAAGTACATTTCAGCAGCGGCTGATATTCGCCCACAACGCCACAATTCTGTCTGGACGCTTTGGTTTTCGGGACACTTCAGGGCCGTGTGCTACTAGTCCATGTTGAGTCAACAACAGAAAGGAGGGATGCACGGGAGGGGGAAGGGGTGGTATGTGTTTTGAAGAGTACACTGTACCGATAAAAGAGTTGGTGCGAAAAAGAAAGAAGAAGAAGAAACGAGAACAAGGAAGAAGGAAGAAGGAAGAAGAACTGAGATGTGAAAAACGACTGAAAAACCAGACTCTGGGCGGATCACCAACGGAACAAAAGGAAACGAGAGCCGATCAAAAGGTAACGGCAGGGTACGGCAAGGTAACAATACGTGGACAGGAAAGTGACAAAAGCGTTACAAGCGAGCGAAAGCTGAAAGGAAGAGGGGTATCTGATGCAAAGGAAAAGCAACAATCAACAATATGGTCAGAAAAAGAAATCAAACCCAAAATCAAAGACCGGGAGAAGAAAAAGAACCCGATTCTTAATCAGGAAATGAACGACACTCGTACGACTCAAGGAAGCGAGCAGCGGATAGCTCCAAAACTCCGTCAATAGTCGGATGTCGACTGTCAAATATCAATTATCAGATGTATAGCAACTATGCAAAAGTGTCCGACGATATCCAATATTTCTGGCAGGTGGCCGTCACTGTCTTTCGACAATGCAACACGCAGGTGGCCAATTATTCAGCTTGGCTCCTGCGCTACACTTGGGCCGCAGATCTTGGGCCTCTATTTTTCTCTTCTCTCGCCAGTCTTGCTCTTCCCCTCTCCCTCTTGTGCTCGTCAATCTCTTGTCTCAGATGCCAAGTCACGATCCTATTTTAGACATCCAGGCCGCCCACAATTTGATTTAGCATCTTAAATGATTGAGAAATAGAGCACTTCAATACACGGATATGATTCCGCTTTGCTATGGCTGGAGTTTCGTAATACTTTGGCGCTGCTAATTGCACTTTATATGCACGTTTTGCCACTTGAATCTGGAGGATTTGAAGGATGCCAAGTGGCTTGCGGGCTTGCTTGTGGGCGGTTGGAGCTACAGTACGTACTACTCGGGGTCATGGCTTACTTTGACGGGCTCCGTTGCACTTTACTTGGTATTAGACCGGCTTGTGATCTTGAAAGGGTCCTCGGGGAGGCGAGAGTCTCAAGTCCTTTCCAGATCCTCTACTTTGTTTTTCTTGCTCCTACAGGGCTGGCCCGCCACTATCACAGCTCCGCTGTCTATTCGCTTCTTTTTTTTCTACTTGATGATCCGCTCTGAAAATGCTCGCTCTATTAGACGACCCGGCTAGAAGTTCCGCAGAAGTTCTTAGAAGGAATGGATACACAGTAGCTTCATCGCCAGCGCAGAATGGGTATTACAGAGCGAGCGAGAAATACCAAGTACAAGCGAAAGTACGGTACCTAGTAGACAGGCGCCAAACCAGGGCCAGATCATCAAGCCTCCGCTCGCTATATGTCTCGATCTCTGAGAACAGTGTGTTAGACAAGGGGCAAGTGCTGTCAGTGGGTAGGGTACGAAACGACGAGCGAATCTGAAATCAAATTATGCGTTGAGAGCAAAAAAAGAAAAGAAAAAGCCGATAGGGATGCTGCCATAGCGAATCCGAGCATGAGAAGATCTTCGATCACTTGTTGTCAGTTGTATCTACTTACTAGTACATCTCTTGATGCAATGTTTTTTTTTTTCTCTTTGATTGTTTTCTTTGATTTTTTTGTAGTTATATTTAGTTGTTTTACTGAATTTATTTAAAGGTTATTTTGAAGTTTGTTTCCTGTTTTCCCCTATTTATTTTTATTTTCGCTTGACTAGTGCCCTAGTAGAAAGACCGTGCACGATTCAGCTTCTGCTACTTATTTATGACGGCGCTTAACTTTGGTACTGGATGTAGATTTGAAGGGCCTTGCGTCTTTGATATTTGAGCCTTTACAGAGTATTCACTTCTCGAAGCAAAGTATGCAAGTGCATACGGAGTATACTTGCTTTATGGGGCGTGGACCCCTGATATATTGGTCGCTCGTCCCATCGACCTTTTCGAATAAGAGTTAGACATAGAATAGGGTCCCAGTTTGGGGGCCAGTCAAGGAAATGAGAAGGCCTGTACTGCAACCATGGCCTCGGCACCGGGCTGGCCCCCTTGCTGCTTATGATGCAGTCATATTACCTATCCTCCTAAGGAGTAGGTAGGCGACGATAACAAGAAAGCAGACAAAAGACGAAAGAGAGGTCAGGAGACTAAGACTAGATGATGTTGGGATATGGCCTGCAGATGGCCAGTTGAGGCCATCTGATCTGATCAGAGCCTAGTAGAGAAGCTGAACGATAATGACGACGGCCACGAAAAATGTTTAAAAAAAGACTCAGACAAAAACCTAAAAGGAAAGGAGAGTAATCCGATTAAGTAAAATGGGTTTATTGTCTAAATAGGAGACATGCCTACTGGTTAAGTCGTGCCGTTGCCACCCCTCTCTTTTGAGACCTGCAGGCAAACCACCAAAAGAAAAAAGGAAAAGGAAAAGAAAAAAATGTGCTACACTGCGAGCTAGTGAAAGAGCCCAATTCAGAAATAGAAAGAGCTGCACGGCGGATGTGTGATAGAGATCCGAAATTAATGTGGTCTGGCCTGCCTTGAGCAATCAAACGGGGGCTCTCGCCATGATCGCTGTCTAACAACATCCTACTCTGGTGCTGACACGCACTCCTGATGTGCACTCTGCTCACCCAGCGTTTTCGAGTTTGGGGGCGGCTGCTCTGTAACGTTGAAAGAATGCAGGCAACAAAAACAATGGGAAGAATAAGCAAAGGGCATCGAACGGCTCAGACCAATCCAGTCTGACTGGAGAGTGCACTGGTGTGTAACACAGCTCTGGCCCCTGCCTCCAGCAGCCACGTCAGTACACCATAGATAGCAGACAGCATGGCTAATGGAAAGCAGGAGATAGGAGACCGAAGGTATGATGGCGTTTGACAATCGTCAACGGCGGTTATCTCACGCGGCTACTGCCGGCCTTTTCTCGCCTCAAAACACATTCACAATACACTCACACTACACTCGCACTACACTCACACTACACTCAGACTTGCACGTCTACTACCACTCTTGTCATCTTCACCGTCACTGCAAAAATGAAGCACTCAAAGGGGTATCAATCTGTAACCCGAATGGCCCACGGCATGGCCGAGGACAACCACACTCTACTCATCTCTGGAATCTTCTTTCTTTAGATTTGCATGTCGTCTGTCTGCCGCTTGGCTGCCTTGTTGTTGGCCCGATGTCTGATTGTTTCTCACTGCAGAGGACTGCTTTTCCTTGCGCGTTTCTCATTACTTGTTCCTCATTTCTAGTTTCTCTACATCTCACCCCGTTTCAAACAGAGCACGCACCACGCACCTCACCCTTTCTGTAAGAATTTCCGGAAATCGTGCAACGCCATGTGCATCTGCACGCCCACTCCTACAGAAGGCTTCTCTGGCTTCTTTTCTTTCTAGCTTCCCGGATTCGCATGGGTCGTGGCTGTGGATGCACTAGAGGCTCTGCCATTCTTGGATCCTACCTCTCCGCATCTTCGGCCCCCTGGTTTTACAGCATACTGTGCATCATTTATCTTCTCATGTCGATTACTTTCGTGTGGAGCTCTCATATACTCTGCGTAGTATCCTCCATAGCCTCAAAAAAAAAACATATATTTCTTTGGTGTAGCATCGTGAAAGATAAGCTTCGCCTCGACGTGTATGTGTGATTTCAGCCCTTGTGACCATAACTAATATACCAATGATACTTGATCATGCACTTTAATAAGGAAGTCTGCCTGATCACCGCGACACAGGCTTCACTTTCGCTCGGCCACTGTCAAGACAGTGCATACTGTCGTAGTTGCTTTCTATCTGCAGTTTTGGCAGCTGCCGAAATAGCCACAGTCACAAGTCCGGACATTTTCAGGCTGCCAGCGTGAGCGTGCTGCTACTGTAGCATCGGCGCAATCCTACGGAGTCCTGTCCAGCTCGGGCGCCGGAGCGGCACACAGAGTGGGATGTGCATACCGTCCTTGCTCTGTATTTAGACCAATTCCATGGTGAACACGCTCAGGGGCTTCCTATTTTGTTCTCTTTTTTCTTCTCATTTGTTTTGTTTTGTTTTCTTTTTTCCCTTGCTTTCCTTTCCTTTCCTGCCCTTTCTCGCTCCTCTTGATTTTGTTCGCCGTATTCAGCTAATAGCAGCCGTTTTGATCAGCGGCTCACACTCTTCTGTCGAGTCCGAAATTGGTGATCCGTCCCGTCTGTGGCTTGCAGCTCAAGACAAAGCCACCCTCTAATCGCAACACAGCCTCATTAAAAGTGGTTGGTTAGTCGATCATACCAATGCATATCAACGCTGCACAACAGTACAAAAATAACAACTCTAGACATACAGTGGGTGTATGCACTCTGTAGTACGTGTTATAAAAATAACACCGCTATATCGTAGGATAGAGATGCAATGTGCAGTTCTATTTGCATACCTAACACAAACGTTAAGACGATCGTCTAGAAGTTCATATACAACGTTTCAGTCATCTAATAATAACAAAGCAAAATTCTGATTTCTAGTATCTTGAACCATAAGCCATAATGCATTTCACATCCGGGTCTCAACCATATCCTGTCCTATCCTGTCGTAAAGTGTCGTAAGAAGCCATCCCAAAATAGCAAAACAATTCCGTAAAAAGGCGCACAAAAGCGTCGCAATATGATGATAGAAGTTGAAAATGGAAATGAAAAAAAAAATGCGAACAATCAAAACGACATGACAAGTGCAGAAAACAAAACCATGAGGGAAATCTTCAAAGCAGAACAATAAGAAAAATCAAGGGATAGGAAAAGCGAAACAAGAACTAATTCAAAATATAGCAGGAGGATCTGCTACAAGAGAGGGATGGGCGACCGCTCACTGCTCGAGGACAGTATCGGTTCATAGTGGCATTCGTCGCAAGACTGCGCGCTGCATTCACTGCAATACATGTCGAATTTCGATGACGACTGGCCACAACGGCACTAAAGTATGTATGTTAGCTATCTGCCGTGATCGCTGTCTGCAGAGATAAAGACAAAGATTAAGATGGACTTACACACACCCAGTGGTAGTCTGTGACTGACTTGGGCCTGTCGCGCAGATACTTGGGAGACAGCCGATTGTCTCTGGTACGTCGGGCGTGCGCCAACCCGCGGTTGTGCCTGGGGGCCAGGGCCGCGCTTTGAGGCGCACTCGTGGCCTTTTTGTGCTCGTCTTGTGACACCCAGCTCTCAACGGTGACTGCTTCATAGTTGCGGCCCGAGAAGTGGTTGTCGATGTGGTTGAAGCGGGAGGATAGGAGCCGCGAGTAGTGAACAGTGTTGGGCGGCATAGCAGGATCGTCTATCGCACATCCAGAGGAAGTAGTAGCCGCAAACGCAATCGAGGTCGACGAGTCGGCCTTGTCGTTTAGTGTCTTCTTGCAGAATCCGCACCAGAACTCGGCCTCGTCAACCGTGATGAGACAGCACTTGTTCAGCTTCTCTTGAGCTGCCTTCTTGCTCGTCATTAACCCATCATGCTTCTGATTGAGGTGTTCCTGAAAAGACGCCGATGTTGCAAACACCTCGTGGCACTCCGTTTTGTCGGCTTTCTTTCCGTCACACTGCCATCTCATATATGGCTTCTCCACCCCAAAGTGGACTGACTCCTCGTGCCGCTTCCAGTCGTTCTTGCTGCCAAACGTTTGCAGTTTGCCATTAGAGAGGCATCTGTACGTGCAGCCGAACGGCCTCTTGTGCCGTACTTCGTGCTTCTTCAAGCCAGAACTCGAATTAAACGCCTTGTCACATCCAAAGGAAAGACATTTAAATGTCTTGCTTTCGCTCTCTTCTTCTTTGGACACACTGGGTGTTTTTGGCGCGACACTCTGGGGATCTGCTCGCGACTCTGCTGGTGGCCGAGTGTCGATTTTGACTTCTGCCTCTTGATGAGCCGGTGCTTCTGAGAAGGCTTTGGATAACATTTTAAAGTCTTCTTTAGAGCACTTATTGACGAACTTGATGACATCTGCGAGGGTGGGAGCTAGTGTTGGGTTTGTGGTGGCAGCCTCCGGGGCTTCGATCTCGGAGGTCCGGTAAATGGTGCCGCTGTCAAACGTGCTGGAGAGTACGGTTTCCAAAGGATTGACAACTTTCAAGCTTTGTGGCGAGACAAAGTTGACAAGCTCTTTCTGTTCGCGATGGATATCATCAATACTGTCGGTATCAGGGGCCCCAGATTCATCATTAATGAAAGACGCGTGGAGGCTATCCTTGGTATCAGGCCAGACTGCCTCTGTTGTAGTCACGCCGTCATTCTCGGAGTTGTTGTCACTCCTGAAATGGGAGCCAGGGACAGCACTGGTACCCGCGTCAACACCAGGGGTACCTGCGAGGTCATAATCCGCAGTACCAAAGCTGGTATCGCCTCCGGCTTCAGACTTGGCATCGCCCATGACGAAGTCTTCCAAGGATTCATCCACGGGGTGTTCAACGGCATTGACCGCCATTGACGTAGTGTGAGTTTCGCCCGTCGGATGAAGTGACGTCGCGGCAAAAGTAGGTGAGGATGAGTTGTTCCCAGCATGGCTAAACGGCATGTTATTGAAGCTGTTATAGGAGCGGAGGCTATGAGTCGTCTGATGCGGAGATAAAGGGGGAGCTTGGCCCTGGCTTCGTGGTCCGCGTCGTGAGGGCGATGCCAAGTATGACATGTCCGGGTGCATGTGTGTATGTGATAGAAGCTGGTTCGAAAAGCTACCAGTGGCAGATTGCTGCAGTCCCGTGAAGTTTGTCGAGTAGTTTGATGGTCCATGGCGGTAATTTACGCCGAGTGGGGGTTGGGTGATCAATGACGAGTTGAAGTTTGGGTAACCGACAGCCGTGGTAGTGGCATTCAAATTGCGCAGGTGCTGCATAGATTGTCCGTTACCAAAGTTGCTACGTCTTTGTAGGGTTCCTCCAGCTCCTCCAAAACGCTGATTGAAGTCTTCGAGTGCCTGCATTGAGTCGGACTGTGTGAGAAATTGAAGCGATGAATTCGATGGATTCTGGATTCCGGTTGGCATAAGATCGGCGGTGCTGAGGTCTTCATCAGTTTGCATGGCGTCTGGCGGGCTGGTCGTGGCAGTTTCAAGACCAAGTTGACCAGTGATACCGGCGAGCATCTGGTTTTGTGCTGCGGGGTTTCTACTTTGTTAATATGCAAAAGGATAACATAAAGTAATTGGGCTTTGAACTGACTCTTTGTGGTAATCTCCCTTTGCAGGGTTTTCGACACTGTGAACATCACGAAGGTGGGTTTTGAGATTGTCCCAGCGCGGCCAAGGCTTGCTCTTGACGCGGCATTTGTCATGGCTACAGATGTAGACCTGGGAAAGGGTTTTGGGGTCTTTGTGCGTTCTCTCGTGTCGAACGAGATCATTTTTTGTACTGAACCCTCTGCCAGCCTTCCTGCAGGAACTGTTATTGCATCTGTAGGGTCTGATGTGCATGTTGATGTGTTTGCTGTCATGTCAGTAAGCAGCGAGCACAAATTGATGAGGTTTGGTGTGTTGTGGTGGGAGTTTCTTACAGCATATCACACTTGGGCTTTTTCTTCTCATTACAGATAATGCATTGGAACAAGCCATCGCCGAGTTCAATCGAGTGTGCTGCGAGGTCGATTTCTCCCTGCTCGCTGGGTGCTCCGGTGCTACGCATGTCATTCACCGAGCCAGGACCGGCTGTGCTGGTCGTCGCCACTGCGTTGGACGTGCGAGAGTTGTGTCGCCGCTTAGCTTTGGTTTGCCGACGATGGACAGAACCTGCCTCCGAATGTGTATAGCGGGACTCTGACGGCTGATACCGGGACTCTGACGTGGTATACAGCTGCCTGACTTCTGTTGCCAAGCGCGCCACAGCGCTGGCGTTGGATGCTGTTTCGAGCTCCGACCCGGCCCCGGCGCCTTGCCACTGGCTCATATCATTGTTGGTCATAAATGCAGTGCCAGACATTCCTTGTGCTTCTCCAATAGCCGGCATGGCGAACTGCCCGGACGATGTGCCGATGTGAGCGGAATCCCAGAAACTCATGCGCAAAGGAGGGATGTGGCCGTTTGCACTGTCGGTATATTGGAGTTGCGTTGGCGGCTGCTGAGTAAACTGAAAGTCGTGCTAATCAATAACGTTAGAAGCCTATTTCCGCAGCAAGACACTCAGCAAGACTAGCGACATACCGGGAAGTCGGTATGACCATTCTGGCCCCGGCTGGGCCCGTCCATAACGGCGCGAGATGAAGAGTTTGTGGTTGGGATGCCGATGTCTTGATTGACGCTGTATGCGATGAACAGTGTATATGGCACAGATAGATGTAGAGGCAGGTTCACGGAAGATGGACAAACACGGATCCAAAAAAAGATGTAGAGATGGGCCGCTGCCCTACCCGAGCCTGGGCGATACTGGAATACTGTGCAGCGATATTCTATCCTGATTTATGACGACTATCCAAAGGAGATGCTTCGTTTGACGGCAAGTATAGATGTAAGAAAAACAAGCTGTTGCAGATGCAGGCGTAGGTGCAGATGCAACAGAAAAGTGGCAAAGTGAGGTGAGCTGAGATGGAATCAAACTGTGCGGTGTGTCCGCCAATTTCAACCACAGGCAAGAGCCTCACGAAGGAAATGGGAGGCTTTATACTCGGGAGACAGTCGGAGGGGGTATAAGTGGGCAGTGCTCGCTCCAGCAGTCTGTTGAGCTGTCGTCCGGTGTTGTCGCCGGGGTGGGAGAGGGAGGGGGCGTGCTCAAGTGGTTATAGACGCCAGTCAGTGGCTGTTTCTGCGAAGGCAGGAAAATACGGGGGAGAGTTGTGCGAGGTCAACAAGTCTGTATGTATTTGATATTAGGGAACAGATAATAGAACGAGAGACACACAAGAGAAGGATAGGGATTCTCGGCGTGTTGGGATTATGACAATAAGGTTGTTGCCGACGTAAGGTGGGGCTCTTTCAGGGTCGACGCCTTGGAACGGCTGATTATCATTGGTCATCTCTATCGTAGGCGCACACGAATGGTGGCCGCAGCTGCCCAGATAGGTGGGCGACATTTTGCGGTGACCTCGATTTATAAGCCTGTGCAGCCTGTATATACGGGTACGGGGGTCAGCCACGACCGTTGGGCAGCAGCAGGCGGCGTTCGTTGGTGGACTGGACACTAGAGCGGGTTGGAAATCGCGGTGATGCACAGCATCCAATCCGCGTGAAGAAGCTACGACCGGCATGACAGGCGAACCTGCCAAATCCCGACTGCGAACCTTGCGTCACAAACTGGAAGGATGCGACGAGGGGAGGGGTCATATCACCTGTTCTGGGCTGCTAACATTGTGCCACGTCTGTATGTGGGCTGAAATGTGTGAGTGACCCGTGAGTCTTTCGCTTCTTTCGCGGCTTAGTTTAATCAGTTTATTATGTCCGTCTTGACGCCGAAGAGCCTCACTCAATTATAGGGCTGTGTGTGTCTGGGGGATTTGCTTTGCCCAGCACAACAAGAGTGAATCACGGCATTGTATACGCTATCTGAAAGAATGGCTGTCGCATCAGTCACGTGCAATCTTTATAAGAGAGCAAAGAAATCCAGATAGAAGACGGTTTGTGTCGTCTTGACGATGAATTCGGAGAGTCGTAAGTTGGCTTAGTGAATGGTTACAGATTAAGGCGGATTGCATCCAAAGCCGCTGTAGTTATGACGCAGTAAGAAAACCCGGCAACACATACACTGGGCATTGGAAAAAACGAAAAAAGTCAAAAATCAAAAGTCAAAAAGAGGAAAAGAAAAGAAAAACAAAACAAGACCCTATAGAGTGCCATTTACAGGAAAAGAAAAAAGTATAATATCCAAAAACAGAAAAATGCCCGAACTCTTCCCTTCTCAGCCTCAACCCTTTAAACACGGTTGCGGTGACAGAGCCTCAAGTCAAGGATAGGGCCAATCGTTGGCTCGAGTCAACGGAAGCTGTTCTGCGCCGCTTTGTCCATGTCTTTCTAGACACCATCCAGGTTTACGTTGAGAAAGTGCAAAACAGCCTCACTTTGAGAAACATTATGCGCGAGCATCGTGCACACCCATATTACAGTGACTAATAGTTGCACTTGGCCCGACAGAGAAACAGTGCTCACCATCGTCTGAACTCTGATTGCTTCTACAATGGATGCAGATTCGGCCTTGCATAAAGCCCAGAGTACAGCCACAGGGCTGGCTTGGGCACCGATGCAGATCTGGAGACGACTTGGGAGCATGCACTTTACTGTCATGTGGATGGCTTTTCCCTTCGGAGAGTGTCGTCTCAGACCCTCGAACGCAGCCATGAAATTAAACAGGGTGAACAGAGTGGCAGAGTATTACGGGAGTCTTGCCAGTTTTCTACTACATTCTATTCAGCTTGTTTTGGACTTGTAAGGGGGGGGGAGGGGCCGGAGACAGGGATATATGTACTGCATGTGTCTACTTCATACTCTGTAGTCACGGAGTCGTGAGCTAGAGTCGAGGCCAGGCCGATTTCGAAACCAGCACACGATGTATTACTCCACAGGCGAGAGTCACAAGCCGGCAAAACAGCCCCCTGTACTGTGGTGTTCACTACTATGTAACAAGACGCACTACATACATAGTACATACTGTATGGTGTACCGTGAGATACGGAGCGCAAACACTGGCCTGATACTGGTGGGCTGCTGGCTGCTACACAGCCTGGCAGGGATCGTTGCAGCGCATTAATTACGCCACTCCGCCGACACACTGGCCGAATCAGAAGACAGAACAGCAATACCAACCGGGAGAAAAGAGGACGAGAGACAAGCAGATGCATGGCCTGGCCAGGCCCCTAACTATACGAAGTACAGATTAATCCAGAGAAACAAACAGACATAGCCAGTCGTTCTTGAGATGCCGTTTGTGCTGATACCCAGACCTGGATCGCCCTTTCAGGAGGCAGCAAATGCATGCATCTTACAGAGTACATATCGCAGTAGGCAGAGATGTACCCCATACATTCTCCGTGTGGAGTACCAGAGCCGCCGGGCGGCAAATCAAGGTACACGATACAACACTGCACGGCACCGATGCTACCATGCTGTGAAGGGCTTGCGATGTTTGAGGATACGAAGTAGATTGGAGAGAAGAGAGTGTGGGAAAGGATACTGGGTAGATTGCAAGATACTAATATCAAACGGCCAGCTCGGGTTTCAAGATCGTCGACCATGTGGCAGGGATACTAGACTACATGAATGTTTTGTTTTCCTGATTTCCACAGTGGAGAACATCGCCTAGATGCGTGCCATCGGTCGAGCATAATCAGCCAGGAACAATAGCCATTACTGAAAATCAAACAATGCAAAGCACGATGCTGTCTGACCACGCCGTGCATGCGCCACTTGCCGCAGCCGCCGGAGAGGTGTAACTTTAATATCACCAGCACTGCTGTAGCCTCTTTTCTGCATCTGTCGTATCACAGGTCTCAGGCAAGCATGGCCTTATATAGAGTGCGTAGTAGAACATCAATATAGATAGTAAGAATATCAAAAAGTCATATCTGCCCCCCTGCCCAGTTGCGGCCAGACCCCTGATCAGACGATATCCAAATGTCACACCAAGACACCATACACACCTTTCCCTTGTAATGGATTATGGATACATGATCTTGACGTACAAATCGGAAGCAGGGGTTTTATGTAAAACATGTCCCTGCTATTTCTGTTCTCTGAGCCTCCCCTGATTTCCTCTCGATTGCGTCTGAGATTATTCCATTGTCCTTTTGTTTCTGTTTCCTTTTTTTTCTTTCCTCTGTTGTTCTGGTTATCATCGTTCTCCTTCACTGTCTCTGGTGTCAAGCTATTTCCCATGGACGTTCACAGTCCTCCACGCTCATTATCGACACTCATTAACCGCACCGAGATAGACTTCATCACCTTTCGGATCGACAGTTATTTACCCTCGTCAATTACCGGAATCATAGTTCTAACAGAAAGCCACCTGAACAGTCGCAATGGCAGCCGTCATCACAGCACCGGAAGAGGGCAATTCCCCAGTCAGCCCTCTCACGGAAAGTCTTATAGAAAGTCCAATGTAAGAAGCCAAATAGTGCTATATGTTATAAGCTGCACGTCCAGGGGCCGCTGACATTATTGCAGAGAACATGTCAGCCCCGTAGATGCCAGCCCGGATACAGTTGAGTCACCACAGACGCCGCCGCCGAAAAAGAGACGAGTGCCCCGGCAGACACGACAAACAGTGCAATGGCCCTTCCAAAGCACATCGCTCGAAGACAACTCACTACCAGAAATGCCCGTCATTCCGCCGCCAATCCCGATTCTTCCTGGGCCCAACAAGTTTGTTAGCGACGCCATGATGCCGTCACCCAAGGTGGCCTATTTCCCGAGGTCAAACACAACCAGCCGCCAAGCACCAGCACGTCCCGCGCGCCCTCTCACATGGCAGCCGCGCGCGCGCATACCAAAGGGCTTCGGCAACAGTACGTTCGACGAGTCGGAAGACGAAGAAAAAGAAAAGGTTTCTATCCGGCGATCACTTATTCCGGACTACGTCATCAACTACCTTCGCGGCGACACACCTGAAACAATTGCCCAGAGAGTACAGGAAAAGGAGGTCTCGAAAAAAGACGGAGCGGCATCTGCCATCCATGAGGAAACTGCCGAAAGACTTGGCGCCAGCGAGCCAAATCTACGAGGCGGCGGCAGTCCGATGCCGAATGGTGACGGTAACCACGCCAACCTCCACAGCCCGGCTTTCCGCACATCTGAGGAGCCTATCTTGCGAAATGGCCGGGGCCAGTACGCGTACGGCGCTTACACTGGCAAGAGGCAAAGTGTAATGTCCATGGGCCGTCGCCGGGCTCCGAAGAAGAGCGGGCAAGGGACCGTTTTTGCGCGGGGATGGCGCGCCGGCATGGCCCTGCATGCGCTGGCGGCCCTCGTGCTCTTCATCGCCGGCCTCATCTGCTTGGTTCTGGCTCTGACGACGGCAAACCATAGCGGCGCGGCTACAATTCCCTGGCAAGTCGCTGTGTTTTCCTGCACCCAAGGCCAGGAAAATGACAGCTCATGCTCGTCGGCATATCATGTAGCCTGGGTCTTGCGCGCATTCCTCGCAGTCTTCACGGTAGTTATTCTTTCGGGTGCCCAGTACATGTTTCAGGTTCTCAGCAGCCCGACGCGGGCCGAGCTCGATGTTGCGCATCTCGGCACCCCGACAGGCTTGTTGGCACCGCGCAGGAACCGCCACTGGCTGGATATCGGCGTGCCTTCCCTGCGCAACATCGCCTTTCTTTTGCAGAGCAAAAAGAGCCCTATCAACGGGAACAGTAGTGGCCGGTTCCGCGCCGTACTGGCCATTTTTGCAGTTGCTACAGCACTAGTGACGTCTGTGCTCTATGGATCGCTAATCGACATCACGATCACCACTCCGCTCGGAGCTCGGCCGACCTACAGTGTGCTTCTTGTTGCCCCCAGCTTTATAGACGGCGCGGTATTCAGTAACAGCACTGCGAACAACGCCGGCGGCCTCGACCGTTTGACAATTCTCCAGCTCCAGCAGGCCGCCTCGAAGTCCCAGTCGGCGCTCCGTAATCTTACTGTCGATAGCTGCCTCCAGAACAAATCGTCCTCAACCGTGCAGGACGAGCTGGCTCTTTTTGAGTCTTCCACTAGCTGGAATAGCGTCTCGGCTGTCTTGGTTGTGTTCAACGACGCCGCTGTCACAGCACTCAAAGCCAGCAACAGCTCAGTCGTCCAGACAGCACCCGCCGGCTCTATTCTCGAAAAGAGCGACAATGGCGCAAACAACGATGCAACCGACGACTCTGTTGTGTTTGAGCTAGATAAGAGCCTGTTAGCGAGCGAGAGATCGGTTGTGGTCTTTGACACTGACACTGTCGCCTACTGTCTGGTTCAAGAGGTCACGGCGGATCCAGATGCCGCCATCGACCAGAACACGACCTACAACACGACCTTGAACACTACACTCCTGGCTGTGACCCTTGGCCTCAACGTTGCCACAATCATTTATTTTACGTTTGCCCTTTTGCACAACACCAACCCTAGCTTCCGCGAGACGCCACTAATCACCTTTGGCGATGCCGTCGCTTCGTTCCTGCGGGACCCAGACCACACGACGCGCGGAGCGTGTCTCCTGTCCAAAAAGGATGTCAAAGATGGCGTGTGGAACAGAATGGCCGACGTCGCCCAGCTGACTGTGAAGACAGATCAGAGCCGGGATGGAACGCGGGATGGAACGCGGGATGGAACGCGGGATGGAGCACGGGACTTAGCACACTTGACAAGTCTCGGGTCTAAGCAGCCCGAGAACATCATGCAGCCCATGTTCATTCCGCCCAAGGCAGGCGACTCGTCGGCCGACTATTATTGGTTGCGTTCCGTCGCTGGCATGCAGTGGATAACCGGCGCCGTAGTCTGGTGGACGCTGGCCGGCCTTGCTGTCGGGGGCCTGGCCATCTCTGTCTCCAAAAACCACAACGTTGGTTCATTCGGCAAGTTTGATCTTTCCGACTTTGTCTGGGGCGTGTTCGTGTCGCCGACTACAAACAATACATCGACTCCCATTTCGTCGTACGCAACTCTTCTTGCGAGTGTGCCGCAGCTGGGCCTGGGCATACTATACTTTATGATTGATGCCCACCTCTCTTCCTATTTTCTCTCCCACGAATCGTCCACCTACATTGCCAACCAGAACATATTTGACGACATTCAGCTGCAGCAGAGTCACGGCGGACGCCAGCCTCTGCGCGTGTCCTACCGGCCCCGGGGCCACCAGGCGACTTCGCTCTACCTGACGCTGCCTGTCTTCTGGCACTGCACACATATGGCACTGTTTTCTGGTCTCTCGTTCGCCCTTGGCCAGAGCATTGTTGCCACTGGGTTTGCATCGACAGCAGACAGCTCACAGCTTGTTCTATTGGGGTTCAGTGCCGCCGGCTTTATTGTTCTAGTTGTGCTACTACTTGCTTCAGCCATGCTCGTTGTCGGCCTAGGCGGCCGTCGTACGCCTCCGCCACCCGGGAGCCTTGCCGTCGGTGCCATGCGCGCCGCTTCGTCGCCGACTGCTCCGCCACCGGCCAGACGCAACCCGCTGACTATGCCGGGCGGTTCATGCAGTGCAGTCATCAGTGCACGCTGCCATCCCATCCCAGAGGAAATGCCGACTGAGAGCACAAGCCCGAACCCGGGCTCAAGCAGCACCGGCGGCCCGCTTCCTCTTTGGCTGCTGCCGCTCGCATGGGGCCCTACGCCATCCTACCAGCATCCCTATCAGGGATACAATAGGCGGCACGTACAGCCCCACGCCGGCAGCGACAGTGGAGAAGACGACAACATTGACACTATTGTCGGCCACTGCACATTCTCAAACGGGCCACTCGTACCTCTCGACACGGCAAGGAGCTATGCTTGAATACTGCCGATATTCACCTGTTTTTATTACGTCTTTCTTTTCTTGTTCTATTATGAATAGCGCTTTTAGTGCAGTTCCTTCTTTTTTTCTTCTTCTTTTTGCTCTCTTCTTCCATGTATTGATACTGTACTTGCACTGCTTTGCGCGGATGCATCGGGTATGTTTAGGTAAACGCCACCGGGGCAGGTTTGGGAAACGAATTCGGAAGCTGGAAACTTCTATAAACTATACCCTATTGCTTTTTCTGTTCAATCAAATATATAAATACATTAACATAAGATAATTACCATTTACGACGCGCCACTTTATGCTATTAATGTCGGAACTCTGTAAACTTTGTGTTGGTGTTGGCCGGTGGTTTCTGTTTGTTGTGACAGTATTTGTAAATTATTTCTTCGTCTGTTTACTTGCGACAGAGGAAACAAACAGCTGAATATCCAACAGCCTGGGCAGTGAAAGAATGCTCCCGACCCCCCTCATCACGCTCAGGATGTTGGTTACTAGAGGCTCTGTTATTGCGGATTAAGCTTATTGTTCAAGTGGGTAAAACGCCGATCATTCGGTGCTCACAAAGAGGCAGGCCTGCTCATGGAGGGCCTAATGAATGTCGTTTTACAATTGCCGCGTCCTTTTATGTTGGTTCGGAGCTCTGGGATGTTGGGCCAGATCTGTATCTTAGCATGAAAACAAAACCGAGCTCTCCCATTTGCTGCACAAAATACAACTGCATCGCCACTTACTTGGGCCCGAACCAACTCCAACAGGAATCGATGTTGGAAGCTTCCATCAAAAAGTTAGCAATCAGAAGCTCACAAACTCTTAATACTCTCCAACAAAATCTTCGAATTCTTCTAGAGGGCTCCCACCGTTGCAGACTAAGTAAACGCCCGCCCTGTCGTCATGAGCTATCAGGCCTGCAGAGGGTAAATTTACTCTCTCTGCAGCGCTGCCTTCATGCCCTCTTTGGTTGAAAGCAAAACAAAACACAACAAAAACATCAGGCCACGCTGTCATCGACAGCTGGTGATCAGAGCTCGGTTGGGAGTTATGTCAAGTGTCACCACCGTTTTGACTGCCGTTTCGCCTTCGTTGTCTAATGTCTGTTCGTTCTATCGGAACTGTCTGCTTGTTTGTGATATCTTGCAGCCTGTGAACTACTTTTGATTTTACTATCTGACTTAATTAATAAAGACGCGTGGTTGAAACATCCGATGGTGACTTCATTTTTAGTGATTTTAGAGTCATTTTTCATGATAGTTTGATTCTATGTGCCGATTCAACACCGTTTTTGAAAACCCCGACTTTGGTTTTCTGTGCTGTCTTTGTAGATAGAGCAGCATTATTTTTGCTCTTGCTAACTGCCTCTTGTATATTGACTCTGTTTTCTTATTATCTTTGTCCTTGGTGCGGCTTTGCTTTTTAGGTAGAGCTTGATAGGGAATGATGTATCAAACCTGGTATCATGAAAAAAAACTCAAAAGAATGACGCACGTTGAGTTGCAAAGACATTTGAAGTCTCCGATGTTCCCGGTCTGATTGTTTTGTTAACTTTTTCTCCGCACGGTCAAATGCCGCCTTACACTCGAGCACTTATACAAAACTGGAGCCCTGGTGCGGAGTATGTAATAAGTGTAAATAGGTACTCTTCAACCTATTGCATATATTTACACTGCACAAAGTCTCTCGCCACCACTGTCAAAGAGCATGTCACAGCTTCATCGTGTTTGAAGTAGGAGATTCTTTTACGCTTGAAGCCGAAACACTCTAATCTAATGCGTCATTTTCTTGTTATATCAAGGTGACCGATCTAAGCGAAGAGCGAGAACGACCAAACCGTGACGTCGGCATCACCGGGCTTCCCGCATTTCCGATCGAGATACTATCCACCACACGCATGATATAAGCCATGCTGCCAAACATATCTTATCCAATATGAGGGCGTGTTTATATCGCAGGCTCTCATTACGTATGCTAGCTTTTGATATTTTGTGGCGCGGGAGTCCTCAAGCATCGATCCGTTTTATCAGGACGATTCTATTCGACACAGTGTTGCAGTTGTATGCTGTGCATATTGATGCATCCCGCAATATTATGTGGCACATAGCTACAGGAGGTTTAATGCTATACAGTATTTTCTGGTCTGCGATGTGAGTATATCATCTTGCTCATGTGTGCGCCTCAAGCGTTGTCCGTGAAACCAACAAGAGCCAAAGGTCAATGTAGTGACGTCAGCATTGTCAAGCAGCTAATAGAAAGCTCAAACACACACACACACCTATAAAGACCTTACATGGACATAGTATCACACACTTATTATTTATAATCTCTAGACTGGCAGTGCAAGTTTTAAGACTGCCGTTTCGTGGCCATCCAAAGAGCCAACGTGTCTAAGACATATTCCCTCGCGACGGCCGAGACGGTGCATTACGTGGTACTGTATTTGTATCCGTTTTCTAGGATGGCACAGCTATTCGATATACTAGTCATACTAGCCAGTACTTTTGTAGTGAGCACCATCTCTCTTGGAGATATTCAGCTCTGGCAGCTCACGCTCAGGGCCCAGAGCAGGGTATCTCCGTATCGATAGCGATAGCAAAGGTTCTACTGTTGGCCGTTTTCTTGTTTACATTAAGCTTGCAATCGCAGCATCGCATAATTGTATCAACAACAAAAAACATATAAGAGATCGGAGATGTATCATACAGCCGGAATATACTAACTGAACCTAGGCAGAATGCGGCACGCTCTAAGACGGAATGGCATCTCGGCGTAAAACGACTCGGTAATGATAAGTTATGTTCGTATTATTTGGAAAGTCGAGTCTATAGAGCCAAGGCCTTCGGTGCAAGTAGAATATACTTTGTGCTCTATAATTCCGTGGCCACTCTAATCGCACAATCGTTGTTTATTGCACACCGGGATATAACAGTAGTATCACCGGACGTAATCTTTTTCACTCGCAACCCTTGCAAACTTGTCTAAGCTCTATCGAAGTAGCTCGGCTTAAAGTGGTATCTTTCTACTTGAGGTTATGCATCAAGGCGGTAGTATTCTTATCGCCTTCACATGTAAATAGCAACCGGGGAGACAAAAGTACCTCGTAAGCTCTGTCGATAGTCGCATATTCTAGGGACCAGCCTGGTGGGATAAGCTCTATGTGTAGCTTCAATTACCATGGATTTCTAATCAATCACCTCTCGGTGAGCACTTCACGTAAGTCGTATTGTTATAATTTACAATTGGCATCGCCGATTCCCATCCTTGCGGTGGACTTTGTATCGCTGCATGGTACATTCTAATATGCATAGCAAGCAGCTATGAGCAAGCCGAAGCTAGGCGAGTATCACTAGCAAGCAGAAATACTAGCACCGCTGCGTGTAATCAGAAGAATAGCGGTACTTTTCTTTTTAGCCCGACCCTGCTGTACAGTAGCTAATCCACGCTCAAAGTCAGTCACATACGATGCAGTCGGTTGATATGATGGACATGGAGTAGAAGTGTAGACACCTAACAGTATGCTAGAAAACTGGAGACGCCACTGCCAAACTTTAGTTGACTCCTCTTCTCTTTGAAAGTACCCCTTGGGAGGAGTCGAGATCTTAAGTCTGGGCAAACAACGATCATTCGGGCCACAGGCAAGGCCAAAGTGAGGGGATAGCACCCCTGTATGTGATGAGAGAGACGAGAGGGGAAGCAGCGTAAATAAAACAAGCCCCGTGGCTATTCGTGTATATCATCAGGTTGTTTCTTTCATCCCGTACTCTGCATCAGAAAATCCAGGCGGGTCATAAGACCGTAGATTGCAAGGTTGAGAACATAAAGAAATGGTCAAGGACTATGCATCACTAGCCGGGCGCCGGCGGTTAGGTTAAGGCATGCGGCCTGGACCTCGCTCTGTGAGTGGTGCGCATTTTCAATAGTTTACACAAGTATGCCTCTTTACTTCACCAGCAGACCCTAGCCGAGCTATCAGCTCTTTCAGGGACACCCAAGGGAGGAAGCAATGAGATGTCAGGTGTTTTTCTACATCACTTATCAATTGTAGGGACTGTTCCTATTTGCTGCTTCCCATCTAGCTGGCCGATTTTCAATTGGGGGTGTTGGGTTCGGCCATCGGCCGCCCTCTCAAATGCTCTGTGCGGGCTCGTGTTTCTTTATCTCGTGTCTTAGGAGTATTTTGGAGCATATCAGGGCCTCTTTGGGCATCTCGGACTTTTCTTAGTATAGCATGTATATTTTTGTTAATTTGGGTAAGTTTTGAGGGTTTCCGAATGTACTTCCGTCCGGGTCGGTAACAAAGAAATAGGCATCAGAGATGAGACATAAAACATCAGAGATTAGAGACAGTATATAAAAGATTGTGCAACAGATTCAAGGCACACCTTGCTTTTATCAACTTGGGAACAATGAAGAATACTGAAGAAGAAAGCAAGTGGCAAGAATTAAAGAAACATAGAGCAACGGGGATTTGCATCCATTGCTGTATTCTGCGAGGATCTTCATCCAGAGCGACCCGTCGTGATCCGGCGAAGATCCGGCAGCGATCTCTACATATGCAAGCCACTCGGAAAGGAAAAGCGCCGGCTATGTATGACCAATTCTGCATGCCCTGGTGGGTGTTGTTTTTCGATATGATTTGTATACATATGATTTCTAACGAAATCGTTGCCTGGTCGTATTTGTCTTGATCATCACGTTTCTTTGTCCGGTTCAATCATGACAGCCTCCTGCGGATCCCGGCACATTGCCAATAGCGGTAGGAAGCAGCGCCCTCCGCTCTGCATCCTGTTAAGCTGTTTTCACCTTGCCGTTTCTATACTGGATATCCTTGAATAAAAGATACTTGTCATATTCCGATTTGTATTTCCAGACGGATGCTGCTGCATCCTCGACGCCTTTCCCGGGTCTTTCTGCACTTTGACGACCCTATATTTATTTTCTCGTTTTTAGTTCATTTCAGAATAGACCCCGTGGCCCCAAATTAACGCAAATATTGCCCTTAAAGTCTCTTTAACAATGCTTATCATTCAAGGGAAGAACTTCCATGTCGATAAAATCATAAAATCATAATAAATACGAAAGCATTGCAAAGTAATCCACAGTCGTACCAGAATGGCAAGTAGCCTGAGATTTTCCACTCTTCTGATGAATCTTTATGAGATTAACAGTATCTCCTTCGTCGATATGCTTCTATCTAGCATATGGTATGGCCCCAAACACTGTCTGACTGAATGTTACATCTGGCAGCCATAGTGCTTCCAGCCCAGGGAAATGTCTTTGACACCTCTTACCGAGTTCTTCAAAGTTTTCTTCCAGGCTCTGCAGAATCTCTTTCATGCATCCCACACCAATGGTTATCAACAAAGAAAACGCTTCGCCGATAGAGGTGTCGTATTGCAGAGTGTAAACTGATTGGCTGTTGCGTGCAAAGGGTGGGGATAGCTAAATATCTGACCACCCGATGCCAGCTCTCCCTATCCCAGTAGTTGCATGTAGTATCTTGCAGTCTTTTTTCTCGCCTCTTCACACCAGCCATTTAGTTCCCTTGCTTTTAGCTCGTGTATCAATTGCATGCATTTTCGGGAGAGTCTAGGGTTAGCTGGCAATGAATGAGGTACTGGTCAGGCCAAGCGAGGATCATCGGAGGGGCCAGAATGTTTTGATAGCTAGAGAGAACAAAGCCGCGAGGAATGAGCGGTCAGTCGAAGTGGAACCAACTGCATGAAGCTTCATACAATTTGTACATAAACCAACCTTCAGTGTTCACTGTAGGCGGAGATGTGGCCTTGGACAAAGGCCGGGGATAAAGGATACAGGTGGAAATACAAGACCCATATTGACAAGACCCATGGTGGCTGGACGGCTGCATGAGTAGACACATTGTTGCAATGATGGGATAGATAAGATCAAGATACCAACCAACTCTCTTACCGGAAAATCAAAGAGCATGAATCAAAAGAAAACAGTAGAATCACAGCAAAAGAACCTTGCGGGGAGTGTTGACATGCCTGGTGATCGGGAAACATGCAGGGGATCAGATGGTCAGGACGGCAGAAAGGCTTTTGCAGGGGTGCGGAAACAAGGAATGAAAAAGAAAATAAAAAAGGACATGTATTTGGAAAAAGAAAGCTTTGCAGCAGAAGAAAGCAAAACAAAAGTTTGAAGGAAGTCGGGGCAGAAGCCATCTCCATATGGAGATGGCATGGAGATGGCATAGAGATGGCAAGGAGCCAAAAGAAAGCATACAGCAGAAAGTCCACTTGGATTGGGGAATAGTTATGATTTCCCGTCCCGCCGTACCGATCCCTGGATGCTCAAGGACAAAGAAATGCGGATCAGTTTGGTATGTAGAATCGGGAGCCAGTACTTTGTTCAGCGTCGAGTGTGAAGCAGCAGCATGGGTGTAAAGTGGCATCGTGTTGTGGGCAATGCAGCAAGCTATAGTGTTTTCTTTAGTTTTGAGTTTCCGACAAACGATGTACAGCAGTGTCGATATTTCCGTCTCAAAGACTCCTTCAAGATATAGATGTTCTCCTCTCAAAGGACGTCACTCTGGGCCTCTCGTATCGCAGAGTTTGCGCTCTCTTTTTCAACAGGAACTGTCTCAGACGCAGACGGTACAGGAAAGATGAGCTGCGCCGATTCGACAGATTGAGACACGCACACCTGCAAGACATTTTACCATTCTGTGGCAAGGCACACAAGAGAACGAGGGCCCCGGTTGAGACAAGACTTCTTTGTTTGCAGACGAGAACAAAAGGGCGAATCCAGACTTTGACGTAGTGCACTAGTGACAAAAACAAATGTGGAAAATAAATAGACAATAAGAGAGCACAAATTCGGGCTAGCTCGGTGAGAGCAGAGAGGAGCGATTGTGGAAAATCAGAGACACTGGACAAAAGACGAGCTCGAGGACGGCGAGTTGACGACGTCTGGTCGGGATCCACTATATCCTTATGGGGAGCTATGTAGTATCCACACTCCAGATGTATATCTTCGCCAGTTTAGTATGTGGGAGTACATTTCGGTCTTACAGACAGGGATGTAAGTCTAGGCTTGGACCCACCCTGCCGAACCGCCTTTTGTCCATCCTCAACCTCACCCGGCCAAGTGCCACCGACTCTTGGACGAGCCTTTATTTCATGGCAGTTCGGTATGGTTTCGCTATTTCGGCATTCGATTCACTCGAGAAGCTCTTATTGTAATGGTAGTAATTAATTGAAATTTTAAGATTAAAATATAAAAACATGGATATCAACAGCATCAACAACATTAACATTAATGAAAGCAAAGCGTCCCAAGACGCACCCCATAGAAACGCCCCTTGAATAAACATAAACGCCATAGTCGGAGAGCCGTGGAGGCCGTATCTCTCAAGAACCCAAGCAAAGATAACACCAATGAGTGAACAATGGCGTCGGGTATATCTGGTGACATCGGCTCGATAATGCGGCCGACGTCCTTGCAGAAGCAAATAATCTGCGAGACAAAAAAAGAAAAGAAAAGCAAAAGTAAACCGTCGACGGGCTTTTTCGAACGCGTAGCTGAAGAGATAATTCGGTCTGGCGTCGAAAGCACAACAGGTGAACAGTAAAAGTAAAGCAAATGTGAAAGAGTGGAAGAGTGACAGAGAAGAAGCGAAGGTGTAGAAAATATTAAGAACATTAGGGGGTTGAAGGTGCCAGAGGGTTAACAGAAATCGACAGAGTCGACGGGGTTGAATAACTAGTTATGGTCCATAAAGGTATTGTTGAAGTCAACGCCACTCGTCTGGAAGCCGGTGCCGGGCATGGTGTTGAAGTCCACCAGGGCGGTGTTGTCAAAGGTTCCCTGGCCCACAGGGTTGATGTTGGAAAGACTCTGGATCATTGCCTGGTCCATGGACGGGTTAATAGTGGAGGGAGAAGGGGCAGCGGCGTGAGTCGCAGAAGCAAAGGATGCTCTGGCGTGCACATTGGCCAGTCTCTCGGCCTGGAGCAGCTCCTGGAGATCAGCGGCCCGATTCTCAGCCAGGCTCGCTCTCTCCGAGAGGTCCTTGACAGCCTCCTTTAGGGCGTCAATGATGTTATCCTTGCGCTCCCGGTAAGCTCTCTGGGCCTCTCTGTTCTGGCACTTGCGCACCTCCTTGGCCTCGGCAGACAGGTTAGTGTTGCGAGGGTTGCGCTTTCTCTTGGGGCCGCCACCGGCGCTGTTCTTGCGGGCCAGCTTTTCTTTCTTGACCTCATCCTCCAGGAGGTGGGTAGTGACATCCGTGTACTGGGCCAGGATGCTATCCGACGTCACCCGCTTCTTCTGGTGGCCAGATGCCTGAAGCATGTGGGCATTCACCATAAAGTCAGAGCTGTCGGTGGCCGACGAGTCAGTTCTGTTCATGGGGGTCCCGTTCAGGCTTCCTGGGACACCAGGCAGACCAGTGCCAAAAGACATGTTCATATTTGACATGGCGGACTGGTCAGAGGCAGTTGGGGACACACGGCTGTTGAGGCGGCTGCCGGGTGCAGAACCGTGAATGGGGAGGGCAGTGTGCATGTACCGGGGCGACACCTGTTGGACATGGGCATCAGAGCCGTTGCGGCTGTGGTAGCCTCCCATGACGAAGGGACCAGGGGCAAACATGTTGGTAGCCATGCCCGGGGAAACATGGGGAGACATGCCAGCAACATTGGTAGGGCTCATGTCAAGAGTGGTGCTGGAGGCAAAGTCACGGGGGACATTGAAGCCGGGAGACATGGTCACTTCCTGGTTCATGGTGGGCATGGAAGAAGCCACAGCATTCTCCAAGGCAGTGTTGAAGGGGTATTGTGTCATGGTGACGGTTATGAATGTGGATGTGAGGGTAATAATGGAGGTGTGGATGGGATGAAGTACAAGACCAAAGTGCTAAGATGGAAGTGGTGAGATTACAGGAGAGAGATGTGGTTGCTTGGTGAATATGGGTTATCTTGATGGTAGTGAGAAAAGAAGAGAAAGGAGGGGGAAAAGAAAACGAAAAAGGGAGGAAGAGACAGAAGGAGTATAAAGGGTTTGAAATACAAACACAAAAGAGGAAGGAAAGACTAGAGAGGGGGGAGCTGGTTTAAGTAGGGAAGACTGATCCAGCACCAGCAGTTCTAATTCTGATTGGTGCAAGACTGGTCTAGTGGCTCAAGGGTTGACTGATTGGCTTGGCCGACTGGAAAGAGCTTCTGGGTGCTGAGCTTTTGCAATAGCGAAGGGTATGTTTGACTGCGAGAACACAGTGTGCCTTTGCGCAAATGTTTAGTTGGATGAGCGACAATATGCAACCGATGATAAATTATGCTTTTCGTAGCAGTGCAATGGTGCAGAAGGTAGATGATAGGCAAGGAAAAGTGGCGGCTACGAGGACTATATATCTACGAGACAGCAGACAGAAGACAGCAATGCAGATCGGGGTCGATGGAGCTGGCTCGAGGTCTGCTCAGAACAGCAGGCAAGCAGTGGTACTAGAGGTGAACTGAAAGCAATCATAAAAAAAGCAAGTTAAATCACCTAACAAAATGCTTATAAAATTCAAGTAGATTCACTAGAGGGGTGGAAATCAGAGAGACGAGCCGACAAAGCAAAAGGAGAGGGGCGTACGAAACTACCAGGAACTCTGCCTCTATGTCTAGCACCGGGACTAGCGCCGCCAGAAATACTGCAACGATCAGCCGGGAGTGATTTTGCAGTGTTAGTTCGCTCCCCAGGTAGCGTCAGGTAGTCTCGTCGAAGAGCTCCCATACGGTGTGCCGATGTCTTCAATTTGTCCAATGCCTGATGTGTCTCTGATGGGCGTGTAGGTATACAGAGTATATACAGTCTCGATCCTAGAGAAGGGCCAGCTTCGCCTTCTCTGCAGCTGTCATGACGTCGACGTCTTTGTCTTATCAAAGGCCTGATGAGACTACCAGACACACTCGGGCTTTAGATGGCTGTTCACAGAAATAGGGAACACGGCCGGAATGGAAAGCGGGAAGAGTATACTGGTATGTAGAGATCTTTAACGGATCGGGAGTCACAAATGTGCAAGGGTTCGGTCCTGAAGAAACGGATGCCCGGGGAGGGCCAATGGAGCAGAGAGCAGAGCAGACACAACGAAGAGGCGAAAGACTATGGAGTGTCTAAGGGGGGTGGGCTAGTCACGACTGGAATGCCAGAAGCATGTAAAGGAGTGACGGGTTCGTGCAATACATTGACCTGAAGTGCATGGCGGATGAGACAGCGGGCGGTTTTGGGGATAGAAAGTGGTGGACTGAGACATTGAGACTGAGACATTGAGACCGAGACATTGGAAAGCTGAAAGAAGCACAATGCAAAATGCAAAATGCAACGAAGCATCTGATGGCCGAGTTTCGGTTTTCTTTTTTTCTGCTTTCTGTGTTCTTTATTCTTTATTCTTTATTCTTTATTCTTTCTCTCTTGTCTCTCGTTTTTGCTTCATTTTCTCTACATTTACTACGTCTTATTTCTGTTTTTGCTAGTTTCTGTTTCCCACACAAACAAATGGTACGAGAATGTGTCAACTCCAGCTTGCTTTATATTTGCCCTCACATTAAACGAGGAGATAATGGGGAATCGTTGCAGAATTCCTGGAGAAAGCCTGCATCGATGGGGCAGGTTGGTGCTGAAACGTAGGCTTCTGGAGATATTTATTTTATTTTACAAAGAAACAGCCTGTTGAATGTCTGTTAAAAGTCAGTAATGAGGTGGGTAAACAAAGCCAAACACGAAGAAGCTCAAAAAATAGCACGATAAAGGCGAACTTGAGCCCCAGTTACTACTGCCTTTCTCAACTTGCCCTGACTGCCTTTGAGTCTTGGCTCTTGGCTTTGGGGATAAGGCTGGGCAAGGATGCAACACGTAAAAACTGTGCGGCGAGGTACATACTCCGCCTGCAAAAATGGCGGGAGACAAAGGTTCACCGGCATCCGATCGAGTGGGTAGCATCTGGAGAGTCTAACTAACTGATGGGTCGCGGTTACGAGCTGGAGGACGGGAGCCGACAGACCAGGTAGTAAACAGTGCCATCTATGTGCTTTGATTCCATTGTTATTTTCTTTTCACATATCTTAAAAGCCTCGATTTGTCGGAAAGAAGACCGGGGAAGGACGACGCAACAGACTACTAACCGCTCTACTGCCTCGTGCGCTCTTTCGCGGAAACGGTGGATCGACGAGACTACTGGCAGATCATAGTAGGGTGTGTTGCTTGGCTTTCATCGTCCGTTTTCTTTCTCTTCTATCTCTTCCTTCTCTTCACTCTTCAGTGCGCCTGTCGGGTTTCTTTGTGCGACTGTTGGATCTTGCCAATCCCATGACATGTTTATGTCGATTTGTTTCCTTGTGCTTCCCTTTTCCTGGAAAGATATAAGTCCAATTAAAGAGAAATAATATATAAATTGTGTAAACAAATACATTCACGATCCCGAAGAGGTTCTTTCATTGTTTACTTGAATCTCGGAAAGAACTCGTGCCGCCGAGTGTTGGCTCGGGTGGCAATTCGCGCAATTCGTCCTATTGCGCTTTCGATACAGAGTGTGTATGTATCTCGGCAAAGCGCCGCGAAGTTGTCGCAGTAGAGCTTTGATTGTTCCTTTTTCTTGCTTGAACTGCCGTAGAAAAGTAGAATGGTCTAGAAGAGCAGTGTCTCAGGATACTTTGCGCAAACGGAAACAAAATATCGATCGATTTCGAGTCCAACAGGCAGTTAAAACTAGGCAAGAAAAGAAAAGAAACCCCCGATGACGACGCAGCGACGACATATTTACGACAATCACTGCTCATCCTTCTGAGCCGTCGTTTTGGTAAGGAGCGTTATTCTACATCCCTCGTCACATCGGCGTCCCTCGATATAATTGCCATGCTTTTTTAAATTCCGTAATACATGTGGATTGCAGCATTTTGTTTCGAGTGTGACTTGAACCCTTTACAAGACTTTGATTAATTAATGAGAGTCAGGGAGTTGATATTTAATGGGCATGTACATAGCAACGCCATCTCCCGCAGCCTACATACTAACGCGCTGTGCACATACGAGCCATGCAGATAATGCACTGTTTCTCATCCTCTCAGAAATTGACATTATTCCCGTCTCTTCAATTCACATTCTAAGTATGATTTAATACTACATCACCGGAGGGAGGGGGGGTACAAAAAATGGCTCAACGGTATCGCATTGCCGTCGATTTACCGAATGGGCCATTGAAGCACTGTGCCACTGCTATTGGGACAGGTTTGCGACAAAGGAAACCAGCGAAGATCCGATCTGCCGCTATGGGCGCATTCTGCAGTGTTCTGTCTTCGGGATTTAGAGCTTGCTTGCTCGAAACTACTGTGCACATCGACGGCCAGAATCTGCAGACGGCAGACAAGGAGCAAAAGCTCAGGCGAGACAAAGCAGCATTTCGGGCTGAGCTCTAGAGGAGTGGCCTGGCCAATCAGTGGCTATTGCCGAGCTCAGAGTCCTGCGGAGCAGACACCGAGCTTCTTTTACGAGTGAGACATGATTTTCTATCTGCAGCGTACCTGCATGCAGGACGTGCACATGTCTCATATACCCTACTTTACAGCCTTGGAATGTCTCTGGCTCAAATGTCACGCAAAAAGCATGCTCTGGCAGCAGCGGAGAGTGTTCTTGTCTTGATTAATTCCGAGTGAGTGTCTCGATCATGTTGATTGAGATGTCGTCGATGCGACTCTTTCTGTCGATTTTGATTACGATTCCAACATCAAGCGTCAAAAATCAGGTATCACATAAAGCAAAGGGTCTCAAATGCGTTCAGATCGCACTGGCTATGTGCGTGCAAATGTGCAAGCGTGCAACATGCAAACGCCCAAGACAGGCATATCTTGAAGACAAAGAAAATAGAGACTGTACAGAGTATTTGTGCGACTTTGAAGCATAGTGTGCATTTTAGGAAATCGGCATCGTGCCAATAAGCGTCGAAACGCAACATAAATTTACAATTTCTAATAATAATAATATTATTAAAACAAAAGAAAACATTCCGACGGTGATGGGAAGATATCGGGCTCGGGACTCTCTTTTCTTGAGTTTATACCATCTTTCACGATCGTAGACGATCATGTCTTTCCCAGATATCTAGATAAAGAAGATATGAAAATACAGGTACAAGACTGGCACATTTATAAATACGCACACTTGCATGCGTCTCGATCGATATAATTCACCTACTAATGTACCGTTCGACCATGGTGTGCAGGTTTGTTCTGGCCATAGCAACCACTTATCAGGACTGCGATGCGCTCGGCCTATCTGTGCTGCAAGACGACGCCCAGACGGAAGTTTTGGTGGACGTGAAGGCATCCTTTGTCGGATATAGTGATACTTGTGAAGTTGTGACAGCTCTCGTACGTAAAATACAGACATATGACGAAGGCAACAGTGAGAAAAAGAACCTAGTAAACCACCCTAACATCCACCAGTGGCAAACAAAATGTTGCAGGGTTCGCGCTACCACAGGTTTTTAATGAACTTTTAAGGGGATAGATGGCCAAGTACTGCATTCAAACTCCGAATAACACAGTTGGCCTCTCAAACATCATTTCCTCTGTACAGTACATCCCTATACTCGCTGAGTGGTAGTGACGGCGTTGTCAGGTTGACATCAGCCACAGCCATGCGTCGTTGGTGAACGACGGTAATACCTTCATAATAACTGCATCTATCCAAAAAGAAGCCTAGAACAAGATAACAAAAACTACCAAAAACCCGTTCTATTCTGCAGAAACAAAAAGTGATACACGCGGCGATGTCTTTCACGTGAAAAAAACATACCACAATTCCCTTTGCGCTGTTCTAGCATGTGGTGTGCGTGGGCATTCGCCACCGAACACCCAAAATACAGCATTAAACAAGAAGACATAAAGGCTACAACCAACATCCAATACGTCCCGGGCCCAAGGCATCGGCATCAACAACAAGCCACAGGAATTGCCAAGATGCTGGCAGGTCCGATTAGTGGTTATCTAACACCTTTGACTATTGACTTTTTACATCCTTCAACGTTTTGAAAAACTAGAACTCCTTGATTTCCAGCACATCTTGAAAGCAAGCCATGATGCACAAGAGGCATCTCAACATCGCAATGTGCGCTGGTTACGTCTGCTTTGTCATCTATCAGTCGCGGACTATGCTATAGAGATAGATGTTGAGCCTAGACATATAATGAGAATATTAATCTCCTCCATCAATTTATGTTCGGACAATTGCTTCATTCGGCATGTCTACTACAGAAGGGGGCGATTACGCATAAGCCCTGTTGTCACCGTGCTATTCGCAGTTTCGAGTTTACCTAGTATTGCGAGTTATTGCGAGTGAACAAGATAATAATACAGTATGTAGGTACGCCAAACCCAGGGATGATCGGGCATCGCGCTATTTGAGTCTTAGTGACGGCCTAACGTAGCTCGTCAAGAAACATAACAAAGAGAATGGAGGTTAGAGGGGGGGGCCTCCTCACAGCTACAGACTGCCGTAGCAGGATTGGGTATTCCGTGAGCTTTCTTATTAGTATAATACTGTACATAGCTACAGTACATATGTAGAATGACGGTTTAAACACGTAATCGTTCTCTTGTAGCTATAACTGGCCGGCAATAAGGGACAAGATGTGCTACTGCCTCAGTCGCAACAAGCGGCTGGGATGATGCCGGTGGGATACGGACAAGATCACCTGATGCCCGCTATATCGTCATCTACTAATATTCCCTTGAGCTTCATATCCAAGCAAATAGAATAGCCACTCACAGCTATCTGAGCATCTTACAGGATATCAGCGAACAGCACTAGATATTAAGCAATCGGGTATTCAGTACTTAGTATCCTGTGTATAATTAGAAACGACTTTCTTATGCCACGTTATCATGGACTTGGCCGTATTTCCAAAGATGTGCCTCTAGACGGCCGGCCTGGCTTGGCTGTGCCTGTCCTCTTGGCATTTGATAACTGTGCATGCCAACTCGCGGAATATGATCCCGCGGGCATACCATTGGACCATGGAGTTCCCAGTTCGTAGATAGCTGCACTGATCGAACCAACAGTCAATATTGACCACTAAATCGTAAAGCAATAGCGGCTGCACTATGAAGCAGTAAATGCGCTAGAAGTGTGCAGTGATATCTTATCCCAAACGCCCGGAGAAGGGAAATTCGGCCCAAAATCATTATCTTGGGGCAGTACAGCTGCCGAGAGATGACAATAGCTGGCTTTCTGGCAAGTCTGTCTATTTCCGTCCTCGTTTGTGCTCCTAGGTAAACAGTATTGTCCAGAGAGCACATAGGAATCGGGATCGAGAACGGGACCAGCGGGGCTACATCCGCGGCCACGTACTTTTGTCCAAGTCGGCTAGAAGAGGGCGTCGTATAATACAAGACTAGGACTGGTCAATCAGAGTCAAGAGAACTCGGGCAAGACTGGCCCCGTCTAGGCCTGTGATGTGTTTTTCAGAGCTCGAGCAAGCTTCAATCAGTAGATGGGCCTTGGATCAGCAGATGAAACTCGTTGGCCAACCCTGAGAGGCGACTTGCATTCAAGGTAAAGGCTCAAAGCTCAAAGTCAAGAACCAAGAGCTCTGGAGACTAAGCCATTTCGGTGCCACGAGCCGGTCTCCTCGCTTGTGACCTCTTCTGGATCGCACTTGACACCAACACCTCGCCAAACTTATGGTGTGCACATGGTTTTGTACGGTGGTGTGCACGGTGGTGTGCAGCGCGAACACCACCACAATGGACACCCCTTGCATCCGTCCTGCCATGCGTCACCCGATAGTGTTTTCGGGAGGGGAAGACTTTTGGGAATCTCCAAATTTCCAGTAGTCTGTCTCCGATTCGTGCTCCGCAGACTTGAGCTCGAGAGAAATAAAAATATATGCCCTTAATAAAGAAATCGAATTAAATAAAAGGACCAACATCGAGCATAGCTGGTTGGTAGCTCCACCTTCCAAGCTCCAATCTTGAAGCTGGACTGGCTCGCGGTAGCCATGATCTCCTCACTCTCACATCTCGTCTCGCGCGGGACATCAAAGAGCACTCGGTATGCACGGCGTACGGCATTGGGATCAAAAGAACAACGGAGATTTAGACCTGCCCCTCCTCTCACACATAACTTGTCTCCGTTGCATGCGAAGTGCCATGGCGTTGTAATACCGCCTACTCGGGTGGCTATGCACTTTACGTTCATCTCTTACGCTTTCTCGCGGCCGCAATAGACTGGCTCGCGGTCCAGTGATATTTCTTCGATCGATGGAAACCGTAGCAAGTCTAATATAATAGTAACTCTCAAAGCAGGGCGATAGCAAACAGATAAGTGACAGAATACTCTCTGCTACTACCCACAGCAAGGGTCGTACCTATGAGTAGATCTCTCGAGAATACAGTCAAGTAGTTACGTGCTCATAATAAATAAAAAAAGTAGGGTATTATTATACTATCTCGACAGACCATCCAAGTCTAAGCAGCAGACAGTCTGCCCAGGCCGGCATCGGCTTGCTTGATGCCGGGCGCGAACGCGAGCTTCTCGCTCATCGCACGCGCTTCTGCAAACCGCCTGCGGGCCTCGGCGGGGTTGCCCAGCAGGACAGCAATGTCGCCGATGTTGCATAGCGATACCGCGCACGCCTCGTCGCACTCGGGCGTCCGGCCGTCGCCCGTTAGGTCTCTGGCGTGCTGGTTGGCGTTCAGGGCCCACCGTTGTGCTGTCTCGAGGTATGCCTTTCTGGCGTCCTCGTAGGCTGGCAGCTCGCCCGAAGGCAGCTTCTCAATCACAGGGCCGATAAGCGTCTCGTAGGGGGGTGCTACTGGGTGCTGCGCAAATGTGGCCGCCAGGTTGTTCATAAGAACGGCGCTGTGGCATGGCTCATCGCAGAGGCGCAGGGCCTGGAAGAAGAGAGGCAGTGCGAGATGGAACTGCTTCTTCGACTCGTAGCTGTGGCCAAGCGCTAGATTGTTAGCAGGTGTCATTGGCAATGGGTATAGTACAAAGGGCAAAACCTACATTCGAGGGATGCACCCATCTCTTTGGGAGTCATCCATTCGCCCTCGTTTTTTCTAACGCCCTCTGTGCTGCGTCTCCGGAACTCGGTGAGAGCTGTCTCAACAGCCCACTCCAGCCGTTCGTGAGACAGGTCGGCCTTGAGGACGTGCTCGTCCGAGTACAGCTCGCCCAGCTTCATGCTGATGCCGATGGACTTGCGCAGAATACGTGACCGACGACCCCAGATCGACTCCATATCCTCGACTGGGTGCTCTTCGTTCTCTGGAGTGGCTTCCCGTTTGGTTCCCAGCCAGCCATTTGTAAGCGGTTTCGGCAGACGCGCTGTCAGCGCAGCATCGTCGCCTGTCTTGAGGAGTTCGGGTCCGGCTTCTTTGGCAGCCTTCTCCATTAGGCTAACCCACTTTTTGCAGTCCTCCAGCAGCAGCTCCAGGATCTTGGTGGCAGCCTCAAAGTTCTGCACCGACTCAAGCCATGCCGCCAGCTGGATACGGATGCCCAGCACGTCGTCCGAGAAAGGATCCAGGCGCAGCTTGTGACACTCCTCCAGTGCTAGCTTGTAGTTGTGCAGGGCGCGCTTGTAGTCGGGGCTGTATTTGCTATAGTAGAGGGCGCGACGCAGCCATTTGGCGACAGTCGGGGGGTAGCGTGTGAACTGGCGCGAGTAAAAGTAGTTGAAGTAGATATAGACAACGTATCCCAGGATGAGCGCGGACCCTACAAGGCTATCATGTCAGATGTCAGCTAAATTCTCCTCACAAAATACCACAACCTGCAACTGCAATAAGCATGGACGTACACAATAAGTGCAATGACGAGCTCTTCAGGGTTGGAGTTGTAGAGGCTCTTGATCGTCCGGCCCTTAAACGGCGTGGCAAGGCTGCGCAGGCTGCCGCGGATAATGCGAAGCATGAGCGGGAAGAATGGTACGGGTTGCGCTTTGGTCTGCTGTGACTGAGGTCCGCGGCGCTGAGGAATCCCCTTCTCTGCTGCGTCGTCGCCGGGCGGTGTGGTTGATTGGCGCCGGACCTGCTCCGGCATCGGCAGACGGACGGTCCATTGAGACACCCTCGGCCTGGCGGCAGTGCCCGTCCTTGAGCCGCGCGAGCTATGGAAGCTCTGGGTCGCTTGGATGTGAAGGATGATGCCCGGCGCCCTCCGACACAGGCTCGGCCGCAGAGATATCGATGTCAGAGCGGACCGTCTTGTCGCCACGGTCGGTCCTTGAAGGCGCATGCGCAAACACGCACTAGCCGGCGCCGTTGCGATTGACATTTTTGGAGAAACACCGTTGAAGTCGTTGGCGTATTTTCAGTTAGTCGGCCGCGTGTTGTCTTGACGGTCGGTCCCTTCCTTTTGCCCCGTGGCTTATTCATACGTTTGCCGTCACCTCGCGGCTCAGCTTCGGTCGCCGGTTATGACGTTGCGCACCAATTTTCAGGCACGGGAAATGTGGGTCAGTCTCCAAAATGAGTTTCGGGGAGAGGTTGAGCCAGCGGCGCCAGCGTAATACATAGTAGAGCAGACGGAATTGTTGCCTCAGGCAGAACCACCTGCTGGGAGCTGCGCATCGCACCTTCTGCCAAGCAGTGGAAAATCGGCATTCGCGTGCATCTCATTCGCCCGAGGAAGCTCCCCGGGTCCACTCTCCCCCAAGCTGCCCTACATGGCTGCCGAGACCCCACCGCATCTCAACGACGCTCATGGTTGACGACAGCTTTGCGTTTCATCCGGATCCGACTGCGAGCATTCTCAATCTCAATCTTTAATTTTATAGATTCCCCTTGCTTTGGAAAAATCTCAGTCTCTTCCCTCACCATATCAGAACCTTGTAAGTGCTCTGTACACCCGAACTACCCCTCATTTTGCCGTTCATCTCACCCCAGATGACATCACGTTGTTCGCTTCTGGAAGAAGTGCCCGGCTTGACATCATGCTTTCTTCTGCTTTCTTCTCCGACGGGTATAATCGAATGCTTTTGTATCCTGACTCTCTAGACTTACTCTATTTTCCATCTCGTTATTCAAAATGAGCGGCAAGTTTGAGCCCAAGACGGCGGTTGTGCTCCAGCCGCCCAAGGACGATATCATCTCGGCCAAGGAACTGTCCGCAGCCAAGGGTGAGTTTGGTGGTTCCGAGCAGGCCGGCAGATTGTTTGTATATTGTTGCTAACAGTGCAGGTGTCGATGGCGGAAAATGCTACGTTGCTATCAAGGTAAGTTACGAAAACGAAAAAAGCCCGAGAGACAGGAGTAACGAGGGGACAGCAGACACACGACAATTGCCCCTTGCATAGAGAGTGTTTGTGTCCATGGCTGTGTTTCTTTTTCAGTGCTTGCATCCAGTTGTGTTTGTCTTTTGTGGTTGTGCTTGCGTGTGTGTGTCTGACATCTCAGGGCCTCGTCTACGAAGTGACAGGAAACAAGGCATACTCGCCGGGAGGATCGTACCACGGTAAGCATAAACCACTACCTATCCGTGTGTTATGGCAGCATTTTACTGACGCATTAGTGTTTGCCGGAAACGATGCTTCTCGGGCCCTGGCCAAGTCGTCGACAAAGCCCGAAGACGTCCGCGCGGAGTGGCAGGACCTCGACGCCAAGGAGAAGGGCGTCCTTAACGACTGGATCACCTTCTTCTCGAAGCGGTACAACATTGTGGGCAAGGTGGAGGGCGCAACAAACTTTGCCGAGGCTTCATAAGCCAGCCCACGAAGCACGAAGCTCCTGGCATTTACAATCAGGCATACTTTTATCATAGAGTTCCAAGTCAGCAGCGTGACAAGCGAAATCGCATATTTTATCTTTTATATCTTATATTTTTCTGGCTCTTCTCTTCTCTTCTCTTCTCGTACACGCCTTTTAAACGCGGCTTCTTCGACGCTCGGATGTGCCAATGCAACAGGCGCTGTCCAATGTAGGACAGAACGGGCCCCCATATCCCGATCGTATCAATCTGCCGCTTACTATACAGTGCATAAATGGTGCACATTACTTACTGTCGGTAGGGCTTTTTGGTCCAACGCACCATGCCATGAGATGAAACAGAAAGACGTGCTGACAAGCTGAGAAGACATAGCACGGCAAGACAAGACAATAACCCAGTATGCCGGTGATTTTTGACAGCTCGGGGATGACATCTCGTGTGGCACACATTTCGTCTGAACAATCAAGAAGCAAGCAGCAGTGGGGAGGTGAGTAGGTGGCGACACATTGCCATATGACCTCGTCCGCTTGTATATTGGCTGCTGTTGATTCTGTGATGCATCGGGTGTGCTACGGTGTCGGATGGGCCACCCGTCCGCAAGGCAACAAAAATACTTGTCAAAGCATAGCCGATTCCAATGCAGCCTCGAGCTAGGACTAGTAATCAAGTCACAAGTAGCCGTCTTGCGGCATCCTCGCTCGTCTGTTATGCTAGCATGACGATGCGGCCTAGTTGGCAGCCCATGTTGCCTTGCTGCCTTTAGACCACTTTGAATCGGCGGCACTAAAAAACTTCTTTGGTTGGTACTGGTCGTGTGGGGGGCAAGCAATCTCACAGTTCAGTCATAACGGCACAAAAGGTGGCCTGTATTGGTCGCACAGCAGAATCTACTTTAAATTGACTCTGTTTCTCTCTCCAATGTTCTACTGCCCTAGGACGTCTGCTGTGTTACAGTAAAGTCGTTCGCGATGTAGCTCGTATAGTCAGTAGATACCTCAAAGTTACTCAATTAGCAATGTAGGTTTAGTTTATTCAGTTAAACTATAGACTGGCATTCATAACTCGTGATATAACATTTTACAATGGAGGCAAACTCGAACCAGCTTCGCTGACAAGAAACAAGAAGCGAGGGCAATATAAACATGCAACAGGCTCACGGGCCCTCCAGGACAGCCGCGGAAGTGATGTTTTGTTTTGTTGTTGAGGGGGAAGATAATGGTAGATGAGATGGGTACTGATGTTTGTGTTTTTTCTGGGGTATACTTCTATTTCTTTATTCCATTTATTGGTTTATGTTGTTTCTATTTGCAACAAAAGTTAGTTTTCCTCTTCCAAGTAGTGTCAGGGATGAAGCTTACTTCTTATTTATCTGTACTGGGAATGTGACTGCTTCTGCTGCTGCTGCCAGCCCGATGCATAGGCTCCCTGCTGGCAGGGAGCAACATAGGCAGACCTCTTTGCGAGGCAGGACTTGCAATCGGTCTGCTGCTCCCAGACATTGCGGAGCTTCCGGATACCGAAGCACTGGTGGTTCGGGTCATTGCGGGCAACATGACAGTACGAACTGAGCCGCTTCTGCGAGCAGCCACAGCTGAACAGATACTCCTCGAACTCGCACATTGTCGTGGTAATAAGGGTAGACTGGGGCTCAAGAGTCAAGAAGACGAGGGTAGAAAATCTCTGACAGTTGTCTCGACAGCAGGCTGAGAGCAAAGAAGAGTAAAAGACGGGCAAACAAGGCAAGAATAAAGGCAGAGAATCCAGAAAACAGCAGGGATAAAAGGTGCAGAGTGAAAATATAAGTATCAGGCAAGGATGGCAGACTGGATTCGACATTGACTGAATAAACAGCTGGGGCCTGGCGACTATTTATCCTCAAATCCGCTTGCGCAGGAGCAAGGAGACACTCTGCTCTCTAAAGTCTCTCGTCTTCTCACTCTTCCATTACCCCGGTTCATGCCTCCCATCTCTTTTTTATCGTTCTCTCCCCCTCCTCATCCTCTCTTCTCTCTCTCCTCTCTTAGGCCCTCGCGTCTCTTGCCTGCATGCTTGCTTCTGTCACTCGTCACCTATTAAATGTTGCCACCTTCCATTCAGCCCATCCCCATCCGTATCGTCTCGCGGGATCGGCAAGCCGAGTGTCAATATTAACAGCACAACGTCACAGAGACGTGTATGCTATTAAATTTCCCTTGTCTGTATCTGGGGACACTGTATCTGTACTGGACGCTGCCATATTGGCTTGCCTCGAGGCGTGTAAGAGATGTCTATCACAGGCCTGAAAGCTGGGCGGCAGGTATCTCCAACCTCTAGACGCCTGGAAGAGGTATGGTGAGTCGCAGGATGCGTCGTTCGTTTAGTAAAATAAAGAAATACAATGAATAAAAAAGACGACAAGGCAGTCAAGCCAAAGGAATAAAAGGCAAGAGGAGAAGGAAATATGACAGCTCACAAAAGAAAAAGAGACAAATCTGAAAAGAAAGACGAGGCATTGTATTTCAATGTTTTGTCATTGTTACAATATTGCGTTGTCAATTTTATAATGAATTATTTAACGCAGAATTTAATCGTTGTATTGCAGTCTGGTCAAGCGGTGTCTGTCCTCCATGCACCCTTCAATTTCCCTGCCTCGTCTAGCTCTTATCTCTCAAAAGTTTGTGTAATGTATGCAGTACTTGCTCCAGGTATTATTATGAATTTAATTTATAGACGCTGCTTGTAAATAGTAACAAGCTCTATTAACAGGTTGCTACGCCCGGATAGCCACCCGGACCGAGCTTTGGCTGCCGTGGCTGGCTTCCAAGTGGCCAGATGGTCGTATGCACGTTAGGAGAGTGCAATATATTAATATTTGTCTTGCTACATAGTTGAAAAATGCAAAACAAAAATAATAAAAAAGTGTGCCCCTCGTATATTCGTTTTCATGACCTGTAAGGGAACATACAAGACTACATCTGCGGCTGAGAGCAGGTTTTGGTTTTATTTGGCCTTGGGCAGCGGCACTCATCCGACCATTCCCGCGCCATTTATAATGGCATGGCCAGTTCCTCGTAGACGCTGAGGTGGCGTGCTCGTGGATAGGATTTACCGTATTTTGCCTCAGAGATGCACCCGGCCTTGGGTGGCACGGCCCTTTCGCTGGCCATCATAAATGCGGTTACACGAACACAGGCTTTTTAATTCTCCAAGCAGAGGCTTTGTCATAGTACATGCACCTAAGATCGAGTGAGTCTCTTCGTTCACTGATCTTTTTGAAAGGGTTGGCGAAATGAACATGCACAGTGCCCATACAAAAGGCATGCATGATGTCGATAGATGTGGCTGAAAGCTGAACTTGAATAATGCCGATACTCTCGTTATTTATATCTTATGGCATATGCCAATCGTTTTGATAAAGCCGGTGGTGGTCAGCCAAGGTTTGACTGTAAATAAAACAAAATATGCAGAGAATACCAGACGCAACAGCAACTGGATGGGACGAGCAGGGATCCTGAACACCTACAGAAAGGATACAGCCTACACCGTTCGTCCAAATTATGCAGCCGTTGAATATGCCGTTGGACTGTTACATGTATTCATGTGTTCATGTGTTCATGTGCTCATGTTCCCATGCTCGTATTGCATATAGACACTGTCCTGGTTTTCATTTTTCCTTTTTTCTGTGTTATTACATCAAGCACTATATTCAACCCACAGAGCTGGTAATGCTAATACATATGTATGTATGTATGTATGTATGGCTTATTCCACCCCAGGCAGGCTAGACGTCTTCAACACGAAATACTTACCATAGTATCCAAAAGCAGATCTTAACAACTATATATCTCAGGTTAGTTCCCTGGCGTACGTTGTATCGACTTTATTACACTTGGCCGAGATTCAATAGCAGATTAGAGATATGTTGTAGATTGTTGAGATACTCGACTACGACTATACCATGGGGCCCGAACCGAGATTGACGACAGATTCGATCAATGATCACTGTTCCAATCACCCGTCGATACGAGCAATATTAGTGACCACTGATCAATCATATAGCCAGCTCTTTGAAGAATGTTTTCCTATTTTTCTGTTGGACAGAAGTATCACATATCACAACTTGCAAGCGAGTTGAAGCCCGATAAATAAATATCCGTCCTATTCGGCGATCACTCTGCTATAAACGCCCGCCTCAAAAGAAGTCTAGCCTCGTTCGCTCCCGGTTCCCCGTCACGCAGGCCATGTCTGTTGGTTTGTCGTCACGGCCTCCTTGCCTCTTTGCCAGCAAATCAGCTCGCACGTCCATGCAGACGTCGGCGCCCTGTCCCACAATATCACCAGTGATGCTCTGTACAGAGCAATATGATCAGCATTAAGCATGATGCTAAGATTATTGCATTGAACTAGTTTCCGCGACGGGGCGCACCGCGTGCTACATTTAGTTGCCAATGTTGATCGCTCATTGCTCCGTGATAATTACGAAGTGCTCGCTCATCACCTGCTCCTGACGCATTGTACTGTAATACATAGTATATAGTATGGGCTTCTTGGCTCGCGCGTGGGGGACCTGCAAGTCAGCTGCTGTGCGATGCACACCCCCAGGCTGTAGTTTCTGCTTACGGTGTCGAAATGGTACCATCATTGCGAGCAGTCTCTCAGCTGCTGTGTCCTCTACAAAATCAAGACAGAAAAGAAGGTAAAGAATGAGAAGACAGAGAGAGACTCTTCGTGAAAGACTGCATTCGACCCCATGCAATGCAAACATCTAGACGCCGGTGATGTCAAAACTGTGAGCCGATTGCCGCGGAACCAAGCTTTAGGCATCTGCTGGCCTATACGTCGACATCTGTCACCTTGCGAACAACCTCCTTGTCGATGCTCGCTGTAACCGATGCACACTGGCGGTGGGTCTCGTCAATAATTATAAGCAGCCCTTATCAGTTCTGATATTTGATACTTGTGATGGCGGTATGCAGTAGTAATATTGTTTTACCGTCATATATATTGCCCCTTTGTTCGCCCGTACATATGGCTCGGTGACGGGGTGCCTTTCCTTTTTTTTCTTCATAAAATAAAACTAAACTAAATAATATACAAGGAAAACTCTGCCTGCTGATCTGTGGTGATCAGAGCTGCTGTCTGTTGGTGATGTGCAGGTCACTTTTAATTGTCACACTGCTATAGATCATGCAGCTCATGCAGCTATTGCAGCTATTGCAGCTATTGCAGCTATTACAGCTCATTCAGAGCTCCTCGTGCAGAGCTTCAGAACAGATAGCAGGTCAAGCAGCTCGATGGGTTTGTTCCTATTGGGCCATGTATTCTGCCTTGATACTCGTCACTTCAAGGCTTAGGACTTTGCTCGCGTTTGCTTCCATTTGTGCACGTTGATGTACTTGCTTATGCTGCTTTCTTGACAAGTCACCTAACATGCAAATTATCCTACATGAAACTTACAAATACCAGTGTGCGCAATATCGACAAGTCATCTTCTTGGGAGTCAGTCTGGCCACCAAAGGATGGTCGATGCAGCTCTCGAGCTTGTACTTTTCCCCTCAGTGTACCGTTTGTCAGTCTTGCCGCCATATCCGCCCGAAACCCATTACCGGATTTTAAGCTTGAATGTTCTCTTCATGGATGGGAGGGATAAGTACAGGCAGGGGAGAGCAGAGTGCCGCACATGCATAGAGTCATAAGATAAGACTGCTAGTCAGAGGAGAGCAAAGACAATCCTTGGGTTCATTAGATCTGGCGGCCCGTCTCATTCCAATGTGAATTTACAATGTATTTGTCTCAAAGTGCTGTAGACGTCAGCATCCTATATCAGCAGAAGTTGTGGCATGACACTAGCCTAGCAATACATATTACGCCACAGTGAACCAGTCACTCCTCGTCTTGACTCTGCGCCACATATTTAATACGTAACTTTGTTTTTCTAAGAGCAAGCAGAGAGAAATGGCGAAAAAAAAAATTAAGGCGGTGGTTCGGCGTATCAGAGTCCGTTGCTCCACCCTGCCACGCATAGGCCGATCGCCGGCCGCCGACTACGGCCCCTCTTTACAAAGGGCACGGCCTCCGTATCAGCCGTGAAGATAGCCCAAGTACTGGGAGACAGGGCACAGCTGTGGCGGTCTAGGCCAGCCTGCAGAAGGTATAATACGCGCAATAAGGAGGCATCCGCCAAGGACCGAAAACCGGGAGTCCGGGAAAACAAGTAAAAAAGGAGGAGACGAAACGAGACAGACGGGATTGATTTCCCGCTGCTCTCTGTTTTTCTCGTATTCATAATGCCGTGCCATCTTCGTCATATCACAGTTGTATCAACGCAAAAAATACACTTTCTTCCAACAGGCTACATTTGCCAATTAGCGGGATACGCCTGCCACTATCAAACACCTCACTGTGGCACGGCTTCGCTCTGTTCGCGCCTACGTCGGCCTCGCGTCCTCTTATTCTCTGTCCTATCATTTGTATATTCCATCTTTAGTCCCGGAATAAGGAAAGCCAGCATTCGCTCTCGCCTGATGCATGCTTCTTCGGCCAGAAGTGTGCACGGTGATCTATGCTTTCGACTGCATGTCCATTCCGGAACAACCGGAGGAGCCATCATCTCATGGCAAAGGGATCGTTTTCTTCTTCTTTGTATTAAAACAGTTTGACTTGTTTTGATGGACTAGAGACTATACAAGATGAATGGGTGGGCGAGATGGGGAATTGTACAAGAAAAGGAGAAAGAGTGGAAAAGCAGCGCAAAAAGCAAAAACAAAACGGATGCATAAAAGAAGAGACCAACGCCGGCCAGCATCAAGACATTGTCTCCCATACCCTGAGGAGACCTTTACAAAAAGTACGAAAGATGACGGAACGCCACCTAGTCGTCGATAACAGCCTCTTCGTTTTCCTGGCTGTTCACCGCCAACAACGGACTGCCGCTCACTTGCCCGCCTTCGCCAAGCTCGATCTTGAGGTTGGCACGCGCCTTCTCTTGCGACTCGATGAACCGGTCCCAGTGCTCGGGGTCCTGCTCCTTGAGAACCTTGAGAAGCTGCTCTCGGTCTTCCTTGAACAACCGCACAATTCCCTTCTCAGCTAGCTTCTTGTTTATGGCCGGGTCGTTGACATCGCTGACCAGTTCATACAGCACATGGTTGTGGGCAGGGTCCGAGCCGATCTCGTCGACACCAGACAAGAGATTGTAGTGTTTGAACCAGCCGCTGCGGAAGCGATGGCCGGCACGCAGAACACGGCCCTCCTCGTTGGTGAGGCCCTTAGATGACATCGACATGACCGAGTTGGAGCGAGACAGGCGCGATGGCAAAATGTCCGTCTCATCTTCACCATCAGAACCACACACGACAGCCACATCGCCATCGACCTCGATCTCGGCTTCCGCCTCTGCTGAACCAGAATTCAAAGACGAAGCGAGCGCATCAACATCCTTGTCGGGCGGGCTCGACACTGACACGCCGCTGTCCATCGACACTCTTGTCTCAGGGAACTCGTCCTCAAAGCGTTTGATAATACCATCCAGGGTGCTGTCCAGGAACAAGAGACGTTCTGCAATGTCAGTATGTGCGTTTAACACTTTTTCAGGGGTATTGAACTTACGGTAAGCAGCACTGTCGACAGCAGACAACGCCTTGGCTCTCTGAAGAGCGGGTTGGAGACGCAGTCGGATCTTTCTCGCACTCTGCAGCAAGTGCTTCGACATATCCTTAGCCTTTCCGGGGCCGGGCAGAACACCTCCCGCAGCCTCCATCAGGGCAGTATCACCGTCAAACACAAAATCGCCCAGCTCACCAGGGGGGCGGCCGGTGACTTCTGGTCCGCGGTTCTTTAGGCAGCATTCGAGCGCCTGTGCAACGCCTGTTCCGCCAATCACATAGTCGTCATCAGGTGCGGCATCGATGTCGTCGTCTTCACCCAGCGTTGCTGCATCATAACCGACAAGATGCTGGATGACGTCGGGGTAGTCGCTGTCGCCCTTCCCTCCAGACGCCTTGGAGAATGCGCTGTCCGACCCAGTTTCGGGTGTGATATTGGTTGGTGGCATTGCATTTGAATCGCCCGTGACTATAGATGCCGCAGAGTTGCCGAGGGTAACGCGGTCGACATTGCGCAGGCAGTAAGCCAGCACCTGCTTGGCCATGGCACGGACAATCTCGGTGGACTCGGATGTTGGCACGGGCATGTCGATGGCAATGATGCTCGTCGACAAACGGGTCGCAGCCAGGAATGATGCATAAAATGCACAAGCCTGTTCCTGACCTTCTTCGGTGCGCGCATCTGCAAGCTTAGTGAGAAGCGGATTCTGGAGAATGTTCAGGTGAGCAAGCTCCTTAACCTCGGGGATGATCTCAGCAATCGCAATTGCCTGCTCAGAATTCATTGCAACGTCGGCGAGATGCAGCCGCTTGAGCGACTCCATCATAGGCAGGTACCGCCGCAAAAGAATGGTTGCACTCGGTCTGGCTTCGAAAAGCTCGTGATTGTGCGACAGATCGAGGAACTTGAAGTTGGAGAGGCTTACTAGCTTCGGAAGAAGCTTGCACAGGGGGAAGGGAGCAAGATTGCAGTCTGCCAAGCTGAGAGCCCACAATGAGTCGTTTGTCGCCGCTGCGTCTGCCAACACCTCCAGGCGGTCACGAAGGTCATTGCCACCAAGATCCAGACCCTCGCACTTGCCGCTTGCCAAATAGCGCGCAACATGTTGCACACCATCATCGTCCAGGTCGTTGTGAGCAAGACCAAGGCGCTTTGTACCCGACAGGATGAGGCCGTCCACAATCCAGCCAAGCTGCTCTGACGTTAGGCCAGTGTCTCCAATGTTGAACAGCTCAAGATTTGCACCACCAAGGCGCTCGCCAAGTGACTTGGACAGAAGCTGACAGACGTCATAGGGATACTGAAGCTGCGGCTTGTTGGTCGCATAGACGGATATCGGCTGGCTTGCTGCAGGCTTGTTGACCAAGGTGTGTGGGAAAACGACATTCGACACGTCCAGGGCCTTGAGGGAATGGCACATGTACACGAATAAGCATACATGCTTCCAGCCTTCAACACCAATTTTGTTGTTCTTGAGCACGAGCCGCTCTACAAATCCTCCCTGGTCCGCGTCGCCGTTAGGCGCAGCAGCGTGGTAGGCATGCTTCTTCCGAGGCTTGCGGGCAGCCAAAAGACCCGAAAGAATGACGCGAAGACCTTCATCGTTCAGGCCGCAGTTTTCGAGAATAACTTCGCGGATGGGAACGACAGCTAAAAAGTCGCCCAGCGTTGTTAGATCGGCAAGTTGCAGCCAGTAGCCAGTAAGGTCGAGCTTCGAGACAATGCCATTTTCAGCCGGGTACATGGCAGGGTCGGACAGTTGCTCTGTGACTTTCCGCAAAATGGGCGTTTCCCTAAGCTGGCAACAGCGGCGGTAGATGCGCACGGGATTTGTCGTGGGGGCAAGCTGTGCCCGTGGCGCCGCCGGGGCCGCAGAGGGTGTCTTCTTTTTTGGGCCATTGTCAGAGTCGTCGCTGTCGAGGTAGATCTCCATAGGGATTGTGCCATTAGCCTCAGCTTGCCGTCTCTTCCGCTCCTTGCGCGCCTTACGCTCCTCCTCGCTCCGCTTTTTCTTCTCCTTCTTCCGGTGGACATCCGCAGTGGATGGCGGCGAGGAGCCAGTCTTGGGAGGGCTACCATTTGTCACCGCAGGTGTAGATTTGGATTCTGTGGCATCGGGGATCGGTTTTGGCTGGGCCTGCGTTGCGGCTGGTGTGGGTGCGGGTGTGGCAGTGGCTGTCGCTGGAACGGCGGCTGCGAGCGATGCTGTCGCTTTCGAGAAGTCGGGCTTCTGCTGGGTCGCATCTGGTGCCTTTGTTGCTTTCGGGGTCTCGCTGTCACCCTTATCGCCCTTTCCGCCTTTCTCAACAACTTTCTCAAGAGGTTTCTCTGCGGGCTTATCTTTTGGTACTTCGGCTGCTTTTGCTTTTGCCGATTTGTCGACAGTCGCATCCTCCTTGTACCTTGGCATTGGTGCAATCTCGACGTCAACACAAAAAGCCACGCGCCGAAGCTTCGCATGATTCAGCTCAGAAAGCTGGCATCGGTCGCGGTTGCGATCGACATTGAGCACCCGCCGTTCGACCAGGCCATGGCTGCCTTTGACTCCTGTGCCCATGTTGCCTCCAGAAGAGGACAAGCGCCGGAACACCTGAAGAAGGCCTGCTTGGCTTGTCTTGACGGGAGCTGGTGTGTAAGGGCCCTCGCCGTCACTCCGGGCCGCATGCTGGAGAACCGCATTCTTAGCAGGGTTTGCACGGGGCACAGATAGTTCGGCCTGTTTGGGTGATGTGTTTGTTGCTTGTGGCGGACTTGAACCTGGGCCGGTAGAGAACTTGGAGGAGATGTTGGAGAACCAGGAGGGTCTGCGACCGCGCACGGCTATCGGCGATGTTGGTAGAGATGATGAGAGCGGCGCGTTTTCGGTGTCGGAGTTGGCAGTAGGTATGGGGATTGGCGAGCCAGCTCGTGGGCTGCCGGCAGAAGAGAGATCTGGAGACGGTGGCGTTTGCGACTGAATAGTATTGCGCCTACGGCTGGTAGGCTTGGGTGCTTTACTGTCTGAAGAAGGGTTAAGTCAGTACTTGCCAGGTTGGTTATAAAGTCACAGCTAGAAAACGTGATGTGTATGTGTAGACTGAGGTTACTCACCTTTGGATGATCCGTGGGTCATCCAGCTGACATCGATGCCATGAATATGCTCCATTGGCGTATTCATGATAGGGAACGAATATGGGACAATCCGATGATAGCCTTGCGGGCTTGCTTGCTGTTAAGAACGAGTAACGACAAGCAAAATCAAGTCGAAGTGAAAGAGACTAGGAAGGAAATGGGTCGTATGAGCCAAATGCTCGAGGCTGGGACGTAAGAGAGGAGAAGGTGGCAAACAAAAATAGGAAGAGGCCGAAGGGGAATATGGGCTATTAAGCCGACGTCACAGTATCCTGCAACATGAGATTGAATCGGAGTATAAATGGGGGAGGCGTTAGAGGTCGTGGGCCCGTAAAAGTGGTGCGATTTGGCGCGAGCAAGAGAGACGAGAAACGGCCGAGATATGGAGTGGTTTGCGCTGCGGTTGTTGTTGCAATCTGAGGCAATCTGGTGCAATCTGCAAGCTCCAATCTGCTCAGGTTATCTTGAGTATCAGGGGCGATATTGGATGTTTGATGTCGCAATCATCCGAGTGTAGATAGAGCCCGAGAAAGAGGCTGAAGGGCAGACAAGAACGAAGAGCAGTTGAGAGTATATATGTAAGCTGGAGAAGCCGAGAGATATGCAGTATTGCTGTCGATCCGGGCTGAGTGCTGAGTGGTTGCGCAGCCACGGTCAGCTTGAGGTGCAGTGAGCTGATGGTGGTCTCTTGTAAGCCGGAAGTGCGGGTTTGTGGTTGGCTGCAGGTGTGTGGCTCGTGGGCGCTGAGCGTGTATCTCGTGTAGCGTTGAGAAGTAAATACAAGTGCAAAGGTGACAAGAACTGGAAGCGTAACACAAAAAGAGACGGGAAGATATGGTTATTTGAGGATATAGCGAGACCGAGACAAGTACATTGGCAGCGGTGGCGGGCGGGGAGTGGAGGGTGGTTTGGGGACTGGATGCTTGCTGGTCTCTGACGATTTGGCACGACTGGGTTGTAGCCTTCTTTGGAGTTCTTTGTATGGCTGAGTAGCCAGTGAATCCGCCACCCTAGGAGCCTAGGAACCTAGGAGGAGATACTGTACTAGCTTCAGTAGGTACTGTACAAAGTGTCTGACGATAAGAGTCGGGGCCGATATAAAGAGCGGGCCGGGCTGATAGTGTGCTGTAGATTGGAAAGCTGCTGGGAACAGCCGGGTATTCTTAGCGCGAGGCCAGAGTCTTGTGGGCTCTTGTAACGATGACGAGAATGATGAGAGAGGAAAAAGTAGAGAGAGAAAAGGAGGTGAAGAGGGTGAAGGAGGTGAAGAGAGAGAGAAGAGGAGAGAGGACTCAAAAGAAGTAGGTGATGTGAGGTGTAAAAATAAAAGAAATAGACACAATTAATCGGTATAATACACAGCTATGCCTATGAGGGTCAACACAAGCAGGAGGGGGAGGGAAATGGCAACAACGAAGGACACAAAGAAACAGCCAGGGAAGGAGCAAACGGTCAAATCACAGCAAAAAGACCAAAAAGGCCAAAACTACCAAAACGAAGGTTGCTCGCGGTGTTGGTTCAGCAGGAGACAAAGAACGCGAGTCTTGGATTGAGGAAGGAGCGAGTGACGCATGGCCCCAGAATGCACCAAAAAGAGTACGATGTACCAAAAACGCTAAATTCCAAAGTAAAGTGCACCAAAAATACAAAAATGACGCTGGCGTGCAGAGGAGAACCCCAAAACGGGAAAGCACGACCGCACCCGTGCAATGCAGCGTAGATTCGCCTTGTATAGTCGACGTTGGCCAATCAGGACACGGTTTGGGGCCCAGTCCGTTGCTGGTGGTTCCCCATATCTTAGAAAGTGCCGCTATATGCTGAGTGGAAAGTCATGTGTGATCCACTAGAGAGTGGCTCTGGGGCCCTATCATTGGAACTGGCAGTGGGTTGTCAGTGGAATTATCAATAAGCTGCTGCTAATAGCGTAGAATACACACACACTAATGCACTTACTGGACTGAGAGTAAAAATAAAAAAATAAAACAGAAGCACATGGAAGAGAGGGAAAGCCTGGGAAACTGCCGCCAAGAGCGAGGCCAGGCCAGGTGGGAGACGCAAGGCCTAGAACACAGAGTGGCGCTCTTGCTGTGTTGCGCTGCGACTCTATTGCGGTGTAACTCAAAATGCCTATCTTGTTGGGTAAGCCTCCATCATCGCAGCTGTCTACTCGGTACAGAATAAGTACAGATAGAATAGAGTCTGCAGCGGGCAAACAGCCCAAATAATCATAGCCCCCTGTCTAAACACCGTTGCATAGTGGTATCGCGTCGGACAAAAGACGGGTGTGTGTCTCGTGGCTGCGGAGTAGCAAGGCGCAAGACACGAATAGTACTGAGCATTAGGGTTGTTCGCCTACATCGCTCCGTTGCATACGGGGCCTACATGCCTTGGGCTATCTTGCCTCAGATATGAGTATTGCACTATCTGAGATGTTTCACGGGCATCTCCACAAGACAACATTTGTAGATAGAGACAAAGACGCCACGGCGGTCAGTGGTATGGAGACGGCTGATGGTCGAGGAGAAGAGAAGGGTAGATGAGATGCAATTGATAATGAGAAAATGAGGCCCCTCGCCAGGCATGAGGGTCAAGGTGCACGCCGAATCATAGGCTGATGCGTTGTGTGCGCATGTCGATCAGGTCATTCGGCGCCAGGAGGATCAATACTCAGAACGGCCCTACAACTGGGGCGCGTGGTGATCTTTTACTCAGTATTACTAGGTTGCTGTTTTTTTGTGGTTTTATGTCTGTGTCTATCTGTCTGTATCTGTCTATGTCTGTTCAGCTTTCGTAGGGCTATTGTGCATTGATCGATCTCGTCCACAGTGCTATCCGAGAATTCCGTAAAAGCACAGAAAAGAAGAGGCTACCAGGGGCAAAAAGGCGAATAAAACAAGCAATCAGGCAAATCAGGCCAGGGCAAGGTGCAATTATCAACTACCGCCAACAAGAAGAGCCAACAAGAAGACAAACTACATAATACAGCTCAAATAGTAAACCACAGGAAACGCCAAGCTTTGTCCAGGAAGAGGGGAAGCCCGGGCCACGGTGTATGTCATTATTGGTCTGGGCGTGCGCCTCTCTCTGTGTGTACAAAGTCGAGCTGGTAGATTCCAAAGCCGTTGAAAAGAGAAAATAAAGGGAAAAGTGAGAAGCAATGTGAGAAGCCGAGTACTGAGACGGTGGGACGAGTGAGACCGCGAAACCACGGAAAGACGCCTGGTTTACACAGCACCCAAGCAATGACTCGAGGTGCATCATTTATTGCGTCGTGTAATGGATATGCCCAATAAGCAACAGGTCGCTGCACCTCTTCCGTCTTCGACACCAGACACACTGTAGATAGTGTAGGTTTTACAATGAGACTGCAAAGTGAGTGCATCTGTCTCGAATACAGATAAAGGCTTCTTCAACAGGTGTGGAGGAGACAAGATTCACTGACATCACCGACGCTTGAGGGTATTTTCTGCTGAAATATTGCCCATTTTCATCAAGTCTAAAATACTGTAATGTGTTTCTCAAGTGAGATTATGTATTATAGAAAAAGACAGGTATACATCATTAGGTGGTATTTATTTTTATATTTTTATATTTTTATAGTCATTTCAGATAGAATATAATTTATACTGTCGTGTTTTATCACTTATAATAACCATATATACATCATAAGAGTAGATAGAGTAACAGCAGCCCCTCACAGAAACTCATTTCCCCCGTGACCTTGCCCGGGCGCAGTTCATTGCCATGAAATACACAGGTCATTTGCCCAAAGAAGAGAACATGTGAACGATCATGATCTTGATGCCTCAACGCGAACACGAGTGCAGACCCGGGGAAAGAGGAGTTCTTGACGGCCTATGATTCGGACAGACATACGGAGAACGATACAAATCCTATTTCAGTCTATGCTGCTTTCAGTATATTGCACCACGTCGCCTTTCTCTTTTCTATCTTCTCTTGGTAGATACGACCCTGGCTTGGTCTTTGGCGAAGCCTTTCATGCAGCCTATCGCTAGTTTTACAAAGCTAAAGCCTGTAAAAGCGTATGTTTCTCTAAATCATTTGAGCCCTGAACGTGTACCGTCTCAAAGATCCCATGCCATGTCGGCGTGGCCCGGGCTTTGCCGTGTGGCCCGTCTTCCGGCGTCTGTAGACGTGGCGCGAGGGATATTATTTGATGCAGCAATTGCAAAATTCCCAATTTTTGTTCGGATAGGATGCCTCTATGGAGGAATGAAAAGGGTCTCCATCAGACATACTCCGTCTTAATATCGTATCGGTAAACGGAGAACCCTGTTTTGACCTCGCTGCTCGGCCTCTCAATTTAGGCGGATATACCCACATGAGGATATAACTGGATATATGACAGAATGACAGACACGTGACCTAAAGTTTTGCAAATATTTGCATCGTACCACTTCAGGCCTGAACACCCCCCACACAAACTCGCTCACCAAATACCACTCCCAAACACATCGTGCTCAGTTTAATCATATTTCAGTTTGGTTTATATTTTGAAATTTTTGGTAATATTTCTAACTCGTTTTCCCAGTTAAGAAACCCTTCGTAAATTTTGGTGATCGTTGACAAAGACAAAAGAAACCCAAACGTCCCTAAGCACACACATTTTTTGGTGACTCGAATGCGCCGTTATGAAGAAAAGAAAATGGTTAAAAAAGAATTTTGATTTTTGTTGAGGTTGGGGTTAGCGAAATGTTGTCGTGAGCATAATTTACTCCTCGACAAGCTCGGCAATGCGAGCCTGGATGCGCTCCTTGCGCTCGGCCTGGGTGAGGCGGACGGCGCGGAACTTCTTGGACTCGGCCTTCCACTCCTCCTTGGTCTTCTTGGGGGCATCGGACTCGTACTTCTTGAAGGGGTCCTCGCGGATCTCCTCGTGAGCCTTGGTGTACAGCTCCTCCAGGTCCTCAGCGGTGACCTCGTCCTCGCTGTACTGCTGGAACTGCGAGCGGAAACGCTCCTCGTCCTCGTCCTCGAGCAGCTCCATGTACTCGCCGACGTGGCCGCCGTAGATGTAGTTCTTCAGGGTATCGGCGTCGAGCTCCTTGGACTCCATGTCGTAACCGGGGAAACGGTTCTCGGAGTGGGGGATCAGGATACCACCGTCAGAGGCACCCTTCATGGCACCGAAGACACGGGCACCGGTAGAGGTGCGAGCCAGACCAACATCAAGGTGGGCCTTGAAGGGGCGGCGCTCCTCACCATCCTCACCCTCGGCAGCCTCGGTGAGAGTGTACTCACCGCTGGGCTCCTCGACACCCTTGAAGGTCTCGTCCAGGCCGAGCTTCTTCAGGACACGGCGGGCAATCAGCAGGCCGGTAGAGTAGGCAGCAGCCCAGTTGGTAAGACCGTGCTCAATGCCGTAGGCGCGCAGCTCGTGCGAGTAGGCAGCGACAAGGACCTTGTCACCGGTGACCTCGGACGAGACAATCTGCATGATGATGTCGCGGTTGGTGAAGCGGACAACCAGGCGGTACTTGGGAGCATTGTACTTGTTCTTGGCCTGGTTGATGAGGCGCTTGCGGGCGTAGTAGTCGGTCTTACCCTCACGGCGGCGACGGTACTTAGTCTGGAAGCGACTGGGCGGGTTAGTTCCAAAAGGCTCTGCGAATGGGACATTCGGGAGAAGAGAGAAAGAAAAATACATACCTGAAGTACGCGCTGTTCTTGACGAGCTTGTGGAAAGGCTGTACAATAAAAAAACCCCGAGTCAGCAATTTGCGCTTCAGAGATGATGGTATATCCTCCTCTTTCCAATCCGAAGCATCTTGCGTTGACTCTCTTTGGCTCTTGTTTCCAAGGCCACCCTGATATTCGCCGAAGCCGACATCGTGATCCGAGACCACCCCATCTTGACAACGGCTATGATGCCAGATGCCCTCCTCCTCTTGTAATTGTCGTCTCGGTGTCGCGGCGATGTTGTTCGGATTGGGTCGAGTGTGTATGTTCTGTCCAGTGCAAGCCAACTCAATGGCTGCACATCTAGACGCTTTCAACTTACCATTTTGACGGTCTTGCTGTTTGGTTTGAACGGGCAAGTTGGTGATGTCTGTTGAGCAGAGGAAAGAGAAGTCTCAAATATTAGACTGCGAGCCAGAGGACATGCAAAAGCAAAACGCAAAAAGTTGAAAGGACCCACTAGGAGGGGCCACCGCCATAGAAAAAACTCGAGATTAAGCCAATGGGCGCTGTCCTGCAGCATTTCGCACAAAGTTTGTGGACATCCGCGAAAAAAAATAAAGAGACCCACTCATCAACCCTAATATTTTGCAAGGTCGGCGACGACCAGAGTACGTACGCTTACGGTGGGGGACGAGTAAGGTGGTTGGCCACGACCCACCTTATCGGCGCGTCCAGATCTCATTATCGGGCGTGATACGCCACGTGATGCAAGTACGGCGTGGTTGAGTCAGCACGGGACCTGAAATCTATTTCCAGCTTGAGCCCCATAGCCAGCTGAGTTTCACCATAGTACGGGCCGTTCAGCATGTCTTCCCCAGAGTCGCCTACCGAGGTCCACTGACGTAAAGAGGGGCTTCCGGATGAGCATCGCCGTGTACCGGCGGCAACTTATGTAGTCGAGCTCGTTTTGATATTTGTCGAGTTTTACATTATCATAGGCTTAACATTGCTCGTCGGGAACAACAAGCCAGCAATGAGTGCCCAGAAGCAGCCCAAGGTCATCTTGTTCGACATTGGCGGCGTCTGTGTAAGTCGCCCGACGTCGTCTGCATGAAATACATGAATTATATACTTATGCCACAGCAGCATATGGACGCTCACTATCTAACGGTATCTAGGTCCTTTCGCCGTTTCAAACCATCCTGGACTATGAGCTGAGCCTGGGTATCCCACCCGGCTGGGTGAACCACTCCATCTCCAAAACGGCCCCGACTGGCTACTGGCACAAGCTGGAACGCGGCGATATTCCCATGGATGCCGGCTTCTTTGCCGGCTTCAATCGGGACTTGAGAGACCCCGTGCGGTGGCGTGTCTTTTATGAAGTTGCACGGGAAAAGAGTAAGGGCACGCCAGCCGAGCTGCCTGCAGAAGTACCGCCCGTGCCCAACATCGACGGCGAGTACATGTTCAATGAGATGATGTCGGCCTCGGACAGTCCCGATCCGTGGATGTTTCCGGCCCTACAGAGACTCCGAGAAGATGGCCGGTATCTGATAGCAGCACTCAGCAATACAGTCATTTTCCCGCCGGGCCACAAGCTGCACTCGGAAAACTACTTTGCCCACCCAGTACGTGGCCTCTTTGACGTCTTCATATCATCGGCACACGTTGGCCTGCGCAAGCCAGACCCGGCCATGTACGAGCTGGCTGTACGCGAGACTGACCGCTATGCTCGTGCAAACAATGACTCGCCACGCGGCGTGGCCAACAACTGGGCCGAGGGCGTCACTGCGCAGGATATCCTCTTTCTCGATGATATTGGTGAAAATCTGAAGCACGCAAAGAAGTCTGGCTTCCGCACAATAAAAGTCAACCTTGGTCACGCATACAAAGCAGTTGACGAACTGGAATCCATCACAGGCCTTCGCCTTGCTGGCAGTCATCCCCGGCCATCGCCAAGACCAACAGCTCGGTTATGAATGCAGTCTATAGAGCTTTCAAGACAGCTTGTATGTTTGATTTTGGATCGTTAAAAATTAATACCGAAAGAGGATGAATTATAGACAAATGAAGCATTGCCTACTTTAAATATGTATCCAGAATATACCAATATAGTGGCTGCCAAAGATCTTTGATTATGACCCCAGGATGATGCCATTGCGCAGTGCCCGCTTGAACCGCTCAGCAAAGTCTTGGGTGCCGCTGCATGTGCTCTGGCTGCGCTTCTCCATCGCTGCCGGCAGCCACTCCCGGATCTTTTCGATTCTGTTCTGGTTCGACGGGTGCGTGCTCACCCACTCGGGCGGTTGTAGCTGCTGATCCTGGTTCATGCGCTGCCAGAATCCCAATGCTTGTGATGGATCAAAACATGCCTCAGCCATCAGCATCAGCCCGATAAAGTCGGCCTCGCTCTCCTGCTTGCGGCTCATGGGTGCGTTGAAAACCAAGTTGATAACTGGTGACAGCACAAAGTACGACAGACCTCCGGTCAGGATAAAGGCACTCCATGACAGGATCGTGCTGCCGATAGCCGACGATGCGCGCTCGCCGTGGTGGTTGGCCAGGTTGTGCGCCAGCTCATGGCCGAGGACCGTGGCCACGGCGTCTTCGTTGCGTGCCGCGCTAAAGATGCCGCTATACACAAACACTTTGCCGCCCGGAAGCACAAATGCATTCGCCGTATTGGGGTCGTCGATGACGACAATCTTCCAGTCGCCCGGGTTGTTGGACATGCCACTGACCGGGATCAGGCGCGCCAAGACGTGGCGCACGACCATAGTGCGCGGGTCATAATCGGGCAGGAACTGCAGCCCATTTGCCTTGACCTCTTCCAGTAGCTGCTCGTACTGCATCTCACCCAGCATGCTCATAGTCTTTTCGCTGAAATAGTTGAAGCGCCGGCGGCCCGAGACGGGCACAAGTTCAAGATGCGTAAAGTAAAGTAGCAGGGCGCCGACAACTGACACGATGACTACCGACTGCATCCCCGAGCTTGTGGCAGCCCGGCGAAATGACGACCTGGGCGGCATTTCCCCCGGCGCAACCGGAATGCCCTGGAAGTGTTTAGGTGGCTGCCGCTGCTTCTGCTCTTGCCACTGCTGCCAGTACCGCTGAGCATTGGGGTCGCGCGGGTCATAGTTGTACAGTATTGGCCGCGATATGAAAAACAGTCTTCGTTGTGTGAGTGCATCGTGAGACTGTGCATGAGAAGCGGCTATTCTCAAACGTGTCAACGACGTCATCGTCGGGCGTGAGAGCCGCGACGCGCCGGCATTCAGAACTCTCGCGCTCCCGCAGCACATAATAGATCATAAACTATGCGATGAGGCTGGATATTCTGTGACGAATATAAAATGGCCCGATATTCTTGCGCCCTTGTTGTTATGAACGGCGATGATCGAGTTCATTCTTTCCCAACGCGATACACCAAGACAGGTCAAAATGTCGATATTACGTAATCACGAGCCCCACCTGCTATCGTCTCGGATTGCCTCAGTAGTTACCTAGCTTCGAAGTACACATGTATGTACATACCTAAACTAATCAGTCCAAATAGTGATTTTATTTCTACAAATAAACTTCTTTACATATAAATATTTTCACTTTTTTATAAAGAGATAAAGGCAATACGAGAGCACATAATGTCGAGTAGCCTACTTGGGCATCGCTGATGAGTTATTTTATAAAAATAAATAAATGAAAAACTATTTTGTAACAAGTATGTTGAAAATAGGAAGAAAGTTGGAGTTATTAGGCCACAACATCGAGAAAATTGAGAAAGACAGGTGAGATTTATAAATAGAGAAAAAGATAAAATTTGAAACGAGAAAAACGGCCATACTAAACACGCCAGTAAAAATAACCAATGAGTGCCTTACAGCAGCAGGGCGCACAGGGCGGCGGCGACGATAGCCATAGAGCTGGCGCCAGCCTTGGCCGAGCCAGCAGTGACAATAGTCGGGGTGCTGACGGGGACAGACGATGCGGCACTTGATGCAACGACAACACTGCTGCTTGGGACAGTGCTGGAGCTGGGCACGGCCGAGAGAACGACTGTGCTCGGAGCAGCGGAACTGACAATGCTGGTGAAAGAGGCAGCAGAGCTGGCGGGAGGAACGACAACCGAACTGACAGGAGGAACGACGGAGCTAACAGGTGAAACAACTGCAGAGCTGGCAGGAGGGACAACCGCAGAGCTGACAGGGACGATTGCAGAGCCAGAAGTAGTTCCGGCAGGAGCAGTGGCGGTGCCGGAGACGGAGCCACCGGGAACGGTGTTGGCACCAGTAGGGGCAGTAGTAACACCGGTGCCAGTGACAGTACCAGTGGCACTACCAGTGGCAGTGGCAGTGGCACCAGTGCCGGTTATGCCGCTACCGCCGCTACCGCCACTGCCACCAGCCTCAGTCACAGGGCAGATAGTGGTGGTCACGGCATAGGTGATGGTGGTAACGTGATGGTACGGGCAGCTTGTGACGGTAGGGGCGCATGAGAAGATGGTCGATGTAGTGGTGGCGTAGATGGTCGAGATGGTGTAGCTTTGGGAAGCGGAAACCGAGGCACCAGTAGAGACAGCGTCAGTAGAGACAGCACCAGAAGACGCGGCACCCGAGGGCACGTTGCTAGAAGAGGCTGCGCCAGAAGAGGCGGCACCTGAAGGCACAGCAGCGGACGAGCTGACACCAGAGGGAACAGCGGAGCCGCTGGCAGAGGCAGAGGCAGACCCGGAAGGAGCAACAGAGCCGCTGATAGAGGTAAGAGCAGAGCCAGAAGGAACAGCAGAGCCGCTGACAGAGGTAGGAGCAGAGTCAGAAGGAACGGTAGAGCCGCTAACAGAGGCGGAACCGCTAACGGAAGCGGGAGCGGAACCGCTGACGGACGCGGAGCCGGAAACGGATGCGGGGTTCGAAGCGGAAGCGGAAGCGGAATCAGACACGCTAGCCGGGGCAGAGGCGCTGACAGAGGCAGAGATAGAAGCAGGTGAAGACACAGGAATGGAGCTGCTAATCTCGGACTCGCAGTCAGACTCGGAAGCAGACGAGGCCGACACAGACGAGGCCGACACAGACGAAGCACTGGCGCTGCCACTCGGCAGAGAAGCAGAAGCTGAGATGGAAGCAGATACACTAGCGGGAACGGAAGCGCTCACAGAGCCCGAAGCGGAAGCAGATGCAGAGGCAGAGGCAGAGCCCGAGATGGAGCTCGAATCGGAGCATTCAGACTCGGAGGCAGACTCGGCAGAAGCAGGAATTGATGAAGCGCTGCCGCCGGGGAGCGAGGCCAATGCTGAGATAGAGGCAACTGAGCTGGCGCTCACCGACGAGGCCGAAACGGAAGCGGAGACACTGGCAATGGAGCTGAATCCCGAGGCGGAAGCGCTGGCCGAGACAGAGCTGACAGACGAGGCGGAAACAGATGCAGACGCAGATGCAGATTCAGAAGCTGAAGCCGACGCTGAAGCCGAAGCCGAAGCAGAAGCGGAGGCAGACACAGATGCTACGGACGAAGCGGAAGCAGATACCGATGCAACAGACGAGGCAGACGAAGCGCACGAAGACGAAGAAGCAGCGGCCGACGAGGACACAGCCGACGGCTTCTGGAAGACGCGAATGTTGTTGACCTCAAAGTAGACATCGTCGTAAGCCGACGGGTTCTCCTTTACATAGTTGACACAGCCGGCGACGCTGTTATCGTAACCGTAGGCAGAGGCGCACTGGCCAAAGTTGTTGCCAGGCCCGTCACCGCAAAAGTCGATGTTGAGGACGAGGTGCTGGTCCTTGAGCTCTTCGGACAGAGAGCTGCAGGTGGTGCCGCCAACATAGGAGCGCGGCTTTCCCCAGAGGGCCGGGTTGGGGGCGATGCCGGAGATGACGTCGACGGGGGCGTCGGCGTGCTTCCAGCTCCAAACCTTGACGTAGTCCTCGGTCCACTCCATGGCATAGATACCACCGGAGGAGCTCTGGAAGGGCGAGTCGTAGGTGCTAGAAGTGGACTGCTCCTCGATTCCGCAGCCCTGACCGGCCCACTGGGTTGGCTCGTCGCGGTAGTAGTTGTCGCAGTCGGCGGTTAGAATGGAGCCGGAGAACAGCGACAAGTCGGCAGCGAGGGAGCATTCAGCGGAGCCGTCGGTGTGCAGCGAGATGGTGTTGTAGTCTTCCAAGTTCCAAGCCTCGTAAATGTCAAACTCGCCGCTATGTGGCCAGTTGGGACCGTACATCCAACTATTTCGTTAGTTTTCTAAAAAATAAAAAACTATCGGTTCTCTCTTTTTGATGAGGAAGTTCTATTTTTAGGAATCAAAAATTACTTACAAGGCGGGCCAGGAACCACAGGCAGCAACGGGAAAGTGCGCAAAATCAGCAATGAAGAGGCCCTGATTAAAGATATCGATGCCCTCAAGTCTTGCCGACTTGCGGCCGGAGCCAATGTTGCTGGCACCGGTGGTGTGGTCGACACCCAGACGGAGCTTGTTGTCGGACACGGAGACGAGGTCGCCACGGTTGGCTTCGTCGACGTACTGGACAAAGCCGTTGCTCAAATCAGGGTCCGAGTTAAAGGTGAACTTGTCAAGGAAGTTGGAAGCATCGTATGTCTTGTCGAGCACATAGGTAGCAGACACCTGGGCTGGAGTAGCAATGACGAGGGCGGCAGCCACGGAGGCAAGCCTGATGACGGAAGGGGCCATGCCGAAGAAGTAGGTTTTTTTGTTTTGTATTTTTATCAGGATAAACGAATGTGGGTGGCCGGTGTGTTGGCGATATGTCTCTGGGAACGAGGGAATCAGAAAGTAGAAGAAAAGACAACTTAAAGAAAGGACGAGCAAATAAGATGCTCAAGAGGTCGACTGCAGGAGGGTAGAAAAAAAGGCTCCGGCAGGATGAGGAGAAAGAGAGAGAGAAGAAGAGAAGAACAGACGAGAAGGAAAGAGGCAACATTGTGGAAAATATTGATATATATTGCAAAGAATAGGCCACTAGACTGACGATGTAGTGGGTTGCATGGTCTTGAGCGTGTTTGTCGCCTTGTCCATGCAAGTCCATTGGCAGTCTAGCTTGGGCTACATTGAGCAATACTGAGTGTCGGATGTGATTGTGACATGAGGCCATCGTCCTCCATACTTCTTTGGGACATATCCAACAAGCTTAAATAGTGTAATTAGAAGACAGATCAAGGAGGTGGAGCCACGGGGTAAGGTACGGAGGAGTTTGGGCCAAGGCGGCAGAGGAGGAGGAGAGGAAGGGAAAGAGAAAGGGGTGTTTGCGTACTCTGTAATCAACGCATGTATGTTATGGGCCATTCTGGGAGAGTCGCGTAAGCTTGCCAATTTCTGGTGTATTTTTCTCTGGCCGCAAGACTCGTGCCCGGGGTGTGCTCAGTATTGTGTCGAGATGTGGCATAGCGAGTGCTGGCGGGCTGTGTATGATATTGGCCTGATGCAGTGCCAAGGGGAGCCAGGCTAATATTGACACATACACGCCCTGGCAGCATGTACAACGAACGGTATCGAGTGCCGGTGCTGGCGAGAAGATCTCTTTTCGAGGTAGTCTTCCAGCCTGCTGCACGGCGTCGGGGTCATACATCGTACTCTGTCCATTGCATTCTCTCATTTTCTGTAAGCGATTCAATAAGGATAATAATATACAATCTCCTCATTGCCGACTAGGCGCCAGTGATCATGGCAATCTTGGATGAGGCGTGGTATGCTTGCTGCTCGAGAGCCTGCAAATTATCCAATAATGCCACTGGCCTCCTTCAACTGACTTGGGATGTTTTGATTGTTTCTGGCCACTGAGTCTCTGCAGAGAACGTGCATCAAGACCATCCGTAATTTGTTACTCTGCACTCGGCTGCTGACGCCTATTGTAAGGCAAAGGGTCTTGGGACAGCGAATTTCCATGATGCGAGCAGGGGTGGTGGGCTGGACTGGTCTGGAAGTTTAAGCGTAACATGACCCCAGCATTGTCAGCCGGTGCCAACGACTGTCGCCAAGCTTCAAGTGTCGCTTGTATGTATATATGTAGTCTGTCAGACCCCTGACTCTGTTATTCCCGTCGGAAGGGAGCTCCACATGCAGGAACGGGTTTTGGGGCTCCCTGAGGCATGTCTGATGGGTGGTGGCTACTCTGTATGATGGAAGCAGTGACTGAAGCTTGTCGAGGTCCAGTTGGTCAGCCTGGAAGCGTGTCCAGATGTGCTCATTTCCCAGATCTAGTGCTGACTGGAAGTGGCGCTTCCCTCAGTGCGGCACGAGAAAGCCAGAAAGCCACCTACTAGGTTGCTGTCGTCGGTTTGTCTCCCTTTGGTTTTTGGTTGTCATATTTGCTGTCCCTTCTTTGCTATCGCTCGGATTACAGCATGAACAAGGAATGCTGGTGGCCACTTACGCTGGAGGCTTTCAGAGCCATAATCAATACTGATCAGGCGCCATTCAAGCACCCAAACGGGCACCAACTCTCATGGCTGGCCAGGCCAAGTGAGCCACGCCGTCCGGAGTGTTCTTCTAGCGCAGCCAGAGGGGGGCTTAGTTTGGTATTTTGCTGACCGTCGTTGAGCATTGCGTACTGTTGACCGTTCTAGCTCTTTCTGATAGTATTCCATTCACAGGGTGATTCTTAATACAAGTACCCCTTGGCGGGACGATCCCTGACTGTGACAGCACGTGTGCACGGAGCCAGACGACATGCCAAAGTGACGCTGCTGGGCCGTGATGGTGGCGATGGCTGGGCGCTGCTGGTAGTGGTGATGTGCAAATGGCGAGATTCTGCCGGTCAACGGAAACAGTAAAGAGCACGTAGCTACTCGTTATCAAGGATGCCCAAATAGAGCACACAATATTGTTCTGGTGGAAATTGACGGATATTAATCGTCTATATCGTACTGACAGCAGTTGCCTCTAACCCCTTAGGCAGGCGCGACACACATACAACTTCTTTCCTCTTCTGGATATATCCCACAGCGCTGGCCAATACTATGCCCGTTTCGGACGTATTCCTCATATTGTACCCACTTTCACGACGACATCGATTGAGAGAAGAGTTTGAGGAAGGCGGCAAGAACAGTGACAGAAGCCAGTGGAGGTGAATAGGGAGGACGATGTACAAGACTGATAAAGAGGGATATACTCAGTATGTGACTTGTGAATATTGACTACGATGTTAGTTGCACCTCAAAAGGGCAAGGCGTAGCGGCGTCGTGGACATCAGCAATACGCAGTGGCAATGAGCGGCAGCTGGGGGGGAAATAAAAGAGATACGACATCAATAAGGGCGTTGAGACGGTGCATTCGGGTTAAGGTTAATGTCTTGTGGAGAGTAGCTTCTCAATTCGAGGTGAAGCGGCGAGGTTGGAAATAGCATCCGTGGATATCACTTCCAGGAGAAGTAAGTGTTTCTGTGGGTAAGGTCTCGATATACAACGGTTCTTCGGGTTTTTTTTTTACTCAGTACTTAGTCAGTTTCTTAGTTGAACAACTGTTCATCAGCATGGGAATTCGTCGTGTGGGAGGTCATCACTAAGAGAGCACTGGAGTGCATTGTCCATGAAAGATACACTATTCCGAGATACGTGACTATCATAAAATCACTAACACAGACGGCTTGTACTAACGGCTGACAGACTGTTATGAATATGATATGAATATAATATTTAGACGGAATAAAAACAGTACATTAGCTGCCTGGAAACAACATACATACATCTGTATTCGCTCGAGAGGCTCACCTGGCCTTAGCGGAGGATTACTGCATTGGTTCACGATATCAGGTAGAAAAAAAAACAGAGACGCCTAGACTTGTAGTGAGGTGGATCAGCAAAAACTCCGCACGGCCAAGAAGCTGATTTTATGCGTTGCAATCTCATCATATAAATCTTGCACTGTGTAGGATTTGTCTCCGGTCACAAGAGCCACGCATACCCCGTCATTTATATAATCAGAACGGTGCATTGCACAGGATTCGGTCTCCGGTCAGAAGAGCCTCGCATACCCCGTCGTAGACGGGTTTTCAGAGCCTTTCCTTTTAGGGTATTCATAGCGAACAGCCATCATATACTGAGCGAGAAGCTTGCACTCGTTTAGGCACGAAAGTAGGATTCTCCAAGAGGTAGCATTGGCAATGCAACAAAACAAAGTTTTGTCATAGGGACCACAAAGGGACCACTCCAAGCCAGAATTCCTTTGCACTACCGTCTGTGTCAGGAACAACGGCCCGTCTTACCAGTAGAAAAGAATACTATTCGTACGATAAGCTATCTTTCGTCAGTGCGCGAAAATTCATAATGATTCACGTATGAGCCATCCCAGCGCGAGCCAGACCAGCAACGATCACGCGGAACATGGCGAGAGACCAGCACTTGGACGGGATCCTATCGCAGAGAAGGACTCTTTTACTCAATGTCCAGCAGAGATGCTGATCCCGGGGTCGCCCATCAAGAGTATTTGGGTGGCAAAACCTGACATTCACATAAAAGCATGATATAGTAAATAGACATCTGTAATATTTGCCCAGACGGAGTTGTATTTGTACAAATTTCCTCGTGCCCTTTCCATCTGTTTGTACGCGGTTGAATGTGCTATCAAGTATCAGCCATGGCCGATGACGACATGCAGCGTTGGCGAGACATCCTCGTCATAGTGAAGCTATGGAGCAGCATATATGGCAAGAACTGCAGTGGCAATGGACAGTTAAACGGTGTGCTGCTTCTGCCTGCTCAGCCTCGACCTTGGAGCTGGTGCAGTATCGTGCTTTGACAGGAGTCTTAAGCTGCCCCCCAAAGACAGCTGTTCATCAGCGTGGCTGCGGCTCGTCGCTGAAGTGCTGGGATGTCAAAGGCTCGGCCGGGGCCGGCTCTTCTGTAATGGGCCTTGAAGTGCTGGTGTTGCTGTGCAGTGACGGGCTGTTCCTCAGCCGCCCGCAGCCATGGCCTCGGTTGCCTCTTTCTTGAGGGCGGCCAGCTTTTCTTCCTTGACGCGCAGCTCGGCAAGCAGGCTCTCCGTCATGCCGCGCACGCTCCCTTGCGCGTCCTTGAGCTTTTGGATCTCGAGCTGCTCCGTCTCGCGGCTAAAAGGGCTCTTTTGCCGCGACGTCAGCGGGACCATGGCACTGCGCGCCAAGACGCCGCCCTCGCTGCGCTTGCCGATAGGTGCCAGTGCAGCATTTGCTGCCGACGCAGAAGCAGATGCCGAAGCAGTCGGCGTAGGGCTGCCGGCGGCACCAGATGCGGCGACGCCTTTGGGCAGAGCGATGGCGCCTGTTGTCAGGATTTCGTAAAACGCCTCGTACGGCTCGTTGAAGAGCTGCTCTTCGTAGGTCCAGGCCGGGACTTGGCCCGTCTCGCGCATGGCCTCGCGCTCTTCGTCGTTGCGGCCGTAGGGGTGGAGGCGGAGGTGGTGGTAGAGGGTCTGGGGCTTCTCGCCGGACTCGGAAATGTAGTAGAGCTTGAGCGTGATCTCGAATTCACCCCAGCCGGTCTCTTCGATCATAAATGGCTTTCCGGGCTCGCCGTCAATCACTGCGCTGTTAGTATCGCGACCAGACCGTAGACGGGATGTCTAATTCTTGTTCAAAATATTCAAAATATTAGGGAACGCACTTCGGACGGGGTTCGGAATGGACTCGTGGAGCTTGAACTGCACGCGGCGTAGCCAGTAGGTGATGTCGGTATCGTCAACGCCCTTGACAAAGACCTGCCACGAGTGGGTGTGGTCGTCGGGAACGCCCGGCGGCTTGGGGTTCTTCTTGTCGTCAAACGGGCGCGACGTGGTGCCGTAGACAAAAGGGCGGTAGATCTGGCAGCCCTTGACACGCTTGCCGACGCCGCTGGGGGGCGCCATCGTCGGAGATTAGATGGGAGGTTGTGAGATGCGAGTCTGCAGTCTGCAAACAGCTGGGGCCTTCTCGATCGGGGCGGTGGGGTGGAGTGTCGCAAGTCGAGAGTCGAGATCAGATCAGAGAGGCGGCGCGAGTCGAGATGGCCTGGCCGATACTGCGATGAGAGAAAAGTGTCTATGGTGCTGCGATCAGGATGTTTGATTCGCCAATTAGGCCAAATGGACCCATTTTAAAGCGCAATGATCACGTGCAGCTGTTTTCGCAGACATGGGCTGACCTCATAGCTCCACAGAGCTTCTTCACGTCATTGAGATGATTGAGAAACTGAACTTGTTTTCTTTTGGATTTTGCTTATACTTTATTCTTGAACCATTCTTGAAGACATCCCTCTGACAGATAACTCCAAAAAATAACAACAAAAAATGTCAGCAGCAGTCAAGAAGCTCGTCGTTTGCGGAGGCAACGGCTTTCTCGGATCACGGATCTGCAAGTTTGGCGTCCAGCGAGGATGGGATGTGACCTCGATCAGGTATGTTTGCAGCTGATGGCTAGGGCATTCAATTATCTGTGAGAACCTAGATCTAATTCGACAGCCGCTCTGGTGAGCCAAAATGGGAGTCGGTCACAGACTCAAAGGCGCCCCCGGCCTGGGCGCGCAGGGTGTCCTGGGAGCGGGCCGACATATTCGCCCCCGAGACATACGCGCCATTGATGCGCGGAGCCAACTATGCCGTCCACAGCATGGGCATCCTGCTCGAGGTAGACTACAAGGGCCTCGTAGCGGGGAGGGACTCGCCGCTAGCCGGTCTTCGCAAGGTGCTTGACGGCCAGAGACCAGCATCCGCGCCGACCAAGGACTCTTCAACAAGCGAGCCGCCAAGAAACACATACGAGACAATGAACCGGGACAGTGCTGTCCTAGCGGCCAAGGCGGCTGCGCAGGGCAAGGTCGATGCGTTTGCATACATCTCGGCGTCGGCCGGTGCCCCAGGACTGCCGTCGCGGTATCTCAGCACCAAGCGCCAGGCAGAGCAGCAGCTGGCGGCAGCGAGCGAGTCGTTTTCGGCAGAGGCTGCCGGCTTCGCTACACCACTGGGCCGGCCCATCTTTATCCGGGCACCGTTCCTCTATGATGTGCATGCCCGGCCATTCACGGCACCAATTGCCGCCGTGGCTGGCGCCGGCACGATGCTCAACGGCTTTACGGGCGGCGCACTGACGGGCATCCTCGGCTCGCTGGTGACCAAGCCGATGAAGGTGGACGACGTGGCCGAGGCCGTCATCGAGGCACTGAGTGACGAGTCGGTACGCGGTGCCATTGAAGTGGCGCAGCTTGCACAGCTGGCCACCAAGGGGTGGCGCAACGGCATGCTGTAGGGTTTAGAGGAGCAAAGGACAAAATGTATAACAGAAAGCAGCGTGTACCATATCGATAGAAAATTCCACACATTTACAAGGCGGACAATATACTCAAATAATCAGATAATCAGATAATGATAAATAGAACAACATGCTTATGCAGAAACCCCAGTCTAAACCCATATAAACGCCGTCTGTTCATCGTACACTCTTTTGTTGGTGGCACGCTAGATCATAGTGCCGCGCTCGAAACTGTCGCGGATCTCGGTCGTGTACTTGTCGTAAAACCGCGCCAGCTTCTGGTTGAAGTGCTTGTTCTTCTCGTTGATGTACGTGACATCCGCATCGTCGCCGTTCTTGGCCAGCCGCTCGCGGCGCTTGCGGAGTGATGCCTCGTCAGCCTTGCGCTGGTCGTTGACGAGCCGGTCAATGGCGTCTTTGGAGGGCTTGTTGTCGGCAAACGACGTCGACTCGGCCGTCGAGAAGAAAGTGCCGTCCTTGTCCACGGCAATCAGCTCGCCGTCGGCCGTCTCGACAATCTCGAGGGTGCCCTCGGCTGCTGCCTTTTCGACCGCCGCAAGCTTGTCGCGCGCATACTGCTCCATGTCGGGAGCAGCCAGGCCGGCGGCGTTGCGGATCTGCTTCTTGTAGACCTTGCTGGCCTCTTGGGTGTAGTCCTGGAAGGCGGCGTTGTCGCGGTGGGCTGCGCGCTTGGCCATGCGCTTGTCCCAGCGCTCGCTCTCTTCGACGGTCCAGTCCCAGGCGCGCTTGCGCTCAAAGTCGCCGCCGGCCTCTTCGATCTCCGCCTTGAGAATTTTGTGCGACGCAATATCGTGCTTTCGCCGCAGGGATGTGAGTTGGGATGAGTCGGTCGAGACGCGCTGCGTTTCAGCGGCCGCGGCCTTGAGGTTCTGGTTGGAGGATGCCTTGGCGCGGGCCTGCAACGCCTTGAAGCGGGCCATACGATCAGCGGCGGAGGACGATGCAGCTGAAGTGGGAGCAGCAGCGGTAGCTGGCTCTTTTGCTATCGGCCCCGGCACTTCTTTTGCCTTTCCCTTCGCTCTTGATGTTTTCGGTGCTTCTTCTGGGATCTCTGCCGCTTCCGGCTCAGCTGGCTCGACTTCCTCGACTTTCTCTGGTTTTGACTCTACAACAGATTCGCTTGTTGCCTCTGGTTCCTCCTCCGTTGCTGCCTCCGTCTGTGGTTCCTCAGCCTCAGCTGGTGCTTCTGTTGACTCGGTCATCTCAGCGTCCTCTGGCTGTGTCGTAGTCTGCTGCACTGCTGCCTTATCCGCCTCGGCTTCGGCCTTCTTCGAGGCTCTGGTAGTGCGCTTTCTCGGCGGCATTTTGACGAATGTATTTGGGGGTATGCGTCGAAGCTGGTCGTGGATCGTAGGTCGTAGATTGGCATTCACGGTTGAAGGCGGTATCGCGAACTGTGAAGCGTGACAGTGACGAAAGAGCTAAGGAATCCTGCACGTGATTGCTAGCGATTGCTGATGAAAATGCTCACCGCCTTTCTGTGGCAGAATAATGGCAAACGAAAGCGACCCATCAGGAAGCCTAGAACCCCAGGTTTTGTCCTTATTATTGTGGACTGTTTGGCGGGAAGAGTCCCTGTAAGAGGAATTAGCGGCCACTAGCACAAGCTACTTTGATCCTACTCGCGCCTATGACCTTGAGCTGACATCTATATCATGTTGAGAGGTAATTATGTTGTATAGTTTCGAGAAATTAACCAGCGTGGAAGCTTCTATTATTGGCTTTAAAGCTTAGTCGGAGAATAACAGATGTGACCTTGCTTCAACTGCTTCTACTAGGCAGCTCTCCAAAGATGAGCTGCTAAGGCCGTCTTGGAGCATCTTGGCATCGAAGTCATGTCCGAGCAATATTAGTACACGGGAAGAATCTCTAGGGCAAGCGTGTATCGGGATTGTAGCCACTGATAGGGGTTCATTGTGGCTTGTGTTCCGGATACGTAAAGCAGTGATATAAACACAAGACGGGGCGTGGAAAGGAGGCAACCAAACGGGGGAGACAAGAGGAAGCACGACAGCGACAACGACGACGATAACAAGCTTGGATCCTCATGAGTGCAGGCAAGAAGTAGAGCGGTTGCAGAGGATATTACATGACTTTAAAATGGACAATACAAATCACAGGTACCCTGCATATGGCCGAGATGCACAGCACATGCTGGCACTCGTGTGTATCTGCAACGATCGGAGTATGGAGAGGAGCAAGCGAGAGTACATGGACTATCACTAGGTACATATACACATGCCACGCAGTCGGCCAGGTTATTACTGAGTGAGCCGTGTAGAGAGGCCTCACTGTGTGCTCGAGTTGTGGCACGCTACAAGGCCATGCTGGATATTGGTTGGTGGCAGTACGAGGGCAGGGCAAGAATCAACACGAGGAGCAGTGTCATGGAGACAAGCGTTGTACCCGTGTAAGAGCAGGCTGTCGGCGATTCCTCGTGCGCTAGCTGCTCGGGCAGTCACTTATAGGAGGCTGGCTCTGGGTATTTGCGATTTTTTTATAACAAACCACGGCGTCGGGTCAGACACAATACGAGCTTCAGTCCAACCGAATGATACAAGGACGAGAACTCGACAAGATATGCCAATACGCATCGTTTGAATCTCTGCGGCCGGAAGATACATAGCGGTAGACGTGTCAAGGCGCTACCAGCCTTATGGAAACAGACATCGAATAGGAATCGAGAATGGAAGAGGAGTCAGAAGGGGGGTGAGAGTGAGAGTGAGAGTGAGAACGGCTATGAGAGGAGCGAGTGAGACGACGAGGTGAGGGGACATGTACTTTGGCTATGCAGCTTGAAATATAGAATACCGTACTTGGCCACGGCGTCGATGTTGTGTAGATAGGCCGGTTGTTGTTGAGTAGGTGCTCCTATCCTGTCACAAATCCGGGCCTGTGGGCTGTCTCGCCGTGTTTTGCCAACACAACCACCTACATAGTAGTTCTCAGCTCGAAAGCCACGACTCTACTGCTCTAGGTTTTATTGCCTATTAGCTCTGCACTTTATTGAAATACTGCACGCCGTCGGGCTTGTCTAAAGTGCTTGTTTTCCGTGTCGTCTCTTTTAGAATGCGGCTTGGCTGGGGCTGAGGTCTCCGGCTACTTTGTCAGCATGTACTCAATACTGTCGTAATTAGAGGGCTGACAAACAATAACATGTACCTCTGAAATAGAGCACACCATGGGTGGTCCTTGATCTGGATTGAGAGACAGCAGCCAGCACAGAAACTCCCAACACTATCTCTCGGCTGCTAGCTCGCAACACGCGATCAGAGTCTCCGACAAAGTGGTCAAGGATCAGCCCAAAATGTCCAAAAAGAACGGTACAGGGTGCCTCGAGGGGGGATAATGAGGTCGAGAGAGGTGAAAAGGCACATCTATGCTCACTGTGGGCACAGTAAATTTTATGCGGTCTGCAGGGTATGCATCTGCACGCCACACTTGACTGTCAGACGAATGGACGGAGGCGGTAGAGACAGAAGCCATGAGACGAGAGCTGTTTTCATGCCAAGATCGGCAGACAGTGTGTACGCAGAATAAGAAAAGTACATCTCGACTCTGTATCCTGTCAGTCTGTCAGCAGTAACAGGTATGGCTGAGCAGCCACAGCCAACACACTGCCTCTGCCTGGTCAGTGATGCCTGTTGACCTGCTTCTGTGCGACGAGAGGGAGTAGGAGCAGGAGCTGCTGCTTCCAGGCGTTTCGGTGTTTTCTTGAGATAATGCTGTCATAGCAGTCCGTTGTCTGCACGTCTCTACGCAGTCTCGACAGTCATCTCCGGCCCATTCTGTATCCCTCATCACGCGTCTCCTCCCCTCGTAACCTCTCCCAATACCTGTTCTCTTATCATCTACCTGGCGTTGTCATCTTCGCCGACCGTCAGCCGCAGGATAACGATCACATCACGCTTCCCGAAAACACCAGCCCTCCCCCCCCCCTCTGTGCTGTCTTCGTCTCTATCATAGTATCCAAACTGCACAACCTCACAGCACTTGGTCCAGATTGTGTTCCATCTTCGCTCCATGTTTCTGATAGCCACTTCTTCTGTTCCCGTCATCTGTGGCCCCCTACCCCTGCTCTTAATACCCGGTAGTCGTACAGGTCCTGCGTGTCTGGCCACCACAAACCATAGACATTCATTGCCCGCCGTTGTTGCACTATCTCCCAATTCTTCAGTCGAGTTTTCCCTTTATTTTTGTCTCTTGCTCTTGCAGAGATTGTCATTGATATTGTTTGATCATTCTGTCGTCGTACTTGGCTCTCTTTAGTCCCGCGGTGTGACGTATTCTCACTCCTTTCTCAAGCAGACTTGCTCGCTCCCTACTCTCACTCCTGTCTCCAACATCAACACAGTCGACGCTCGCCACTCTGCACACAACAATCGCTATCGACCCTCAAAGCGGCATGTCTTAACTTGACCTGCAGATCTGCAGACTCCAAGAAAATCGTCCGAGCCAAGCAGCAAAAGTCACATTCGCTGTTTATCATGAACATGGGTTGTCTTCCAGTTCAATGCGCTGGTGGTAGCCTCAAAACGCTGCGCCATGGTCGGCGGCAGCCCGTCAAGACCAACCTCTTCCTGATGGCAATCCTGTTCATCTCGGCGTCGGTCGCGCAACGAGACCCAAGTACGTCTTCAATAATGGAAAGTAGATAATATGAACGCTGCCAGTACTAACAACTCATAGTCACCAACTTCTGTCGTCGCTTCGGCCATCAGACTGCCATTGTCGACGACAAACTCTACATCGATGGCGGCCTCGTCAACTGGAACCCCATATCGACGTATCTAAACAACTATTCCAACCCCTATCTGCTGTGGCAGGACTTGAAACTAGACTCCGACGATGGCATGCCCCAGATTTACAACAACCTTTCTAAGAACAGCTCCGTTCCCGACGTCAACGGTGGCTATCTCTGGGCCGACGAGACCAACAAGTACATCTACCTGTTTGGCGGCGAGTACTTTGGCATCCCGCCCCCCACCAGCTTTTTGCTGTATGCCTATGATATCATCAACAACTTTTGGATCTCCCTGGGCCCGCCACAGCAGACAAGCATCTCGCCCGTGTCATATGGCGCCGGAACCTCCGTATCGGAGCGCGGTGAGGGGTACTATTATGGAGGCTGGCTGTCCAACAACTCGGTGTCTGGCTGGTCCGGAGCGCCGCGTGCCACTACGGGTCTTGTCAAATATGACATGGACAGCTTGACGTGGTCTAATAATACAGGGCCCGACAACGTGCGCCGCGCCGAGGGAAGCATGGTCTTTATCCCGGCCGGCGATGGCGGGATGCTCATTTATCTTGGTGGTATTACTGATCTATACGGAAACGAAACTGTTACTGGACAGAGTCTGGAGACCATTTTCCTGTATGATGTGCTGAGCTCGAAATGGTATACGCAGACAGCCTCGGGTACCATCCCGGGCGACCGGCGTCGCTTTTGTGCCGGTGCCACATGGGCGCCCGACCACTCGAGCTACAACATCTACATCTACGGCGGTGCTAGCATGCCGCCCAACACCTCTGGCTACGACGATTTGTACGTGCTTACGCTGCCTTCGTTTGAGTGGATCAAGCTGTACCCGACCGACGGAAACTACACAGGGCAGTATCAGCATCACAGCCTCACGTGCAACGTCGTGTCGGGCGCGCAGATGCTCATCATTGGCGGCACATTCCCGCTGAGCGAGGACTGCGATGTGCCGCAGCAGTGGGGGACACACAATGCGGACCTGACAGCGGCTTTTGATGGCAGCTCGGCCTTGTGGAAGCTGTTTGCCACCAACGAGACTGCCTACCAAGTGCCCGACGCCATTGTCAGCGTGGTCGGTGGCAGTCCGGCGGGCAAGGCCACCAACACAGCGCCGGCCCACGGGTGGAACAGCCCTGATTTGCCGGTGCTCGTGACGCGCACGGCCACAATTGCTGCAAGGACGGCGACGCGGTCCGTTTCCAACGACGGCGATCCTGGCACAACAAAATTAGGCGTCGGAGCTATTGCCGGTATTGCCATCGGCAGTGTTGCTGGTCTTTTTTTCTTTTTGTTTGGTGTCTGGACGTGCATACGGCGGTATCGCCAGCGCAGGCAAGGGCTCGTCGATGTCGGCGGCACAGGCGGCCGCCGTGGGACAGGCTTGAATGCAGGCGGTCCGCAGTTTGGATTCGGTAGTCCACAGCACATGTACGAAGGTAGCGGGCCCGGGCGGATGATAATGTACCCATCGCAGCATGGCTACTCGGATGTGCCATCGCCACCTGGCGGTGCTGGAAGCCCGCACAACAACAACTGGTCGCCGCCGCACGGCTCACCGTATTCGGCAACAAGCCCATACTATCGCGGCGGTGGAGGTGCTGGCTATATGGCGGCACCACAGCACTCGCCACCGCCACCGGCCGAGCTGGCAGCATCCAACGGTAGTGGATATGTGCACCTGACGCCGGTGGGATCGCGTTTGGATTCCGGCTCCAATACAGGTACCGGCACGGGAACGGGTACGGGCACAGGAAGCAGCGGCACGTACGAGATGGTGCCGGGGGCAGGAGGGCATCTCAAGTCGCTGAGCGAGCAGGGCAGCCAGCATGAAGGATCTGTGGGAGGGGGGGTATGGACGCCGCAGGTGAGCGATGTGCAGATGCCACCGGCACGGAGAGTAGGCAGACAGCGCGGACGTGGCAGTGATGCCGGATTACCACTTACTCGTCCACAGGAGCTGAGTGCCGACACAGACGACGAGCGTTCGAACAGACAATCCCGGCAGCAGCACACTACATACTATCACCCGTAGTCTAATATCGAGCAAAAGACAGAAAATACAAGGGCAAAAAAGGCCAGATGTACGAGGTGGGCGCTGGAAACCCCGGGAGAGGAGAAGATGATACGATACCTAATGCTGAGCTTGTTTGTTTTCATGAGTGTGTCTGGAATATGCAGGAGTCTATCTTTTTTGGTTATATAATACTGTTCATTGCTGTCGTTCAGTACCATCACAAGTGGAATGAATCATTTGGCGATGGTGTCGTGTGTTCATTGTCAGGTTGGCTCATCGCGTAGGAATGCAATCAGACGAATTGAAAACAGACACGACCAGCAAACCTATGGAAATCGGAACTAGATCAGAGCTGTCCGACCACGGGAATGCTATTTCATCGACGATGTCGAATAGTGTATTCGAAGCAGCCGTCATCGCAGAGATAAGGTGTCGGCTCTAGAACAGCCAGCACGTCTGAGCCTTGGCTAGCCATAGATAACCTTTTTCATGTTTTGTTTTGTTTCTGCAAGTCTATCTTGGGGTCGGGCTCTCCACGATAACAAAGGTCCGGTTTAGGAAATTAATTCGGGCGCGAGCATGTTTTGGAGGGACATCAACACACGACGTAGATCTGCCCAGCGATGATCGGCTGAGAGGAAAAAGGATCAATCAAGGGGGGAAAGGTGGAAAAGAGGAACAAGAGAGAACCCCGAAAAGAGGAGTAAACCCCAGACTCTCGAGGTGAGGCTCAGAGCTGTTTCACCGGGTTTCCAAGACAATCTCCGATATCGAGGATTGAGTCATAGCTTGTTTCTAAACTGATTTCAAGATTCGATGGAGGTGAGCACGCGACGAGCACGGAGTATCTAGGTGTCCAAAGACTATTACGGAGTAGATGGGAAGAAACAGTGCCGATATCGGCTTATGCCCGGGACAATAACGACCTGAAGGGCTGGCACTGCTTGTTGACTGCTGAGCAGCCGAGTAGGTGTATATGCCGATGACTATAAGAAGAAGGTGTGCAGATTGGCAAGGTGTGAGGGATGGCTCTCATGGGGAGGGCGATGTCGGGGCCTTCTTGTTATCATAGTCCCATGGCGATTCAAAATGTTGCACATACTCTGTCGATGGCTTGCTGACTGGCTTGGTCGATTGACGTGCAGACAAAGACGGTGTGTGTTTATGAGTTTGTTCCTTTGGTCGGGGTCTATCAAGATATGGATGTAGACATGGAAGACTTGATACAGGGTTGCTGCAGATGAAAACGTGAAGAGGTATTCTCTTAGAAATATTAAAACAACATGACCGATATTGACGAGGCTGAAAAAGTATATGGCATCCTGATTTTCCAAGCCCCTTTAGTGGGATTAATTGAATCATGTAAAGAGCAAGTACAGCTAGAGTGATGTAGTGGTTCAGCTCTGCAGAGTTTACGGAAGATACCGGGGCAGCGAGTCTACGGGCCTCCTGCTCAGTCATTGTCCATAACATCGTATGTTCAGTTTCGTAATGAAAACGACACTCACCGGGCCGCAGGCAGTTGAGCAGTTAAGAAGCAAAGAGGCAACACGTTGTTGGGAGACTACAGTAGGCAGAAAAGCAACAAGAATATCCAGCCATGTATCTTGGTCCGAGTCAAGTCATAGGCGGATCCGCAAACGCTGCTGCGCCAATGGTGCTCTCCTGTCCATCACATGGAGAGACTGGAAACATGGCTGGATAGTGCAGGTCCGTCTTAGTCTACATGTGCTGGCTGTTGGACGTAATACTATGTCGATTTGAAATCCCGCGGTGAGCATGTTTGAGTGCTATGACGGTAATTGTAGGCTCGGCAGAGCAATACAGGGTAATTACAAAGTAGCTGCAGAGTTCCAAAGTTGCTTGTATGTATTTACATGCCTCCTCTACTCCGTAATTACTCCGTAGAGAACGTGTACACTGTTGTTGCGTGCCAATTGGCTGCGGGTCCGAGCGTGGCATGGATTATGAAGTGGCAGACCGTTGCGAACCAAGGTGAAGGCATCTGCGCGTGTTTAATTAGGAAGATCTTCTCCGTAGAGTGGTTGCATTTCACTGGAATGCAGGGATTGAGGGTTGGCTAATCAAGGGAGCCTAGGGACCAGTATCAGAGTATCAGTGCCCGTGCCAGTGCCAGTGTCAAGCCAAGAACACATTGACAGTTGATTATTACAGTAGCCCGAATAGAAATAGTAGACCATGTGGCCGTTTGTTATGCAACCTATGTAGGAAGATCACGACAACCATGTGCATGCTGTCGCTTTGGTACTATGTAGAGTGGAAGCGCGCGTCGCGCTGATTGCATATCAGGCAGCCTCTACACAGCCAAGAATGTGCAGAGAATGGGCAGACAGCCACCATTCATCAAAGGTACCATTGCCCTCCCTATTCGGGCTGGTCCTTCATATACAACCTTGGTGTCGTGTCCGTCGGCTGATGTCTCTTGCACCGATATCTCTGGTCCTTGGATCTATCTGTCTTATCCTTTGATATCTTCTACTCCAGAATCCAGACGGCAACACGGTTGGACGTGGGCTTCAAGGCCGCATTCTTCATTGTATATAGTACGATTGAGGTAGAGCACAATGGGCGACACGGAGTAGTGAAACACGCAGCTACATACATACTATGTAATTACTGAAGACTTCAAGGCAGGAAAGTGAGAGGTGACAACCTTTCGTGGTGGTATGCACCTCTTCCGAGTCCACTATCCGAAACCGTGCTCCGAACGATAGTAGCAAAGGAGATGGATAAGAACAGCTTGGGACTTGAGATAGAGGTCGGCCCTCGGTCCAGTCCATTGGTACATACATGGTCTGGTATGGCCATACATATCGTGCACTGTCTAGTGCCAAAGGCTATTCAGCCGGGCGGGACGTCTTATTTGTTATTTATTTTGTTCTGCTTTCATTCTCGGTTGATTCTCGTTTTCGTCACAGTCGCTCCTGGGTTTCATTTCCCGCCATTTTCGTGATGGGAGCGTGGGGGATCTCTGACGGCATACTCTATTTGCTCGTGTTAGTCTGCATTGCCTTTGACTTGTGATACTTGTGATATCAATCCCGCTGCGCCGTCTCGGATTCTTTGTTTTCCAGGCACTATTTCGTCACTCCCTCTACACGCTCACACGCCCACACGCTCACTAGCTCACTAGCTCACTAGCTCTCACTCATCCCACGCACGGCAAGTCTGCCGCTGCGATAGAGGAATATCCCGTGATCGCGGGACCGCAGGAAGGTTGATTCAGAATGCAGTACTATGTAATATAGTATGCATGTAATAAGTACAGAATAACCAGTCAAGCTCGGAAAGACAGAGTCTGACAGAGTCTGGGCCGAGCGTTATCAGTGCCAGTCCGTAGGAAAAGGCAAATCATACAGAGTAGTGGCATGGGCATTATCTCGTTCCCCATCGCTCCATCCAGCGCCTTGCTCCATAGAGCAGGATCCGTATCTCGTTATGGAGCAAGTGAGACAGAGACAAATACAGGCACTGGTATTACAATGTATTAGAGAGGGTGTGAGACTGTTGCGATCCATGACTCGGCCATTACAACCCGATGTTTACCGAGCGGCTTAGGATGAATGTTGATTGCTAATTCGTATGCGAATCACGATGCGAAGAGGTAAAGATACGGGTATGGGCAAGTCAAAGCCCGACAAGAATCGAGAGACCATCTAAATAGTTCCGAGTGCATCGACGATAGTCAATCGACGAAAGCGCTGCCTGGGATGGGGAGGCGGCTTGATGTTCAACACCGTGGCCAATCGGGAGCTCCTCGTTGAAGCTCAAACACATGGACACCCAACACTTGCATGCACTTGAGCAAATGCCAGAGATCGACTGACAACACATGCATACATGCATACCTGCAGGGTGCTGCTGCTGCTGCTGCTGCTGCTGCTGCTGCTGCTGCTGCTGCTGCAAGTGTGATAACGAATGAAGAGGGGGAGCTCATTTCGAGCTTTATCTGTCTCTACTACCTATCTCTGCTTTTATCTATCTTGCCCAGCAAAGTATGCAGCCGAGGCATGGGAAGGTTGCGAAACCGCGGTGGATGGATAGACCCCCGCAGGACCTCAATCAAACCAGTGCAATATAAAAAACTCTACGATACATACGATACATACGATACAGTCTCATACGGTTGCAATTGCTCTGCAGCAGTATAAGGCCCAATATGAGCTTTATCTTTGGCTGCTACCTGGCTGTCCGCCGTTGGCCATTTCTATTTTCAGCCCCCAGTATCATGTTTTGTCCGGTTTGTCCGGTTTGTTGTGCCTGTTCCCTGCATAATACTGTATAATGTCTGTGGTATGGAGTAGCAGCTACTATGCATGGTGTGTTCAGGACCAGTACTGCATCCTTCCGGCACGATGCAACCTCCTCACCTATTGTCAACTCAATTTATGGTGAATTGGCTGGTTTATACATAGTAAATGCTATTTACAGTTTGCAACGCACATGTCATTTATAGATAGTCAGGAAATAACCAAGTACAAAACAAAGGCAGCCACAGCAGCCAAGTCAGCAGCGATGCAGCCTTCTTATTCCGTCACCAAGCAAGGTACAGCTCTGAGCGAGCAGGCATAACTGTGCATCTTACCATAGTACTTACATACTTTGCATAGTATCTCCCGTTGCGCATGGGCTAGACCAGACTAGCCGAGTTCAACCGCGCCCGACCCCGACACATCACATTTGTTTCTCGTCACATCGAGGTGGTCTATCCTGTATCAACGGCCACGATGCTCATAGCTACAGTTACTGGCTTGATTAAAACCCCCACGAATCCTCTCTGTGCCGTGCAGGGCAGCAGACACGAGGCCGACACGGCTCGAGTGTGACGAGATGCGGATATGAAGATTGATGTCCTTAAGTGAAGAGTTGATGAATTGATTGCTATTTGGGCTCATTTGTTGCCTTGATTTGTCGTCGCTTTTGGCTTCCACCATTGGATCCAGTTGACTGTGAAAACTCTTCACAGATCTGCCATGCCAGCGACAACTCTATATCGACTATTGAATACTAATCCCTGCAAAGATACGATAGAGAAGCAAAGTCTATTGCAGTTGACAATGCAAATTGACAACGAAAACGTCCTTGGCGTCGTGTCCGTTGTTTTCGAGTGTGTTGTTTTCCCACGCGCATCAGGCAGGGCCTCGCATTGGTGCTCAGCGGAGGGCCCTTTGTTGCGAGCACCATTTGACTTCCATTTGACTACCATATTACAATTCACAACTGCGTTATTGCAATGATCGCCCATTCTTTTACGGCATCCTACCGCATACTCCATATGTACATACATCAGCTATTTCAAGGGAATAACAAACTTTATTGCTCCAACACAAGATGGGGCCGGCGGCGGTACATCCAGCACCAGTCGCGTAGAGCCTCGCCATGTAGCTGTGGCCGCGAACATGAGCAATTAGAGTGCGACGCCCGGAAAGAGTACTTTCCAGCTACATGCCAGCTCGTCGCGCCTCACTCTGCAAGTACCACATTCCACTTTTTATTCAAAATCACAATATTCGTCGTGCTCTACACAAAGAGGGATCTTACTCCCTGCCCCGTCCAGTACTCCGTAGATAAGGATTTGAAAATTTTCCTGACGCTCCCGGGCCCGTTGTGGAGAAGTCGAGAAATTGTTATTTTTTTGAACTTTTATGAGCTTTTGAACTTTTCGTCGAGGTGCTAAACAGTGAAACAATGCTCGGCATAACTCTGTACTCCGTAGTATCAGCTTTGGCATTGTACGTATGGGTGTGCAGTACGCAATTACATAATAACCCCCGCAAGGCTATCATACGGTGAGCGTCTCGCTGAGTCGCTCCTGCCTTTCTGCCTTTCTACCCATTTTGCCTGTTGCCCGCCTTTTGCACTTGGCCCTGTCAGCCTCTTCTCTTCTCTTCTCAGTCATTCTACCTGCAGTATCACACATGCATAGTATGTACTTAATACAGGCAGTGGATCTTGTAAAATTGCATGGGGAAAGAATGGCCGTGCATCTCGATGCAAGAGGGGGAAAGAGCAATCGATGCTCTTCATAGTACAGCGATGTAGCCTCTCTCATGTCTTCCACTCTCTAGTATTGAAGTCCCTTGAAAGTTGAAAGATTGCTGCGGCCTGCATTAGACCATCATATGACTGATGATGAATTGTCATTCTCCATTGACTGCAACTGTTGCCAATCCGTTGCCAATTCGAATTACAGATGCCGTATGCCGCCATGTCTGCCGAGATGGGACGAGGGCGTGACGCCTTGCTGCAAACGAGTTCGCGTCACAGGGCTACCAGCTGGCCACAGAGATGGATTCTTTCTCGAGGTGCGTCTTCTTCTTGTCCGTTCATGATTTGACATCTACGTTGCTGCGTGCGTATGTATGTGTCTTATTAATAAATGCTTGCCTAGATTGCGAATCTGACCGCTCTTGCCTCATTCGGCTGGCATATGGCAGGCTCGGTCAGGCTCTACGAGGTTCCTTCCTCTTTGAGTCCCTGCTCTTGGCTGGCGGTGTCAGGTCACTCAGGTGCCGGTGCTTCCTTGTAAGATATTAGTTACCCCAGCTATGGCGCAATCCACGGCCGAAAGAGCCGTCTGTTAGCGTATGAGTATCGTAAGACAGCCGAGATTACTAATATCAGCCGCTGATTTTGCTCGGCCTGTACCTTTTCCAACCAACAGCACCACCATCATCTAGCTTTGTGTATATTCTGCATAGTATTAATGGTATTGATAGAGCCAATTTGCTTTGTCTAGTGTATTCTATTTCGCATTGTTGTCGAGTCGTTCCATCTCATTCTGTAGCTAATAGTTCTGGTGATTACTACGGTACCTCGACATGATCTAGAACTGTCCTTTCTTCTCTTGCTTCTTATGCGTCCATACTGTCCATTCTAAGCACCCATGTGCTATGCCTTCAATGGACTGCTGCAAGGCCTCGTCCTCGAGCTATCTCCGCTTTCGGATCAGCGCTCCTCAAGCTCAGGGACACTGCATACTGTCTGTATTGCACACAGTTGTTTAAAAAGGGTTTTTTTTTATAAATTCGAGGTCAGAATTCCTCTGCCTCCTCTTGACGACCACGCACCCATTGCTTTGCATATGCTCTGATCACGCAAGACAGTCATTCACACACCAACCACACGCCCATCCCAGCTCGTAGATCATACTCAGTACAACACTGGTGCATCATATCACGTCGTCTCCTCTTTATCCATCTCGCCGCTTCTGTTTTTCCTCTTTCTCTCTTTCTCTTTCTCATTCTCTTTCTCATTCTCATTCTCATTCTCATTCTCTTTCTCATTCTCTTTCTCATTCTCTTTCTCCTCCTTTTTTGGAATCATTTCAGTTCATCATCTCTGCCTGTGGCGTCTCTTTTATACACTTTATCTGTACTTTCCTCTTCTGTACTCTGAATCTCCTCTCTACTATGCACATGTGTAGTATTCCTATGCTGTATACACTCGTTCCTGCCAGTTTCCTGAAAACGCCGACCCACCCAATCGGTCTCTTCGTCGTTGAACCACGTTCTCCCACGGCAGGAACCTACGTCATCCAACTAGACCACTAGGACGCAATTACCCGTCTCAACAGTCGAGCCTTCCGTTTCTGCATCTCCCTTTGTATTGTCGAGACATTGCGCCTTCCCCTCCGGAGACATCTTCAATAAGGCAGCAGACAATCGCATGTCACCCCATTTACCTCTCTGGACATCTCCGCTCTCCTCGATCCAACCTCAATTCCTCCTCCTCTCTCCTCCTACAACCCCCCCCAGCCGACAACCCCTACCACAGTAGCCAGAACCCCCAAACCATACAACTCTGATCAGCATTCTTTTTCCTTTTACCACGGCCATCATCTCAATGCGCCCTCGCAACACCCCCTCTTTTCCTCCTAGCTCTTCCTGTAGCTCCTGATTTGCACTGGCCCTGCACGCTTCTTTGTCTCCTCTCCTCTGGCCTCCCACGCCTTGATCGTACACTGCACTGATCGTCAGCACGCTGCGTGCTTGTATCATTCCGCCTTCTATCACTAGCACTTGATCGCTCTATATTTACATATCTATTTTCCACTCCAGTCACTAAATCAACAGGACCCTTCTCCTCTTTGCCTCGCTCTCGTCTCGTCTTTGCATCTCGCTCTCTTTTGTGGTGTGGCTGTTTCGGTCTCTGGCTGTTCTCCCTCTCTCTCACTTGGTGTGCTGTTGTCTGCTGTCTACGCCGTAAGCCATTCTTCCTGCTGTGGCCGCTGCATATGCAATCACCAGACTCGTGTCACCACCCCCAGCACTCGCTATCCCTTATCCCTTGTACACCATCGACAGGCTCTATCAGTCTCACTATATCTACACCAGACCCGATATAATCACTCCCGCGAGAGGCCGTTACGCAACTACTACTGTACTCTACAGAGTACTGTGCTCTTGACCCCAACAACCGAGAGCCCACTTGGCCTCAGTCCGGCTTACACTACCGTCGAGCTATTTCCCGTATCTGATCAGAGTCTCAGTCCTGCTCTCCCTGGTCCCTCCACCGACCCTATCAACAACGACGACCCTGCTGTCTTCACGCCGCCAAGCATTCCCCACGATATCCTTCGCTTCTTTCTCTCATCTCTGCCCGTGCTGCTCCCAAGTGACAGTATTACCCCCCCTCTGGCGCTAATCAACTGCCTCTATCTGCTTTATCTGCATTCTTCCCACGTCGTCTCTTTACAGACTATCGATTGTCCTCTGCCCCATACCCGTGCTCCTCTCTCCTCTCCTCCCATTAATCTTTAGTCTGTCGATTTATCGATTTATACATAGTACTGATTATCTTTATTGATTCTCGTCGCTGTGACTCTTCCCCTCAGCACTTTAAACCCGCCGTCCTCCCACGTCTACTTGGACTCGTCTTCCTCTCGTCTTCTTCTCTTCTTTCTCTTTCTTGTTTCTTCCTCCTCTCTTCTCTCCTCTTTCTCGTTCAAACTCTCTGTCTTCTACTTGACCACACCTCTTCCTGCAATTGCTACTATCACCCCTCCTGTCACCCGTACCTCGCCCATCCAGCCAACCCTGATTTCGATACGAAAGCAAGAAATAAACGAAACATACCTGGAAGCACCTTTGATCACACCCTCACTTGCATACTTGCATCCTCACTACGCCAGCTGCACCTACGCCTACGCCTAAATATAACACCTAAATATACCACCTCCTCTGCACGCTCAAAGATCACCCCCATCTCACACCCCGTACGCCTGCATCCAGAACAGGCAAGCGATAAAAGAGAAAATTTTACGGCCAGACTACCATTTGCCACCCGATAACAACATTTTATTTCTCCCGCGCATTTCTCCTCCATTCCGTTGTGTTTTCCTTTTATTTTCTCAACATCTATTTTTTTCATATTCACATTCATCCTCTTCCTTTCTTTCTATATTTGCCGGATCCCTGCACCCCTTTATCTTGCCTGCTCTCGAAAGAGAGTTGAAAGACGAAAACTTTTCACCCAGCAGCCATTTTCCAGACTACCAGACCGTGTTATTCACTTATTCACACACTTGGTATAGGAACGGCATACCCACATCACCAATTCGACTCGGCTTGACACAATCTACGGCTCATCGGTGTACGACCAGCTTGCTCCTGCTAGCTCTTGTTTTTTACACTCGTCGGTCTTGATCTCGTCAACTTCGTCAATTTTGTCAACTGATTTCCACTCATATCAACTGAATTCGATTCCACGGCAGCACTTGTGCTGTCCTACTCCATCTGCTACAGTCCATACCCCGTCACACAACCCACACAATATCCAAAATGCATCATTCGCGGCGCAAATCAGGCCACGGCTCCATGACTGATGTCCGGAAAGCCGCATCGACGTCCGATTCCAAGCACCGCACATCGTCTTCAAAGCAGACCCAGAGTGCCACCTCCACCCATAGCAGCAGCCGGCGGACAGGCGCGACGCAGTCCAGCTCAAAAACTTCGAGCAAATACGGCTCTAGCCGGGACCAGGACGACGACTACTGGTACGACGATGAGCGGGAGAGCTTTCCCCAGTTTTGGTGAGTCTCATCCCCGTCACACAAACAACACCCGTGTCTCTCGAGTGAGGGGTTGTGCCATCATGGCTGGACAAGACATGCCTGCTGGTGTCCCAGTCGGCAGCAACCCGCAGGACATGCATTGTTGTGAAAAAAAAAATTTAACTAGAAGAATATATGCTAACTATTGGTAGCATGACCTGTGAGAAGCAATTTGTGGCAAAGGACGACCACTTCTTGTACTGCTCAGAAGCGTAAGTTTTGTTATTCCCAGCACTGATCTATTTCCTGATTTCCTGGGCGATCGACTAACAGACTTAGATGCCGCGACTACGATCAAGAACATGGTGCTAGCATCAGCACCCAGCATTTCAAGGACTCCTATGTAGGCAGCCGGATATACGCCCACCAGGCACAAGAGCCCCGAGACATCATTCCCCGTGCGTCGCCGTCCCGGCCAAGCTCGACATACTACAACCACCCACCTGTAGCCATGCAGTCTACCATGTCTTCCACCATGCCCAACACTTCAACGTCGTCTGCCATTGCTGCTCTTCGCTCTCTATCTCTGCGTGACGCTAGCCCGCCCTCGCCTATGGCTGCATCCTCGTCGGGAGGCATCTGGCCCTTTTCTTCGTCGCAGCGCAGCACTACCACCAGCCCCAGCAACTCCTACACTCAGCCCTCGACGGTCTACGCAACGACTTACGACAACGGCTACTATCGCACGGGCGCTCCCAACTACTACTCTTACGGATCCGAGTCTACCGGCTTCGCAGGTGCTGGGACTGAGCGGCCTCTGCCCCCACGGCGGCCTGGCAGCTACTCGCGTCCTAAAAGCATCGAGCTCGTGACGCCTCTTTTGGGGCAGTAGGCTCTGTTTGAATCCAGCGGGACAGCAACACTCAAATTGGCGGACCTCCAAGACAATAAGACATGGGCGTGTGGGGGTGTCCAGTGCTAAGGACCAAGTGCTGAGCCTACTTGGTCCCGTGCAATGCAACCTGCCGCACCACCTTGCACTTGACACTCTCACCTCTTGTCAGCGGGATATTACACTTGTGTTTTTGTCTTGTGCCATTGTCCTGTGTCCCAAGACTTGATTCAAATTACAGGGCACAGGGCGCAGGCTGCAGGCTGCATGCTGCAGAATGCAGAATACGGGATGCGGGATGTGTGGCACAACAGCATTTCCCCTCTTACTACTCTCTCCATCCTGCACATTCTCCTCATTTCTCATTCCTCATTTCTGGTTCGGCGTTGGGCATATCCTATTTGGGACCGGTACGCGCGTGAGATGCAGTCAATATCAGCGCTCACTTTGCGGAGTCGCCGGTATCAAGGATAATAAAACTTCGGTGTGAGACGGCGTTCTCTTTTCATGTTTTTACGGTTTTTCTTCTTTTTCTTCATCTTCTCTTCCCCCTTCACTCCTTCACCTTGCAACGCATAGCATAGATGGCGATCTACTTGGATTTCTTCACCATGTCGTATCTCCTTCTCCCTTCTGCCCGCCGCTTGCTTGGCTATACCATCTTCCTCATCAGGTAGTCCTTGTCGACGTTTTTCATGTTTGACACTCATCTTGTTCTTTCGTCTTCTTTCTATGATCTTCCATTTCTTTAATCACGACAGCGCAAGCAATCTCATAGCATAACGTGTACTCTATCATGACCAAATCAAATACCACTATTAGCATCAACTAATCAATATTGCACTGCTTTGTGATTTCCCTTGTCTATCTTGACTGTTTTGATCAACAATACACAGACTCTCCGCAAAGAACATTGAATTAATCTCGTTTCCACCACATCAGAGACAATTGACAATATATTGCATCGCCACTAAATAGCACTTAATCAATAGCTGTTCAGCGTATTTTAAAAATAAAAGATTAATATAAACATTTTGCCAGAAATTTTTTCGTTGATTTATTTTTCTTCCGACGAAGTAAATATATCATCATTCAATTTTTATATTCCATACCATTTTTAAACAAAAAATAAACGCCAACAGTATGGTCCCCTCACCGCTTTTTATTCCTATCACTCGATTGGAAAGGACTGTTTGTCTCAGGGGTGCATAACCACAGCAAGTAAAACGAGGCATTTCATAGTATTGACGGTGGCAATATTGACGTCGACGATGACCTTCACTGCACTTTAAAGAGTCAACGCGAACTTATTCTCGATATAGATTTGATACGAACAGACACCAGGAAGAGATTGTATATATGGCGTGTAGTATAAAAGAGGTGGGAAAAGCGACAGGTGGTCTAATTCGTTATATCGCAGTTGAGTAAAAAGGTATAAAGATGAAGAAGAAAAGTACGCAAAAAGTGAAAAGCAAAATATGTAAATATAGAATATAAAATCGCAGGGCCATAAATAAGTATATACCGGGAGCTACATCCCCATTACCTCCCCAAACTTCCCTCTAGTTTTGATAGTTGAATAAAGGAACTAGACTGCCCCGAGAGCTACCTAGACGTGGCACAGGTGGCCGTTCTGGGTCGGGAGACCGTCGATCTGGCCGGTGATGTACCAGTCCTCGCTACCGACACCGGTAGGAGCGTAGAACAGGCCGTAGGGGTCGATCTTCTGCTTGTAAGCATACAGGCGAGCGTAGTTGCTGGAGCCGTAGAACGACTGCTGGTAGTTGGGCTCGAGGATATCGGCCTCGCTCATGTAGGCACCGGCGTCGGGGCAGGTGGCGCGCCACTCGGCCATCCAGTCGTCGGTCAGCTTCAGGCACGCAGCAGCAGCGACCTCGTCGCTGGCACCCTCGTCCCAAGAAATGGCCTGGATGGCGTGCAGAACAGTCTTGCGCCAGGCAGGGTTGACGGAGCTGTCGGGGTAGCCCGACGACGGGTTGGCGGCAATGTTGAAAGCCAGGACGGTGGCGCCCTGCTCAACGGTCGAGCGGATAGCGGCGACGGTCGAGTTGAAGAGGGTGGCGTTGCCGGTGGCGGGCTCGAAGTTGGCGCGGGGGAACAGACGACTGGCGGTCTTGAGGTTGCTCGAGCCGATGCTCTCCAGGGGGAAGTGAGTCCACCAGGCATCGTAGAAGTTGTCGTAAGTGGTGTAGGTCAGGCCGGTAACGGGGATGTTCAGGGCAGACAGCTCGGCAAAGAAGGGAGCCAGCAGAGCCTGGAGCTGGGTGGTAGACAGGGTAGGGGCAAAGAAGGGGGCCATGCCAAACGAGTAGCTGTCGCTGCCGAGGTTGAAGATGTAAAAGTACGAGTAGGTGCCAGCATCGGAGAAGACGGGCAGGTACTTCATGTAGACAGCCATACCCTGCCAAAACAGGTCGGCAGTGACGTTGGTGGCAGTGGAGACGGAGAAGGTAGCAACCGAGACGTTAATCCGGGGACGGGCCTTGACAGTGACCGAGGTGACGACACCGAAAGTGCTGCCACCACCACCGCGCAGAGCCCAGAACAGGTCGGGGTTGGAGCTGTTGCTGGCAGTCACGAACTGGCCGTTGGGCAGGACGACCTCCATGGCCAGGACCTGGTCGGAAGCCATGCCGTACAAGCTGGACAGGGGCGAGTGACCGCCACCCAGAATGTAACCACCCATGACACCGACGGTGCGGCCCTCACCACCGACAACGGTGACGTTGTACTGGTTGGCAGCAGCGTACATCTCGTAGGCCTGGATACCAGAGCCAATCTTGAAAGCCATACCCGTGTACTTGTCCTGGGTCAGCTTGGAGTAGAACTTGATCTGCTTCAGGTTGTGGGTCCAGATGGACAGAGCACCGGCACCAGTCGACTTTCCGTTGAAGTCGTGGCCAGTGTTCTTGACGACCAGGCGCATGTTGGCGTTGCGGGCAAAGTTGACAGCCAGCTGGATCTGGGCAACGTTGGTGGCGGCGACAGCGTACGAAGGGAAGCCACCGATCGTGCAGTTGGCACTGGGGGTGTCGGTGGGCATGCAGGTCAAGCCCTCGTACAGAGGCCACATGATGGAGGTGGGATCATCGGAGTGCATGTACGAGTCGTTGGACCAGTTGTTCAGGACGTACGAGCAGCGGTCGGCGTCCTGGACACCCCAGTTGGTATAGCAAGGGGCGGCAAGAGGCACGGTCTTGATCAGGTTCTTGCGGCCGACAAGCAGACCGAAGATGTCCCAAACAAGCGACGAAGGGTACTGCGCATCGCCGGGGTAGACCTTGCAGGTACCGGAGGCGCAGACGCTGCGGGTGGCCACGGATGTGTTGCTGCCGTTGTCAAAGTTGAACATGTCAATGCTGGACAGCTGTAGGTCGGTGAGGTTGGCAAGGACGTCGGTGGTCAGCTGGCCAACCTCGGAGACAAAGAGCTCGGCAGAGGCATTGGAGGAGGTACTGACGTTGGCAACAGCCGGGGCGACAGTGTCATACGTAGCAGCTGGTATGTTAGCGGTATGTCCGATGAAGTTTGATGGGTTGACTGTGGGATGGGAAGACGGGACGACGGGAAATTGGAAGGAAAGATGAAAATATGGGTAGAGTAGCGAGGGTGATGAGTGCTTGACGAGGCTGATGATAACTGGTGACAGATCGGCATTTATTCTTGGCAAACCAATGTAAACATCAGTCACGAACGCGAATTCCCTGAAGGATGATGGTGCATGTTTGCGGCTGACATGGAGATGCGATGCCGGGGTGAAGGATGTGATAGGGGTAGACGTGCGCCAGAGAAGGAAAACAAGGAAACAAAGGCAAGGCAAGGCAAACTGCGTTGAGCTTGGATGCCTGCTGCATATGCAAAAGTACGCAAAACCCCTCCCGAAAACGCCAAGTATTTTGGAAGCTCAAAGAACAAATATTACAAACTTACCAATGGTGATATTGTCAACGACCAGAGACTGTGCAGCAACAAGGGGCGTCAGCAGAGCCGAAGCCACAATGGCTCTCAAGGTGGGAGACATTGTAAACAGTTGCGGGCAAGGAGCACGACTGAAAATGAAGCCAAAAAAAAAAAACAAGGGACAAACAGAAACGAGTGTGAAAGAGAAGAAAACGAAAAGAATGTGAGGGCAAGGAACCCAATAGTTAAAGAGTGACTGAGGGTGAGGATGATGAACCGATGAACCGAGCAAATCAAGAAACAGGGAGGGAGAAGGAAAGAATGGGCGGCGATGATCCTTTCTAAATAAGAAAACCAAGAGGCAAGCGTTAATGCAAATTAGAGGCAAAACAAATACTAGAAATAAATAGCAAATAATAAACGACCACTGCACTGGGCCGACGACCCATGATTAGTCTACATAGTACATTTAATTCCAGATATCCTCTTTTCTCTATTTTTTCGTATCCCACTCTGGATCGATTTGAATATTGCTTTGATGCTAATATAAGGACTCCACGTGGTTCGGATGTAGGTAAACGTGAGATAAGAGGTTGACGGAAGTGATAATGTACGGCAATGGTCAGAAAACAGCCATGTCCCGGACTGAAATGAAGGAGGCTCAAGGAAAGAGGAGTCGCGATAATGGAAAATGGACAGCGGTGGTGCCGCGTGCCGCGTGTCTGCTGGGAATACCGGGAAGGTGAGGAGATGGCAAGTTGAGAAAGGGGAGCCATTCATGGGTTGAGGTCTCGGCTTGAATGGTAAGCAGATGGTAAGCTAAATGACGAGACAAGACATTTACAATCAGAGACATGATGTGCAAGGTAAATCGGCCGTACAAAGTAGGAATGGTTCTAGAATGGCCATGCCACGCTGCTTTGTTTTTCTGGCAATCTTGTTAATTTTTCTAGTTCAAGGCCATGCATGACCATGCAAGGAATCCAAGCGTATCATACTCCGTACACAACGTTAATAAGAGAAATATTGGATGTTATATTACAAAGTTAAATAACGAGATACGATTGCAACAGAAACACAGAGTACAATGAAATGCAATACGACCAAGCATCGGCAGTGCAAGACGAAAAGAGCCAAAAAGACGAACCAGAAGGCATGATGTTGGGGGTTGAATGCGCGGCGAGTGATACGACCGATGTTATGGTATGTAGTAAATAGCATGGATCGAGCGGCGTGGGAGAAGGGGGGTGAGGAGAGACAGAGGGGGGGGGGCAGGCGACGGCAAAAGAAGAGGAGAGACGGGAGATGCAGGTGCCCGTGGAGGCAGCCATAGATCGAGTTAATGCAAGGGGCACGCGGGAGGCAATACAAAGGCAAAAGGGGGAACGAAAGAAGAAGAAGGAAAGAATTATAATGGAAGAACAGAAGCGTGAGAGTACGAGACTTAGGCTCTTAGAGGCAGGGAGTAAGCAAGCAGAGCAAAAGTGGAAAAAGAATAGAAGGTTTGAGAGAAGAAAGAAAGAGGAGAAGGTTACAGTGAGGACCACATTGAGACTACGTTGTCAGACCATGCACATTGCTGGACTGCTTTACCAAGAACGAATGGGCTATGTCGAGAATGGATAAACAACGAGACGGCATGCGGTCAAGAATAACGCGAGAGCGAGATACTATGTACATAAATATCTTGCAGAAGCGAGGATATCAGGGGGCACACATGCGAGCCACGTTTTCTTTTTCCCGGCGGGCACCCAAGTCTTTATTAGTCCCAACAGCACGGCATCTGCCATCTGTAACTTCCATCATCCGTCATCCGTCATCCGTCAGATTCAGGTCTAGAGGTTGGTAAAACGTGGCGAAGGTGGGCAATATTGGGCAGGCAAACAGGGGACTAGAAGGCAGACGGAAAAGAGAAACAGTGACAGTACTACCATGTATGCACAGGGAGCAGTCAACACACACCGAGGAATGGGCGAGGGAACCGATCAGAATGTCTGAGCTAAATGGCGGCTGCTGGGCAAAAGTACGGCTCGCCTCTATCTGATAGCAGGATAGTGGGAGGCAAACCGATGGCTGTCTGCTTGAAATATACAAATACAGACGGCCCTCGACGACTTCGGCAGCCCGTACTTTGATGAATAGGATCTGTTGACAAGAAGATATTAGATTTCGGATTTCGGAGGGGGGCCAGCTGTTCATATAGTCGTTGATGGGGCCGATGGATATAGTCGATTCGCAGCTGAGCGTCGAGAGCCGTGAAGCTTGACTACTGGATTGAGATCAAGAAGTAGCAGAGCCGGGAGCAAATTGCATCATCTCGCGCCGCGTTATTACATAAGAAGAACATACGAGATGGCGAAAGTCCAACGGAGAAAGAGTGCGGGCTGATGTCTCACTCGCTTCGGCACCTATCGGAGGTCTGGCGGCAGCAAGAGACGACGCTTGACCAGAAATGCCTCGTTGCATACGCAACACATGGGACGGAAATTGAGATATTGTGATTGAGATTGACAGTATTGCACTTCGGGCAAAGAGGCTCTTGGCATGCGTTGTTGTGTATTGCGACCGTTGAAAGGACGAAGATGAAAAACGAAACGGCGGTTGGGATACGCAGCAAACAGATGCACAGCAATGGAAACAATTTGCATTAAGCGAGCAACTACATAGTACGAGTATGCATGTTGCAGGGCAGTGGGCCCGCTGTTCGGAGCTGTGTTCGGAGAGCTGTGTCCATTTCGTACTATATTTATTACCCTTTATTACTTTTCGTTACCCTTCAGTACGTTCCGTTACTCTGTACCATGTTTTGTGACGGAACAATGGCCACAACTAGAAGGTAAGAGTCGCTTACTTGGTTGAACCTGCTCGTGCTCGTGCCATTGTGCTATATTCTTGATTCGTAGGGCCGTGCGCGACCGACGTTTCTTGTTGCCAGACAGATGCAATGGCGTACGGCTACGGCTACGGCGTATGGAGCTTGACAGGCACCAAGTATGGAGTACATAGTTGTACATAGTACGATGTATCTGTGCGCTCTGGGGCATTAGCACTTGTGTTATTGCCCGTCGAAAGAGGAACCGGAACAATACCCGCTGCTAGGACCTTTTGGTAGTAGAGTAGTGTGGCAGAAGTAGCTTTTAGCATAGGCAAATGTGGCACAAATAAAATGTACTACTATGTATTATATAGTGAAATACACATTAAATGCATAATTAGTCACTGACTGGGACGGACACAGATCGGCAGATGCAACAGCGGGAGGATGAAGGATGAAGGAATAGGATGAGGTGCTTGTCCGTCAAACTACGGAGTGAAACGCCTTGAAGGAAGAAACGCGCGAGCATGGAGAAGCACAATGCAGGAAGCCAAAAAAAAAAAAAAAACGATGCTACACGCCAAGGGGCAAAAGGGGAGACAGGAGAGACAGGGGAGACGGGACAGACTGGGATGGGACGGAGAAGAACAAAAAGAGAACATGGCGAAGAAGGGGAGATGGGAGAAGAGACATGGACAGGCTTGGCAAGACCGGCGATGAAGAGGCCTCGAGTTAATTCGACAATAGAAAGGTCCAGACCAAGACGGGCAACTTACGGAGTCAAGATAGGGGAGCGTTGAGATGAGATGAAAAGGGACGAGACGAAGAGGAGACCAAGAGGAGCCATGTGAAATAAAGATGAGGCTAGAAGAGGAGCACAATACTCTGCAAAGAACAAAAGAAGCGAAGAGAAGGAGAAGAATGTAGAAGCGTTGAAGAATTAAAATGAGAATGCTACCTTGTCGAGGGCTGTCGCCGAGTTCTGATTTTCAGAACCTCAACCAAGTACTGTATACATATAAATACTCGAGATGCTAGCAGTGCTAAATAGGAGATAGGGTCGATATGAGTGCTAGTTGACACTACGGAGGAAATGCCTGACGGGTAGTGCCTCCGGTCGGCGACTCTGCCCTTGGCCTGGCCTCTTCCCCGAGATTAGTCTGTCCTAGTGCTCTCCTCTCCAGCTAGCTGTAGTGCTATGTACTGTAGCGGCCAGCCTTGCCTCTAATGGTGTCTGCGTGTCTGCCCCCTCTGCAGATGCTAGGCCTGAAGGGTTATTATCTGATTAAAAAGGCAATGTTGGCCGCCGCTGAGGTCAAGTAGCATGTGAAGACTTTGCTCCTGAACCCCTACATAGTAGAAGCCACAGAGACAGCACCCCGAGACGGCAAACACAGGCGTCAAAGAACGCATGATGTTCCGTCTGAATAAGCTTGACTCGGATGCGTCGGTGCATGAGCGTTACGAGTCCACCACGAATACACTACGAGTACACTAGGGTGCTACTATGCGAGGAATCCTGGACGATGGTGCCTGGCCGGACGTGATAGACAGGCTTACTATGTATCTAGATCGTCCTGCGGATGGCACCCGTTGCCGTCGAATCCTCTACTGCAACTCAAGATCAGAGCAACTTGATTTATGCGGTGTCATATTCCTCTACATAGCACTCAGTGCGCTGTACTATGTATGCTGGGTGCTTGGAGTAGAGAAACTCAGGGCTGCCTTCTGTAAAAACCGGGCTCGGAGTAGATAGAGAGAGAAAAACTCCGGGTCCTCTTGGCTGCGAGTCAGAGTCTGGGAGAGATCCCTGGGCCAACTTATCTCAGTGACTAACAGTGCACTACGCCTGATGAGCTCAAGGATAGCACTGACTTGAGTGTAAATAGAAGGGATCGACACTCAGATTTAGCCCCTCTGTGGACCATGGCTGTTTCGGCGTGCTGTTTTTCCAGTCCTTTTCTTCTCTTTTTTTTCTCACAGTTTTCTTGTCCTGTATCAACAGCAGACACCCGTGCACTCCCCTCTATCTGCCCCATACCCTCTCTTTTTCATCCACTGTGGCTTCCCAGTAGCTGGTGCAGCCGATCATAGCGCCCTAACCATCTCGGGAGAAGCACCGGAGCCATTGCTTGGATAAACAAGTCGAAGTATTAAGTACTATGTACTATGTAATGTAATACGGACTCCGCACATTGCCATCCGGATCCAATCGACGCCGAATACACAGGTGCCAAAGTTATGAGCTTTTGTCGTACATATCTTACATACTATGTATGTAGATAGTACTTAGTACGAGTAGATGCATAACGAGTATTTCCATTTCTCGACAACAGACCTTCTCTATTCGTCTTCGCTACATACCGTTCGCTTGCACTGATCGTCAGAGTTTTCTCCTAAAATATAGCCATCTTGCAGGCTTGTGTCGCATCTCTTTCAGCTGTTGTCGAGCATCAGCAGGCATATCGCCATCCTTGCACTTTCTGTGCGTCGCGCTTAAACACCTGCACGGCCAAGGAGAATTACGGACGATCGTGCTCTCAGTATCACAGCTGTTGTCAGCTTTGCGCCGTCTACCCTGGACTGAGTGATGACAACATGCTGCTCAGCTGAAAGCCGTCATCCTACAACGGAATGATTTGCACCGAAACCATGGATCTGAGATGAGCTGGGGGCTGTCGGTTCACGTAAACAAGCCGTTGGTTCGTCTGACATGTTTGTTGGCTGAGTATTTCTGTTCGGAGTAAACCCCGTCGTACCGGATACATACATACTATTTTTTTCGTATGTACTCTGCAGATACCCGCTGGCCATGCAATTTTGAAATACTCGCAATCACAACAGCTAATTTATCGGCTCGCTTTATTTTATTTTCTTCAGATGTGCTTTTCTGTATCAATGCAAGTTTTTCTTTTCGCTCCTCGCTAGTATCAGACTTGACATGCACTATATTTACAACAAAACATCGCACAGACACAGGTTTTGACAGGCTGACAGGCTGACAGGTGCCCAGCCACTCTAGCATACATAGTAATAGTACTTGTACAAGTACTGGTGGTTTGTCAACTTGTCTCATGGGTGTCGTATTTACACATCAGCCACCAGAGTACAAGGTCATTGTGGGACGCCTCTCGGGTACCGGTACCTCACCCAGCTGTTACGTGCGCCGTACCCCGTACTCTCCATAGAACACAATACTGTAGCTTTGTGCCCTTCTATGTACTATGTACTACTCTGTAATACATCTTACTCTGTACTACTGTAACTGCAGTTGGTGTAACTCTGTACATCGTATCCAAGTACCGTTTAGATGTCATCCTTTTCCTCTTTAGTCTTCTTCTACTTCACGTCGAGCTCTCCCTCACTTCTGTTTTCACTACTCAAGTTCTTATGCATTGTGTTTGGAAACGCACTTTCTACACTTTTGTTTTTGCCAGGCCAGCATCATGTAATACCTCATTATACACGTATTGGCTCCTTGCGTCTGGACAGCCACTGTACTATGTATTACTCTGAATATAAATAACTAAAAGAAAATAATAATGGTTGAAATATTACTAGGACAACTGCTGTCAATTTAAAAGGGAGTGTCAAGATACAGTATCTTAGATGCAGCAATATAGGTTCACTATACTGTATTTGGTATGCTTCCTGTCTTGTGTTTATCATTTTGTAGTTTTTCTTCTTATTTTCTCTTCTGCTACCTCTACATAGTATTCTTCTAGTCTTCGATTCATTTTTTTCTTTCAAATTCATTTTACTGCCGCTAATATAGTCAACCAAAGCAGCCAAATTCAACCAAATAGGGGTAAATACTCCCTTATTCACAAGACGGCTAAGGAGTAGAAACCAGGATACAAGGATGCTATACGATTAGACTCCCGCGAACAGACCGCGAACAGACACAGTCGACTGGACTAGAGCTGCATTAAAGTTTAGCCAAAGCTAAAGGACGCCACTGCGCCGCAGTCTGGGCTCTTACTAGAGCAATAATTACTGACCGATAGCCTCTGCGCCGTCTGGGCAGGGAGCCAGTAATACTATGTAGATCATAGCTGCATGTCTTACTATTCTGAAAGGTGTTGGCTGCGAGTCTTACATATTACACGTACTGTAGCAGCCGGTGCTCAGCACGTCGTGTGCCTATGCTTGACAGATGTCACCTGCAACCCTTATTGCAACTTTAAGGTGCATTCCCTGGCTTTGACAATGCGAATGAGCCTGTCTCCGTCCGTGCCTATCCATGGGCCATTGGACCTCTCGGTTTTGGATGTTCGGGTCTTGACAAGCCCGTCTCGGACTCGTCAAAATATTGATACTGCTTCAGTAGGAGAAAGGCAGAATCCAATTGTGCTATGTACGGAGTAGAATGACACTCGTATCCAGAGCTCTTCAGATGTTTCTAGCTCGATATTTGGGTAAACTCGGTAATTCGGGAAAATAACGGGGCACTAGCTGGGAAGAGAGCAGAAAGTGTTTATTACAGTAGCAAAGAGCAGCTAATGGGCAACGGCTACTGAGTCCTCAGACAAAGAGCGAACCCGTGGAACGAAGCCTGGGAGGCAAACCCTTGACCGGAAACCTAAAATTCAGATCAAAGAACAAGATCGAACTAGGGACAAAGACTCGACGGAGACCACGAAGTACTTTTCGCTACAGCTCAGCAGGATCGCCTCTGCACATAGATAGCATGTACATCGTAGCTACTGCGTCGTAATGCCCCGAGCAAAGTTACTACATAGCAAAAAGATATCTTACATTTCGAGCATAGCATTTCCTGTGCCCTCCTGTTTGAAGCCTGGCATGCTGTGAGACTCTCTCCTGGCGCCCCCAACAGTAGCTGTCTCAAATACTGGTCTGTTTCTGCTGCCAGCACTTTAGCACGTGCATTTGTCTCTTACTTCGACCCGGCTTTTCACTTTAGCTTTTGCTTCTTGGTTTCTTACTTTGTCTTCAACGTGAAAACGTCAAATCTCCATCTTCACATCACCGAGTTGCTCTCTTGACTCATCTTCATTACCACCTTCTTCAATTCGGCACACTTTTGCTTTTGACAGCTACTCTGTTCGCGAGATTCACCACTCTTGCTCTGGAGCTTGAGCTGATCTTGGCTGGCCCCATCCATCACCACTTTTCGCCCGCCTTTGAGGGTCTCCGTTCGTGACCCATAGCTTCAACCGAGTTGCAAAAGTCTTTTGAAGCCACAAGTATTTTGGTTCTTTTACTTCTTTGGCCTCTTTTGGCATATGGTCATCTTGGTTACAGTAGACAACCTCGCTTCGACAGCTTGGACTCTGCATGACCGGCTCTTTGACGTTTTCTTTGTCATATATTCTCCGATATCAGACCGCAAGCGAGCGTCCCAGCCCAAGGAAGCGTAAGATCTTCAACCAAACCTGTCTTCACGAGCCAGCAGCCAGCAGCCATCAACCAGCAGCCGGGGACTTGGACTGGAGCCAGGGACCAGGAACCGGAACAGCAAGCAATCTAAGATACTTCCGCAAGTAGCTTCTTACTCGGAGCTTTTCTCCTCTCAAGGCCAGGAAAAGACGCCAAACAACCCAAGCCGCACCTCCTCACTACTCTCTACAGAGTACATCTATCAAAAACTTCAACAGCTATTCTCCTTTTTTCCCCTTTCCTCGCCTTTCAGATTGCCATTAATCTCATCGTGCCTCTTTTCTATTCCCATTCTTCTAGTCTCTACTACCCTACTTTTCTGCAGCCGACCACACTCTACCACCCTGCATGCACGATTCTGCATGTTTACGGTTGACGCTTTCGCTTTTATTATTTAATTGCATTGCCTTTTCTTCGACATCCACGATTGCTCGTTGATATACATAAGATACTCGAAAGAGAATCCCTTGATCTTCCTATATATTTTATCTATTCCCCCCCCCCGACCGTCACACTTCCTCCCGCCCCCGTCCCCTGGTACATGCCTGCTGGAGCTAAGAAGTGCCTCCATCTCTAAAAAAAAGTATTCAAGCACATCTTCACTACAAGCAGTAGGTGATCAGCAGTATAAGAGGTGATCAGCACCAGTCCTCTTGTCCGTTCCCTCTTTTTTTCCCTCTGGCCTCCCTTGCCTTGTCTGTGGGAAGACGCTACACATCCCAGCCCATCCGACTACAAACATCAAGGATCTCTCCAGTTCTGTGCATCTTCACGGACCACATCTTATCTTTTTTATTTTTTGGAATATACAACATCAACAATATTGACATCGACATATACTGTTAAAATGGGTCTGGATCTCTTTGCAGACAGCCAGCATCCGTTGCGGACGCTGGCCGCGCTCGCCATGAGCTCCCGTGCCACCAGCTCCGATGCGCACCCGACGACGTCGCTCCAGCAGTTTGGTTTCGCCATCACCATCTTTTTCCCCCTCCTCGCCTTTATCATCATCTGCCTGCGTGTGTTCAGCCGTGTCAAGACAAAGCAGTTTGGTATCGACGATGCAATCATCATCCTCGCCATGCTTTTGTCCTTCGGCGAGACTGCCACCACCTACATGTACATGAAGACCAACTTTGTCGGCATCCATGCCTGGGACATCCCTTCCGACTACGACGTCGTCCAGGCCAACATCTGGAACTTTTCCGTGCAGGTGCTCTACAATCCCATCCTCGCACTCGTCAAAACTTCTATGCTCCTGTTTCTCCTTAAGCTCGGCAGCCAAAAGCCGGGTGTCCGCTGGTGTATCTACGTCCTCAACACCTTCAACCTGGCTCTCATGTTCGCCATTTTCCTCGTCGTCATCTTCCAGTGCAAGCCTATTTCATACAACTGGGACACTTCCATTGATGGCTCTTGCATTGACCAGGGCACTTTCTACGTCGCTACTGCTGCTCTGACCATCTTCACTGATGTTTTGACCCTTGCCATCCCTTTCTGGATCTTCCTCGATCTCAAGATGCCCCTGCGCGTCAAGGTCGTTCTTATCTTTGTCTTTCTGCTGGGTGCCATTGTCACCGTTGTCGGCATTGTCCGTCTCTGGTACATCTACACTGCCTTCTTCAAGCCCCCTAGCGCGGACCCGACCTACTCGCTCGGCTTCTGCACATCGGGCATCGAGACCAACCTTGCTATTATCTGTGCCTCGGCTCCCTCGCTGCGCGGCCTGATCCGTTCTTGGTTCCCCCGCTTCTTCTCGTCCAACCGTCCGAGCGGCAACCCCTACTACGAGGACCGCTACCGCCTGGGTGACAGCAGCAACCAAAACGACAGCATGGGTGGCCGCCGTATTGGCAAGGGTTACGCCCGTGGCAGCAGGATCGGCGGCAGCCGTCTCGGCAACGACAACTTGGACGGCAACACTGATGTCGGCGAAGGCAGCACGGGTGGCAAGTCAATTGCCCTGCGCGATCTCAAGAACAAGGCTGGCGGCATGGGTATGGGCGGCCACAACACTACGCATACGGCCATTGGCGGCGGCTCGCCCACTGCCAGTGAAGAGGAGATCATGTCCTACAACGGCATTATTCGCACAACCGATGTGATGGTCCACTACGACGACGAGCACCAGGGCAATCGCAAGGACAGCATTGAGAGCCACCACCAGAGCGATCGCAGAAGTAACAGCAACAGCATAGGCTTTACTTCTGCAACTGCAAAGGAGAGTGTATAGTTGTTTAGTGCAACAGTTGTTCTACTTGCTCGGCTTGCTTTGGATTTTACTGTCCTATTTTTCTCTTTTGCCGATACGCTGTATATCTCTTTTCCTTTTGGCCTGTGTTGTTGGCTTCTATATCACTTTTCGTGTCTTTTGTCTTTTTGTCTTTTGTCTATTTCCTTTTATATACCATTATCTTATATTCGATTTAATCTTCAACAATTATTCTACCAGCCTCTCCTCTGCATCGGGTTTCCAGCCTATTTCATACCGTGCCCCTTCCTATTATTTCCTTTTCCTCTCTTTGTCGACGCAGTGAGAGTCAGATAACTCAATTTTACAAACTAGCTAGCTAGAGCATATAGGCAATCTATCCTTACATGACAATACATCACGCAATGGCTAATATACTGCCAAAAACAAGACCGTCCGGAGCGTGCAAGGGAGAGAGCAAACTCCGAACAAGGCCAATCGGTCAGCAGTGCATGTAACACCGCAATATCGAGTGACCCAGCACTTTGCCTGCTTTCGTGTGAGTATCGTGAGTTACAATAATACATGAGATGCGTTTGGCTTCTTCGGGGACTATATTTTCGAGGTCGTTTGAGTACTGTACCTCGACTTTGTCGCTCACGCCCCTGTCATACCCTGGCAAATTCAAGTCTGGCAAGTAGAGAAATAGAAGTGCACAAGAGGAAAAACGACCTCGACAGCTGTTTCTCTCATCTCCCAGACCCTGTCATGTTCGCACTTTTATCCGTGCCACTACTACAGTGTAATACCTTACAGAACTCTAGCCTAGAGACCTGGAGCCTTTTGTTTCTAGATTCCTTCCCGCAAGGATTCAGGGCCATTCTGGGTCTCCTGGGGCTCTCACGCAGCTTCAGGGGCCTGGCTGTTTTGCTACTTGTTCGATGTAAATTCTTCATCCCATATAGCAGCATCTTAGCTGCAGCACTAAGCTATTTTTCGCTCTCCTTCGTCCCGAGTTAATATTATAACAATTAATGGCAACATAAAAAGAAACACATAAACTTGATGTACATCCATACGTGCATAAATGCACGCACGGTCCCTGGCGGTCAAATGCCTCTTATGGGTATAGACTGGCACACTTTGTGCTTCAGCTTCTGGTCAGTCCTTGCTTGTACTACATAGTACACATGTATGTATGTACTCGTCGAGATAAATATACTTGTGCCTGACTGGAGGAGCCAAACCAGAAACCTATCAGAAGCACTCCAAACTATCACGAACAAGGCAAGGCGACAACATGCTGGCGTCAAAGTGAATAGGGGCACGGGGCATATCGCAAATACGACGCCCAATAACGGCTAATGACTAGTCGGGGACACGAGAGCGACCATCAGGATATCTCGTGAGTGTCTGCTCAATATCTGAGAGCAGCAACGCCGAATGCCACATAGGCCTGGAAGTTGCAGTAGGCATAACGCGGCAATGCACCATTCTCGCTGATTTTGCCTCTTCCTAGCAAACAAGGTTAAATTCTTAAAAGCAAACACCTGCATGTGTGCTGCCTCTCGGTGGTATTTCTATCAGTCTGTTCGCACATTGGCAAGGTGTATCGTATTGCTCTGGCCCTTCGCATCCTACATATCCAATGTAGGGTATCATGGTGTGGTGGCAGACGCACGGTCAGATGCTCGGAGGCTCGGATGCACTCACGTCTGGCCCGAACAGATCGCCGCAGAGCAAGACGGCTCTTGGCATTCTGTCGACATCTTCCCGTGTAATTTATTTGTTATTCTTTTCCCATGTTGCTAAAGTTGCCCGAGTCGCCTTATTTAACTTCCGTGGTGTACTTTTGAGATATGAACTTTCATCAATATGCATCCCTGCGCGGGCTGGCATCTGGCTTGAAGCAAACAGGCAGGCAATTAGCCGACTAAGGTGAAGATCAAGACGACAAGAAAATATTAAAACGGGTTAAAGCAAGGCAAAGACAGGAAGAACAGTTCAAGTTATCTAAATATCAAACAAAATACATTAACACCAATTTCCGCCGGCCAAAATAGCAAACAAAATAGAACGAAAGGGAAGATAAGTTGTGAGATGTAGAAAAAGGGATAAGAGAAAAAGAAGGAGAATAAAGAAAGAATAGAAGAAAGAGTAAGCGCGGAAGCATGCATTGTACAGCCCAGGACCATCAGTCGTCACCTAGGAAATAAAGCAAAAACAGACACAATACAAAAAGAACAAAAAAAGCAAACACATTTCAAAATACGTGCCCTCCATATGGAAGAGGAAAGACGAAAAGCTGATCGACTACTGCACACGAGACGACGCCATCTCTCCATAACGGCCACGGTTCTGTGTGGTATCGTATGCCTGCAGCACACGCGTCTGACTCTCGTCGGCCTGCGAGAACGCATAACCGCGCTGTTTCCGCATCCGCTGCACTTGGCGCACCTTGCGAATCGCTTTTTGGAATTGCTCCATTCTGGACTGTTAGTATCAATCAACATTCAAGATAAAAAAGAGGAGATTTACGTACCTTGGACGGTAGTCCTGGATGTTGTACTTCTGGATCTCCTGGATGTGGTGGTATGTCTCGGGCCTGTACATGCGCTTGGCATACTTCCACGCAAAGTCGCGCAGGAGGCAGAGGACTGGTAGCATAAATGTCTGCAACCAGAACACAGGGCTCGAGTACAGCCGCGGCACGATACCCTCGTACTCTGTCGAGATGCCAAGCATGGGACCAACAGTGCCGTACACGGCAATAAACGCAATCCAGATGGCCATGCTGCCAGGGATAGCAATGACGTGGTACTTGGTCCAGTTGTTCGTCACCAGCGCCGCCTTGCCCAGCACGGTCAGCAGCACAGTGCCGTACAGCGCAGTACCCCACACCCAATGTCCTCCGATCTGGCCGTTGCTGAGCATCTGGTCGTCATACCAAAACAGCTCACCACCAATGTATAGGATGATCGAGTGGTACGTCGCGGTCAGGATCCAGCCCATAAAGATTTTGATTCGAAAGAATGTGTTCTTCTGGCCCAGACTGTACAGCTGCGGGTAGCGATCGAGCAGGCGAGCCGAGATGAACTGGTCGAGAATACCCATCGCCAGAGGCGGCAGCACGGTGTAAAAGACGTTGTAGAAAGAAAGCGTCCAGGACTCGTAGATGACCTGGCCCGAGAAGACGTTCTGGAACGTGTACCAGAACTGGGTCAGGTACAGCGTCATGTTCTTGTAGAATGAATACATAATGGCCTTGCTAACACGGTTGTAGCTCCATGCGCCATGGACAAGCAGCAGCTTGCGCAGGTACCGGAACTGACCAATGGACACATCGGCACTGCGAGCAGCCTGCAGACCTTCCATGCCACTGATGCCGACACCAATATGCGCGGCCTGGATCATGGACACGTCGTTGGCACCGTCACCGATAGCCAGCAGGATCGACTCCTTTTGGTACTTTTTGACAAGCTTCACGACCAATGCCTTTTGCAGCGGTGACACACGGCAGCAGATAACAGCCTTGCAGATGATGGCTAGGTCCAGGAACAGCTTCTCGAGATCACGCTCCAGCGCAAAAGTCAGCGATTTGCCGTCAATGACCAGAGCCAAGTTGTCCATCTCAATGGCCAGGCCCTCGCCTTGGTTGCGGATCGCGTCAAGCTTCTTCTGCAGGTTGTCGCGTGTGGCCGCGGCCGTCTCCTCGTTGACAATCAGCAACATCATGTCTTCGCTCAACAGCTTGCAGCTCATGCCGATGTTGATGGCAGTTTCCTGCCGATCACCAGTCAACACCCAGACCTTGATGTTGGCCTGCTGTAGCGTGTGGATAGTCTCGGGCACACCGTCCTGGAGACGATCCTCAATGGCGGTGGCGCCCAGCAGGTAGAAATCGTGTTCAATCAGCTCAGCAGCCTTGTCCAGCTCGTCAGCACGGTTGCCGCCCACTGTGGTACCGGCCTTTTCGAACACAGCCTTCCATTGCTCGTACTCGTTATCGGGGATCTCACGCATAGCCAAGCACAGCGTCCGCAGACCCTCCGACGCGTATTCTTCAAGATGGCGCAGAGTGGCCTCCACGTGCGGGTTGTCGTCGTTGAGGCGCTCCAGGATGACGGTGTCGGCACCCTTGCAGTAACAGCGGATCTTGCCGTCGGGACACCGGTAGATAGAAGACATGCGCTTGCGTGTCGAGTTAAACTCGCAGATAGCAAGCAGCTCGTACTCCTGCTCCTGGCCGCCAACCTCGATGATCACAGCACGGGGCTTGCGTGCTGTGAAGCGGTAGCCCATGCTCACTGCGCCGTCGACAAGGGCACCCTCGTCGGGGGAAGCGGCCTGGTACTTGATCTTGCCCTTCTCGTTACGCTCGGGGATAACGGTGTGACAAGTCGCAAGAAGAGACAAGAACTGGTCAATGTGGCCGGCAGACTCGTGCGTCTTGAGGTTCTGCGCCAACTGCTTGAAGTCGTGAATGCCCACCTCGAGACCGTCCTGCACTGTTGCGCGGCGGTCCTCGGGGACGTCCTCGGCGTACATGATGCCACCAATCGAGCACTGCTTAAACTCCATCATGTTGCATGTCAGAGTGCCAGTCTTATCAGAGAAGACAAACTCGACCATGCCGAGCTCCTCCACGAGACTGGACGTGCGGCAGTTGGCAGGGGTATCGGTCTTGTCGTAGTACATGTCGAGATCGTCGTTTATCAAAATGCCGTGCCAGTACTTGATCATCTCGATAGTAACGAACAGCGAAATAGGAACCAGGGCAGAGAATAGGACCCAGTATGTGACCATGTCCTTGAAAAACGTGGTGACAATCTCCGAGACGTTATCGGTTGCGGTGAGTTCGAGGTAGGCGAGAGCATCGCCATCGACGCGACGCTGTACCAGGTCACCGACTGTGCAGATGATGCTAAGAACTAGCAGGCAGCCGATGAGAACCAGCACCAGCAGGTTGAGCTGGCGCTCGACCTTGGTACGCTTGATGGGGGTAGCTGTAGCATTGCGCATAAGCTTAGTCTCGTGGCCCGTGAAGACGACGACACCGTGGACCCAGGGAGTATTGCGCAGGGTTGCACCACGGAGGAGAAGCTGCTCGGGATTGAGCGGCAGCTCCTTCTCGGCACCACCGCCAGCAACGGTGAGGGTAGCCTCGTACGTGTATAGGCTGCTGTTGGGCTGCTCGGACCGCAGGCGGCCACCGAGGCGGCTCAGGTCGCTGGAGCTGACAAAGGTGGAGGTCTCGGGCAGTGCCTGCTTAATCTTGAGGTTCGTCTCGCCGTCCAGGTTTGCCGTCTCGATATAGCACAGACCTTCAGGCTCGGAACTTGCCAGCAAGACCAGATCAGCGGGAAACGGCTCCTCGGACTCAACACGAATAATGTCGCCAACGGCCACGTCAATCCACTTTGTCTCAACAAAATTGGAGCCGCGCAGAATGCGAGCCTTTGCCATGTTGAGCGAGCGATCAGCCTGCTTGCGACGGTAGTCCTCAACCAGTTCCTTACCAGCAGACACCATGAGCACGACGATAAGAGGGCCGATAGTGGTGTACTGGTTAGTGGGCGAAAGGTTGGGGATTTGCTGGAGGGCGGCAGTAAAAAGGAAGAAGACGTTGGCGTATTTGGAGAATTGCTCGAAGAGGAACTTGGGCAGAAACGTGATGACGTTGTATTTGGCAGTCGAGACGTGGTTGTCGATATATTTGTTGGCCGCATTGGCGGGTGTGTTGTTGAGGTGAATGATGCGCGGGCCGAGCGTGGCAGGGTCGACTTTTTTGCGGCCAAACATAGTGGCAATATTGAAAGCCTTCTTCGGCTTTCCGGCACCGTTGCCACCAGTATCTGCGGCGCCTCCTGGCCGGTGACCGCCGCCGCCGCCGCCGCTTCCACCAGCACCGGAGCGCTGCCCCGCGGAGGTCTCGGTCAGGGGCAGATCCATCTCGGAGTAGCCAGTGTCGCCCATGCCCAGCATGTTCTTGGCCTTTCCAAACAGGCCGCCTCCAAGACTGAGAACGCTGTTACGGTTCCGAGCATTGAGCTGACCCGGGGTGTCGGGCCCCGAGTTTGTGCGGCCGCCCTGGTGGTAATAGGACTGGCCGTCTTCGGGATAGTCGTCATAGTCGTCGGCATACCGCTGGTAATTGTGAAGGTCGCTAGTCTGACTATATTGGCGGGTGGCTTCGCTCATGTACGGGGGATTGGGGCCGCGCGATGATGACGCTTGGGAGGGGGCGCCTGCGCCAGAGCTGTGAGGGCCAGGGGGTCCCTTGGCGGATGGGTGTGTGGTGACGCCGGCGCCGACAAAGTCATCGTATGAAACAGACGGTCGCGACGGTGCAGACTCGTCGTGGTCTTGGGTATATGTGCGCATCAGGTCGTCGTCGTTGAGGTCGGAGCGTTGGCCGCCGCCGTAGACGGGCTGGTCGTCGAGGTCAAGCAGCAGATCATTGTTGTTGCGGGAGCTATTGTAGCCCCCTGTTGATGGTGGTGGCCTCCCACTCATCGTGAGTGTGAGCAGAGAGGAACTGGGCCGCGGTCGCGAGCTACCAGAGGAGATGGAGAGTCGTAAGAATCGATGAAGGGCGGTGGTTGAAGCTCAGGGGGATGTCGGTCCCGGCATGCGGAATCACGGGCAAAGCGGGTTGACCATGGGATGGCCGGGCGCGGCGGTGATGAGGGTTTTGATTGCGTCTTGTGTCGCTTATGGGATCAAGGCCGTACCGTAGATGATGCGAGAGGTCGTGAGATCGCTGGAAAGGTGGTGCGGTGATACGGCGGGATTCTGATGAGGTTGGCTGTTTGTGGTGTTCTGGCTTCCTTTTTCTGAAGGACAGGCTATTGCGGACAGTTGAGACACTGACTGCAGGTGGTCGCTAGTCAGTCGCTAGCAGTATGTATCTTATGTAGAAGAGAGAAGGCTAGGTGGAGAGCCAAAGGCAGCCCTTTCACTGCTGACGAGGCCCACTGGGCCCTTTTTGGGTGTAAAGGTGTCTAGTTGTCTAGGAATGTATGCCTGCGCAGAGCCCTGATTGGCCTGTTAGCACAGCCACTCTCGACTTTGCAGGTGGTGGGAACTGGTGGGTTTATTTTGGGCACCTCAATGTGTAGTTCGAATAAAACATTTAATTTGATTTAATTATGTTTGCTGTTGCTGACTTCGTAAAGGGCAGTTGGAGGCTGAGTGCTCCTTCCTTTCTTTGATCTTTTCTTTCTTCTACGCCGTTGCTCTTTCCTGATGCACATAAAAGGTTGTTTATCATTGTCAGTTGTTTGACCCGGATTGTTCGGTCGCTCTTTCCCTTGAAAATGTCTTGCCTTGTTCGCGCTTTCCAAGCCGCGCTGACCCATCGTCCCCGAAACGAATGGCATGCCTCATTGGCCAAGAATCCCCAAGGGAGGCAGGTATCTTAGCTATCCGTATGTAGTTACAGAGGAGGCGTTACGAGGCAGTCCACAAGCCAGTCGCTCTTGCCTGTTTTATATTACATTTCGTACTGTTTCGGCGCCGCACTTTGCTCCTGCCTAATCTTTTGTTATTTGCAATACTTTTTTGCACAGATAGGAAAGAGCGAGCGAGCATACAATACAGAAGCATCCTAAACAGAGTATTGAAACTAATTCTACAACGGCAAGTGCGACCCGGGGCTCTACTGTGCCGTATTGCCAGCTACCATTTTGACCATTTTGCGCATTTCTTGCCGTCAATGTTCCCAAACTCAAGGAAGGAGCACTCTTTGGTCTTCGTGTCTCAGGTGTACCCCGTAGTAACAGGGAAAATGAATGGGTAAAAGGGAAGGAGGATGGGAGGGTGACCAAGACGATTACGAGAAACCCCCTGACGACCCTCGACGATGTTTGCCCACTGTCAATTGCCGTCTCCACAGCCCAACGGCCATTCTCGCCACGCTCCAGCCACACCAGGGTCGCTACTTGTAGCAAGGCGAAGCATCGCGCCGAGGTACAGGCTACAGATGACATCCAACTGCCCATCGTCGTCATCAGCGAACCGCCACTTGCGCTATCGCCACGGATCCGTTTTTACGCAGCTCTTCTTCTCACTGAATATCTATTTAAAGATACAAGTAGCGAGACCGATAAACAAGGGGTCATCCAACGGCCAACGAGACCGCAGCCTTCTCATCGTCATCTCAGCCTCGTGCATCTGCACCGTCAACAAGTGTCCAAGCACCAATAGCTATCGCCAGAAACTATCGCCAATCACTTCACCAACCAAAATGGTCTGCAGCAAGTGTGCCAAGTTGGTCAAGGGGACGTCGCTAGCTACGCCCGGCGTCAAGAAGAAGAATGAAATGTACTTTGGATCCCCGGCATCTACGTCGGCCTCGGGTTCCAAGAAGCCGGCAACGCTTGGCCAAAATGGTATTGGGAAAAGCAAACTGCTATCGAAAAACGCAAAGAATCCTTATGCGCAGTACTCCAGCTCGTGCGACAAGTGCAAAGTTAAAGTGTCTCAAGGGCACAAGTACTGCCACAATGTGAGTCTCCAGTCATACGCATAACTTGCCGACTGAACCATGGCTAACACTGGCAGTGCTCTTACAAAGAAGATGTGTGTGCAATGTGCGGAAAGCCAAACAAAAAGGCCAAGTCGGCTGCACCAACGATCACGGGAGCAAAGTACACTCTGAAGTGAGGTCTTCCACTGTCAACCAGAATCACCTTTGAGTCGACTTGATCAGCGAATCGCCGATGCAGACGAGTCTAGACAGAGTACTTCATCCACCCATATTGCCCTTTATTATTCACGTCACACAAGTGAGGCACAGTCGATGCATGCTCGGGCATGTAGAGATGGATATCGGGGATGGTGATGCCGCAGAAGCTGCGGTGGCAGGGGAGCCTAGGCATTGGCACGAGGCATATATTGGAAATACAGGATCTGTGCAACCGAAGCGTAGCAGGACGTCCTCTAAACTTGGCCACGGCTGTCTTCATCCACAATCACGGCAAAGACAGATGGCACCATATAAGTGGCATGCCGTGGAACAACAAGATAAAAGACACTTGCGCTCACTTTTAATTCTCAATTTTTTTATTGATAATGCCATTTTCATTCTAGTTAAACGCCCTTCTCGTACATGCATGTGACGGTCGTATGATGAGAGGAAGTACAAGTGTATATCTCTTCTTCACATTCTGCTTACAGAGACGCCTTTGGTGCCGCGTCAATGACGGGCGCAAGGAAATTCTTGATGTGCTCGTTGCACTTCTCGGTGGCCTGCCACAGGGCCCAGTGGCCTGCCGTGACTTGTGCTTGTGTCAGGTTCGTGAAGGACTTGTGCATGTTGGCCGACAGGGCAGAGGGAAGGGCCGTGTCGTGTGTGGCAGCGACCATGAGTGCCGGCATCTCGATGTGGGTGTTGGCCTGCTTATCGCCAGTGACAAACACGCGCTCGTCATCATAGTTGACCTTGGTGTTGCGGTACCAGTTGGTAGGGCCCTGGAAACCGTGGCGCGAGAACTGGCTGACATAGTAGTCCATCTCCTCGGCGCTCAGCAGCTTGGTCGGCACAATGCCATTGCTGAGCTTGTCGATGTTGACGCCATTGGTGGTGTCAAAGAGCCTGCCCGGGCGGTCAGACTTGTCGCCGCCGCGGTCGAGGCCACCACCGTACAGGGCCTGCAGAACCTGGCGAATGTGCTCGTCCTGGCCAGGACCGGCGTACTTGTATAGGGCGTCGCTGGAGAACTGGCGCTGGTAGCCAAAGTTGGGCAGGACCTTGACCATCTGGTCCATGGGCAAATAGTCGTTCTTGGATGGCGGGAAGTAGGGCGTGCAGATGGAAAACACGGCGCGCACGCGGTCTGGGTGCCAAAGGGCCATGCGCCAGGCAGTAGCTCCGCCCCAGTCGTGGCCGCCGACAAGGAACTTGTTGTCCTCGGCGGGGGGCTGGATGCCAACGTGGTCGACAATCTCAACGAGGTCGGCGCACGAGTTTTTGTACGAGCAGCGCGAAGGGTCCTCGGGGGCATCGGTGCCGCCGTAGCCGAGCATGTCAGGCACGATAACCTGGAGACCCAGCTCCTCGGCGAGGACAGGCACCTGGTTGCGCCATCCAAAGCTGAGATCGGGGAAGCCGTGGATAAGAATAATAGTGCCCTTGACGGGCTGGCCACTGGGCGGCTTGGCCACGATAAAGTGGTAGTTCTGGCCGCGAATGAGGGCCGATCGGTGCTCGACGCGCGAGTCGGTGGGAGTGAGCTTGGCCATGATGCTGTCTGTGTTAGTGGCAGTAGTAGTGTAGCAGCGCCGGTACTGCAAAGAAAGCAAGCAAGGCACTTGGTCTTATAAGATTTAAGAAGACTTTAGAAGAGCAAAAGTGTGCCGAGGATGTTCGTGAGGCCAGCGGTAAGCAGAGGATCCAGGGATCGATGACGTTGCATTAGAGTGACCTCGAAGAGATTCTGACAAATGCAACATAGTGAATGAAACAGTCATTACAGACCCGTTGACCGTAGATCGCAAAGAAGGGCAAAGAGGGGATTGACGGAGGCGGTCTTGGCTGACCTCGGATGCAAGTAGGCTAGCATAGGCTAGTACATACACAGAAGGCCTAAAGAGTTCCGATGGGGCATAGTGGAATTACGACATGTCACAGCTGTCGGTGTGGTGTGGTTAGCGGGGCGATTCATGCAGCTCTCTAGACCGGGATGGAACACAGGCCCGAAGACAAGCAGAAAAACAACTTGGCTAGCCATAAGTGCGCGTAGAATGAGCTTCAGAATCCCAGTCAATACGAGCACGATAACGATGCCGGGCGCGGCTAGATGGGCCATAGCGGCATCTAAACCTGTATTCAAAATGGGCCCAAGCGAAAAGAAAAGTGAAAATTAAAACCGAAACATAAACACTCGCTATGTGGCTACCAGCCCTGTTGACCTGCCCGAAACTCCAAAACCATAATCCAAACAAAGATGCAAATGCACAAAAATACAGAGATGCACGCCTATCGCGGGCCTATCAGTACCGGTCGACGGCCCGGCGGCGGCGCGGAGATCGTCTAAGCTCCGAGTCGTCCCGGTCGATGATCTGCGCCTCGATGATGCTCTTTTCCTTCTCGCCATCCTCGGCCGACTGCGGCAACGACTGTGACAGCGGAGACATGTCAAAGACAAAGCTTTTTGACGCACCGCCATCATTGCTGAGAAAGCTGTCGTCGCCGGCATACTCGCTGCCCCCATGGCCTCCCCCTCCGCCCAGCTGGGCCTGTGTCAGCCAGCCTGCCTCGACAGCAAACCGCACAACATCTGTGGCGCTGGGAAACGACAGCACGGATGGCGGTGCATCTGGGTTCATGTGTGTCCAGAGCTCGCGCGTTGTCCGCCGAAACTGCAGCAGGCCCGTCTTGCTTCCAGCAAAATTGCGGATCAGGAATCCGTACAGGTATGCCAGCCATAACACATTCGTGTAGGGGCTGTAAGTCTTCCACGAGATGGGCTCACCGTCCGGGCCATTGTCGTAGGGGGTGCTGTGACATGCCGGTGGCAGATGCACGCGGTCGCCCTTAAGCAGGTACGAACGCATCTGCCGGTAGACTTTGCACTGCACGGCGTGCGTGCTTGTAAACAGGCTCAGGTCGCGCTCGAGATCAAAGGCCATAGGGCCGGCCTCATCATTGCTATCTCCATCACCATCCTCGTCGGCATACATGTCCTCTGCCCTTGACAGGCCGTAGTCGAGAATCGTAATGTCCAGCCCGGAGTAGCCAAAAGAGACGGGTGAATCGTCGATCTTTTCCCGGGGCGGCGCAACTTGCCGGACGCACAGGTTTCCCTCGTGGAGGTCGCGGTGCTCGAAATTGATCTGATCTTCAGCCCGCGCGAGAGCAATGGCGACGTGCAGAAACACATCCCACACTTGCGATATGGACTCGAGCGCCATGTCTTCGAGCGCCCGGCCGGCATCGCCCAGCTCAATTACGAGAAAGCGTGTGTCGTCGAGGTATCGGCTGGGCGAAGGGTAGAACTGCAGCCGGCCAGGGTCTTGACGCTTTGCACGCCGCTGGAATGCCTGGTGTGTCTCGAGAAGATCCTTGGTCGTCTTGCCGCGCACAATGTAGCGTTCTTTGTACACCACGAAGCCGGGAATATCAGCCAGCCACTCAGAGATGGTCAGCTCGCCTCGTAGGTCGTCCTCGTCGTGTGGCTGTTCGTCGACAAGCCCCGACTTGACTTGTTGTTTTGTTTGTGGCTTGATTGACGGCTGGCCCTCCTGCTCTGGCTTGAGCCGGATTGCTTTGATAATGCTGGTGCCGCGCTCGTTGGTGACACGGTAGACCTCGGCATATGATGCCTCGGCGATCTTTTCGATGCGGTCGCCCGGCGGGCACATGTCCGCCCAGGTCAGAACACGCAGGCCGACGTCGATGTCTGTAGCTTCTTCTTGGTACGAGTCGAGGAACAAAGAGTCGTCGTCGCCATCGCCGGCGTCGTCGGCGTCGTCCTTGGTAGCCTCCGCCTTTTTCTCGTGGCCCTCTGGCTCACTGTCCTTCACTACAGCTCGGCTCCTTGTAGCTCTCACTGGCAACTGCTCAATTTTGATCTCTTGTGGAGTCCAGCGTGATTGTTTATTCTCGCTGTGTTGCAGCCGGCCATCCGCCAACTCGCCGTCCCCCAGGTCCAGTGTCAAGCCGTCGTCGAGCGAGACAAACGTCAAGTGCTCTGTCAGGTCGTCCACCAAATCCAGCTCCAGCTCCGCCTCCGCCTCTTCATACGCAGAGAAACGTCCTCTCTGCCCTCCCGGTCCTCCCCGTCCTGGTGGCCCCCATGCTCTCTGTCGCCGTCTGTTGTCTGTTGGGCTCACGGGTAGATGTGTCTGGAAGAGCAGCGGTTTTGTCCTGCTGCTTGGCGGCCGGCCATACGTGTGGGCCGAGGTTGATGTCCGTGACATGTTGATTTGTGGTTATAAAGTCATTTCGCGCAGGGTCGTGTCGTCTGTGTCGTCGTGGCTAAGCTTGCCTCCAGAGTGAAGCGCCGTCCGTCCAAATGTCGTGTGCAGTGCACTGTAACACTGTATTTTGGGGAGAGTAGCGGTTTAATCCTCTGTAAACACCGCCTGTAGTTGTCTGGGGCAACGTTGTTTGTGATTATATAATCTGGCCCACTTTAGAAACGGGCGACGCTACCTCACTTTGTCGCTGGCCAATTACAGTGGGCGCCGGTGACAGCTCCAGTGGCCCGCCTAAGCTAAGCTATGAATTAGTTGCTGAAGACCCATTGCGGCTCACCAAAGGCTCACGGCATTGACAACTTTACAGCCTCAATTCTTCACATCTCACAGGATATCCCTTGATTTTCACTGTATTTCAGCTTGATCACATCTTATTTACCCCGAGTTTCCCTGCCTGTTTTATCCCAGCTGCTTCAATCGCCACTGTTGTTCAAATTTGCGCCGTCATCATCTTGTCACCTCGTCATCGCAGCATCACCATGACCGCTTGAGTCGGCGGCATAACCGCACAGCTATATTGAGCTTGTACTCTTCCATAGCATATCGCGCACGTTTAGCCAGAGTAACTTGTACAATGGGGGCGTCTTCACCGCTGTCGCCGGTGCATGGCGACCATGAATACCGCAGTGACATGACTCCCGCATCAGTCGGCACCGCTTCAACGCACCGCAAAGAAGATGTGCACATTGAGCTCACTCCTCGCTCCGAGCGGTCCTTTCTACCATATGCAGTTGCTTCAGGACCTATTCCATATGAGTCAGCCCCAGCAGAGCACGGGTCTAAGCTCGGTCCGTCTAAAGAGGAACCCGTCAATGATGCAGCTCGGGCCCCGGCTGATGACGCTTTGCCTCCTCCAAGTACGCCTCTTAAGAAGATAATCAGTGCAGACTTGAGCGCTTTGCAGGTTGAGATTAGCCCAGCGTCTCTGCCCTTGTCCTACACCGCCAATGCGTTTGCGTTGGCACAGCCGTCAACACCCCCGCCAGCTTCGTCTGCAAGAGGAGACCCAGAACAAAAGCCCGAGACCACTGAGATCCCAGAAACTCCAAGAGTGCCGGAGCTGCCAGGACTCTCAGATATTGACGAGGCGCCTTCAGAGTTACAGACTCCCACCAAAATGGCGCCCCGCAGCCGAGCAAAGCCAAGAAAGACGTGTGAGTGATTGGTCACCATCAGCGACTACACGATATACATAGCATACTGACCAGCCAGCATCGCCTTCTGCTCCCAATGCCGGCACGGCAAATGATGAAGCCAGTGACATCGCTGTCACGCCGACAGCCACTGACGCGGAGCGCATGGGCGGCTCGCCTTCCACAACTGCTACCGGTCCACGCACAACCACCCGGTCTGGTCGGCAAGTGGTGCAGCCCAAGAGCATGCGAGATTCAACGCCGTCGCCACCCTCTACAAAGGCAAAGGGCAAGGGATACGCAAAGTCAAAGCCCCCGGCAAAGACGGAAAAGACCCCCAATGCTGCCAAAACGCCACAGTCCGCGATAAGGGCTGGCCCGCACACTGTCACCCCCGCCGCCATGCGTCGCCGCAAGGCTGAGGCTGCCCGCTGGAAGACCGATCCACTACTGTCCAGTACTCGCTCGCCACTGATCAACTGCGACCTGCGCTCTATTCTGCTCCGGTCTGATACCTGGGATGTTCTGAGCCTAGAGGAACAGGCCGAGATCTTGGCTCTGTTTCCCTCCATGGCAAACGTGTCTGATCCCGGCACAGATACGGCTCGTCCGAATGTTGCATCGCTTATCAACGATAACAACTTCCGACATGACTGTGCCCGCTACAAAAACGATCTAGAGAGCGGGTTCTTTGAGCGCGAGTGGCTTGCCGAGGCCTTTGAGGCGCATATGATGCGGATGCAGGGCGCCTTTGACGAGTATGTCGTCGGCGATTTTGAGAAGGCATGGAGTGTGACTGTGCCAGACAGCCTCCGCAGTGCAAAGTGCAACAGCGAGCCTGGCGACAGCTCTGTAAAGGAGTCTAAGAAACAGCACACTCGGGATGGAGAGCACGACACGGTACCCCATGAGACTCCCTCGTCGCCAACTCTCAGTAAAACCCCGGCAGCCATCAAGCAGACAGAGCCGACTGAAAACCCTAAGGATGGCGCTGCTATCACAATGGATGAAAGTGGGAAGACAGCTGCCAACGGCGTACATGCTCCAGCCGCTGCAACTGATATTCCAGACACAAAAGAAATCGCAGCTCCAGACTCCCTCGCGGCAGCCCGAGATGCCACCGCACCAGCACCGATCTCTCTGATTCTCGGTAGTCCCTTGGCGAATGAGGGTGAAGTGGGTGGCCAGGTGGTAATCGATACTGAGAAGCCCTCTACAGAGGCACAGCCAACATCTCCAGAGACCAGGGACTCCCTAGGAAAGCGCAAGGCTTTGACGACTCGGGTCCAAAAAGGCAAAAGGAGAAAGCCTCCTAGCGAGGAAGCCAGCGAGGCCGACAGGGACCTCAAGCAAGGTCAGAAGTGCAGCAGACAATGATATAATGGCAACGGAGATGATATTGTTTTCTTCTTGTATTTTTCTTTTTCTTTCCCCTTTTTCTCTCTTATTTCTTAATTTCGTTTTCTGTATGATACCAATAGCACCGGCAATGCCATCAACAATGCACTGTTATTTCCATGAACGATACGTATCAAGTATTCACTGGGTAACTACCGTAGCTATGAAAGTACTCTATGAAAGGTATGACGACAAAAAATAAACATGATTGATATAGTAAGAAAACGAACTTCCTTAATCAAAAATAAATAAATAAGTTTTATATATGCCATTAGTAAACCGAGAAAATAATCAGAACAATCAAATAGGACCTTTAAGTCCATAAAATATCATAACTTACTACATACTGTCTGAACAAAGGATTAAAGCAAGCAGTCTGTCGAAACAATAATAATAATAAAATCAAATTACATAAAAAGGCATATTCGGGTCGTAGAAACGACCTCACTGACTGGATAACTGTAGCGGTTGCCTAGGCGTGTTCCGGTGCCTTCTTGGTGGCGGTTGGTGGCGGTCTGATGGCGGGTCGCTCCTGCCCCAGCACCTTCTGATTGGGAATTGGCACATTGTTTATGCCCGAATTGGAAGGTTCGAGGCGACAACGTGTTGGAGTAGCTGCCTCGCCTGGTGTTGCGAGCATAGTAAGCTAAAGTCCGGCACTCCGACATCAGCTCGATGAATACTACTTACTGTACTGCATCTTACATACCTACAAGTACCTCGAAATCGACGTTACGAGTCAGATGCAGTTTATCATCTGTACTGCATAGCTGCGCACGCCATCCCCCCCCCCCCCCCCCTCCCCTTCTACAACGCGAATAGAGGATAAGCTACCACCTGTTTCACCTCGAGCGCCTCGACACCAACATCACAGCATCCATCAGGCATGGCTGCAAGTCTTTGAACGCAGAGACACCGCCGAATACACCCTGATACAACATACAGACACTCAGACACACACAGACACACAAATGGACTACTCAAAGCTGAGGGCAGCGGCCCTCCGCGATGGCGAGGCCGAAGAAGCCGTCACTGTCGACACCCGCGCCCTTATCGACAAGGTGCTCGCGCGCTACTCGGGAGAGTGGACGACGCTGCGTGAGCTGATCCAAAACGCCGCCGATGCACAGGCAACGACTGTCAAGATCAAGTGGGAGACCACCCCCTCCGTCACTGTCCCTCTACCCTTATCGACAACCTCCTCAACAACTCTGGGAACGTTACCCGGAACGACGCCCGGAACGACCCCTGGCAGCCCCGAAACTGACGCCTCAAATACCCTCCTACAACACACAATCCTCCACCACACACTCCGCCGCTTGCTGGTCGAAAACGATGGCCAGCCCTTTACAAAGACAGACTGGGCTCGTCTCAAGCGCATCGCAGAGGGCAACCCGGACGAGACCAAGATCGGCGCCTTTGGTGTCGGTTTCTACAGTGTTTTTGCAGACTGCGAGGAGCCTTTTGTGAGCTCTGGCCAGGAGGCCATGGCCTTCTACTGGAAGGGCAACGCTTTGTTCACGCGGAAGCTGGTTCTTCCCCAAGACGCAGCCGACCCGACGCAGAAGCCCAAGACAACCTTTGTTCTAGACTACCGCAATGCCACAACAGCCCTGCCCAACCTCTTGTCTGTCAGCCAGTTCCTAGCCACGAGCTTGACCTTCGTTGCCCTGCAAAAGATTGAGTTTTGGATCGACGACTGGAAGATCTTGGATCTGAAAAAGGACCTCTCTGCCAGCACGGCCGTGTCCGTTCCGCGCAACTTGGATATGCGCACCAAGGAAGGACTGATGACTGTTGCAGCTATCGAGCGGTCTAGTGCTCGGATCGATGCTACTTACATGCATGCTGTGTCCTGGAAGCCTCCGGCGTCGACGTCTGGCTCTGGCCTGGGTAGCGGGTTGGCTGGGGGCAATGGCTCATCCGCATCCGGCACCAACAGCAAGTCGACCGACACGTACGGCATCTCTGCCGGAGACCTGCCATCCCTAAAAAGCTTCTTTTCCCGTTTCACATCATCTTCAACCAAGGACAAGCGCACGAAAGCCGTGCGTGAGGAAAAGGACGTCCAGGCTACGGTCCTGCAGAACCTCACAAGCGAAGGCCGCGCGACTATTTTCCTGCGTGTCACAACCGCCTCTGTCAAGACAAGTGTGCCCGCAAACTTTGCTTCAGAGCTGGAGCGGGCTACAAAGAAGCCGCCCCCAAAGACCACAAGAATGGCCATCTTGACGTCATCCTACGACGATGTGAAGGCGTCAGAGGCTGCCGCCAAGCTTCCCTCTTCTGGCGACGGTGCAGGTGCAAAGACGCCAGTCCCTGCGGCTGACATCTTTGCTTCGGTCCTGCCGAGCCAAAAACCTGGCGGCCGTATCTTTATTGGTTTCCCTACCCAACAGACGACCGGCGCAGGAATGCACATCTCTGCACCTTCACTGATTCCTACCGTCGAGCGTGAAGCCATTGATCTCAACGCCCGCTGGGTGCGCAACTGGAACATGGAGCTGCTGCGTGTTGCTGGTATTCTGTCTCGCCTTGCATTCATCAACGAAATGTCCGACCTCGGCGCAAAGTTCCGTTGCTTTATCGAGGACAACCGTGCCGCTGCTGCAGGTGCCAACGCAGTCAGGAACAACAAGGTCGCACCTATTCCGACCGCCGACGAGGTGGCCAAGTTTGTGCCAGAAGCTTTGCATGTGCTCAAGACGTACACCTATGGCGACTCAACGCCGAGCGCCTATGTCGGCCAGATTGTCGAGGAGTCATTCTGGACTACTTGTAAAGACCCGACCTTGGACATCTTCTCCAGCCGCGGTGTCATGTCAACGACCAAGGTGCGGATGGAAAGCGAAGAGGTCAGCAAATTTGTCAATGGCATTCCCGTCGTCGTGGAGCAGATGAAGGACAGTCCCTTTATCCAAAAACTCCACGAGTTTGGCATCATCCAAGATGTGACCATTGAAGACGTGCGCTCCGAGCTGGAATCGAAGCCGCTCGACCGCACCCAGCTCACACACTTTGTCAAATGGATCGCCAGCGGTGCGTCGTCTCGCGAGCTGGACCCTCCGAGTGTCCGTTCCTTGCTGCGTGTAGCTGTCGCTAGCATGGTCGATCCTGAAAAGCCCGAGGGGAGCGTTACCATTATCGAACTCCGTGGCATCCAACACTTTTTGACCGGAAACAAGGTCCCGGCTAACCTGCCCCTTCCACCGACGACAATGCCATTTTCAATAACAAGTACTGTCCCTATGCAGCACTTGTCGGCTCTCGGCTGGAGTCAGCTCGACTTTGTGCCCTGGCTCGAGTATCTTTTGACTGCTCGCCAGACGCTGGGCACCGAGCACAACATGACTGAATCTCCCGCCTTTGCCGCCCAAGTGCTCCAGGTCTTGTCCAAGAACTGGGAGAATATGAGCATCCCGCACAAGACGGTTGCCACCAATCTTCTCAAGAGAAACACGTGCATGCCTACGAAGATGGGCATGAAGAAGCCAGAGGATGCCTTCTTCCCAACTGTGAAGCTGTTCGATGACCTCCCTGTCCTATCATCGAGTTGCCATAATCTTAAGGACCGATTCTTGCTGGCTCTGGGTGTACGCAAGACTGTTGATCTGGAAACAATCTTCACACGTCTCATGGCCCAGTCGGTTTCTCCAGCCAAGACGTTAGGAAGCGAAATGGGCGAAAATACCGAGAATAAGACCAAGAACACATGGAGTCACGTCGAGCTCATCAAGTACCTTGCCTCTGTCCGGAGTGATATTCCCGAGGCTGACATGAGAAAACTGCGCGAGTCTGCTTTTTGCCCAGCCGAGGCCGGACCCTCGGGCAAGGAGTCGACAACCCCCTCCTCAAAGCTGTACCGCGCTTACGAGCTATTTGAGCCGGCCGAATCGGTGCGTGACCTCGGCTTCTCTATTATTCAGTGGCCCGACCACGGTGCCACCTTCTTCCGCAAGAACAGCCCAGATGCGGCATTTCTCTATGAGCTTGGTCTACGCATGCGGCCGACTGTTCAGGAACTCGTCAAGAAGATGACTTCGCCCGATGCTACCATGCGGAACAAGGCCAGGAACTACTTCACCACAAATCACATGAACAACGGTTACAGCATGTTCCGCATGTCTACCGTTGCGAGCAATATACTCCCCGTCATGGGTGGCGGCAACGGAGTCGGTGCGGGTGTGGCAGGCGGCAGCGGTGACAAAAAGGGCCAGAACACTGAAGAGACCCTGGTGCCTCCTTCGGGCTGCTATACCAATGTCAACGCGGCAATCCTCGGGTTTGCAATCTTGCGGACCGACCTGCACGTCCATGCCAGCAAGTATGGCGTTTCCGCCGACCCTCCCATTGAGGAGTGTGTGAGCCGTCTGCTGGCACAGCCGCCCCGGACCCACGATAATGCCGTGGCTGTCTTCACGTACTTTTCCACGCGCCTCGGCAGTATTCACGGTGACAGTCTGAAAAAGCTTCAGCTAGGTGCCTTTATTCCAGTCGTGCGCAAGAGCCAGCCAGGAACTGCTACAGCACCGGTACTAAACGCCAACGGTTTCCCCGACGAGAAGAAGAACCTACAGAGACAATCCGAGACTACCACTGTCGACTTCCTCCGGCCTAGTGCCTGCTACCTTGGCTCGTCCACTACGTATGGAGACATCTTCGATTTCATCGACTTTGGAGCCAATGCCAATGCCTTCCTGTTCAAGTGCGGTTCTAAGAGCGAGCCTACGAAACTTGAGATTGCACAACTCGCCTGTACCGAGCCGGCCCGGCTGCTCAGTACCTTGCAAACGACTGAGCGCTATTTCAACTTGCTTCGCTCGCTGGCTGAAGACCTTCCTCGCCTCAAGGCTGACAAGGCACTGTTCCGCCAGATGAGGTCGGCACCTTTTTTGCTTGCCTCGCGTGAAATCAGCCGGCAGCCTGCACAGAGTGGCTCGCAGTTGACCGGTGGTATGGGCGGCCTGTTTACCTCGTCTCGAAGCAAGACAGCAGATGGCGATGACGACGGCGATGCATCTTCTATTGAAGTCGACGCAGACGATGAGCCACCTATTAAGCACTTCCAACTTGTTGCTTCTAGCCAGATTGTCATTCTTGATGACTACATCAGCTACCGCTTATTCAAGGACAAGTTGCTGTGTGCTCCCGAGGAAGATGTCCTGGAAAACTTTTACGTTGCCCTCGGTGCTCAGATGCTGAGCAGTGTTGTCCGGGAAGAAGTGGCTATTGGCTCACAGGTTCCCAACAGCGAGTCGCAGGCGGCCGCACTTCGGTCATTTGTGCTGGAGCGTTCCAAGATCTTCCTCTTTGAGTATCAAAAGTACCGCCAGGACGTCATCAAGCACGACCACAAATGGCTCGAGAAGCGACTCGACGTCATCATTGTACAATCTGTCGCGCTGCGGCGTACCCTGAGCGGCAGCCGCGAGACACACACCGAGAAGCGTTCGGCTGCCAGTACAGGATCGACGACTCGTGGGCACGTACTCTATGTATCATCTCGCGGCAAACCCGACATGTATCAGATTGGCCAGGCTGTGTGTCAGCTTGTGCTCAGCCGCCAGAGCCAGCAGGCCTACTTCTTCTTTGAGCCCTTCCTCAAACTGGACCTGCTCGAGTTGCGTGCTCGCGGCTACAATGTCGACCGTGTCCTGCGGGCCAAGGCGGCAGAGGCGCGGGTAGCCGAAGAAGAGCGTCGCAAAGCGTACGAGGCCGAGCAGGAGCGGTTTGCGGAGGCTGAGCAGGAGCGGGTGAAGAATCTGCGAGGCACGGAGATTGCAGCAGCGCGGGCAACCAACAATAAAACACCCGAGCCTAAGATGCCAGGCGCATTTGAAGATGACAGCCCATCGCCCAACAACAGCCTCGTCCACCGCCGTAAGCACTCAAGAGAGAACGAGCAGCCGGAAGAGAATAGCCTGCAAAGCTTCTTTGGCAAGAAGAACATTGACAAGATGATGGGCGGCGGCATGCTGTCTGACTTTTCCAAACGGTGGGGTCTTGGCAGCAACAACGAGATCAACGCAACAGAAAATCCGTCGACGGCCGTCACCACTACGAACAGCAACACTGGCGTGTCCGCCCCTGCCCCTGCCCCCAACCCCGGTGCCGAGGATGGTCGCGTGACATCACCAGCAGCCATTCAGCAGAACATGCAAAGCGCCATCAACGCTTCGCGGCCGTATGGCTCGTCGTCTGTTTTCCATCCGCCCAAGACCAACACGGTCAAGGAACAGGCAACATACTGCGACCACACACCTGCTCAGGATATTGTCAATGTTGCCAAGGCACCCCGCGGCACGGACGTCTTTGTGCACAATGAGATCACCAAGGAGCAGAATGTCTTGCCCGAGTTCCTGGCCCGCAACCAGGGCACGATTGCATCGTTTGAGCGTTTGCTGCTGGATGTTGCGTCTGTCTACGGCCTGGCGGCTGGCGTTGTTCACATGTACTACGACTGCACGGGCCCAACTATCGCATTTAATCTGAACGGAAGCATCTTCTGCAACATGCGGTATTACATGCAACTCCACGCACCGTTCCTGACCGGGTCGTCTGGTGTTACACAAGCGACACAAGCACGCATCGATGCTACTGTGTGGTGGTGGGTGGTGGTTGCTCACGAGCTGGCACACAATCTTGAGTCAAGCCACAATGCCAACCACAGCTACTATACGGAGTCGTTTGTGCAGCAGTACTTTGGAAAAATGACAACCAAGGCGGCGTCGTGGATGGCAGGCGAACGACCGGCACTGCCGGCACCTTTCACCGCCAACGACGGCGAGGATCACTCTGGAGGACAAGCACCTCCTTCATACCAGCAGGCAACATCAAGTCTGTTAGACTAAAAGATGTCTTGTATTTTGTTGTCCTGTCCTGCGCAAATGTGAATAGAGCCGTTTTAGCTTTACAATCATTGCCACTTTTGCTATTCTTTGATTCAAGTTTTGGCATACTAGACAAATGGTAGCTAGCTTGACTTCAACTTCTGTGAGGCTATGATATACAAAATATGTAGTGTTGCTTCTCCTATCAACTAATGCTATGGGGGCAGGCCCGAAGACATGCCGCCTGCTCAAATCATATTCCAAGCCGTGCACCACATGTACCACATGTAGCACAGACTCGTCAATCTCGCGTTGTTGCAGGCCCTTTGATAAACAATTATGCCATCTGCAAGACTGCTGCGAGCTTTGGATATGAATTAGGACCATTTATCAATATGGATGGATGCCTGGGAGGGCTACCCATCCGAGCACGTAGAGAACGACGTACAGTGCTTTGTCCGGCATGTGTGCTCATCGCCTTCTTGAAACTGAATAACCCCATGCAACTGCTCCCCTAACTGTCAAATATAAAAAGGGACACTCCATGCCCTTATCTTTGCCCCATGGCTATCGAACTCCTGCCTAGGCCGACTGTGTTCTTTGCTTTATGTGGGATGAGGAGTCTTAATGGGACGTCAGCCATCGCTTCTCATGGCAGCGATCATAGAAGCAGGAGTCGGTTGTTCTTAGCCGTGGACCCAACTGTTGTAGAGTTTTGTGGCCACCATCTGTCTAGGGAGGCACGTTCGAAATGGTAATATTTGTAACGAAAGATCAAGAAAGTCACCCGCCCGGCCAGTGGGAGGGGATAATAGCCTACCCTCGTCTTCCACCAGGAAGCAAGTCGAACGGATACTATGATCCATAGTCTTGCTCTGGTTCTGGCATTAGCCTTTGCATGGCCGGTGCTGGAGCTTTCCCTCGCCGAGCTTCCGACTTCAGCTCACTGTCGTAGATATCAACAGAGAGGCTTGTCTCTACAAACTCCTCGAGCTCTTCCGTCACAATTTTGAGCTTCTCTTCCACAGTCGACGCTGCCTCAAAGCCAACAATATGCCGAGTTGGGGGGTCTCCAAGGCCACCGATGGCTGTCAGGGCGTGCACTGTTTCGAAAAGCAGCTTATCCAGCACCCGGACCGGGAGCCTCGGATATTGCCGTACTGCTTCTTTTGCATTCGCCACGGTACTCTGCATGGGTTTGCATGACGGATGCCCGTACTCGTCGAGAAAATCGAATAGCATTCCGCGAAAGCTTGATGAACGCGACTGGGGCTCGGGTGACTCTTCGTCACAGGCAGACGAGTTGTGGTTCTTGTCTTTGGCGGCAGGCGATGTTGCAGCCGCAGAAGCCGCAGAAGCCGCAGTCGCAGCGGCAGCTGCCTCGTACTCCGATTTCATTGGCGCAAACGCAATCTTGTTGGTAAACAGTAACGCCTCAGTTAGCGGCTGGACGATCGTCACCTTGATGTTAAAGGGTGCGATTTCGTAAGCCAGGGAGTCGCAGTAGCCCTCGAATGCCCAAGTTGCTGCTGTGGTTATAGGCATACCAGGTGTGCCGATGTGCCCCCCAATGTTCGACAGGGCAATAAGGTGCCCGTTTTCCTGCGCGCGAAGTGTGGGTAAGGCAGCCTGGATGAAGTTGACTTGCGAAAAGAAGCTGACTTGGAATTGCTCGCCGACCAAGGACGAGCCATCTAGCTCCTCCACGCTACCGATAACCGCCAAGGATGAGCACAATAGCATGATGTCGATGCGGCCGAATATTGCAATGGCTTCCGCAACGGCACTGCCACACTGGCTGCGCATATAGCTGTCACATCGGATGACGCGGATATGATCCTTCCAGCCTTCGCGGGCATTGCACTCGACAGCAAGTTCACGAAAGTCGGCGCTGACTGCTACGTCATTCGCATCATGCGGAGGGACACACGCAACCACGTAGTCGCCGTGCCCGAGCAGCAGCCGTATGAGACGGACTGCAAGCGGCGACAAGGCTTGCGTGATGAACCAGACGCGGGGTGAGTTATGGGTAGCTGTTGCGTTAGCAGTGCTTTTTTTTCATTTCTTAAATGTGCCCGATTCCGTGTAGCACACATACGAAACACTGGCAGTGGCAAAGTCGAACTAGGTCTTGTGCCAACAGGTTCCGGCATCCTACGATGCTCTGCCATCCTTGTTGAATATCGAGAGATTAGAAGTGCCCAATCGTTGAATGGAAGGGGTGTTCTGGGACTTGACGAAAGTCGTATTTGTCTTGTATGGATCGATAGTTAGCAGAGCCACACGACGACACCTTGTGCGAAGAGAAGCGTTGCTTTCGAGATCCAAGGGGATGTTCCCCGCAGTGAAAACAAAGCAGTTGTATTGCACTACTGCCAGCCTTGTTGATATTCGATTTTCCCAGCTAGGGAATTGCGGCAGTTGCAACTGCCGAAAACCCGGAGGAGGGGCCGGGATAGGACCTAGGTACAGTATGTATCTTATGTAACTTATAAATAGCTAGGAATGATCGATAGGGCAATTGGCAGGCAAGTGCATCTGGCCAGGCTTAGTTGGCACTCTTTCCTGGATATTATAACTGCAAAAATCGGAATCAAGTAGAACAGGAAGGAGACGGGACAGGCCGAGTTTCTCTGGTCGCTCTTGCCGTTTCCTATTGTAAATAATGCTGTACATCGTAAGGTACAGTACAGTAGTCCCCACAAAGGTGACGCAAAGGCGAGAAAGAGCGACTGGCACCATGGCCTCGGATACCCCACGTTTTATTGACAACTATATGTTTCTTCCGTGAATTAGACTACATCAGATACGACAAACAAGCCACTCAGGAACTAGAATCGATATAATGGCTCACGTTGAATCTGCTTCGGCTTGGAGTCTTTGTTGCGTGAGAAACGAGCTCAGCTGTGCTCAAGTAGAAGGGCAGGGCGGCAGAATTCCGACACCGGCTAGCTTGCTCTATTTTTCTGGTTAAGTGCTTTTGAGCTTTGACCAACAGAGGGGCCAGAATCGCGACTCAATCAAGACTCATACAACCATGTAATGCAGGAGCACTGTATGAAGCCCGATAATCTGAGTCAGAGAGTCGATGCTTCGACGAGTTTATAAGCATCCTGTGTTGCTCTTTCCAATTTTGTGAAAGACCCTAAGCCATTCGCTCCTTCTAATTCGGATATTCTCAGCTTTACAAAAACCATTACCGGTGCCCGTAACAAACTATTACTACTCGCTTTGTCGTCCGCTCTTCGGCCCCTCTTTTTTTTCTGCGCCGTCATCAGTCACACTTTGTCAACAAACGTTCTCGTCTCTTCTTGCTCGACTTGAACTTGTACATTCATTGTCTGACACACATACACACACTCATAGACACGCATATATCTGCACATCACCATGCCTTCCCGCGAAGAGATCAACTACTTTGGCGCCGGCCCCGCGCTGCTGCCCACCGAGGTCCTCGAGCGCGCCGCCCAGGCCCTCGTCAACTACCAGGACACCGGTCTTGGCTTGGCTGAGCACTCGCACCGCTCCGAGCTGGCGTCGACCATTGTTCGGGAAGCTCGTGCCGATCTTGCCACATTCCTCGACGTTCCCTCTGACGAATACGAAGTCATCATCCTGCAGGGCGGCGGCACCGGCGAGTTCGCTGCCACCATCTACAACCTGGTGGGCGCCTGGGTTCTCAAGGAGCGCACCAAGCTCGTTGCCAGCGGTCTGCCCGACGACGACGCCTCTCCTGAGCTGATTGCTGCCCTCAAGGCCAAGGTCGACGCCGAGCTGAAGCTGGACTACCTTGTGACTGGCAGCTGGTCGCTCAAGGCCTACCAGGAGGCACAGCGCCTGCTGGGCCCCGAGAAGGTCAACCTGGTCGCGGACGCCCGCAAGGAGGTCGATGCTCGCGCAGGCACGGCGAGCAAGTTTGCGGCCATCCCCGACGAGTCTGCATTGAAGGCCAACCTGTCGCCCAACGCCGCCATGGTGTACTACTGCGACAACGAGACCGTCGACGGCGTCGAGTTCCCCCAGTTCCCTCCTGCCCTTGTGCCCTCTGCCGGTAACACGACGGCCCCCGTCGTTGCCGACATGTCGAGCAACATTCTGTCCCGGCCCGTGCCTGTGAGCAACTACGGCGCCTTCTTCTTTGGTGCCCAGAAGAACCTCGGCTCGACTGGCATCACTGTCGCCGTGATCAAGCGGTCTCTGCTGCCCCAGCCCTCTGCCAACCTGCTGCGGGCCCTGTCGCTGCCTATTGGTCCCATCGTTCTGCAGTACGAGATCATTGCCAAGAACGACTCCCTCTACAACACCCTCAGTATCTTTGATGTCTACATTGCCGGCCAGGTCCTGAAGAAGCTGCTGGCGTCCTTTCCCTCAGACAAGGCTGCTGGCCAGCAGGCCGTTGCCGAGCGCAAGGCCACGCAGATCTACGCCGCACTTGACGCACACCCTGATTTCTACCGCGTTGCACCAGTCCCCGCGGCGCGCTCACGCATGAACATTGTCTTCCGCATTGCAGGCGGTGACGCCGCTGTCGAGAAGGCTTTTATCTCTGAGGGCTCTGCCCTGGGCCTGACTGGCCTCAAGGGCCACCGCAGCGTTGGTGGTATCCGCGCGAGCAACTACAACTCCATCTCGGAGGAGGGCGCGACCAAGCTGGCCGAGTTCATCGACGGCTTTGCCAAGAAGAACAACGCATAGATGTTGCTAGACGGCGTACTATAAAAGGGGACATGGGGTATACACCAATTATGAATTAAATCAAATAGAAAGTTTCAAGCAAAAGAAAACGATGAAAACGTTATCGGACAATAAAACGTGAGCATGGCCTTTATTTTAGGTGGCGGGAATGGCTTCCAAATCAACATATCCTAGTGTAAAATGGGAAACAAAATATAACGTGGAAGGAACAGCATACTGAACATGAAAAGATGGGCATTGACATTGTGCGAATAAATAAGAAGAAATCAAAACAGATCATGTATCATTTCCGAGCATTAGTTCTTGCGGTCACTAGAAGAGTTAGAATATGATAGGCTCCGCAGGCAGATACTCGGGCGGGAATGTTATGTACTTACGTGCTTAGTCTTCTGGAGAGAGTCTGCAGCTTCTTGTCGTTGTCGGCCTCTCTGGTGGCACGCTGCAGCGCCAGCTGCAGGTCCTCCTCGTTCTGCCGCACGACTTCGTCGTGGCTCGGCGGCAGGCGCTCGTTCTGCAAATCAACCTTGCGTGCGTCCTCGAAGCTGCTAATGGCATTCTTAATACCCTCGGCACCCAGCATCAGAGTACCCGCAGGCAGGCGACCGCCCGAAACGGTCTTGAGCTCGGTCACACGCTCAGACTCCTCACGCAGCACCTGGAAGACACGCGACAGACGACCGATAGCCAGGATCTTGTTCTTGATGGCGCGGCGCTTAAACTCGATCGAGTCGGGGTCCTGGTTGCCGATACCAGGCGTGCCAGGAGTGACAGGCGGCGAGCCGGACGTTGTTGGCGAGTTGGCAGACATGGCGGCCTCTTCCCGCAGCTCCTCCTCGGAGCACGTGCTCAGGATGGCGATTAGCATGTCGGTGATCTTTTCACCGACAAAGGGAAGCGACCACGTAAAGACGTCCATGAAGTTGGGCAGCCAGTAGGGGTGGGGTGTGCAGTTGAATTGGCGAATGTTCATGACGTTGTTCTCGTACTTGAGGACAGCGGCCTTGTTGTTGTAGACGTCGAGGTAGTTGGGCGCCGAGAATATGGTCATGACACTGGGGAAACCGGTTGTGCGGGTCTTGCGGTACATGCGGTAGCCGGCATCCTGGGCCTCGTGCGCGCGGATAATCGATAGCAGGTTGTTCTTTTCGAGGAACGCGCAGGCGGCCTGGTACGAGAAAAAGTAGGAGCAACCGCGCACGTGGTTGTGCAAGAAGTAGTCGCTTGTCTTTTCCTGGCCAAAGTCCTCGAGAGGATCAGCCCACAGGAGATCGCACATGAGACCCTGGGTAGGGGGCTCGCGGAAGCGGTCGATCTTCTTAATGTCGTCCAATGTGTGCAGCTCAGGGCTGAGACCACCGTGGATGCAGAGGAACTGCTTGTTCATGACGGCCGCGAGGGGCAGACTGCAGAAGGACTCCATGCAGGCATCGTAGACGACCTCGGAGTACTTGTGCTTGCACTCAAGCTTGAAGGTGAAGTAGTCTGTCAAGTGGCGGCACTCGTGGTTTCCGCGCAGCAGCCACAGGGTTTTGGGATAGTGGATCTTGAGCGACCACAGGTAGAGAACACACTCGATACTAAAGTAGCCACGATCGACGTAGTCGCCGAGGAACAGGTAGCGAGTCTCGGCAGGGTCACCGCCGACCTCGAAGAGCTTCATCAAGTCGTAGTACTGGCCGTGAACATCACCGCACACGGTGATGGGGGCATCCATCTCGAGCATGTTGGGCTCCGCGCGCAGCAGCTCGGTACCCTTCTGGAGAATCCAGAGGGCCTGCTCCTCGGTGAGGCGACCCTCGCGGTAGAAGTGCTGCTTGAGGAAGTTGATGTCGGGCTTTGTGTGGGTTTCGTCGTGGAAGAACTGCTCGTCGGTCGGCTTGTATGTGGCCGGTGCCTGGACATCTGCAACGCATTAGGGTGTGCATCTTTTAGTGCGTGAAACGTAATGATGCGCAGTATAACATACCCTTGCTCACGCGCTCTGTTGTGTTGACACTCTTGCCATCCTCCATGGTGTGGATAGTGAAGTCGATCTCGGGAACGGGCTGCTTGTCGGTGATCGCACGGATGGCATTGTCGACCTGAACGTTGCGGCGGTCCTCAAAGGTTCCCGACGCGGGAGAGCCGAGCGGCTGCTCGACGGGGGAGGCGGCATCAGGGTCCATGGTGGCGGTTGTAGGCGTTGATTGGGGAGAAAAGTCGAAACAGAGGATGATATGCTGAGAAGTCGACGGCAAGGCGTGAAATGCAGACGTAGGATACTGGTCCAGCTGTGACGGAATGAGGGGTCGTCAGTTGCAGTTAGAAGCAAAGGCAACCAGAAGGTGAGAGACAGTCGAGACTGCGATCAGACCAAGCCAAAGCAAGACGCTGAATGCTAGTAATCAAGCAGGAGATAATCGTGCTGGGAAAAGACGGCCGCGTTGTTGGCGGTGATGCAATACGTTTTTGGTTTGTCGGTGAAACGGCGAGACGAGGTGACGGGTGAGACAGTGAGGAGGGACGAGTCGCAGCGATGTTGACGATTGTAAACGGATGTGCGCACGAGCGAGGATCGAGATACCTCGAGGAAGACGAGTGCAGACAGGGTGTTGGGGGGCTTGGTGGAAAGGGAAAGAGAATACGGAGTACAGGGTAGAGGCTGAGAGGGAGATTTGACAATTGACCTGCTACGAGATGCGAAGTATAGGAAGTGGTGCAGATAGTGGAAGGAGGTACTGTATGTATGTATCTTATGTACTATGTAGCAGTGGTAAAAGGGGAAGGCGCTCCACTGTAAGATGTATCTCGAGTTGGGAAGGAGCTGCTACTGTTACAGGTTACAGAGACGGCATGGCAGCCATGATAACTAACACGGAGTGGAAGGCAAAATACGACAGAAGGAGCAAGAAGCGAGACGAGGAAAGTGCGACCGGCGAGGGTCGAGGCCAGCCAGCGAGCAAAAAAGGGTTCTTGCAGTGGTTGGAGCCCCAGTTTGCGGGAGACTGTGAGGAGAAAAGGGAAGGAGGGGCACGATGAGGTGGTAATAATAGGTGGTCTAGGTGGTCTAGGTGGTCTAGGTGGTCTAGGTGGTCTAGGTGGTCAGGGCGATGATGAAGAAGGAGCAGCCTGGCGGGCTGCTAAAGCTCTAGCAGCAGCCAGCAAACCAAAGGGGAGAGGTTGGTTATGCTGGGCACTAAGGAAAGAGCGTTTTGTGGTGCCTAGCCGGATTGAGAAATTACAGGGAAGGCGCGACCCAGAAGCCGTAATTACAGGTATATTTTTGGATTTCAGGTAGAAGAATATCTCACCCACTGCCACCAAAAGTGAGTAGAGAGAGCAGAAAGGGAAAACAATGGCTGACATTCGACCTTCTAGGCGACAGGCAGGAGGGCAGAAAAGCGGGCCGAATGGCGTTTCTGTTCACTTTGACCCGTTGCTGATTCGGTGGTTCAGTCGAGTGTCCACGGAGGAGTAATAGGTGGGTGGAGGTGTCGCCTTTGACGGCGTGCCTTCCCTCTGGACAATCTTACGGCATGGTAGAGTGACAGATTGGACACGCGAGTCTGGTGAAATACAAGAAGGCGCAACCGTCATGCACGTGCGGCACAGCCGTACTTTGACTTTGTTCTTTCCCTCTTTTCTCTGGTCAGGCCGCAATTGCCTCATTGCTCGTAGCCCCATAAGGCGCTGACGCGCACCTTCCTGCATCTGTGCATTTGTGCATCTGTGCTTCCTACATCTTACGCACGAGGGGCAATAAATGCGATAAGAACGATAATATGATGATAAGACACACACACCAACACGGTCTCACGGTCTGACGGTCACACGGCCCCACGGTCTCATTGCGCAAGACAAACTTCAGCGGCCTATCCCGGGTATGCTTGAAGATCAATGCAGGTGTAATCCAGCCGCAGTCTAGTCGATAAGTGTGCTGTGTTGAAAGATAAAAACATTTGCTTTTTCTTTGTAGTTCTAGATATTTGGATGTGTAGATTGCACATAAAGAAGACGATAGCATGGCTATTTGTGTAAGAGACGGCACTGCATATGACGCAATTATCCCACGACTTGCTTGAGAACCTGGTCGCGAGGGTAGTTAGTGTTGCGCCACCGGGAAATGAAGTCATCACGGTTGACTGTTGGTCAGCACGGCGATTCTATTTTTCATTCCTTTCTTTTTCGAAGGAGGGTCACAAAATCAACAACTCAAAACTTACTGTAGCCGCCGCACATACGACGGACACCGACAAACGTTTGCCGGCCGTGCATCACTCGCCAGTTGTCAAAGACTATCGGTCAGTATGTTTCGCAGCGCGACAGTCGGAATAAAAAGCAAGAGCAACTCACTCAGTGGCCGTCCCGGCTTTAGCTGGACACTGTACTCGACATCGGGCCGCTTGATGATCTCGGACCACTTGCGGGCTGCGTTGTACCACCGCACCGGATCAATCCCATCGGCATCTGGGCCACCAAAGGGAACGACGCCCCGGTCGTCATTGTTCCACCGCACGCGGTTCAGTCTGGCAGTGTTACTCTTGTCGCCTTGGCCGGAAGCAGAGACATCCCGGTCCTGCTTGTCGAGAAGTTCAAACACGGGGTAGCGCCGGTCGGGTGAGAGGGTGATGCCCTGGTTGCCGCTGGCGTGCCATGGGAGGCGCACGCGAGACAGAATGTCAAAGGCTTCCGGGTCTTCGGAGCGCAGAATGTTGGCAGCATAGAAGCCGTCGACAAGAATAGAGGCGCCGCCTAGCGCTCCTGTCTTGCCGTCGGTGGGGGGTGCATGGTGGCTCAATAGATGGAATGCCTGCAAGCCGGCCGGGTCGGTAAAGTAGGTGTTGTCCGTGTGAGCAGGCAAGGGCAGGTTGGTGTAGGCGGTATCGGCCATGGCAAGGTCAGGGACAAAGTCATAGAAGCCGCCGTAGTGGGTGACACGGATAAAGGCAATACGCTCGAGCAGACGCTCGGTTGTAGCAGGGTCGTCATATGGCGTGCCGTCCACAAAGGCAAATCCGTACCGACGCTGTCTGTTAGAGATGGTGGCGTGCTTCCGTGCAGGGAGTTGACTCACAATCAAGTCGGTCAATTTGGCGATGCCTGCCTCGGAGGCGTCCATTACGGCCTCGAAGCTGACAGTCGGGGGCTCCTTGGCAATAGAGCTGCCCCAGTACTTGAAGCTGTAGCTGTCAGCATCTTGATTATGCATTGTAGCACACGCAATTGCGAGATACATACTCAACCTCTTCGGGAGACCGGTAGTCATAGCTCTGGTAGAATCGCACAAAGTCCCACGAATAATGGCTCTTATGGTTGTCACCCGACCCTGTTGACTGGCATTAATACATCGACGAAAGCCAGAATGGGAGTGGCGAATCGACTTACAGACTACGTTGAGTCCCTTGTCGTCGGCGCTGACCTCGGAGGCCTGAATGTCTGATGAGATCTATGTGTTCAAAAGTCAGCCAATGCGAAGAAGAGAGGTGCGTAACTAAACCCATGTCAGTGTTACCTCGAAAGTGTCAAAGTTTCGCTGAGACGTGTCCTGGTTGACACAACTGGCACACCGGCAGTTATCCCTAGATGGTGAGTATGGATTTAGCAAAAATGGCCAATGCCACATACCGTAACCAAAAGTTTGGTCTATATCAGTCAGTAAAAAAAACAAACCGAAATAACAAATATAAACAACAAAAATAAGAATAAAAAAATAAAAAAATAAGTGACTCACAGTTCAGCCCTCTTGGTGGCCTCCGGGGAGACTATCTTCACGGCAGTGCTGCTGGCAGACACTTGGGCGGCACCACTGAATTGCCGGACAGTCTGCCGGCCAACCGGGATAACGCAACGTGAGAGTGCTGGCATTCGGGATGAGACACGGGGCACGCATCTCAACAGTATCCCGGCCGGGGCATGCAGCCCCAGTGACACGGGAACACGGAGGCGGAAAGGCATTGCAGTCGATCTAGACGGCACGAATAACTGCACAAGTTGTCTGACACAACAATGGCGAGCTGTCCTGCCTCTTGTGTCTTGTTGCCTGTCAAGCAGTGGTGTGACTGACCTTGATAGCTGGACAGTATACGCGCTCTCAAAGGAGACAGCTTACAGGGCTGCTCGTGGCAGCTCGCGGCCTGGCCTCGGCTCACTATGGGGCAACTGTACTACTGCAAAGCTGGGGCTCTCACGTGTCTCCGTACCGGCGCGGGGTGTGCTAGAGTGTGGGGCAGCGTTTGGGGAGGGAGTTGATAGACTGCCAACTTACACAGTCTCTTGTGCCCCGTGCGGCAACCTCGTGTCTATTCAATACTTTCAAAATATATATCATAAAATACACTCTCAGCATGAGGTATTTTTTCATATCAGCATTCGCGGTATCTATCAGCATCCTCGTATTCTCGAGTCACGTTACACTTGTAAGTCAGCCCGGCTTGTGCATGATGCCAACGAGAAAAGGCTCAAGGCCATCTCAGGTATGTAAGAAGGATATTTCAAGAAGAAGATCAACGAGAAATGCATCTCAGGTAGGTTAGATGAGGGCCGCCAGAGAGCCTATATAAGGACCTGCATCGTATTTATCTCACCGAGCTGATCAATACAAGGCTGAAGACACGGGGATCGCCAACCCGGGTAAGGCCCGGTCTTGCGGGCTGACTCCGGGAAACGCTCGTATGTGTGCTCCAGAATGCGAATTATATATTTCTATATGAAGTCTTTATGGGGTTTATATGTCACAGATTTCTAAAATGATTTGTTGTATGCTCCAGTGGATGGTGGGAGGAAGGTTGGTGGCTGATTACATAAGCGATGCGATTTCAGACCAGCCCCGACACATAACTACCTCATGTCTTTCACAAATTTTAGGTCCTCGTTGGCAAAATAGGCGAGGCAGAAAGACCTTGCATCCGAGTATGTCCGAGTATGTCCCGGATAAGAAGTGCAGAGGGGCTAAATGAAAGGAAGAAAAAAAAAAGACAAAAGAGACAAAAAATAAGCAAATATGGAAGAGGTCGATCAAGTGCACAAAATGAACCTGGCCGGAACAGCCACCGCCAGGAAAGGCAGACTCAAGGGGTGCATACGGCCAGGCCATTGTCAAGGAACAAAGAAGCGGCGTGGCATGTCGTCGTCGAGTGAGCTTGTGTGGACCTGCATCGCGGCCAGGCGCTTATATTCTCGTATGACTCAATGCAGCAATATCTGCACTATATGGCCAGCTGAATTCCAGGCAGAGAGCACAGATCTATACTAGTGGCAGCAGTGACTTTAGCATAAGTATGGCCCCATTTATTATACTATTCTGACCAACCAGATTACACCAATCTACATCGGCGCAGGGGCAGCAACAACAATTTAGACGCAAATAAGCGCCCAACAACTGCACATGCATAGGCTACGAAGATCGAGGTCTGTTTTCTGCTGCAAAAAAACTAGACCTTGTTCCGTCAGCTTGTTTTGTTCCTGCAGCTAAACCTCTGGCTTGGGCCACGCCGTCCCGAGCTCATCAGAAATATGCACAGTTACGAGAAAAGATGCACAATGGCCTCGACGAGACTCGCCCACAGGGACGACTGATGTGGCTTGCTCAGACAATCTTATCCTGTATGTCTTTCGTGCCAGCCCTTGGTGAGCCAGCTTTGCTATACCGCGTTGCCGTGATTATCTGTAGCTACCAGGCTGTGCATCTTCAGCTTGACTACAACGTATGCGCAGTTGACATGGAGTGGTGAAGACAAGCAGGAAAGCCTAGCTGTCGCGGTTTAATCAAGCCCGTAAACTAGTCTGTATACTTTTGTCTTTTCTCCACGTCGTCGTGTTTTTGTTGTTGACATCTTCTTCTACCCCAAGACGGCCCAGCGCTTAATATGCAGGAGAATCGTTTCGGGCATCAAAACACCCTCCTGGGTCGACACGTCGAACGCGTACGAACTAGATTTACTCTGCAGGAAGCAATGCTAGAATAAGGAAGAAAAATAAAAGCCAAAACATGACCTAGGTTCAGGTGCTCGTGGTGACGGTCCACAGACCCAACATCAGACCACGGTGAGGGCCCGAGAGGCATACTTGCGGGCACACAATCCAGACGCATGGCACTCATGAAGTCCGTCACCACACTGGCAAGGCTCGCGATAGATATGTTGATGTTGCATTCAAGTAGACACTGATCTCCTCTCCTTCCGACCTTTACCTGTCATCGCTCTTTTGATCCATCTTGGCCACCACTCGTTTTTGAGCCTCTCAGTCTTAACATGCCCCCCCCTCTATCGTTTGCAGCCAGTCATTCTTGTCATTCTTGTCTCCAGTCTCGCCATTGCAGTCCCGCGCTTGTTATCATCATTCCCTTTGCTTGTAGTAGTATACGGCGTCTATCTTAACAGCAGTATCACCACTCTCGTTTCAGCATCAGTCTCCTCTTCCTTTGCCTTTGCCATGCCAGGTGGCGGCAATTTTGGAAAATCCTTTTAGACGCGCTGTCTATCCACTCTTCCCACGCATGAGATATCTGCTTTACCGTTTTTTCTCACTCACCTTGTCCTCTTTTTGGTATCTGCCTGTTCTTCCGCCTTTCTCCTTATGTCTTGCCCTCCTCGGTCACTCTAGCATTATTCTTGCAGCCCCTGTGAGGCAACGGGCGACCTTGCAGACTCACATTCGTTTATCTTTTCTTTTTGTTGCAACTTCTCTCATTTACTACATCTCGTCACTCGCCTCTCGTTGCCATCTACCTATATGAATTTCAGTCGGGCTTCTGTGCCATCTGCCACTGTCGTCCAAGATGACACTACTATCTCGGCTCTGCGTCCTCCTCGCCGTCTTCTCGTCAGCCACTGCCCTGCCTCAGTATAGGGAAGCAAAAACAGCGAGAGCAACAACCGAAACATGCATCAACGACACCTATACAGCCTGCGGCGGCGGCCTGCCTTCAAACTTTTGCTGCTCCGCTGGAACCACCTGCATCGTGTCTTATGGGCTCTCCTCCACAGAAAATACCACGGCCATATGCTGTCCCAAGGGCTCCGACTGCACGTATATCGTGCCGATGGGTTGTAACGTCCAGATGTACAATGTCACCGCCTACCCAGAGAGTCCCATTCTCTCGACAGACCTCGACGAGGTCTTGGACTCGTGCGGCTCGCAGTGCTGCCCTCCTGGCTACGTCTGCAAGAAGGGTGCATGCTTTCTGTCAGCAGGGAGCTTCGAAGCCAAAATTGGCGTTATAACGGCCACCGCTGCTGAATCTCCTACCACCACTACCATAAGCTTGACACAATCGCCCACTTCCTTTAGTACGTTGACAAGTAGCCGACTAAGGCCATCTACCACCTCAGCACCAGCCACCTCGACGGCCTCGTCCGCTGCTGCTTTTTCTTGTAGCGCAACCACCGTGACGGGAGCTGTCACGTCCCCTCTTAAAAGTCGGGCAGTAATCGCGGGCGCAGTTATTGGCGCATTAGCGAGCACTGCTATCATAGCCACGTGCTTTTACTTTCGACAGCACTTGCCCGCCGGATGGCGCCGCTTCATCTCCTTGTTCTCTTCTATTCTACCGCGGTCCTCGTCCGCACGATCAACGCGCTCGTCCTCGTCGTCCGTCAGATACGACACTGACGAGACATCTCAGCCTCACCCTCAACTTCAGGACCCGGCACCGACTTGGGGCATCCCACTTACATCCGAGTTCTGGTGGGAGCACGTCAGACGCAAATATCCTGGCATTCGTCCGCCATGGCAGTCGCCACGCCAGCCATCAAAACAGCCGCCGCATGGGTCATCCGGGCTCCCGTCGTCGGGCAGTGTCTTGCCCCGATCGCATACTCTATCGACCACATTCACGACGCCGCTGTCTTCTGTCGGGCTTCCCATCTCGCAGTACAACGCCCACCACGAGCCGGAGACAGGCATCGTCACATCTCCGCCATCGCGCTCGGCAGCCCGCTTCGCAGCAAAGCAACAACTAAAGGCGGAAAGGAAGGCAGCAAAGGCTGCAAAGATGGAAGAAACCACCAAGGCGGCGAAAAAGATTTGTAACCGGCTCTCGTCTGGTTTTTACCGTTTCAAAACACTCCCCCCTCTTCCACAAAGCGCTTCACCACTGCTGCAGTCGAACTTTGCAGCCGCAGCACTGCGGCCGGATATGGCGGCAGCTGACAATTTGTATGGCGAGTATGGCAGTTCCGAACAAATTGCGGCTGCCATTGGCCTGAAAAGGATCGACGGCTCGCCTGCCTTGGTTGGCTCAAGTACTCCTCAGTCAACCCAGTCCTCGGACTCTTTTCACTCGTACTTTAACGGCGGAAAAGCCAGACAGGCCGAGGTTGAGCGGGAGCACAACACGCCACTGCTTCCTATGCCGCCGCAGCCGCGGCTCCCACGACAGACAGATACAGCTCTGTGGCCGCAGCCTCTCCGGCTCTCTAGACATAGCTCTGCCAATGGCTACTCTAGCTTCTCGGCAGCGGGCAGGCCTGTCGAGCATGGCCGCTCAATATCTGACACGCCTCCTCGCCAACAGCACTTGGGGGCTGAAAATCAGAATTACTACCACCAGCAATACCAGAGACGCCAGATAACCAAGCTTCCGTCAGTGTGCCGGCATCCTCTGTCTGTCGCGTTGCATTCACTCCCGAGCCAGGTAAACGCTGCCGCAGCTTCATCTGCACCATCGCCGCGGCCACCTCGACTGCCGCTGGCACCAGCAATTCCACAGTCGACAAGAGGCCACCTGGACCATCTGCCGCGGAGGTCAATGACGCCCGTTGAGCTTCCTGCAACGCCAGTGATGGCCCACATGCGCGCTGCAACCATTTCTTCTATACCAATGACCGTCCCCAGCAATATGCCCATCAATGCGTTCGGCATCATAAGCGGTGGAGGTGGAGGTGAAGATTGCACGGCGAATGCTCTTGTTCAGAGACAGATGCCTGGGCAGCAGCCCATACTGTACTATGAGCTGTCGTGCTCTGTGCCAGTGTGCCCATACCCAGACGCCGGCAACCCCATCAGTCTGCCGTCAACTCCTCCACCGACGCGTTCATCTATTCAGGACCATAGCCGAAATCCCTCTCGTCCGCTCCATCCCGCCCATCCCCACGTTCTACCATCATTAATAACCGAGGCACCCCCCGTGCTTCCCCCGATCCCCGTCATCTCGGCCATTCGGGCACGCTTCCAGTCGTCGTCGCCTTTGTCTGCTGTGATTCACCAACAGCAGATGCAGCAACAGCACTCGCCCTTTCCCACCCAGCCACCAACAACAGCAGACGTCGAAACGCCCATGTCGTATCAGTCACAGCTGGTCATGTCGCCTATTTCGCCGACTACACCGCGCATTGAAGAGGCGCAAGTGCAGCGGCTGCCTCGCATGGCACAGGCTCGGTTAATGGAGCAGCACCCGCAACCTGGTATTGCAATTGTTGTGCACCCGCCCCCGAGCGAGGCTCCCCGATCAACTAGAAGCAGCCCGCAGATCTATATCTGAGCCGGGTATGTTTCTTGTACATTATGAGCATCTTTCTGTGGCCTTTTGTTATGTTTTTTTCGCTGGGATTTCTGTCCTTTTAGCAACGATGGTATGTTCATGTCCCTTAAGGTGTCATTTGCCTTGTGTATTTTTATTGCCATCTGTCATGATATCCAGTGCATTGGCGTTTGTTGGCTTTTTGTATCACCACCTGCTTTTTTAACAAAAAAAAGAGTTTATTGATGCAACTTGAAAACAAAAGAAAAACCAGAAAAGTTCACTGGCGTAGAGAACATCTCCCATATTAATACTAAAGGAAAGATAATGGTGATAATGCGTGTATAACCCAACCCAACCCAAATAATGAAAATGCAGGAAAGCCCGGCAGTGGCGTGACCCCAGCCAAAGGTAAAACAAAAATAATAACCAAAGAGGAAACCATTAGGCAGTGTTTACTGTCCAACAATTTTGCCCCAGATGGACGACAACGCCGATTTGGGCTCAATCAACGTCTCGGGAGACTCAATCTCCGTGTTCCACGCCTCCTTGCCGTCAACGAAAAGACGATATTGCAGACGGCTGGCATGCGAGTCGCTACCGTCGCTGGGTGGTGTGATGGTGATGGCACCAAACTTGGAGTTGCCCCAGTTGATGTACTTGAGCTCTACATCTTCAGCATCGCGCTGGTAGTATGATCGCACGGGAGAGAAAAACTGGCTCAGTGGGCTTGCCGAGAACTCGTGCACAGCAACGCCTTGGGGCCAGCGTGTCGAGTTGGCCGGTGGTGGGAACTTGGTGGCTGCAAACTCGTGACGGTCGCCCGACAGGATGACAACACCCGTGCCGCGCAGGCCGGCATCCCACATCGCCTCGAGCAGTTCCTGCCGCTCGGCCAAGAACCCACCCCAAGTATCACGCCGGTTAACGCGCCAGTTCTTGGTGAAGGGAACAGATGATGCGATAATCTTCCACCTAATACCGAGCGGCTCCGGCTTGCGTAGAAACTCAATAAAGTCGGCAGCTTGCTCGGCTCCGAGCATGGTTTTGTTGGCGTCATCGTAGGGCAGGCTGTTACTCGACCGGAATGAGCGGGTGTCCATCATAAAGAAACTGGCTGGGCCCTGCTGGAACTCAAAATATGTCGCCCCGGGACGTGCCGCACGCATCTGGCCGCCGCCAGCACTGCTGTCGGCTCGCTTGGCCAGGGGTGGGTTGACCGAAGTGTGGTAAATATTGTACGGGTCGACGGCCGCCTTGTAAATGCCGGTCTGGCTATGATCCCAGTCATTGGAGATTTCGTGGTCGTCGAGTACGTGGATCCAGCTGAGGTTCTGGGCGATCGGGTTCCAGTCGGGCGATGCATAAACCTGGCGGTACTTTTGGCGGTAGTCACTGACTGCCTTGCCCCAGTAGCGAGGGACATCGACATAGACAAAGTCTCCGAGGAATAGCATAAACTGTGCGCTCAGGGTAGGAAGTAGCTTGGCCAAATGGCGGGTGCCGGGAATGGCCAGAGGATGGTCGAGCGGCGTGTATGGGACACGCGACACCATGCAGGATGTGGCAAGAAAGGTGAAGCTACCGTTGTTGGACACGGGGGTTTGGCCGGGCTTGGGAGCTGACCAGAACTCGCCCGAGTGGTTGTTGGAGGTCCTCCACTCGTATAGGCGCTGTGAGGGATTGTTGATTGATACATCAATAATGGCAGTGAAGTCATTGGCCTCGGCGGTCCACCGCACGCCACCAGCATTCTCCCAGGTGGGAATATCATAGGGCGGCTGGGGGTTCTTGATGCGAATCTCCAGAGATAGAGGCATGGCGTCTTGGTTGGGCTCACGCACGAGGAATCGGGCCTGGGAGTTGGATACATACCCCAGGCGCACAAACGAGAGATCCTCGGCCGTGATGGCATGCTCAGAGTATAGCCGGTCTGCGACCATAAGTCCAAGTAGGACATTGAATGCTATGGCCAGGATAGACAGCAGCTTGTTGGTACTGGGCGCGCCGAGGAGAACAGTGCGCAGAAGTTGGACGGGGCTGGAGGTATTAGTCGAAGTTGTCTTGACCGCAACCACAGTCTTTGCGGCAGCGCGCTTCTTGCCCTTAGCAACAACGACTGTCTCTTCTACGACATCGACCGTCTCAGTCAACGCCGGAGTTGTGAAGAGGCTCGAGATGCTGGCTGGCACGTTGATCGCGACAAACGTGAAGATAACAGGTGCGAGAAGCTGGTATAGTTAGTATTTGTAAACGGGCCTTGCAGCATCAGCGCCATTGTAACGGTCGTGAAGTGACTTGCTTACCGGAACAAGTGCCTAGATGGATGTTAGCTGTGATTCTCAATGGTGCTTTCAGAGATAAAAGTTAAATGGCTATCGAGACCTACCCATCGCAGGAAAAAGTAGGTGGATAGGCGGACAAGCACCGAAGATGCCGTCGCAATTGTTGAGATAACCATTGTAAAGCTTTGTTGTCAGATCGCGAGATGTCGAGGGATGTGACTCGTTGTGACGTATGTTGTCGGGACGGGGTGGACCTGCGCCGTTGCCAAGATAGATGCGGAGCAGACCCGGCAGTCTGGCAGCCAAAAAGTCTTGGTGTTTATCTGGCGTAGTTGGCGTCTTCGTGTTTGTTGTTCTTTGATATTTTGATTGATTCTTTGAAGCTTCTTGGGGGGTATTGCTGTCGTCGTCGGGTTCGTGCCCGATAAAGCAAAACAGGCTGCCAGGCCGCGCCAGGCGTTTAGGAAATGCGTGAGAAAGGAGCGACAAGAAAGAAAAGGAACAGCGCGCCAGAAAATCCTCGCGTTTGTGATTGACAGGTGAAGCACAAAATAGTTTGTTAGGGAGAAAAGGAGAGAAGGCAGCTCTGGAAGTCGCGACGAGATTGCAAAGTAGAATTGCCCCCGTCGGGGAAGGTCAATTGTCTGATACGGGATCAGGAAGGAGGCGATTAGCTCTCGGAAGCCGCAACCCATCAATGATATCATTACAGCACTACTTACATGCTTTGCAGTAGACTCGACAGCCAATACGGCAAGCGCAACTGTCAGCCCTTCCTCTGGAAGCCCATTGGCTAGGGAAGGCACGACGCAGCAAGCCCAAATACAGCGGTCTCCAGCGGCCCAGTGGGCCATTCTTCCATAGTCTGATACAGTGTCGACACAGTCCCCACACGTTACAGGATAGGGATGAAGCTCGCTCAGAATCGAAAAGCCAGGCCAGGGGTTTGAGTGGGCCCTGGCCCAGAGCGTGGCAGCGTGTCCAGTCCAAAGGGCAATCCCTTTTCTGCGCGTGTCGACAGCTGTGCAGCAGTGGCACTCCTGCTTGATTTGTACTCTAGCTAACGACGCACTCCGACCACGCACACGACTTGTTGTCATCACCATCGCCATCCGATTTCAACACACTTTCCCCGACTCCTCTCCTCTATCGTCCCAATCGTCTCAAGCGTCTCATCATGCGGATTGCTTCCTTGCTCACCGGGCTTGCTGCCCTGTTTGCGACCGACGTCGTCGCAACCGCCCTGACCTACAAGCTGACGGCCAACGAGAAGGCGTGCTTCTATGCCCAGGCGGGCAGCAAAGGCGAGAAGATTGCCTTTTACTTTGCAGTAGGTTCTCGTTTAACCCCATGTTGTGTCTGAAGTGCTGACACCACAGGTCCAATCCGGTGGCTCGTTCGATGTCGACTACGAGGTGACGGACCCCAACGGCAAGGTGATGCTCGAGGGCGTCAACGAGCGCCAGGGCGACTTTGTGTTCACGGCCAACGAGATCGGCGAGTACCAGTTCTGCTTCAGCAACGAGATGAGCACGTACACCGACAAGTACGTCGACTTTGAGATCTCGGTCGAGAACGAGGCCCGTGTCGCGCTGCCGTCCAAGCAGGGCAGCTCCGTCGAGCAGACCAGCGCGCTGTCCGAGTCGGCCTTTAAGATCTCGGGCCAGATGTCGGTCATTGTCCGCAACCAAAAGTACTTCCGCACGCGCGAGAACCGCAACTTCAGCACTGTCCGCAGCACCGAGAAGCGCATTATCAACTTCAGCTTTATCCAGTGCGGCCTTGTGGTTGCCATGGGCGCGCTGCAGGTGTTTATTGTGCGTTTCTTCTTTCAGGGCGCACGCAAGGGCTACGTATGAACGGCCACTTTGGCTGTGGCTGCTCTGTCGGCACGAGAACACGACCATTATGCAGGCGCTTGCTATTCTTTAATGCGTTTCCCTTCTTCCTTATTCCGCTTCATCTACTCTCTTCATAATCACTTCATCGCCCCGACTTAGACGGACTCGACACCCGGACAGCTTAAACAGCTCAAACAGCTCGGCCTGGGCCGGCTCTGCTGTGCTCTTTTATTTATCTTTATCTCTTTCATCTTCTGGGAGGACGGCGCACGGCATCAAAACACACAAAGACACGAAATTCATACGAGACTAGGCAAGCGTTGTTTTCTGGGTTTTGGTTCTACAGTGTACAAAATTTTGAGGCGAGGACGCAATAAAAAGGCGGTGGCTCGCGAGCGATTCCGTATATTAATGCATCAATATGATTTCTCTATGCTTTTCTACTACGATGTAAAGCTTGAGCTTCAGCTCGGATCTCATATCTGAACACATAGCTTGATGTCACGTGATAGTCAACCGCTGCTGTTTTTGCGTAGTATGCCAGTGTTTTATATCCATGTATCATTATCCATGTATCAAATGCACCACGAAATGGCCGCTCGTCAAATTGGTGCCAACGGTCTGGAACAGATCAAGCATTGATTGTACATGTTGCTGATCGTCCCCAGGAGAGAACAAAGACGAGAGCTTCCACAGTGTCTTTACAGTGTATATACTGTCATGAACACGGACCGAAAGGCTGGCAGTGGAGGAATTGACAGTTGGCCCACATTAAAACAAACGCAAGCCGCGTGAAGTGAACTTTTGCCTCGCAGCCTGTCTATCGCCACAGACTCGTTCAACAAAGCAAACTTGCTCTCCATTCTGATCAACAATATCCTCGACATCTCCCACCAGCACCTGGCCCGGTATTGGCGACACCATTCCACGCGCTTTCAGCATCGATACTCTTGCCACCTGCATCTATCTCCATATATTTACCGGCAAGGGGCCAGCCACCGGCGCATCAACAAAGACCACAGAGACTTCCATCATCCACAATCTACCATCGCCATGGCGTCCATTGCGTCGTCGCTGGCGCGCGCGCTGCCAAAGCCAAAGTACACGGGCGAGGATGAAGAGGCGCGCTCCACGACGGCCCAGCGCGGCCCCCGCATCGTCACGCGCGCCGAGCTCGCTGCCGCCTCGGGCGATACACAGCTCGTCCTGAAGCGGGCTGGGCCACCGGCATACGGCAAGCGCCAGGGCTGGCGCCCACGCTCGGCCGAAGACTTTGGAGACGGTGGCGCATTCCCCGAGATCCCGTTTGCGCAATACCCGCTGGACATGGGCCGCGCGGGCTCGAGCTCGACCAAGAACAATGCGCTGGCGATCCAGGTGGACGGCGAGGGCAAAGTCAAGTACGACGCGATTGCACGGCAGGGCCACTCCGAAGGCCGTGTCATCCACACATCGTTCAAGGACCTGATTCCACTGCGGCAGCGCGCCGAGGCAGGAACACTGAACCTAGATCGGCCGGATGTCGAGACCGTTGCCGCGACGACAGAGCGGACAAAGAATGCGCTGGCGCTGCTGGTTAATGGCGCAGTGGCGGCATCGAAGCCCAAGACGCTGGCGCACATGGCCGGCAACCAGAAGCGCGAGGCGACATATGTGCGGTACACGCCGGCATCGAACCAGATGGGCGATACGGCCAAGAGACAGGACCGCGTGATGAAGATTGTTGAGCGGCAAAAGGATCCCCTCGAACCGCCCAAGTTCAAGCACAAGAAGATTCCCCGTGGCCGTAAGTCATACTGCATGATTCTTTGCATCATACCTATTGTTTGTTTTATACGTTCCATACTAACAGTCGCAGCTCCAAGCCCACCTCCGCCAGTGATGCACAGCCCGCCGCGCAAGTTGACCGCGGCCGACCAAGAAGCATGGAAGATTCCTCGTAAGTGCATTCCCCTCCTTCAAGGTAAAATAATAGAACAGTACTAATGGAACAGCCCCTATTTCGAACTGGAAGAACCCCAAGGGTTATACAGTTCCTTTGGACAAGCGCCTAGCTGCTGCAGGCAAGGGCCTCGAAGACGTCTCGATCAACGACAAGTTTGCACAGTTCTCCGAGGCTCTGTTCATGGCTGACCGCCATGCTCGTGAAGATGTTCGCAAACGGGCCCAGATGCAGCAGCTGCTGGCAGAAAAGGAGAAGGAAAAGAAGGAAGATACACTTCGCCAGCTGGCCCAGCAAGCCCGCGCGGAACGTGCAGAGGCATCATCCAGCCGCAGACGGGCGCAGTCCGACTCGGGGTCACGGTCACGGTCACGGTCTAGGTCGTACTCTCGTGACTCGCGGGATTCAGATTCAGACCGCTCCGACTCCCGTTCCCGGTCACGCTCTAGATCTAGTAGATCCAGATCCAGAAGCTACGACTCGCACGACAGTGAGCGTGCAGCAGAGCGTGAGCGTGAAGAGGCGCGCAAGGAACGGCGCCGGGAGGAAGAGCGTAAGATGCGGCAGTCGCGCATGGGCGGCGAGCGGCGCATGCAGGTGCTGGCACGCGAGCAGAACCGCGACATTTCCGAGCGTGTCGCGCTGGGCCTGGCCAAGCCAACGGCGTCAACCGAGGCCATGTACGACTCGCGCCTCTTCAACCAGACGAGTGGTTTCGACAGCGGCTACAACGAAGACAACATCTACGACAAGCCCATGTTTGCAGCACAGGACGCGATCAGCAGCATCTACCGCGCACGGGGTGGCAACGACGCCGACGACGACTATGACGAAGCGGCCGGCGATGCTGAGATGGCCAAGATTCAAAAGTCGAGCCGGTTTGGCGAGGCTCTGGGTCGGGGCACGTTCAAGGGTGCGCGGGATGCCGAGGCACGTGAAGGACCGGTGCAGTTTGAAAAGGAGTCTGCTGGGCTCAGTGTTGGCGGCGGCGGCGCGCCTGACGAAGCCGATCCGTTCAATGTCGACCAGTTTTTGTCCGAGGTTGGGCAGAGCAGCGTCAGCAAAGGCGGCGAAGGCAGCTCGGGCAAGCGCGGGTACGGTCTACAAGAAGGCGAGTCGTCGCGGTCGTCCAAACGGGCGCGTGTCGAGGAGGATGACTAGATCATCGGGCAACCGTGGCAGAGGCGTTTTTTGTTACTTGTTTATTACATATTGCATATTGCATTTTATAATCTAAGCACAGCATTGGTTTTCCTTTCATCTTTCATCTCACTTATATTTTATGGTATCATCTGAGGCGAGGGACGGAGTGTGATAATGCTGTCTAACATGATATTGAAGATGCTCGCTGAACATCAAGACGGCTTCCAGCTACCCGTCTATTGACTATTGTCCGTGTCGATCATCCCACTTGTTCGCTACCTTATCACTCTCTGCCAGATCCAAAACGGGCAATGAAACAGAAGATGTCGACGCGATTGTGGCGTCTGCTGTGCACCACCCATGTCACTCATGCAGGAGAATACATACAAGCTGGGGTCGACTAAGCTAGGCGTCTTACTCCGCAAGCTATTAATACATTTTCCGAGTCTCTGCTTCGCATTGAATTATTGGTATTTTGCCACAGGCTGTTATCAAACCACGAAGCCTTTTTCAGCATCGCAATTGTTCGTGATGTTTTGCCAGAGCGCGCCTGGGTGTCTGCACATTCTCGTCACATACTATGTACAAGCAGTCACAGCGGCTGTCCAGATACGGTCTGCTCTGCGAAGACGGACAAGGTCAGTTGTCTTTAGTCCATGTGTCGCCAGTCTGTGTGTCTTTTCACTCCGTATCTCCGTCTGCCGTCTTTTGCTGGCCAGGGTTGCATCGACAGTAGACCGTTGATATGTCTGTTGGCAGAAACTATATCTGCTTGCTGTTACGGCTAACTATCCGACAGCTAATAACTCTAATTATCGCTGTCGTCGACAGATCCGATTCACCCGAGGCCGGAAAGTGAGGGGGATAAGAAGAGGCAGAGATTGACAAATACCACAAACACAGACATGCGGGAGAAGATACACAGGCATCAGCAGCCATCCAAAGCCAAGCGACGAGCCTATCCCGAGCTATGCTGTTAACGTTGATCGCAGCGTGACATCGCCGTATCAAGCCCAGACGGAACCATCACGAAGTTGTTGGCCTCGCGGGTAAGACAAGAAACAGGAAAGACGGCACAATGTAGAATGATAATAAAGAATAAGCTTAAAAGCAGCTGGTTATCGGACTGTTAGACTACTCCTTTATTGTTTGGCTATTTGTCCGGTCATCGTGACATTCTTAGATCCAAGTCTAATACTTCAGAGTAGAGAACACAAGGTCCCTGCATAAGCCGCGCTCTGTGATCCTTGTCTGGCTAGGCGCGGGGGATGATAACAGTCACCCCTCTGCATAGTACAAGAGAATATCGTATGAGCGTCGAGGCTGGCAGGAGCGATCCCGACGAGTGGTTGTCAAAGCTTTTATGGTTAGTGCGTACCAACCTGGAAGGGCCAGACAGCTGAAGGTCTGAAACGGACTTCTCAGCCGATCTGCTCTTGCCTCTTGCCTGTGGTCAAGCCGTCTAAAACAGTCTATTCGGCTACAATAGTCACCATTTCAGCCCAGCATCAGAAATGAGGCATGCGTATCCTTGCGAGTCTGTCCTAGTAGTGCACACAATAGTGGATGTGGTGTACGTACACCATACATCGAACTGAGTGTATGTATGTAAGTAGGTTTAGGCATTAATTTTAGAATTTTAGAATAAAGGCTTTTGGCAGAGCTAAGCTTTTTAACAGTGTTTTAGTCCAGTCGAGATCCGATGTTTCAAGGCTGCCTGGTGTGATGTTTTAGCCTTGTAAAGCCATCCTTCTACTTTGCAATACGCTGTAAATACTCTACATCAATAGGGCTTGAAGCCTCGGCTGTTCGATGTTGAAACGGAGTTTTTCGTCAAGGAGAAAACGGTGGGTTGCTAACGGTGTATCCAAACAGGCTCTTTCCTGTTTTCAATCGTTTCCAATGATAACTTCTCAAAATAGAAAGAGCGACTGGCACTCACACTGGTGCGAGGCATGCTTGCTGGTTGTCAATCTGTGTCAAGTCTGCCGGTGCCACCCCACCCACACCAGTTCTAGACGTGCTCTGGCGCGAGGGCGACGTAATGCTCTTTCCATTTTAGCCCTTTTTTGCTTTCTGCACCCAGCATGCCTCGTATTGGTCTTGAAAAGGGAAGGCACCGTTTAGCGGATGTCATCTCTTTATTAGCAGTCGTCACTCGTTCCCCCTCCAGATCTATGTAGATTCCGTCTAATCAATGTATTCCAGAAACTTCGTACAGACTGTACTCTTTCTCGTGTCCGGACCGTTTCCGCTAGTTGTTTACTCTTTTTTTTTTTTTCTTTCGTCTCTTTGAACCCTTTTAATTAGTACCGTCGTCTACCTACGTAAAATACTGGCAGCTGTCTCATGCTCCATTGCTCCTTCCTGCATTTGATAGACGTGGGTGGCTGTACCTACCCCTACTTATCTCTGGTTCTTTCCTATATTGGTATTTGTATTTTTTTTCCTTTTCTTCGATACCCGTTTTATTAATACGTGTACCTGCCTTCTTGAGCTTTTCTTCTTGGTCTCTTGACATCTTCACCTCTCACATCTCGGCGCACACTTTTGCTTCACTTGTCAACGGCCACTTGTTGATCTACCGATCACCGACACTCGCTATATCCAATACCCATACGTCTATATCCAGCACAGTCGTTTACATCCTTTCTTTCTATTTGTTTTTACCACTACAACACACAATACACAATGGGCCTCCAAATGTACGAAGGCCCTGTTGGGTCGGCTTGGAATCCCGTGAACTGGACCAAGAAGGGCTGGGCCATCTTCTCCGGCGGTGCTGCTGTCGTGATTGCCGTTGTCGTGGCCGTGGCCGTTGTCGTGTCAAAGAACAACAGCTCCGGCAGCTATCCGAGCTACACCGCAGTCAACTACACGCTGGTCGACACATACTCGGGTACCGATTTTTTCGACAACTTCGACTACTTCACCGGCTACGACCCAGCCTCTGGCTTTGTGCACTACGTTCCCGAGTCCACAGCAACTTCTCTTGTAAGTCAACATTATACTAGCAAAGTTGGCAAAACTGGCAAAATGTAGCCACAGCTAGCAGCTCAGCAAACAAACTAACAAATACAGAACCTCACATACGCATCGTCGGACTCTGCAGTACTCCGTGTCGATACGTCTGTTGGCAACACCTCGTCGCCAGATGCTTCGACTGGCCGCTTCTCTGTCCGCATCGAGTCCAAGACCCAGTACACCGAGGGTCTCTTTATCTTTGAGGTCAAGCACACTCCCTACGGCTGCGGCACATGGCCCGCTCTGTGGCTCGTCGACCCGGACAACGACATCTGGCCGGCCCACGGTGAGATTGACGTTATGGAAGCCTACGACCAGGGCACGACCGGCAACATGATGACCCTGCATTCCAGTGGCGACTGCACCATGTCGGGTGTTACCCGCAAGATGACCGGCACTGCCGGCCAGGGCGACTGCCACAACACCACCAACAGCAACACCGGCTGCGGCGTCGACGGTAGCACCGATACCTACGGCGCCACCTACAACTCCAACGGCGGCGGTGTTGTCGCTGTCGAATGGCGTGACGACGGTATCCGCATGTGGCAGTTTGACGACTCGTCCACGCCGGCCGACATCACCAGCGGCACGCCCAACCCAAGCACGTGGGGCACCGCTCTGGCCGATTTCCCCGACACCAAGTGCGACATGAGCTCGCACTTTTCCAACGCGAGCATCATTGCCAACATTGATCTGTGCGGCTCTCTGGGCGAGGCCAAGTACCCGACGTCAACGTGCCCCAAGAACTGCGTGGGTGACCACACGTGCATTGGCGGCACGTCGCCCACCAACTGCACCGACTTTGTTGCCAACAACCCGACTGCCTTTGAGGATGCGTACTGGGAGTTTGGCTCCTTCAAGATTTACCAGACGTCGTCGTAGGGTAGCAGAGACATGTGGATGAAAGGGGGGCGTGTTTGTTCTTGAGAGAGTTGTTACTTAATGGCTGTCATTTGCTGGTTTGCTGGGTAATATTTTTGTTCTTCTTTTTACGGCGTTCTCTTTCTTGCCTCTTGTTTTTTTTTGTTGGTACCTATTGTTTGTTTTCCAAGCTTGATTGTTATGATATAGGTTATGATCCCTTTCGATGTGCCTATGGGAACAGAAAGGCAGACACTTTCTTGCAACATCCTTTTGGTGATGAATGGGATAGTGAAAAGAATAGAAATTAGAATGGGACATGAGACATCTAGATCTAAAAATACATCGTAAAGAAAGTGGTAGGACATAACCACCCATATGCAGTTGTGACAGGAAATAGACGGCTAAGATTTCAGCCAGAAGAGAAAAGTAAAAGAAAGACAGAAGATATATACCAAAGTGAGAAGAGAGTTGACGCTTTTGTGTGGTTGTTGAGTCGCCCGGCCTAATCGTCAGTCGGCGGCATCCGCATGTACGCGTCAATGGCCGCCGAAAACGCTGCAAAACCGGCACAGCCAACGGCCGCTGCTTGTGGTCCGGCGTTCCGTGCTAGAATGGCGCCTGTCAAGCAGCCCGCCGCCACGCCATTGGCAATATCGTTCTTGGCGCGCAGGCCTTCGATGCCGCACTCAATGCCCGAGAAGAGCGCACCGACCGTGCCAAAGTTCTTCGCCGTCGACCAACTGCGGCTGCCCATGTCGCGGAAGCCCTGGCGCAGCTGTTCGCGGAGCGGCAGGCTGGAGAGCGCGGCGTATGTCGGGTTGAGAATGGCGGACTGGGTCACCGTGCCGGCGCCGGCGGATGTCACTGAAGCTGCTGCTGGTATCGTGGCAATTTTTGGTACGGGCACAGACAAACCCGGCTTGGCTGTTGTTGCTGCTGTGGTTGATGCGGGTGTGGGTGCTGTTGCAGATGCTGCTGAAGATGCTGCTGTAGATGATGCTGCTGTGGACGTGGCGCTTGATGAGGCTGCTGTGGTGGCGGCTGCTCCTGGAGCTCCCTTTGCTGCTGCTGCCGCTGTTGGTGCGTCTGGTGTCGGCATTGCTGTGTGATAGGGTGTATCGTATGCCATCTGCAATGTCAGCGTGTCGTTCTTCGTCTCCCTCTTGTTCCGTCTCTCTCTCTTCCCAGACTCCTCAACTCCTAGCTTCTCGCTTCTCGCTTCTCGCTTCTCGCTTCTCGCTTACCGACGCCATAAAGAGACCAAAGACACCTCCGAGACCGAAACCGACAACTCCCGACATCACTGTCTTGACATAGCACGACTCCATGGCGTTCTGCATCATCTTGACTGTCGGGTCGTTGGGGTCCGTGCCGCCGGGGCCTGTGCCGGCACCTGCAGCCAGGCCCGGGCCGCCGAACTTGGGGCTCGTCGCCGCCGCACCGATACCGGTCATTCCCGGGAAATTCATCGTATTAGGCGAAAGCAGTGTTGTTGGGGTTGGAGTAGAGGCAGATTTGCACTGTCAACTGCTAAATGTCGAGTAATGAATGTATTGTATCGCAAGCCCCATATGACCACAGGCGCGATAGCTCCTAATTGATAGCCCACCTGCCCGCCAAAAAAAATCTAATCGCACGCTGGTCTGATATTCTGCCGGTCTCCACCGCCTTTGACATCATTACCCCTGGACCATCAAATGTTAAGTGATATAATTAGACCTTTTTATTGTTATCATACCTCGTGCGATCATAGTCTCGGCATTTTGCCCTTGCCTTGTTTTCCAAGACGACGAGTCGCATATGCCTTGTAATCACAAATCTACAAAATCGTATGGGAATTTATTTAAATTTAAATTCCCAACATTAAACACATGAAAATCATAAACATCACGAAAAGCATCTGGTAACAAGCGATCCACGCCCAAGCACTAATGAACCAAAGGAAAGAATGACATTTGCATAATAAAACAAAACCTAAACCGAGAAAAATATGGGGAAAAAAACATATACAGTTCCTGCTTCATGGCACACCGAAGCCCGATAAAACATGCACTCCTATCGCCCCAGTCCATCGTCCATCCCAGATAGAACACGCCCTTGGTGGACTTAGTGGAGGAACAGGTCCTCAATGCCGTTCCGCAGGCCTCTAGATCTGTCCACATGGTCCATGCCCAAGAAGTCGTCCTCCAGGTTGGTCATATCCCACAGAATTTCATCTGTCTCGTTAGCATGCATTCGTCAATCAAAACTGCCACACCACTGTAGTGTAGTAACTTACCATCGTTCAAGTACTGAGCCTTGGCATAGGGCATGCGCCGGACAAGCGCAAACTTGATCTTCTCAAAGCTCTTGCCCTTGTACCCAGTCCGGACCTCCAGCCGCTTCTTCGTGTCCATAAATGTCTCGCCCGGCTTCAGCATAAACCGGAACGGAATGCCGTGGATCTTGCCAATGTCGTTGTGGAAGTGGTACACCTGGATCGTCTGTGCATCCTCAGCCTCCAACTCCTCGGCCGGAACGCGCTCGGCGACCAGCTGCGAGTACTCGTTGATGCTAAGAACCGAGTAGTCACGTGGCAGCATTCGAGAGAACTTGAGAGCACTAGTCTCGTACAGGCGAATCTTGCCACCCTCTGCCTCGCCGGGAATCTTGGCCTTGTGCACCAGCGCCTCGATCAGGTCTTCGGTGTTGCTGTTCTTGCTGACAAAGATATCAAATGTCTCATCCTTGGTAATGCCCTCGCTGAGGAGAGTAATACGGACAACCTTCTTCGTCTCCATCTCTGCGAGGCTCATCTCCAGAACCTCAAAGTACAGCGCGTCAGACCGCAGTGATGAGTTGACCGTAGTGTATGTTTGTGGGTTCATGATCGTGTGCAGGTTCTGCGCGACAGACCGCTTGATCACCGACCGTGGGCTTGATGACGGGTTGTTGTTGACCGTGTAGAGGCGCAAGTGTGTAGGATCGACGCCTAGGTGGGCACCGACACGCTCGCAAAGCTGGTCGTATGTGGTGCGGATGCTAAGCACAGCATCGAACGCCGGGTGCTCCTCTGCGTTGCACCGTGTCGGATGCGGCATCAACCGAATGAATCTCCGGTTGTACAAGAACTCATAGTAGCCCTTGGCGTCCGCGTAGAAATCCCACTTCTTGGGCGACGGCTTCGTAAAGGAAAGGTCGGACGTGGACGTGGACGTGGACGTGGACAAGGACTTTCTGTCCAGGAAGGACGGCGACTTACGCTCCAACTGGAAACATATGACATCGCCATCCTGTAGCTCCGCCGCCTTAAGGGTCTGCTTGGATTTGAGCGCTTCAATCATAGTTGGCTTGATTTCCTCCCACAGAATGATCTTCTCGTTGTCGGGTATCTTATCGCCCCAGCCCATCATTTTCATAATGGCTGGAGTGAGATCCTCCACCTTCTTCTCCTTGCTGAGATACACGTGTCCAACACCATGGATGGTCTGGTTCTCGACGTCAAAGTATTTGAGGAACAGAACAATCAAATCGTTCTTGACTGTCTGGCCATCGGGCTGGCTCTGGAATGCCGGCCAGAGGGGCTCGCCATCGGTGTTGACGTCTTCAGCCACTTCGGCCCACACACGAAGCATGTTGTCTCTGTGGGATGTTACCCGAGTGTATGTCTCCTCAACTGTGAGATGCGTGTCCATTACAGGCTGGTCAGGGCGGATTGTCTTGTTCTGGCGGTTGACCATCAGCCACAGTCGCACTCTTCTAGGGTCAACAGCCATGTCTAGTGCAATTGTTCCAATGGCCTCCTGCACAGTCGCTGACCGCAGTATCCGGTATACCCGGGGTGCAGCCGGGTCATTCTCTGGAGAGACCTCAAAGTTGGTGAGGTCAAATCCGGAGTGTGCTTGGAACGTCACGTTGGTAATGACCTTCATGCCAATGTACAGGTGCTGTTCCTCGCGCTCTTTCCGCTTGGCTTCTCTGGCGGCAGCCTCTGCAGTGAAACGTGCGTGAATGTGGTGTGGGATATCACTCTCATGGACCGGGGTCAGGATCTTGTCGACGCGTGTTTGCCGGATGTACACCAGCATGTACGCGCTGTTGGGGCGCATTATTGGCCCCTTCTTGGAAGGGATGCACATGCGCGCATAGGGATTTTGCGTAGGAGGGTATTCGCCACCGTAGTTGTCCTCCATGACCTCGCGCTTGGTCGCCTTTGTGACCTTTTCGTCATCGTAGCGGTAGAACCAGCCATCCTTGGTCGGCTTCAGGAATGCATAGTAGTGACCGGCATCGAGGTCACCACTGTGGACGAGAACGCCGTGCAGCTGGTACAGCCAGGACTCGGAACGGTCGGCATCCTCGGACAGGTAGGGGGCCAGGTCAATGACCTCGGGGAACTCATGGCGGTCGTTGACTTTGATCGGCATGTCCTTGTAGTAGTCGTACAAGAAGCGCTTCAGTTGGAGGTGAAGAACGTCGGGGAAGCTCTGGAAAATAACACCCTTGTTGGCGTCTTGCAGCTGGTACTCCTCGGTCGCAAAGTACTTGTTGTCGCCATCCATTCTCTCCACGTTAATGTAGTCCTCGAAACTAGCACGCAAGTCCTTGTTTCCAGTGACGTTGAGCTGAATATCCCAGAAATCCTCTATGCGGCTTGACTCGTAATCGACGTTGATGCACGAGATGTAAGTCTTGACCTTGCCGCTGAAGATTTTAGCCAGAACGTTCTCAGCAGGAGTGCCCTTCATCTTGTCCTCCATACGCTCCATAAGCTTGCGGCATAGCTCTTGGACATCTTGCTGTTGGTAAATGTGCCTTGACTCCCAGCCGAACGACTTTGTAAGCTCGCTGGTACCAACATCGTTATTGGAAGTCTGAAGCTGGTAGAAGAGGCGCTGAAGGGTGTATGCGCTGTCGTTGAGATCTTCCTCACTCTCGGTGGGGATGTTGTAGATGGCCTGACGGAAGGCGTTTGTGAAATAGAGGGACTGCAGCAACGAGTTCAGGTAGCAGGTGGCACCTTGGTTTTTAAGGCCAACGTAGCCGGTTTCCTTCTTGGAGTTGTAGTTGATGAAGCTGTGCCACAGAGCACCGGTTTCGTCCTCAACAATACGCACGTAGGCGGTGATGTTGCATGTGTCGTCGTCGATGATTGTGCGGTTCTTTCCTTCCCACTCGTGAACCAGCTTCTTGAGCTCTATGAATCGGGTAAATCCCCAGTCGCCCTCTTCCTTGGTGAAGCGGTGATGCGCTGTATGCATCTGGTAGATTGTGGGATCTTTAGGGTTCCAAAGCACCAGAGAGAACTGCACACAGCATACCCAGTCTTCAGGGACCTTGTCGGCCTCGAAACCGTGCTCCAGATATATCGAGAGGAAGTCGACATTGTTGCCATGTGGGAAGAGAAGGATTCGCCTGTCATGTTAGCATTGTGACCTTGTTGGACTATATAGCCATCTCTCGGGTTCCTTGCTCTTCTTCCTCAACGTACCAAGGGTAGCCACCAGCTTCAAAGACGGGGCCATGCTCCTTCTTTTTGAGAGAGCGGAAGCTTTCCACAGTCCAGTTGTTGACAACATCTTCCAGGATTGGGGGATCGTCGGCAAGTGGTGGCAGCACCAGCTCTTTCATAGATTCAACTGTAATTCTGTTAGCCTTGAGTTCGTAATACATAGGAGTACAATACAGAGAGAAATTGGGCCATACAGTCATCAGCGGTTTGCAAGTCGGAATCGGAGTCCGAAGTGATCGGTGGAGCGTCAGGCAGCGTGTCGTTGTCGGCAATGGTGGCGTTCATAGATGCGACATCATCGGTGTCCATGGCGAAAGCCGGGTCGTCAGGGTTGAGATCCTGTGGCGGGGGGAACAAGAGACTCGTGTTAGTTTTGATCGAGGCTAGAATAGCAGTCACAAAGCGTAGGAAACGCCAGGAGGCTGGCACGCCGCAGCGGTTGAGCTTGTCTAGTAGTAGACCGAAGATGCCGAGCTACAGCATGCTCTATATAAAGTGCAGCCAGAGGGTAGAGGCAAAAAAGGAAAGAGGGAGGACAGTGTAGCGTGAAGGCGCGGAGGCTTGTTGGATGCAAATGGCTTTGAGGATAGGGAAACCGCAAGAAGTCGTAGATGGCGGCTGCGGCGTGGGCGGGGAAGATGACGGAGGGAATTTCGAGCCAGAGAAAGTTGCTGTCTTCTTCACGTAGGAACCGAAGGAAGCGCAGCTACAAGAATACTGCAGTCGTCGGAGAAATCAAATTACAGAGGTGGGCAACAGTCGAAGCGACCGTCAAGACATAGCAAGCATCAAGTGAGGGAAAGAGGAAGATGAGGTGGATGAGGGGGGAGGGGGAGGGACTCTGCGAGAGAAGCAAGGAAGACAGATGTAGGCTCAGCAACTCACCATGATTGCGACGCCGTGGGAGGACTTGGAAGGTTCTTGCCGGATTCGATGCAGAGAGTCGAGTATCGAGGAAAGAGCAAGCGTGTCTTTGTGTCGTAGAAGGCAACGTTCTGGAGGAAGGTGCGGAGGGCAATGACGCGATGTGCAGCCTCGAATCGTTCAAGTCAGCAGGCACGAGAAGGCGGACAAGTCGGACAAGACGCCTTGCGGAATGATCAAATTGAGGAAGGAGCGGTCGTCGAGATATCCTTGAGGGCCGAACGGGAGATGGACGGCAGAATGCAGGTTGAAGGCACAGGTGGGAGACGAGAAGAAAGCGACAGGTAAAAGCAGCGAGCCCACTCAAATACTCTAAAAAGTATCGACTAGCAGCTCAGCAGTATGTACGAAGAATGGGGCATCAATTGGCGTGGCAAGGTGGATAGAAAGAAAGGTGAAAGAGCTTAGAAAGAAAAGGACAGAATAAGACCGTAATTGATGTGGTAGAGGTGGGAACAGAAAAGACAATAAGAAATCGAATATATAAATAAATATATAAATATAAATTGAGAATGGAGCAGAAGAAACAGAGGAAGATTGAGACGCCGAGACGCGAGGAAGGTGCACGAAGTAGGAGATGCAGGGAGAGAGGGAAGGTGCGAGTGATGGAGAATGTATGGGTCCATGGCAAGAAAAAATTGGTACAACAGGCAGTCGTGGATCGTAGCGGGGGGCCGTAATAGAGAACAGATGAAAGGTGAGCAGTAAACCAAGCATACGGGGGCATTGGGAAGGAGCACTAAAGCCTCTACAGTCGCTCTTTCTCTTTCTTGTCCCAGCCTATTGTCACTGACCTCGCGATTTGATGCCACTGTTGATTAAAGCTACTTGATACTCTTGATTTCTTTTTTCCTTCCTTTTTAAAATCCCCTTTCACTATATTTGATTGGATTTAAAGTAGCGGAAATGCTAGTTTAGACCAGCCTTAGGCGAACAATGCAAGTACGCGTTTTTGCTGCACAGAAGCAAAGCAGGAGAAGCAGGAGAAGCAGGAGAATTGAGCTGGAAAGGCTGAGGAACAGGGCAGAAGAATGGTACATACATAGCGCGAGGGGCGTAGACTGCGCCCACTTGTCCTGCAGCTTGTACGCCCACCGCCTCGAGCTAAGATATCCGATGCATGCAATTCTATAGTATGTATCTTACATACTCCGTACAGTGTATATGCGTTGGTTGATGGCATGGGCCAGGCCAGGCCATATGCTGTTGCGAGTGCCTTGCACCGCGTGGCTATTGCTCTTGTGCTCTTGCCAAAACAGGCCAGCAAAGGTCACAATGACGATTCTGGGGGGGAAGGCAGCTTGATTAGTGTTCGTCGCTCCTTCCCAAACTCGAGACATGAGTTTCTTGTTTATTGCTGTCCTTGACACTCTCAACTCTAGTGCTCCTTCCCCATGCTCTGTCCTTTGTGTTAAGTTGGCTCGTGCTCTGTCTCCCCGCTACAAAAGCCCCGCCATGACGTTTTGTGAGCTGCCTGCCCATGCTTACATACGCCAAACATTTATAAGATACCATGTCGTGACTCCAGATGGTTTGAAGCTGATTTATGTGAATGTGAAGAGTATGCATATATGCCGGTTTTTCTTACTGCGTATTACGCTCCGAATAATCGTACTTGTATCTTCTCTCGTCCTTATTACATAACGGCGATCCAGTTGTCTACGGTGATGTGTGTCACTTTGAATGATGCCTGATGCTTTCGGCCATATATTTGGACTTGTACCTGGGATAAAGATAACATATACGAGGCAAGCAAAGGCTATTTTAAGCGTATTCTGCAGCAGTTGTTGCGCGGTTGCTGTGTCCGTCTTTCAACAGCGTCGTCATCAACAGACAACAACGTCACGTGACATCACATGCAAAGTACTCGTTCGACAGGCTGTCGGCTCTCATCAACGATGCAATACGCTGGTTCATGGGCTGTAACTGCTGATATGCCCTCAAGTCTATACCACACATCCTACAAAAACAAAGTATCATGAATATTCAACCCGCTCACATACAGGAAATTGCGACATCATGAGACTGATTTGACTACTTTATGTTGATTACATAAGCATTATCGTTCGATTGTACTGTGGGGTAATAAGGACGAACGGCAGATGCTAATAGCTCAGTAGTAACGCCCCATACAAAGGTCGGTCAAGTAATATCCCAATACTGGTGACTGACATGAGGAATGCGCTAGTGCGCTAAAAAGTCTATGGTGCACCAGACTGTTTGTTGCTATGTACTGCGCAAGAGTCATGCGTCCTGTTAATCACTCTTTATATCTAGCCGCATAGCACTCCGCACGGCGTTATAGCTTCTCTTGCGAATATTGATAGCACGCAGAGACGCCGGAAGCTCCTCAGTACTGTTCTTTGTCACCAAACCACCAAAATACCATCCATCATCTTCGGCCTCGTCCTTGAGCTTCAGCCTCGGCATCTAGCTACCGACACACAAGTTTGAGCTGCTAAGCGACACAAGACCTTTCTGTTTTGCAATTCCTTACTATTCTCTCGCTACTGTCGACCTCAATCGGTGCATGGCTCGGTCTTCATGGCCCTGCAGACACCAAACATGGCCGGCCGCATTGGAGCCTTCAGACTGAGCCCCGGCATCACGAGACCACGATGTTTTGCATCACCAACACCGGCCGTCTCGACAGCAAGGACGTCAAGAACGCCACGGACATCACGAACATCACGGCGTTTGTATAGCTCGGCCGTAGCTTCAGAAGCTGCCGCGCCTTCACATAATCCAAAATGGCGGCCGATATCGGTCCTCGATGAGTAGGTCTTACATCGCGACTCGACATCACCACTGATCAAGCCAGGCACTGACTTTATAGCTGGGTTGCCAGAGCTGGCCGACCGCTCAGTGTGCGCCAGCTCATGCACTTTGGCCGCTCACTCACAGAGGCCCGTCTGCTCAGCTCGGCAAACTATGTCCGCACCGAGCTACCGACTCGCCTTGCCCATCGCATTCGCGACATGCAGCAGCTGCCCTACGCCGTTGTTTCTAACACACACATACACGATGTCTACGAGCTGTACTACAGCGCCTTTGACACCTTTCGCAAGGTCAAGGAAATCAAGACGCTCGAAGACAATGACGCATTCTGCAAGGTTATCGGCCACACGCTGCAGGCCCACCTCCCCGTCATTCCCAAGCTCGCCATGGGCATCCTCGAGTCCAGCGAGCTCATGTCGGCGCGCGAGCTCGACCTTTTTGCCAACACCATTCTGAGCGCGCGCATTTCGCGGCGCGTGATCGCCGAACAGCACTTGGCCCTTACAGAAACGTACAACTCGTCGTGGTACTCGCCGGGCGCGGCTTTGCGTGGCAACGCCGACCAAGACCACGACCAAGAGTTTATCGGTGAGGTGTTTCTCAAATGCCAGGCCAGCGAGGTTGTCGAGCGCTGTGGCCGCGCCGTGTGCGCCCTGGCTCGCAGTGCCTATGGCGTGACTGACGACGACCTTCCGGCCATTGAGCTGCGGGGTGACCTCAAAACGACATTCCCCTATATCTTGAGCCACCTTGAGTATATCATTGGTGAACTCTTGCGCAACGCCGTCCAGGCCGTCGTCGAGCGCCATATTGCCAGCGGCCGCCGCGAACGCGGAATTCCACCGCCGCCAATTGAGGTCACGCTGTGCGAGACGCAACAAGACGTAATTATCCGCGTGTCCGACCAAGGAGGCGGTGTGCAGCAGGATATGCTTCCTTATCTATGGTCATTTAGCAAAGGCGAGCACTCACAGCGCCTTCTGCGCAACTTGGAAAAGGTTCCCCGTATCAGTGCAACCCTGCAAGAGCTGAGAGAGGGCGAAGAGCCCCCGCCAGCAGAGTCCTCCTACTCAACTCACCACCACGTATCCTACCCCCTCGGCCCTGAGCGCCACTCTCAGCTGCCACCTCCTGGAAGCAGCACTTTCGACAGCCGCCACGACCACGATCATGGCGTCGACCACGGCAACTCCCTGGCAACATTGTCTCAACGGCCACCCAACTTGCGTCTGGGCATGGGCCTGCCGCTGAGCCGTGTCTATGCCGAGTACTGGGCTGGCAGTCTTGAACTCCACAGCCTAGATGGCTATGGCGTGGATGCCTTTTTGCAGATCTCAAAGCTGGGCAACAAGAACGAGCAGCTGATTATGCGTGCCCAGATGGATTGTGTTTAAATTGGTGTGTCTTCGCTTGCTGCGTTTATTTTGTTATAGTAGCTTGTTGCATAGCCGGCGTTATGTAGGTTGGTTTTGATTCAACGGTATTTTTTGCGTCGATATAGTCTAATTCCACCTGGTGTTTTGTTTGTTTTTCGATGTTTTCTCGTTTCTCGTTTCTTACCTCTTGTCATTAATCAATTTATCATCCACGTAAATGTGTCACACACCAAAATATCAGTCAAGCCTGAATTAAAGGGGAATAATAAAGTAAACAATTAAAATAGCTTGAACAAAGGGGGTTTAAAAATAATAAAAAATTAAAACAGCAAAAAGCAAAAGCAACAAGGGGTAGTCCGCTTCCTTTTTTTCGAGGCCGTGATAGGAAAAGGGAGACTGTAAGAGGCCTGAAACAAAGACGCGAGGGCATCGCCGTAGCTCAACATCTTTCTGTCTTTTCATACAGTCCCCCGGTGCTTGATCCAACGGCTTTGCCCTCTTCCGTACACCCAATAAAAAGGAAAATCATCCAACAGATTCCATAGCTCGCAAAGGAACACGGTAGCAAAATCTGTATGTAAAAAGAAGCAAAGACGCTGTGCATCAAATAAGCCGGAGTAGGAAAGACCATCAGAAACGATGCAAACCAGCAAGCTTCCCCCCGTGTCTTTGTCTCACTGCCTCTTCGCTTCCCCCCCAGTTCCGATTCCGGTTTGGTTCGGTTTTTAGTGGTTCAGTAGAAAGAGGTAATAAAATATGGCAAGGCTCGCAGGTACTTTGGTCGTCTGATCGCATTGCAAACGCTATCATTTGTCGAGGTGGTAAGACTGAGTAGACTGAATAAAATGCAAAGGGAGCTTGGTGTCTTAACGGCGGCCGTGGCTGCGGATGGCAGGGCCCTGCATCGCCTCAAGCTCAGCCTCCAGCTGCTTGATCTGGGCGTGGGTCTGTTCGAGATCCTTGTTAAGACGATCGCGCTCTCCAATGAGCTTCTGCTCCCATTGCCGGAACCGCTGCTCCTCAATCTTAACCTGCTCGGTGAAGCGCTTGCGCAGAGCCTCCTCCTCCTCCTTGAACTTGGGGTTGTCCAGCTTGCGCGGGCGAGCCTCACCAAACTTGCGCGTCTCCATCTGCTGTGCGCGGTAGGCCTCGTAGTGCAGCTCCTCGGTCGTGTGGATGAGATCCAGCATGTGGGTGCGGATCAGGATGGACCGGAGCTTCTTAAAGTCGCAGTGGTCCTCGTTCTCGACCTCGGCGACACCCCAAGAGTACTGGCGACCCTTGACGATGCGGCCGTCGCTGGTCTTGACGTCCTTCTCGGAGCCGATGACGGCGAAGGGGACAGCAGCCATCAGGCTGCGGGCGTGCTGGGCAGCAGCCTCATCGTCCTCCTCAACAGGGGGCTGGTAGATCTTGATGCTCTGGGCCTCAATGACGGTGCGGATCTGAAGAGTCGAGTTAGTAAAGGTGGTAAAAATCGCATAGTCAGCTAAAGACTTTATGCAAATCCTACCTTCTGCTTGAACTTGGCCAGGTCTGCCGGGCTGAGCGTATCGGCCTTGGCAATGACGGGGATCAGGTTGACTCTGGAGCAAAGACGCTTCATGACCTCAATGTCGAGGGGCTTCAGGGTGTGGCCGGTAGGGCGGATGAAGTACAGGCAGGTGTGGACACGCAGGTCGATCTTGTCCTGGCGACGCGGCTGCTGCTCCTGGAGCATGTACGACTCGTGCTGGTCGTCAAGGAACTCGATAATGGGCATCCACGAGTCGCGGTTGTTGACGTAGTCGCCGAAACCAGGGGTGTCGATAACAGTCAGGCGGACTGGAGTTGTTAGTCAAGCCAAGAAAGGATGTGCATTGCAGCACTTGCAGCTGTGTACAGCTGTAAAGTTAAGAGGGCTTTTGTGCACTGCATCAGGAATGGGACGTACCCTTGAAGAACTTCTCCTCCAGCTCGGCCTTGGTGATCTCGATCTCGACAGTCTTGTCGACCTGCTTCTGGTGGCGGCGCTTGTGGTCGGCATAGTTCTTGATAGTCGTAGAGAAAAGGGTGTTGATGAAAGTAGTCTTGCCGAGGCCAGATTCACCGGCGACCTGAGAAGACGGTCAGTATCATGTGCTTGAGGCCGATAGACAATCGCTATATTATCGCAAGTGATCATGTGCAATCATAAAGGGGTAAGCTCTCTGGACGGGGGCGGTGGGGGGTCCGAAGCAACGGATCCGACAGCCATCGCATGTCCTGCATCGGCGGGCCCAAACACCCAAACACAAAAGACAAATATGCACGCACCATGATCGTGAATGCAGCTCCTCTCTTTGCGACAATCTTGTGGCGCTGGTTGGGCAGATTGGCAATGCCAATCGGCGAGGCGCTCTCAGCAGAAACGGGAGCCATTGTGGCGATAATTGTTGGCGCGTGAAGCTAGATGGGATTGAAAGAAAAGGGGGTATATAGTCGTCGGGAGTAGGAGCGGTGCGAACGGCCGGCGATGCGATGACACAAGAAGCAACGGTAGAAACAAAGGTAAAAGAGAAACTCAGAAACTGCCGGTTGATGTTGTAGTAGTATGAAGAGGGAAGAGTAGAAGTAGAATTGCGGTGGTTTGTTTGTGTTTCCAGTTTTTTTGTTTCCCTTTCCCCTGACAATAGGAGAAAAGGCGGGAAGGAGAGACCCAGCGAAGCTTCGCTGCTTCCCTCAGGGGAAGTGTCCAAATTTCGATGGCGTGCACGGGCCAACCTAGAGTCAGGGGGGGAAGGGGCCACCCAGCACTCACCAGTTGGGTCGCACCTTCTTCCTCTCTGCTGTTCCTCTTCTCCTCCATGTTCTCTTTTGATTGTGATGGCCTCGTCCAGCAGTGCTACGGTGGGCTACGGGGGTCCTACGGGGGGCTACAACGGGCTAGTGCTGCTAGTGCTCGCTGGCGGAAGTCCCCCCCTTTTTGCTTTTGCTCGGCATGGACCACATTTCGACTTCAACGGCGGCGTGTCGAGAGGGAGAGCAGAATCGCGCTAGCATCGATTTGGCCACACCTTAAATTGGCGTCGAGCTGTATCTCTGACCTTACATACATAGTAGTTATACTATCTTGGAGCTTGGGCTAGGGGACTTGAGATCGAGCAGGTCCCACTCTTATGCACTCCGGAGTTTCTATTATGCGGACCCGCTATAATTTACTGATAGTCGCCCGATAAGCACAATCGCGATAACAGCTGCTGATAACAAATTTTGGAGGAATCTACGACTTTTTTTTTCTGTTTCGCGATCATCACGAGCTTAGGTGCGACTTATACCTTCTATACGCACACCACGGCAAGATGAAGACGGATTTCAAGGTACGGCTATGGCAATTGAATATATTTCAAACACTCTTACCAAGCTCCTCCAGTTACTAACATTTACAGTTTTCCAACCTGCTGGGCACCGTCTACTGCAAGGGCAACCTGCTCTTCAGCCCCGATGGCACCCACCTCTACTCGCCCGTCGGCAACCGTGTGACCGTGTTCGACCTCGTCAAGTATGTCACCCCCAGCCTGGACCCGTCGTCAATATATGCACATGCTAACAGCTCAGCAACAAATCATACACCCTGCCCTTTGCCCACCGCACAAACATCAACCAGCTCGGCATCAACCCCCGCGGCAACCTCCTCCTCACCGTCGACGAGGACGGCCAGGCCATCCTGACCAACCTTCCCCGCCGTGTGGTTCTCTACCACTTCTCCTTCCGCTCTTCCTGCACTGCGCTTGCCTTCTCGCCCTCGGGCCGCTACTTTGCCGTCGGACTCGGCCGCAAGACCGAGGTCTGGCATGTGCCCTCGACGCCCGACACCAACGCCGACGGCGAGCTTGAGTTTGCACCCTTTGTCCGCTACCGCCACTATGCCGGCCACTACGACAACGTCCAGCACATTGAGTGGTCGGGCGACTCGCGCTTCTTCCTTACATCCTCCAAGGATCTGACAACACGGATATGGAGCTTGACGGCACAGGAAAACTTCCAGCCCACCGTCCTGTCTGGCCACAAGTCGGCCGTCGTTGGTGCGTGGTTCTCTAAGGGCCAGGATATCATTTACACAGTCAGCAAGGACGGCGCGCTGTTTGAGTGGCAGTACCTCAAGCCGCCCCGCCAAGAAGGCGACGACGACGAGAGCAGCGAGGACGAGGACGACAGCGATTTCGACGACGAGAACATGCGCTGGCGCATCGCAAAGCGCCACTACTTCCATCAGAACAGCACAAGTCTGCGCTGCGCGGCCTACCACGTGGCTTCCAACATGCTTGTGGCCGGCTTCTCCAACGGTATCTTCTGCCTCTACGAAATGCCCGACTTCAACATGGTTCACACGCTCAGCATCTCGCAGAGCGATATCGACCACGTCTCCATCAACAGCTCGGGTGAGTGGCTGGCCTTTGGCGCTTCCAAGCTGGGTCAGCTGCTCGTCTGGGAGTGGCAGTCCGAGTCGTACATCCTCAAGCAGCAAGGCCATTTTGACTCGATGAACTCTCTCGTCTATTCGCCCGACGGCCAGCGGATTATTACGACGGCCGACGACGGCCGCGTCAAGGTGTGGGATATCGAATCGGGATTCTGTGTTGTCACCTTTACCGAGCACACAAGTGGTGTGACTGCGTGCGAGTTTGCCAAGAAGGGCAATGTCCTTTTCACATCGTCCCTCGACGGCTCCGTGCGCGCCTGGGATCTTGTTCGCTACCGCAACTTCCGCACGTTCACTGCACCCACGCGCCTGTCTTTCTCCTGCATGGCTGTCGACCCCAGCGGCGAGATTGTCGCTGCCGGCTCCATCGACTCGTTTGATATTCACATCTGGTCTGTCCAAACTGGCCAGCTGCTCGACCGCCTGTCTGGCCACGAGGGCCCTGTCTCGTCTCTCTCATTCACTCCCGACGGCAGCTCGCTGATCAGCGGCAGCTGGGACCGCACTGCACGTATCTGGTCCGTCTTCAACCGCACCCAGACCAGCGAGCCTCTGCAGCTGCAGGCTGATGTCGTCAGCATTGCTGTCCGCCCCGATTCCGAGCAGCTTGCTATCTCCACCCTCGACGGCCAGCTGACGTTCTGGTCGATTGCCGATGCAACCCAGCTTGCCGGTGTCGACGGACGCCGTGACGTGTCTGGCGGTCGCAAGATCACAGACCGCCGTACGGCTGCCAATGTGGCTGGCACCAAGAGCTTTAGCACGATTCGCTACAGCACGGACGGCAGCTGTCTGCTGGCCGGTGGCCGCAGCAAGTACATTTGCTTGTACTCGGTCACCACAGGTGTGCTTCTGAAGAAGTTCACCGTCAGTGTCAACCTGTCGCTGTCGGGCACACAAGAGTTTCTCAACAGCCGCAAGATGACCGAGGCCGGTGCCATTGACGATCTCGACATGCAGGGCGAGCTTTCGGACCGCGAGGACCGTCTAGACCGTTCGCTGCCCGGCTCCAAGCGCGGCGGTGACGCATCGGCACGCCACGGTATGACCGAGGTTCGCGTGTCGAGCGTGGCATTTGCGCCCACCGGCATGGCGTTTTGTGCCGCCTCCACTGAAGGTCTGCTTGTCTACAGCCTGGACAGCACCCTGCCCTTTGACCCCTTTGATCTCAGCATGGAGATCACGCCCGCATCAACCCTGGCCGTCCTGCGCAACGAGCGTGACTATCTCAAGGCGCTGGTGATGGCATTCCGCCTGAACGAGGCTGCTCTGCTGCAGCACGTATTCCAGGAGGTGCCACACCAGGACATTGCTCTCGTCGTTGATGGCGTCCCCACAGTGTACGTCGCGCGGCTGCTGCGGTTCGTGGCCGCCCAGACTGAGCAGTCTCCGCACATTGAGTTCTGTCTGCTGTGGATCAAGGCGCTCATCGACAAGCACGGTGCCTGGCTTACTGCGAACCGCGGCAAGCTGGACGTGGAGCTGCGCGTAGTGGCCCGTGCTGTTGGCCGGATGCGGGATGAGATCCGCCGCCTGGCCGACGAGAACGTCTACACGGTCGATTACCTGCTCGACCAGGCCAAGGCACAAAAGGAATCGCAAAAGTCCACCCCGGCCGCCATTATGGCCCTGGGCATGAGTGCTGATGGATCCAGCGCGATCGCCGAGAGCAAATCGATCAAGGCGGCCGCGGCAGACAATGCAGGCGAGGTGGTTGTCTTTGACGACGGCGACGATGACGACGAGGACGGATGGCTTGCAATGGAAGATTAAATGTTGTCAACCCATTTGGAGCAAAGAAATAGACTACAAAAGTGTACATTTTCGAGTACGGCGTTCAGGGGCGGCATCTGCATATATCTTTTTTTTTATTTTCATATTTTTCATATTTTCATATTCATATTCATATTCATTTCCATGTCTTGTCTAGTATTTAAATTCCCATTGGCATTGTATAGGACACTCCACACTGATTATCTGCATCACTTTCGTAAATGTATGTGAATGATCGGCTTTCGTTTCTTATTGTATTGAACTTAAAGCAAGTCTCGTAGTTTACCACCGATTGTTGTTCCAGCCACCTCGGCCACCTTTGCCACGATTGTTATAGTGATGCTGGTGCGGCGACTGCTGTTGATGCTGTTGCTGCTGCTGTTGCTGATGCTGTTGCTGCGGTACATTGATCTGAGACCAATCTCCAACCCAGCCACCAGTTGATGGAGTGTGGCCTTGGCTGGGAGGCACGGGCATGTGCGGCGGTTGTGGCCATTGTTGCTGCGGATTTGGCGGGAGGAAGAGAGGCGGCGGAGGCAAAGACGGAGGCCAGGGTCCTTGGTACCCTTGAGGGCGAGGCGGCGGCGGCGGCGGCGGCGGGACAAAAGCGAAAGCACCAGGCAGTGGAATTGCTGGCATCACTGGCAATGCCGGAAGTCCACCTCCGGGACCAAAGTGATGCTGACGCTGGTATTGTGCGTGCTTGGGATCCTCTCGTGATTGGCCGCCGTCACGGCGTGGGGAGCGAGAGCGCGACCGCGATTGTGAGCGGGACTTTGAATATCTTTTTGAGAATGGCCTTGATTTCGACCTAGACCTTGACCTCGATCTTGAGTTTGATCTGCCGCGCGAGTGCCGCCGCCGGTAATCCCGACTCGGGACACGCAGACTTGTTTCTTGACGTCTGTCATCGGCAGAGCGGCTCCGGCTCCGGCTCCGGCTCTGGCGGCCATCATCTGAGTATCGTCTCCTCTTAAAATCTGGCCGCGGGGAAACGGATGGTGGCCGGCTATCATCTGACGGGTGGCCCCCGCGGCCCCTGTCTTGGTCTCCGCTCCAAAGTGTACCAGGTATGCTGCCGACTTTTGGCAGTCCACGCTCCTTCATATTTTTGCAGAAAGCCCGCGACCAGCCATAGTACGAGTCGCCGCTGATAATGTCGCCATTAAATGCGTCTATCTCGACATGCTCACCGAGAGCATCAATGTCGGTGTCAACGGATGACTCGTCGATGGCAGAAGAGTCGCTCTCGCCAAACATGCGGTTGACGTCTGCTAGCAAGCTCTGAACGCTGGCCACAAGTGCAGGCGGCGCGGGACCAGGTGTCATCTTGACAGGCCTGAGCGCGTTTGGGTTCATGGGCCGTGTTGAGTTTGGTTCCAGCACAGCGAGCCAGTTTGCGGCAGGCAGGTCGTACCAAGGCGTGGCTGGGTCGCCGTGCAAGGCCGGCATCAGGAACGGGGCTTTGCTACCGGCACTAGAGGTAGCCGTCTGTGAAATGATGGCTTCAGTCTCATATACTGAAACTGCAGATGAGCTATCAGCGCCTTCAACAGCCTTGTCTATGGCAGCTCGTAGCTGGGACAGGAGCGATTCTGCAAAGTAGCCCTTGTCGGCCCATAGATCGAGCAGGCTGCGAATTTTGGCAATCTGCTTTGGAGCTCGTGAAAATGATGCAGCAGAAGTCACGAGAGGCAACAGGCTAGGCTCGATGTTCGCTGTGAAGTGGCGCGGTGTGCTGACATCGCGAGAGTTGCTGCGGTACGTGACATGGTAAAGCACATCGTTGACAATGTACAAAAGGTGCAGCCGTCTGCGGCGCGTCGACGTCGCCTTTGCATCACTACTATCGAGTTTTGTTGGTGTTGGCGGGTATGAATTGGCGAGTGCTACTAGGTAGCGGCCAGCAGCTGCAGTGCGTGCAGCCGATACAGAAACGTAGCGGATAGTCCATTGTTTGCAAGCCTGAAAGCAGAAAGCAGAAAGCAGGGGTTTCCAGCATTTAGTCATTGGCCCAGACTTAAATCATCTTTGTGCATATCGTACGCAGACATATGTGGGATGGAAGAAAGGAGTGCGGTCAAACCTGGACATGGGCAGGCGAGCAGCGCGTGGCAGCTTGAGCCAGCAAACGGGTGAACTCGTCAATGTCGACGCGCGAGCATGGCGCGGGATCGGGGCGCAGAAGAACGGCAGTCAGGTTGGCCTTTGCTATGGCCAGCTGTGCCACGGACGCCATGGCGTTTTATTGTGATGCGAGCGGTGAGGCGAGGCTGGCGAGCTTGAAGTCCGAGCTGCAGCTCGTGAGTTGGTGATGAGAGGAGGGTGAGCACTGCGGGTGCTCAACGCGTCAGTTTTCGGGGCCGGTTGAGTAAAATTGCCATGTTTTACCTGTGCCGTGCGACGTAATGATGTCGACTGGCCTGTATGAAATGGGCGGTGGTGGTTGCGTCGATCGCCAGTTGCGTAGGTACAGAATTGAAACGTCGTCAATGAAGCTTCAAGGCGACAGCTTAAGTGGAGCATTTCTTACATAGCGCCTCTGATTGGCTAGCAAGCAAATAGCCGACGTCGCCAGCCTTGTGCCTATGCCATTGAAATCGCCGTCGTGAAAGAGGTGGCTCTACACAATCTATCGGCTATCATTGTTGGCAACTATCACTCTCTTCTGCTCTTGACTTCTGTATGTCTGCTTGCGCACCTCTCAATACACACTGTCATCCTGTCGGTCACGTACGAATGTTTTCATTTGTCATGTCATTGCCGACGAAGTATAATACAAGTATGCCCAAAGACAAGGAACCATAGAAAGTGCAAGGGCAACGTAAACCTCTTTAATCCAGTTCTTGGTGCCAATTTGGAGTGCCAATTCAGAGCTGGAATGTTCTGTCCTCCCATTTGTGTCCTGCCATGTAATCCACATTCCTCGTGCTTATGTAATCACACACTCAACCACAGGCCCGAACCTCAGGAGAACCTGTCTCCCTTTGGACTTTGAAACGGTACGCTGGCCTCGTATTTGCTTTTTTCTACCACTTGCTGCTGTCCGGTCGTTGGTGCATGTTGTGTCGGTGCAGGGTCGAAGCCGGAGCTGGGCGAGCCGTTCTGCTCGAGGGCGTCAATGACAGACTTCTTGCGGCGCTGCTCGCTCAGCCGGGCCTGGCGGTCGGCGTTGATGCTCTTCTTGGCAAAGTAGTAAGCGGCACCGCCGGCTGTTTAGTTAGTAGAGCTCTTTCTCTTTCTAGACTGCCCAGGCTGTCCAGATTTAAGACGGGCATGCTATTGTTTAAACGTACCGGCACAGAGAGTGCCCCAGCCGAACCAGAAGGAGCGAACCTAGATTGTTAGCTATGTATTCAGTTCCGTGACCTTGTGCATGGCTAATTGCAGCAGGTGCAAGTCCGTCACAGCCGAGCGGTCTTGCACAAGACTGCCGGGGCTGATCAGGGCTGCACCGGGCCGGGCAAGAGAGGCAAAGAGAGCCGAGGCAGCACAACCAAGCGCCGCCGGTCTGTCGCCAACAAGTACTGCAGATTCGCTGGGATCTAGCTTACAGTGTTCATGGTATTGTCGAGTTGGTAAGTTGATAGGTGTGGTGGGTGGTGGGTGTGTCGTCGAGAAGGCTGCCGAATGCGCAGAGACGTCAGTTGTCGAGTTGGGGATGTGGGAGGCTGTGAGATTGTCGGAGAAATGAGGAATAAAGTCGAAACAAACAAAAGAAACCGAAAAAGAATCTTCTATTGATCACCAGGTTCGCAAATCCAATGCCGCGAAACAATCCGTGTACGGCTGCCTTTGAATAAACTGGGCTGGCTCCGCAAAATTCCTATGCCAAAATCGTACGATGTCATGGCCTGGGTGCTAGGGCGGGTCATCCCACGCATGTACTAAGTATCTTTCCCACGTTGTGGAGTCACGTGTCGACTGGAAATCATTACGTAGGGAAGACGACATTTGTCGACTACAACCTTGCAGTACATTGAATTGGCCTGTATTAAATCCTGCTTGGTATGCCGCTTCTTGTTATTTTATATACATTTTTTTACAAATTCAAGCTCGCCGGGTGCTAGCATCTACTGCAGGTTGACAAACAGGCCGCCATCAACCAGCAGCTCTGCGCCGGTCTGTGATTAGTCAGCATTGTGGTCGCAGCGTGGAAAATGTGGGAAATCAACATGGTAAACAAGTTGGATGCTGTAGAAAGAAAGTGAAAACTTACTACAAAGCTGCTGAGCTCCTCGCAGGCTAGGAACACGGCCGGTCCGGCAAGATCGCGCGTCTGTCCGAGCCGGCCGAGCGGTGTACGGCCCTCGGTGTAGATCCGCTTCGCATCGTCGGCAAGGTCGGCATCGTTGAGCTGTGTGCGAATGGTGCCTGGCAGAAGAGAGTTGCAGCGAATGCCGTACTTTCCGAGCGCCACTGCGCAGGACTGCATAAGACTCTTGACACCTGCTTTCGTCGGGGTGTAGTGCGTCTGCTGGCCGCCGCCGACAAGGGCTGAGATGGAGCTGATGCCGATGATGGATCCACCACTAGGTGTCTGTTTGAGTGCCATCTGGCGGCCAGCGGCCTGGACGGCATAGAATGCGCCGCTCAGGTTGGTGCCGAGGGTGTGCTCAAACAGGGCGGGCGATAAGTCTAGGAACTCGGCAAACTGGCACACGCCGGCGTTGCTGACAAAGACATCCAGGCGCTCTTCAGGAAAGGCAGCAACGATGGTCGCGACAAAGGCCTGGCCCGTCTCGGCCTTGGAAATGTCGCCAGCAAGCGTCACGACGCGGGTGGACACGTCGGCCGACGACACAATGGCGGCGGCCTCTTCGAGGAAGCTCTTGAGATGGGCCTCGTCGCCATTGCTGCCAAAGTAGTTCACGCCGATTTTGGCGCCTTGCCGGAGGTACTCGAGGGCTATTGCCTATCCTGTTAGAGCTTGCGTTGAAGAATGACTTCTGCAGTGGCAGATTGTGAGACGGTCTTACCCGTCCAATACCTGTCAGGCCGCCAGTGATGCCGGCCACCTTGCCAGCGAGCAGCTGTGCAGACGCCATTTCAGTGCAAGCGAGCTTGTATCTAAACTGGTCTGGGCTTCCGTGCTTTTCTGTGTCCTGCTTGTCACTCTGTCTGCCGTTGGATTGTCGATTAATTGGTGTTTGCGTGGGTGTCGATGCTGTGGAGGTCGTTTTTCTTTTCTTCAAAACCTCGGGAGACAACTATTTTCGACACTCACAGGAATAACTGCATCCCATGACCTGTTCACGAGCTCGGTATATTCGCAAAGCTGTCCGCTGTACATCGCGCAGAGCGCGATTTGGCGGGGTCCTTCCCCGTAGCTCTACCTGGGGCCCCATAGAGGCCCATAAATAGCCCATAAATAGCCCGCTAGTCGCTGTATGAATGAACCGAGCGGGTGAGCCTCGTGGCAATGGCGCCCGAGCCACGTGAATCCGGGATCAAACGTCGTATAAATGACGACGTTGGCGATGTCCGGATACGAGGATAAAAATGCCGCTCTATGATATTGGTGCAGGATCATTTATCATGGCACTTCTGGTTGTTTTATACATTGATAAGTATTGCGTTACGTGAAGACGGTCGTACGAAGGTTTTTTTTCTTCTAGTTTTGTTTTTGTCAAATTTAAATTTAGAATTATATTCAAATACGCTATATAGAAATTAAGTTACAACAGCTCAGACGGAACATCTAGCCTTGGAATAAATGAGTATAAATATAAATATAAATAAGAGAAAGCCTCAAAGTTGTTACCGAAGAACCCTCCAGCCCACCAACGTTTATATTCTACCTTATAGAACAAATCACTCAGAGACAGCTCAATAGTCGAATCTAAAGTCAAGCCGCTTGTTGCCCTCGTGCTTGGTCGTCTTTATAACGAGGAGTGATGGCCTGTCTGTTGTGCATTGTTCCCTCGGAACGGTCGTCGCGCAGGTCACAGTTGACAATTATTGTTTCCTCTCTAGTTTCATTAATATAAGTCAGCGCTGCCTAAAAACGACTTAAAGACAGCACTTACCTGTCGGTGAACCAGGCCTCTGTGCTGCGAGGAAAGCCTCTGGTCTGAGTAGGACTGGACAGCATAAACCAAAAGGCCGATATACCCACCAACAGCGTGGCAAGGCCCTCGATCAAAAACAGCCACCGCCAGCCCTCGACGCCTCTGTGACCGTCCATGTGCAGGATGCCAAAGGCAAGGAACGCGCCTATGATAATTGCCAGTGCCATGGACGCCCACCAGAGCGACAGCCGGATAGGAAGCTTGTCGCTCGTGTAAAAGTATGTCAAGTAGAGACTCATCTAGCAGTGCCTGCATCACACCCCCGTAAACCCCGGCAGAACAGCGAACGTGGCAACGTACATCCGGAATGTATCCGCCCTGTAGAATGGCCAAGGGAGACCGAGCGACAAGGAGCAATGTGCGGTCGTTGAGCTTGTACTGAGAAGCAGCGACAATGCTCCAGGGGATCATCTGGAGCGGATTTCACCGATCATGGTCCATCATATGCGGTTATTTGCTGTTTCGCACAAGATAATCTATGCCTGGACTGTACCATTTGGAAACAAGCTGGACAGGCAGCTCGGCACACATGAACGACAACAGAAAGGCAGTGTTGCCGAGGTTGTAGTCTGACAGTCAGGTTCGTCATATCGAGACTAGAGAAAATGGAAATAAAAAATAGAATACGTTTCGTTTCTATGAGAGGCTGTTGCACTCATAACACCACGGACACAACCTATATATACAGACCGCCATCCTCGCCATTTAATGGAGGGATGCGCACATACACTTTCTTTCCATGCCCAACACTTTTCTCCGTGGTATTCCAGCCCTGTATCAACCAATACGCGAGTGTAGTGTTCCGATCAGTAACAAAATCTAAGAGAGACTCCTTGAAGATGGAGGTTGGTATAAGTACACGGCCAGTATGCTATTTATGCACATCATTCTGAGTGTGTTTTGGGGCACAATATAGTGTAAAGCGGCAAGGCCGGCAACTGACAAAATGCTGCGTGCTGATACGCCGACGTTGACATATTTGACGATGGGATTCGCCAGTCGCGTCAGTCGCGGCGCCGATTTCATTAGCATCAGCACACAATTGCTACCCCGGAAGGTTGGAGGTCACCCTAGGACCGTAGCGCGTGTGTGAAGTGGATGGTTATGGACGGGAATAGATGGGAATAGATGGAAATAATTGTAGATAAAGAGCGTGGATTTACATAATATTAAAAAGGCAGAAAAGACGACAGAAATGAAGTGAATATGCGCTGCTGCCGGGGATGTCTAAGTGCTGTAGCTCTGTAGCGCCAAGAGGCTAGCCGGCATGCAACGGTCTGCATGAGCTTGCCATTACAACGGCCACTTTTAGTCTCTTTGGCTTGGCCTGTTTAAAACCGTTGCGCTGGTCTGTCCTTTGTTGTGCATCGCCTCTGGATAGGCCGTCTTTGACGGAGATGAGCAGTTGAAGAGGACATTGCTGCAAGCTTATGCGCTTCATTCCACCTGCAGCATCTGGCTATCGATTTGTGAATACAATAGAAAGTAGGTATGTTTTCTATCTTTGGTTACTGAGCTTCTTCATTTCATTCTTCATTTCTGTGGCCGTTGCCTTCGACCATGATGTGTGATGACTAATCGTTGTTTGATCAGCGCACCGATTGCATGCCTAGCTCCGCGGAGCACTGACACGACCACTTAGCAGTTCCCGATACAACGTCTACCTTTTGCAATTTACTCCGATCAAATCAAGCTATTCTTAGGATATCTCTATCGTGTTCTACCATGCCCGGCACACATTGACGAGCAACAAAGACTATGTAATAGCCGGTATGTCGTCTGACGGATGCCAAATGTGGAAGCTGCGCCCAGGGTCGCACTTTCCCGTTTAGGAAATATTTCAAAAGCCACGATATAAATTCTCCGAAAGCCAAAATGTATAGTAGAGGCCACATGGCTGTCTCGTATATGTGTTTGATTCTGCAGAGCAAAAGAAATCTACCGGCGTGTTTACACTGGCTTGATGTGTCTACACTGGACTTGTTGACGATGTCTTTTACTGCAACATGTGTCTAATAGTGCCCTTGGAGGCTGCCTCTCTAAAATCACCTCAAGGATGTAGTCTTTGTGAACCAGCCGATAAGAATGAAAGGAAGGAGACAGTCTATCACACCAGTAGGCAGACAAGCACCAACGGCGCAGTGGCGCTGGCAAATTCCGGGCTATCTGGCTTTCCGTGAGCACCGAATCATCGAACATATGCAGCCTATAGGACAAGTAGCTTTTCAGTAAGGAACAGCTTTAAAATTGAGGGGAAACAAACACAAATATCTTAAGTAAACACACAATACTAATGAATAACACAAAAGAAAAACAACAAACTGTCCACGAAACTGTTGACGTTTCGGACCAGGCAGCCAATTAAGCCAGCCGGGCTGTGCTGTTTGCTGTAAGTGAGATCGCACGTGACTACCCCACAGCAACGAATCAGCGTAACGGTCCCCACGGTAGCAACACGTGAACCCACCAACTCCAGCCAACTTCGTCATCTTGGCCTTGTCATCTTGGCTGTCGCAGTAGGCTTCTGGGATTTCTCTATTTTTCCAATTTCCCTCCCCGTTTTCAGGTTTTCTGGTGTTCAGCTCCCTTTTGATTTTTGCTAGAATTATCTACACTCATTCACATTACAATACTGCGATTGCTTGTGCAGCACCAGGCGTCCAGGTCTGCCTGTCTGCCGCCCGTTTGCCTGTTTTTCCCCCTGCTTTTTGCTGTGCCTCGTTTCGTCCAGCTCCCCCCTCTCTCGCCATCTTGCCATCTCTCGTCTCCTCACTGCTCGTCTTCTCCTCACTCACTCAAATACCTCGCCTAGAGCCCTCATATCTTGCACCGCAATATCCATCCGCATGGGCCTCACACTCTCTGCCTCGTCTCCTCCCTAGCTTCTGCTTTCACGATGCCTCCTCCTCCTAAAGAGGACGGCCCTGATGGCTCCTCAATTGTAAGTTCTTCACGCCCCCTGACTCGGCAAATGTCTGGGCGATGCGACCACACACAACCGGCCGCCACCCGGCCGCCAACCGGCCACTGGCACACTGCCGACAGACCACTAATAAATAATGCTCGCAGAAACCCGTCTCGTCCCTGCGCGCCCGCTTCGAGAACATGAGCAAGCCTGCCGCCGATACCCCTCCTCCGTCATCCCCTGTGCCGCCCTCTGTACCGCGACAGCCCTCTCCAGGTCCCCGCCCCGAACAGCCCAAGTTCCGCCGCCCCCCGTCACCTCTGCCCGACAGCAATGCCTCTGCAGGCTTGGCACCACCATCAGCAGCATCTGGCAGCACCTCCGGCAGCTCGGCGCCGCCGCCGCCGCCACCGCTCAAGCCAAAGCCTCGCACACCAGCTCTCGCAGGAACCAACTCCTCGTCGCCCAGCCCCGCACCGCCCCCATCTTCCCATCTGTCTGTCATCACAGCGGCAGGTACACCGTCACGCGCCGGCCCGCCCCCGCCCCCGCCCCTGAGCCCACGACCAACCCGGCCGACCCCCTCTCTGCTTGTCGAGCCTCCCCACTCTCCACCAAAGGGCCGCATCGGCAACCTCGCGCCCTCGGCCGCCGACCACTCGGGCTTCTTTCTCAACCCCGACTCTGTTGCCAAATCCCCCGCGCCAGTGCCAGCCCCGAAACCGCCATCGCCATCACCCTCGTCCTCGCCTCGTATACCCAAGGTGCCAAGCCGGCCTCACACCCCTACACCCATCCCATCTCTTGACGTGCACCGGTCGCCACGCCTGCCTCCATCACAGCCCCCGTCGCCGCCTCCACCCCGCCGCCGCTCAGTCGAGTTGAGGCGGGGAAGGGCCTCGCCAGACAAGCCGCCCAGGGTGGACAGGTCGGAAAAGGCCAAGGCCTTTGACAAGCCACGGCCCAGGATCCCTTCACAGCACTTCTCGGGCCATCCCACGTCGCCCACACGACGTTCTCAGGACAAGGGGTCCCCCTTTAGCTCTCCGCCTAGCAGCTCGGAAAGCTTGGACGACGAGGCCCCACCGCCCAGCTTGCCGGCCCGCCCACGGCCCATGTCGTACCAGCCGCCGACACAGAACCACTTCTCCGACCACCGCGACCGTGACGACATCCACCTCGGCCGTAACAAGGCCATCCACGATGAGCCGTCTCTGCGTCCGCCGCTGCCCACACGGCCCTCGACAAACTCTCCCTCCAGCATGTCTTCCCGGCCTCCTGCTGCGCACAAGCAGATCCCTGCGGCATCAGCAGCGTCACAGTTCATGCCGCCGCCGCCTCGGTCGATGCTGCCACCACCTCGACTGCCATCTGCCGGCAAATCTGTCGTTGAAAATGGAAATGGACATGGACATGGCCACGGTCCGAAACTCATCACATCTCTCCAACATGCTGCCGCCTCCAACGCCATGCCGCCCCCTCCCTCTCCCGCCACAAAGCGTGTCGTGTCGAACCCCATCACATCCTCGACACCCACCAGCACCTCTTTTAACCAAAATGGCATGCAATATCCTCCTCCGCCCTCTCGCACTCAGCACGGCCGCTCTATGACCGTTGACCGAGCATCGGCTCGCCCACAAATCAGCTCGCAGCCCTCCGGCCCTGCCAACGCCTACTATGCTCCCAACCCAGCTGCCGGCAATGCAGCCGTTGCAGCTGCGTCGCCTACCATGGAAGCGCAATCCTCCTCCTTTGGGTCACGCCAGGCAAACGACTTGTCCGCGGCCATTCCGGCGGCTTCTTCTGCCCCCACCGTTGTCATGCCGTTCCCCGACGTCACAAACATCAACCGCCGCCCGCCCTACACCAAGCACTCCCAGGCTGAGATCAACACCCGCTACGACAGTCGCCAGATGGATGTCTGCGGCAAGCACGTCGCTACCACTGGCAGTCTGACGCGCGTCTGGAGCTTGGTCGACGGCGAGCAGCTCATGAGCCTGGCCCATGGCGACAACATCAAGGCTACGTGTATTGCTTTCAAGCCCGCGGCGCATCCTGACAATGAGGGTGCCCGCGTCTGGATCGGAAATACCGCGGGCGAGCTGATGGAGGCTGATGTGGCTACGCAGAGCATCATCTACCAGCGCGCTGCTGCCCACGGCCGCCACGAAGTCGTCAAGATCCTCCGCCACTATGACGAGCTGTGGACCTTTGACGACGGCGGCTCGTTGTTTGTCTGGGGTCCTTCACAGGATACCATGGGCGGCCTTGTCGAGGTCGGCATCCCCACTTTGGTCAACACCCAGCACCAGTCCTACCGCCTGCCCCGCGGCCACACCTTTTCCATTGTCGTTGGCGATGAGCTGTGGTACGCGACCGGCAAGGAGCTGCGTGTGTTTTTGCCGACCATGGACGGCAAAGCACAGTTCCAGGTTCTGCTACGCGCCCTCGTACAAGAAGGCACGGGCGAGATCTCGTCAGGCACGCTGCTCTTCTCGGACCCCGACAAGGTCTACTTTGGCCACAGCGACGGCAAAGTGTCCATCTACTCGCGGTCCGACTACAGCTGTGTGGGAGTCGTCAGTCTCGGTTCCTACAAAGTGAGCACTCTGACGTCTGTTGGCTCACAACTCTGGGCCGGCTACAACACGGGCCGCATGTGTGTCTACGATACGACGACAACCCCCTGGATGGTCAGCAAGGACTGGCAAGCCCATGACAATCCGGTCATCCGTATAATGGCCGACCGCTCTAGTGCATACCACAACGACCAGCCTGCACAGGTGGTATCCCTCGGTGCCGACAACCTTGTGCGGGTCTGGGACGGCCTGCTGCAAGACGACTGGCTCGACAGCTCTATGCAGCTGCGGCAGCACACCAAGACGTCCTACTGTCGCTTCGACACCATTACTGCGCACGTCATGACATGGAACGCCGGCGCTTCCACGCCCAACAGCCTGCGCTATGCCGACGACGATTCCGTGTTCATGCAGAACATGCTGCGCCGCAGCGGATCGCCTGACATCTTTATATTTGGCTTCCAGGAACTTGTCGATCTCGAGGACAAGACAGCCACGGCAAAGCGCTTCCTCAAGTCCAAGAAGAAGAACAATGACGGCGGCCCCGACCAGGAGCGCATGAGCCACCAGTACCGCGACTGGCGTGATTTCCTCGTGCGCTGTCTCGACGACTACATGGAAGGCGAGCTCTACCACCTGCTGCAGACATCGCACATGGTCGGTCTCTTTACCTGCATCTTTGTCAAGTCGGACCTGCGTGCGCGCGTCCGCAACGTGGCCACGACCGAGGTGAAGCGCGGCATGGGGGGCCTGCATGGCAACAAGGGCGCCATTGTCATCCGGTTCTTGATTGACGACACATCGCTCTGCTTTGTCAACTGCCATTTGGCCGCAGGCCAGTCGCAGGCTGCGAGCCGGCACAACGATGCCGCCGGTATTCTCGACTCGACAGGCTTGCCGGTCGAGCGCGACCCCAATACGCGCGTCGACACCTATGCTGGCGGCGGCGACGGAACCATGATCCTGGACCACGAGCTGTGCATCTGGAACGGCGACCTCAACTACCGCATCGATACCATGTCGCGCGATGCCGTCGTCGGGGCCGTGAAAGCGGGCAACCTGGCGAAGCTGCTTGACCGCGACCAGCTGCTCGTTGCACGCCGGCGCAATGCCGGGTTCCGGCTGCGCGCGTTTGACGAGCTGCCCATCCGGTTTTCGCCGACATACAAGTACGATGTTGGCACCGATAACTACGATTCGAGCGAGAAGAAGCGCAGCCCGGCATGGTGCGACCGCTTGCTCTTCCGCGCGGGGGGCGGGCACAACAGTCTCACCAAGCACGGGCCGCGCATCCAGCAGCTCGACTACCAGCGGCACGAGGTGCGCGTCAGTGACCACCGTCCTGTCACCGGCCGTTTCCAGATGACGGTGAAGCAGGTCGACCCCAAGAAGCGGGCGGTGGCGTGGATGGAGAGCCAGCAAGGATTCGAGGACTACCGCGACAAAATGGCGGCCGACGAGAGTCTGTACTATTTGACACAAGTGTTGGGGTACGACACCAAGGCAAGCCAGGATCTGCTCAAGGAACGGGCACAGCAGCGGTCCCAGCGGGTGCGCCGCAGTCCCAGTCGTCATGCCTAAGCAAATACACGGAGTAATATTATAAAATAGAAAGCAAAAGGAAAAAGGCAAAAGGCAAAAGGCAAAACGGATAGGATAGTTTGTGGGTGGTATGGAATCGGTGGCTGGCTTGGAGATTTTGAATTGGCTCTGGCTTTACATACTATAACATGAATAATGACACTTTTCTTCCTACTTTCCTTCTTGCATTTTCACCTTTCCATTATATTATTTTTGCTCCCTTTTTCTGCACATATTTTGATTGCTACGCATGTCTAAATATGTTTCTTCCATTCATAAGCAAAGAGACTGCAAAAGACCAGGAAATACTAAGAAAAAAGAAAAAGAAAACCGAAATAGAATTAACATCAAAAGAACATAAGTACCACAACTAGGCCAGACTTTGATTTTGCAAATAGCTTTAAAGCAATAGAGAGAGAAAAGGCGTGTAAAAATATGAAGAGAGAAAAAAGAGCACATAAAATAACAGAGAGAAACGAAAATAACTGCTACATATAGGAGAGTGTCCGGCAAACAGAAACATAACAGAAACATAATAAAAAGGGATAAAATGAAATGGACGTAAAAGGGGGGGGGGGGGCGAATAGGGGTGACATAACTGTCGAATAAGAGAACCTTGAGCAACAATTGGTACGTGAGCGAGTATATCTGGTTTGGGGAGACGACGGGAGAAGAGAAGTTCAGCCAAGCACCGGTTCCCACCGCCGTTTAGTCTTCTCCCCTTTTATCGTTTGGACCCGATGGCAGAGGCTGTCCCAGCTATGCAAGTGTCGCACTGCTGGCTTCTCTCTCCTTCGCCTTCTCATCCCCTCCGTCTCCCGCTGCCTCTGCTGTTGCATCTGCACCCTCTGCACCCTCTGCACATGCACGCCTAGCCAGATGCTCGCGGAGCCGTGAGTCACCGTCGCCCATAGTGTTGTCCCCATTACAGGAGCCTTCATCGCTATCGTCCTCGCAGACGTCGTCGTCGTCACAATCGTCGTCCGCATCGCAGACACCATAGTCGTCGTCGAGACTGTCACCCGCGGCGGGGGTCAAGGGTGTGACCGCATTCTACCGGTCACGACCTCCACTTGACGGAACCCGCCGGTGAATGCGGTCTGGGTCCTGCAGCTTAAGCGAATCCAGACGCTTCTGGTTGTCGTCGGCATCATTCTCGTCCAGCCGCGGCAGGGCGGCTGTTGAAGGTGCGCGGGATCCGCCGCCGGCTCTTCTAAGGTCGGCCTGCTCCTGGATGGTGGCCCACTTGTGCTCGCGCAGGGCTTCGCGTGCGCTGGCGCTCTGCTGGTGCTCCGTGTACTCGTGCGAGCAGTCGTCAAAGAGCTGCGGGTTGATCTCCATGAACAGCTTCATGGCGTTGTAGACCATGCCGTGGATTGTGCGGTTCCAGTGGCCCTTGGAGTTCTCGTAGAGCGGTGCAAACATGATGGGCAGGATGATCTCGACATTGTCGCTGACGAGGTTGCAAAAGTACTCGTTGTTCCAGAAGTAGAGGGCGCGCTCGGCGACCTGGAAGTGAGGGCTGGCAACCGACTTGGCCAGCTGGTAGAAGAGCGGCTGCTGGACCTTTGCAAATTCAGCCGGGTCCATGACCTCGAAAATGTCTTCAACCTCGTTAAGGAACATGACCTCCTTTGTGCTGTTGACCTTGGGCCAGTAGCGCAGCAGGCCAAGCACGACGTCCTCGGTCAGCGAGGCGTCCTTTTCCAGGAATTGCACGATGCAGTAGGCCAGCTGTGGGTGGTACATGCTGAGGCTCTTGACCTTGTGTAGCGGCAGCAGCACGCGCGTCAAGAAGAGTTTGTGCTCCTCCTTGAGGGGCAGGGCGAAGCCGTTGATAATAGAGCCCAGGATCTCAAGGAGCTCGGCAATGCCGTTGAAGCGCTCTGTTTCGTAGGTGAACTGGAAGAAGACGTTGTTGATGGACCGGCGGATGAAGGAGCGCAGGTTGAGGAATTTGCCGTAGATGCGGTGCAATGTTGTCTTTAAGAAGTCGCGCTCGCGGGGGTCCTCCGAGTCAAACAGCTCTAGCAGCTGCAGCACAAATCCGTGGTCAATGTAGGCCTTGGCGACATTGGTGTTGAAGTCCTGGCTCTCGATGAAGCGCAAAAAGAACTCGTAGACGACCTGGATGTGCGGCCATGCGACCTCGAGCACGGGCTCGTCCTCCTCAGGGTCAAAGGCCTCGCCCTGGGGGTTGACGGGTGGCGGGATGGGACGGAACAGGTTCTTGGCAAACATTTCGACGACACGGGGGTACATGGGCTCGGAGATGACCTGGCGGTTGTTGGCGACATAGTCGAGCAGTTCGTGCAGCGCCAATCGCTTAATTTCCTTGGACTTCATGTCGGAGCTAGCATCATTAAAGTCAAAGATGACGTTGCACTGGTCAATCTTTTGCATAAACAGTTCGACGCGGCGGTTGGGGGGCACTTCGTGGAAGCCGGGCAGCTTGTCGAGCTCACGGTGGGACGAGATGTCGAAGCGCGACGAGTGCTGGCGCTTGGGCGTGCGCAGACCCTCGGGGACATCCTTGGGCGTCGACTGGAGCAGGCGGTCGTAGGCGGACGACTTCTGGCCGGCCTTGGGAGGAGCCAGATCGTGCGGCATGGTCTCGGCAGCGCCTGGCGGCGGAACATGAGGGGCACTGGGGCTCACGATGACAGTAGGGGGCAGACGGCCGGGGGTGTCTACGCCGGCCGCGGAGGGGTTGGCGCCCGAGCCAGCACCAGACGTCTGGCTGCTGAAGCGGTCTGGGACGCCAGGAGCGGCAGCCGAGGGCTGGAGTCCAAGACTGCCAATGTGAGGGGGCTGGCCCGAGGCCTGCTCGCCGGAGATGTTGCCCAGGTTGCCGCCCAGGTTGGAGGCATTCCCTGGCGGCAGGGGCTTGTTGCGAATGTCGTTGACGGTGGAGGTGGACGAGGAGGGGGTGAGGACGGGGGACTGGCCGGCAGAGTCACGGTTGCCGGAGGAGGAGGGGGAGGCGGTGCCGTCTTTTGAGTCCTTGTTCTTCTTGGAGGACTTGTTGGGGTCTTTGCTGCGCGAAAGCTAGGCAGTTAGAGTGGTGGTCAAACGGGGACAGCAACACGCAGCACAAACAGCACAAACAGCACAAACAGCAGCAGACAGCAGCCCATCTACCAACTTACCTCGCGCTTCAGCTTGAGTTTGGAAAACATTGGCAGGGACGCGGAGGCCTCTGCAGGCGGCGTGAGATGGAGGGTGTTGGATGTAGTCGATGGAGATATGGAGACGGAATTGGCGATGGATGACGGGTGTCGTGGTCAAGGGTTGAAGCTCAGAGGGCTGGCGAGCGTCTTGACGAGATGGTCGGCTTCGAAAAGGAGATGATCAACGATCAGCAGCCAGCAGCCAGCAGTCAGTCTACAGGCAATGGCGATGCGCGAGTGGCTAGTCTGGGGATGGGCAGGGGCAGGACGAAGACGAAGACGATTGAGGCGGTGATCGAGGAGGGCCGCCGTTGATGGCGTTGGAATCGGCGTCAATGGGTTGGGTGTGGAAATATGGATGAGGATGTGCTGTAGAGCGAGCAAACAGTGAGTAGATTGTGAGTAGATAGCGAGCAGACAGTGGCTGGCAGTACGTGCAGTATGTACTATGTAGACAGTAAACAATGGCAGCAGTAGAGCTTGCCAGCCAGGGCAGTAAGTACAGGCTGCTATTTGGGCTGTATAGGGGGAGATATAGTGGATGTGAGCGCTGAGCGCTAGGATATGGTGAGACCGAGAGCCTGGCCGCAGTACAAGATAATTATCACCCTGAGACTCATAGGGAAGCCAGAAGAGCGGGGCTGGGAGGTGAGACGGACGTCTCGCCAATCACAGAGCCGGATCCGACGAGGATGGAAACAAGGCGGTGCGAGTAGCAGCGGGCGGCAGGAGGGGGTTGCAGTAGCACCTGCAGCGCACTAGCAGCAATTAGCAGCATTAGCAGCATTCACAGTGCAGTACCTTTGCTCTGGCGCTGCAGCATCAGTGAGTACTGATACCACTGGATTGCAGCTGGTGCCAGATAGACACCGGCTAGCTCCAAGCAGGCTAGTGCACGGCCCTGAATGGCTGGATGGAGAGAATGGGGCCCGAGCTTTTGTGTTGGAGGACCGAGGGGGCCAGGTGACGGGTGGAAATTGCTATTCTTGTTTTAGATAGGGGGAGGAGTCGTAGCAACGCGGGAGGATGAGATGATGTCTTACGATGCCACAGGTTGACGATTGCCAGGTGTAGATTGTAGACATCACATTTCGGAGAAGAATACACAGAAAAGTCTTGCATCGGGGAGAGTATCACGGAAGAGGCTATTATTGGCTCTGGTTTTGGTGCGCGTCGGATATACGTGCCGATGCGTGCAATCTGCTGCCATGGCCCGTCGCTCCTTCCTTTCGTTTCTCACATTAGTAGCCAGTGGTGGGTGCACTGTGTCGTGAACAAAGCAAGATCGAGCAAAGTATAGTCATGTGATGTAGCACGTTACAGCCAGTATCTACACAGTGCGACACTATGTCCATTACATCAACATCGTGAGCTCGATGCCAAAAAATGTCAAATTTAATCTCAGATTGATCAGATCAAATCAAATCAAATCCCGCTCAGATATCAAGATGGCTGAGACTGGCCAGAGCGGCGCGTCAGTCGCCTCAGTGGCGCCAGTGCTGCCCATCCCGGTGCGTCATATGGCTGCCGTCGAGCACCCGGCCCTGTTAACGAGCCTCAAGCACGGTATCGACAGCATGAACAGCCGGGCCGACTTTGACCAGATCCTGTACCCGTCTTCCGCACAGGCATCCATACCGGTGTTTCTACGCTACAAAGATGCCTCGTCTGGTGCAGTTTCGTCACACAATGCGGCCTCACACAATGTTGTGCTGGCCGTCCATGTGCCCAAACGGACAGGTAGAAAGCGCAAACGAGGACAAACCGAGTGGGAGCCGGCGGTTTCTACAGATGGGGTAGCAGAGAACACAGAGATAAAAGGTAGTGAAAGAGAATCTGAAACAAAAACAAAAACAGACACCCCAGGGGACGACTTCCAGCTCCGGGATGCAAGGCTGCTGCGGCGCAAGCTGCAGGACACAGCCGGTCGCTACGAGACCGGGGTCGTTGGCGTTGTCAAGCACAGCCATCGCTTCCGCAGCCTGGCCGACTTCCAGCAGTCTGTGCACGATTCGGGGTTCATGGCCAAGTTTATCGACAAGATCATTCCGGGCGACTTGGCCAAACTGCGGCAGTTTGAGCTCACGCCGGGCATCGCAGCACCGCCGTCTGTCGACCTGCCGCCGCCACCCTCCTTCACAACGCACATGCTGCCATTCCCCTACTTTTACGCCCAGAACCCCTTTGTGCGCGAAGTGTCGACCAGCGATGGCAACGTGCGGCTGGTCAACTCCACGGCCAGTGCGGCTGTTGCCGGATTCCTGCTGGGCTTTGACGAAGAACCCGTGCCGACACAGCCACCGCCGGGCCTGCCGCCCATCACTGGCCGCCGGCGTGTGATTCTGGATGCAATGCAGCGTGCTGTGGATGAGCGGCCGGTGTGGACACGGCGCGGTCTTGTAAACCATATGCGCGCGGCTACCGGGCTGCCGTTTACGGAGAATCGCTTGAAGCAGTACTTTGCACACGTGTGCTACCAGTTCAAAGGCGGGCCATGGCGAGACTCGCTGGTGCGCTACGGCGTTGATCCGCGCAAGGACCCGTCATGCCGGCAGTACCAAACTGTGTTTTTCAAGCTTCACTATCAGGAAGACCGCAAGGGTGCATGCTGGCACAGTGTCCGCGAGAGGGAGGCAGGCGAAGTCGAGAACGACAGGGGCGCAGAGACAGAGGCAGACGTATATTCAGGCGAGGCAGGCCACATCAAGGGCGTGCACGTCATTGCGCCCGTGACGACAGAAGCCATTAACAACAGTGCCGCTACTGCTCTGGCTGCTGCCAATATGCCTGCAGCCGATGACAGCACCAGAGAAAATGGCAGAGACAGTGACAAAGAACGAGTCCGCCCGGACACGCACATTTTCGACGGCCGCAGCTACTGCGACGACGGCAAGATCTGGCAGGTGTGCGACATCACCGATCCGCTGCTCGTGTCGATCATGTGCGATGCGCCGCAGCGGCCTACGTGCGAGCTTGTGAGTGCCGGCTGGTTCCACCATGGCACTTGGGCCAAGTTCCGTGCCGTCATGAAGACAAAACTACTAGCGATCCGGTTCGGCCGCCTGATTGATGATAAGCGCTACGAGAGCTCGCTGGCAACTGTGCCGCACGAGACGCCCCGCCTGGTACCGCGGTCGATCAAGGTGCCTGTGCCGGACCTGAACTTGACGGCGGAAGAGGAGACGCTGATTGCAAACAAAACGTTCCACGGCCGGCCCAAGAAGCGCGTACGCAAGCGCGGGTACACATCGGTGTCGGTGCCGATCCTGGCTGCACAGCGGGCAGCAGCGGTAGAGATGAGCAAGGCCGGCGAGGCAGCGGCAGAAGGTGCGGCTGTGGCTACAGATATGGCGGCACCAACGCAAGCAAGCAATGCATCTACGACAGAGCGTGGTGGCAGTGGCTCTGGCGAAAGGAAGGCGAATCAGGATGACGAGCAGAATGAGGAGCAGGATGAAGCAGAGCAGAACGAGACTGGGTATGGAGAGGGTGGGAACGAGGATGACGAAATGGAAGACCAGGATGACGACCAAGAGGAGGATGCAGAGGAGCAGGAGGAGCAAGAGGACGACCGGGACGACGAGAACGAGGTCGAGTATGGCTACCAGAGTGGTGACTCTGAGGGCGAGGGAGAGCCGGATGCCAAACTGACGGATGCCTACAGGCGCGCCGTCAAGGAGGAGCTGATGGAAGACCAAGAGTAGACGGAGGTGATGTAGTAATTGAGTATCTTAAGTCTCTATGTTGTGATCTTTTCTCTTTTCTCTTTTCTCTTTTCTCTTTTCTCTTTTCTCTTTTCTCTTTTCTCTTTTCTCTTTTCTCTTTTCTCTTTTCTCTTTTCTCTTTTCTCTTTTCTCTTTTCTCTTCTCTCTTCTCCTCTAATCGTAATCTATAATTAATCTGCATATTCCAATCAGACTACATCAAACCACCACCAGCCATTGGACCGTCAACCATTGCAATTACCCTTCTTTTATTCACTCTTTTATAAATAGATATAAATCTTTTCTTCCGCCCACCATCTGCACTTTTTCCATTTGCTTCCCCTCCATTTTCTCCAGCTTTTATCAAAGTTTTATCTACCATGTACAGCATGTCCTGTTGATACTTTAGGATACTGAGAAAGATTCTTCCCTTGCCAACTCACCGTCTTTCGTCTATCTCTCCCCATTGCCTTCTATATTCCTGGCTTTATTCGATACTCTTATCTCTGCTTACAAGCCGTGTTGCACAATTTTCAGCCATGGCTGATAAGAGCCGCTCTTGCCGTTTCTGGCCTGGCCTTCGCCTTTCCTTATAGCCGCAGCCATTCCCTGCAGACTCACCGACGAGGCTTTCAATGCTTTGCCTTTCTTTAGCATTTTATGTTTTATGATAAACAAACTGGGAGACTGCACTAATATCTAGTTTAGATGACATCGCGCCCAGCATACAGCACGGTACAAACCGGCGACCGGCCCCTCCTTTCACATTACTGTTACCCCTGTTTTACGTCATCAGAAATGTCTGGCGCGCTAGACCGCACGCGCATTTAGCATAGAGCATATAGTGGGTCCAGTCTAGACACTTACACGGCGATTTTCAGGCAGTTTAGTCCATTCAACTTGTTCTTTTTTCTTTCTTTTTTTTCTTTATTCTTTTCTCGGTTTCCTTTCTATCTCAGACGCACTTCTCACAGGCTTTTTACCTTGGGTACTTTTGGTAGAATTTAAAGCTATTCTTTGCCTTCGCTGTTGTGCTTTTGTGGTATTCCATCGTGTGTGTGTAGCTTGAATTTTATATTTCTTCTTCTTCTTCTTTCGATTCTTCTTTCCGTTGCTTGACTGTCCATCTCCTCCATCTTCTCATCACATATCTTTTTCTTATTCCTCAAGTCGCCCCTGCTTTACCTTACCTCTGATTTGTCCTTCAACCCCGGCCCGAACACATCAAACTCCGACATTTACTCCGACATCTAGGCATCGGTTTTTCCTTCTCTTTTCTTCTCTTCCTCCCCTTCTTCTTTCTTCTCCTCACTCCTCATCTGCTTCTCTATCCCACCACAATGCCGACCGCTTCTGAGTCTCTCCACGGCCATGCCGCCCCCTCCGCTACCATGACCTACCCAGAGTCCCGCGTCCTCATCATCATGACCGGTGGCACCATCTGCATGCGCCCTTCTGCCGACGGCCTCGTGCCCATGGATGGCTTCCTCGAGCACGCAATGGCGCCCCGGCCATCCTTCAACGACCCGGCACCGCCCACCACGCTGGCTGTCTACAAGGACGGAAAGAAGCACACCCTTCCCAGCCTGCGCACCCCCGTCAGCGCCTACTCCCGCCACATTCGCTACACCGTCCTCGAGTTCACCCCGCTCCTCGACTCCAGCTCCATCTCGTCCATGGGCTGGACCGAGATCGCAGAGACTGTCAAGGAGAACTACCATCTGTTTGACGGCTTCGTCGTGCTCCACGGCACCGACTCCCTCGCCTACACGGCCTCTGCCCTGTCCTTCATGATGTCCGACCTCGGCAAGCCCGTCATCCTGACCGGTTCGCAGGCGTCCATCTTTGCCCTGCAGAGCGACGCCGTCGACAACCTGCTCGGCTCGCTGATCATTGCCGGCACGTTCCTCGTGCCCGAGGTCTGCCTGTTCTTCCACCACACCCTGTTCCGCGGCAACCGCACGACAAAGGTCTCGGCCTCGGCCTTTGAAGCCTTTGCCAGCCCCAATGCCGAGCCGCTGGCCCGCGTCACCAGCCTGGGCGTCAATGTCGCTTGGTCCATTGTGCGCCGGCCCACGCGCATTGCCGAGTTCAACATTACAAAGTACCTGGACACCGAGCACGTCGCCTGTTTCCGCATCTTCCCCGGCATCATGCCCGAGATGCTCGACTCGGTGCTGCGCGTGCCCAACCTCAAGGGCCTCATCCTCGAGACATTTGGTATGGGCAATGCTCCCGGCGGTGTCGATGGCAGCCTGACCCAGGTCATCCGCGATGCCGTTGCCCGCGGCATTGTCGTTGTCAACGTCAGCCAGTGCACCAACGGCTTTGTGAGCCCTCTCTACGCCCCTGCTACTGCCCTGGGCCGTGCGGGTGTCGTCTTTGGCCACGATCTGACCACCGAGGCTGCGCTGACTAAGCTGTCCTACCTGCTGGCTGTCGAGGGCCTTACGACTGCCGACATCCAGGCCCAGATGAGCCAGTCGCTGCGCGGTGAAATGACCGAGCTCACGTCGCCCGTCTTCTCGCACCCGGCCGGCGCTCTCGGCGAGTCGCCAGCGCCCAGAAACGCATATGTTGCACCTGTCGCTACCCCCGTCGGCGCACCACCGCTGCCTGTCGTCGGTGCTCTGCGCGGTCTTACGGCCGTCGAGTCGTCGTTCACGGCGCTGGGCTACGCTATCCGCAACGGCGATGTGGCGTCTGTGCGCGGCGTCCTGGCCGGCGGCGAGGCCACCTACTCTTTTGAGATGCTCAAGACGGCCGACTACGCCGGCAACACTGCCGTACACCTCGCTGCCGTGGGCCCCGACACGGAAGTTCTGCGCGAGCTCCTGCTGCACGGCGCCAGCGTCCATGTGCGCAACAGAGCCAACAACACCCCGCTCTTCCTGGCCGAGAAGATGGGCCACGTCGGCAACGTCAAGCTTCTGCGCGAGGCCGGCGCACACTTTTGGGGGTCCGAGGAGGAGGACAAGGCCGTTGCCGCAGAGACCGCCGCCAGGGCCGAGGCGCTGTAAGAGCGCTGCCGTATGATATCTGTTTGATTTTTATAACGTTGTACCACATTTAGGCGTTTAGCGACATGGACAGGATTGACCAATGACAAGCTGATTTTGAAACACTGTTCCAAATAATTAAATGAAATGAACAAAAGAGTACGAGACATCGCCGGAAAAGCAGAATCGTCGTCATGGTGCTTAGTAAGCATGAAATCTCTGAAGCTCCGTGCCAACTTGACAACGCGCCCACCTGCCGTTGCTGGGTCTGCAGCTGGGTCTGCAGCCTGTAAGTCGGGATCCACACATGGCACCGCAGAATGGGCGACAGAAGCCTGTGAGCTTCTCTGCTTCGTCGCTGCCTCTCTGCTTCTCTGCCAGTCCCGCCGCCGTCGCCAAGCTTCCAGCAGCCAAACCCACTTTAATTCGTTCTTACCCGCAGCGTTTTTGTTAGCGGTTCCCGGGTTAGTGCATCAGAGCTTCCAATCCGGGCGCATGTGAATTTTTTTAGTATATCAAAAATTTAGAGAAATCTGCGTTTCCCAAGGGCCTTTTTCGGTTTCCCGTCTGCTTTCTGTTGTTTTTCTCTATTTTTCTTTGCATTTGTTTTTTTCTTCTTCTTGTTGACCGTCTTTCTTCTAAACAGATTCTTTCGTTGCCCCTTGCCTTCTTTGGCTTTCTGTCGCTCATCCGATTTCCCTTTATAACCCCTCCCCCCATAGTCCATCGTGCCTGCCACTTTCGTCCGAACTCTCTTTCTTCATTCTTATTCCTCTCTCCTTCCTTTCTCACCCTCTACCAACGCACTCTATATACCCATCTACCCTTTAACATTTAGACCCCCTCCCACACACCACAATGTCTCGCTCTACCGTCACCTACCAGGAGCTTACCGACCTCGAGGCCGATTTCGACGATTTCAACGTCGAGCTCCTGCGCATCCAGGCCGAGCGCGAGCAGCCCCTGTACGCCCGCCGTGCCGCTCTCGTCCGCCGCATCTCCGGTTTCTGGCCCCTCGTCTTCGAGCAGGCTCCCGCCGAGGTCGACCAGTACATCCAGCCCAACGACGCCAACGTCCTGCTGTCTGCTCTCCAGAGCATCGATGTCACCCGCTTTGACGCCGAGAAGGGCGACCCCCGCAGCGTCGCTATCAAGTTCACCTTTTCCGAGAACGAGTTCTTTGAGGACACCGTCCTCGAGAAGCGCTTCTGGTACCGCCAGCAGGCCCCCTCCGCCGAGGAGCTGAAGAAGATTGCCGCCAAGAACGAGAAGGCCAAGGCCAAGCGTGCTGCCTCTGGCAAGAAGGTCCTCGACAACGAGGACGAGGAGGAGACCGCCGACAACTGGGCTGGTCTCGTCAGTGAGCCCGTTGCCATCAAGTGGAAGGACGGCAAGGACCTGACTGACGGCCTGCTCGACCTGGCCGTCAAGGTCTACCAGGACGTTGCCAGCGGCAAGGACGGCAAGACCGACGAGACCAAGACCGAGAACCAGAAGGCCCTCGAGGCCAAGCTGGAGCAGACCTCGGTCGGTGCCGTCAGCTTCTTTAACTGGTTCGGCTACGTCGGCCGCTACGTCACCGAGGCGGAGAGCAAGATTGCTACTGCTCAGGACCTCAAGGACCGTGCTGAGCGTGGCGCTAAGTGGGCCGCAAAGGCCGAGAAGTTCTCCGACGCTGGCGATGCCATGGACGAGGACGTCGAGGAGGATGAGGACGAGGACGATGACGAGGAGGACGATGATGATGAGGACGACGAGGACTACGCCTTTGACATCTTTGCGGATGGTGACACCGTGGCCCTTGGCATTGCCGAGGACCTGTGGCCCAACGCCATCAAGTACTTCTGTGAGTTCCCCTCTGCCGAAGACGACTGCTGCGACGACGAGGAGTGCGGTCACTAACTTTGCATCTCATAGACGATGCACAGGAGCAGGACTCGATGAGCGATATCGACTTCGAGGGCGAGTCCGATGACGAGGAGGACGAGGAGGAGGCCCCTCCCCTGAAGAAGCAGAAGAACTAGATCTTTGATTATATGCTTGGTATACCGGTTGGGAAACAAAAGTTTGGGTTGTGTTTAATGTAACTAGATCATATGATATCTGAAAGAACCTGATCGTCTTTTACAATTTACTGCTGCGCACCGCATGTGACTCGGAAGATGTTCTAGTTTGACTAAATGATTGTGGCTGCATCAAAGTTGATTTGACAATTAATAATTATATTAAATATAAATAATGTTTTCCAAGTGTTAGGGCATCAACGACGGACGAGAGCAAGAGGCGGTCCGTTCTACAGTCGACTTCTGCTTTTCCTGCGACGACTGCGGCTGCGCGACCGGCTGCGGCTGCGCCGTCTGTCCCGGTCGCGGCGGTCTCTATCCCGTTCGCGGTCCCGACTGCGGCTTCTCCGGCGATCGCGGTCCCAAGCACGGTCTCTATCGCGCCTATCCCGCTCTCTATCTCTATCCCGGAAATCATGGCGTGGGCTGCGGCTGCGTGACCGACTTCCCCGACGAATCGACGGCGGCGCGCGAGAATCGCGCATATCCCGCATGTCACGAGAATCCCGCCGCTCAAGTCCGCCAGTAACAGCCCGGTCAATATGACGCCGCTCCTTGGGCACATACCGATCGATCTCGTCCGGCTCATATTTGCGCTTGGCGTCCACGGTTGCAGCGTCCGCAGGAGGCCGCTTGTCATCGACACCGGGTACGGGCAGGCCCTTTTTGCGCGCCTCACGCTGCGCTGCTAGATAAGCTTTGGCTTCGGCTTCCCGCTTCTTCACTTCGCTCTGCTTCCAGGCCTCCAGCTCATCCTTATCGAGGCTGGGGGGAGGACGGGTCAGTGTAGAGGACGCCGTTGTTGAGGCAGGTGCCAGTGGTGGTGTCCGAGCTCTTTCGCGTGGTTTGCGGTCGCCAATCGGCGTGCGGGACCGAACTGTCTCAATGCGGCGAGATCTGCTGCGATCACCACGGCGCGCCCGGACAGAGGGCGACCTACGCACACCCAGCCGGCGACGCGTGCGAGAGCTAGAGCGCGTACGAGACCGCGGCCGGCGCCTGCTGCGAGACCGACTTCTGCTCCTCTCACGGTCTCGCATCATCGTCCGGTATGAATCGCCTCTCCGCTGGAGCGATGGAGATGGCGAGCGAAGTCGCCTAACCCGAGATCGGCTTCGGTCGTCTCGATCCAGACGACGACTGCCGCGAGATATCGAACGCCGCAGCCGGCGGCGATCGGAGCCACGACTGCCCCTAGACGCACTCCTAAGGCGTCTCCGTGCAATGCTGTCTTCTCTTGTGGCCGGCTTGGGTGTGCTGGACTCATCTCTACGCAAGAGCTTGTCCGGAAGCGTACTGGTGGCTCTGGCGGCCGTCTTCGTGGCCAATGTGGTTGGAGGTATTTCTTCGACAGTCTGCTCGACTTCTTGGATGCTAGGTCCGACACTCGCATTGTTTTCCTCCTTCTTCACAATTGGCTCATTTGTAGCGGCTGACTCTGGCACGTCGACGTCCATTGGTGTTGCTTCCACCGTCTCGATCGGCTTCAGCGGTTGCGCTGTCTCGACTGGCATCTCAGACACCTCTGGAGCTTCTGACTGCGCAATCGCCTGTGCAGATGCCATCGTGATAGGCTGGATTATGATCTGCGGCGCTGTCTTCTTGCTCTCGACTGCAGTCTTGGCCGCCGGTGCTCGCTTTAGAGGCTGAATGGCAGATGTTGGCATGCTCTTTCTAGGAGGCGGAGCAAACATGCTATCCATGTCGGGCTCGGGGTGGCGCGAGATGTGTGACGACTTGCTCTCCCGCAACAGGTCCAGCATCGCCCGCTCCTCGATTTGCTGCAGCTCCTCTGTAGACAGCTGCTTCTTAGCCTCCTCCTCTGTCTTCTCGGAGGGGATCGGGCCTCTGCTATCGCGACGAAGTCCTGGTGACCTGTCGCGGTCCCGCCGGTCCCAGTGCCGGCCCCGGTCTCGATCACGCACACGGTCGCGGCGATCTCGGCTACGGATGCGGCTCCTGTCGCGACTTCTGTCACGACTGTTATCACGGCTGTGGTCACGGCTGCGGCCCCTGCTGCGGTTCCGACTCCGGTCTCTGCCCCGATCTCTGTCCCGGTCACGATCTCGTTCGCGGCGGCGCTCCCGCTCACGTTCGCGCTCTTCGCGCTCGCGCTCACGCTCCTTGTCACGGAGCTTGCGCCGCTCTTCCCGCTCCCGCTCTTCCTTCCGGCGGGTCTCAGTGGCAATGCGCTCCTCCTCCTTGCGCTTCTCGTCCTCCTTATCGCGGATCTCGCGCTCCAGACGGCGCTTGCTATCTTCGATATCACGAAGCTCGTGGCGTACACGCTCTCGTTCGTTTAAGCGAGCAGCAGTGTCGGCTGCAAACTCTTCGTCCGTGCGTTCGCCGCGGGCCTGCTCCTCGGCAGCAGCTTCGTCGCCAATCTCTGCACGGCGGATATCTCGGATGTGTGCTTCAATCGCCTTGTTGTCGATCAAGGCTTCGATGACTTGTTGTGCTTTTTGGTATATGCCACCGCGGTCGAGAGCACCGTCGATCAGCGCGGCAGCTTTGCGTCGGTCAATGGTGAGTAGTTGTGATGGGTTGCGTTCCACTTCCTGTGCAGCAATTTCGAGAATTGACTTTGTGACCTGCTCCTCGTAGCCCTGTGACTATTAGCCCCTGTTTATTGTTTCTTGATCATGTCTCTTGTGGTTTCTTTCTGTAAAATACATACACTGGCCTCAAACTTCTCCCATGCCTCTTTTCTTATGGCATCGTAACCGCCCTTCTTTTTGAATGTGTGAGTGAGGGCCTCGATGGCTGACCGCACGGCGGATGATAGTGGCAGTTCAGACGCCTTAAACGATCGGACTGGGACTGTAGGAGCGTCTGTTGATTCGGAAGACATGGTCGGATTTGATGTTGTCAGTTCAGGCGCCGAAGTAGCCACTGGGTCGGTTGCCATCTTGACTCTGAAAGCCCGAAAGATGAAGCTCAGGCTGGGATGCTCACAAAGCAATGGAGAAGTGCCGGATCAGCAGAACAAGAGATTAAAGTAGGTTAGGGATGTGCAACCGTGCCATTTTGAATGCCGAGATACCCAGCAGTCTTCCCAAAGTACCGATGGCTGCAGGTGAGTCGTGGGATGTGACGGAATTCAGGAGACGGACGCGACGGTGCGCGTCAAAGCGAAGTCGATAAATTCGAGAATTATCTCGGCTGCAGGGCAACACGAGCCAGAAAAAGCAGGCTATCAACTGAGCTAGAGGTGTATCCGGAACGAAACCGATGTAACGAGATCAATATTGATCAAGGGAGATGCAGGTGGAAGGATAAGTCGTGAGCAAAGTCAAGGTGAGCAAGATTGGCAAAAGGTGAAGACAGGAGCGTCGATGATTATGTCATTAAAATTTAGAGGCCAAATTGGCGATGCGCAAAGCTTGTATGGGGAGGACAGGGGGGCTAGACTACCAGCAATACGAGTACGCTTGAGTACCGACAGGCAGGGTCTGTGGAGTCGCTTGATAAGATAAGGCCACTTCTTAGACCATTAAAAGTAGGTGGCATTTTTATTGAGAAATAACGAGTCGGACAAACTTGCATCCGAAAACAGCTGCGATTGAGGAAGGAGCGGCTGCTTGGGAGGAGCCTAGCCAATCGAATCTCATTGGTTTGCCATCACCAAAATTGCTCTCTGCTCTTTGGCAACAGCCGTACTACCAGTTCCGAGTATCGCGACCCTCCCCGACGACATCTCCGGCCAAAGAAGCAAACACTTTCGATTGAAGCGACGTGGCCCTGCCAAACCCTTGTGTTTCGAACCTCCCAAAACTCTCGATATAAAAACACACACACACAACCGCCAAGATGGTGCACCGCATTGTTTTCTGGTCGGGCTTCGGTAAGCCTTGTTGGACTTGTTGAGATGGATACCCCTGCTGGTAGGGCAGTTGCTAATAAGAAAGGCATTGCCGCTCGTCTGTGGCAGATGGGCATTGAGAAGCGCCCTTTCTTCAACAAGGAGTCGCTGTGGGCATACCCCCTCTTTGCCAGCGTTGGCGCCAGCTTTGGCTACTGGCTGCAGGGCGTCGATGAGCGTCAGTCTGCCATTCTGGCAGCTCGGAAAGATTCTATCCTCGAAAAGCGGGCACGCCGGGCACAGCAGCTGTCGCAGGAGTCCCCCGAGGCCGAGGCATGAGCAGATTTAATCAAAGCGAGGAGGGCGACGATGACGACGACGACGACGATGGAAGAAGATCGAAGAACATATACACACACAGCGTAAGCACACTAGCAGGACGCGTGCAAGTACAAAGATTGGCGACGACACGAGCGAACGGACGACTGCTGATATAGAGCGGTACGGCATTGTGACTTTGAATTTTCTGTTTTGAACCAAACAACACAAACGTATATATATCGCCAGGGTATATGGCATCCGGCTTGCAGCAGTAGCATACAGGGCGCTACTGTAAGTCACAGTAATGGTGCCATGCCCGCCTAAAAAAATCTTATAATTTTTAACTTGCATCAAACAGTATGGGATAACATGTTTGGTGAGAATACGCCATATCGCATCACAAGACAAACCCTCATTTTGGCTTATGATTTTAATTTAATTTCTTATATTACGGTTTCCCCTGCCCGAGCTTCTCTAGTTGGGGTCCTCTCTTGTGCGCATAACCTGATATGTGGCATGTGCCGGCACCTTGCCGCTGGCTTCCTCATACTCGCAAATCAGCATGCTGACCAAAGACGACTGTGTGGTGTCAAACAGCAGGCGGAACTCGCCAGCATCACACCGGTCGGGGTCAATCTCGTTGTATGCCAGTGCGTCTGTAGCAACACGGTCGCCGTCGAAGTTGACAGTCTCGCTGAGAGCAATCACTGCACAGCCCTGCGCGGATGCCGCCATGGCCACATCGCAAGTACCGGCAGGCGCCAGCAGAGCACCGTTGGCAAAGACGGCCTCGACACCCAAGAAGACAGTCGTGGCACGCGCAACGTGGCTGTCGATGCCGTCCAGGGACGGGCAGAAGGTGACGTATGCGTCGTCGTCGTTGCTGCGGCGCTGCTGGAACAGTTTGGCCAGATCCTTGCCGGCCTTGGGGTCACTCGCATCGTTGACCACGATAAGATCAAAGCGCATGCCCTGGTCCCATGCCTCTTCAAGAGCGGCACGAACCAGGCGAGGACCGCCGTAGGTAAGCACAACATCGCCATCGTGGATCATAGACGCAGCCTCATGGGCAATGCCGACAGCAGCAACAAAAATACGCTCTTGGATGAAGTTATTGATGGACTCGACGAGGTCCTCAATGGCGTCGGCGTCGTCGGTGTCAAGATCCAGCTGGGACACGCGAGCCTTGAGCAGACGGACAGCATTTCCCATGGCAAAGCACATCGGGCGGCACTCAATGAGGTACTCAATCTGGGGGTTCAGGACATGGGAAACAAAGTGACGCGAAAAGGCGTTGCCGGGGGGTGTCTTGTATGACTCGATGACCTAGTCTGTTAGTGAATGGCCTTTGACGATGATTGCCGGACTATATATATGAAAGCAAAAAAAAAAAAAAAAGGGACATGCCTTTTTGAATGCCAAAAGAGTAGCCTCTAGCCGGGCCATGTTGTCGCGTAATGTGAAAGAAGCCATCTGCTGGCCGACTGCCAGAACAGCAGGGTGAACGTCCTTGTGCGCCTGTGAGAGGGTGATGCGCTTGGCCATCTGCAGGTGGCTGAAGCACTCGGGGATGCCACTGCGGGGGTCTTTTTCGAGCTCGGCCACTACTGACGGGCTGACGGCCGATCCAGCAGCTGCACCCGCTACGCCAGGAGGACCAGGATGCCGTGCTAGGGGGCCCGTGATCTTTGCGCTGTCGACGCCTCCGCTTGGTCTTGAGCCGGCATCGTCCTGCTTTCCTTTTGACTTTGCTTGCTTTTGCTGGCCGCCGGCAGTAGCAGCCGCCGCTGCAACGGGCACCACAGGAGCTGCGGGGCCTCCAATAGCCTCCTTTGCGGCAATGACAGCAGCTCGCCGCTTGGCCTTTTCTGCTTGCTTCAGAGCCTTGAGCTCTGCGCCGGAGAGCTTCTTGGGTGGCGCATCACCACCTGCCGCAGGGGCGGGCGCTGACTTGTCTTTTGGCTCCTTTGGCTCCTTTGGCTCTTTTGGTGCTGAAGCAGTAGTCTCGACAGGTTCTGGCTTTGGTGTTTGCGATTGTGCTGGTGCTGGGGTCTGTTCAGTCTGATGTGCCGGTGCAGCTCCGGGCTCGGCGATGGCTGCAACGCTGGGCGCCTCCAGGGCCGACATTGTGCGCGATGTGACGGATGGATGCAGACGACAGAGAATGGTTGTCTATGATGTGTGGGATTATGGGCTGCTCTCCGATGTGGCGGGGTGGTAGACGTGAGTATAAAGGCGATGCTAGCCGGCGATGGTCTGTCTCGAGGATCTGGAGGGGCAGTCTGGCGACGATGACGGCGGGATGACAGTGGTAGAGAGGCGGGTGTGCTGCTGCAAATATAGCTGGATCAAGAGATGCCACAGTGTCCTTGCTGAGTGGGCGCGTCGTGTTATTCGTTTGGGATGGACCAGTGTTGGAGTATTCACACTTTAGACGCCGCAAAAGAAAGTGTTGGGTTGAGTCATTGGCAGACGGTACAATGCTCAGCAGCACCGCATCGAGAAATGCAGCCCACTAAGAAAAAAACTGTATGTACCGCGCCATTGGCCCCGCGGCAGATTCAGACCCATAATTGCTTATATAATACTAACAGCTTCACCATAAACTCTTAAGAACGACATGTGTTTGTACTGTGCAAGAAATTATGATTAGTCGGTGTGTCAGTAGTATACATTATATTTTCTGATTCTTTCTATCATACATTTCAGAAAGCTCAACTGCTTGCTTGTTTGTTGGTATATACAAGCCGAGTCTCCAATCACCCTTGCGGCTTCGCGCCGCATGGCCTGCCGTGAAAGAAATATAGAAGTATAAAAGGCACACATGTCCCGTACACGTGTAGACTAAGCAGCATGCATTATCCAGCATACTGAACTGCATAGACCGCATTAATTTTCTACTGCCTCGGGGGCTGCCTCGGGGGCTGCCTCGGGCTGTTCTGCGCCCTTCTTCTTCTTGGCCTTGTCCTTGGTTACTGCAGGGCCTTCGTAGATCATCTTTGCAGACCCCAGCAACTCGCCCTCCATGTCCTTGACTTCCCTCGCTCCTGGGACAGATGCCACAGTCTCTCTGACCAGCCGCACAAGCTCCGTGGCCTCCGCCATCGTGGCCTGTCGCCGTGCCTTGCCCCGCGTGCGCCGCATCATCCGCACCTCGACACGGAACCCCTTGTCCAGAAACTCTTTGAGCTTGATCATCCAGTGGCCCAGGTCGTGTGTGTTGATCGACCAGTTGAATTCAAGCTCCTTGAACATGGTGGCCTTTTTGCGCTGCTCCTTGGCCTTTTGCTGCTCAGCCTTGCGCTCGTCCATAATGTTGACAATCCGGCAGATGGGGTACTGCTGTTGCCGTGGGTCCTGCTCAGCATCGCCAGTTGATTTTGTATTTGGCAGTGCCAGGGCAACAAGAGACTCTGCCGTGCCGAGTTTGAGCACCAGCTCGGCCGTCCGTATTGGGTCGGATATGGATCCGTCCTCTTGGCGCAAGCGGACGTATTCATGAGTGATGTTGTTATCGCGCGGCATACCTTTGGCCCCCGACGGGTCTCTGACGCCCTTTTTGCCCATCATCGACAGCTGCCACGGCAGCAATGGCGGCACGACGCGGCGCCGGAGCGGGCTGCTCGAGTGTAGAGACCGGCACTGGGCCCGCAAAGTCGCGTAGGATGGACATATCCGCCGTGTCTGAGACTTTGCCGGTAGTGGGAAAGCACTGTCATTTGCAGCAAATGTTCTGAAGGCGCCAGAGCAGGCGGCAGTGGCCATGCCGGCGCAGCGCGGAGCGGTACCGGACACGGCCCGGCCGAGGGCTGTCGACGACGACAGCAGGCACGTTCTGCCTTGCATGACGGTTGTTTCTATGGTAGGCACAAATGCTTCGTTTTTGTTGTGGGGCAGCAAGGCGTCTAGGTTGTTTCCAAGAATGTTGCTGTGCGCGTAACTGTCGAGGTTCGAGATCGGGTGGTTCCGTCAGTGAAAGCGTCTGTAAATTTTGGTAAGATACATATGTATGTAGTACACACAGTGCTCACTACAGCAGCTGCAGCTCCGCATCATGCCTTGAAGCGATAGAAAATATAGTGGACCCAGATATATATATAAAAATGACTAATCAGCCCTGTCGCCTGTGGAACTGCTATGTCAAACCACCTCGCGATCCCCAGGCCAGCTGCAACCGAACTTCAAAATTAATCAGTAGTCCTCAACTTTAATACCAGCTTTCACCCAAATGTCTTCATTTGCGGGCTTCTCGCGTGCCTTTTACGGTCACCCAGGCCGCTGGGCCTTGTCAACGGCGAAGTCTCTCGCATTTTGCCATGTCGTCTGGAACTATGGCTTCAGTGTCGGCCCAGCTTCGGGGCCCAGTATGCTGCCGACCTTTTCCGTGGATGGCGACTGGCTGCTCGTTTCTAAGCGGTTTCGGAACGGCCGCGATATCCGCGTCGGTGACCTTGTTGTCTACCGCATACCCGTCGAGCCGGGCGACGAGGCCGTCAAACGGGTCATGGGCATGCCGGGCGACTATGTCCTTGTCAACTCTCCCGAGGGTGCCAGTGATTTGATGATCCAGGTACGCACATACATGTAAAAAAAACTAAGACAATCAAAGAAGCACTAACAAAATCAGGTACCGCAAGGACACTGCTTCCTAGTCGGCGACAACCTTCCTGCATCGCGGGACTCGCGCACGTTTGGCCCGGTGCCGCTCGCGCTGGTCCGTGGCAAGGTCATCGGCAAGACCTGGGAGTGGATGAGCAACCCGCTAGATTCGAGCCAAGGGGCTTCTTCTGAGCCTGCATGAACTACATGTGGCCATTGCAGTCTACAAACACTGCCACCACTTAGCAAACGCACTACCGTGATGGGACATTCACCGCGGCGGTGTCCGCAACGAGTACTACAGGCTTGCGAAACTACCCGTGACAGCCTGGCAAGGCGAGCAGCAGACACCCTCTTTCTTATAGAGACCATAATGAGCCCGTCAGCGACTACGGCCGGTCCTGCATGCTTCGTGGCCTATGACGGCTACAGAGGCGCAACACTACGATGAAGAAACGACACGAGATACTCACCTATCCGATTACGCGTACTAAAATCAAGGGCCGTGTCGAGAATAATTTGGATACGGTGTCACGGAAATCATTTTCAAATGCAGTCTACACGTTCATGCGGGATAGATATACTATATAAATAACAACAACGACTGCTCTTCGGACCCTCCTAGTCATGACAGTATAGACACAAAGGAAATGGAGATATAGATGGATCCACGGCAGGATAGGGAGAGTAGAGAAGGAGAATAGGTAGAAAGCAGTAGACAGAAAATGGAAGAAGGAACAGAAAAGAAAAAAGACAGTATCAAATATGTCAGTGGGTGTATGAGAGTGCGATGAGAAAGCAAAAATAAGCAAACAAACAAAACAAAATACAAGAGCAAACAGAAGGAATATCAGTTATAAACAAAGACAAACCAAGAAGAATACGGAAATTGTTCCAGAACGCGACGAAAGACAAACACCCACCGCTGTTGTGAGAATACAACTCGGTCCAGAACAATGAGTGTGATGGCAGCTCACAACGCGTGGGAAAAGTCGCAGAAGAGCACGAGGGCAAAGCAGCAGAAGAGCGAGATAGGCAAATAAAAAGAATAGGACGCAGAAATATAAGAAGAAAGAAGAAAGCAGTAAAAGCGCCGTAAACACCTTGCCCGTGTGTCTCCGGCCGAGGAAACTTTCGTCAACACGCAACCGCAGACAAGAATGAAAGATCAAAAGAGTTGAGTAAGTGAAACTGAAAAGAATAGGCCATGGAAAGAAAGACGGAAAACAAGTAATTAGTAATGCGTCTGGTTGGCGGTCTGGATATAACATTGTTGGTGACTGGATGTGGCCTCTAGAATTAGGCAAGATGCAGGATTGAATGATGAGACTGTCGAGGTGCAAATAGCCACGAGTGCGTGACGGTTTTAGCCCTCAATGTGAGACTTGGTGTTGTTCTGGCCCAACAGCTCAAGACACCGTTGGGACAAGTTGACAACTTCACCCTCGTCGTCCTCCTCAAACTCGTTCTCTGATCCGATAGGCCGACTGGCAATCTCTTTCATCACTTCGACAATCTTGTCCGAGTTGGCAATCAAGGTCATAAGATGCTTGTCCTCGGACTCGAGCAGCTGCAGCAGTGTCCAAATAGCAATGTGCTGGAACGTGGCATCGCCGCTAGCAAGGAAGCGACTGAGGTAGCCGTGGATGCCGCCGCTCGGCTCAGACCAGTACTGTATAAACATTAAGTAGTCGCCGACTATAACGTTAGTGATTTGTTTTGGCACGGTGGAGCAAGTTGGGGAACGAGGAATGAAAGAGGGGGGGGGATGAAAAAGAAGAAAAAAAAAACGCACCCTTTGAAGACAGGTTGCCCATGGCGGCTGCACTGTTTCCTTGGACCTCAATGCTTGAAGATTGTGTCAATGGAATCAGCACATCAAAGACACCGAGGCCTAGAAGGTGCATTTTGAGGTCGTCACTAAGAGCCAAGACTGCAATGGCGGCGGTCATCTCAGACTGCACATTCATAGGGACATCCAGAACAAGCTGCTTGCACTTTTGCACTGCGCCAGCTTCGAGGACGAGCGCCTTGTTGCGGTCTGAGCTGGCAGCCAGGTTCCGCAGAGTGGAAATAGCGTGACACTGGACCTCGTCATTGTCTGTTGATCCCAGAAGCTCCACCAACGGCTTCAAGAAGCCGGCCTCGATAATCGGCGACTCGTTCATTGGGTGAATGGATATGTTGCGTATACAGGCGACTGCAGACAGGATAAGCGGAAGGAAGGAAGACTGGAGAAGACGCAGAAGGGGCGGCAGGCCACCGGCGCGCACAATGTCGAGCTGGTACTTCTCGTCCGACGCCAGGTTGCGCAAGGCCAGGGCCGCCTGGCACTGGACCTTGGGCAGGGAAGAGTCCATGAGGTTGACGAGCGACTGGACAAGCTTGGGCTCGGACTGGGCGAGCTTCCGGCGGTTATTTCCGTCAACGGCGATGTTGCTGAGGGCTGTGGTACAGTAGTATTGGACGTCGACATCGGGAGATGAGAGGAGCTGGACGAGGACGGGGAGTGCACCAGCGTTGACAAGCTGCTGACGGTTCTCATCTGGCGAATGTTAGTATAAAGAGACTGGCTCTTGCTCGACCGCGCATGCTTCGACGTCGTCGCTTTCACATACCAGAATGGGTCATGTTGAGTAGAGCGCCGGTTGCGTTCCGCTGAACCCGCATATCTCTTGACTTAGCAAGCCGTGTGAGGGGGCTGAGAGCGCCGGACCGGGCAATCTTAGCCTTGTTGTCTTCGTGGGTGGCCAGGTTTGTGATGCATCCCACTGCGTTGCACTGCACTTCAACATTAGGGGAGAGCATTTGCCGCTTGAGTGGTTTCAGGCCGCCCAAATCGACAATGAGAACCTTGTTGTTTGCTATGTTGTTAGTAACGTAGCGCAGAAGCTCCTATACGTCACGTCACAATGTCCGCCATGATGGACTTACTGTTGACGGCCAGGTTGCCGAGAGCGGCACTGGCAGCCCGCTGGACCTCGAGATCGGGGCTCTCCAGCAGAGTGAGGATAGGGCCAAGGGTGTCCTGGTCGACCTCACGGACATCCCGCTCTGTGATCTCGGCAAATGTCAAACTGGCGCTGCGCTGCAGGTCGATGTTGTCGGAGTAGACGAGTGTGGTGAGGGCTCTGAGGGGCTCGCCGGAAAAGAAGTCGGTCTCGTTGCGCTGCACGATTGTTAGAAGACATAAACGGGGTGGGACGTAAAAGGCGGGAAACAAGGTCATAGTAAGGATGCAACATACGTTCTCGAGGTACTGGAGGAGATCAGCAACTGCCTCGCGCTCGCTATCGGCGAGGACGGGCTCATAGAGGCCATCGCGAGATTTGCCTGGTATTGTCAGCAAAGATCACAGCCAGGTAAACAGGTCTATGGACACGGGCGGTGCCATAGAATCGGGCAAAGCATACCTCCACAGCACTGCGAGCTGCAGATGCCCATGACGACGGTCTTGGCTGTGTGCTGAAACACAGATCGAGAGTTGGTGTGGGAAGGCTGAGAGACAGGATTATGTTGTTGGGGTAAGCGCTGTAAGGACGTGAGGAGAGGTATTGCACTGTCGCCGCTGGAGTCGATCGATGCCTGCTTCACTGGCGATGTCGGTGATGTTCACGATGGTTGCTGCCCGTCGATTTCCTCCCTTGATGGTGCCTGGGCGTCAACGCTTGAGCTTTGTTTCCAGTGGCGATGTGGTCGGCCGGCGATGAAGAAATAGACTGAAATATCCGTGTCAAACGTCCCAAATGATGTCGAGTGGTCGCGGTCTGTCTGGCTTTGATGGGATGATGACGGGGGGGCGGGTGACGGCGTCGTCGTTGGGTGGTCGAGGTGTTGTTAGATTGGAGATGAGAACGCACAAGGAAAATACAGCCTGCAGAACATAGTAGGCGGAAGGGGAAAGTGGTGACGGGTGCCGGGTGACTACGAGCACTAGAGGACTAGGACAGGTGACGAAAAAGGGAAAGATGGAATAGTGGAGAATACAACAGCGACCATGCCAATAGCTACCAGTAATACGCCGTAGCAATGCAATAGCAATTAGATAGCACTAGTGACGGACAGGCCATCCATAATGTGATCACTTTCGCCCTGTGCCCGTTCGCTATTATTAAGACTGGGGCCTGTGCTGTGCATGTGGGTCTGGGTACTTTGGAATGCGCGTAGATTACAAGCGGGTGGGAGGTACCCATAGCTCCCTGCTCAGACGCTAGGCTCCCGCGCGACATTTGCTGCTTATGTAATTCGCCATCACGATGCAAGGGACGTCAATGAGTATGAGAGCAGAGAATCGTCACGGAGGGATCAGAGACATGATTAAGAGCAGTAACGAGGGGATGCTATCTTGAGGAAAGTGCCAGGGAGGCTCTTTCTTTATTTGTGTGCCGAGCTAGCCAGGTGTTTCTCTGTATCTAGTTCGATATTATGGCCTCGGTCGCGCCTTCTCCGCCGTGACTTTAGAGGTGCCTGTTGCCGATCGCACATTCACTATTTTCCTGTTTTGGCTCTTTCTATTCCGGGCTCAATGCCCAATCTTTGAGTTCTTGAATAATCTACAAAAACAATAAAATAAAAAAATAATAAGAGAATGAAAATACACGCAGCCCAATGTAACTCTATAATATCCCCATTTCAATTAAGTTTGCTGCGCACGTAAGGCTCTAACAACAGCATTGCCCTCCAGCCTCTGTGGTTTCTCGGTGTCAGTGCCTCTGCCTCTTTGTTTGCTTGTATTCGTGTCTCCTATCGAGCTCGAGTCCGCCTTTGTGATTTGGCCCTCAAGTCTATGGCGCTGTCTGCGGGTCCCACCATTGTCTCCCCCGCCAATCCCAATTGGAAGGCACCACCCACAACTGCCTTCAGGCCCTCCAGGCTTTCACTTCCCCATCAGTCGATGTTATGTAATACGTGCTAAACGTGGTAATGCTATTCTGTGTTTCTCTGGCGCTTTCCAGTTGCGCTTCCACCTGTGCTGCATGTCTTCTTGTTTTGTCTCCAGTACTCCAATAAACCAGCCAGCGTTGTCGCAACACCGACAGACTCCATCCCGTTGATCTCGGCCTTCTACAAACGACCTGTGCAATTTTCTCGAGTCTCGCTGCATCCGGTCCCCGGCCTATCGCTGCCCCTCCCCCTCCTCCTCGAGAAAGAAGCTCTTGGCAACAGCACGCGAGCCTCTACACGACGGAAAAGCCCCGCGATAGCATTAGAATAGAGGTCACCGAGACTGCCCGGCGACTGCTCAAATAGAGACAGACTCTAGGCCCGCAAAGCCCGCGAAAGTAGCCCTGTCCTGACCCCTCCGGAAACCCTTACCACTCACGACACCCTTGATACCCCGGCCTACACTCTGTCCTGTGGACGGCATCGATACGACTGGTGCATTAACCTAGGCGACTCTTTGACGGGATTTGAGAGGGATCGCAAGATATCGCAAGGTATCTCAGCCGTGCCCGGCACAGCGCAGCATACGTCTGTGCATCGCCTGTTATCGCAAGTCTAGACATCTACACAACGCGCTTCACACATCACGATGCCCAACACAAATTACATGATGTCCCTCGTGGACCGGGAACAGATGCAGGGTTTGGAAAACATCCGCGAGTTCCTCAAGATCAGAACCAGTTACGATGTCCTGCCGCTGTCGTTCCGCTTGATTGTGCTTGATACCGACCTCCTTATCCGCAAAAGTCTTGCCATCCTCATCCAAAACGGCATCGTCTCAGCACCCCTATGGGACTCACACAAGTCGGCCTTTGCAGGGCTGCTCACCAGCACAGACTACATCAACGTCATCCAGTACTACTGCCAATATCCTGATAGGCTCGGTGAAATTGACCAGTTCCGTCTGAGCGGCTTACGAGGTGGGTTGAAGCCGGTGGATGCCATTTCCGCGCGGGATTTGCAAAAGCTAACTTGTCAGAAATCGAAAAGGCCATTGGTGTCCAGCCTCTCGAGACCATTTCGGTGCACCCGATGAAGCCACTGTATGAGGCTTGCCGTACCATGCTCAAGACACGTGCGCGGCGCATTCCATTGGTGGACATTGACGACGAGACGGGCCGTGAGATGGTGGTCAGCGTCATCACGCAGTACCGCATCCTCAAGTTCATTGCCGTCAACAACGAGCACAACACTGTCATGCTCAAAAAATCGGTGCGCGAGATCGGTCTCGGCACCTACACAAATCTACAGACTGCAGGAATGGGCGACTCGGTGCTGAGCGCTATCCACCTCATGGTCGAGCACAACATCTCGGCCGTGCCCATTGTCGATGCTAACAACCGCGTGCTCAACGTCTTTGAGGCCGTGGATGTCATTCCTTGCATCAAGGGCGGCGTCTACGAGGACCTGCAGTCGAGCATTGGTGAGGCGCTGTCAAAGCGTGCCGAGGACTTCCCCGGCATCTACACATGCAGCGAGGACGACCGGCTCGACTCTATATTTGATACCGTGCGCAAGTCGCGTGTGCACCGGCTGATTGTGATTGACGACGACAGCCGGCTGCGGGGCATGATCTCGCTATCGGACATTCTGATGTACGTGCTCCTGTACGGCGAGGAAAACGATGCCATTTCGCCCAACGCAGTATGATCTCTCGATCCCGCCACTGCACAGGTCAGTGAGATGGTAGACTGGATGCGGCCGGCAAGTGCCGTTGGATTCCCAGTGACATTCACCTTCGTACGTTTTTGTCGTTTTTTCCGCTTTTGCCATTTTGTCTATGTGGCCACCCGCATCCGCGTATCTTGTTGGAGGAACTATATGATGTTCGTTAATAGATCTGGAGTTTGCTTTTTTATATCAACTTGTGTGCAGTCTTGTTTCCTGCTGCAGTTGGCTCAATACACTTTCATGACACCCAATTTCTTATGCCGCTCTGCGCATTGTGTCATGCTCTTTTTCCAAGTCCTTTTCCCTGCTTCTAGAGCCAACATCCGGGCATAGGTGCCAGTGTCACGGCGCACGCTCTTATCCGCTAGCTGTTGCCGAGGCGCCTTGTACCCAACGGATAGTAGCAAACAATGTTGTTGGGTATACATTTCTCGGACGGCATCGATTGTCGGGATAGTTGCAAATTGGTAGAGATCCATGTCAAGAAGTGTCAGTTAAGTGGTCAGTCAGATGAACAAAGTACATCGACTGTTATTACTACTGTTTTTTAGAATTTTCAAACTAAAAACAACGCAAGAGAAAAGATCTGATTTATTTGATTAACAACTAGAAAATATAATAAAAGACGAATTAATATAAAAGAATACGGACTAAATAAACTGGAAAACAGATTGCAAGGCCGGAAGTCATCTAAATAATTATAAAAGTACGCAAACGCCAACCGACACCTAGCAACTGTCCGATAGCAACGGACCAAGACAGTTGGTCGATGCACAAAACCCAATATATTAGGGATAACACACCACCTCTTGGCTGTTGGCAGGTATCGCAGTAGCCAAGAAACGCAGGAATACGTGCATACGGAATACGAGGACGGTGACTGCAGGCGGTGAAATGTGGCACAGCGCCTTCCACGAGTCGCTTATGTAGCGACAAGGAAGTACGTAAACGGGAAACGGGAAGCAAGAAAAGAGGAAAACGAAGGGAGGAAAAGGAAAGAAGCGTACATACTGTAAATACGCACACGCCATGGAAACAAAATGGGAGGAAGGAGCGTCTGAGTATTGCGCAAAATAATTTACATGAGGCAGGAGCGACACACCCAGCCGCACAAACGAGATTGGAAATCCATATTGGAAAAAGAAAAGAGCGACCAGCGCGTTGCATCCAGCCGTTCTCGTTCCCTCTTCGTTCCCTCCTCTCTTCTCTCTTCACTCTTCTCTTCTCTGCCCATCATCGCTCCCATTACCTTCTAATTGCTGCCACCAGGCGCAGTTCTGCCTGTGCGACACCAAGCACAAAAATAGACATATTTGTCACATACAAACACAGCCAGCCGCCAGCCGCCGTATCCTTCTCACTGCTTCCTTCCTTCCGAAACCGATAAAAGTAAACAAACCCACTTTTACATCAGTCGTTCCCAACAACAATCACCAGCAGCTTAGCCCTAAAATACCTACGCGCCTGCTTTGTGGCATGCCCTCAAGATCGCTCGTTATCTCAAACGACTTCATCGGCTCCTAAAGGAATTCAACGTCGATAGAGACTCGCCTCTTCCAAGCTCTGGATCCTAGACCTGCATCGGAGAATAGAAGAGACAAGACGAAACACAACACGACACGACACGACATAGCGAGACAGCAAGGCAAGGAAAAGGCAGCATGGTCTGAAAGCCGTCTACTGATATAAGAAATCAACACGACATTCCTCTTGCTACATAGCTAGAGAGTGACATATACAGTCGGCTTCCAACGGTCTGACGTTTACATGGCCCGCTAGCCCCGTCGCCGTTATGGAGCAGAGCATTCCTCCGTGGACATATCCAGCAGCGCCTCGGCCGGGAATGAGCGCAGAGCCTAGAACTTCACTTGTGAATGGGAATGGAAATGGAAATGAAAGTTCGATGTCTGCTGAAGACGGCCATGGACCGAGCAGCTCTCAACAAGATCTCATTCTTCAAGAGTACAACCGGCTCGCAGAAACGGTTAGCCTTCTCTCCTACACTATCAAAGCCTGCCGACTGGTTTGCTAATTAACAGCATGGATTGCGGCCACTTCTTTTCGGCGTGCTTGGCGGCGTCGGCCCCGATGGCCACTCGGACCAAAGCGGCCCCAACAGCCAGGGAAGCGACAGGCGCAATTGGTTTGCCCGTGCATTTGGAAAACCACCCACAGCGTCTCCGCGCCGGTCCAGCAGACACTCTATCGGATCACGCCCCGAGAGAGGTTCAAAGCACAAGCGGAGTGAAAGCGAAGGTGACCGCACAACTCTACCACAATTCATACAGTCACTACAGGTATCGCAGGGGCTGCATAGCTCCAAGCCTGCCGTGACGGATACGCTCAAAAACCAGTCACTCGAAACACTGGTACGGATTTGCGGCAAAAGCTACCTCTATCTTCCGGCCGAGCAGTCAACTCGTTCTCTCATGCTACCTACATGCTTTCGTGCCGCTGCTCAGCACCTTGTGCAAAATGGCCCTGAAACCCGAGGCATCTTCAGAATCTCTGGCTCTATGAGAGTGGTGAACGAGCTGTACGACTACTACTGCATCAATGTCGATGATGACGAGGCCATCTCAACCACCGTGCGCGCCCCAAACCTCCCCTTCCACATCAAGTGTAGCGTCCACGATGTGGCATCGATGTTCAAGAGGCTCTTGTCTGGCCTTCCAGCAGGCATTCTCGGCTATTTGGGTCTATTTGACGCCCTCGTCGATATTCTCAAGCTCGATTCGGCAGACGGTCCCGTCGATGACCAGACAAGAGCGCGTCTGATAGCACTTGCTGTAGGCTCTGTACCGGAAATACTGCAGCGAGAGCTCATCTGTGCCGTGTTCGGGCTATTATCACTGATAGGGGCTGCCGCCGAGGCAGAGCCGGCCACATCTGCCCCAGCCACGCCAGGAAGCTCACTCCCACATTCAGCGAAGATGGGATTTGCCGCGCTGGGAATCATATTTGGCCCCCTTCTTGTTGGAGATCAATTGAGCTCCTACTATCTGCCAGAAAGCTCAATTGACATTGCATTCCTCCCACCTCCAGTGGGCTCGCAGCCAGGGACACCATCTCCCCGTTCCAAGAGAGATGAAATGAGAAAGAGCATCGCTTCTGACAGAAATGCGCCTTCATCGCTTCCGTCCGCACTGGACAAGATATTCTTGGCAAACGATGTTGCACAGATGGTCATTTCCAGTTGGCAAGGTGCTGTTTCGCAGATGAGACATATCGGTATCATGAGAAAGGAGTCCATGCTCCAACAGACGAAACAAAAACGACCCGAATCGCTACCCCGGGCGCTGCGACCCACCAAGTCCGACACATTTGCCGGCCTCAACATGGGTACTATGATCAACCAAGCATCGCAAGGCTACTGTTCGAACTTGCGCAAAGCACGGAGTGCCTCGAACAATCGGAAACAGAACGAAAGCACAGGCCAATCTATCCCGCCCGATGACCAGATCCGCACCAATAATGGTAAGTAATATGTACGCCATTTGGCATCCACACAAACATCTACATACACATACACACCAAGGATATACCGGGAACAATCAAGGATATACCGAGAACAATCAATCTGACCATGATATTTGGAATAGGAAATCTGCTTCCACACAACCCCCCGTCACAAAGACCATCCGACATGACTTTTGAAGAGTTTGCAGCCAGAAAAAAGCTGCGCAGCCAGACATCGAATATGTCTATCGCATCAGATTCGACTTACTCGGCCATCGCACCGCAGCCCGTTCGGCCTCTCTCGCCTCAGTCAGAAGACCCCTTCTATGTGCCGGACCAGAAGACAACATCCAGCCGTTTCGCAGTCGCCAAACTAACAAAGCAAAGGCGACTTAGTGGCAGCATTTCCTCTCTATTTGGTGATAAGTCTGGCTCGCCGACTAAACCCTCGCCTAAAATAGCAAGAAAGGCAGTGCCATCGTCCAGCGAGGGGCAGGCAACTCCACCACGCAAGAGAAGCGGCACCATTTCGTCGCCTTGGGGCGTGTCCTTGAGCCCCGTCAAACCGAAGAAGGTGGCTGACTCGGGAATGGAACAGCAATCAAGTGCACCAACTTTGCCCATGCCCATAACGCCCAAGAACACGTACCGCCAGATTCTTGACCCCAAACTGTGCCGGTCCGAGCCTGCCGGTCGTGTCGGTGTTGCAGTGACCCCTCAGTCTAAGACTGCTGCGCTGATAGCCAAGATCATCAGCACCAAACCGCACGACACAACGGTACAGAAAACACCTACAAGAAAACCCAGGCCCGTTGACACATCACGCACAGGGTCAGTGAGAGGGGGAACGAGCCCAGAGAAGCTCGGAGCTTCTTCAGTTAGTTCCAAGCTTGCATCGGGCACACTGGTGGCCTCCCAGCAGCCCAACGACCAGAGCGTGGCCGTTGATGTAGACAGTGTGGCTCAGGCCTCTTCGTCTTCTTTGACTTTAGCGGCCAATGAAAACGAGAATGACCCGACACATCTTGGAGGCAATCGCGCAGTCCGCTCGAAAGTGCTTGAACAACTCGGCCGTTCGCCAAGACCGCCTAAGCAGACAAACTCGGCATCAACATCCCAGAGACGACCGGAGGCACCCGTGCCCAAGTCCAATGAAGGGACTCGCTCGCAAGGCAAGAAAACGCCTCAAGTTGACGCTCGGATTCGTGATGCCAAAGCTGCTGCTGGTGGTTCCGATCCTGCATCACCCTTAATGGAGATTAGGAATGACGCTCGGGTGCAGGCTAGACCTCAAACAGGCACTTCTGGTGTTGCGGCAACTTCGCGCCTCAAGTTCGATCTAGAAAAGTCGCCTAGCAAGCCGGAAGGAAACCCCTCAACCGTTAAAAGCTCAGTGAGGGCAATGGCTGCCATGTTTGATGGCACACCGTGGAGCTGTTCTGAAGTGCCATCCAAAGGGCAAGCGCAAAGTGGCCGAGGCCAAGCTGGGCCCAAGGGACCTGCAATGGCAGAGTACACGAGTAACACGCCTGGACCGAAAGTAGCAGGGGCCGTTACTCCAACACGGCCTTTGAGCACACCTTTTCGGGAAGTGTTTGATGATAAGGAGGCCCCAAAGGCTGACTCTGCCTCACTACAAGCGATGGCAAATGAAAAGAGACGACTCCGACTTTCCAAGAGCGAGGATCGGAGTGCGAGACTTTTCAGAGCCCACCATCATATAGCGGATGCCAACAACAATGTTCCACGGTCAGTCGATCGGAAGAGCAATGCAGAGCTCAGCCGACTCAAGCCCACCACCAGCCAGAGTCCAGTACAACTTGCACAGACAAAGCGGCTATCCGGCACACAAAGCCCATCAGACCGACACATGCGAGGCAAGTCGGCCATATCATCTAGGAACTCTGCTGTGCCGGCTCTCCCCCCGATCGCTGGAAAACTTGCTTCTCTTTCATCGGCAGACGAGAAGAACTGCACAAGTAAGCTGCAAGAGCTCCTTGACAGCAAGAGTGCAGCGTGTGAGAAGTGGCAGGCAAGAGCCGAGACAGCTGAGAGGAGAGTGGCAGAGCTTGAGCTGCTCTTGAGTCTGTCTGGAGTGGGCGACAAGACGAGCAGTATGGAGCCGTACACGATAAGCGAGGGCGAGGAATATGAGCAGTCATGGTCGTGGCAAGACCTTTTGCCGGAACTGACACCTATTGAAAGAATCGGAGAGGAGATGGGAGAGACGGCGGATAAATCGAGGAGAAACACATATGCTGCATCGACAGAAGGTCGAGGTGGCCCGCTGCTGCGGAAAGACAGCAGGAGGGTGTTGTGGAGAGGCTCTATGAAGGATATGGGCAGAAGTTCCGACACGAATGACGGCTACGAGTCCGAGTCAAGCACGACGACTGTTGTGGTGCATGGCCGGCTTGCCAACGAGAGGCTAAAGCCGTTCTTGTAATGTATGATTTATGACTGTTATGATCATTTGCGAGGCAATGGATAGGACGCCAGCTGGAGCTAGGAACGGACTGACGGCAGCTGAGCTGTGTCTGAAGGTGTTTTGGGTTCTGGGTTTTGGTATTTTGTAATTGTACTACGTAGTTTTACATTTGGGCCTTTTCATTGATAGGGCCATTGGTTTCTTGATTAGTTACTTCTCTTGACATTCATTTGATCCGGTAATGCTTTGCAAAATGCTCTGATTTCATGCGAAGTAGATACATTGTTGGGGTGCTTACTATCTTACACGCCTTGCTAGTCAGAGCCCACGACTCTAGCAAGACACAGGACGGACAACCGTTTTGATATAGACACACGTGATTTTCTCTATTTCCAAAGTCCCCCTTTCCCTTGTTTCTTTTACCGTTTTCTTTAATAACCAGAACCACACTACTACCGGACGAACTTGCGCTTTGGTGTGGCAATGCGGTGGGTGTACTTCCACAAGTGGCGGTACTTGGGGCCTTGGTGCTTGGCTTCCCAACCACGGGCCTTGCGAGGAGGCTTGAGCGAAGGCAGGCGAATTGGCTTCAGCTCCAGGTCGGCGCCAGGAATTCCGGCACGCTCCATCACACCGGCGGTGCCAGCATCCCACTCAGTACGGAACAAGGTGCAGCCGATAACGTCCAGCTTGTTAGTGTTGATGAAGTGGCGCACAGAGAAGTTGTCGCGCGACATGGCCTTGAGGGTCGATACGTCAATCTCCGCACCCTTGTCGGTGGTGTCGCTGTGGTCGCGGTTGTGCTCCAGAACAAACACAGCCAGGCGGTGTGGTGCTGAGCCCTTTTGGGCAAATGCCGGCAGCCAGGGCAGGGCGACCTGGTTGGCAGCGTCGAGGCGGCTCAGCACAACCGATGTATCCGTGGGCGACACAGGCACGTTGGTGGCCAGGTAGTGGCACCGGCGCTGGAACTTGTTGCTCTCCAGATCCGGCACATCTGCGTCGACAACCACAATCGAGACGTAGCGGGTGCCACGGTCAAACACCTGCACGCGCAGGCGCGGCGTGACCTCGCTGATCAGACTGTCCACGATGGCTCCGGGTGCAACTTTGTAGCTGCGGAAGAACATTTCAACTTCGGCATTCACTTGCAGCTGCGAAGGGGCCACCAGATCCGGGGCCAGGTAGAACTGCTCCATGCGCTGGTTGATCAGGCGGAAGGGGCGGCCGCGCCAGCGCTGCTCAGCCAGGTAGCGGTAGATGGGTTTGTTCATATCGCCGAGGCCATCCTCGAAGCGGCGCTTGACAAGCGGGTCGTTGATGTCGGCGAGAATCTTGAGCTCCTCGAGGTGAGCGCGCAGACTGGCCAGGCGCTTCTGCACATAGGCAACACCACCGCGCGAGGTGACATCACCTCCGGCCTTAAGAACATCCTCGAGTTTGCGGATCTTGGCCGACTCGGCGGCAATCTGCTTCAACTTCTCATCGCGATCGGCCTTGAGGATCTTGCGGGCCTCCTGGAAGCACTGGTAGGGCATCAGCTCAAAGGGGATCGGACCGGCATTGCCGGCGCTGACATTAGCATCATTGGCGGCCTGGATGGCAGCACGGCGACGGCGCGAACCAACAGGGGGCGTACCGCGGCGCATCAGCTCCTTCTCGCCCCATGGAATAGTGGTAGTATCGGGGTTGAGCTCGAGCTTCAAAAGTTCTTCTAGTGGCGGCGGTGGGGGCAGTTTTGATGCGGAGGCGGAAGATGTGGTGGTGGTGGCCGGGCTCGATTGTTGTGCAGATGATGAGAAGGAAGCCCGGAAGATGAGCGAAGGCGACGCTACTGACGACGCAGCAGCCAGGGAATGTGAAGGTGCGGCGGCTGATGCTGCTGCCGGGGTCGATATTGTTGAGGCGGATGCTGCCGTCGACGAGGCATTGCTGCCAGTGGCCCGCAGGCACCGCACGAGAGGCCGAGCAGCCGGTGCGTATCTTGACATTCTGTGGTATTTGGCGGGCGGTGGGCCAAATAGACAAGAAAAAAGAGGTTTGGGGGTGAGAGCAGCAAAAGCAAAAAGTGAAGCTATCCAGCACCACCAATTCTGTATCTGGACGTTGCAACCGCCAATCCGAACCCACGCGACAATTTTTTCCTGGTAGTCAATCGAGTCCCCACCTACACGTGACTAGTCACGAAATTTGAAAAAGACCCGTATTTTAGCTCTTAATTTGATTGTCATTGGCCAATTGCCAGCCGAACGCTAATAATCCAACGTCGGTATTTTTCTTGACTGGCATTTGGCGATTTTTGTCTCCTCCGGGTGGTGAGTGTTTGATTCCCGCTTGATATCAACGCTGACATCTGCGACATTTCTTGCTGCAGTTATACCTACGACAGACTGCCAACTGCTGCAAACTCAGCCGTCCCTCTTGTTGCAGGCCAAAACACCCGCCCTCCCCTCCATCTACATCGCCAGCGTTCGACCCCGGACCGACAGCAACAATGGCTGCACGGCGCAGTGTCCAGAGCCTTTCGGAGACCTTCCATGGCCTCACGCTTGGCTCGTCCCAGACGTGCCGTCTGGCCAGCTTGACCGTAGGTCTAATTCCCTCTCCGCATTGCCCGCTTCAAGCTCCAAAGACGACCAACTAACCTGTGCATCTAGTCCCGGCTGCCATCTCCTAGATCTACCTCTGCCACATCCGCCTCGCCATCACATTCGGCAGTGCGCTCCTTTTCGACATCTCCCGCCTCTTCTTCCCCATTAGCTTCCTCCAGCTCTCCAGCATCATCAACCTCCGCCTCTTTCTCTACCTCCTCGTCCGCTGCCGCTACTCCGTCACCAACACCATCTGCCGCTGCCTCTTCCAACCTGACGACGTCAGTATCTACGCCGTTCCTTACTCTGGCGAACAAGACGGTCCCTGTGACTGTCTATGCGTTCCCTACTCTTGAGCCCCGCTCGCTTGAGATGTGGTCTGCGCAGCACCTCAACCTACCCCTGCGTCGCGACCTGCTGCACCTGGCCGTCGTCTACGAGGGTGACAACACCCGCCAGGGCACGGCATCGACCAAGACCCGTTTCGAAGTGCACGGCTCGCACCGCAAGATGCGCCCACAAAAGGGCTCCGGTAGCGCCCGTGTTGGTTCGCGTCAGTCGCCTGTGCTGCGTGGCGGTGGCAAGACGTTCGGTCCCAAGCCGCGCGATTTCGGCACAGACTTGAACCGCAAGATGTACGACCGTGCATGGCGTACGGCTCTGTCGTACCGCTACCGCCGCGGCGAGCTGATTGTGTGCGAGAACGGCATGGAGCTTCCGCTGCCTGACGCTTTCCTGCGCTTGGTCCAGGACGGCGCTCTCCACCGTACCCTGGAGGATGGTTTCGTGCAGCGCTATGTGCGGACGCTACTGGATGGCAAGGCCAACGACCTTGTCGACGAGACTTCAGCCGCTGACGTTGCTGGTGGCCCGAGCTCAACCGTGACTGGTATCGTGGCCAAGACGTCGAGCGGTATTGGCAGCCTGGGTCAGGCATGGGGCCGTACGGGCCACCGGACAACATTTATCACGAGCGACCACCGCCCGAACCTGTTCACGAGCCTGGAGATGGCTGGCGAGCACGGTCGCGCTCTGCAGCTCCATGACGTGGATGTCAAGGACCTGCTGGAGACGGGCCGCATTGTGATTGAGCGCGAGGCTCTGCGCGAGATGATTGAGCGTCACCAGAGCGATCTTGTGAGCCGCATATACGTCAACGGCGTGCGGCCAAGCGGTCCTGCGATCGGCACACAGGTTGTGTAAGATGTAGTGCATAAGTGCAGGAAATTGCTGTATAAAACATAGATAGCCATCAAATACAAAGAAACCAAGGCAAAGGCAGAGAGAAAGGCATGTGAAGCTTATGAGCGACAGCTGTGTATTTAGCAGAGGAGACGTGATAAGTGCGTATTCACACTGCACTCTGTATGGTGGAGCAGATTGGCACGTGACTTTAATTGATAGACGCGACGACACCAAAAACGACCCCTCTCGGCGCGTCGTCAAGTCGCGTCTTTGCAACTTGCAACCTCAACGTCACAGCTAAGCTCGCCACAAAGTGACTCGCCTTAAATATCGAAATTCGTTCCTTTATTCTCGCAATTTTATTCTCACAATTAACAAGCACTCTCTGCACCAATCCCACAAGTCCAAATCAAAATGTCTGGCGCTGCTCCCCGGGTCACTTGCCCATACCTCCAGGCCAACATCAACAAGACGGTCACTGTTGTCGGCAAAGTCATGCAGCTGCGCGGTGACAGTGCTGTCCTGGACGCCGATGGCGAGGTTAACGTGACAGTTCCCAGTGTAAGTATACAGGTGTGACTACTAAGTGGCATGCACAAGACTGACGGTTCAGGGCACTCACCTCGTGGGCGGCAATGCAGCTCATATTATCGGCAAGGTTCAGCCAGACCTGTCCATCAAGACGTTTACTGCAACAAATCTCGGTGTTGGCGTCGGTAAGTTGACTGGTGACATGAATTGCAATATGACTGCATTGACGTGCCATGCTAACATCTGTAGATTTTGAGCTGTGCAAGAGTGTTGCGGAAGTCGTGCAGCAGAACAAGGACATCTTTGGCGGCCAATAGTCTGTCTGCCTCGCTGACTGCGTGGCTAGTTGGCTGGTCTGTTTGCCTGGTTTATGATAACGACAACGAAATGGAGGACCTCTTACAATGTTTAAAAAATATATTTGCTTAGCATTTTGTTAATTTATTTTCGGCACCTCTACAGTAGGATTGTGCTCTATTATTTTTCGCTCCCACAATTGCATTTTGCCGAGTCCATACCTCCAAATTCGACTGACGACTGGGCGCCAGCCATGTGTGTTCAGCATCTCTTACTCGCCCAGTCTGGTATAAAGTCAGAAAGAAGCAGAAAACCAGAAACGCTACCGCGGCTGGTTGGTAACGTCACATTGATGTTTTGTCTAGGTTGGACTTCACGATGCTCAATTTGTTGACGAAGCAAAGCCGTCTAAGCCCGTCTGAGCCCGTCTTAGCCCGTCTGAGCCAACTTGGTATGAACAAAAAACACGACAGGACGACTAACCTGCACCTCGGAGGTCCCCTTCCTTCGCATTGACGCCCATTTTGGTATGTTGACATCCTCGGAGTACGCAGACCGAGATCTGCACTGGGGTACCAGCAGCGGAGAAAGGGTAAGGCATCATGCTGCCCGCTTGGAGCATGGCCGATGTCACTTTGACATTGACCTTATATCGGGCCGTATATTTGAGCCGGCAAATGGTATGAAGAGTCGAGCTCGCATGGCGGTCCTTTGGCTTTACCCCTGACCATATCATATAACTCGATGATATTTGCGATATACACCATATATCTTATAATAGCATAACAATCAAGTGTGCCCATAGATGTCCCTTTCATTTCGGGGCGCTCCGTGGACTGTGTCGGCTTGAAAGACTCTAGTATGGGGTATTCAGGTCTGTGTAAACATTAAAATATGCAAACATGCAGACAGTAGATATGATGCCAAATGTCTGACTAGATCCCAGGCCGGAATTAGTAGCAACATGCTAACTTATCTGCAACGTTCTGGGCGCTTGTTGTAGCTCTCTTTGACTCTTATTTGCCGAATGCTACGTGGCCAGACTCGACGAGGGCCAGCACTCGGAATCACAGCCGTCTGGCCGCCAACAAGCTGGGGTGCATGTAAACTGCTTGGGGTCGCAATTTTGGTATATGGGGTTTTCTTTTTCGGTCTAGTCAGGCGGCTTCACATTGGGATTCTTGTTGTTATTGTAGGATGTAAAAACGGGAGCAGAGACATGTTGACTTCTACTGACAATAACAACGACTGTGAGACGGCTTCCGTAAATGGCATCCCCTAGCTAACAGCGTGTGGCTGCTACTATATTTTACGTCGAGAACCAATAACAACTTCTGCAATACATACAATATAGAATGCATAAGAAGTGGCTGTTGCTACTTTACCCGGGGCATCCTCTTGCCTGTCCGTTCGGGCCCGACATTGACGAGGTAGGCGTAGTACGGACATGCCATGAATGTCCTTCTGGTAGGTATGCCTGTCGCTTTCGCGGCATATGTACTTATCTGATAGCACGTTATCAATACTAGGTATACCTTCAGCCTGTCAATTCTTTAGAATATGAAATTCGAGATCAAATACGGCGAGGCCCCAAAACCAATCGTGTGCTAAAGCATCGAATATCACGAAACTCTCAGATGCAGGACAAAGGGGTGCACTTATTCCAGGCCGTATGCCAATCAACAGAACGACATGAAGAAAAGGTTATTATAGATAGAACTGCATTCGAGTCCCTCCTTGTCAATCATGTTTACATATCAGTAAAATACCAAGATGGCACTCTTGAAATCTTAAATGACTGCGGGTCAGGGTTCTTCTCTGCTGGATCGTGTTCCCATCGGCCTGGTGGGTGAACTGAGCAGCTGCACATTTAGCCTGTATTTTCTACGTTTAATTGAGTCCCAATTTCGCTGCACAATAACGCTGTAGCAGAGCAATTCTCCCGGATCGACGCGACATCGGCCAGGCCACATGCACACCGTCGTTGATTTTCGTCTGCACTGAGATCGGCCAAAGCTGGGCTAAAGTATACTTGTGCGTGCCTAAACTATAGCAGGAGCTGGTTGCAACTGCTCGTGTCTCTTGTAGTTGCCCGTGACTTCAAAGGCGACTGAAAAAGCACCCGAGACTTGAAACGCGTAGAGTAGGCAGCGTCTTGACTCAGTGAAGGATCTGACAGCCGGTCCCCGCAAAGCACCAGCCAACCGACAAACCCGATCACCTATAATGATCATCCCAAGGTGAGGGGAGGAAGAGCAACAGAACTGCCTGACAGTCACGAGGCCAGACTCTTGCCGTCTCAGATGGTACCCTGGACCGTGTGCATCCGCAGCAGCCTCACAGAGGAGGCAGCCTGGTCATATAGGGTATAGCAATAGGAGGCTATCGTGGATACATCAAGACAATCATCGACATGCTATCAGCGCAGCTTGGCTGTGGCTGTTGCTGGCTTAAGTGCATTAAGCCTTCTATGGTTATTGAGGAACTTGTGCATACTTTCCCTGAAACACGGCTGTCAGCAACATCATACTCGTAGTAAACAGCCATGGCCATTATCGTCGGCCTGCATCGTCACTTGACCTCTATGTGCGATAGTTATGGTATATAATATAACTAGCAACGCGAGCTGGAGCGGAAAGCGCAAAGGCTAGGAAGGCACGACGGCTTCTGACGCGGAGGCACGGCTGGCATGGGGCTGGGCCGTGGTGAACTGGAGAAGGAAAGAGCGGCGAGGCTGTAATGTTTTCAAAAAGCAGCAGGAACGACCCTCAACGTCGGCCGTTCTCAAGCCGCTATAACCAGCATGCACCAGAGCTTATATTAGATTTCGGTGGGCAATTCAAGATCGATAGAGAAATAGATGTTTGAGAATGGCCGTAAATGTATAAAGCAGGCCCGCGGTGCCGTGGAATGTATATAATATAAGGGGCGTGGCGGCAGATGCCTTGCTCAGCGTCCTCTTGTCCTCTCTTCATAATCTTTTCTTCCATTTGAAGCTGTCGAATATCACTTGGCTGTGCTACAAATGCAATTTTAATTTGATTTTTTTGAATCTTCTTGTTGCTGCGTGCACATAGTGGTTGGCCCGTAGGCCGAGACGGAAAGTTGCGGGTAGCGACAGAAGTTGCTGGAGGCACAAGCGGACGCGAAGCAAGTATGGGAAAAGTGACGAGCAACAATAAGTGGCCGCTTTCGGCAGAGGGTATCCTCACTCACAAGCGCCCCAAGGAAAGAGGTAATAGCAGAGGTCATGTTATCGGGACCGGCATTTCGTAGTCTTCCGGTTGGATGGCCGCGTTCTTTGCGAAACGGGACAGAGAAGTCAGAGTCTGGTGACTGACAAAAACGACTGGCAGCAGAGGCAGCAAATCGCGGTCAGAAATGGCAAGGACTTTCCGTAACTGCGTTCTGGGGTGGCTATGTATCTGTGTATTTGTTTGATTCTCCAGTCCTGTCTGTCGATGGCGATTCCAGGTCGGATCTTACGAAAAGCTCGCGAATTAAGCCTCGCATCACACAAACGGCTTGCAGTATTGAAGGCCAAGTATGATGAAAGTCACAGTGGCACGAGGCTGTTCCTTTGCCTTTCTATTCGCCTTTATGTATATATTGCTCGTCACAGCTGGTACTTGAGCTACTGGTTGGGGATCTTCCTGCAAACAAATCAGAGTATCATCTCGATCTGGCTCTGTACCATTGATGTGCATCTCTTTCTATTGGTATTCTCCGGGAACTCTGCATCTGTGCTGTATATCTTCTAGCAGTGCAACTGCAAGGTAGACACAGCTGGTTGTGATACAGTTGGCACACGGTGTGTTGGATCATTGTAGGCATACTTTACAAGTCCAGTGAAGGCGATACGTCTGGGGCTCTTACAAAGTATGTAGTACCTCGCCAGCAGTGCAGATATCTTGCGTGTCTTCACATTACCTTCTTCTATTTTTTCAAACTTCTTCCTATATCACACAGATTTTTAGTTTCTCTTCCTGTAGCTACTCACTGTTCGTTCTAGTCTAGGCCGGAGATTCAACAATATAAAAATAGACACACGCCATAGCCAATACGCCCTGAAACCGCTCTGTGCGCCCTCGATGGATCATTTCTCGTCTACTCTACAGCTTTTTCTCCGATGAAGGCGGCTGACTGCCGGTGGCCCAGTCGTATTCTGTAGTCGAGCACCCATTTGTTCATATTAAATAGAATTTGTTCACATAGAATTGATGCACGTAGAAAAATGCATAGCGAGAGTATGTATTTTATTTGTAAGCCAACTGTTTGGGAGAGACATGCTAATTTGGAGGCTTTCTTGCATTCTGTATGTAAGTGTTTGATTTGTACTCTATTTGCTCTGTTTTAGATCCTTTTTGTTTTGCTGGCGTTCTATGCACATATCTTCTGTGGCTCAGGTACGATGTCTCGTATAGTATGCCACGCTTTCTCTTCTTTTTCTGGTCGAGTTTGACTTTGAATTTGAGTTTGGATGCAAAGACGAAACAACCTCGCAACACTACAACGTACAGACAATCGGACAGCCATCCTTGCCTCACCTGTCTCTCCCTCTTCCTGTCTCTTGTTTCTGTAGTCGGTGTCCTCTGTGCAACTGTGGCACTGTCTTTTATTTTGGAATTTTGGACTCTTAGTTGTTTCCTCGTTTTGTTTCTGTTCTGTTTCTCTTTTGATTTCTTTTGCTTTCGACTTGAGATCCCCTGTCTCCTGTCACACCCCCCCACATACAGCACCTGTGGCCTATCTCGTGTTCATCCCTGCTCGGTCTGTGCTCCCCGTCGTGCATATGTACTGCGGATGTGTCTTGCAGATGCTAATAGAAGTCTTTTCTGTCCTTCCCGTCACTCCAGTCTGGCTGTAGATGGCTGTAGAAATAGATGCATAATACAGGCCAGTCAGAATGGGCCAGGCCAACCCCAATACTTCAGCTCTCCCTCTCACCTTGACTCCCGGGCTATGCTTTGCACTTTTGTCTCATATTTAACCCATAAATTCATTTTTGCTTTGTCTCGAGTTTTATTACATTTGTATACATCATCAGCCACTACCGATAGCATCCCACTCTGCTTTAGATTCCCATCACGAATGCCACCACACTGTTTGAATTAATCATGTGTTGGTCTCGCTATACCACGTGCAGTAGACAGCTTCTACAAAGACATTACACCAGACATTGATGAAGTACTCTGTAGAGAGGTTAGCAGACAGATCAACAGTAATTAATAAGTCTGCAGAGTCCAAGTTGATACTATGTACTATTAGGTACTACACTGTAAGAGGAAAGCCATAATCAACTTCCCAATTCGGAAACGGGAACGTTCCAAACATTGCCTGCTTGTGGTTCGCTGCACTACGCCTCTGTTTTCATTTCCCTACCACTTCTGCTCGTCTCCTCGTCTCCTCGTCTCCCCGTCTTCGTTATTTCGGCCAGTGTATCCCGTCTCATGCTTCAACGCCAAATACTACCCATCCCCTTTGCACCCAGCATGTTTCTGTTCCTGCATCTCTTGCCCGCTATTGCTGGCCGAGGCGCTGCTCGTCTCTCGAACCCTTGCTTGTTTCGCTTGCAGCGTGCAGCCGCTGATCCAGAACCTGAAGAGATTTCCACCCACCAAGTCGACGCTGCCTGCCTTTCTGCACAGCTGTCGGCCATTGTCGCCATGGTCTCCCTGCCCGGATATATCTGATCTACACTGACAGCCTCTGGGGGCGTCTATGCTTCTGGTCATTCCACCTGACCAAGACGCGCCCAACACGAGCTGTCCCCTGTCGCGCAAACCTTTGAGCTCAAACATCCTGCACGATAATTATTGCTGCATTGCAGGTGCATACATGCACAGTCTGCATCGTATGCATGTAGGCTGAAGTTTCTACTGAACTATCTCGCATCGCCTGAGCTCGCTTCATCCTTCTAGTTTTCTGTCTCCCTCCTCTCTCTCTCCCTTCTCAAGTCTACTCCCTACTTTGTCCCCATCTCAGAGCTTACGTCCACGACTAACTGAACAACTCTTTACGACACCGGGGAGAAGAACCCTCACCCCCTGTATTTATCAGACCCGGCCTAGGAAGTATCATCGCAGCTTGTAGCCCCTACTGCCCAGGTTTCTGGCGTTTCTGCCTTTGGACTTTCTTTGGGCCTTTTTGGGCTTTATTCAAATCCATGGCTGATTCTCTCTAGACTGGGAATACAGAAGCGAGAAACATGGCAGGCCTGCCAGTCGACGACGCACAAACTATGTGTACATATTGCTGACGTCCTTGCTTTCCTGTTATCCTTATTTCCTCTTTCCTTGCCTCCTTCCCCCTACATCGCCTCTACAAAGCACAATGCTGCCGTGTATCCAACCACCTCAGCCCAACATATATGATTGCTGTTTTGGATACAATTCCACGCTGTACTATCCCGCGATCTTGGTTCCCTGATCCTTTGGGTCTCTCTTTATAGTTTTTCTACTTTTTCCAAAGGTATAGTTTTACTGAGATGGGGTTTTGATGAAGTCTGTAGTCAAGCAAGACCATGATACGATGTCTCGCATTTTTCATATTGATAACGTAGTGACGAATCTGAATTCAAACTAGAGTATGCATGTAGAATACAGGTACAAAATACTTCAAAAAACAATAAGGCCACTGCAAAGAAGCATGGCTGTGCCGCTTCCTTCGCTATGCTAAGTGAGCCTCCATTTAATCGTACAGCTACTTTTTTCCTTTTCTCTCGCTCATCGGGTGTTCCCCAAATCGAACCGTGCCGTCTTTCTAGTGTATCCTACCTTGGAGTTCAGAAGATGCCAGAGCTTAGACTTGGAGCTAAGACTGGCTTGGATAGATAGTATAGTAGAGGCCGTGTCTTGACTATCTGGGGACCAGCAATCAATCTGAATCTGCAAGAATCCTCAAGAGTCCTTAAATTATTAATATACACTCGTTTTACGTTTGTCTTTTCACGCCTTGCCGTGGCTTCTTCTTCTTCGGCTGTCTGCTCCCTTGTCCTTCCTCTCTTCTTGCCTAGACCAAGACACCTGTCTTGGAGCAGCCGTCTTGAGTAGCCAGTCCTGAACAACCAACACGAGGACATGTTCTGTACGTATGCATGTATCTTCCTTACGTGCAGCGTCTGTGGGGGTATCCAAGGGTATCCCTGCTATGTGTCTTGAGTCCTGAGTCCTGAGTCCTGAGTCTTGGTCTTTACAATACTTCTATCCTGGTTCTTCAGAACAGTCTTCCCGATCCATTCTGGCTTGTGCTTCTCTGATCAACATGTTCACTCTGATCTCGGATCTCTAATCTCTAACCTCTTATCACTGGCCACCGGATCTAGAAACAGAGAGTACCATGGCTCTCCTCCCACTTCTTGGGTTTGCACGCTCCTATTACAGCCTGCGGCGAGTCAGAGAAACCGGTGCTGCGATCCGGGACCGAACGTGCTACTCCCCAGCGATGTGATTTTGTAGCTTCTTTATATAAATGGCGACTCTAGATTATTCTATAATCGCACCGGCCTGTTTTTTTTGCTCTTCATTGCTGTCAGTATGGTGCCGCTCATCCTAGTCTATGCAGATTCTGTGACGACATCCCTGCCACTTGTCCTTGTCCTTGTCCGATCTCTTATATCTGATTAAAGTTATAATTTATAATTATGTCTCCTTCCTTTCTTCTTCATCGCTACATTGTACCTCTTTTTATCAATAGTCTGCCACTGCGTCTGATCCTTCCTCCGTGCTTGCGGTATTAGCCTATTCAGCCGAGAATCCAGCGTAACCTTGGGACCAGGTTGGTGCTGATAGTAGGAAAATATGGTAGCAGTGTCTGAATCGGGAAGTGTCTGTGAAGTCTGTTGAGTTCCGCCGCCATGTCCCAAAGGGGATTCTGCTTGTACCCAAGACGGTGCCCACGAGAAAAGCACAAGGGAGCAGTAAAATAAAAATAAAGGCGTAATTACAGAAACAGCTGCTGTGATGTCCCATCTCAACAGTCCAGGGCACAGACCACAGGAGATGCTCAACAAGGTGCGATGAGGAGGATAGAAAAATAATTAAAAGCGGCTGCATGCGATCTGCAGAGTATGTCAACGGCAGCAAGACGCTTGTTTTCTATCTTACGGTTATCTCTCCGTTTCGTCGTTTCTTCTTTTCTTCTTGTCTTCTTTAAAGGAGTATTTTTAGACATCACACTCAGTCCGATACTTGCCCGCCTGTTTCCCGCCTGCTGTGTCTGCTCCCGAGCACTGTATTCGCAAAGCATGGTCCTCAACGGATTATCGAGGGGGAAGAACGAGAGCAGACAATGAGCTTCCGTTCCTGATATGAATATGCCTTGCCGCCATCTCCTGCTGCATCATGGCCGATAATTGAACAAGGTACATATACCATGTTTGAAGAGTCGTCCCGGTTTCATTCCGTCTTCTCATCTCCATGCCTTTCCCCATACTCGAATCACTCCCGCCCAGCTTCGCATTCTTAGCTTTGATATGCTTCTGCTTCCCAAGTAGGCTAGAGTTCTTCCAGAATTTGCCTGGGTCATGTCGAATCATACATCACTGCTACACATCGTCATCACGATCAGAAATAGCCCTCCATTCATCAATGGCACATTGCACCACATCAAGATCTTTGCTAGAGAGCAGATAATCTAGGCAGAGCAGGATATAGGCATTGGGACCAAGAGCGTGTAAACTAGGCCAGCCAGGGCCGTACTTGGGACAAGACGAGTACGCAGTATCTCCCTCTACCGGTGCCCTTCCATGCCACTGCTGTCACTCCCTGCTCCCGTCGTTCCCTGTTACTCCTGGCCCTGGCTATTATTTGTCCATGGTCCTCCGCCAAACCAGCTTTATCGCCCTCTTTTATCACCCTCCGAGACCCCTGGTGGTGGCCTGACGGTGGTTTTCTTCCTACATGTCCCTGTAGCTCTTGATGCCCTGTACTTGTTCCTCACGCGGCACAGGTCTTCGATCTAGCCTGGTCTCCTCTTCTCCATTAGGCCTCTTTTCTTCCCTTTTTTTTGTTCCTCTTTGTTTTCTTTTTTACTGTCTAATTTGTTTTCTCTCTCTCCCTCACTCCCTCAAATCGTACGCCGCCCGTCCAGAGACCATCAAGACCACCAGCTTGGCCTTCAGTTTATTACCCCCTCCACCCCCTCTCCCCTTCTGTCAAGCTTCCTACTTCCTGGAATTCTCCTATATTCCTTCCTTACTATCCGCTATTTATCTTGCTTTTGTTCTTCATTTTTCTCATTCTCTGTTTTTTAGTTTATCCTATAATATATTGTCCGTGTTGGATCTCGGCTCTTCCCTCCCCTCTTTTCATCTTGCTCTACTTCTTCTGCCCTCTTTATATCATTCATCTATTTCAACTGCCTTGTTCCCCAGTATTTGTTCTTGTCCTCACCCTCTTCATCTGTTTTAATTTCTACTCATCTACTTTTACTCTGGTCCCTACTACTCTCATGTCTATTTTCTACTCTCTCTACTTTATTGCCAACGTCTTCACCTCGTCTACACCTCGTCTACACCTCGTCTACACCTCGTCTACACCTCATCTAACATACTGTGATACCAGGCTATCACTAACGACCGTCTCTCACTGTGCAAATGCTTGCGTCTAGACGTAGTGACTCTGATCTGAGCCATTATTGGTCTTTCAGCAAGCCCACGGCCTCTCCTTCTCCTTTGGCTCTTCCTATTCTCCCGGCCTCGCTCCCCATCTCCCCTCGCTCCTCGAGCAGTTCCCGCATGTCGAGCGCCAGCTTCGAGACGCCGCTGTCCAACGCTTCGGAGTGGACAGGGCAGTACTCGTTCCTCCCGCCTGCGGAGCCCATCTTTTCCTCGCAAGCATACGATCAGATAAACAGCAGTTCGGGAGACGATAGTGGGGGAATCACTGGAAACAACGGACAAGACAGCAACGACAAGAACAATAACAGCAGCCACAGTAATATCAACAACAACGACGACAACGCTTCAATGGCAAGCTCAGCCAGCACGACTTCATCCAACGGCGCAAGCACAAGCATTGGGGCGCTTCTCGGTAGCAACCCCCAGAGTCAGACGCAAAACCAGACTTCAACCCCGCGTCCATCAACGAGCACAAACGGCGGCGACGGCAGTGGCAGCACCAAGGCATCGATTGCTTCGCCTTTGGACTTGCACCACCACCGAGCCCTCGATCCTCTTGGTCTGCGCCAGCCATCCCAGGTCCAGGTCCAGATACAACAGCACAGCGCCTCCTCCCAGGACCACACTGGCAGCAGCTTGAGATCCCCATCGACACCAGCGAGTGACCACCATAGCAGCCAGGTGCCGCAGCTCCAGCACCATCATCAGTACCACCAACACCAGTCCCAAACTCAGCACCACCAGCACCACTACCAGCACCAGCCTCACCAATACCACCAATATCAGCCCCAGCACCAGCACCAGCACGGCAGCGACTCCCACGATATCTCGCCGATGCTCTCCAACCAACTGACACCCAACATGTCAAATCCGCCGTCAGCGGTGCTGCAGCTTCCGGGCATCGTGACGCACTTTGATGGCTCGGGGCACTCCCACAATATGAGCCATATGAATAGCATGCGCACTGACATGGGCCACAGCGAAGAGCACCCAGGGATCAAAGCTGAAGATGACGACCTGCGGGATACCGAGGATATGGGCAGTGCTGGTGTAGGTGAAGGCATTCCGCCGCAGCCGCAGACTGCAGCTGAGCGGATATCACAACGACGAAAAATGAAGCGGTTTCGGTATGTCGACAGGCGGCGAAATAATCTTGAAAGAAATGCCTGATCTAATCTAATACTTTGATTATATAGTCTCACGCACCAACAGACACGCTTCCTGATGAGTGAGTTCGCCAAGCAGCCGCACCCCGATGCTGCCCACCGCGAACGTCTGTCGCGCGAGATTCCCGGCCTGAGCCCGCGCCAGGTCCAGGTCTGGTTTCAGAACCGGTAGGTCTCTTCGGCTTATAGACTCGAAATTTTAAAGCACAAAACTAATATGGAACTAGCCGCGCCAAAATTAAACGACTAGCATCCGACGATCGTGAGCGCATGATCAAGATGCGCGCCGTACCCGACGACTTTGACAATGTCCAGGCGCTGCACTCGCCCTACGGTGCCGTGCACGGTCTCGGCACGCCCATGGCCTCCCCTGTCGATTTCAATGCAGCGGCAGCGGCGGCGGCGGCGGCGGCGGCGGCGGCAGCGTCACCCTATGGCGACCATATGATGCGCCCGCTCATTGTCGATGTGCGCCGGTCTGAAGGCGATGATCACATGTCCCCCACGGGCCTTAGCCCGGCCTTTGGCAGCATCGGCTTCAACCCGTCTGGCACCCTGAATAGCTCGGATATACTGTCGCCGCTGTCCCCTACTTTGTCCAGCGATCACCATCGGTACAGCAACTACTCGAGCCAGTTGTCTACAGCTGGTAGTGCCACTTCGGCATCAAAAGCCGGGACTATCGGCGGACCGCGCACGTCCATTGCGTATGCACGCCCGGGTACTGGAAACATGGACAATGGCATCTCCAGCAATGGGAACTCAGCCAACAATGGAACCAGCCCAACCAGCGGTAGCAGCAACAGCAACCACAACAGTAGCAGCTCTGCCAATACCGGCACCAGTCTTCAGCACCACCACCACCACCAGCAAAGACACCAGATCCGCCCCTTGCAGCCGCTTCACCTGCGCGAAACCATGTCACGGTCACGCTCGGATAATCTGCAGTCGCCGTTGCGCTCTAGCATGTCGTGGAAGGGCGACTCGCTCGACTATAACAGCTACCACACCGGCGGCAGCGGTAGTCCACAGTTGTCGGGTCGGCCGCAGCAGTCGCTCTACCCGTCTGACTCGAGCTACGACAACCCCTACTCAGGTACGTCTCTATTTTTATTACTTTTCTTTTTGCTTTATTTTTATTTTATTTCCTCGTTTTCCTATCTTCATGTTTCTTTCTGTCGACGGCATCTGCTCATCTAACATTCCAGGCAGGCTCTACCGTCCGGTCACCGACACCCATGGCCTATCAGGATTTTCCATCTCTGGGCCTGCAAGCGACCAGTCCGAGCCGATCCTCCCGCCTACGCGCCGCTTCAGCTACGCTGCCCCTGGCCCTTGATCTGTCGCGAAAGGTTCCGCAATCCAGCAGCTATGTGAGCTCATTAACTTCTCTAAGCTCTCTCAGCTCTTTAAGCTCTCTTAGCTCTCTAGGCTCGCCTCTCTATGGCATGACCCGTGCTCTCAGCGCGGGATATAGCAGCAGCTATGCCATGCCGCTTGCAAGCGCATCGCTTGCCCCCACCAACGATCTCTCACAGGCACAGACACAGACACAGACCGGCTCGACCAACGCCGACGACCCCTTTGATGATCAGAGTCTCGGCCTGTCTGGGGATGCTCTTGCGAGCAACAGTTGGAAACGAAAGTATAGCTTCACTTGAGATCTCGCGACTATAAAATCACAAAACCTAATGTACTTTTCCTACTGTTTTCGTATTTCCAAAATAATTCTATTGTTGTTTATATTGATTTCCATACCTTTTTGCGATATACCAGTGCTGTTTTTCTGAATACTGACGCACCAAATGGGGGGATAGCGGACGGGCCTGGGAGTTGGTACCTATATATCCAAGCTGGACTGGTTCTGTATAATTATGTGCGTCTGTCTATGGTCAAGGAGTCAGCACACTTGATGCTAATTTTATTAATATCGTTCCTGCTCGCTCTTTCCAACCAGCGCATACACCAAAGTAATATATGTACAGCATACGGAAATAAGCTAGCAAGCGCCGAACTCCAGGACTCATAGTGGCCTTTGCCTCGACCAGTATCTCTCGGGCACACAGCAACGACACCGCTATTCCATATGTGGGTGTGTGTCTGCCAACCTCGTATCCCTTCTCGTCCCCATGATCTGTACGCCTTATACTGACAAGTGCCTGTAACCTGTAGTCACCGGCAAGTGGTGTCCAGTTTGACACGAACACTATGAACCGTTGGGCGGGCGGAATGACTTGTCGATTGCACAGCAGCGGGGATTTTCTCTACTTCTCTTCTCTGCCTCTCTCGTACTGCATTCTTGTGTAGCAAAGCCGCTGTGTATGTGTACTTATTTTGATGTGGCGCTCTCTATTTGTGTGTCTGGGTCGTTTCTGTTTCTCTGTCGCGCATGGGCTTTCATGCACTGTCACCATTGCGTACCCCCAGTTCGCGTTTGTGAGACACACCCATGCCTCCGAAAGCAGTTGAGGAAAGACCTCGAGGAGTTCTAATAGTGCATCATAGGGACATACAGACAGGGGGGGAGAAAACACATATAGAGGGTAGAAATTCGTCGTGTTGGTACGGAGTTTGTGTACCCATGCGGAGGCTTGTTGGCCGGGAAGGAGATGCACGCACATATGTTTACACTTTTGCTCTCTCTCTTTTCCTTTTACTTCTGGCGCCCCCCTACTTTGGAAGAATAAAGTGCGGCAAGTGCGGTAAAAGTGTCGAGAAAGATGGTTGGTCTAGAAGCCTGTCGATGTGATATGACGGCCACACCGACCGAGACTGGAAGAAGGCGACTAAGAGGCGAGGGGCAAGGCGTGATTTATAGTATCCGGGTGAACCAGACGGCTTTATAGTCACCTGTAAGTATCTCTTATTGCTTGGGGCCATCTGCTGGCCTCAACCCGATTATGGTGTGACAGTACATGTCCGACTTGGCTGTATACCTGGGATACGTGGACTGTGAGGAGCGAGGGTGATGCGGTTTGTACATTGGTGTATACGTTCCTGTCAAAGATCACACTGCTCGTATGTCACATCGGCACACTACCATGGCATCTGATCAAAGAGCGATCATAATTCGCTCACTACATCACACAAAGCTTGACAGGTGGTATCGAGTAGTTCGGCATTTGCAACATGTCGTGCCCGTTGGGCAGATATTGCCAACCCAGTGGCTTCACAGTTGAGTCGCATCTATACAGACTGACTCTTGAAACTCTGCTGCAACATGATATTACTATAATTGCCGATCCAGAAATGGGGTTGAACGAAGAGAAAAGAAGAGTGGGAAGAGGAGAGAAGAGGGGGGACTATAATGAGATAACGAGGCAGCAAGACTACAGCGAGAAAGTAGGGCCACTTAGTGATTGGTACCTTTCCAATGCAAATAAACAAATAACTCTTTTTAATCTATTAATGTATTAATATACCCCATCTGCACATACATTATAATGGTTGTCGTTGTTTCGTATGTAAATAAGAGTTGAAGGCCACTCTACACTCTGATTGGCTATAAATAGCTTTATTGTTGAACAAATTGTGTAGATTGATTGGTCAGAAATACGGGGTTTTTTGTGTATTTTACTGTATTGTAATTGGCTAATAATAGAGCCTAAATCACCACCAACCTCGTCATTTCACCTGTTATCCTTCGATTTTATATTTTTGAACTTTTTATTTTGCTTGCTCATATCTAAAACTTTTTTTATGTAGATGCGTCGGTCGCCAAGGCTCCCAGTGAAATATAGAGTATAACGCCTTCACTCCTCTCCATCAATGAGAACGTGAAAAGCAGCAGTGAAAAAGAAACCGAGACCGCAGAAAGGAAATAGAAAACAAGACAGACAGAATGAATGAGAAGAAAGTGAAGATCGTGTAGTAGATACAAGGTAGTGACGTCTTTTGGAGAAGCCGAGAATGGGGATTTTTTTACAGTAAAGAAAAATGATGACAGTAATAATGGTAGTAAATAAAATTATAAAGGCGTTAATGGGAATGCAGTAGAGGAGAGAAACGAAGAGTCATGACTAGACAGGCCTAGCTATAGCTGACCTATACCTATGGCTTCTTCTCAAACAGCGCCGGGGCCGCGTCGGGAGCATCGCCCTTGTCAATGTCGGTCCGCTCAGGGGCAATAGGGGGGGCGTTGTTCAAGCCGATGCCGCCCTCGTTGTTGAAAAACTTGGAAAACTCCTCGTTATCGGGGAACGGCCGGGGGCCCAGCAGACGCACCATGTCGTCGCGCGTCAGCATCTCCTTGCGCAACAGCTCCTCGGCAACAATGCCGACCTCCTTGATGCGAGCCTTGAGCAGATCCTGGCACTGCTTGTATGCCTCGTCCACGATCCGCCGCACCTCGGCATCGATCAGCTGTGCCGTGGCCTCGGCAAACGGCTTCTGGAACTGGTTCTGGTTGTCCTGGCGGAACCGGATCGGGCCCAGCTTCTTCGACATGCCCCACTCCGTCACCATGGTTGTCGCCATCTGTGTGACCTTGTTGAAGTCGTCACTCGCGCCCGACGTCACGGTATCAAAGTGCAGCTCCTCGGAGATGCGGCCACCAAGCGTCATGGCCATACGGTCCATCAGCTGGCGCACGTTCATCAAGTAGGCATCGCCGGCGGGCACGTACTGGGCATAACCGAGGCCCTTGCCGCGGGGGATAATGGACACCTTCAGGAGGGGGTCAGCCCACTGGAAGTACCAACCGCAGATGGCATGACCAGCCTCGTGGTAGGCAACAGTGCGCTTCTCGATGGGGTTCAGCACCAGAGACTTGCGCTCCAGGCCGCCAACAACGCGCTCAATGGCCTGCTCAAAGTGCCGCAGCTCCACTGTCTCGGCATTTTCTCTCGCAGCTGTTCAGTTAGCATCGGCTTCAGTATTATATTGGCATGATGTGCAGTACTTACCAACAAGGGCTGCCTCGTTGACAGCGTTGGCAATGTCGGCACCAGCGAAGCCAGGTGTTAATGCAGCCAGGCGACCAACCAGGTAGTCGTGGTCCTCCTTGGTCACAATCTTGTCGAGGTAGACACGGAAGATGTCTTGGCGACCAGCCATAGTAGGAGGGTCGATCTGAATGTGACGATCGAAGCGGCCAGGACGCATCAGGGCCTTGTCCAGAACATCCGGACGGTTGGTACCGGCAAGCACGACGACCTGCTCCGATGTGTTGAAGCCGTCCATCTCCGTGAGAATCTGGTTCAGCGTCGCCTCACGCTCGTCGTTGCCACCGCCGCCGTACCGGCCATCGGAACGGGCCCGGCCAATGGCGTCAATCTCGTCTATGAAAATGATGCAGGGAGACTGCTTGCGTGCAGTGGCAAACAAGTCGCGCACACGAGAAGCACCAACACCGACAAACATCTCCACAAACTCGGAACCACTGACACTGAAAAAGGGGACGCCAGACTCGCCAGCTGTCGCCTTGGCCAGCAGAGTCTTGCCGGTACCGGGTGGGCCGGCCAGAATAGCACCGCGGGGGATCTTGGCACCGAGGCGCTGGAACCGCTCGGGCTGCTTCAGGAAGCTGACAAACTCCATAATCTCCAGCTTGGCCTCGTCCATACCGGCAACATCACTAAACTTGACCTTGACGGCCGATTCGTGGTTGAACTTCTTGGCTCTGCTCTTGCCGTAGCCAAACATTCCGCTGGAACCGCCAACGCCGCCACCAGCACGCCGTGAAGCCCAGTACATGAGACCAATCAGCAGAATCGTAGGACCGAAACCGAAAAGCAGGCTGCCCAGCACACTCTCCGAGGCATAGCTGACAGGGATCCGCTCAGAGGGAGGGATCTGCAGCTCGTCTTGGGCCTCCTCCAGACGACGCTCAAACGCATCAATCGAGCCAATAGTGAAGTAGTACACCTGCGTGGTACTGCCGGCCGCGGAGTTGGGGTACATGGACTGGGTCGCCTCGCGGTTCAGCTCCACAAGTACTTGCTTGCCAGAGACAACGAGCTTCTCAACAAGGCCCTTGTCGAGGAAGTTTCGTCTCAGCTCCTGCCAGGTGATCTCGGTGCTTTGGCCGTTGGTGAAGAGAATCGAGTAGATAGGGTAGAACACGGCCGCGCCAATGACCCAGCTGACCCAGTCGCCACCGTCGAGTTTGATCTGCTTTCCTTCCTTTCCTTCCTTGCCATCCTTGCCGTCCTTCTTGTCCCTTTGACCCTGGCCCTGGCCCTCGCCAGATGACTCTTGTGAGTTGCCATCCTTGTTTCCGGGGCGCGGCTCGTTGGAGTTGAACATGTTGTTTGTGTAGTCGTTCTTTGTCGCATCCTTGTCAACGCTGTTGTCGATTCCGTTCTCGACATCTTGCTCCTGCTGGGCGGCTTCTTTGGCCAGGCTGAAGACCACCTTGGTCACCTTTAGTCCATCGGCAAGGCTGAGGCCGTCTGTCTGCTGCTTGATCAGCAGCTCTCTCAGCTCAGCCGGTGCTCCCGTAGTGCGCACAAACTCCATCACCTCGGCCATCTCCTCGCGGCGGCTTGCTGGCACGATGGAGATGACCTTGGCAAGAGACTCCAGCTCCTCCTTGGACAGACGAACCCAGCCCGGAGGGAGCTTATTCAGCTTGATCTTCTTGCCCTCGTCTGCCCCTTCGGGGCTGGTCTCATCTGTGGACTCGTTCTTCTTTTCGTGCTGCTGCGGCTGTTGCTCTTCCTTCTCCTCATCCTTCTTGTCGTTGTTGCGCCGAAATGGCGGCGTTGGCCGCGGGGAATAGAAACGCAGCGACTGCAAAGCAGCCTGTGTTGATGCACTCGGGGGCAGAGGTCGTAACGGGGCTGCCGACAATGGAGACGACAAGGAAATGCATTTGCTCTGGGGTGTTGATGTTGGTACAGAGGTGGTGGAAGCCGATGCTGAGGCGAACCGGCGCAGCGAGGAGGAGGACGGTGACGAGGAGTACAGGCGCCGGGAGGCCGACTGTTTGGGGTTGCCGGCAGCTGCAGACCGTCTTGCGAGGGCCATGCGCGCCACGCTTGAGGCTGTTGATGCCGGAGCCGGCCGCATCCGGAGCAGAGTCGCTGTCGTCATTGTGATTTGCCTGAATATGGCTGGAGGGGTCGAGGCACGGCGGATCACGCGGGGCCGTGGAGGTGGTGATGAGGAGAGAGGGTGGAAGAGTAAGAGGTCTTCCAAAGGCAACCGGAAGGTTTAAATCGAGCCGCCGGAGTTAAGAGAAAGGTGCAGGGTTGGGATTCCGGGGGTCGCCACCTATATGAGTCGAGGGGAGATCTCGTGATTTCGTGCAAAATACAGCGAAAATAGCGTGGAAGCTACTAGTAGCTCCGTGTATTTCTTGCTGACGTTCCAGTCAATTCGAGCGCTTGTCGGTCTGTTTGAACACACGTCGGTCGTCCGGTGGAAGCGAGTTGTCTTGTCTGTAGGTCGCTGCGCCGAATATCGTCAACCGCTGCTGTCGGATCTTCGGAGGGAGAGGTGTCGTCTGGCCCGGCGGAAAAAAATCCCATATTACCAATTGGACGGCCCGCCGCCACCACTGTCCCCACTAAAATATGCTGACTCGCTGTCTCGTGATCATACACGTGAAGACCTGTCAAAGTGGGCTGGAGCTCGCTCAGGACGCGTCTGGGCGCGTCTACCCGCGTAGAGTGGAAGTAAATAGGTGGGCGGCCGTGCTGCGAGGGCGAGCCCATACATTTCTGGCGATGCCGAGTCAGGGTCTACTCTGACCTCATTCCGAGCAGGCATAACAGGAGACACCCAAACGAACAACGAGTCAAAAGCACTCACTCTTCCTGCTGTCTCCCACAGGCTACTCAATCGCACTGGCTGCCACCATGGAGCAAAACGACGCTGTTCCCGACGTCGTCCACCCCGAAGTCCGGGCACACATCAACAGTCTTGTGTCTGCGGTAAGTTGCTGCTCAAGCTGCTCCAGCAATCGCGGTATGCGCAAAACGACAGTCTATCTAATATACATCACTTATACAGCTCGGTGGTTTCGACGAAGATGGCCAATACCAACTGGGCGACGATGCCCTCGAAGTCCTCCGCGACATCAAGAAATGGATGCGCTTCTACGACCAGAAACTCAACCGCATGGACGTGGCTCGATGCGTGTCCGAAACAAACCTCGTTAACGGCGATATCTTGGCAATTCTGGCCTCGTGGAACGAGAATGCAACACTGCAGCGTTTCCGGTCCCGTGTCGCCCTCGCCTGCTACGAGCTCATGACGCCCTTAACATGGCCCCTCGAGAAAGATGCCGAGACCGCCACAGTCAACTACTACCGCCATCTGCCTGTTCTTCAGCTCGCTCAGGTCGGCTATAAGCGCGCCACCATCAACTACGACGGCGCCCAGATCCTTCACACCGCCATCCGCGTCGCTCTACCGTCCATGGCTGTACCCCTCGGCGACCGCACCCTACGGGACCATGGCGTGATCCGCCTTGTCCTCTTCTTCTTACGCAATATTGTCATGATCGAGCCACCAGCGGGTGTCAAGTATGACGGCGACGAGTCGCAAATCTCGCGGTCCGCCACCATCGATGCGTTTTCGTACCAGGAAATCTTTCTTGTTCTGCTAACCATGGCCTCGAACATGGGCGAGGACTTCCGCACCGAAGACTCGACGGTGATGGAGATTATATTCCACCTTGTCAAGGGCGTTGACACAGCAAAGCTTTACATGAACGAAGCCCAGCTCAGCACAGCCAAAGCGTCAGAACTGACGGACATGATGAAGAAGGAAGAAGCCATGCTCCACGCATTCAACCAGAACGGACCTACTCGCCACAGCAGGTTCGGCACCATGGTTTGGGTAGACCGTGGCGAGGGCAAGATGTCTGCACTGTCGGGCCAGGATGCGCTCCTGAGTTCGGCTGCGCGCGAGAAGAAAATGGACAACAGCAAAAAGTACCGCCCACCACGCCGCGGCCGCCGAGGCCCGGACAAGCAGGACCTTGTCGGGCTGGGTGGTCAGGTATCGCTCAACTCGCGTGCCAACGCCCAGCTCCGCAAGTTTGTCGAGGAGTTTCTCGACGCCGGTTTCAACCCACTGTTCCAACACGTGCGGAGGTCTATCGACCGCGAGGCACCCCATATTCTACACCACCATCGTGCCCAGTTTTTTTACCTTGTGTCGTGGTTCCTTGCGGCGGAGCGTGAACGGCAAAAGTCTCAGCGGAGCAAGCAGAAAAGCGGCCAAAACAAGAAACAAAAGACGGCATCAAATCCGGATGAGATCACCAGCTTCAATCTCGTGGCGGGTGTGCTGAGCCAGGAAATGTTTATCTTCCTGGGACGTGCCCTTGACCGATCGTACAACGACAAGGACTGGAAAGAGCTTTCAGTAGTGATGCGGTGCTTTACGCAAATCCTGCTGACGGTGCAAGAAATGTACGAGTCTGGTAACGAGGATGACGAGGAGATTGCTGAGAACATTCTCAGCCGCCTGTTCTACGAGGATACGACACACGATGCCATTGCCAACATAATCAAGTCATACAAGGATCAGGGCCACGACTACCTGGATTCCTGCACCGAGCTTGTGCACACCTACCTGCGCATTCTGGAGGCATACTCGAAGCAAAATGTCGATCTCCATGTCCGTTCTCGGCGGCGAACGCGCAAGAAGAAGAAGGCTGCAACGGCTGCTGCCGCCGCCGCCACTGATGGTGCCGCAAATGGCGGCGCAGAGGACTCGGTGCCCAATGCGGACGACGATGAGGGCGACGACTCGGCCAATGACGAGGAGCTGGCACAAAAAGCGAGCTCTGAGCGCAAGTTTGATTTCAAGCGGTTCGCGAACCGGTTCGTTTCACAGGGAGTCGTGGACACCTTTGTCAAGTTTACGGCCAACTACATGGACATGACCGACGAGCAGCTCAAGCGCGCGCACCGCTACTTTTACCGCGTCGCATTCAAGCAGGACATGAGTGTCATGCTGTTCCGCGTGGACATTATCAAGCTTTTTTACGACATGATCAAGGGTACGACGCCGCTCGACAGGCACAGCTCCATGTACCGCGAGTGGGAGGAGTTATCCAAGCAGATCCTGCGGCGATGCATGAAGAAGATTGAGGAGCGGCCTGTCCTGATCATTGAGATGCTCTTCTCCAAGACGCCCAGCACGGCTCATTTCCTCGAGTATGGTTTTGAGAAGCAGACCGTATCCACAACCACGTCCAAGCCAGCTGCAGAGCACGATTTCCGGGATCCTGATATCGAGCGTGACCGCCAGATCGCCATCCTGATTGCCGTTATGCTCAACAAGAATCAACACGAACTGATCTCATGGATCAAAGGCCAGATTGGCATGGCAGGAGCCGAGAGACGGGCCTGGAAGTCTGCAGAGACTGCACGGGCCTTGGCCGCTATTGAGTCGTCTACAGCACCCACCGGAGAAGACGGTGCAGCCGAGGCCTTGGCCGATTTGGCAGTGACTGCCGCTAATGACGCACCCTCTATTAGTAAGATATACTTTAGCCATGCATGCGATATGTTTTCTTTTGTCTAACGTATTTTTAGCTATCCGCGCTGCCGACGATACGTGCAAGAAGGCCATGTTCAAGAACCCACACCTGCGTCTGTTGATGAAGACAGTTGGCTTCCAGCGGCTGGCGCCGTCTCTCGACGAGACACCCGACTCGATCTGGGTGGTTCCGTCGCATGTCACGGCCGAGGAGCTGGAACAGTCGCTCGAGTTTATTAGCCGTGCCGAGTTTGAGCCGCCGTCGTTTGACAATGATCAGTCTGCCGAAGATCAGATCAAGCGCAAGCCCGCCACTCGCAAGAAGGCCGTATTTGACGACGATGACGGAGATGATATCGACGATATCCTAGACGATGGTGAGGCGCTCTTCCCTGCCGGTGGCCCGACAGCCCGCAAGGTGGTCGACCAGCCAAAAAAGAAGACGATCCGCCGTCGCCGTAGACCGGTGGTGGGCAGCGATGACGATGGCCTCCCCGACGGTCCGACCGAGGAAGAGCTGGACGAAAAGGCACGGCAGCGGCGCGAAAAAGAACTGGAAAAGGCGCGGCGTGTCAAGAGTGACATGTACGTACACGCCAGCGACGATGAGACAGACGACGAGAAGGACCGCGAGTTCTTTGAGCGCGAAGAAGCCACACGCCAGCGGATCCAGAACGTGGCGGCTCTGGTCTCGAGCCAGCCGCGGCCTTCCATCCTGGCCGATGCCAGCAAAGCGGCGTCGGCACTCAAGTCCAAGAAGTCCAAGCCTACCAAGGCCAAGTCCAAGGCCAAGCGCAAGTCGGGTGTACTGTCGGACGACAGCGATGATGATAATATCGGCGACGAAGACACGGACGACGAGAATGCGGCTTCCTCGTCACAAGAATCAGCTGCTCCTACAAGCCGCCGCAGCCGGAAGCGCAGAAAGCCCAGTGAAGACCCGGCTGGGTCGTCCGAGGACAGCGAGAATGCTGCTGAGGATGGAGATGAGAATGGAGATGGGGACGAGGACGATATGGACGTTGATCCCCAGCCCGCAGCTAAGAAGCGACTTAGCAAGCGTCGGCACGTCGGCTTTGTCGACAGCAGCGACGACGAAGATGATGGGGAGGAGGAGGCCAACGCGGCAAAGGGTAAAGAAAACAACGACATGGACGTCGATGCAGTCGACGTGCCGTCCGTCCTTCCGTCGGCGTCTGTGCTATCCGAGATACACCTCAACAGCAGCACCAATGCAGCGAGCAAGGCCGATGTTGTTGGCAAAGCTGTTGGCAAAGCTGCTGTTGAGGACGAGGACGACGAGGACGACGATCTGCCGGTAGTCAAGCGGCCACGGGCCAAGGCTGGATTCGTCATGGACAGTGACGACGAGTAGTCTGTTTTATAGATATCTTCACGCTTATATGTTGTACGTTTATGCTTATGTAATGACGAAATATACAGTTTGCATACATGTTTCTATGTCTTGGACTTCAAGCATTCTCGTTTAAGAATAGACTATACTACCTTGCCGCCGCTTGGCTGCGACGGTTGTGGATACCGGTCCGCGATGGCGATGATGGCTGGTGCGGCTGCATCTCGATGCCCTCGGCACTCTGTCCCAGCTCGGCCAAATCTTCTCGGCTGCGGTTGACGACAGAATTGAGGGCAGAAGGATCCTCGCTGGGAGCCACGGTATCTTCTCCGCTGAGAATGCCCCCCGCACCACCTCTGCCTCTGCCAACAGCAGTAATGTCATCTGTGCTGCTATCATCGCCATAGTTGCCGCCCACATTCTCCATGGTAAAGGGGCTCGCAGTCGGCCCGTCGAGCACACCCAGCTCCTCGGCCGTGAACCAGTGCGGCAGAATCCAGGCACGCACGGGAATGAGCAAGAGGATAAAGACAGGGAAGCCGACGGCGGCGACGGTCTGTGTGATGGCAAAGGTGGCGCCAAAGCCGACCAGCTCGATAGCGACAAAGGTCCAAATAGCCCGCAGGCTCAGCTGTTTGAGAGGGTCGCTGCGAGGGATGAGCGATGCGTCGCGCACGAGGAACAGCAGCTTGGCGGTGATGCCGTTGCCCTCGAGGGCCTGTACGCCCATGACAAAGAACAGGCCAGCCAGGACAGCCTGTGGGATCAGGTGCAGCACGACCAGCAGCGGCCCGGACATGGTGCCGAGCGTCAGCAGGCCCTGAGCAAGATTGGAGACGCGCTGCTCGACGACATGCGTGACGCGGGCATTGCTGCGCGGGTGGCCCTTGAGCTCGCCGCCGTCTTCGTCCGCATCATCGCTCTTGACAAGCTCAGTGACACACAGCGACTCTGTATGGAAGGGTGCCTGTGGGATGAGGCCGTTGGGGAAGGGCAGTCCCAGAATTCCGGCGACGCCCGTGGTGAAGCCGAGCAGGAAAATGTCCCAGTGGAAGCCGGCGGGCTTGCGCAGCGGGAACTCGGTGCCCTGTGCAATAAGAGACGACACGTTGTGGTCAAAGTAGAAGAGGATGGTGAGCAGCACGGCAAACGGAATAGCCAAGAAAACGTCGCCAACACTGATGGCGTCCCAGAAGTGTATGACCCAGCTGTTGTCGGTGCGGCCGGTCGGTCCGGAGAGTGCGGTAGGTTCAAAGGCGATGCCGACTGACAGCACGTCCAGGTCGACACTGCGCATGCGGCCAATGTGCACGAAGCCCGAGAAGAAGACGACGGTCAGCGGCGTGCCATAGTCCTTGAAGAAGACGCGCACGGCATGGGTAAACAGGCCGCCGCGGCTGCTGCTCAGCTTGCCGCAGACAAAGTAGGCGACGACAAAGACAGCGAGGCCGATAAAGATGGACAGGTAGAAGGGCTCGGAGTCGCCGAGGCGCGACAGGACCTGGATGCCCTTTTGGATGTAGATGAAGGCGACGTAGAAGCCAAAGATATCGCAGGGGAAGCGCGTGACATAGCGCAGGCCGTTGCAGGCGTTTGTTGCGGCGAGGATCCAGTGGAAGACAAGCGACCAGAGGCCGATCCAGCACATGAAAGCCAGGTAGTTTGTGCCGCGCGGCGATATGATGTCATGGACGGTGTAGTTGAAGACGGTGATGGGGCCGGTGACGCCGACAATGACGAGGGGCTGGCAGGCGAGGACAGAGAAGACGACAGCGCCGAGGACTGAGGACAGCAGCACCTCGTTGACGCCATACTGCATGTCTGTCTTTGTGAACATGTCTAGCGAGAAGGCCAGAGCAGGCAGGATGCTGTGATGTTAGTAGGCGTTTGTATGGTGATGGAGAAGTAGAGGTGAGACGATAAAATAAAGAGGAAACAAATAGAAAACAAAGGCGACAAGACCTACTTTGCAAAGTACATGTAGATGGTGGCAGGCACGACGCGGTAGTCCCAGGCGTCGGCCCAGTCGCTGAGGTAGTACGGCGCACGACGGCGGATGTCGTTGGCTATGCCGCGGAAGAGGTGAATCTTCCACCATGGCTTGGAAGATGAGACGGCCATGATAGTGGCAGGCAGGCAGCCCGGTCGGTAGGTGTTGAATAGATCAGGTGTGGCTCATGCGTCGGGGTGGGTGTGTAAGTATGATGGGATTCTGAGTCGAGATGAAGCAGATAAGCAGATGAAGCAGGTAAGCAGATGAAGCAGGTGAACCGCTGAAGCTGGTGATGTCAAGATGCACGTCTATCCAGACAGTTGCACAACAGGCCGGGTGCAAGCGAGAACCAAATCAAAGCTCAAGCAGAGACAAACGACAAGAGAAGAAACGACCACGTTCAGGCCTACTATGTAGATGGAGATCTCATTCTAACGGCGAAAGCGGAGCATCTCCAAATTTAACGAGGCGGCTGGGCGGGCGGGCGGGTGCCGATGCGGTGCTGTTATAATTGTGGGTCCATTCACTCGGCGACTGAAGACGGCAGAAGCAGGAGAAATCCGAGAAATCAGGGACAATGCAGACGAGTCACCAAACACAATAAAGAGTGCAATCCAGTCAAAGGACAAAAATTCAAAAATTCAAAAGCAGCTAGATGGTTTTATTCCAAGAACCAAAGTCAAGCACGACTCGTTTAGAGACGACGTTCCAAAAGACGTTGCTATAACTGAAGAAAGATACGTGAAACCGAGAAAGAGCCACTGCACGGCGTGCAAGCCGTAGTATCATCAACCAGCTCTGGTCTGCTCTAGTAGTCGTAGAAGCCCTTGCCCGTCTTCTTGCCCAGCCAGCCCGCATCCACCATTTTGCCCAGCAGCACGCTCGGCCGGTACTTGGAATCGCCCGTCTCCTGGTGCAGCACCTTCATAATCGCCAGGCACGTGTCCAGGCCGATAAAGTCTGCCAGCGTCAGCGGCCCCATGGGCACGTTTGTGCCGTTCTTCATGATGGCGTCGATGCTCTCGCGGTCGCCAACGCCCGTCTCCAGGCAGATCACCGCCTCGTTGATGTATGGCATCAGAATGCGGTTGGCCAGGAAGCCCGGCGCGTCGGCCGACGTCGATGGGATCTTGCCCATGGCCTTGCAGAACTCCACGGCCGTCTCCAGCGTGGCCGCGCTCGTCTGCAGGCCGCTGATGATCTCGACGCCCTTTTGGATGGGCACGGGGTTCATAAAGTGCGTGGCGACAACACGCGACGCAATCGCTAGGGCAGCCTCGGACGTCAGCGGCTGGCCTGATGCAGCGGCAGCGGCCGCGGCAATCTTGGTTATGGAGATGGAGCTGGTGTTGGTGGCCAGCACGGCATGTGCGGGCGCGACGCCGGCCAGACGCTTGAACAGGTCAAACTTGAGCTCGGGAATCTCGGGCACGGCCTCAATGACGAAGTCGACGCCGCCGAGCTCCTCCAGCGACGTTGTCAGTGACAGGCGGGCGCGTGCCGCGTCGGCGTCGTCCTGCGAGATGCGGGACTTGCCGACATCCTTGGCCAGCAGCTTCTCGGCAAACTTGATGCCCTTGTCGAGCGACGCCTGCGACGCATCGACGAGGGTCACCGGCACGCCGGCCTTCTGTGCAACAACCAGGGCAATGCCCAGGCCCATCTGGCCAGCGCCAATCACACCGACACGCTTGACCTCGGCAGCCGAGCGCAGAGCTGTCGAGCTGAAGAGGCGGGCGTGCCGCGAGGCAGGGCGGGCGAATGTCGAGAGTCTCTGCATTGTGGTGGTTTGTAGAGGGTGTATTCGGCAATGGAGATGCGCAGAGGAGGTTGTTGGAATCAATTGGCCCAGAGTAGAGGCGTTTGGCAAGAATTGAGGCGGCACGAGTAAACACACAACAGCCGCTTATCCTCGGCCTGGAAACGCTCTCCCCACATAAATTGACGTAGTGCAGTCGTCCCTGCCGCCTGCCGCCACCTGGGGAAATTGGAGCTTCCCCGAGCACGTGAAATCGCGGGGGTGGGTATTGCTCAGGGCATCAATGGCGACGAGCAGTGTCGATAGTGCATCAAGAGAATCAAGAAGTATTGAAAGAAAAAGAAAGTATATAAAAATCAAATATTAGATAGATTATTGCTTTAAACGACCAGGCAATGATGTGTAGCAAAGATCAAAAGGCCCAGCAGAGTAGAGATGTCGGCCGCATCAAAAGCACCAAAAAGCAGAAAAAGGAAGAAAACACAAGAAGACCAAGAAATAAAATATACACAAAAAGGCCAAGGTGATAACGCTCATTTCAACTCCGATGCCCGTTGAAGCGTCCAAGAAACCAGAAAAAAAGAAAGAAAAAAAACTTTGAGAACAAAAAAGAGTAAACTCCATTTCAACCAGGCCGTCATACTCGCTAGAAGGAAACAAAAATAAGAACGAGAAAAAGGTGAAATAAGAAACCAGATGAAGACTAGACTAAACACATCATGACGGCATGAAGTCGTAGTTGCCATTCTCCACAGACGGGTACGCACCGCCGCTCATCTCCGCCCAGTCCCAGTCCAGCGTCATCGGCAGTGCAAACAAGTCAATGGGCAGGAACGGCTGGTTGCCGACACCGCCCACCATCGGCGGCGGCGACTGCAGACTGCCCAGTCCACCAGGCGGCGGCAGCATATCCGACTGGATAGATCCAAACCCTGTGAGGTCGGCAAACGACGTAAAGTCGAGCTCCTGGTTCATCCCGCCTTGCATGCTGTTGTTGCCGTAGTCGGAAGCAGGCCAGCCGGTGGGAGGCATGCCCGGCGACGGCGTCTGGTTGCTGCCGGCAGACGCAATGTTGTTGAGCGGGCTGCTGCCCGCATACATGCCACCTGCAGCCACAGCGGCCGCGGCGGCCATGGACATTGGGTGGTTGCCGCCCATACTTCCCGAGTGGTGGTGAGATGGATTGGAAATGCTGCTGTTGCGCTTCTGTGACGGGTTGCGGTGGCTGTTGACAATCTCGGCGGCAGTCACGGCGGCGGCTGCTGCTTCGGCTGGCGTTGCGGGCGTGTGCTGGTATGCATTGGTGCTGGTGCTGCACGACGACGTTGGGCGTGGCGTCTGTGTAGACCCGGGCGCCAGCGAGTTTGATCTCGACTGTGACTGCAGCTGCGCCTCCTTTGCTGTTGACGGGGCTGCTGCGTCGGAGGAGCCGCCATTGTCCGCATTCTCCACATTGGCCAGCGATGACGAGCCAGCCGATCCCGTCGATGCTTGCGGTGCCGCCTTGGCCGGTGGCGCCTCGTGCGCATCCTGGTTCTTGCGCTTGCGCCGGTTCGCGTGCTCCTTCTCGGCCTTGTCAATGACCACCTTGGCAATCCGCTCAAACTCGCTGCACACGCCCAGCATGCGGTGCACGCCGCCACTCTCGGCCTCCTGGCCCAGCATCGACAGGAACGTCACCACCAGATTCATCAGCCGTGTGTCGGAGCGGGCACGCGCATCCAGCGGATTCTGCAGGACGTTGCCGAACAGCGTGACGAGCGACGACACGGGAAAGTACAGAATCAGCCAGACACATGAAAAGTCGCCCTGCGGAATGTACTTGAGCATCGAGATAGACGCGCGCGCCGACGACACACAGAGCGCTGCCGACGAGTATATGCGCGGGTTCAGCGGCTTGGCATTCAGGCCCTGGATCGCATAGTTGGACAACCGGCTTGTCCAGTAGCCGTGGTGCACGCTCATGCGGTGGATGGTGGTCAGGCAATTGTAGTAGGTGAAGTGCAGCATGACAATGTGTAGGATCAGTGGCGTGTGCGAAGCCTTGATCTCGTGCTCTGGTCGGAAGTCAATAGGGATCCGGTCCTTCCAGTCGTCCAGCTCCGCATCCAGCTCGCCAATCGTCTGCAACAGCTCGCCGACGGTCTGCTTCGTGGCCTTGGTCGCATACAGCCGCTTGTACACCTTGCTCTCAATCGTGGCAAACTCGCACATGACGCGGAACAGGTTCATCTTGCCCTTGCCGTCGGCCAGCGGGATGTTGCCAATGTTGTCGACGGGGTCGGCGTCGGGCAGGTCGACGTTCATGTCATCATCGTCCTGGATCGGTGGCCGGCCGGCACGCAAGCTCAGGTCCTTGTCCAGCATGTAGGCGATCCAGAACACACGCTTGCGCTGCTCGATTTCGATGGGGTTGAGGTTGAAGCCGGTGCCCTTTTTGTGCAGTCCGATGCTGTGCGACAGGCGAATCGCGTTGGCGATCAGCAAATTCGTGGGCTGCGGGTTGGGTGTGCCCTGCATGAACAGAGCCATTCCCAGCAGAGCCTGGACGCTCAGGAGATCCGTGTTGCGCATGGTCAACTCTGAGAAAACGGCAAGGGCATTCTTGAGGTAGGCCCAGGCCTTTTCGTCTTCTTCTTGTGGCACGAGGTTGCTCATGACGCGCAGACGGTGGGCAACAGCCAGCGCAACATTCAGGCTTGCCCACCAGCCAGATCCCTCGTAGGGGTCCTTGGAGTACTGCCGCTCGACGAGGTGCATAAAGGTCGGCTGGTGGAAGAGCGGGAACATGCAGTTGAAGTTTTCGAAAAAGTCCTTGAGCAGAGACAATGCTTCCTGTTTCGGTGGCAGGGGGCGGAAGACGGGACGGCTGAAGAGGTCGGCAAAAATCTCGGGTTTCCAGTTGGTCCATTTGTTGTCGTCCATAGAGACAGTGGAGATCATCTGCTGGAAGGAGTTGTCGCCCGTGCGTTCATTGACCCATTGCATGCCCTTGGGCGAGAAGATGGAGAAGCCGGACGAAGAGCCAATGTACCGTGTCTCGCCGTAGGTGTTGGTGACGAGGGAGCACATCAACTCGGACAGCGACTCGACCTCCTCCTCCTTTTTGCTGCTGCTGCTGCTGCTCTTCTTGTCCTTTTCAGATGAAGACGGCTTCTTACCACCGCCCTCCTTGTCCTTTTCTCTGTCCTTGTCCTTTTCCCGTTCTTTTTCTGAACTGCCGCTGCCGCTGCCGTTGCCTCCGCCAGGCCCTGCCGCTGAGCTGCCCAACGCGCTGCTCTCGCCGTCTCGGGCATGCTCGGGCGACGTGACGGAGCTGTGCGGTGTTGATTCCTCGTTGCCCGACGCGGTATGTGATGGTGACGAGGGATTGCTAGCAGCCTGTGACCCTTGACGCGATGATTCGCGCTGCTTCTCGGCCAGCTTCTTCTCCAGCGTGCCGAGATCTGTGTCGCCGTCCTCCTCGCCCAGCAAGCCAGACAGCCGCAGCAGGCTCTCCATACGCACAAGACGGTTCTCCAGTCCCTCAATGTATTTTGCACTGTTTGTTAGTCACTGTTCATTCCCAAAGAAAGAAAGAAAGAAGAACAAGACCAATCTCACTTACCCTTTGGGCGGATTCCGCTTCTTTTCTACTTGCGTAAAGACGCATTTTGTCTTGTAGTTGACACAGTGGGTGCACGAGGGCATCTTGCCGTCGCACTTGATCTTCTTCTTGCGGCACATGTCGCAGGCGCGCGCAATGCGCCGGCGCTTGGCCTCGTTGGCGTCGTCCATGTAGGCGTTTGGGTCACTGCCAAACATGTGCGCGGCAGCCATATCGGCGGGCATGTGAATCGGGGGCAGACGGTCAAAGGTCTGGCCAAAGAGCTGGGGTGTGCGGTTGAGCATCGGCGGGCCAGTAATGGGAGGTAGCGGAAAGCCCTGGTCGGGACTGCCCATGGGGCGGCGGTCCATTTCGACTTAGGCGGCAAACGCAGCTAAAGAAGCTAGAGACCCAGTAGGGGTATGCCACTCGGGATTTGTAATCACGATCGAGCCTCGTGTCGTGCTTTGGGTCGCGATCGGCTACTTGATGGGCTGCTGTGAAGGCTGGGAAGCCGAGACGGTTGAATAGTTGTGTCCGAGGCCGGATTAGTCGGACTATGTGGAGAGCGCGCGAAAGAGGCCTTCGCTTGCGATGGATCGGCGCGTCGGTAGTCAATGTCGAGGCCAAGGATAACTTGTTAAGGAGGCGCGAATTGAGGGTTGTCGTCGAGTGTGTCGTCGTCGTCGTCGTTGTTATCGTCGTTGTTATCGTCGTTGTTGTCGTCGTCAACTGTAAGAACAGGAGGTGGCGACTGGCAGAGACAATGTTAGCTCTGTCTCAAGAGTCACGTCAGGTGGCAGGTGGGCTTACATGTATGATGACTAGCTAAGGGTATGCAAAAGATCCAAAACTCGGAAGAGGTGAGGTGGTCTTTGCTTGTGGTGCTGGTGATGTTCTACTTTTCAGGTGTTCTGCGTGAAATCGTGGACTCGTGGAATTGTGGTTGTCGGGAGCATGTTCCTTCCTTTCCTGAAAAGAGAGATGGCAGGGCCACCCTGCAGCGTCGTGCGCAACCCAAACACTGTACAGTAGTAATATACCCGGCACTGACTCCCCTCTGTATCAGTAGCACAGAGCACTCTGGCAAGTCTCTAGTGGGCGCAGCACACTAGCGCAGACGTTGTGACTAGTGCCTGTCTGCTGTTGTTCCTGTTCGGGTTTTGGATTTGGTTCCAGTTTTGGCGCACGTCGAGTCCCCAGACACCTAGAGTATATAAGTGGGCCCAATGCATGTCCCCTGGCTGCACCTTTGTACTTTGTACTTTGTAGTCACCTTGCAGTCACATTCCATCAACCAATACATCGTAAGATACATGGACAAGATCATAGCGTTCTTGACTCTGTTACATTATGGTGATGCGACACGTTTTGGGGTGCCAATTATTAAGCACTGTGTCTTAAGCAAAATCTTAAGCAAAAAGCGTGAAAACGAAAGGGGAAGGAACGAGAGAGGAGGCCCACAGGAAAAGAGCTCTCAAGTCAAATGGGGAAGTCGAGAAGAAAGAGGGAAAGTACATAAGATACATAGTAGCAATACTAGTACATACATAGTACAGAGAGGAAAGAGCTCCGTGTGCCGTTAATACCGTTTGTACATAGTAGGATCCACCTGCCACATATGTAGCGTCTTAGCATCCTAGCACCAGCATGGAGCGTAGCCTGAGCTCGGATATACTCTGTGCTCCGTACTTGAGAAGCCCTCGCTCGTGGCAGATAGACATTTAAACGGTGTTTACATAGTACAGCTATTTTCGGATTTTGATACTCTCAGCGTGCCCTCAATACCACTCAAGATGTGCAGTTCGTGGGAGTGTGTTTCGGGTAGATGCGAGCGAGAGAAAAAGGCGCAGGTCGCGATGGCCACTGAGTACATAGTAGGCATACGAAAGAGAGCGGCAGGTCAAAGTGCAGCGGCAGTTTATGGAACAGTGTAGGCGATTTGTACGAGATGGAGGATGGTGAGACGTCAAAGCATACCATAGGCAGAGCACACGCATAAAGCAAGCAAACGATAGAAGAGAGAAGAGAGAAGACGGCGGCATCTGCGGAACGGACAGCACGGCGATCGCAACGTTTGGTTTTGCTGGATTTCAAATAGAGTTGCCCCATGGCCCCGTCTGTGTCGGAAGTCGCATTGACGAGAACGGATGTGTTCTGGGTGCTGGATGCGGGTGGGACGGGGAGAGAGTGATGTGATGTGATGGTGATGGTCTATGGAGACGGTCAAAGTGCAGCACATACTATGTAGTGCAGTATCGGTGGTTGACGGCAGCAGTCCACGTTATGCTTGGTTGCATTGGCTAGGCGGCCTCAAACTATGCCAAAATCAGGGGGGACAGACAAAAAGCAAAAAGAAAGATGGGGAGAAACGAGCATAGCTAGCACAGGTGGCAGGCCCGTCAAGCAACTGGAATAAAGCTGGGGAAAAGCAGGACTAGTACTATGTATTTCGATGCAAAAAGGGATTCAATTTCAAATTCGAATTCAATTTCAAAATCAAACTCAAATAATGTCGACACCCAAGTCCAGTAGTCTAGACGGAAGTCTCCGTCCAGCAACGCGGGTGGCCTGACGTTTGCCCGGCTGTACTATGGAGCGACAAGATGTCTCGACCCAGAGTCGGGTCAAGCGGCCAAGGTCCGTCCGACTGCTAAGAAAATAAGCACGATTAGTGATCTCTAGCTGCAATAGTGTCTAATAAGTCGTCATAACGTCTCTAAACAGAGATGATGGGCGCTACAAGAGAGCCTAGTGCCTGGCAATCGACAAACTTTGGACGGCCAAGACACGAGCATAAAGACGAGACCGCGACATCAGGTGAATTGAGTACACAGTAGGCTGTCTCTACTGTTGTGTATGAAAGCACAAAGCAAGGCACAAGGCGTCGTCTCATGATGACTGCTCGGCTGTACCTTGCATCCGCTTCCGTTCTCTGGTTCTGACCTCGTCTACCCTGTGGCCATCCGGCTAAAGTAGCCCAGCAGCCCAGAACTGGCCACCAAATGTTTCATTTGCCTCTCCAGCTGCCAATACGAACATTTGTTCACCAGAATTAAATACAACACAAGAAGCAGAGTCTAAGCGTGATGCAACTTTCTCTCTCCCTCTCGCCCTCTTCCCCCCAAAGTTGGTTGCCTGTCGCTGTCGAGCCTCTGGTCTGTTTCAGGACTGTCTCACAGCGGGGCTCTTCCGGCCAGGGGCGTACTGCATATGTAGATGCAGATGCGCAGATGCCTTTACTGTAGGATGCATTCCGTATTCGCCATCGAGGGTAGACTCAGAATATTCAACTTGCGGCTCGAACATCTACACGTGAAGTCACCACAAGACGCCTGCACGCTGCGTGACGTAAGCAGAAGCATCATAAGTCAGCATAGACTGTCCCGTTTAGGAATGATGATTTGTAAGTCTGGCATCTGCAAGTATGCACGCAGCCATGCGAACCACCCACCAAAAGTATTTGAAATATATGGCTGACTCATTGTTGATCGGGGGGGTGGGCAGAGCCCGGCTGTCCAATCGTCCTGTACCACAAGCAGTAAAATCGTCCTTTTGAGACAGATACACTAATCCCGGTTGGAAGACTGACGACATGCCTCCATTGACAAGGCTGAATGACATGTTGTAGACGTCACACACTTGCACCGAACTTTAGTGAGTATGTATTCGGTATTGGTCTGCAGAGGCAATCGCTTCGTAGGCCTATTTTCTGAGCTCTGAAAAACTAATATTCAAGATAAGATTAACTAGGTAGGGGAGAATCTATATATGTGACAACAAAATGTCCGACTTTTGATAAGTATACAAGAAAATTGTCAAGCGAGCTGCGAGAAAGAAGAAGAAAAGGGAACAAAGAGAAAACTAAGCCAGAGGTATATCTTGAGAGTTGCAGGAGCAAAACAAATAGAAGAGACAATGAGACAATGAGACGACGACCCGATGGAAGGCGGGACAAAGATGGGAGAAGAACGGAAGAAGAAAGAGAAAAAGAAAAGGTATTCAAAAGATAACCAGAATAGACGAGGCTGCAAAAGAGATGCAATGTGTGCAGTGGCTGCAAAGGTAAACGAGTTTAAAGCGAGTGTTGAGAAGAAATGGGGATAGCCAAACACGTATCCAAGAGAATAGAAGATGAAAAAGGTGCAAAAGTGCAGAAGCAAACGCCAGCCCAGGGTCGTGAAGTGAGGTTTGCCAGCTAGCTTGCACCGCAGTAGACATTAGATTTGGAGATATTTAGAGAAAGAGGTAGAGGGAGAGAGAGAGAAAAGGGATTTCAGGTAATCAGAGAATGTCCTCGGTAAACCGCGAGACAGACCCGCGCGAACCGCGTGAGCCGTCCTGTGAAATGAGCGACCGGCCGACGGGGTCAAAGTAGCCAGCAGCTGCGCCTGAGCTGGGCGCAGCCGGCGGTGTCAGATTGCGTGCCGACGCGCCATCGTCCTGGATAAAAGAGCCTTGCCGCGACACGGGCGCGCGCAGGGGCGACACCAGCTTGCCCGGGCCGGTATGGAACACGGGCACGCCGCTCTCGGGTCGCATGGGCGTGCCCAGGGCATACCGCGAAGCAGGCGTCGTGGCAGGGCCGCCAGCACCGCCAAAGAAGCCTCGCGAGTCCCGGTACATGGACATGTGTCCCGTGTTGGCCGTATAGGAAGTGTTGACCGTGTTGGTGCTCATGACGCTCTGGCGCGGGTCATCGTAGCCATCGCCGCCGTGCTGCAGAACCGAGGGCAGTTTCCGGCCCGACACGCGGTAGAAGCTACGCTCATTTGTCGGACTGTCGTTAGATGCACTCTGCGGGCTAAAGGGACTTTGGGGGCTGGTAGGGCTGCCGTTGCCGTTCTTGGCCGAGGCAACAGCAGCCGCGGCAAGACCACCGCCGATCAGTCTGGTATTGACTCCGGGCGAGTCAGCAGAGCTGGAAGGGGAGCCGGGGTAAGCGTCAGCGTTGGCGTTGGCCTTAGCATCGGACGCCGACGGCGCTGTAAGGGCGGGCAGACCCCGGCCACGAGACATGCGCTTCTGGCCAGACGCCAGAGCTGACGCAAACGGTGCCAGGAAGCCAGTGCGCGCCTCGCTCATGCCAAGGCCGAGACCGCCAAGTGCAGGAGCGCCAGGACCAGAAGGACCAGAAGGAATACTGCGGGCGGCACCGGCAGCAGGATCATCGCCGTCGGTCAAGAGACGGTGGCTGCTCTGGTCTTTTTTCTTCTTCATCTTGAGCAGATACAGGGCAATCACCAGCAGCACGGCCAAACCGGCCAGGCCACCAATGACACTACCGACCAGCACGCTGGTGGGGGTGCTGGAGGATGTGCCGTCATCGGTCGTTGTCGAGGTGGGCGCGGCACCCGCACCAGAGCCGGTAGCATCATCACCGCCTGCTGCACCGCCTGCGCCATCAGCGCCGCCAGTCGCCTCGCCGCCATAGGCTGAGGAAGAGCCGGTCGCAGACGAGTACAGGCTGCTCGAGTAGCCAGACGACGAGGCCGAGCTGCTGGACAGGTACGAGGAGGATGATGCGAAAGAAGACGACACCGAAGACGTGTGTGTGCGGTTGGCAAAGAGCGAGTGAAAGGTGGAGGAGGTGCTATTGCCAAAGAGATGGGTAGAGGTGCTGTTGCCAGTCAGAGTTGCCGCGGTGGAGGGGCCGGTAGTGAGAGGGACCGAGATGGCCGTTACGGTGCCGTTGGCAAAGGCGGATCCGGCAGCAGTGACAGAAGCGGCGCCGGACGTCAGGGCTGTCGCACCAGACGTGAGAGCGGCAGTCAAGGTGGAGCCGGTCGAGCCGCTGCCAGTAGCGCCAGCAGCAGCGGTGGCGGTGGCGGTTGTGCCAGTCTGTGTCGCGTCGGACGAGTCTGCAGTTGCACCGGCTGCGCTGAGATCGGCCTCGGCCTGTGTTGCCGAGGGCGTGTACGCAGTGGAGAGGGTAATGATGGAGCCCTGGCCGTCAATGACCTGCACGACAGACACGGTCTGGACCACCTGGGTGACGACAGCAGCAGAGGAGTCGTCTCTGCGGCGGAGCTCGTCGATGCTATCTTGAGTGTTGTAGTCGTGAGAGTGGGAGTGTGAGTGTGAGTGCGAGTGCGAGTGTGTGTGCTCATGGTGATTATGCACTTCGGTGCTGTCGCCGTCGCTGTCGCTATTGCTGCTGGCATGGTGATCCTTGTGGAGGTGCATGTGCCGGTGCTTGCTTCTGCTGCGGCTGGACGAGGCAGACACTAGAGCCGGCAGTCCAGCGGCCGTGGTGGCCTGCATGGCGGCGCTCAGCGGCGAGAATCTGCGATGAGGGGACATTGGCAGGTGTGTGAAGTGGATGGTTTAGAGCGTATGTAAATGTAAATGTAGATGGTGTGATGTAGATCAGTGGTCGTAAACGAATGTTGTCGTCGTCGTCGATGGAGGTCGAGACGAGTCGATGTGCTGTGGCGATGCCGTAAAGAATGGACGGGCCTGGTGGTCCCGAGTTGTTCAAAACTCTTGCAAACGAGTGTCAGAGGATAGCTAGATCCCGATGGTTGTAAATGAGTGTGGCGATGGGGTGGTGATTGAAAGTATCTGGCAATATACGATGCTGGTGTGTTGTCTGTTCGATTCAACGATCAGTGGGCGCAGTCCATCTCTGATCAGCTGTATCGTGAGTCGTCGCGGTCGTTGTAGAATCGAAACAATACAATCGCATGCAATTGACGTATAGATGAAAGAAGAAAAAAGGCTGTAAAATAGAAACAAATAATCAATCGGCGTCCCTCCAGCTGCTCCTCATCGTCAGAGGAGTTGTCGCTGGATGTCACACATTAGGGCAAACGAGGAGTTGGCGATGCGTCGATGGGGAGAGAGGAAGAGGAAAGAGACGGCAAAGAGGCAAGAGGCGACGGGTCGACAAGAGAAGGACACGAGAGAGCAGTGACCTGGAAATCGACTGAGAAACAACTGCAAAGTGGACGAACACGAAAAAGCGAAAATGAGAAAGAGACGAAAAGGGGAAAGAGCACACACGGACTCTGGAAATGGAAAGTACTACTGTATGTACACATGTCGTGTGGGGCACATACCAAGTCAAACAATGCCTACAGCGTACACAGTACTAAGATATGTACTGTTGTGGCTATTTACAGGGACCGTACGGGGGGTTTGAGTGCACCTTTCATACGGAATAACACAAGTCGATTAGGAAAGAACAAGTAATAAAGGAGGGAGAAAGAAAAGACGCAGAATACGACATGGGGGGCAGGAGCAACCCGACAACAAACAGAACCTACTCTGTATTCTATGGAGATTTGGAGATTGGAGACACAAGACGATGTTTTTCTCTTGCCTTTTCTGATTGTTCCATGCACGGCCCACAAAAAGACAGGCTAAGGGTTTATTTTTGTCTCTTTCGTTCCTGGTGTTATTATTACGGGAGGGTCCTGTGCTATGTAGATATGTACAGTACTTGCTATTACATTGTACATTGAGGGAAAGAGCTGCACAGAGTACGATACCAAGGAAGGAGCAACACGCACCCAATGCACGCTGCTTGATGCTCTGGTTGTTTCAACGATTGCTGACATAATAGCAAAATAAGATATGGAAATAATCCAGGATCTTTTGCTTGCGAATCTTTTATGGCCAATATTACAGGAGAGTGAGGAGACGGCAGACGTCGCATTGAGAAGGGATCGGTGGGGTCTCTCTCGAGATGAGATGAAGACAGAATAAAGCGGACGAAGAGGACGCAGAGGGACTGGAAATCAAAACGAAGACATCAGTGGTCCGTTCTCTTATTACACGGTCGACTGTTACTCTGCAGACAGAGTCTGAGCCAGTAATCAGAGAGTATACAAGTGGGTCGTGTCTCTAGCCAGGGGGTGAAATGTAAATACAAGGAATAGATGTGTACGATGTGAGCAAGGGATCCAGACTTTCAGCGTCAACCAGAGGCTCAAATGTACATAGTAATACAGAGTAGTCAAGCAGATGTTGTCTTTTGCCTGACGATGATGACGAAGATTGTTTATAAACGTGATGGCTGTTGTTAATAAATGACGGGAAAAGTCGTCGGCAGACACGAATCAACAGTCAGAGAGCAATTTCGACGAGTGGGAATGAGCACACAGATAAGGACTCGGCTCAAGCATGCAATACCGTCTGGATCTTCGCCCTTGCACTATTGGCATGGGTGGCATGGGTGGCATGGGTACTGTACGTACATAGTAGAATGCGCTGTAGTGTTGTATTGGTCGGAGTATGAGGTGCACTCCGGGTTGCAGGGTGTAGGTCACAGCAGGTGAGGATGGAGGAGAAAAGGAGAAAGAATAGGATGGACGGAGAATCAGAGTAGTCAAATACCAAGCTTCTGAGATACAATCGAAGTACAAGAACTGCACTCTGTGTGTTATACCTGCACCGGGCGTGATGGTGCGACAGGTGGGCGGGATAGATAGAGGGGAAAGATAAAAGAGAAAAGAGAAAAGAGAAAAGAGGGAATGTAGTGCAGAGTGAATATGTAGGATAATAAAAGGCCAAATGGCAAGAACACGACGCTGGACTGCTCCTGCGACAGCTGGCTATCCGACTGCATCCTTTTGTGCGCTGTCAATCTATGCATATGCAGTGCAAGGTGGCACTCCCACGAGGAGAGAGAAGACTCGGGAATATGGGATAAAGGCAGAGGAACAGGGCGGATGGGATACTGAGTAATACATTGTAAATGTTGGGTGGCATGAGATGATAATAGACTGTCTCGTTCTTGTTTCGTTGATTTGTTTCCTGTTTCCTGTTTCTCGTTTCTTGTTTCTGGCTTTCGTTTGATGCCGAGCAGATCAGCCATCCGGCGTTGCATCCATGCTATGTACAGAATGCCTTCAGTGCTGCTAGAATGCACGTATATTACAGTCTTGTAAGAGAACACCAACAACATAAACGTATTCAGGCACCCGTGCCAAAGCCGTTGTACCTGCATGAGCTCGTGTTCTGCTGTTCTGCACTTGTGTTTTTGTTGGCTGTTTGAATCGGCATGTCCACTGAAGCAGAGAGTCCAGTACCTGTAAACTACATGCATAGTAGGCTAAATACATGTGTATCAGTGACAGTAAGATACATCACTACATAGTACAGGTATAAAAGGGTTGGAACGCGCGTCGATGCGGACTCTGTCATTTCAAAATGATAAATAATGGCACGTCTTGGCAGAGGCGGGGCTGAGAGTCCTTCATAGGTCTTCATAGTGTCTCGTTCGAGTCTCAATGAATGAGACTGAGCACTTAATATCTTACATGCTCATACTGAGTCGACTCACTGTTCCATGGGATGCTGGGTCGCGCTGGAATGCTGTATGTATCTTACATAGTAATACTGCGTATGTGGTAGATTATGTAATATTACATGCTAGCGCGTTCTGGCAGTCTTGCACGGCAGGTGTGCTAAGATACAGTACTGCTTACTCGGTACAGAAGACGTATGCCTGGGCACAACAATCTGATCTCGATCTTGACTGACGATACTGAGTGCGTCGCAGCTAGGACGGCATCTTACAGGTCGTCTCTACTATGTATTACAGGGGCAAGGAACCACTTATCCAACTACTATGTAGACACGCTGATCTCGGAGCTGGGCCTGGCTCGCCTACCAGGTACAGTACTATTACAGCCTAGGAGAAGAAATGTAAACTGTCTTGGAAGAGGATAAATATAAATATAGCACACCACAGAGCCAGCAGCGCCGTTTTCATACTCAGTACGGAGTAGTTAGTGCTGGGCAGATCGCCTGTGATCGACAAGTGTTCCAGACCAGATGATCTCGTACTTAGTAGAGTGAGAACGTCGGAGTAAGGCTTCATGAATAATGTTGGTAAGGCTGTATCTTACTAATGCTATCAAAGACTTGGGTGGTTTTATTTCAATAATTAGTATTTTGAATCATATCTGTGTAAGAAGTTGTTTTTTTCCTTATGTTTTCATTTATGATTTGGTTTGTTTATTGGTCCTATTTTAATTTGGATTACTTGTTCATTACCTTTATTTATGTTTTAAAGTCACCATTCGGGAAACAAGACACTGAACGTTATCAAACTAACTACAATTGCCATATAATACAATGGCTTGCCGCGTTAGAATAACTCGCCATATAGTTGTCACCAAGTAAAAGACACTGCACACACTTCTACACAGGCAGTCGCCTTTAGCAGCCTCGCCTACATCAGCAGCACGTTAGATATCCATTGCAGTTTGTTTTGATTTTGTTTATTTTTGTGATTGCTTAGACAGCATCCGATACTGATGGATCAGGGCTGCTCTCTAACAGCGTCTGCGTGCAATTGCGCATGGGTTTGTTCTGTCTGAAAAGAAGAGATTGATAACAAACTCGCAACTCGCAATACATGAAATGTAAAACGTTATACGTAAAACGCAGCCTGTTTTCAAGCCTCCCGACATGTTCGTCTGTCCGTTTTGTTCCGAGAACCCGTCCTCTTTTCCGCAGCCGTATCCTGACATAAAAGACCAACCAGCGAGTGACCAGTGAAAGCATAGATAACAGAATAAAAAGACAAAAACCACACGTTGACAGCGGTCATACGTAAAACAGAGTAAGGCATAGGCCCTTGTGGGCAAGACAACGACCAGCTGAAAAGCAGCAACTGTGACAAAGAGAAAAGAAGGGCAAAAGGCATCGAGCCAACTGCAATAAGCCCAAGCAGGGGTGGTGGGTAATGATGACAAAAAGACAAGACTGATAAGAAAAAAAGAGCATAAAAACGTAGCAGTGTTTTTTTTGAGGGGGAAATAAGGAGAAAGTGCAGACAAAAAGGGTAGAGTTAAAGTGAAGAAAATGAATAAAGAGACAATAAAAATAAGAGTAATAGTTTGTATGTGTAAATGTTTGAGCCCCAACGCCTTGCTAAGCATGAAAAAAAAAAATCGAAAAAAGGTCAAGGCAAAAAGCCAAAAAAAGAAGAAGCTGAAGAGCCAAATATAATATGTCGGGTGACAAGAGCAAAGCCAACTGAGCAGGCCATCTCAGTTGGCAATATGCCATCATAGCCCTGTAGATGCAGTATATGCACAGGGTATGATCCGAGTGAGCCAGGCTGCAAGTAGTTGAGGATGGGACAGGCAATAAACGGACGAGGCTTGCATAGCCACCCGTCACCTTCTAGGTAGTGCGTGCGGCTGTCTAGCTGTCCGCTCAGGCCAAGCTGGCATCAGTAATGGCTGAGGAGTTGTGCGTCATGAGCGCCGCCTCTGGTGTGTAAATGGTTCATGGTGGTGGTGTTGGCAACTGATTCGCCTCGGCCTTGGCTAGCTGTTTTGCCCAAGCACGCGTCACTCTTTTTGCAAAAGGAACCAAAGAAACCAACGGGACCACAGGTGTAGCAGCGAAACTGACGAGGGCAGGGACGCTTCCTTCTTCTGAGCCGACATTCTAAGCCCCTACCATGCCTGGGCCGTAGCTCTGCTGCCGCACCGGTGCCGAGGAGTACTGTGCCGTCGGAGTATCGTTCTTCTTTCGCCGCTTGTGACTCGGGCCGTCGCCGTTGTCGCCGCCCGTAGAGTATCCATCCTCGTCAAATGCCTCGTTGTAGCCCTCAAAGCTGTTATCATTGTAGCTTCGCTTCTTGTTCATCCGGCGCGGCCGTGCGTCTGCAGAGCCTGATCCTGTAGCCGAGGAGGTCGCACCACCTGGTGACCCGACAGCTTGTGACTGTGACTGCGCCTTGCTCCGGGCCAGGGCGGCCGGGTGCAGCGGTGTGTTTGGTGCCGTGCCGCGTACCGCGGACGACCCCCGCGCAACACCGCCATTGGCGCCCAGTGGCGGCACATCGCTGCCGAGAACAGAGTTGTCCCATACGGCCTTGGGCAAGGGGCCCTTGTTCATCGTCATGGCAGCACGCAGGCTGGCCATGACATCGTCCTCCAGCCCGTTGCGGATATCCTTGGTCTTGACTTGGCGTGCCTGCCACGAATCTTCCGGCTCGGCCAGCAGGGCCATGAAATCGCTCTCGTCGCCCTGCTCGCGCTTGACAGGCTCAAAGTGGCCCGACACGCCCAGCTTCTTCATGTAGCCCTTGTATGTCTTGCGCATAGCATTCTTCTCACCATTGGGCAGCGTGCGCGCAACCTCGGCAGCAATGCCGTTCAGGTCAAACATATCGTACAAGTCCGCAGATAATGGTGGGTACATCGGTTCATGTGCTATTGCAAGAGAAAAGCCCATGTTAACACAAGTTCACCATATGCTAGGTGTCTTTTCAAAAGGGGGCGGGAAAATGATGGAAGAGGAATCCTGGGAAAGTGCAAGGGAGTACTGCCGTCAATCTTACATTTTTGGCCAACGAGATACTTAGTCCCGACATCTTGATGCAAGGCTTCGAAATCCAGCCGTTGCTGGCCCTCCATGTGGACCTTTTTCAAATCGTGGTCACCGCCGTCGTCGAGAAGGCGTTTCCGCTTGTGAAGCGAGTCATCGTTCAGGAGTGCCGACATGTCGACACTGGGATCAAGCGAGCCGGAGCCGGAACCTGCGCCTGAGCCTGAGCCGGGTCCAGATACAAATCCAGAGCCGTTGACGCTGTGTGCGGGTGTTGGTAGAGTCGACTGTGTCGTTTGGGATCCGGACCCCTGTGTTGTCTGGTTCGAATGTGTGGATATGGACGAGTGAGTAGTGTGGGCGGCCGAGGAGGACGAAGCAAAGGAGGACGAGTGGCCGCCGCTGAGGTTGTGTACGTTGCTAGAGTTCCCGACCGACGAGATTGGGGAAGATTGGGACGGGCTCTGGGGGGTCTGGGGATGGAATGACATGGTCGTTCGCGACGTTGGTCGCGGTAGATGTCAAGTGAAGGGAAGGGGATGGAAAGGGGGGGAAAGGGACAGGGAAGATGGACGCAGGCGCGTGCTGTGAAGACGAGATAAAATATCAAAGAAGTTGGAGGTAGAGAGAGACAAAGGGCGGCTCAAAGAAGATGTTATCGAAACAAGTGAATGATCGACAAAGAGTTTGAGAAAGAAAATGGCGCCGGTGCAAACTCGACGGCACGCCGATGAGGCGGACGACTGTCTAGAATAGCAGCGCCAGGGGGGCAGTCAGTGCAGAGGCCACGCGGTGTGCCTCGGATGTCGGATCCAGGGAGGGCAAAGGTGACGCGGGAGTGATGCCAGAGCGACGCAAAAGTGATGCCGGCGCGTGTAACAGTGCTCCAGGCGGACCGATCTTGAGTCGAAAGAAAGAAAAGTTCGCGACAGGTTCTTCTTCTTCTTCTATCGCTGCCTTGTCTGGCCTCGTCTGGTCTTGTCTCGTTCGATATACCCCAGGGTAATCGCCCACACCTCCTCACTCGAGCGAAATGGCGATCGCGAGGGATATCTCGAATTTGTCCAAGAGATCAGCCGGTCGCGTTTTCGGATATGGCGATAAAAACAAGGTGCAAAGTCGAAAAGTCGCAAGGCGAGAGCCGCGTTTCGATGAATCGCCTGCGCGCAGAACAGCTATTGAGCGGTGTTGCGTGTACGTCGTTGTATCGTGCCAATCGTGTCGTCGGGCGATCGTGACAGGGGCGAATAGCCAGACAGTGAAAAGTCGGCGACGGCTGACCCTGAAGGCGGACAGCGCGCAATCAACAATCGGAAAGGGCGAAGCGGTAGATGGGACAACGTGCTCCTTGATGCGAAAGATGCGTATGCGGGCCGGGGAGAGCAAGGCGTCGTCGGGATCGTCGTGGGTAGAGAAGGCCGGAGATATCGAGAGCGTCGAAAGAGTCGATAGGAGTGGCGAGGCCGCGATTGGGGGCCTGCAAGAAGAGAAAGAGCAAAAAGCGAGAGACGAAAAAAGAATGCGATGCGAGTGAAAACGAGTCGACGAAAGAGACGGAGCCGAAAGCCGAGGAGGGTTTGAGGTCGACGTGAGGTAGGTAGAGACTGGAGAAGAGGCGGCAGTGACGGCGTCGAGGAGAGGAAGAGGATGTGACTGAGGTGTGAGGAGGCTTTGACGGTGGAGGGAGGGAAAAAAGAGGGAAAGAGGCTGGCAGGGGAAGGTGCCAGCGGTGCTGGAGGTGCTGGTGCTGCTGGAGGTCGCTGGAAGGTGCTAAAGCCGCTGGCAGGTGCTGAAAGCGCACTGTGTAGGTACGCCGTGGTGTGCGCGACACTGGGCGACGACTGGGGGAACAAGGGGGGACTGGTGTGGGAAGGCCAAATGGGAGGAAAATGGAGGGAAATGGGAAGGGGGAAAGAGTGCGGGAGAGGCGAGGGAGCCCAAATTGGCTGGCTAGTGGAGAGCGTGAGGAGAAGTTCGCTGGGCCTGGCAGAGTAGCGGAACAGTGGTAGAACAGCGATACGTACACTGTGTAGCTTACTGGACGGAGCAGGACTGGATAGGCAGGAGCAGCATCGGGGAGTGCGAGGACAGTGTGAGCACAGTATGCAAGATAGAACCAGAAGACAGTTTCTAGCACTGCAGCCAATCGGAGGCGGCTATCAATACGGCGGCCCTCATGGTCTTTCCTTTCTAGTGAACCAGCACTGGTCCGTTTTATGTAAGATATGTACTCTGTACTCTTATTCACTAGCAAGTCGCGGATATGTCCCTGAAGACCGTTTTCTTTTTCTTTTGTGCTCGCTAGACATCTTTGTCTCCGTCGCAAGTTGGCAGTCGAGTTTTTTCTTCCTCCTGGAGTCTAAATGCAAGAATAAGGCCGGCTGAGACTCGAGAGGGGTGACAGACAGTGCCGTCGTAGGGCAAGAAATGACAGGCTGTCGTGCATGGAGCGGACTGTTGGAGCTGTATCCAATCTTAATATATTGTATCTTATTTCTTATTATATTGTGTACTTTTGTGTACGATGTGGTATTGCACCTCACTGTGCCTGTCCGTGTGCAAAAAAAAAAGAAAAAAGAAGAAAAACAGAAGAAGAAAAAGACTACATTGCGAGAGATGCAGATGCCAAGGGCGTATTGGCCGCGTTACTACTGGCTACCGCTTGCAACCGCCTTGCCTGCCGATGAGTGCCGTTACCGGCGAGTTTCCATTCATGTCGTAGCTACTATGTGATTTGGGGGGCTGGAGCGGGATGGGGATGCGGCACTCATGAAACCTCGAGCTGTGTTTTGGGTCACGTGACTTGATAAGGTGAGTTAGACAGCAGTTGAATGGCCTGGCATCAAATGTCGAGATGCGTGCTGGGTGCTAGAAGAGGAGTAGAGAACAGAAAGGAAGAGATGAGTAGAAAACATAGAAAACAGATCAAGGTGAACAAGAGAAGACGTGCACACGAGTGAGATGGCACTTGTTCAAAGACGCCCAGGCACAGCGACGATCTATGCCACACCAGCCGAGCTTCACGTCGCGTGTCGTAAAGAGCATGCATACAGGTACAGGTAAATGGACAGGACGGTCATTTGCGTCAAATGTCGATGGACCCATGCCGTAATGCGTGCGCGACAGCCCCAATTTCAGGCATTCACTGGGCGACAGTGGTCTAATGAAATTGAGTAAAGCTCAGACACACAAAACAACACCAGACACGCTCACAGGCAGGCAGGCGCGCCAACATCAGACCACTGCGACTGCCACATCACGCTAATCCGACCCTGCCCACCATGTCCTACACTATGCCTCCATTGGCCTGCAAACCATACCGCCCAATGTCTTCTTTACTGCGCTCCAGCCAGGGAACGGTGGTAATGAAAAGAGTGAAAGTTTTTGCCAAAAATTCCCTACCGGGCCAGAGGCCTAGTAGGAGTGGTCAAGGTATAGTTTTCAACCAGCAAAAACACACTCTCGGACGAATCCTCACTGAATGCGTACTGCCCGTGCACTAGGATGGGGAGGAAAGGAGAGAAAAAAAAGGAGGCCAAAGGGGGGATGGCGGAGGGGACGCCCGTGTTAAATAGTAAAATGGGTGTGTGTGCTTGCTGGGGGAAATGTGGCCCGTGCGAGTATGCAAAGTTTTAGACAGGGGCTGTGATTGGCGGATGTAGCAGTATTATGTGGAGATTGTGTGGCGGTCACGTGTGTGGATGACTGCCTGATTTGCATCCAGCCTGACGATGCCTAACGATATGATAAGGTGGACAGGAAATGCTACTGCTGTGCTTGATAGTCTTCGGTACACGCCATGTGCTATAGGAAGCAGCATGTCTGGTCTTTATTCGAACTAAATGCTCCGCGCTCTGCATCTATTTCTGGCCAAGAGATAACAGCTAATCGCACTTAGTTCTTAAGTGTTGCCGGGCATTATCCAGGCGGCAGTATTGTCATTAAAATACATCTAGAATCAACCAATACAAAACACTTAACAGCAAACATTAATCTGTCTACGTTCTCGCACACCGATACTACACACCAGTCTAGCTAGCCAGCCTGTATAACACCTGTCTGAGTAGTTTTCTCCTTCGCATCTCGAGCAAGCTCCAGAAAACAATGGAAAAAAAAAAGAGAAGAAAGAAATGGCCGGTCAGACGTCCATCGACACCCACCCTGGCAGAGCGCCCTCCAAAGAGAAGCAAGACCTCCAGTCCAGGGTATAGCTCATCACCACCCTCTGTTGAATACAGTCCTAGAAGACATTTGAATCCGAAGAGACAAACGCGCTTCCTGGTCCGCTGCCTTTTCAGGCAGGAGCGAGGGTAACGGGAATCAATAAAGACCCCAAAGCACGCCGGCAAAAGCGCAGCTAAAGTTTTCGTAAAAACGGGCAAGTCGAGGATATAAAGTCATCAACCCGGGTGGGGTTTCTGGCTCTTTTTGAGAACCTAGAAGAGGACAATAACTATAGAAATGATTCTTTGAAGTATTGTCGACATAAGGAAAAAAAAGAAAAAGAAATCCTAGAAAGAGCGGGAGGGACAGCCGGTATTTATAGCTAGGAGCGAGGGGCGGGAATGGGGCGAGAGGCGGCAGGAAATAAGTGGGCCACTATCGAAATTTTCTCAGCTTTTCATAGTAGAAATGGAAAGAGTATACACGTAGTGTGCTTCACCGCTGCCTCACCGCCTAAAAGTCGACTGGTAAAGGGCGGCAGAATAACTTCGACGACAATGTCGTTTCTTGTGCTGTTTTGACCTTGACATCTCTCGATCTGCAGCATTTCAGGCTGTCTTGTGTTTTCTGAGTGATAGTACCTTTCCATTTTGTGCCTTTTGTTGCATTTCGCGATTTCACAATGACCAATACCGCCCTTTTGTATCTAGCGAATTATAACATATTGCGTTGCATCATGTATTACGTAAGCACGCCTCAACAGTGAATGACGGGGCAGACTGGAAATTCATAAATATCAAGTCCATGATATTTTGGATGTTCTCGGTTGATATTTCTTGTCTATAGTTCTCCTGTAGTATGTGTCTATTTAATGTGCATGCCTCTGTTCCTTCATCACAGCAGTTTAGATCACAGCATATTTTTACAGCATTATGAGATGAATGCTTTTTTTCGAAATGATTATCTCACATTTACAATACAAGGTTAATCAAAATATGTGCTTCTTGATTTATTTATTGCTAAAATTATTAGAATTTTATGTCAAATTTGAATTAATCCTGACAATATATATCTGTCGTTGCTACACCGTGAAAATATTGCAGCCTCTCACGATCCAAGAGTATATATCTGCTTTTGGTGCCTTTTTCAGTAACATATGGCTTTATTCTAGTGATTCTGGTAATACAAATACCGACTTGGATACCATCAACAACAGGGCCAATCTTGTGCATAGTTGCTATGCAGACACACAAGCCTTCACTTTAACAGGAGTACATTCTGGCAATATACTTAATAGCATCAATTTGCATAAGACGACAATTTCAAAAGGCTAGATTACAGGTCTATTGAGCTACACAACAAAGCGAAGGAGGATAGAGAACAAAAAGGTCAAGAAGAGCCGATTGGGTATAAACATGAAGGGAAAAAACTCGCTGGATAAAGACAGAAAAACAGAAACTCCAAGCACAAAACACACATTTCCAGTCTCGGGTCCAAGCCTGTGCGAACCGCTGAAAGACATCTTAATTCTCAGAGGGCGCAGAGGGCTTAGAAGCCATAGAGGCCTCACCGGCCTTGTGATTCTCGAGTGCAGTCTGTATGCTAGCCATCCCTTCATCAGAATGCAATTCAGGACTTCCAGACGTGGTGGATTCTGCGTCGATCTGGCCAGCCTGGGCAGCCTCGGGAGTATTGAGAGCAGGAGCAACCGGGGCCGCCCCGGCAGCTTGGCAATTCTGAATAATCATCTCAGTCTGGCTAACAGCAGCCGCCTGGAAAGCCTGCCCATCCTGCCCATCCTGCCCACCCTTGGAAGCCTCTGTAGTTGCCGCTGCAGTCTCCTCGTCATAGACGCGATCGTAGTAGATCATGTAGACCTGTGTGCACTGTTCAAAAACCGCTCTCGGACAGGAGGCATACGTGGCGCCGTCGTCAAGAAGCCACCATTTCTCTTCTCTGACTTCATCTGCTGTCTTCTCATCCACCGTTTCCGCAACAGGGACGGCCTTGTCAGCCATCTTCAGCTTCTTGGCAGTGGGCGTAGCGCTGGTTGGAGATGCGCTGCTGCAAGTCGTGGGCGGGCTATCCTCTTTCCTCCCACTGCTCTCACTGCCCTCTCTGCCCTCACTGCTCTCACTATCGTCGCTGCTCCCACTATCGTAATCGCCGACAGCGCTGCCTCTTTTGCGCTTGTTGTTGCCATTGACAATGGGCTTGGCCTTCATGCTGCGCATTGCGTTGATACGGCACTGGCGGTACGCGAAGTAGTGGCCGCTGTTGATCCCTCCAGTATGCATGACTGCGCAGCGAAGTGTGTATGTGGCCTTCTTTGGCTTGTGCTTGAGCTCCTGCACCAGCCTCTTGTCCGCACTGCCCTGGAGGCCAGCGACGTCGATGCTGTGCGATGGATTTTCAAGCTCACTTCCCAGATACCAAGGCGAAAAGTCGAGGCGTTCAGGGAAAGTGACAGGCCGAGAGTCCTTGTTGCTTCTTCGATAGTCAAAAGATGACCGGTTGATCTGTATGGCAAGGGCATCAGGTGCTGTTGCGAAGCCACTTTGCTTGACTTTGTTTGTGCGGACGTACTCGCTGCTCTGAATATTGAGCTTGTCAAGGGTCTCATCGCTAAAGTCACTTGCGCCTATTGCGCGCTGGACCTCGGCAAGGCGTGCTTTCAGCTCGGCGTCGTCAGCGCTGTCGCTGCTCGATGAGGAGCTTTCTACTTCCTGGAGAAGCTCCCTCTCCATCTTGCGCAGTGTGCAGGCAGAGCAGTTGACGCCTTCAAGCCTCTCGCTAGAGCAGAGGATGTCCAGGAGCTCATCCAGTGCATACTCCGGCTGGCCTTGGGAGCTCTGAGAGGGGGGCATATTGAGCGTGATGCACGTTGTGGGAACCAGACGCATGCTGTCGGCATAGCCGCAGACAGTGCAGCTCTTGCGCTCTGCAGCAATTGTCTCCAGAGGCAGTCGGAAGTCCTGGGTATCACTGGGAGGTATACTGGCGAGTGTAGCGCTGCTGCTTCTTCTGCTTAAGGTGCTTGGAGTGCCTGGAGTGCCTGGAGTGCCTGGAGTGCCTGGAGTGCCTGGAGTGCCTGGAGTGCCTGGAGTGCCTGGAGTGCCTGGAGTGCTTTGGCTGGGAGGGTCCGCGAGTGCAGCGAGCAGGCTAGGCTTGTCGGCCATGATGCCAGCCTTGATCATCTCCTTTTCCACCTTGTCCATCAAGCAGGTGAGGTACTCCTGAGCGTCCTGTTGTTCGCCTTCAGGGAGAAAGTTCAAGACGGGATCCACGTCCTTGTTGAAACAATTCCCAGCGGGCTGGCGGACAAAATTAACCAGTCTGTGCAGGACGTTTAGGGTCTTGAGCTCGTTGCCACGGACGCCCATGCGGGTAGCCTTTTCAGACACCCTGTCGAGGTACGTGCTCAGAGCATCAAGAGAACCAAGGCCCTGCAACGTACTATTGCGGTAGCACATGACTTTCGGATTGTTGAGGCCACGAAGGCCCAGAGGATCACGAAGCGACGCATGCTTGCCTCTTTTGCCTCTAAGCGCCTGTATGAAGTACGTAGTTCTCTGGGTTCTTTCGCCAGAGGGGCCGATCTGCATGATGTTGGACATGGCGTCGCTCTTGGTTTTGGCACTAGACTTGCCAGCGTGGGTGCCTTTTCTGCGAGTCATGACTACTTTGCCTTCCAGCCAAAAAAGAAGTGCTTCTGGGGTCAAAGCGACAAGTGCTTCCCAAATAATTTTCCGGAAGTCTTCTGGTATGAAGAGGACTGCTCCTATGTACAGAATGTCCAGAACTGTGCTTGTGAATACGACAGTCCCGATGACAACAGCTATAGAAGTCGCAGCTACTTGATTGTTCCTCAGCCAAACGCAAAGGGGCGCCTGTAGGAAGTTTGTTAGCATCTCGGATTCCACCATGCCTTGATAAGGCATGTGCCGGGATACCGGCAGTGGTTCCAGAAGCCGGGCGATAGACGAGTCCATTTTGGCGTCGGCGATGGCGAGGGATGAGGACGGAGGATGAAAAGGAGGCTGAGGGTTGAGGGGATGATGGAATGGGGGGATAAGAGAACAAGAGGGCGATAGGACGAGATATAATAAATTATGATAAAGTAAAAAAAAAAGCAGGAGATAGATGGTGTTTTGATGGAAGAGAGTGGAAGAAATCGATGAGTAAATATAGAGGATGAGGAGGATGATGATGAATCAAAGGAGAGAGCGATAGAACGCCGGAGGGGGGGGGGGGGGGGGTTAATATGATCGCGGAGTTGATTAATGCATAGAGTGTAAAGGAGTGTGTGTGATCATGAAATGAATGACATAAGGAGCGATGAAATCACACGACACCGGTGAGCTGGTGATGGGCATGTGTGGTAGATGTGTGTATGTATATGGGATGTAGTGTGTGTGAGATGTGAACAGTGCTGGGAATGGAACGGCAGGGAAACGTGACGTGAAATTTGGCTTCTGGAACATGCACGGTACAGGGGATTGTGATTGGCTTACCTTGGGCTTGAAGTGGATACAATCGTGTGCTTAATTTGGTTGGCTTTGGGTGAAGAGAAGTGGGTCAAGCGTATGGTGTAAGTGTGGTGTAAGTGTCGTGAAGGCTTGATGTAGGTTTGGTGATAATTAAGGGGGGAGCATGGATGGGAATTGAAAAAAAAACAAATATTCTTAATGCATAAGAATTTTAAAGGACGGAGGTGTAGCTGGAATTTATGTGATGAGTATGAACCTTATTTTTGGACTTATTTTTAAAGACTCTTTTCAGAGGCGATTAAATAAGGTTCTAATGGGTCCAGCCAGCCCAACAGCGCAGCGGCAAAAGCGTCGTAAAGAAGAGGCAGATGAAAGAGGCGGCTGTGTATATTGTAGACTCCCATGTCACGGGAAGAAGCTGAATGAAAACAGCTGGAGAATGACACATGCAATGCATTTTCACAAGTCGCTACATCGCCAGCCACTAAGTGAGACGGTGCAGAAGTGGTTATGGGAGAAGCAGTAAAAACATACATGAGATGCAGTGCAGAAGAGAAGAGAGTAATTGTATATGACTTTCAAAAGAAAGTGTATGAACCTGAACGGTGTATGAACCTGAACGGAAAACATGATGAAGAGCCCGACCCGGAGCAATAACCTCACATAAAAAGCATGATTCCACAACACAGCGTACACAAACAACCACACAAGACACAATAAAGCATCACCCGAGGGCACAATTACCAGGAAAGGCACCAGAATATAAACTTTATCTTATATATATCAAGAAATGCAAATGCAACTGTTTGAACATAACTACGTTGGCGAACAAGTGTGAAATGAACATATGCCATACTCGGTTGGCAAACCAAATCAGCACGAAAAACCATGAATGTACGGGGATATATTAGTTGATTATTCTAAAGTCTATACTATCTAGAAAGTATCAACAAAGCTTATGACGACGAGTTTTGATTATCAAGCAGGTATAAGAAGTTATGTGCTTTTTCTCGAGTATCAGATCTCTGTACTTACACAAGGAGCCACGATAAAAGCGATATTGCAACGTAGTCGAGCATATGAAAACCTGCCGAAATAAAAAGAGAAATATGGCAGCACTAGCAATGTCAAATTACATCCCGAGTGACTCAAAAGAAGCAATCCTAAAATAAATGTTCTACAATGTAAAAAGACGAGACGACGTTGGACGGTGCTTAAATAAACACAGCTTACATGTGAGGGTCACGTGTATAGTCACAAAACTCAGCGACTGCTCTAGGCGGTGAGGAAAGTTTTGGATTCTGCCGCAGGCGGTGTGAATTTCTGGCGGTTTGTGTGCGGGGGATGGTGCTGTAGCTCGTAATTGGTAGTCGAGATTTTTCAAACCAGCTTTTGAAAGTGTTGATACGCCGCCTTTAGATATCGCCGCCGTTGGTAAATTACAGCTAGCAAACTTCAATTACCAATATCGCCATCACCACACACCCAAAATGGCAAAGAAGGGTATGCAGCTGCCCTCGCTTCTTCATTGATTCCAAAGCATTATCTAAAATCCCGTCTAACAACCAAACAGGCCCCTCAAAACACTCGCGTGCTGCTCGCCGCGCCACCTCCCCCGGCATCGACATCGACAAGTCTCTCAAGGATGTCAAGGCACCCGCCAAGTCGGCCAACGAGCGTGCCACCATCCTCGGCATCCACCAGGCCGCTGGTGTCACCAAGAAGCAGAAGAACACAGGCCGCAACCTGAGCGCCCGTGCCCGCAAGCGGCAGGAACGCGGCCTTGACCGGGCTGCCGCCATCATCGAGCGCACCGCCACCAAGGTCGAGCGCAGCAAGAACAACTCGCGTGCCATCCAGTCGCGCAGCAAGGAGTGGACGGAGATCAACCGCGTTGCCAAGGAGGCCGACCTCCAGGCCACCAAGAAGTTGGGCATGTTTGGCGCGCTGGCTGGTGGCGACGACAACGGCTCAGACGAGTCGTCCGACGACGAGAAGGACGCCGACAGCGGAGACGAGGCTGTCCGCAAGTTCTACGACGAGGGCAACGACGAGGCCATGGGCGAGGCTGCGCCGATAGCAGCGGCCGTTCCCCTGGCTGCCCTGGCCACCAGCGCCGAGGATATTCTGTAGATGCAGTTTTCCCGTTCGCTTCTTAACTTTTCTCCCTTTCTCCTCTTCTTTTCTCCTCTACATTTTCTTGCTTCTTGTTATGACGGTCGAGATATCGGCCATTTCACGATACACTATGGGCTATCTCGGGACATTTTCGGCGTTTTGGATGGGAAAAGCAGTTTTGCAGTTTGCAGGTTTCGCTACAACGGCACATGGGGCATGCAAGCCAAATGTGGTCTTGGTCGACTAAATACCAACCATTGTCACTGCAGTCTAGACTCGGATTTATACATCTATATATATTCTCTATATTTTCTAGGTCTATGGAGTACATGTTCTTTGCCTTGACTTTGCGTTGCTTTGGATAGACAATTGAGTAATTACTCCAGAACCTGTGATCCGGCTTGGCATTGTGTAAATAGGAGCTGCAAGATCAGACGGGACAAGGTATCTTTGTAATTATCTTTATTTGAGGGCGTTGGAGTGTCTCGGATCGCCAGGGATCACCAGGCCCTGGTCATGCGAACGAACAGTAGCGGCCTTTGAACGTGGACATCGGTGATTACATAATCAACACGACTTGGTGACCAACACGTTGGAGACAACGTCCTATTGATTTCTTCTTCGTTTTAATTTCTCATTTGATATCAAAAGGTTGCTTAAATTATCAGTCCGAGTATGGCAATACCACTAGCCCAAACCTGTTGTTCGAAACCCGGACTGCCGGTTTCCGTGGCCAACTCCTCCTATCCAGTACGTGCAATGCGACGTTGTTTGGTGATGTGAGTGTAGAAAGTATTTTACAGTATTTAGTTGAATTGTATTGGATTTGATATACTATGAAATGCAAGCGGCCAAAGCCATGCTATCGGCACGAAAGCCGTGGTCATTTCTCCCAGAGGGATGTTTGTGTAGAAATCTATGCTGATATGTCGTAAGAAGCCGTTCAGTCGTCGTGAAGAGGGTGGGTGGCTAGTAAAAGGAAGAGACAAGGCGGTGATAAAACAAGAGTACGGCTCAAGATCCAAGAGCCAAGAGCCCATTGATCTCAGAAGAAAAGCTTACCAGCTCCGATCATTCTTGGCAGTGAATGTCATCGACGTAGGCAATGTCAGCACAACAGACCGAACGTCGCGGTTGATTCTTATCACCTGTGCCGTAGAAGTGAGACATCAGTAGGTGTATGATCCGAATAGGCCGCCAACTCAGAAACAGTGCAAAAGGGACTCAGTTATGATTTCTGAATGCGAACAGACGTGAGACGGGCATCGCAAGTCCGTCGTTCAACATAACATGCTTAGTCATCACATAATTGATGCAGAACGAAGCGACGATGCCGCTGTCATTGTTTGTAAAATATATTCAATAGAAGAAATCAATACTTTGCGTGTCCAATACGCCAGTCTGTATTTTTATTGCTACGTCGACGGCTCTTGGTCCTGTCCCGGGGCTTTGCCCAACCTTAAACTCGTATCGTTTCATCATGTGTGGCCGCCATCTAGACCCCCCCTGACGGCGGCACACAGCCTCAAAGGACTATGCTTACTGCGTACATAGTACAGAAGCGGACAGCCAGTGACTTCCGATGGGCAATAAGAAGAACGTGGAGAATAAGCTCAAACATACATAGTACGCTACAGCGTAGTCAAACGACTGGATGATAGGGTAATATTCGCGTGGAGGCGTCTATTTTTGATCTTTGCATCGTATTTGAGTTTATCTTATTTATCTATGGCTGCCCCCCAATGGCTTCCCCAGCTTCCCCTGGCGGCCTGTTTTGAGTTTGTCCTGGGACCCTGATGCATCGTCAAACCTCCTGTGTCCTGTTTGCCAAATGGATGGGAGTCCGATCCCCGTCTCGTTTTTCCTGTTTCCCATTTTAAGCTTTTGCCTATTCTTTCTTGCCGTTTGGTTTCTGGTGGTCTCTCTTCTCTTGTTTTCCTTTCTGTTTTCTCTTTTTTTCTGTTCTTTTCTCTTCTTTCTCTTTCCTTTTTTTCCCTTCTTTCTCTCCAACCTTGGCGCAGCTTTGGTTCGTTCTCGATTGCTTTCTCTTCCTCACTGTGTGAGACGACGCCCAAGTGGCTTTCTTTATTTTGCTTCTATTATTCTTTTCTTTTGAAATTTACATTCTTTGATCTGTTCATCTTTGAGAGTTGACTCTTTCAAGCATCCTTTCATTCTTGACGAATCTGTAACGCCGTTTCTTTGACCTCGTCTCTCTCGGACGCCCGATACGCATTGGTCTTTCAAACCACCGACAGCACATCAACCGACATCGACATCGACGACATCCCGCTACTTTCATTTCTTCCAGGCTGTGCCTCTTTCATTTTGTTTAGCCGACCAGCTAGCCTGCTCGTGTTTCCCAAGCTGTTTTTATTCCATATTTGCATCTTCACAGCCGTCAGCACAAATCGTGTTCAGCCAACCAGCGAGTCTCTACGATATACACTGTTCGAGCCTTGGATATACTCTTGCTGCTTCGCCTCACCCACGTCCAGGAGACGTTCCTTTTGTTTGTTCATACCAATTTTAATTTGGAGTTGTACTCCTGACCTTTTCTTCCTCGCCATCAACATCACATCTCCTCATCATGCGGTGGTCAATATCCAGAGCAGCAGGCGCTGCGTGCCTCCTCTCGCACACAGCACAGGCCCTCACAGTCTCGACAACAGACACCGCATCCATCAAATCAGCTGCAAGCACCGTGGCCTACGGCCTCCTCAAATACTACACAGGAAACAACACAGGCGATGTGCCTGGCAACCTGCCCGACCCATACTTCTGGTGGGAGGCCGGCGCCATGTTTGGCACGTTGGTCGACTACTGGTTTATTACCGGCGACACGACCTACAACAACATCACCTCGCAGGCCCTGCTGCACCAGGTCGGCGACAACAACGACTTTATGCCTGCCAACCAGACGCGCACCGAGGGAAACGACGACCAGGGCTTCTGGGGCATGGCCGCCATGTCCGCAGCCGAGAACAACTTTCCAAACCCGCCCGCCGACCAGCCGCAGTGGCTTGCTCTCGCCCAGGCCGTCTTCAACGAGTACACCACACGCTGGGATACCACTACGTGCGGCGGCGGTCTGCGCTGGCAGATCTTCCAGTTCAACAACGGCTTCGACTACAAGAACTCGATTGCCAACGGCTGCTTCTTCAACATCGCCGCCCGTCTTGCCCGCTACACGGGCAACCAGACATATGCCGAGTGGGCTGAGCGCATCTGGGACTGGGAGGTCGGTGTCGGTCTCATCACGGCCGACTACAAGATTCTCGACGGCGCCTCGTCGACTGGCACGCCCGGCAACTGCACCAAGCCCGACACCATCCAGTGGACCTACAATGCCGGCATCTTTATGCACGGCGCCGCGGTCATGTACAACTACACGGCCGACGGCGGCTCGACGACTGCCGGCGGTGCCAATGCCGCCGCCTGGGAGACGCGCATGGAGGGCGTTCTGGCCGAGTCCAAGAGCCACTTCTTTGGCAACGACAGCATCCTCGTCGAGGCGGCCTGCGAGACGGTCGCTCTGTGCGACAACGACCAGCAGAGCTTCAAGGGCTACATGCTGCGGTGGCTGTCCGGCACGGCCCAGATGGCGCCCGACAAGTTTGCCGAGATCACGCCGCTGCTCGATGCCAATGCCCAGGCTGCCGCGCTGGCATGCACAGGCACCTCGTCGGGCTTCAAGGGCACCGACGGCACTGGCTGCGGCTTCAGGTGGACGACGGGCGCCTTTGACGGCCAGGTCGGCGTCGGCGAGCAGATGAACGCGCTGTCGGCGCTCATGTACTCGCTGGTGCGGCCCACAACACAGGCCGCCGTGACGTCCACGTCGGGCGGCACATCGACAGGCAACGTCAATGCCGGCCAGAAGAACACCACCACCATAACGCTCGAGCCGATCACGACGGGCGACCGGGTGGCCGCGGGCTTCCTAACATCGGCTATTGTGATGTCGGTGATTGGAGGCAGTGTTCTCGTGGTGCTGTAGAGGGGCATTCTTCACGGTAGCACTTCGATGGCCGCTGCTGTGGCTTTGACACGACGGTATGGACACACTGGGATTGACTCCCTGGCATCGGGCGGCGTTTGGTTTCTATTTCTGTCGTGGTTGTTTCTGTTTCTTTTCTTATCTTTTCCGCTTCCCTTTCCCCCGTTTTTCTGTTCATCTCTTCTCTTTTCTTCTTCACCCCCATTAGTCCTACATAGGCATATACCACTTATAATAAGCCTGCCTTCGGGCTGCTATATTGAGTATTACCAACCTTGAACGCTGTTGTCGTTTGCATGTTGATGCTGCCGCGCGAGGTTAAAAGTCGAGCATTACTAAGCATGAAGCGCATTTCGCGACAAGCTGCTTCCCGAGTAGATGGCTCGCGCATCTCGGGCTCCTTCCCCGAGAAGTATGTCTTGGGTCACACCTTCCCCTCACGATAGTTCGCTTGGTCTGTTCTTACCCTGTAGTGGAGATATATTTTATATTCTACAATTGCAGACCTCAAAGCTTTATTTCCAGCTGCGGCAGGTTCTAGCGCCCCCATCTAACGCTATTATTAACAGAACCGCTCGTCCCAGTGCGGTTACTCCGCAGCCACGTTCTCCTCAGCAGCCCTCAGCAGCCTCCCTAGTCGTCAACTCGCCCGCCCTGATCCCCGGCAATCCAATAGGTCACAGCACACCCCACCCCAAACCACCACTCTGCGATACTTTTCCTTCGGTCCTTCCGCCAAGCGCGCCTTCTTTCCACCATAACGCCGTCCGTCCCCAATGCTCCCGAAACCAGCTATTCCGGCTTGATAACTCCGCCAAGAGAAGGATCGCATCTGGCGATTCTCTGCTGTTCTCGCTGAATTCCGGTTGGATTTCTTGCTCAACTAGCTGAAGGCCTGCTTTCTATACTTACTTCGCATTCCTTCGCCTCTCTTTTGTTGCCCAAGCTCTGCAGATACGGCTCTTTCCTCGGTGTTTTCGACCGAGCATCGGACTCTACGTCGGCTGACACGGTCCCTATTTGGAAGCTCCCCTCTCTTACCTAAGCTGTCAGCTTCTCGTCTCCTCGTCTTCTCCTCCCTTCTCCCTCGATTCCTCCTCATATCCCCGTCTTTCTCCTCATTATATTCCTCCTGAGATCGACAGTTTGTTTCTTTTCCCCGTTTCTTCAGTTTCTACGGTTCTAGCTTCTCCAGCTTCTCCAGCTTCTCCAGCTCAGCTTTCCTCTCCAACGAACCTTTAGCAATTCGGCAAAAATACTGCCAAAATGTCTCTTGCAAAGCACTTTATCAACGACCCGACGGCCCTCGTCAACGCAGCCCTGCGCTCCATCACCTACACCAACCCCGCCGTCACTCTCGATGTAGCAAACAAGATCGTCTACCTGAAGCCTTCGGCTTCGTCTCCGAAGAATGTTGCTATCGTTTCCGGCGGTGGCTCTGGCCACGAGCCCAGCTTTGCCGCCATGGTCGGCCAGGGCATGCTGGCCGGTGCTGTTGCCGGCACCATATTTGCTTCGCCCTCGGCCGAGCAGATCCGCACTGCAATCACACAGCTGGCAGCGCGGGCACCCTCGGGCGACATTTCCGCCCACCCTGGTATTCTTGTTACCGTCATGAACTATACTGGTGACGTCCTCAACTTTGGCATGGCTGTCGAAAAGGCCCGTGCTGCAGGTGTGCCCGTGGCCATGGTCGTCGTGGCCGACGATGTTGGCGTGGGCCGCGAGCGTGCCGGCAAGGTCGGTCGCCGTGGTATTGCCGGTACCGTGTTTGTGCACAAAATCTCGGGTGCCCTGGCAGCACGTGGTGCCAGCCTCGATGACGTCGCTGGTGTAGCCAAGCTGGTCGCCGACAACCTCGTTAGTGTTGGTGCCAGTCTTGAGCACGTCCACGTTCCTGGCCGCGCAGCCGACAGCGCCGACGACGGCTCTCTCGGTGCTGACGAAGTCGAGATTGGCATGGGTATTCACAACGAGCCCGGCTCTGGCCGTGCAAAGGGCCTGGCGCTGCCTGACCTTGTTCGTACAATGCTGAAGCAGCTGCTGGACCAGTCGGACAAGGACCGTGCCTTTGTCGATATCCCCGCCGGCACGTCTGTTGCCCTGCTTGTCAACAACCTGGGCGGTGTTAGCGTGCTCGAGCTCGGCGGCATTACTGCCGAGGTAGTTGATCAGCTGGCCGGCGACTACAAAATCAAGCCTGCCCGTGTTCTGAGCGGTACCTACATGACCAGCCTCAACGGCCTGGGCTTCAGCATCTCCCTGCTCAAGCTCGTCGACTCCCAGGGCCCCTCGCTGCTCCAGCTGCTCGATGACCCATCTGAGGTTACCGGTTGGGCATCTCCCATTACGACAGCAAGCTGGACCTCCACAGCCTACGCTGCCGACCCCACCACGACGACTGCCACTGCTTCCACTACCGAAGCTGTTGAAAGCTCTAGCTCTCTCACGGCCGACGCCGCCCATTTCCGGTCCGCGCTGGAGAGCGGCCTTCAGAGTGTCATTGCGGCCGAGCCTGAAATTACACAGTACGACACTGTTGTTGGCGACGGTGACTGTGGCACGGGCATGAAGCGTGGCGCTGAGGCTGTTCTTGAGCACCTGAGCAGCCCGAAGGCCGTGACTGGCGACGTTGTTGCCGACGTTGCCGCTATTGTGCCCGTCATTGAGCGGTCCATGGACGGCACCTCGGGTGCCCTCTACGCCATCTTCCTCAACGCCCTGGTTCACGCCCTGCGCCAGCAGGCCTCTTCAGCTGCGTCCGGCACGGCACCAAACTGGGGTGTTGCCCTCAAGAGCAGCTGCGAGACTCTGTCGCGCTACACCCCGGCACGTCCCGGCGACCGCACCCTGGTTGATGCCCTGTACCCCTTTGTCGAAAAGCTGGCACAGTCAGGAGGCAGCCTGGCCGATGCGGCAGCGGCATCGCGTGCCGGCGCAGAGCACACCAAGGGCATGAAGGCCAGCCTTGGCCGCACAGTGTATATTGGCGGCAGTGGTTTCGAAAAGGTCCCCGATCCGGGTGCATGGGGTCTGGCGATCTTCTTCGAGGGTCTGGCCAAGAAGTAATATACTGAGCAGCATTTTAGGCGATGTATAAATTGAAACAATCTGTCAACAAAGATAAAGATCGTTGTTAACATTAATTAAACTAATCAATCAGCCGCGAACCTCGCTCACCATGGGATCATATAAATGCTATTAGGTGATGGTTTTGATTAGTCATCCGCACAACTCTCGAGATGTTTATAGTATTTTCAAGAAATCAGCTATAACTGCGTCGCCGACGGACCGAAAACCGGCTCTGCTTTGAAAGATAAATGTAGAAGCATTTTAACATCGTATTCTCCTCAAGCATTGATTTTCCCCAACTTTACTACAATACCACATACACACTGCTGTTGCTCTGTAGCCGTTGACGTTGGTTGTTAAAAGTGGGTCGTCCACCAGCGCCGCAGCCCAGCGCTAGCGACCTCGGGTGAAGCTTTTTCTCGCTCCGCGCCTGGTTTTCAAACTCACGCAGAGCTTTGAGGACGGTGGCCCGAGGGAAATCAATTGCCGACGACAACCACGCCATTACCGCCACGACCACCCCCCACCAACGAATCCCATCCGAAGGATTGTTCAGGTCTATTATTTCTTTGGCTGTACTTTCTCCTACTTTTCGTAGATTGAGACTCTCTTGCCCGACTTTTTCGACGACGACGACATCACAGCGACGACGACGTTTCGACGACAGCCACACAAGCAAACCATCTACAACACAGGCATACGGCGAAGCATACCCCCTCTCGACTGCGAATCCCATGTTGTCCAAGACCGCCCTGCGCCGCGCTGGCCCTGCCGCCGCCCGCCAACAGCTCGCTGTCCTGACCCCCTCCCCCTCCGCATCCGCCGCTTTCTCTTCAGCCTCTTTTTCTCTCACCACCCCGCGCTCCTCGATACCCTCCTCTTCATCACCACAGTCTCTTGCATCTCGCTCGGCCCGCGCACTCCTCTCTACATCCTCCTCCTCTGCATCCATGCCCCTGCGCGCCAAGATCCTCGTGCCGCGGCCAATGGCTCGCAGCCTGTCCACCACCACTAGCACCAGCAAGGCGCTCTGGAGAGAGCTGCCCGAGGATGAATCTGAGGATGTTCTCTTTACCAGCACGTTTGGCACGCGCACCATTGAGCTCAACCGTCCGGGCAAGTACAACTCGCTCAACGCCTCTATGATCCGCAAGATTGCTCCTCGGCTACTCGAGTGGGAAAAGTCCGACATGGCCAACATCATCATTGTCAAGGGCGCCGGCGAGAAGGCCTTTTGTGCTGGAGGCGACGTTGCGGTGCTGGCTGAGAGCAACAAAAAGGGCCCCGAGGGCCAGCAGTGGTCGTCCGACTACTTTGCGCTCGAGTACAAGCTCGACCACCTGATTGCCACCTACAGCAAGCCCTACGTTGCCTTCATGGACGGCTTTACCATGGGCGGCGGTGTCGGCCTCAGCGCGCACGCCCCCTTCCGTATCGCTACCGAGCGTACTGTGTTTGCCATGCCCGAGACCAACATCGGCTTCTTCCCCGACGTCGGCGCATCCTTCTTCTTGCCTCGCCTCCCCGGTGCTGTGGGTACCTACCTGGCCCTGACGAGCGAGCGCCTGTCGGGCCCCAACGTCTTCTATGCCGGCATTGCCTCGCACTACATGCACTCGTCCAGCCTGCCGGCGCTCGAGGCCCGCCTGGCTGAGCTGCAGTTCATGGACTACGACTCCTACGACAAGCGTGTCGAGATGATCAACAACACCATTGAGGAGTTCTCGACTGGCTTGCCCCACGACCAGCCTATCTTGATTGGCGGCAACCTGCGCCGTGCCATCGACCGCTGTTTCGGCCACAACAGCGTCGCCGGTATCGTTGCGGCGCTCAAGGCCGAGGCCGCCACGAGCCCCGACACCCAGTTCACCGACGACCACACGCGCACCTGGGCTAAAAAGACGCTCAAGACGCTCGAGCACCGCTCGCCGACGGCCGTCCACGTCGCTCTGCGGCAAATGCGCATCGGTGGCCGCTGGCCTATTGGCCAGGCCTTTAGACGCGAGCACCTGATCGCATCGCGCTTCATGAAGCACCCCGATTTCACCGAGGGTGTGTCCTCGCTGCTGGTCCGCAAGGAAAAGGGCCGCCCCAACTGGAAGCCGTCGACGCTTGCCGAGATTGGCGACAGCGCAGCCGCATCGCAGGCCATTACCGACCCCTTCTTTGCCGAGCGCGATGAGAAGAACGACCCCGAGCTGCTGGCGCTGCTCAACGACCGCTCGTACACCGAGTACCCCTACAAGTCTGGCGATGGCAGCAACATCAGAATCGGCCTCCCCACCGAGCAGGACGTCTATGAGGTCGTCAACGAAGGCGGCAAGACACCGCGCGAGGTTGTGAACCAGCTGGTCGGCCGGTACCGTGGCAAGCAGGGCGTCAGTGAGGTTGTTTCCGAGATTGTTGAGCGCAAGACGACCGTGACCTCGCGTGGCAATGCCGAATGGGCAGTATAGATTGACTGTGCAACTCTAGAAATAGTACAAATATACAAGAAAAGAATCAAAAAAGAAAGAAAAACATCAAATCACAGTTAAAAACCACAAAGCAACACGACAGGCGGACGGCGGATATTAGTTCTGGTTGTTGTTTTTTTGTTTATACGATAGGGGCATCTCGTTATGTTTTTGTTATTGAAATACTACATTTATCATCTTATGTTTTTATTGTATATAATCGTGGCGTTACGTCCGCAACAGTATCGTGAAGGTGGTCTACTATGAGTGCTTAAGTCGCACTTTGAAAGTTGTGAAATCGGGTCACGTGGGCCATATTTAGTTCAGTCTAAGTAATCGTGTTATGTGATTGGCGTGGGCTAAAGCTATACGTCATCTGCTGATTAATCAGACGGGGTACGTGATTAGACAGGGTTAACTATCATGGAATTAGTTCGTTTTGCTTCAAACGTCCTGTGATTGCCGTTGGAGGTGTTGTGGTTGCCTAGTTTGTAGTTCTTGCCTTGTGGTGTGAGAAAAAGGCTTTCCTAATATCGACAAAATGATGGGGCATCGCGGTGGAACGGCAGCCCAAAAAGTGCAGTCGAAAGGCGGCAAATCAGGAACGAGTTAGACGGAAAGTGGGGTCGTGTCATCGTAAAAAACGGCACTTTGGGAGGCATCGGAGTTTGGGGGACATCACGGGTAAAGTCCAGATCGTATTTATATCGTGTGAAACAATGAAATAGGAAGGAACGAATGGTGGGTGGATGAAAGACGGAAAAGTGGAGCTTGCTTGGTGATGATGGTGGGTGGAAAATACTGTGTAAGCATAAACGAAAGCCTCACAGTGGACCATGACAAAATAAAGAGGGGACGGGGCAAGATCATCACCATTGGAAGACATCATCGGTGTTTGGAGTTATGGTTCTGTGGCGTGGCATAACATAGCATAGAAAGGGGTATGAAAGGCCCAAAGAGGCAACCGCAGGGGCATCCTCAAAGAAAAGGAAAGAACGGCCGACAACGTCGTCGGAAAAGGAAAGAAGAAGGTACACATTGCCAGACATTCGGGGAAGGCAGCATCGAGCACAGCGGCCAATACTCTGTCGCTGTACATCTCACCACCATGCTGGCTTGTCGTGCCGGCGACCAGTGTGAAGAGTATAAATACCTCGGTGGCCCGGCACCATGGCACTCTTTTCATTTTCGGTTTCTCTCTTGCTTCCATCTGTCTTTCCTCTATTTTCCCTCATGTTTTCTGCGGGTTGTCCTTGATGAAATCCTGGAATCTGCCCTCCCATACTCGTCCGGCCTGTCGGTCTTAGCCGGCTGTCAAGAGCCACAAATGGCAAGCAGTTTTGGCAGGGAAAGAGCAGTCCGTCACTCTCTGTCCTTGCGTCGACTGCCGTCCTCTGATTCGGCAACTCTCGAGACCTGCATATACCTACCTAATATTGCATAACTATCTCACCTTCACCGTTCCTTCCTCATGCACAACAGAGGTGCTTTTTACCTCGATTTTTTGTACTTTTGTTCCTGCCCATCTCCGATTCGCCCTCGTCCCAGCTGCAGATTGCACCTGCCGTCCAACACTCTAGCGTGCATATTTTCCATTTCTGGTCTTCACGTACTACTGCACGTCGACCCACTTTTCCCCAGCACGGTAGAAGACGACGAGGCGCGTTCACGTGTCCTCGGCGCGTCACTTCGTGCACAACGTCCATTTCGTTTTATTCTCTTCATTCTTTAGCATTTGCAAAGGGTGTCCATCTCCACCGAAGGGAATTGCGTTTACCGTCATATGCTTGTTTGGCCTGCTGGTGTGTTTTGGCTATCAATGCGACGGTCCCAAAACTCCCTAATTCCTGCGCCGCTCTTTCCCTTGTCACTTTGGCTTTGTTCATGATCATTGTTCTTTCCTAACTCGGGGTATCGTCATCGCGTCTACGCGCCCTCTCACCTTGGCTTGCACATACTCTGTGTTAATTCACCACTTCGAATTTCAAACCTACCGCACAGCTTCATCTGTTCTTCCACTCTAATTAATTCCTTTTGTCATTTTCTTTGACATCTTCTCTTCATTCCTCCTCCCCACCGTCAATCCTTGCACCAAGACCCATTACTTCTTAATTGAAGCATCCACCCTGTGTCGCTCTTTCCTCCCTGGCTCTCCTGTTACTCTGCTACTGGGTCGTGCCTTTATATTCTGCCATATTACCCCTGTGCTCTTTTACTCCTCTATTGCTGCTTGCCACGGAAACAGCGTCTCAGGCCGTACCAGACCGTACTAGACCGCCTGCCCTTTCCTCCTCTCAATCCATTCGTTCCTTCTCTTTTCGAACTCCGGCCCCCACAAGGCCTATCGTGGCCCGCCCAACTTAGCGCCCGGACCAGGCATAGGAGACCAGATACAGCAAGAGCGACCCATACAGCGCCCCCGTAGCTTTGACGCGAACAACGCGCGCAGCAACGAAAAAAAGGAAAGCGACACCAGTACCCACCCTCTGTGAGACCAGAGACTCCCACAGACCTCACAGTCCACATCCACACAGAACGACACGAAAACGACACCATGCGCCAGCCTCTTCTTTTCCACTGTAATTGAACAACCCACGCTCGTGTAAACCTGGCCGTGGTCGTGCCGAAACCATTCTCTTACCTTTTGTTTTTGTCCTATTCGTCTTTCGTTCCCCTCCTCCGTCACCCTGACACGCATCTTGGCCTCTCTCTCACTTCAATCTCACGATCCTTTTGACGATTCCACTCTTCCACTCTTCCACTCTCGACTTCGACCCCGACTTATCTTTACTCTTTACCTTGTTTCATACTCGTCTTCTCTGTCTTCAAGCCGTTTATATCGATTGACCTCGACATTGTCCGTCCGCCCATGGCCTCGCCATCCCCGTTGGCCCTCTCCTCCTGAAGCCGCCTTTCTCCGATCTCCCCCTTCTTCCGGCCCCATGGCGTCACCCATGACAACTGGCGGACAGCCCGGCTACGGCTGGTCTCCGGCCCCGACAAATCAGCCTCCGATGGGCAACGCCTACCAGAGCGAACCCGGCGAGATGGGCGTTCAAGTCCGGCCAATGGCCCGTATGTTTACTCCTGGCTGTTGAAGTCATATCGCACATGGCTTGTGGCATTTGGCATATGTCATGCACTGACGATGTGCTTTGTCCATCGTGGCTTGCTGCTGTCTACTCTATTACATTTTGCTAATCTCTGCTCAACATCCATAGTTAAAGTCCACTACACTTTCGATAAAGAAGGCAAAGTCAACTGCCTGGCTCGCTTACCACAAACCCCCCAGGTCCAGACCGTTCCGCTGGATGACCGCAACTGGATTGGCATCGTTGACATCCGGTTATGTATCCAGGCTATTGCCCAGGGTAGCCCGGAGCTTCTCGCCCAGAATGAACTCGACTTCGCTATTTACGCCATCGACTTCTCGGAGCCTGATACCCCTCTAGTCGGACAGGGCATGATGTCCTGGATTATGGACCCTTCATCCCAGCCTGGCGCTCCCCAGATGATGGATGACACTCCCAAGATGGTCACTGGCCGTGTGACAAAAAACATGCTGGGCTTGTTCGGAAATGGCGCTCGCGAGACACTCGAGGTTCGCCTCAAACTATCAGAGTCCTCCCGTGCAGGTAGAAATGGCGTCAGCGCAAACGCAAACAACGCTGCCAACATGGGCACGGCAAGCAACAACGCCATGATGAACAACAATAACAACAACACCAACGGTAACATGAACCACGTGGGCCAAATCAACGCGATGAACAATACCATGGTGCCTAATAACAACAACAACCACGGCACCATGGCAAACGATGGCGCAATGGCCGCCTCCTACAACACCCGGGCAGGTAGCAACGGCCCCGGAAGCAACGCCCCTACACCTACCGACACAACAGAGTGGAACTCTTTCATGCAGTCAAATCCAGGCCTTGGCCGGTCCGCGAGCATATCAACCATGTACCAGTCACCAAACATGATGCCCACTCACCCAGACGTGTCTGGATTCCCCCCTACCACTCAACCCATGGCCATGATGAGCCAGGGCACCTCTTTTGACTCTGGCGCCCATCCTGCACCTCACCCAGTCTCACGACCTGCCTCGCAGGCAGCATCTCGGCCGAACTCGCGTCAATCGATCGCTCCCGCAAGATCAGGGTCGTTTTCAAATGTCAGACCGATTCACCCGACACCTTTGTCACAGCCATCGTCCTCTATGGGAATTGAAGACCCTGCTATGATGGCTGCATCCTTGCCACCTATCGACGTGCCGCAAGTTCCTGCTCGTCCCGTACGAGTCCGCCCACCACGTTCAAGAGCCACCGGTAGGCCTCGGGGACGCCCAAAGAAGCGCCCTGTACCTGACGGCAATACATCAGCCGCCGAGGAGCTGCCAACCGACAGCGAAACCCCAGATGCCAATGATGCTATCGACAGCGCACGTACCCCTGAGACCAACGACGCCAATGACTCCGTCGACACAGTCGAGGGCGAGGATGCCCATAAGAAGAAGCGTGCCAAGACAACAAAAGCCGACTACCCTACACGGACAACTCTCGATACAGCCCCTGACTCATTACGCGTGGCAGCCAGTACCAATGGCTCTTTGCGTACCCTCCGACCTATTTTGCCCGAGCCGAGCTCCATGTCTGATGTTCCTCTTGCAGGCGCTCACTTGCAGGAGTTCCCCCGCGCTCCTACACCCGTTCCCCAAGGCTCCGGAGGCGGGCTTGCTCAGCAGCACGCAAGAAAGATGATTGCTCAAAAGTCGCGCCGCGAATCTCTGGCCGACCTCGACTCATCTGTATCTACAGCCACAGCCGAGCCCTTGTACTCACGATCTGCAAACGCACATTCACCTACTGACTCTCTGGCGCCGTCTCCGGACAACTACACACCAGAGCATAGCCCCGCAGATATTGGCTCCTCACCTCCCGTTCCGCGAACTACGAGCTATGTGCCGCAGTCGAGTCCAATGCCGTCTAGCCCGCCCTTGCCTCCCATGCGCCGCACACAGCCAGATTCTGGTTTTATGAGTGGCGGTGCTAATGGTCTCTTTGATGAAGATGAGATCATGACAGAAAAGGACCAACCACCGCCTACGTCATTGGACACCATGGCACCAACACCCAGCATGGATTTCTCCCTACCTCTGCCTCACCCCGAGGCCAATAATGCTGCTCCTTCGCCATCCAACCCTCAGCCTCTAGCCGACACACAATCTGTGCCTCGTCCCGGGCCTCTACAGCCAACAACGGCCGAAAGCACTCCTGTACCTCCGCCAGTAGCGGCTGTCAACCAGGCAACAACGCGTCCAATGAAGTCAAACAAGCGAGGAAAGACAGGCACTGTTGAGCAGTATGAGTTCAAGTCTATGGAGCCAGGACCACCAGAGCTTCTGCCGACTACAATACTATACAACCCTCCCCCCCCACCGCCAAAGGCACGAGCCAAGAACCAAAGATCGAGTAGCATGGTTGCTAAGCCGAACCCGCCTTCTCTGGAACGCTCCAATTCCGCGCCAAACCGCACTCTCTTGCCGTCCGTGTCCAACCAAGCCATCCAACCGAGCCAACCCCAGCCGTTTCCGTTTCCCTTGCCTGCGGACTCCGTAAACTCAACTGAGAGGGCGGCGACGCAGCCACCGACAGCAAGCAAGCAAGCCAAGGCACCTGCATCACTTGTTGACGTACCTGATGATATGAAAGAGCTGGCCAGGTTTCTGGCTGCATCGGCGGATAACGACCAAGATGCAGTATCGCTCGTTGATGTCGCAAACGTTGCTGAAGATTCAAGCAAATCGCCGGGTCAGACCCAACCCGTTTTGCCACAGCAGCCGGCAGCTGAGGTAGCAAGAGTAGCACGCGAAGGGTCTTTTCACCGGCCATTAGCAAGAACCACGGCTGTCCCCGCTAGTGACCCGCCTGGACTTCCCCCGTTGCCTCTCCCAAGTCTTCCACTTCCGCAGGCGGCATTCTCGGAGGCTGCTTGCCCGCCCAGTGATTTTGAAACCACCAGCGGCCGTTACAACAAGAACCTGGTGCGCAAGGCTGCCATCAAGGAAAAGCTCCAAAAGGCCATCGAAAGTGGACAGATGCCCACGTTTTGCTCTAACTGTGGTGCCATTGAGACCCCGACCTGGCGGAAAATGTGGACACGAGACCATGACGGCGAGCCTGAAGAATATGAGTTTTCAGAGAAGCCCGGATACGTCACCGCTCTAGACGTTCTTGAACGTGACGAGGATGGCAAGACCAAGAAGTATAGGCTCACAAAGAAGGCTCTCAGCAGCACTGATGATGGCAAACTATGGACCCTGACGCTTCTCTGCAACCGTAAGTATTTGAATCGCGCTTCTATTTTTACCTTGCAAAAAACTTGCATCCCATTTGTGGAACATGCTTCTAACGGTCAAATAGCATGCGGAATTTGGCTTGGCAAATGCAAGAGCCACCGTCCATCAGACCTGTGGGACAAGGATGCCTCTCGTCTTACCCAACCCAAGGGCCGCAAGAGCCGCTCGAAGAAGTCTAGAGCAAAGGCCGACAACCAACAGTTCCACCCGACATCCGAAGCCTATTTCACAACCGATCCAGCAGGCCCCCTTGACCAGGAAGATGGTCCTGGCCCCAGCGTCCATATTACACAGATGATGTTGCCTGCAGCCCCAGCTCCGGCCCCGGCCCCAGCCTCGGCCCCGGCTCTATCGACATCTGCCGCACCTTCCGAAGTACCCAAGCAATCAGCCCCAAAGCTCGTGCTGCCGACAAAGCCGGTACAGCAACAACCCAAAACCATGACTGGGCCCAACATGGCAAACAGCCGCCCCGAGCAGGCGGGTTTTAAGGCAGGGTCTAACCAGGGACCTGCCTCGACTGATGGCGCTGCAGACCGTCCATGTGCCGGCTCAACACACTCGAGAGGAAGCGGTACTGCGAAAAGTCCCATTGCTGTTGAAGAAGCCTTTGGCCCTACTCGCCGGCTTTTGTTTCCTTCGCCTCGCAAAGAAGGTGTGCTAAAGGTGCTTGGTGAGCTGGCTGTCAATGTGATTGGCAGTGTGCTTGGATCTCCCAAGCCAAACAAGCAGGACTCCAGCCGCTTCGAAACCCCGAAGAAGGCTGCAAATTACAACGTGGACAACGACGAGCATGACGACATGGTCGACCTCTTCGGAACACCACCGCCCAAAAGCTCCGACACCACCGCCCGGCCTTCAACACCCCCGCCTAGATCAGGCGGCCAAGGATCACCCGACTTTGCTTCAGGACCCTTTAAGACGCCTACACGGCCAACTCCCAGTCACCGCCCAATTACTAGAAGCGTTTCCAAGACCATCCGTTCTGGTGTATCGGGATCTGGGGCCTCGTTCCCGAAATCGCCCGTGATCGACGGCGGTCTGATGATTCAGCGCACGCCGTCCAAGACACCACGCTCCGTTCAGGTTGGCACCACCACCAGGCAGCAGCAGCGCCGGCTCGTAGCGGCAACGCCAGGGCGGGCAAACCAGCCCCATTTGCTGCAGCACAACGGCCACAACGGCAGTATGATGCAGCTAGATAATATGCCCCTCAACCTAGAGAACATGTCCTTTGATACGCCATTCACTTCAACGCTTAACAAGCTCTTGTCTGAGGCAAATGACTTTACCACGGGATCACCGTCGCACGGGCTGACCGAACTCGATCTTGCCAGTCTGGCCAACCTCGATAGCGATGGGCTGGCAGCTGACTTTTCCAGTTCGGCAGGCATCGATTTTAGCTCGTACCTGGACGCCAACATGACAATGTCCAGCTCGTCTCCTCACAAGGGCCTAGACAAGCACTCGCACCAGAACAACAGCTCTTTTGGCGGCGCGCTGTCATTTGATGTCAGCGAGTCGATGTGGAGCGATTTTAATGATTCCATGATGAAGGAAGATGGCAAGCAGCAGAGGTAGGAAGCTGCTTATTAGCTATTGCTTTTTTCCTCTGGTTTTATGACCTGCCAATGCATGATACCTCCTACTTTGTACTGTTTTGATTATATTTCCTGTTCCTTTCTTTTTCTTTCTTTTCCTCTGTTATTTTCTCTCCATAGCGCTTATTCACAGATAGCAGTACACGGTTTAAATCAGCGAGAACAGAGTCTTATTCAGCCCATGAATACATGCCATTATATTTTTTTACCAATTTTCGAACCTACATTTCGACTACTTGTTCATTGTATAGAGTGCGCACGCATGCCTTTAAGAGAGTACTGTACGTCTTTAGTCTTATCAGACTACCTAAAGGTTTCTGCATGGTGAATGATAATACACACTTGGCGAATCAAATTAAATCTATTTAAGCCTATGCTCGGTATAATACAGGATTCTGATACAAGTACAAAATATTTTAAAGTGGCTGCAAGGGGATTTTGCAGGAGATTTGGAGAGGATAGTTGCCATTATTTCCTCATGATGGCCCCGAGCCTACTCTCTGGACCGCGCCAGGGTCGAGTGGAGGGTGTGCTGCTTCATAAGCGACACAGAGATGAGGCCGACGATGCCGAGACCAAGGCCGGTCAGCCAGACGCCGCGGAAAGCATCCATAAAGCTCTGGATGACACCATCGTGCCAACCAGGTGGCAGGTGCTGCAGCTCGCCCAGGTCATCGCGGATCCGGGCAATCTCTTGGGCAGCACCCGGGAGGTGGCCAAACCGATCCCACAAACGCTCGCGCAAGATATTTTGGTACACAGCAGACGCAATCGTCAGGCCCAAGGTACCGCCCACCGACCGGAATGCATAGGTCGCGGACGTGATGACGGCCTGCTGCGTCTGGGCCACCGAGGCGATACAGGCCAGCAGGGTAATGGTGAGCATGGCACCGTAGCCGCCTCCAATGAAGAAGAAAGCAACAAAGGGGTACCACGGGGCCGAGTCCGCAGCCGACAGGCCGATAGTCGCGATAGTGTAGCCGCCGACAAAGCAGGCAAGCGCGGCAATACCCAGCTTGACATAGCGGCCTGTGCTCTTCATGATGAGACCGCTGCCGACAGATGTGATAGACACGCCCAGCGGTGAGCACAGAAGCCGCAGGCCAGCATCGGCCGCCGTGTAGCCGCGAACTTGCAGGTAGAGCGGGACATAAAAGATGGCCATGAGCATGGCAGCAGTCGACACAAGATTGGTGATGCAAGCGGCCATGATAGTACGGCTGGCAACGAGGCGGACGGGGATGATGGGATGGTGTGCATAGTACGACTCCCAGTAGACAAAAGCGGCAAACGAGGCCACCGAGAGCGGCAGGGAGGCAAGGACGAGGGGATGGGTCCAGGGCACGACATTGCCACCGGCGTTGAGACCCAGCAGGAGCATAGCGAGAAAGGCCACGAGGAAGCCGGCACCGGGAAAATCAATACGGCTCAGCTGTGCCAGGGTAGAGTTGTGCTTCTGGACAGTCGCGCTGCTTGTATTGGTGTCGCCGTCGACAGCAGTGACGACATCGTCGGCGGCCTGGTGGGGGGGCACACGTACAAGGATGAAGACCAGGATGGCCGACACGATCGATATGGGCACCTGTACGTAGAATGCGAGCCGCCAGCCGCCGTAGAAGCGGTCCTGCCAGATGTGCTCCGTGGCACCGCCCAGCACGCCGCCCATCATAGCGCCGGCGCCGTAGGCAATATTGCCAATGCCCTGGATGACGCCGCGCCGACGCAGGGGCACGAGATCCGACGCCAAGAACGTCGAGATGGCCATGAGTCCACCACCGCCAATGCCGGCAATAGTACGACCGATCAGCATCGTAGTGGCATCCTTGGACACGGCACAGATCAGATTGCCCAAGGCAAAGAACAAGTTGCTAAAGACGAGACCGGGGCCACGGCCGACAACGTCGGTCACACGGCCCGACACGGGCTGACAGGCAGCATTGGCAACAAGGTAGGCAGCAGCCAGCCAAGACATCAAGCTCAGAGAGTGAAACTCGCTGGCAATCGGGGCGGACAGCGTAGCAATGACACTGGCGTCGGCGGCGCCGACAAACACGCCGACGTAGACGGTGCCAAGGATGATGGCGATACGGGCGGTGGACTCCTCGACGACGACAACTTGTTCACTGTCGTCATCTCCCAAAAGAGGTTCACTGTCACTGCCGGTAGGGGCTGCGGCGGATGGATTCTCGAGGTCGCTATGCTCATTGGCTAGGCCGTTGACGGGGTTGCCGGAGCCGGAGCCGGCGCCGGGGCCGCTTGGGGCCAACAGCGGTGTCCGTTCATCCGCTGGACCTGAGTCTGCGGAAGCCTGACCAGCTGCCATATCTATCTTTTGCGAGCTTACCGGCCCGAACTTCCGAGGCTATCCTTGTCGCTGCTGAGTCAGATCTCACCGGGCACTGGGACGGCAGCGGAGACCAGCTGGATTGGTGAGAAGGCGATGGGTCTTCGGGGTCAAGGAATGAGACGAGTATGAGATGGTATAGGATGCAGTGAGCTGATTCTAGGATATAAAGTTCTAGGAGAAACGCAATTGTCGGAGTGATTTTCAGGATATCGGAGAGCTGCCGCTGTCATCGGCGAGTTTGCATTGAGCCGTATTATGATAGTGACTGACTAATACTGGGCCCCGTAATTTGTATTGACGCCATCCGAGTCCAGCCAATCCCGCAATGGCGTCGGCTGCTGACTAAACCCGTTGTAAAGATGGGGCAGGTGCATATCGCCGCCGGTAGGATAACGGCCTGACGGCGGAAGGAGCCGAGACTTTGCTTACAAGATGCGATGCGTAGAATAAGACCATACGATATACTAAAGAGCATTGGATATCAAAAGGCGTCTTGAATGTGGAAGTAATACGATTACTTGTAGTCTGGTCAAGTCTGCAGAATACTTTTGCAATTCTGCTGGGTTGAAGGAAATACTATCAAGTCTACACAGGGGGGTTCTCGGTATTATAAACTGTAGAAAAAAGGGAAAAAAGAACGGAGAATTACAATAAAAATAAGTCGACGTACTGTCACAGCATAATTGCCGTTCTCAGCAGAAGTGTTGTTCTACGTTTTGCTTGAGTATGTGACAACCATTGTCAGATAGAAGATACATTTACAGTGTACGAAACAGTATAAATATGAATACACTGTGTACACTAAAGTGCGGCTGTTGGATGTCTACCGAATTAGGCAGGAACGGGCGAAGCGGGAACGTGGTAGGACAACTGACAAGCGAAAATTGCTTCAGAAAGACTGTTTATGCTTATCTTGCAAGGAATCGGATCGGGAGCAAAGCTTTTCTGAGATTACAGTGTAAGTCAACCGGAACTTGTCCAAACATTGATGACAAAGTAACTCCGGAAGTAAATAACAAAGGCAACAATTGTGATGCCTGGCAGCGCCAGTCGTTCGTTCGTTCCTTTCAAGTGGCCACGGGCTTACGACGTCGTTGCCGCATGATGCAGGCCACAGGCTCTTTCTATTTCTGGCACATGTTCGTTGCAGTGGCGTCCGCCGCCACCGTGCCTTACTCATACTCAGTAGGGAGTGATTGATTTGGTCATTCTTATTCTTGAGGAGGGAAAACCCCTTTATATTTGAACCTCTAACTTTTATTCAATTACCCTAATGTCGTCTGATTCCGACTGAGCACTTTCTGTATCTGCCACCGGTCCTAACTGGTGCTGACGTCGTGGCTGCTGCGCACTGGCAGTGATTGGTCTGCTGCTGTCCAGCTTGTTCGCTCTTTCCTTGCCTGCTCGCCGTGCCTTCTCGTTTCTCCATGTAATACTTCTCCCTGTCAATGGCCCCACTTCCTGGCAGAAACGCGCTGCTCGTGTCGTTGCTGTGCAGGCTGCAGAGTGGCGGAGCTGTCTTTAGGCTGCTGCTGGGCGAAAAATGCGGAACGTCCTGTCGCGCTGCGGAGTTCATCGAAACTGGAGGCTTGGAAGACAAATATCTCTCGTCAGCTGTCGGCGGGCTATTTACGTTTCTCCCTCTTCTTTTTATTCTTCAGAGCCCATTCGCGTCATTTTCTCGTTTTGTCAAGAGACAATCGCACCTTCCATGTTTGCATGTTTGCTATGCTTGGTTCCCTTTACTGTGTCACTCCTTCCCTTGATTTGTGCCGTTTCACTCTTTGCCAGTCACTCCTTCCTCATCTCGCTCTTAGCTGCCAGAATCTACCCTGCGGCTGATACGTATCTTATCTTGCTATGTATTGTCCCCTATTTGGTGTGACCGCCCCTGCTGTTTTTTCGTATCTTGTCGTATCCTGCATATCGCACACTACAGCATGGCCACGCCTTCCGTCTGTGTACCCAACAGGTCTGCTAAGGTATAAAGTATATGCATCAGCAGACAGTCACCATCGCACCTTCCCTCAAGTAGGCCATGCATGCAAATACAAAATGCCCCGTAGACAGAACCAGACAGCACTAGACAGCACAGCCCTGGCCCAAGGCGGATAACCAATAAAAATAACAGCAAATTAAATACAATAAATACGCCACACTATCATCCAAGCAACGAAACAACGAAGCAACGAAGCAACGCACCCAAAACCGCGCGTTCAACGTCCTCTCTCCGCCATCGAAACCACTGTAGCCGGCCTGACTTTGCTTTATTGACCTCTGCCTTGCCGTTTCTACATTTCTATTTTCTCTCAATCCCGATCCCCGGTCTCTATCTTGCTCTGCTATTGCGTATTGCCAGCTCAGCCTCATTTGTCTTTCGTCTTATTTGACCTCGTCGTTGCTTCTTCTCATCCTCTTTGTCATTCTTCTTTTTTCCTGCTTCTTCGTTTTCAGTTTTCAGTTTTCAGCATTCAATATTCAGTATTCAGTCTTCAGTCTCCAGTCTTCATCTACTGTGTTCCTCCAATACCTCCACCCAGGTCCCTGTACTCTGGAACAGTCCCACCCTACGCGCCTATGTGGACAGTTTGACCAGGCGCCCTCCAACGAAAACAAAGAGGAAAAATAGCAAAACCGAATAGGAGTCTCGCAAAAACAACACCTGCGAACGCCTGTCGGTCTCCCTGTGCTCGTATTCTTCTCTCGCATCAGCCATCTTCTCGCTGCGGCTCTCTCGGTGTCACTTCCTCAAGCCACTCTCTCCCGGCTGCTCCCTATCCCCTACGTCTCACTCCCTTCTCACCTCGCCGTCTTCTGCCGTCCCACCTGCGACTTGCGACCTGCGACATACGACTCTTCCTCCCGTTGCTACCCTACAACCACCAGCGACCAGCTCAGCGTCCGCGCCGGCTCTCCCGACTCTAGTACCATCATCTGACACAGCGATACTTGAACGCACTTGAGGCGCATACCGGCAAGGCTTGCATTCTCATCAGCTCCTGTACTCTCTGCGACTTCCCCAGAATACAACAAACAGCCACAGACTCGTCTTCCACCGTCACGATGCTCGAAGATATGCAGCTCAACCCGGATAGGCTTCCGATGTACAAGCTTATCTTCCACATCCTCCAGATCGTCCTGTCCTTTGTGTCGTGGTGTCTGGAAATCGTTGTCTGGCATGACTCCGACTCGACTGTCACCGGCCCCAGCGGTTGGGCATTCGCAGTGGTACGTCTCTTACATGTGCGCGACATCCTATAGGAAGAGTTATAGCTAACCTCGTCCAGTGCTTCCTGTCCATCCCCGCCTGGATCTACCTAGTTGGTGTCCCTCGCTTCCCACGCACCCGCCGTCTCGCACAGCCATACGTCATGGTTGCCATCGACGTTCTCTTCTGCGTCCTCTGGCTGTCCGCCTTTGCTGCACAGGCCTCCTACAACTCGAGCGGCAAGTGTGGCGGCAAGTGCGGCGCCAGCAAGGGCATCGTCGCCCTGGACGTCTTCATCACCCTCTTCTTCGGCGCCACATCCTTCTTTAGCATCTACTCTGCCAAGTACTACCAGTTCCACGGCCATCTGCCTGGCTACGAGGCCAACACCAAGGCCCAGAACATTGATCCCGACATGGCTGCCTTCTCGACTGCCCCTCACGACGAGGAGCCGTATGCTCGCATCAACAACATGGATCCCGACTACGACCACAACGACCATAGCGACTACCGCAGCGATACCGGCTACGGTGGCGCGTCTGCTGTCGGCACCAGCTACGGCGCCGGCGGCAGCAGTGTCGTCGGTGGTAGTAACGTGGACGGCAGTTACCTCGGCGGTAGCAACGTGGACAGCAGCTACCTCGGTGCCGGTAACACTTCCTATGGTGGTGGTGGTAGCACCGCCTATGGTGGCGCTAGCACAGTCAACCCCTTTGACGATGACCACCATGGTCTGCGCCCAGCCGCCAGTGATATGTCATTAGGCACCTCTGCTCACTCTGGCTATGCGCCACCAACCGTGCACGATGCCTACGATGACGACCGGCCAGTACACTTCCCCGATGCCAACTACGAGCGTCATTGAACGAGAAACGAAACATGATTGTTAAATTGGTTTAATTGTGTCTTTTTTTTGCAGCTAAACTGATGGGGCGGAAGAGCAATGGAGAAGATATAGTTTATCTCTCTTTCCTTCCCCTTTCGGATTGCTGAATGATATGCGGAGCATCTCGTGGAATTTGCATTTGATTTATTGCTCATTTTGTTTTGGTTTTGTTCGTCTCCCGTGGCGAGGCGTTAATGACATTTGTATTTTTTTTTATGTTCATAATTGTCGTCTTTGTTTTCTTGTCTGCAGGACCTAGAGGCATTTGGAAGAGCGCGGCTCGTTTTTAGGCATATAGTTGAAACTGTCAAGTTTTACAGACTACACATTCCACTCCTTGGTGTATCACTATGATTGCAATGTAAAGCTAAAACTCGTCTACAAGCTTGCATAATCATGCGTATCACTATCTGCGGCGCAAGTCGCAGCTTGTTCCCAGTATAGTATCAGCTTCCTCTCGCTGCTACCACTTTCGCTGTATGTAACAGTTTCCATTGATTTAGGATACTATATCTGTAGAACACTATGCACCATCAACCACCTTACACCAGCTTCCATGCGCCGCCTTCACTAGAAATACCGATCTCGCGGTGCTCGTCTAGACTCCGCCGACCAGCCTCAAGAATAGCTGTTGTAGCAATCGTGTTTGCCAGTGTTGGCAGCGCCTTGGCGTCCAGATCCTCGGGCTTCAGCGCACCTGCATTAATCGACCGGCAGCCGTCCACGAATTTCTCCATCGACACGTAGCCGTAGCCGCTCTGGCCGGCAAAGTTGCCATCCTCGTCAGGCGCGTACTTCATGTAGAAGGGGTTGTACCACATGAGCTGGCCCGCGCTGTCGTCGGCCACATCGTAGCCACGCTTAGCCTGGTCGATGCGGACCTCGCCGTTTTGGGCAAGGTAGTGGAAGTACTGGTTCGAGTGCACACCCGCGCGCTGCGGGGCAGTCCACGACGCCGTGTAGACGGCCGTACCCCGCTTGGCGGGCTCCGTCTTGTGCTGCCACCGCACGAGCAGCGTGATCGTGTCCTCGGTCTGTGGCGCACAGCCAATGGCCGCCGCGACACCCGTCGACGCCGAGGCGGACACACCGACAGGCACATAGCCCAGGGGCGACACCATGGAGTCGCAGATATCAATGTGGTGGCTGTTGAGGTAGTAGGAAATGTCCGACTCGACTCCAGCCCAGGCCTTGAACGTCTCCAGCTGCGACTTGGGCTGCGACATGTACGAGTAAAAGTAGTTGAAGTCGCCCAGGTTCTTGTTGGCGCGGTGGCGCGCATCGGCGTAAGCGGGATCGTAGCGCTTGTGGTGCTCAATGTAGACGTAGACGCCGTGCTTGCGGGCAGCCTCGATCAATTGGATATGGTGGTCGAGCGTCATGACGGCAGGCTTGGTGATCATGACGTGGATGCCGCGCTCAATGGCGTACATGGCAATGGGGAAATGGGTCGGGTCAGGCGTGAAGATAGTAATGGCATCGCCGGCCTTGAGCTGGTCGATGGCGGCCTTGTATGCATCCGGGTCGCGCTTAACATCTTCGGCGGGGTATGCGGTAAAGGCCGTGTCAAGGCCGTTGTACACCTCGGTAATGTTCTTGTGTAGGTGCTCGCGAATGGCGGGGAACTTGCCACCCGAGGTGCCGACCATGGACAGAGCGCCCACCTTGCCGCGGCGGCGCAGGTCAAAGAGACTCAAGCCGACAACACCGACCTTCTTGTCCGAGCCCGAAGCTCCGCCACCAACGAATCCTGTCGTGTACTCGCCGGTACCGACCATCAACACATTGAGAGTCGCCATTATGTGTTTGCTATGGTATAACTTATCTCTGGGTATAGAGTAGATCGAAGAGGGATAGAAAAGGAGAGGACGATAAAATTTGTGCAACGGGAGAAGGGGCTGGTTAAGCTTTAGCTTTGAGGGTATGCCGTGTACAAGTCTTGTCGTGTCAAAGGCCGCAGATTACACAACAACAGCCACTTGTCTGTCAAATGATTGCTTCCTGGCGTTAACGAGGAGGATGGGTCTCTGGAGAAATAGAAAAAAGAGTGCTTTTACTTTGTTGTATCAAAAGGTTCTACTATGCCGTCTTTTATTCCCACTTGCCAATGGGATAAACTGGAGTAAATCTGGAGAATATGTAGAATCTCGAGTACTATGAAAGCCACTCGCCATACCATTACAAGTCGCCGACGGAAGAATACAGAGATACACAGGCAGAAGGAGCAAAGAGCAGTATTCAAAGAAGAGAGACGAGCACAGCAAAAGTAAGCTTGCGGGGTGGAGCCGCACTTGATGCTGGTCTGCAGAGCTATCTACCAAAAAGGGGTTCGGTTTAAACAAGTCCACCCGTCAGCTTGTCCGTCCACTGCCGAAGTCGAGGTGTTCGAGTATATCTATCAGCAGCTGGGCTGTGCTCATGAACGTAATTACTGCGAATGGGCATTTTGACTCTATAAGCAAGCATCGCCGTTTGGGGGAGTGTAAGTCTTGTGGCACCTGCCGTTTACGGCGATGATAGCGGGCAACCCCGCATTGTGCGTGTGATAAACGTGTATGTGTAACGCGAGCCCGTCGCCGCCCGAGTCTCTGGGATCGCTCCTTCCTCTTTCACCGATATAGACATCTAGGTGCGCGAAACGGAAGGAGAAATCAAGCTTTCATTGGAAGCATTTGACGACATGTGCGGTTTTGGTAGCATGGCAACCGTTTTGAAGCCTCAAAATATTTGGCACCGACAGTTTCACTGCGACCAACTAGTATCTCCAATTACCGGCGTGAGACTACGGAGACACAAAATACCCAAATCGGGCCACTAATGATTGGAGGAAAAAATGACCACGTTGTTTTTCCGTCAGTCTTTAGTACATACATACTACTTGCATGGAGAAGAGCACTAACCCCGCGGCGGCGTGTAAGACAGTGTAGAAATGTAGTGAAAGTGCCGTGGAGATCATGGTGGCCCACTGAGCTTCGTGCGCGCGCAGCGACAACGGAGGGGGCACAAGTAACGTCGTCTCAGTGTTCTTGCTCGAATCGGCTATGGATCTTTAGACTGGTTTGAGAGGACCGCAAACAATCTCTCAGCTTGACGTGTGGTAAAATGGCTCTAAAGTGACTTCAACCTTGCAGTGTTGAACATAGCAGCAAAGTTATGCCAATGGTATTCGATATCTACACTTTCCAAAGCTGTCCGGCTAAGACCTCAAGAGGTGCCTTGTATTGCTTCATCCAAAATCCACTATCGATCATACAACTATCTTATTTTTGGCCTCCTCTCCATTTTCCTGGCAGTGTATATGATGAAGATGGTAAATGAAGATAATAAGTGTCCCGCGGTGCATCATTACCCGGTTAGACGAGACGGCAGCCACGCCTGATATATTCTCTCATATAGTGCGCACGAGACCCTGCAATCTGCACCCGCATCCTCCGTTTACCACAGCCGGGGCCGGGGGTGACTAGGGCTTGGCTCCCGCCTAAAATATAAACAATATATGGCATGTACAGTGCCATGATACAATTGTAATCATGCTTGTCCAAGATCTGAGCCGGCAAGGGATTCCGCTTGTGCCTCTTGCCTGCGTCCTGTCGTCCGGGCATTGGCTAGTATGACTTCTGTGAGAAAATGGTTCTCTACATCGTAGTGTACTCGAACGGTGCATGTGTCTAGAGCGAGAGATAGTGCCGGGCAGAGAAAACATTGACAGGCTCGGAGAGCTAGCTCCAAGGACTGCAATGATCCGAGTCAAACTTCCTTTTTCGGAAGTGATCAAATAAATTATTAGAATGAGCCCATCTGGTTACTCCACACGACACCGCAAACACCGTGTGTCCGCGTCTACCCCAACATCTGCCCACTTGCTCGGACTAATATCTGGCGAGCTACATGCAAAACAGTATGGGGTAATGCCGTGTTAGTAGGCCGTAAATCGAGCGAGTCTGCATTTGAGATGGTGTCAGTTGGGGAACACGGGAGTTTATAAACATGATAGCCTGCACTTTTTAACCTTCTTTACCTTTGTCTCCCATTCCCCTCCATAGACCACTCCAACTCTTAAACTTGATAGGCTTCAAAGTTTCAAATATAACCACACAATGGCGGCTACTACCGGTACAAGACGGCCTCTGCCGTGCGGCATCTACGCCCCGACTATGACCTTCTTCGACGCTGAGACCGAGGACCTCGATATCCCCACCATCAAGAAGCACGCCGCCCGCCTAATCAAGGACGGCCTGGTTGGCCTGGTCACCATGGGCTCCAACGGCGAGGCTGCCCACTGCACACGCGAGGAGAAGCTCGCCGTGACCCGGGCTACTCGTGAGGCCCTAGACGAGGCCGGCTACATTAGCACCCCAATCATTCTGGGTGCTACCGAGGGCAGTGTCCGCGGTACTCTTGAGCTCATCAACCTCGCAGCCGACAAGACGATTGGCGCCGACTACGTGCTGCTGCTACCGCCTTCGTACTTCCGCGCGCAAATGGACGAGGCTGCCGTCTACCAATACTTTGTTGACGTCGCCGACAACAGCCCGCTGCCCGTTATTCTGTACAACTACCCCGGCGCTGTTTCCGGCATCGACATGGACTCGGACACGCTGATTCGCCTCGCCGAGCACCCCAACATTGTGGGCACCAAGTTTACGTGCGGCAACACCGGAAAGCTGACTCGTGTGGCCCTGGCCACCAAGGCCAAGACCCCTGCGACAGAGGCCACCGACAAGGAAGCGTACATGGCCTTTGGCGGCATGTGCGACTTTACTGTGCAGACTCTAGTGAGCGGCGGCAGCGGCATCATTGCAGGCGGCGCCAATGTGATGCCCAAGGTGTGCGCACGCGTGTGGAACCTGTACGCCGAGGGCAAGACAGAGGAGGCGGTAGCGCTGCAAAAGGTGCTGTCGCGCGGCGATTGGTTCCTGACCAAGGCGGCCGTGGCCGGCACCAAGCAGGCCATCCAGGCACACTACGGCTACGGCGGGTTTCCCCGGCGGCCCCTGCCTCGCATTGCCGAGGCGCGCATCAATGGCATCAAGGAGGGCATCGCTGAGGTCATGGCTGTTGAGAAATCCCTGTAAGCAGGCAATAAAGGCACGAACCTTGGGAATAGACCTCAGTCTTCAATTAAAAAGTAAAATACAAAGTTTTTAATATGTTGTTGATTTTGTTCTGGTTCTTGATGCTGATAATATAAATAAATAAAACCCCTATCAAGAGTAAAGCCCAACGAAATCTACCAGGAGGAATCAGGCAAAAGAAAAAAGCAAAAAAATAAGCAAAAAAAAACGTACAGCAGAGGGTATTCGCTGGTCGTCACCGACCCAACTACTAATCCGCCGATTACTGGTTTAACTAGGGGAGAGCGGACGGGATCCCGTGCTTTCCAGTATCTATGGCCGTACGTGGAAGACAACGTACGTGGTGGAGTATATATATTAACGAGTAATAGCTCCAGAATATATTATTTTTATTCCTCCTATTTTTAGCGACCACATATGCTATTTTAAATCGTCCCTATTCCCTGATAGATCTGAAGTGAAGTAAGGCTAATAGAATATAGAAAAGAGAAGATAGAAGATGTAAATAGAAATTATCCAAATAAGATTGAAAGATATAAGGAAGAGTAGCCCCAGCTTGGTAGAAGAGAACGTAACGGCAAATACTAAAATGGCAGAATAATAGAAAAGAGGAAAACCCGAAACAAATATCATCCCAACCAATACCAGGCAAGTGCTGCCATGCTGAACCGTTCAAAAGAATAGAGAATAAACTAAACAAGACACCCCAATTATACATCAATACATGAGCACAGCAAACACCTCCCAACCTTGAACGTGAAAGATCCCAAAAGTACAAACAAGAAGCGGGAAAGAGAGCATATAGGAACAATGAGGCAAGTAAAAGGGAAAATAGAAACAAAAAACAAAAGCAAGCCATATAAGTGTACATTATGCGTGACGACATGAATCTCGCTCACAACGAGAGGAAAATTGTATAAGTATGACGGAGTAGAAGAGTGATGAGGATGGCGGAAAAGGGGGTTAGGGGGTAGGTGAGGTTAAGTGGCAGCCAGAACTTAGAACATGATCCATTCAACCTCGACGCCGGGGCCGCCGATGCACTTGGCCCAGTTAAAGGGGCAACGGCGCTCATACTCGTCCTCATCCTGGAAGTCGCCGACCCAAAGGCGCTCGAGCACGTCAAGAGCTGCAAGATTGTTCATGTAGCCCGACCGCGCCATAATGTCGCGGCACTTGGACCGAATGATGTTTTGCTGCGGCTCGTTGACGCACTCGCTGCCGGCGACAAACAGAGGCCAGAGAAGGAACTTCTCGGCGGAGGAGCCGGCCTCGAGGCTGGTGGCGTAGTAGACAACCTGGCTGACGAGGCTGCGGAAGTTGTTGTGCAAAGACGGCACATGGGGACTAGCCAGGCGCTCAGTGTAGAGCAGCGCAGCATACCGGAAAGCCTCAGAAAGAGAGCCGAGGTCGCGCACTTGGCCGTTCGTCGAAGGGGTCGAGCCCTGGAGAGAGGCGACCAGTCTCTGCGGGTCAAACTCCCAGGACTGGAGAGCAATGCGGGCCTCCTTCCACTCGCGCCAGAAAGTTGAGCGGTGGTCATCCAAGGCAGAGGCAGTAGGTGCGGAGGTAGGAGACAGCAGCTCCTCCTCGCTAAACCCAACTGCGCCTCTGGCCCGAGGACTGCGGCGGTTTGAGCCGCTCGCAACTGAGGAAGGCATGCTGTTGGGGCTAGTGTTGCCATTGCCTCCAACATTCATGAGGAGGTCTTGGACAGGCCGGTCTTGTGACAGGAGGTTGAGGCGGCCAAGCTTAATGATTGTGCAGAACAGCTCGCGGTCGCAGCCGACGAGGTTCTCAGCGCCGGGAGGCAGAAGCTGAGTGTCGGGCATAACACCATAGAAGGAGGTGTTAAGCTGGCCCTCGCGATCATTGATGCTAGCCGAAATAGCATCAAAGTAGGTAAAAATGGCCTCCATCCAGGCGCAATCACGGCTGGGAGGGTAAGGTGAAGAGCGACGCAGCGAAAGGATCTTCTTGACGCCGGCAAAGTGGGTGTGGAAACGGGCAATTCCGGACTCGGCCATGCGGTAGTGGCAGAGAAGAAGGATAGTAGCCAAGACAGAGTCGTGGCGCGACTTGACCTGATCGTTGAGCTGCTCGTTGAGAAGGTGCACTGCCAGGTTGCGGTGCTGGTACTCCTCCGACACAGAGTGGTTTTCAGGGCTGACCGAGTCGTCGACAGGGTCAGACAGCTCACGGCCAGCGCGACCCAGGCTCAGCTTGCGCTTCATTCTCAAGTTGCACGAAGCCAGGGCGCAGATAGCATGCTGCAGGCTGGGGCTGCTGCGGGCCAATTGCATGATGTGAACACGGTACGGGTTGTTAGGGCCGTCAATAAAGACCATAGACGGGCACATTGTGTTCTCGTAGTAGTCCATGAGGTAGGGCATCTTGGGAACGAGATCAGAGCCGATTGAAGAGCCCTGATCTTCAAGTGTCGATGCTGATGGCCATGATCCGATAACAGAAGCAGGGGGCTGCTGGGGCGATTCAGGCTCATTCTTGGTAAAGGGAGTCCAGAACTGCCGGTTCGAAGGCGCGCTCGTACGGTAGGCGTCCAAGTCCGATTGAGTTCCTAAAAAGTTATTAGAAGATTGCGCTTTAATATATTTATATCAAGGAGTCACAGGCCTCCCGATTTTCCAATCTTCTGCTCCCCTCATGTCGATAGTTGACCAGTAAGTAGAGAAAAGCATACATATAAAGGAACTCACCCATCGAGTCACATTCACGCAGAAGCTTGGCGCTCAAGTTGGCGTCCAGGCTGTCCGAGTGTGACGATGTCAAGCTCGAGTCCTGCTCCGAAGGAGCATAGACCAGACTGGGGCAGGAAGTAGGCACCGGCCTCTGCTCCATCATCATGGCCGCGATAGGGCTCTGAGGAACAGGCGAGTTGTTTCCGCCGAGGTTATCGTAAATCATGGCGGCCGAGCTGGGGATGTAAGGCAGGTCATCGCGGGACAGAGAGTGGCCGATCGAGGACATGTAGTCGACATCGCTCAGCGAGTCGATGGACGCCGAGAGATGGTGCTGGGCAGCGGCGTGCATCTGCTGCGAGGTATGCGAGGGATGGTGCTGGTGCGAGCCATATGACAAGTGCTCCGAAGCCAGGCTACCCGAGTAGGACGACAGAGGAGCATGGGCGCTGGAGCCCCAGCCGGACTGAGGGATAGACACGGGAATAGACATGGGAGCAGACATGGGGCCTGGTGATGAGAGGCCATGGCCGATCGAAGAGTACTCGTAGCCGGCGTAAGAGGCGTGAGAAAGAGAAGGCGAGCGCTCATAAAAGTCGGCATCGTCGTGGAAGCGTCTCCGGGGCGAGAGGGGAGAATTCTGGACAGAGGAAGAAAGGGCGGCGGCGGCAGCCAGAGCCCCACGATCCATCCAGGCGCTGAGAGAAGCGTTGGCAGACTCTGCGCGGCGAGCAACAGAGACAGCCATCTTCTTGGAGATGGCAGCATTGTGAACACCGCTGTGGCTAGTCGAGCCCGGAGCGGGAGGGGCCTTTGCAATAGGCAGAGAGAGGCCGCGGAGCTTGCCGCGGCTGGCAACACCAACGCCCCAGGTGAGCTGGGTCTTGTAGCCAGAGCACTCATTGCCGACCTCGAGGCACTGGGAACAGTAGGGTCGTCTGCGGTCGCACTTGACGTTGCGTTTTGAGCATGTGAAGCAGTCGTCAGCAGCGCCGCCAGCGGGCGTGCGCCGTCTCCGTTTCCGAACAGCAGCAGCCGAAGCAGCAGCAGCGGCGACCTCGATGGCCTTGGGCGGCTTGATGTTATCGGGAACCGTCATGGTGGCGAGTGTCGAGGAGGTGAGTGAAAGAGGAAGGTGAAGTGGAAAGACGACAATGTCTCAAGAAAGAGAAAGTAGGTAAAGAAGTGGATTGCACGAGGTTAAAAGCAAACCTCTCAAAGAGGACATAGAATGGAGAGAGAGAGCGTGTGAGAGAGTGAGAGGAGAGACACGCGGGTGGGGGGGAGGGGAGGCAAAAGAGAGAAATATTAAGAAAGAGAAGCAGTGGATGGGGGTGATATATGCGAGATGGAGAGAGGAGCTATGGAGTATGGGTCCGGGTCCTCTAGGTAGTTGTACTGGAGAAGACGGTTTGAAGTTTGGTATTCAGGTATTTGGTATTCGGGCGTGATGTTGACAAATGTATACTTGCAGATACCTTAATATCTGAGTCTTGATCTCCAAGCTGTGAGATTTGCAGGCTGAAGATGAGATCCGGTGGAGAGTGAGATGAAGATGAGGCGAGGTTGAGGAGGCCGAAGTAAGGCTGGCTCTGTAGATTCAGTTTTTAATATTGTGAATCTCGAAGCGTGGGCAGGTAGAGGATACTAATACAAAGACGCGGGCGGCCCATATCAGGACGAGTAGCGAGATGTATTGTGTGTAGAGGTGAAGTCGAAGTCGAGGTCGGGTTCGATGTAGAGATGTAGATGTTCCCAGATGAGAGACAACGGGAACGTTGGTATGTATATATAGAATGCAGAGCAGAGTGAGTAGATCAGAGCAGGTCAGATGCTTGTCAGAGCGAGCCGGGCAAGTAGATGTGTGTGGGATGGAGTAGGTTGGTTGCTGGAGGGCAGATGACGAGAAGAGAGAAAGAAGAAGAGAAGACGAGAGAACAGCTGAGCACGACAAGATGAGGCAATGCGGCGTAGATAAACAACAAGTAACCAGACAGATGAGGAAGTAACGCGAGGTGGTGGTTTAATAAAGAATAACGAAAGAAACGACGGGCAAGAGCACGAGAGGAGGGCTGGTCACTCCTACCTACCTTTTACGCTCGCTTTCGCAGGACGAGTACTCGCAGATACAAGCACAAGAGAGATACAACGAGGACACCACACCACAAATCACACACCACACGCCCCTCCTTTGATGTGCAGGGTCGAGAATTACACGAGCACAGAGGCACATACCTACAGAGAACAACAGAAGCCACAGAGAGCACAGAGAATACCAGACGATCTCTGAGTGCTGGGTCGTGCTCAAGAGGCATCGTCTGGTTGCAATATGGACAGAGGGTGCCAGGGTACAATGGTACAACGATACATGTGTACAAAGATACATGGGAGCAGAACCCACAGCAAAGGTACAAGGGTGTACGAATAGACCAGTGCTTGGGGAAGGGGGAGGGGTGTTATTAGTGAGAAAGACAGGGGGTGCGCTAACGAGACGAGACGGGGTGGGGTGAAGGCTACATAGTAGAGATACTATGTACTACTGTGTATGTATGTGCACTCACCAGCGGGGCAGAGAAAAGGCAAGAGCAGTTGAGAAAGACCGACTCGAGCCAGAGAAAGAAGAGGAAGACTCGGGAATCGGGACTCGAGTGCCAGAACGAGAAAACGGCCGACGCACATAGCGTTGTGTGGAGAGATTATGTGCGTGCTTATTAGAGGCGAGACTGCGCCGTACAGCGCAAAGGCCACTATAACAACTATATTGTCACAGCAAGTGCTGCAGAGGCCATAACAGAAGGAGCAAGGCGCGCGGTTGCCGTGTAAGTGAACGAGATGGGTCTTGCTGAGGAAAGCGCGCGAGGCAATGGCGGTGGAAGAGAAGGGGGTGCCCGTCCGCTCCTTCCTCCATGGCAAAAACCGATGGCTTGGTATTATGAACGATATTATGGAGAGAGCAGGGGCGACCGGTGCACAACTACTGAGTATGGCCTATTTTGTGGCATTTTAGTACGTATTTAGATCTAGCAATATATTTACATCTTATATTTCGCAGTACTATTTACACTATTCGAACCGTTTTTCCTCTGCAATACATGGTAAATACAGGTGCATGGCAATTCTCGAATACGATCTAGCGGGGCGGCAGATGTAAATACTGGATAGAAAAAGGTGAAATAAATACGAACGTATGACACCATGGCATTACCAGCAAGTAAAGGGACTAAAAAGAGAATAAAATAAAATAAACGCAGCCCCCAAGTCAACAAACATCGCGAGATGGCAGATGAAATGCCGGTATTTGGCGGATACGGTATTTGCAGATGTAGGTGCAGGCATAGTGACCATAGTACATAGTATTACTGTACCATGCGGTGACATGCCGCATATGAGAGATAGCAAAGTCAGGTACGATGTATGTAAGTTACTGTAATGTAGCAGCAGAAGAGACGATGAAAGTGTGCCATGCCATCTGCTAATTGCACTGCAACTATAGCACGATGTGCAGAAGGAGCCCCGAATGGAAGCGGAAGTGGAATGTGCGCTCACGCTTGCCCTGCGGCTGTTTACATTTGCATACAGAGTCGACCTGACCGACGACACTTGGAGGGACATGGCCGTCCGGATTCGAGGGCGCTCGTTGACGTGCACGTTGGTGCAGGTGATCGTAGCTGAGCCTTGTGTATCATTGAGGTTTGAACTGTTTGATTATTAGTATCATCACTCTATTAACCATCTGCATCTTTGGTCCCAATGCAGAAGTCCTCCGTGTCGTGCATTGCTGTTGCTGCATTGCTGTTGTATTTTTACTATTATTATTTAATTAGTAACCGGCAATCTGGCGCAGCAGCGGGGGATCACGGAGATGCCGTCATAGGGCAGAGGGAACGGAGAGACAATAAGCCACAATACTCTGTAATACTCTGTAGACAATGACAAAAAGACAAAGAGGCGCACCGACCAACAGGGTCAGTAGCACAAGACAAACGTTCCTTGCGTAGAATGTCTCGGGCGCACCCTGCATTGATGCAATCAGAGTGATCCGAAGCAATCAGGACAGACCGACGGAGCAGAAACGGCCCTATTACAAGGTACAGCCCCAGGGCGAGTAGATAAGATGGCAGTGGCATTGCTTTAGTGAGCAACAAGCAGCATGGGGGGGGCCAAGTATTGGGTGAGACTGCACGACAGACCGAGCATTTTGCCTCTTTAATTTAAATTTGTGAACAGCAAAGTCAAAGCCAGTGGCTGATGCCTCGGCTGTATGGATGGATCTCTACTCTGTTATCCCGACTTACAACGTGATAAATCAACCAATGCAAGGCATCGCCGTGTCCTGTTTCAATGTTGAAAGTAGCACGGCATTAAGCGGTCAACAGCCTCGGAGATATATGGGAAAATACAGAGTAATGGAATACACGGTGACGATAAAGTAAAACCAGGAGAGACTAGGAAACAAAAGAAAGCCGGAAAAATCGGTAGTGTACATAAAACGAAATACAAATACTTCACGGTGAACGGTTTACTATGGTAAACCTACATAGCAAACAAACTTTAATTGAAAGGGAAAAGGAAAAGGGAAAAAGGGTTAAAATAAAAATAAAAAAGGAAAGAAAAAGAAAACGAAAAAAGGGGGTGATGAAGGGAAAAAGGAACAGACAGAAGCGAGGAAGAATAAAAATGAAGAATCCGACAGAATAAAGAAACCGAAATGAGTAATTACGGAGTATTAATAAATATATTTCGACGCTCAAACCTTGGGTCTCTACTGCACAGTAGCTGCTTGTCAACTAACGGTGAACAAAGCCAGAAGCGCACCACTGTACAAGTCTCTTAACTAATGGTGCGACACACCGGTTCTACGCTTTACCTGCAGCCAAACCTCAAGGTGTACTACATAGCATAGGTACCGTAGAAATGGAAGAATGAATAAATTATGCCGCGAACAGTTGAGGCGGAAAAGAAGCAGAATGAGAAAAAAGAATGGGCTTCAGGCAAAGGAAGAAAAATATGAAAGGCAACCCCGATAGAAAGAAAAGAAAAGAAGAACCCGCAGAAATTACCGGTTAGAAACCAAAGGGTTATGAACATAGTCAAGACATCACCGAAGCATGACATACTTCTAAATGATACAGCTGCACAGCCGCACGGAGTATCAAAGGTGTGGACGGTAATACATACATAGTATATGAGAACAGACCACATGTGAGCCGGAGTAGAGACAGATCAAGCAGGCAGTCCTCCGTGTGCTGCTGCTGTAGGGCGCAGTACAGCTGGCAAGCAAGCGTGGGGGCTGCTGATTCTTACTTGCTCGTTCTACTATGTATATTTTATTCTTATGCGTCGGGGCACGCGAGCAGATGCTGCTGATGGAAGGCAAAACGTCAAAGTGGGCTGAACTGGAACAACGACCAAAAGTCACGAACAGATGGGAGACAGCCCCTGTTTTGTGGTGGCGCCTCATATGATTTACAGAAGGGATGGCCGGCTGGCCGGATAATGTCGAAGCTTAAATTAGGAGGCTTTGATGAATATGGGATGAGTATCGAATATGAGATGAATATGAGGAGCTATGATCATGGAAAGATATGGATGGGGATGGAAACGAAGCGACGATAAAGACGACAAAATAAAAGACCTTGATATAGCAATAGCAGCAACAGCAGCAACAGCAACAAAATAACCTCAAACAGCCTCGGTGTGATTCATCTAACAGGCCTTGGCTGCCGGCAGTGCCCGTCTCTCGGCTCCCAATAATTTATTGATAGTATTCGCATCTAACCCTTCGAGTCTGCGCTTAAGCCTCATTCGTCTCAACTACCGGCAAAGGCATCTTCTCTGTGGGAGATGGTGTTTATCAGGTAAATAATCTTTGTTGTGTATGCTGGCTGTACTGCAGACTTGGGCTGAAGTGATCTGCTGTTTTTTTGTTATTTCTCCGAATCTATTTCACATACATGTATGTTGTGTATTTTAAATTTGATATGATTATCGTTTTCAATGTTAAGAGTTCATTTTCTTGCGATTTTTTCAAATGCTATTTTCATTATATAGCCTTTTTACGGCAAAATCAAAATCAAAATCAAATCTACCAAAATCAAATCTACCAAAATTAAATCTACCAAAACTAAATCTACCAAAACTAAATCTACCAAAACTAAATCTACCAAAACTAAATCTACCAAAACTAAATCTACCAAAACTAAATCTACCAAAACTAAATCTACCATAATCAACTATAACTTCAAAGCCAAATGAAATCACATAACCATTCTGGGGGAAGCCGAGTTTACGGGGCATAACAGCATGGACCAAAAAAGGATAGCGTACTGTGGCTTGCCCTCATTTTTGCAAATGTATTTTCTTTACTGTTCTTATTCTTCACTTTCACTTTCACATGCATGTGCCCAGCCCCTAGAAGCAGCAGAGAAGTTGGGGGAAGAAGGAGAACAGAAGAAAAGAAGAAATTGGAAGACTGCACTAACACTGTAAAGAGACAGACTAATCAAGGCTCCCGCCGGCGTGCTGTGGCGTTTTTCGCACAAGGGGATTCGCTGGAGTCGAGGGTCATCTCAGACAGCAATTGGAGACAGAGCGAACAATCAAATGACCAGAACAAAAACAGAGCACAACAAGATGGAACCAAGAAGAGAAGGGGACGCGAAAAGAAAAGAAAGGGAAAAAGCGGAAGACGACGGAAGCAGCGGACGGCGGCCAACCAGCCTGTCCACTGAAAACCACTGACCACCCTGAGCCAAGAAGAAGAATAGGGAGCGGGTATGGCAGGTGTCCGACGGAGACCGAAGAGGGGAGCTTCGCTGCACAGCGTGTACGGTGTGGGTGATGGGTGATGGGATGGGTGATCATTGGAGGATGGTGGAGGGGGGTGTACAATGTACAATGTGTGCAGGGTAGGCTAGTGTCGATTTGGTCCAGCAGCATGGAGTAGTGAAAGTGGCACAGAATGTATGTAGTGTGCAGTGTGTCAGTGTGTCAGTGTCAGTGTCAGTGCCAGTGTCGGTGTCAGTCCCAGTGCCAGTCACTGTAAAATGCAGCACTTGCAGACCTGCAATCGTGGGTGATGAGTGGCACGGTGGACGGCAGGATCATGACAGCACCACGACCACAAGACTGACCACGCCGAACCATTGCATCATGCAGTCCTTTTGTCGGCTCTGAGTCCTGAACATGGACATCCTGGCGATCCTCTGATTTACTACACCGTACATCATATTTATTGTGCTATAACCTGATGTCGTCGGAGCCGGACTAGCTTTCGGGGAGAGTGTCGGGGATGGACGGGTGGGATCCCAGGGCCTCATCCGAGGTGCGATGTGTATCGTATCTTACTGTACTACATAGTATTAATCTGTACGGTATAGCTGTCGGATGCTGGATGCTGTCGTCGGAGGAGAGGCTCAAGGTAGAAGCGCCGAGATGTTTGCAAAGCTTAATGGGTAGATCTGCCTGCCATGCCTCATATGTGTATGTATATGTCTATATCGATGTAGACATATGACTTTGTCCACTGGACCACGAGATGCAATCATGCAAAAGGCAGACAGCAAAGGCAAATATGATATGCTACTACGGAAGAACAAGGTGGAATAATAGAATATCGATGCTGGAAAGGACAGGCAGAGACCGGGACCAGAGCCCAACCAAAGCCCGGCCAGAGCTGTTGTATATATGTAAAAAGAAGTAAAAAGAGCTGTTAACCGTTGCCGAATAGAGTACATATCATACATAGCTACCGGAGAGCGAGCAACGATTATAACCCCTAGCCTGTAAGCGTACAGCTTATCGCAGGCATGAGCGCAGACGGCTCCCTGGAGAAGAGGGTGGTAGTGGCGATGCAGCCATGTCGAGTAATAGGTACATGCGCCATCACGGAAATAGACAAGTCGGGCATGTATCGATACCCAAGCGAGAGAGAGAGCTTGGGTTTAAGCTTTGGACTGGTGGGCTCGGCGGCATTCTGATGGTCTAATATTCATAGTATATAGACGGCGCAGTGCAGAGACTCCGTGCAGAGCACCGCTACAGTAGCATTCCAGCGGACATTTGCAACCCTGATCGAGGTGTACGAAGTGTTGCGATGAGTAGCTGTTGCAGCTAACAGGCTGGCATGAGCTCCGTATTCGACCTGTGCAGAGCCCGGAGCAACGTCCAGAGTTGTCAAACGCCCCGAACCGAGTGGGATCCATGGCATATGGCAGCTCCTCATTGTAGACGCAGCAGCTGGAGTGTGATGACGCTAGCCTGACGGTTGAGTCGAGCGTTGAGCTGTTGCCCGACCTATATAGTCATTCTTATTTATTGCTATTGCTACTGCTATTGCTACTGCTATTGCTTTTTCTATTGCTATTGCTATTGCTATTGCTATTGCCTCTACCACTGTATTGCTATTGCTGCTCGCCACTCTACGGTTGCTACTCCGTATACTGGCACGTCTATTTTCGTCTGCGATGCTTGGATGCAATTTACGAATCCGGCTAATTCTAGATTCCAGATTCCAGCATGTATTTGTCACTTCCCTTCAATCCGTTGTAGTCCGCCTTCTATTGTATTCTATTCTTGTTCCAACAGTCTATATCGTGTCTATCATCGCCTCTCGTTATCGGCAATATCATCTTCTTGCCATGGTATCAAGAACACCTCGTATGGATGCCCATCGACGGTCAAGACGCAAGTATCCATACCCTTTACTCCGTACCCCGTTTCCAGTTCTGCTCGGCGATTCTCTTCTCCCGTTTACTCTCAAAGATACTCCTCTTCATAACTCCTCACTCCTTCTCTCATCCTCTCTATCATACCATCCTCTAGCTCTGTATCAAGTCCCGGGGCTACGACCAAGATGGAAGGCAGAAAGAGAATGGGTCTTTTGTGATTATTTACATAAATAATGTATTTAATAATATTAGAACAAACAAGCTAATGATCCCTGTCCTCCAGTGCTAGACTGCTGGACCCTCTCTCTCACAGGCTACACACAGACCTGCTGCTCTCGCCCCTTGCACGTCTTTACCTCGTACGCTGTACATATTATGCACATAGTACTGCAAGATACATTCATCAATACCAACTCCCTGTGCCCGTATTCTTCATACTGTCTAACTGTAATCGAATGTGAGAATGAGGAGCTTCACCGACGCCCGATTGGGATACTAGTCTGGTTTGCTTGTGGGTGGGTTAGATCTGCTACAAGGCACTGAAGAACTTCAAGACAGTTTCAGCTTGTTATCTGGACTCTGTACTCGGTATGATTCCAGCTCATCCAAAGCATGCAAGTTGTGCAGCAATCAGATGCTTGCCATGAATTGCATCACCCATAAACTAAAATATATTTAATAACAATACAAAACAAGCTAATATTATAATATACAATCCACATATGCAGCCGGTGTGATATGTACACTCGAAGCGCCGTCTTTACTACTTCCGCGAGATAGCTACTGGACTATCTTCATTATTACGGGGTATGGAGCACACATCGCATTACATAGTACATAGTAGATAGCGGATGCGAGGGCTCTCGTAGACGAGTGAAGCGAGAGGCGGGTACATATGCTCATACTGTGTACATATCGCAGACTTGCAAGAGAAACAGGCTGGAGAACAGAGTACAGAGTACAGTACTATTACACAGTATTGGGCAGAGAACAAGAGTGAGCAGGGGTGCGACGCTACTGCAGGCGATGCTGCTCAAGGACGGGCCAATGCAACCGTAGAAGAGTACTATGTATATAGTAGAGTGTCCTGTAGACTGTCGCGCCCTCAGTCACAAACAGGCTTCTGGCGACCTGCTCCTATTGTTTAGGACAACCCAGCTAGGCCTTCTCTAATCCCATTGGTGGGCACAGGGCGTCTTCATCTCTCGCTGATACTATTGAGCTAACGTACTCATGCAGTGTATGTATGTACAGTTCATCAACTTGTGATCGTATCCAGTCTGCCGATTAAACAGCCCCCTTCGTCTCCTCCACCTGCAACCCGCACCTTCAACCTCCTTCTTAAAACCTCCTAGCTCCAAATCAGACGAGTAGATAAAAGATGCAGACATAAATTCTGTAAATCGGTTAATGATGTACCGTAAATCAGTACTATGTATGCATGATGTTTACAGATAATCTTTCTTCCAATGCTTCTATTGCTTTCACTCCGTGCATCACAACCACAACGCACGACATCAAGAGAAAGGAGGGCAGCTGCAACACGCCCCCTCCTTTACCTGATCATCGCCGCCGAGTTCTCTTGCATTCTGTCTTCCATCTTCCATCTTCCATCTTCCATCTTCCTTCTGTCGTCTTCTGCCTTTGCAGCCACCTCCAGCCGAGCTGCTGTCTGCAGACAGGCTGCACGTCTCACACACATCACACTCCTTTAATTTGGCTTTGACTTGACTCTTGACTCTTGAGAAGAGTAGTGACAGCTAGGCATGTGATGGACAGGCCTGTCACGTATTATTTGATTTTGAACAAGAGGGAGAAGAGCTGCAGTATGACGGCAGCCCACCTTGTGCTGCCGATATATATGCTTATTCCTCTTAATCGCATTAGGTGACTGTGCTCAGTATCTGCGACTTTGCTTTGTTTGCAAATACAAACTACTCCGTAGATAAGAATAAAGTTATGGAGAGCCTCTCCTGTTAAATCCCGTCTTATTCTTATTAATTCGCCTATGTCTTGTGGCGATCCTCAGATGATCTATTGCAACAACAACGTTGCTAATGCTCTTCCTGACTCGCAGACAAGTCCAGGTGAGCAAATAGAGTAGTGGAGAGACGGGGAAGAGGGTGCCAAGCGTCCAGCCTCGAGCGAACAGGGGACGGCGATCTTTGGGTTCCTTTCACCTCTCCTCTCCTCCCCGACTCTCGACTCTTTCGCCTGTGTTCGACTGTGCCCATGACCACGGCAGTGTCCCAACTATCTCGGTATCTTGCTGATGCGCGCTATGTACATACTTGGATCTTGTCTCATGGTCTTGCTTCTCATGTCGTTACCGTCGCCGTCCTGCCCCCTCTTGAACTCGGAGATGCTCGTTCATCCCATACTCTCACACTCAAATGCATTCCCCCTTATTCCCGGCTATCTAATCCAGTCCGTGCTCTGTACATACATAGTAGTCTGAGATTGAGGCCACTGGCTCAAGATACTATGTGCTCTGATCCGTATTCTGTCTTTATTCCGAGCTCTCCCTGCCAATAGCTTTCCGTCACTCGGTCTACCCCTCTACCAGACATTGCACCCTAGATTGATATATTATTATTATTATGTTCTATTTCTATTTCTGTTTCTATTTTCTATTATCTGTGCCTCATATTAGAGTATATTTGAATCTAAGCATATCTCGTCAGCTGTCGATCATGCTTGTGAGTCTCAGTCTCCTCCTATCAGCATATGCTGTCTCTTTACCTCTGTGTTTCTTCAGGATGATCGCCATCTGTTGCCTGCAGTTGCATCTCTCTTATTTGTCCGGCTGTTCTTTCTTTTGTTGTTCTTTTGTTCTTTCTCTTGTTCTCTCTATCGTTCCTTTTCCCGTGCATTCCTTTCCTTCTTTTCCTTTCCTGACCTTGAGTTATTGCATCGATGTTGCTCACCTGTTTTGCAATTACCAATGACACTGCCACGACCCTGCCATGACACCGCCAATGACCCTAATAAAAGCGATACTGTCTGCAATTTCCAATTCACTCGTATCCACGTTGACGCCATTTGACCCCCGCAGCTCTCACAAGCCAGCAGAACACCTCGGTACTCTGACCCTGCAATTGTATTCGGCATTCCGTCCTCCGTACTCCATACGTTGGCATCGAGGCGTCCGAGAAGTGGTGAGCCTGGGATTTACATAAAAGAAACGACCCTGTGGCTTGACGCCATGGCAAGCGTGATGATTCCCGCACTGGCTTTCTGGAGTAATTACACAGTAAATCCAGAGCAACCCCTTCGGAGTACGTCGTAGTACGATTCTCGGAAAACGATCATCGTCGAGGCCGGAATTATCAACATTATGGTGGCTTTCGAGCCATTCTCAACAAACATGTTGACAAAATTCGTAGAGAATCTTGTTTTATAACGACTGATAATACTCTGTCATATCAACTCTGCCAACCCCGCCAACGTGCTCTGCGCCATGTACATAGTAAACTCCCGTACATTAGCTTGCAGCCCGTCTTTGCGCTTTTACGAAAACGAAAGGTGGTTAACCCCTGCCGTAGTATTGAGGGACAGATGTGTATCTCTGGTGAGCTAAGTATTTGGCTTGAATTTGAAGCTGTTGTACTGTTCTGAATCATGGTTTTGCCTCTTGTCTATGGAGTAATTATACTCTGTATATTCTTTTCTTCTTTGCTTCTTTTACTTCGTCTTCATCCTCGACATTCCCATCATCTTTCTTTCTTTCTATCCTGTCCGGCTTCATCTTGACCCTGCCTTTGCCACCTCCCGCTCAACAGACCAATCACTGGAACCCGCACTTTTGCACCGTTTTCGTACATTTTCTCCCGCTCCATAGCGATCCCAGGCTACATACTATGTGCATGGGATACAGAGTAATACAAGTTACAGAGCGCCACCGCCCTCGCAGCCGCTAGAACGCGCAAAGAACCTGCATAGAAGGTTTGCCCGCCTCGTCTCATACCTTCACATCTCACTACATAGTACTCTGTACGAAGTGTGATCACTCATCCCCCTTCTCACTTTACTCTACGACCGCATATGCAGCTCTAATCTCAGAACGGGAATCTACACCGCCTATGCTAGATTTTGCATAACTCTGTCTTAGTATAATAGCATTATCGGCATTGACGGTCGCGACAATTGACGCGACTATTGGTTATATAAAATCAAATTAAAGCAAAAACTAAAATACAAAACAAAAAGTAATTTATGTTCAAAACTGTGCGCCGAGGCTCCCATTGTTACTCCGAATTACCGTTCCCTCTTTTCCTGACCTTGACTTCCGGCTTCTTTCATATTTTCTTTTTCCTCCTTTAGTCTCCTCTTCTCTTTGCGCGTATCGTTCCATTGGCTAAATAAATATGGATGTTCTAAAGTGGACAGGGTGTGTGTATAGTGTACTGGCTGCCGCTAGCAAAGAGTCGATTCTCTTGTAAGTGCGTCCATGTACCCTTCCGTACCCAGCACGAAGGATGATAAGGTCGAGAAACTCGATACTAGTTGCGAGTGGTTGATGGTAGGATACATACATACATACTATGTAGTACATTTTTGGTTGTTTTAATGGAATGTCTAGTTGTCTTTGGATCTTAATGCCATTTCATCCGTAGTGTTTATTCACATACATTATTTACTCTACTACATATATCAAAGTTAACGAAACACACGCGGTTTGATGATATTAAGGATACACATCCCCCATGCGCCACGCATCAAGACTAAAAGCCAGCTTCCTCTTTGTCTCTAAAGCCTCGTTTCTGCTCGCCCTCCTCCTATTAAACCTAAACACACTTGACCCTGGCAACCAAGTTTGAGAAGCCCAAGCATCGAACAATGAGCTTGTCAAGAGCTAGGAAGGTGGTGTTGTTGACGCAAGGTATGGGTGGGGGTCTGCAGCAGTCACATCTGCAATACACAATACTGAGTACAACAAACAACTTGCTCTGTATGTACTCTTACTGACTTGCCGTCCTAGACAACGTGCATCAGGCCGATCTGTGACACTGACCACTTGATGCTGCTATTCACGGAACATGCAGAAAGATGTATATGAGCGTTGTATATCAGCTTCTAGAAGAAGAAGGCGACAGAAGAACAAGTGCAATACGACACCAAGATAGACGATCGCAGAGTCTGCCTCTCGGTATGCTATCGATTATCATGATTATCTTGATTATCTTGAGTATCTTGATTATCATGGTGGCCAGTGACAGCCTGGCCAGTCCACCACGACCTGCCCGATGTGTTGACACTCGTTTCTTTTTCTTCCGCAGCCACCCATCTGAGGCCTCTCAACCTCTTCCAACTCTATGTCTTTACGTCTTTGCTTCTCTACTTTCGACTTCCACCAGATGGACCCCCATCTACCCCGTGTTATCACCACAATTACCCCGGCAGAACGGGAAGTAGCCGTGCCTGTGCTCTTCTCTCCTCCCTATTATGGATAGTAGCTCGTTTTACTTTGTATGGTATTATTGACTGGTCTTAAATAGTAGCTCCAGTTCACCGCCATGTCCCGCTGCCCTTTACTAGCAGTAAGCGTCATATATTGTAATCTTGCGATACATGCTGGTACTGCTATCGGAAGCTTCATTGACAGACTGTAGCCCAGTATTTCTACTTGACGTCCTTCCCAGTACAGCAAGCTCCCTCGGTCATCGCCTGTAGAATGTGCGCACCCAACCCGAGTGTTCTGTTGTCACTGGCGACTACTTACTCTGTGCCGTTGGTAGTTTGCTGATTGTAAAACAACAGGTGCAGGCTCTAACTACAACAGGAGCCATCATTCTAGTTTGCGCCACCACCCGAAAAGACTACCGAGATGGTGGCTCAAGCCCGCAGCAAACCGACTCTAAACTGTAATACATAGTATGGGAGTGTTCCGCGGACGAGCATTTTCAAGTTTGGTGATTACGTAAGTGCTCGACTTCGAATATAGTCGATTCTATTCATTTTGAATATTGTTCTTCCATAAACATACTCTGTACAGAGTCCATATAATCCAGAAGAGAGAACCACTAAACCCTCACCCGACGAGAGGAGAAAGAGAGCACGCGAGCCCGACGATCCTGCCCCTGGTCCTTGATAGTACTGCTACTGACGGAATTTGACACTGAAAAGGCCGAAGAACAGCTTCATCTGCAGTATATAAAAACGGAGGAACAAGAGCATTGCTGCAGTAAGGAAGAAGGAACAACTCGGCGATCACCCGGCAGTCTCCCGAGACAAAGAGCGTCGATGTCTCGTTGTAAACTCAAAGCCTTGCTCTGCAAAAGGTGTCGTTCATTTGGCACAAGGATCGTCAAAACGGGCAGCCTTCTTCCTGTTGTCCTGCCCATTGTTTACGAGTAGCACTTGTTCCTCTTTCTTTTTAGTTTAATTCCGGTCGGGTCGTCGGGTCTTTTGCTTCCTATTTGTTGATTTGTTGACAAAAAAGTAATATCCCTTCATACGCCTCGGCCAACCCTTATTGATTGACGTTGCTCCGAAATTGCATCTTTCTTTTCTACTTCCCGCCTCGGGCTCGACTTTGATCTTCTACATTCGCATCTTTCCTTGCTCGCATTGACAGTCCCTACGAATCTCTTATTCTCTGTTAGGGCTTCAAAACCTAACTGACCCAACTCGACTACAGAGTACTACAGTATGTATCTTAGGAGTATTACGCGCTGGCATTTGCTCTCGGCAGCTTGTGAGCCATGGAGCTACTCCTCACTAGTTGCGGATACGACGACTCCGTCTACTTTTTTCTTCTTTTAGCATTACGTAGCCTTAGTTTTTCTGAGCACGGAGGTTCTCTCTTTGTCAAAACTCCCGCTGCTAACAAAAAGGAAGCGAGAAAAGTACAGCCGCTTCGTCCCTCGGTGTTAGCCCCCTTCCAACTTCGACTTGCAAACTATGTACATACTGTAGTTAGTCAATGATCGCCTCAAACGGTCTGCCAATCCTCTGCCGGTGGCCTGATGGATGGACAGCGCGGAAGCAACAATGCTATTGCTCCCACGCTCACGTTGACTTTTGCTGAGCCACCTCCCTCCCACTTCCATCTGTATCTTCTATCCGACTACTGAGTACCCCGTAGTACTCTGTATGTCTTGTAGGTCAGATAGGATGCTTATGGTGTCGGGAGACCCGATAAGGATCTGTCTGCATCGCGTACTATGTATGTGCATGTACAGCCCAGACTGTACGAGGTTAAGATCGACTCTTCAGTGCGAATCGCAAGGAACAAAGCTTGTCACTCTGATCTCCGTCTTCTTTGGTCTCTCTGTGGCCGCCAGTATGCCGTCAATTCTGTACATACACAGTAGGGTACACACATATAAATTACTTGGTGTTTGTCTATGGTATGTATGGTTTAGCGGCATTGTAGTGTGCTCCTTCGCCTGTGCTTTAGGCGCTGCCCTCTGTGATCCTTACTATGTGTATTAGTGGCAGTTTTGCGCACTCGTCGACACGAACCTTCAAAGAGTACGGAGTAGCATGGTGCCATGGAACGTTACAACGATCCACCCTTGCTCTCATTACAGAACATAGTAGTTTTCGGTATTTGTACTGTGTATTTGCCTTCCTCTGTACTCTGTGATACGCATTTAGTCATCAACTTATACAATCTGATTTATGAATTCACAACATTCACAATATTTCTAAACCATGGTTGCACTCGCATCGCATTTACCCGTGACGCTTCTGCTGTTCAGAGTATGTCAACTCGACCTTGGTACAAGAAAAGGATCCCTTGTTTTTATACTTGGACTTAGCCCTGATATTAATCCACTGCAGTGACATGACGCGAGAACGACAAGACTCAGTCAAGGCCTGCCCTGCAACTGTCCTGATATCAAACTACCGGCCATTACGACGTAAGATACTTGTAAACACGGGCTATGCAACTCTTCCAGCCAGGGTAGGGCGGCTGTTTGGATTGTCAACAACCTACATAGTACTATGTAGATAATTTGAATTTGACAATTTGATCTGACGATTGGGCAATCAGACAATGAGTTGACAATCTGACAACCTGACAGTGCTACCAGTCCACCGTCTTCCATGACGAAAGGCGAAACAGAGACATGATCAGGTAGGATGATGCTACATAACCTCAGCAGTAACCTCAGCAGGCATGTCAAGAGGCCTGTCCAAAGCCTGTCCAATGATCTCAAAGATGTGGCTGTTCGTCCGAGACATACTTTGCGACCACTCTACTGCCACTGCACAGCTATTGGCTATTGCGATATACTAATCAAGTACTATGTAGGGGGGAGCAAACACAGAGACATAAGATACCAAAATATCTCTGCTAAGACCCCAGAGAACCAGCTGCCCTTCGGCGACACAGCCAAAAAGAGTAGCAGACCGTATGTCGTAGACAGGCATCTGACACACTGGTACACGAGACACCCGACGAGTTCTCCCGAGAGTAATACTGACATAGTACCGATATAATTCATAACTACCCGTCCCCGAACAGGGGCCTCACATTGCCAACATGGAGACCGCATAGGCCTGTTATGCTGATTACAGGCAGTTTATATTTATTGTTAAATATACTACCAATAGCCAGGTACTGGCCACTTCCCCACCCCCCGTCCCCGTCTCCGTCCCCGCTCCGGCTCAATACCTGCCCCGGCAGTACTCCTCACTGCCTCGACTGGCAAGAGGGTCCTCATCAGTCGAGAGTTTCTACTATCTACGTGGAACAAGCACGGCGAAGGCTGGTTGTAGATGTTCTCTGTAGTGCTTCCATCGTGTATGCTCACCCACCAAGCAACAAGACATATGTACAATACTGACCCCGCTAACACTCACATGCCAAATAAGCCAAAGTCTACGGAGATGGAGTAGAAGGCAAGGCTCAGGGAGCAAGGCGCAAGGCACAAGGAGCAAGGAACGAGGATGCCTCGACGCAAGAAAGAACCAGTGGAGTACTGCGTGCTATGGGAGTATGGGTACCACGTACAACGACGATATCCGAAGCGGTGGATTGTGTAACTTGTAGATATACCGAGCAGATGTAGATGCAGGCTCCCAGGCGCAATCTAATCTCAAACTCTAGCCAGACAAGGACAACCAATCCCGGATGAGTCTTGTTAATATCGAGACAGTGGCGATGATAAATGTCGTAATAAAAAACAGGCTCACCTCGATAGTCCGAGTGGATGATGCACAGGCCAAGCCGTGAGATGAAGGAGGAGCTGGGCAGTGAGACCAGACCGGACGAAGAGACGAACAGGAAGACAGCTTCTCGGCTCTTCTAGAGCCAAGCCATGAGCCCAAGCTCCGGATTTCCACACAGCTGTTCGAAGTGCGTCTATCAAAATCTTGGAAAATACAAGCCGAACCACTTGGGGCACTGATACAACGTGATGGGATGCCGTGGCGAAGATGGGCGTGTACAGAGCAGAGCGGAAGAGTGGGTGTGAACCGCTAACGAAGGGAGACGAGAAGACGAAAAACAAATTCTCCTGCTGTATAAACGTCGATCTCAAATAACTCTAAACGCTTTAACCTTGTTTCTCTATTTTTGTTTACTCATGGTGTTTGCCGTGGTGTATCCCGAGGTGTTCTCTCTGAGCTCGATTCGGCGAGCAGACTAGCTGGTCGTAGCAGTAGCACTTTATCAATGCAACCTGCTGTTCACACCGGCAGCAGGAGGCGGCAAGAGAGCGGAAACATGGCGGCAAATCTGAGAACCAAAGAGGCAAAGGGGGGGATATCACGACGATCGGGAAACCACTTGCCTTGCGGTGGCGGCATCTATGGTAGAGCCTTGCTAGGCGCAAGATAAAGGCAGTGTTGGCAACCGATATTTGTCACCAGAAGACAGCGAGGCTTATAGACAGTGCTTAAACCACCTTCCGAAGGATCCAGGGATCCAAGAATCCAATGGTCCAAGGATCAAGGGGTGCGGAAGTCGAGGCATCAAAGACGGGCTTCTCTTCACCTTCATATCATGGCATCTTGGCATGTTAGATGCCCCGTCTGATAAACATAGCTACAGGTCACTGAATAATGTATAAATCAAGGCAGGGTCAAGATCGTCGTATTTGTGCTCACAAAGGCGTCCTCGGTCGGCAGATCGGCCGGAGGGACAACAACTTGATGGTGAGGCCGAGGATGAAGAGCCCGGCAAGTCACGATGGCATGTATATCCGACTCTTTGGATTCACGTCTCCCGAGAGGGCTACGAACACCTACTGCCGCCGAAATAGCTCATATTTACGCTCATAAACTGCGCTGCAACTCACTCACCTTGCTTGCTCACAAAATGGCCGCAATCCCCGTCAAGTCCTGGACACAATATGCATACACCCACCCTTCACCACATGCTATAAGCGATGCAGCAGAAAGCGTAGGATCACGGCTCCAGCCAGCCAGCCCTGCCAAGTATTTTTAAAGAGAGAGAATGTACATCGTACCGTTGTGCCAAGTCGCAGTGGTTACGGAGAGGGGGTATGGAGTCCGTCGATAATCTACGGAGATGCACGGATCCATCGCTACATCACGACCCTCTTTTGGGTTGGCATCACCAAGACGTTATCATGATGTTATCGAATACCTTTCAGTTGCGTTATCTTTGGCATGATTGTATGATCTCCGTGTAGAGTGCCTATGGAGTATGGAGTATAGTGAGCTGTCTGCTGCCTGCTGCCTGCTGTCTGCTGCCTGCTGTCTGCTGCCTGCTGTCTGCTGCCTGCTGTCTGCTGTCTGCTGTCTGCTGTCTGGAGTCTGGAGTCTGGAGTCTGGAGTCTGCCGGCCGTGGGGGCCAGACAAGTAAAATGTACTGCTGCTACCTGCCTGATGAGCACCAAATCCGTAGCCGCCGAGACAAGACAGAGCCACATGAGAAAGAGAGACAAGACTCAAAAGAAGAAGTGAGGCAGCCATCAGCACACAGCGGCCTGACAGAGGCTGGCCTCTCTGCTTCACGCTGTGCGCGCCAGATACGTATGTGCCGTCAACACGTCAATAGTATATGCCGTAATGCCTTTCATGTAGAATGGCAACATCTCAATCGAATTCAACCCACCCATCTCATCTCCTCGTCTCCTCGTATCCTCGCCTCCTTGATCAATACCATGCCCGATGCTAAATGCGAGCCTCGACTCGCCACCGGGTCTCCGGATTGACGCCGGCCGCAACGTTCGTCAACGGCTACGACGGACACTTGCCTAATCGAGACAGCCGTTAATGCTGAGTCGAGGCTATATCAGATAGCGGCGACAGTTATCTGGGCATGTAAAGGCAGGCAGGGAAGCACAGAGTAGGAGAAGTGAGAATCAGGAGGAGATTAAAGAAGAGAGGCCAGTCACAGTCACAGTAGCATCGTTGCTCGGGAAGCAAAAGGGCAAGAGGAAAAAACGCACACCAACATCTCAACAGCCTAGTAGTCGTAGTCGTACATAGTAGGAGCCGCCGTCTTTTAATGCTGAGCAGCTCGCCAACAAGAAGCAGCCGGGCTCGAGAAGGTGTGGCCGTCCTGCAATAGGCATAGCTTTTCAGGCGCATGGAGGAGATGCTGATCTATGGACAGATGGATGTAGAGAATGTATGCGGGTGCTGAAGCAGCTGCGGTTTTGTATTGCTTTGATGATTATAATAATCCACGATGCCCATTACTTCGTTCTCATACGCTCGCCATCGTCATTTCCACGGCTATAGCAATCGGTATTTCCTGCTGTAATGCATATGTCCCTTCCCACCACCATGCTGGCAGCGGTCGGCCTGCACGTTTGATGCAAGACAGCGGCCGTGACACCGGCTTTCGTCGTTTTGCGCATAATCCCACTTACTGCCGCGGCGGTAGTTGGGGCTGTCATCAGTTATCAATCAGCAGCTGATAACGAGCAGTAAATGATCTAGAGTCCGCAGCCGTTACTACTCTCCCATTCACCATGAACATCGCCTTGGGAAGCAAAGGAGCATAGGAGAAGAGGAGCAAATGTTCCGTAGAGTGCTCGCCGTGCTGATTAAAGCTTCAAGCTATCGTCATAAGCCATGGATGAACTCTGCGGAACGAGTCGACATTGGTGATAAGAAGCGGTCCCCGTACGGCCAACGGTTTGCATATCAGAGAGAACGTGCGTGCTGACTCAAGTCGAGTTAGAATTATGATACAGATGCCACGTCTGGCCTCGGCTTCAAAACGCCTGGCCGAGACATATGGACAGCCCCTTGATACTCGACAAAGATAAGAGAAAGCCATCTGACCAGAAGCAGACGCAGACGAGACGTGTTAGCGAACGACATGAGGGCGCCATTTGCCATCGCATGCACTCGAGACTCTTGAACAAAACAAGGTCCCTTCAGTCCCTTCATCTATTCCGATAGTGATGACACAAAACGATGCGACGACACATTGCGCCGGCATCACGGGCTGTTGCTATGGCATCTGACCCGGCACCGCAGCGCCGTTCTTTCACTCGCTATACATGATGCCATGCATCGAAATTACCCACCCTTGTTCACGGCTTGCCATGTAAAGCACCTCGCATAATCGACGAGACGACGTGGGATGACGACGCCCGAGACACAAGAGCCAGGTGTGCGAGGGCTTTGCGGAAGCCATATACGCACAAGCCCGCTGCCTCTACGATACCGGTGTGCACCATCAAGTGTCACGAGCTTTGGGTGCTATCGCGAGATGCTATTCGACGGGGTTTGAAGGGTGGCAGAGTATGCCATCGCTCATCTTACTCTTTGCATGGCATCCAGTGGTGATTGCAGCCCATATTGATAAGATCCAGCATATGACCACATAGCAATATACACAACCCGATGGTGGTTTTGTAAAGGATTGGTCCTCGGGTCTTAATATATAGGCCGTATTGGCGGTGGAGGGCGTGTGCATACCGACCACTATAGAGCCAATCTAAGCGATGCAAGTACTGCCAGGTAGACGGACTGTGCCATGACTAAAGTCGCTCTGGCGACAGGCCTATGACACGGGAGCGAGAAAGCAGATCTCTCTCTATCGTTGCAGTATGTGATTGAGACCCCTTCAAGTTGACATATGTTGTTTTCACTTTCAGTTATGGTAGCGCACGTGTAGTGAGAAGACTGATCTTTACTCGCCCCGTGCCGAATATGCGGCATCGTGCCGTACGATCCCAAGAACAAACACATGAGCATTAACACCATGTTGTTGTCATAGCCCATGACTACGTCTTTGGTCTTTGGTCCTTAAGCCATGGACTATAGACTATAGAATATAGATGTGGCGATCGAGTATCACCAAGACCCCGATAGTCGATCAGCCTTGCATGGCCTGCCATTGGCCAGGATTCAAATGCTATTAGAACGGCTCGGTTGTATCTAAATACATAGTACAGCTAGGTGGCACTGCAGAGATCCTTTGCTGCCGAGCCTCGTCCAATATCAGGCCACCATGGGCTAGCTTACACAGGCATACGAAGCCCGACGGATATCGCATCGGCAGGCCTCAGCTCGAGGATAGCTTGGTACCACCGGTCAGCTGGGTCGGGTCACACACTACAAATCACACAAGTCAACAAGACCATACATCCCATGCCCAGAGAGGCATGTGGCGAGCTTTGAAGCTTTCAATATACAGCAGCTTACCGCTATTCATCGGCCTGGACGAGCCAACACCATCAAACGTATTCGATACGTCCGACACCTTGCCATGAAACTCAAGCGCATCTGTGTCTAGACCAAAATAATAGTATTAAACAAACTTATAATTAGGAGCAGAACGTGGTATCATCCTTCATCTAGTCGAACACTCCATCATTACGTCAGAGACCTTTCTGTTCGTCTCTGGCTTCTATTTCAAGCAGTCGCCGTCCACGTCTATGCCTTGACGGCAAGGGCATCGACAATGGGCTTCTCCAGCGACTCGGGCTTGGTGATGCTGCCCCAGCGCTCAACGACCTGGCCGTCGCGGCCGATCAGGAACTTCTCAAAGTTCCACTTGATGCGCTTCAGGCCGAGCAAGCCCGACTTCTGATCCTTGAGCCAGCTGTACAGGGGCGCGGATCCGTCGCCGTTGACGTCGATCTTGCCCATGATGGGGAACGAAACGCCGTAGTTGATCTGGCAGAACTCCTGGATGGTGTCGTTGGAGCCAGGCTCCTGGGAGCCGAATTGGTTGCAGGGGAAGCCGAGGAACTCGACATCCTCGCCGTACTTGGCGCGGAGGTCCTTGTAGAGGGTCTCGAGCCCGCCGTACTGGGGAGTGAAGCCGCACTTGGAGGCGGTGTTGATGATGAGCACAACCTTGCCCTTGAACTTGGCAAAGTCAACCTCCTTGCCGGTCTCTGGAAGTGTTAGCATGGGACAGAGGGAGGGGTAGTAAAACATGCGATAAAGCAGGCAATAAAGCAGGCAATAAAGCAGGCAACAAAGCAGGCAATAAAACATGCAAGGAGACAAGAGAGAGACGTACTGTCGACGGGCTTGAAATCGTAGAAAGAAGCCATTGTGATGGATGTGAGATGTCTTGTTTTGTGGTTGTGGTTGAAATATTGTTATGAGAGAGATGGATGGTATGATGTGCGAAACAGAAAAGAAGAGGACGTCTGTGGCCTTTTACGTTGCTCGAGCTTGCTCCGTCATAGTGCCCCCAAGTGCCTAGGCAAGCAAGTAACAAGGTACAACGGAGCAGGTGTGCATATACCGAGACCATGCTAACCTCAAAGTATCCCCATACTCGGGATCGTCCTTACTGATCCTGGTAAGTCTGGTTCCACTGCAAAGCTCTACCGTTTTCTATTTCTGGTTTCCTTTTTATTTTCCTTTTCTTCTTTGGTTCTCTTTCTCCTTTTTTCTCCTCGACTTCTTCTTTATTTTGTCTACGTAACTCGATATCTTTTATCAATATTTTATCTCTGTCAGAACATCCGCCTATCTCTACTATGTAGCTCCCTTGCCTGTCCGTCTGCCGGATACTTACATAACAGGACACTCTATTCATCCGTGTCTTTCCTACTTCTATTTGTTATGAGAATTTCTAGTTATTGTCCACGATGCTACTAGCAAACTGGACCACGGCGCACAGTTCCAGTTTCGTCCTTAGTCGCCGACCCAGAGAGCAAACTGTAAAGTCCCGGTCGTATTATTGCACTGTCATTTCACACCGGCACCTCTCGTCGTGTTCGTTTACGACTGCTCGCATAGAAACTGTCTCGTCGCTTTGCAATTTACGTTTTACATTTTACGTTTGCACTTTCCGTTTTGCAATCACGGGTTGTAAGCACGTGGTTTGTTATGATGATTGCATGATATACGATATCGGTAGGTCGCTCTTGCCTCGTAAGTTGCTGTATTATCCGTTTCATCACCTGTTTGAGCCTGCCAACAACCCCCGTTTTTGCTACATAACCATACCCTCTATCAGGAAAGATATAATCTGTAATCATCGCATGCGCGAAGAATGTCGGCTGGGATCCGGTCGCTCCTTCCTCATAGCCGCATCTTGAGATATCAAATTATTCTGTACAAGCCACGAAACATGAGAAGGAGCGGCCAAGGCTGCAGGGCTTTCCCTTTTCATTCATCGCACCTGTCTGTTTGTTTGAAAGCCTCGTGGGAATTACAAATACTGCTGCACTAGCTCTGCCGATGGCGTACAACGCACTACAAGCATTAAGCTTCAAGCATTGCAAATCCCAAAAGTGCTGCCAAGAAAACGTTGAGCGACGCGGTGGCCCCAACTGGTGTGACATGCTTCCCTCTATCGCTCTATCCCGTCTACGGAGTACAGTTTGGGTATGGCAAGCTGTTCCAGGAAGGAACTATGTGCCAGTTGGCACGATGCCCCACCTGCCATTGAATATTTGGAATCGCTCTGATACGCACTTGATCGAGAGCCCGCCTCTTCTCCTCTTCCCCGCTTTTATGCCACTTGAACGGCCAACTGGAAAATTGTCAACATTGTCGACACGGATCCCAGAGTTGCTCCGGATGCCGCATAATCTGGTGCAAAGTTTACACTTTATGAATTAATTGTGACGAGTGACCGTGCAGAGTGATACTGTAATACTGCAATACCGCAATACTGGAATAAATATGAACAGCCGAACTGACCCTTATTATGCACTTCGCCGAGGTTCGAGATCAACAAAACGGCACTTGCCATTTACAGCGCATGCCTTTTCCCCTATTCTGAGTCGCTCCTTCCTTCGTCTTCGAGAAACGTCAATCCCCACTGAAATTGGTAGAATGTTCGTTTCCTTACTGAGCGTCCACATTTTAGTACCAACTGCTGCTCCTTACTCCTTTATCGTGCGTGCATATAGGCTACTATTACACACTACATATCTTACATCCAGGCTACTCGGCCTTATGATTCCAAATGAGCAAATCTATTCTCCTTCTCCAGCTGTCGGCATGCAAGTCAGCCCTTCAGGACTATTTTTTGATGATCGATCACGCTTCACCTTATTGCACACCTTGATTCCATACGCTGCCCGCTGACTCGCGCCTGGTCATACATGATTCAATGTGATTCGGACCCAAACCCTGCACGGAGTGCGACCAAGTGGGCTACGAGCCGCGCGAGCGGACGGGAAGGATGCAGCTCGAGCTATGGAAGGCACTATGGAAGAATAATTTGTGTTTTGTAAAACAACGACCAGGGTCTGCCGCTCCCGCATCCACGCAGCAGCCTTGCATGATCTCCCAAAACCCCGATGGCCTTCCTGTGGCGTCTTTAATGGATGCCGATATATAGTTTCTGCCTGGTACTATGTAGGCGTTTGCCAGACGTTTGCCAGACGTTTGCCATATCGCCGACCTCTAGCCTGGCTCCGACAGAGCAGTCCCAGAGGTGTAGGGTCTTTATGTGGAAGCATTGATCTCGGGCATCCACGAAAACTTGTGGCTTTCAGGAAACTCAAGATAGCCCATTCGTAGTAGTACATACAGGCTGTTTTCGTGATACAGACAGAGTCATAAAGTTATTGCGAGCTGTAAACTGTAAACAGTAATACCTCGTGAACTCCCGTTTTAAGAATACCCCACTTTAATTGTATGTCTGCGTCTTACATAATCCTTGCCGAACCGCTCCAGCCCACCACACCCGTGAACCGATGACATAGCCAGCACCATCACACGTCATCGAGCACTCAAACGACACCCAACAATCCAACCCAGCACCGATATTACTATTAGGACCAGCTAGCACACAAACCTAATCCTTGCCGTTACCCCATTCAGCTGCGGCTGCACTGTGATCCCTAAACTCTCAGTTGTCCCTCAACTTTAATCTTCTCGCGGCTTCGCGACCTGAACACTCAGCCAAAGAAATATGCAGACCACGGCTCACGCTTCGGTGGGCCAGACCAAGCATATTGTCATCGTGGGTGGGTTCTATCAAGCTTTTTCGCCTTGTCTTATACTTCTGTGATATATTTCTCTGACACCACATAGGCGGTGGCGTTATCGGTGCCACTACGGCTTACTTTCTGAGCCGCCACCCAAAGTACGATCCTACACAGCATCGAGTCACAGTCCTCGAGGCTGCCACCGTTGCTGCTGGTGCATCCGGAAAGGCCGGTGGCCTATTAGGTCTATGGGCATATCCTCAAGAACTGGTCCCCTTGTCGTTCCGTCTGCACAGGGAGCTTGCTCAGGAACACGACGGTGCCAAGCGCTGGGGCTATCGGAACGTCGGCTGCGGTCATATTCAGGCGGAAGTCACTCAGGCAGACCTAGATCGGAGGGCAGAGGAAGTTGAGGTGGCGACAGCAGCCAAAGTCAAGTCTGGTGATGCACAGCAATCCTTGCCCGGCATTGCTCCTAGTGCTGCACCCTCCACAGCCGACGCGGAAGAACCCAAAATAGAGAGTGACCAAAAAGAATGGGAGAAGCTTCCCAAGCAGGACGCATTTGCCTCCAGCCTACTCTCTCCTTCTGTGCTGCCGCCGGACCTGGATTGGATCGACCCGGCCGTAGTTCAGTCCTATGACCGCATGGGAGTGCCTGACGCCTTTGACACTGCTCAGGTCCACCCATTCTACTTTACAACATCCATGGCAGAGCTAGCCAAGCAGCGCGGCGTTGAGTTCCGTCTTGGTGCCCAAGTGACAAAAGTTGAGTCGCTGGGCAGCAATGGTGATACCAGAGGGCTTCATACTGTTGAGTATCTCGACCGCGACACAAATACGACACAAGTGCTGGAAGACGCCACTGACGTTGTTGTGTCGGCGGGGCCTTGGACAGGAGTAGTGCTGCCCCGGACCAAGATCGAAGGTCTGCGTGCGCACAGTGTCGTCTGGAATGCCGATGTATCTGCCTATGCCGTCTTCACCGACGTCGGCTTGCCGACTACATATATCCCAAAGCACCGGGCACAGCTCGGCCAGAAACGGCGTCGACACCGGGGTCGTGTGGATCCTGAGATCTACGCCCGGCCCTTTGGTGAGGTCTATGCATGTGGCGAGCCCGACTCCAACGTGCCACTCCCGGCGACTGCTGATCTTGTTGAGTGTGACCAGTCTCAGTGCGACGATATTGCTGCTTACGTAAGCACATTTAGTCCCGTGCTGGCTACGGCGGACATCAAGACGAACCAATCATGTTACCTACCACGCCACATGAGATTTGGAGATGAAAGAGGTCCTCTGATCGGAGAGACAAATACACCTGGAATATGGGTAGCGTCTGGCCATACATGCTGGGGCATCCAGAACGGGCCAGCGACCGGCTGCTTGATGGCAGAGATGCTACTCGATGGAAAGACCAAGAGCGCTGATGTGTCAAAGTTTGACCCGAAGAGATTCAAGGTTTAGGCTTCTCGATAAATCCAATAGAAAATAGACATAGATGAGAATATGTTCTCGATAATTTGAAAAAGGAAATCGAACAGAAGAGTTACGAAAGTTCTGTGGTGCTGCGGTGCTGCGGTGGTGAGTGATAATGTTAGCTTAAAAGTGGAGTATATCATGAAAGTCTTATCGATAGACGTCACGTGTGGATAAGTAGTGCGATAACAGAAAAAAATAAGCGTTGTCGATAACAGACAAGATTCTCTCTGGCAGAAAATCTTCACTTTTACAGTGCAGCGCCTTTTTGCATCACAACCTAAATCGACGATAATCGACGTCGACTCCCACCTCCAACACCCTCGATACACATACATATATACACACACATAATGGGTCGCTCAGTTCGCCAAAAACGCAAGGGCCGTTCCTCGCGCTCGGTCGTCAGACAGTCCAACTCTCGCAAGCGGCCGATGAACCCGACTGGCAATGCCATTATCGCTGAGAACTGGTAAGCTCTGTATAAAACCGATTTGCGACTTTGCTGTATTGCATGCTCACACCTCCAGGAACAAGGATGAGACCCTCACGCAAAACTACCGCCGCCTCGGCCTTATGAACCGCCTCAAGCTGCCCTCGGGTGGTGTCGAGCGTCTCGGTGCCGATGCTGTCAACGAGAGATCATCAGCCAACCCCAAGGCCTCGGAACTGTCGCGCCACACCGACCCCTTCAAGATCGACAACAAGAGCTACGATCTGTCCCACGATAGCACCACCAAGAGCGCTCGTGTCGGATCCAAGACCACCAGTGCCGTCACCGAGGTCCGTGTCGAGCGTGACGCCGACGGTCGCATCATCCGTGTCATCAACGATGCTGCCCCCATCCACAACCCTCTGAACGACCCTCTCAATGATCTCGAGGAATCCGAAGACGACGAGGAGGACAACGGCAGGGTGTACGAGGAGTGGGGTGGATTCGAGGACGAGACCAAGCCGGGCAAGAAGAACAAGGCCGCCGCCAACATGACATTCGCTGCCGCAACGCCCGTTGTTGAGGCGCTCGAGCGCATGGCCAACCAGCCAGTAGGCCCCAAGCAGCTTCGCTACCAGAGCACCGCCGAGCGTGACTGGCTGCAGAACCTCGTCGACTACTACGGCACATCCGACCCCAGCGATGACGTGCTGGCCCGCATGGCACGTGATCGTCGGCGGAACGCCTTCCAGCGCACGGCAAACGACCTGCGGCGGCGCATAGCCGTGTTCCGCGCCAAAGGCGGTGCCGTGTCGCGGTCATAGACCTCACGCGACACCAAGCAGAAACGTCATGGAGGAGTGAACCACACAAAAGCTCGATGGGGCAACGGAGTCGACACAACATATGAAATCAGGAGGGAGGCAACTTTGCATATCCGTTTGTTCTTTGGTCATTTCTTGTCTGTTTTCTAGGGCGATTATCTCGGCGCAGGGCGTTTATTTCTTTGTCATATTACATACATTGCTTCACTAGTATATCATCTATTCGTTTGGGCATATTCAGATATAAGGATATGCAAGTACAGGATGTTTTCTTGACCAGAGTTTGCAAGTGACTTGGCGCCTTCCTCCAATCTAAGATGTAAGGATGAGTAGGACGACAAAAGGCAGCGTCATGCCTTTAGACGGCCTACATATTCCTTCCTATCCCGGTCAGTTTCCACGTACGGCCATAGATACTGGAAAGCACGGGATCCCGTCCGCTCTCCCCTAGTTAAACCAGTAATCGGCGGATTAGTAGTTGGGTCGGTGACGACCAGCGAATACCCTCTGCTGTACGTTTTTTTTGCTCATGTTTTGTTGTTCACTTTATAAAAGTATCGTGGCCTGCGAGTGGTGTTACTTACTATCAGTGCTGAAAGCCAGCTATTTAATTTTTAATCAGAGTGATGTTGCAATACTCCCATCATGCTTCTCTTTTTGAGGAAAGCGCGACCCTGTAACATACAAGGATTGTCCGTGTTTACAGGGCAGGAGCGGCAAACAGCGGGGTTGGAAGGAAGGCGCTACCATTATAGCTGAGCTAGAAGGGCAGGCGCGACGCCAGGGACGCGTCCAACCACTATCGCTACCAAAGGCTTGTTGATATCGAATATTACATAATTCACCTAGCACTAAACCACATGCAAAGTCAACAAGCCATCACCACGACCTCAATCTGATCTGCGAGATCTCCCCGGCAGCTGTACACGAACGCCCTCGACATTCCCTTCCTTCAGTTTGACTCCCACCGGGCAATTCCCCTCTCTGACCTCCTCTCCGCCATGGAGCCCTTCTTGCGCGAATGGCGCCAGGACGCGCTCAACAAAGCCCAGTATGATTCTGCCATATTTGTAGGCGACAAGCTGCTGGCGCTCACGGGCGCTGATGAGGATGCATTTTGGCTGGCGCAGGTCCATTTCGCCATGGGAAACTATACGCGCGCCCAGGCACTGCTGTCAAAATCAGATCTGATTGCGCGCAACGCGTCCTGTCGGTACCTAGCAGCACACTGTCTCATCAAGCAGACCCGGTACGACGACGCGCTGGCCGTACTCGGCGAGCGCAACCCGACACATCTTATTCCTTCTTCGGCAAACAAGCGGAAAGCACCGAGTGGGCCAGGAGGGCTAGCAGGGCCAGCAGCACCGAGGGCAGTGGCAACGGCCAGACCGGCCACCACAGCGTCTGCCAACGAGAAAGGCACTACAAACGGCGTCGGTTCCAGCAGCAACAGCAACTCTACATCGACCCATAGCAGCACTAAGAGCACCAGCATGTTTGGTGGAGGAGGAAAGGCCAAGGAGCACGGGCACAGCCGCTCAATAGGCGGCAGCAACCTGGGCAGAGGAGACCGGGCAGGATCGGTAGCAGCAGCTAGCCGTAGAGAAAAGGAGGCTAGTGCTGAGGCTGAAGCAGCAACAGCAACAGCGGCCGCTGCGGCCGCTGCGGCCGCACAAGCAGCGGCAGAAGCAGCAGAGGCGGCCGAAGTAGCGGCCGAAGCCGACGCATCCAACCGCCGCTATGAAGCTGGCATGTGCTACTTGCGCGGGATCTGCTATGCGAAGCAGAACGTGTTTGACCGGGCTAAAGAGTGCTACAAGGATGCTGTGCGCATCGACGTGCAGTGCTTCGAGGCATTTCAGCAGCTCACAAAGAACCAGTTGATGTCGCCAGACGAGGAGTGGGATTTTGTCGAGTCGCTCAACTTCACCAGCATCCATCTCGGCCCCATGGCTAGACGTGCACTGGGTGAAGACAGCACGGGAACACGGAAAGAAGATGCGATCCAAGAAGCTGCTGACTTTACACGGATGCTGTACAGCACGCGCCTCTCCAAGTACCGCAACCCCGAGGCATTTGCGGCCGCAGCTGAGTCGCTCACCTCACACTACCACCTGGGGAACAATGCAGATCTTCTGCTTGCGCGCGCAGACCTGGCATACACGCAATGCCGGTATGAGGAAGCGCTTGCACTGACAAGCACAGTTCTCGAGGAGGACCGCTACAACTTTGGGGCATACCCGCTGCATCTAGCTTGCTTGTTTGAGCTGCGTATGAAAAACGTGTTGTTTCTTGTCGCACACGATCTCGCAGACCAGCACCCTGAGGAACCGTGCACCTGGCTGGCCGTCGGCGTGTACTACTTTGCCACTGACCGCATTGCTGAAGCACGACGCTACTTCAGCAAGGCCAGCATGATGGACGCACATTACGGTCCTGCATGGATTGGATTTGCTCACACGTTTGCAGCAGAAGGCGAGCACGATCAGGCCATCTCAGCCTACTCGACTGCAGCGCGGTTGTTCACAGGCACACACCTACCACAGGTCTTCTTAGGAATGCAACACCACGCAATGAACAATATGACTGTCGCGGAGGAGTTCCTGAAGATGGCCTACAGCTTATGCCGCGAGGATCCGCTTCTCCTCAACGAGATGGGCGTTGTCCTTTACCACCAGGACCGTCCTAATGAAGCCGTGACACTGTTCCGCAAAGCACTCGAGATTGCAGACGATATGGACTGTGATCCGCAGGCATGGCTAAGCGCCCGCACAAACCTGGGCCATGCGTACCGGCGTATGCGTCTGTACCGCGAGGCGCTAGCCCAGTTTGACGAGGTGCTTCGGCTGGGAGGCAAGAATGCCGCAGTGTTCAGTGCCAAGGGTTTAATCCATCTGGAGCGCGGTCGCCCAAACGAGGCAGCTATTGTGCTCCATGAAGCGCTGGCTATTCGCCCACAGGACTCGATTGCCACGGAACTTTTAAACAAGGCTCTGGACCAGATGGCTATCAAGAACAATCTGCTAGGACCCGGCGGCGAGGACGATGAGGACGCCAAACACTTGGGGCTTGACGACGATACAGACATGGATGCTGTGCATCATCTCCCCAATTCAAATCACCCTGGTGGGGATGATGACGGCATTGAAGATGTGGACGCAGAGACGGTTGCTGGATTTGAGAACGAACTTCTCATGAAGCGTCGTGCCGCCCGCCAGCGCATCAACGGCGTTGTCAATTCACAGGCTGCTTCACGCAGAGCACGGCAGCAGCCTAAGACGGGCAAAGGCAAGGGAATGTCAAAGAGCAGGATATCCGACTTTGAAGACACGTCTATGGGCATGGACAGCTCTATGGATGATGGAGGCACACCCGTGACGTCTCGGGACCCTTTCAGTTGAGACTACTTGATGTAGCTCGAGCTGTTTTTTCTCTCTTCCCTTTGTTCATTGTTGCATCACATTGCGTTTATACACGCTACATTTCACGGGCGGCATAGTAAGGTTGTTTAATGTTTGGGAGGCGCGATCATGACGGATACTGGGCATCTTGTCTAACGAATAACCAAACAAGGCCATGTTATGGGTATGAAAGCCTTAGGCTGCGATTGCATTGTACACTTAGCTGTTAATATTTTTTCAAAGATCATGAATGAACAACGTCAACACTAATTGTGAAAGATGACAACTACCACATACATGCGCGACTACAGCTTGGCCATGGTCTTGTCCGCCACGACCTTTTCGATCTCGACAAACTGGTAGAAATAGTCGAGACTCTCCGGGTTTGCCAGCGTGCCGCTCGGCGTGATCTTTTCGCCACACACGATGCGCTTCACCGGCAGCTCGACCTTTTTCATGTTGATCGTCGTGGGGATCGCCGGAGTTGGGAAGATGTACTTGGGCACATGCCGCTTCGACAGGTCTCGCGCCAGCGCTGTGCGCAAGTCAGCCCTCAGCTTGACACCCAACACCTTGCCGGGCCGCATCAGGACAAAAAGCATGACCGTCTCGTCGGTGTCACGCCCTGGCCGCCGCTGGCCAACACACAGCGAGTCCACAATACTGTCTGCGAAATGGCGCTCGATAACAGCATATATCTCAGCAGAACCGAATCTGACGCCCGATGGGTTGAGCACGCCGTCGGCTCGCCCGAGAAAGTCGATGCTGTTTGTAACTGGATGGAACTCGCAAAAGTCGCCGTGGGCCCAGACGTTGCGGAAGCGGCCAAAATAGGCCTCGTGATACCGCGAACCTTCGGGTGCTGCTGGCCGGCTCGGGTGCAGAATCATGGTGCCCGTGGCTGTGTCCATCTCCACGCGGCCGCTGCCCTTGTCGTTCCAGAAGAAGCATGGGATGTTGGGGAAAGGGTTCACAGCTACAAGTTCGCCTGGCTCGCCACGGGGCACCTCGACAGCCTTGAGGTACTCGGATCCTGGGGCCTCGGGGTCGGACGTGGTGTCGAAGAAGCGCACATCGATGCCCAGACTCGGGCCCTGGGCGCCGCCCGTATAGACGGGAAGCAGAGGGTTGCAGACACCAAAGCAGCCAGCAATGTCGGTACCTCCAGAAATGTTGGCCAGGTGCACGCTGGGGGCAAATGCTTCATCGTAGAACCAGTGCTGGAGCTCTGGTGACAGCACCATGCCTGTGCAGGTGACAACACGGAGAGCCGAGAGATCGGCCGTCTTCTTGGGGGAGATGTTGTGGCGCACCATCTCCTGCATCCAGCGTGGGCTAAGGCCCATCTTGGTGACACGCTCGCGCGCGGCCAGATGGATCAGAACAGCGGGGTCTGGCTGAAATGGTGAGCCGTCATAGAGGATTGTACGGCAGCCAAATACCAGGACACCCACAGTGGCGACGTACATGATCCAGCCAACAGTGGTGAACTGCAAGGTTACAGAGTCGGACGTCATGCTTTCGTGCAAACGGGCTTCCTTGTAGTAGTTGAGCAAGAGCCCGCCGACGCAGTGCACGATGGCCTTGGGTGTGCCTGTGGTGCCGGATGAGAAGCAGATCAAGAAAGGGTCAGAAAAGTCGACGCGCGTAAAGGGCGGTGGCGTCGCCGGCAGGCCAGAGGTGTTGATAAAGTCCGTCCAGGGTGTCACAATTCCGCTGGGGAGGTCCGGCATCCCAAGCGATGCTCCAGACACGTCGCGAGGCTCGTTGGCAAACCGCGGGATGACAATGGCGCCCTTGAATGCGCTGCACTCAGCCTGCAGGCCGCTCACAACGATGCCGAGTTTCGTGCGCAGATCGACCGTCTTGCCATTGTAGACAGCAACATCGTCCATGAACAGGAGCTTGGGGTTGACCTGGACGGTGCGCTGCAAAATCCCACTGGCACCCATATCGGTAGAGCTGCTGCTAAACAAGCCGCCCAGCCAGCATGTGGCCAGCCATACAAGCAGCGTGTCAATACTGTTGGAGCCGACGACGACGACACGATCGCCGCGGCGCACGCCGGCACGCGTAGCCATGACGTTTGCCAGCACACCTGCCCGGCGTCGAAGCTCACCCCAGGTGATGTGGCGTGTGTCCTCGGCTCTTGCCCCCTCGCGGACCTCGGTGGCGGCCACGCGGTCGTCTTCTTTTCCTGCCATGGTGCAGGTGGTTGTGGCACTGCCTGTTGGCCGCGAGTATAGCATGTTTTCGGCAAAGTTTAGGCGCACGCCTTCAAACCACCGCGGAACATCGGCGATGGTCAGAGACTCGTCAATAACGCCGCCGCCTCCATGGCTGCGCCGGTAGTCGCCCTCATAGATGTAATCAGTCGAGTCGAAGAGAAACCCCCAAAAGTCAACGCGGCGCTCGATGGAGAACCTATAGAGGTCGTCGTAGTTCTGATAAAGCTAGTCAGTATTGAAACAGCCCAGCTCAACTTGTTATGACGTAAACTGTTATCTAACCTTGAGCTTGAGCCCAAACTTGCTGTTTGCGTTTTGCATAAACTTATACATGGCCGAGCTCTTAGGGTCTGGGTGCTCCCAGAGCTTCCGGGGAGTATCGACCTGTTTATTCGCCATTGTGAGAGTTGTGAAGCAATGGGCTGTCTACACAGTCTAAGACAATGGTAGAGTATGCAAAACAGGCTTAAGAACAGCAGCGTTTTAGATGCTCAAATGAAAGTGCGTAAAATCGTAAACCGGCTAAATAAGGCATAGAAACAACATAAAAAAGAAGACGCAAAAATAGGAAGCCGTGTCCTATATATGCTGGGGAGGCATGCGGGGTTCGCAGGCGGACAGTAATACCCAAGCCGAGATGGCCGCGGATGGACTAAATGGGGATTGGGGAGACAGGAACAGCCGTGAGGAGAAACGAAGGGGAAGCCCGAACAATCGAATGGAGAAAAGGCACATACTTACTGACACGGCTACAGAAGCAGATACAGAAACGGAAATGGGCTGCAAATAGGCAAGCAAGCCGGTATCTTGTATGTTGATGCTCCGGATCGGCTGCCAGCCTACAGCTAGTTTATCGGCAAGAGTTGTAACTGGCTGGGACGAGAGGGATTCCATGAACAGCACGCCAAAGCAGCATCTGAATCCATAGACTGCTTCCTTAGCTGCTCAGTATCTCAAAGCATCGAAGATAACACTGGATCAAGCCGCGGTGAAGACTGTGAGACTGTAATGAATCGGGGCTTGTCTTCAAGACGCCAGTGCAACTATGCGGTGTACAAAGATAGGATACTCGCAGGTGATGATATATGGCTTAGCGCAAAGGGTTGGTCTGTTAACAAGAGCGTGATCTCACATACACACCACAACAGGTAACTTGTGCGCATTTCAATGCTCGAGTCTGAAAGTTTGCCTTGCAAAGAGCTTAATGTAGGGGAACGGGCGTCGAGGTTGACGATCAAATAGTCAACCGTCGCACCTTCCACGAGTGCAAGTGGCGTCGGCAACATGGACGGCTATTGCCGTTTCCTTCTCGATTGGGTTCTGCCATGCTTTTTGCTGACCGGTAGCTCCTTCTTCGTCCAACTTGCCTCACAACGTGTAAACCACGAGTCCAGTCGTATTATACGCATGCCCATCGCGCCTTCTGCTTAGATGCATTACATCTTCGACTTCACTCTGCTTGCTAATAGGCATTATTATAAAAATCGTCGGCAGATTACTCAATTCAGAATTGACAAGTCCAACGAGCTGTATCGTCTATCAATAACTGACTAAGTTTCCGTTCGCGGAGAAGCTCAAACAAGCACCCGGGCCAGCTCTTACTCCCCACTCCTTTCTACAGCCAGGGCCAGCAAGCCTAGGCATTCCTTCAGAGGTGGTGTGAGCCTACGAATCCAATTTTACATTTGCAACTCATTTGCAATTTACATTTTGCTTAACAGAGGCTTATTTTGATGACGTTATTATTTAGGTTATCAAGAGAAACGAAGAAGCAGAGGAGAAACGGCCCGACCCCCATCGGGCCCTTCTCCTCGAAAGCAACCTCGCCTGGTCTTGTCTATCTAGAGCACATTAAACGCATCTGCTTTTCTGTTGTGTTTTGGAATCCATGCCACCTGACCGAGCTCCTAAGCCAATGATACAGACACGCCAGTGACACAAGTCAGAGAATACATAAATAAAAGAGACATAAAAAACTCATAAAAAGATTGGCAAAAGCTGTGCCTCCATACAGAAAAACAATAACCCGAAAACACAGAGAAAGTACAGGATTAAAATAAACCCTAAAGGGTATATAGAACGAATAGCAAGAATACAAGAGATATTAAACAAAGCAACTGGGAAAACAAAACAATAAGCTCAATCGCAGACTTTTCCGTGTGATTTTTTTGGTTTAGAAGAAGGCCATCCAGAGAACATCGCACATGGCGAGGTTGACTGGGTTCGTGGCCTTTGCAATCAGGTCAATGACCGTTTGGTACGCTGGCAGGTTTCCAGAGGGCGTGTGCGCCAGACTGGCCGCCCGCTTGGCGACCAGGTCGACGTTGGCCAGCACGGACCGCCGCAGCTTCTCTTCGGTCATCTGCTGTGCGTGTCTGTTGCTCGTGAACCAATAGATCATCTCGTCACGCACGAATAGAGTCAGCGCATACGACAACTCCTGTTCAGAGTCTGCCAAGCAGCGTGCAATGGCCATGATCGATGAGCTGTAGATGCCCTCCACAGCCAGTGGGCCCATCAGCGAGTGCAGGTTCGGTGTCAGGCGGAAAGGCACCGGTTCGGGGTTCTTGAAGTAGGGCTGGTTCATCGGCATGAATGGCATAAGCTCAGCAGACCAAACGTTGCCCGTACCTCGGCTGATGTTGATCTTGTGTGGGTAGCGCTTGTCGGCGCACAGAATGTACGTCATAAACGTTGTCGCGGCGTACTGGTAGGCAAAGCGGCGGCGGAAGAGGAAGTAGTCGCCAAAGTCGGGGAACGTGCGCTGGAAGTAGTTCATGAGCACCGTGTTGGGCACCAGGCGAGCCTGGATGGCCTCAAACACCTCTGAACGAGCAGACATGACTTGCGCGTCGTTTTGCTTTGCCTTGGGGTCAATCAGTCCAGCAAGCTTTTCCATAGTGTGGATTGCTGCATCGTCCTTGGAGAATTTGTTCTCACGGCAATGCTCTTCGTAGATGGTCTGCATCGACACATATGTCGGGTCGTCCTGGACAAGACGAATGTGCTGGGCAACAGGTACCACAAGTGGCATTGTAAACTGCAGATCGCGACGCCGGCTTTCCTTCTTGTGGTTCAAACGCTGGTTGAGCTGGCGGAACAGCTGCAGAGCGCGCTCTTCGCGTCTGCTGTTTCTGGCGGTCGGCTGCTGCACGGAGAAAGGATGCATGCTGCCATCGTGGCCACGGATGCGGATGCGTCTGTGTGACACGCCAACGGTGCGGACAAGTTCCACCTGAGGAATAAAGCGATCGATGCGGATAAAGTCCGAGTTCTTGTCCTTCAGCTGCAGGTACTGGCCCGGGATTTCGATATCATCAAACTTGGTGTAGCGGAACTCGCACAGGTGAGGCGACATCTGCTCCAAGGGCAGCCGGCTAGTCCTGCGGTCGAGCTTGTCCTCAAACTTGTTCCGCCACTGGCGGAGGTTCTGGATGTATTCGTACATCGTAGGGCGAACAGCCACAAACTCAGACTCAAACATGGGCCTGATGTGAGTGGGCAGCACAGTCTCGGCAAACCGTGTAATGTTTGACTCGGTCGTAGCAGGCAACTTGACTTCGCGGCTGTATGATGCAGGCGAACGGCTGATGTACGACATCGCATCGTTGAGTAGCGCAACAATAAGGCGATAGGCATCCTCGTCTGGCGGGCACTTGAGGTGCTTCTGGATCTGATCGATAATCGTCTCCATGGAAAGGGCCAGCAGAGGGAATGATGACTTGAGTACCACTAGGATCTCCTCCATATAGTCTCCAGGGTGCTTCTTAGTGCTCCTGTTGCCGAGCACGCTAGCTGCCGCTGCCGCTGCCGCTATTGCGGCGGGGTTGCCACGTCCAGGAGCTGGTGATGTGCCGACGACAGGAGTTGATGCAGTTGCGCCTGGAGTCGGCGTACCTTGGGCGCCGGGAGCTGGCGTGGCTGTGTTGCTCGCAGCAGCGGCCAGTACCTCGGCGGGCACAGGAGTTCCAGAAGCAGATACAGGCGCCGGTGTCGTGGCCGCAGGGGCGGGAGTGCCGGAGGCACTGGGGACTGCTGCGGTAGCCGGGGTAGGGGTGCCTTCAACACCATTGGCGCCATTGGCACCATTAGCGGTGCCAGGCCGCGATACACCCGGCTCCACCTTAACGCCTGCCTGGGGCGTGGGCTTGGTCTGTAACTGGGGCGACTGGGATGTGGTTTTGAATGGCGCGTTGCCGTCCTGGCGGTTCTGGACAGCTGCAGCCTGCATCATGGCGAGCTGCACTGCCTTTTGCTCACGTGCATCCTGGTTCTTCTTGTGGGCCTGCATGTCGTCGCGGCTAGTCCGCAGAACAAAGTACAGAGCTTGAGGATACGTCTTAGCGATCTTCAGCAAAATGTCGTGAGTGCGAACAGCCTCCCTATAGGATAGACTAGACAGGAGCTGAGGAATGAAAGTAATCCAGTACCAGGTCGAGATCTCTCCCTTGAAGTCATCGAAACCGCCGGCAATAGTTCCATTTGCGTCGTCGAGACTGAGCAGCCACAGAATGCGTGCGATGAGCTTCCGTGCCTTGGCATTTTTGTAGCTGGCTGCAGCTTGCAGGTAGCATGTGAGAGCCTGGCGGCCCACGGTGTGGTTGGTAGGCTCTGCCTGGAACATGCGATCGTTGAAGAAACCCCACTCAGCCCAGGCCTTTGCTGTTGTGATGTCATAGTAGAGAGCCGTGCCAAATGCAGTGTTTGCCTCCTCTTTCTGAAGGAGACGCTCAAGGAACATGCCCTTTAGCGTATAGAACTCGGCCTTTTGCTGCTGGTTGAAGTAGTTGAGATTGGTGTTGTTGATCACATCCAAACCATTGTTGAGCTCTTCGGGGTTCTGGAAGTGACACTTTGCCTGTTCCCTCAACTTAAGGAAGGCCTCTTGGATCTCAATGTTAGGCAAGGTGTAGATGCGGCCCAGCTGGTTGATGCAGACTTCCGAGAGACCATGCTTACGGGCCACGTGCGCGAAACGATTGATTATCCAGGCGGTCTCGTGGAAACCACGATAAGCGAACGAGGAGCCGGCAGGAGGTTGACCATTCTGCTGAGGCTGAAGAATCTCCAGATACTTCTTGTTAATGAGGTTGAAGATATGCTGGCGCCATGTGACAAGATCTTGCCAGGCCAGAATGTCATCCCACATGTTCGGCAGCCGGTCTCTCCAAGAGCCCAGGAGAAGCTTAAGCTCAGCCGACTTCGTATCGAGATTGGCCTGGGTCGTTGTGGACAGACTGTTGCAGATGATCGAGGCGTCGTGGATCTCAACCATGAGCTGGAACTGCTGCATGAGAGGGATGTGGGCATTGGTCAGGCGGCGAGGAAGCTGGTGCCACTTTCTGATAGAGAGTTGAATGGCCTCGTCGGTCGACCTGTTGAAGTCTTGCACAGTGTCCTCCTTTTTGTGGAAGCGGATCAAGCTCATGAATGCCTGGAAGAATGTGCGCCGGGGCGTCGGGGCATCCATGACACCCTTGATTAGACCATCTAGCTGTTCACGGCTGGTATCGTCCTGCCACATGTCGATATTGCGCCAGGCGCACTCAAGGAGCAGATCCTGGAAGTTCTCGTGCTTCGCAAACTCTTGGAGGATGTCCCACTGTTGTAGCTTCTGTGCGCAAATAACCCAGTGGTCCTCCCACAGCATGTACTCGGCTTGCGAGAAGGGGATAACACTAGTCCGCGCCTTCACCTGAGCCGCCTCGTACATCCGCTGGGCCTTGTCCCACATGCCGTTCTGCTCATACGACAGGCCCGAGTTGGTCTCTAGGAAACGGCAGCGGCGACGCCAAGTGCCGTAAAAAAGATCTTCCTCCTTGAGATCCGCGTACAACTCAACAAGAGCGTCCAGATTGCTTTCCCGCACGCGCTGTGAGGCCACCTCAGGGAAGATAGCTGACCGCTCTAGCTGGGTGAGAGCCACGTACCACACGTCAAACACACGCGCGAGGTGCTTCATGACATGGGGTGGAATCTTGCAGTCGGGCCAGGCCTTGGAAGAGCCGGCAAGCAGAGCCTGGACAACATTGGGGCGCTTGTCCATCTGGCGGTGGTGGTAGTCCTTGGTAAGAAGTCCCACCAGACCGCGCTCGAGCTCGGGTCGGTCCTCCTTGGTGGTTGAGCCCCAGAAGAGCGGGAAGAGCGTTATCCACAGCTCATTGGCGGTGTTGTTGTCTGTGTGCTGCAGCTGCATAAGCGGCTCCAACAGATCACGGACCTTGACGTCAGCCAGGCCGGCAATGTGCTTGCGCAGGCCCACGATAAGAGCCTCGTATTTGTCGTCCACCATGAGCTCCGGCTCGCGAGTGTCCTTGCTGTAGATACCGTACAACTGCGATAGGGTCTGTATACGAATATCATCAGAGTGCAGCTGTGCGACCGTGTTCATCTCGATGGCGCCCATAAGAAGGTGCGACGCCTGTGCCAGCCAGAACGTGTCCGAGAGCGTCTCCCAGTTCTGGTCGGTGATGACAAACATGAGGCGATCGCTGGCGGACTTAGACAAACTACGACTGAAGACCGTCAGGAAGCGATTGCGCGTCTCGACATCCTGTGCGCGCGTGCCGATGAGGAACGCGTGCTCCAGACGAACGGTAATCTCGGTGCGTGCAATCCGAGGATCCTCGTAGATGCGGATGACAAGGTCGAGGAACTTTTGCAGCATGGTGAGGTCTGCGCGGTGCTCAAAGCCAAGCATCTTGTGCAGGACTGCAGTCTTTTCCTTGAGTGTAGGCCAAGTGCCTTCCGATTTGAAGACCCAGCCCTCAACCATGTCGAGGATCTTGGTGCAGAGGCCAATGTGAAGCGACTTCTCGACCAGGTTGGCAAGTACACTGAGGAATGGGCGTCTGTTGTCTCCCAGTGTCTCGATGCGCTTGGCGGCAACGTCAATTGCCTTGATGATGAGACCTGTCTGAATCTCAAGGTTGTACGGGGTCATTTCGGCCGCAGCGGCGGCTGGATCTTGCTGGAGGTGCGCTGTGCGAGCATGCGGGTTGCTCGCGATAATCGCAAGGTAAGAGTAGTGCGCAAGGTGTTCGCGGCCAAGCTTGTGCTGCAGAGCCTTGAGGATGGCCTGGATATGCGGGTCGATGGCCGTGGGCCGGCGGGTGGAAAGGGACCAGAGAATGTTGATGCCGGCCATGTAGTTGTTGGCGCCCAGGGTCTCAGTAGCAATGTTAGACAGGAATGTCACAAATTCGGAGGGCTGCTGAGTCTCGGTCTCGCCTTCGGCGTCCGCATCCTCCATTTGCACATCCTCAGGAACAGTCTCAAGCACACGGCCAATGATAGACTTGAGCTTGCGGCCATCGTCATACTCTGCAGTCACCGAGTGAAGGCAGTCTTGAACCTCGGGATTGTCAGACTTAAGACTCTTCTCGAGGATCTTCTGGATGACTTCCAAGTTGTCGAGGATCCACTCGTCAGTCTGGAAGTTGAGGATCACGCGCACAACTTGCAGCATGTTGATGATGTTGTTGATAAACTTCTCATCACCGGGCTCCTTGTCTGACTGGTCAATGGCCAGGGCTTGCGATGTCTTATCGCTAGCGAGCACAACATCGGTGGCGTTGGACTGCAGATCCACGTCCTGAACACCCCAGTAGCGAGGCTGCAGCAGGTTGAAGAGCAGAGCCATGGACCGCTTGCACATGTCGCTCCAAGGGTTGGGCGAAAGTAAGGCAATGGCGCTCGGGTCCTTGGGCTTGGATGAGGGCAGGTCGTACTTTTCGTTGAGCTGTGCGATGAACTTAACAAGGAAACGCAGCATCTTTTGGCGACCAGAGGCAGGGACTTGGAACTCCTTGACCGGAGCAGCAGACTGCGCACCAACAGCTGGCGATGCAGACGAGTCATCCTCGCCCTCAACCTTGTGCCTGCGCGACAGTGGCGACTCTGACATGGAGCGAAGGGCCGCGGGTGAGCCGGTACCGCTTCCTACATTGTTGCCGTTGGTGATGGAGAATCCCTCCTCGATCGGCTTGCCCTCAACGCGGCGATACTCCCACTGCCAAATCAGCCACATGAGGTTCAGTGCGAGGCGCTTGCTCTCGCTGGAAGCATTGGCCGGGCTAGCAACACGCTGAAGAGACATGATGATGAGCATAGTAAACTTGTCCCGCGACTCGTAGAACAGGTCGGGATGGCGGACAAGGAACTGGAAGATGCTTGTCGTCTGCTGCGCGTTGTGACTCTCCTCTGCAAGGATGCGGCGCGGAGCGCTGGCCCAGACGGCGTTGCGGTCGGCGGGCTTGTAGTTGAAGCGCTTTGGCAGAACCGGCGCAATGAGCTCGAGTGCCTGGCTGACCAAAGCACGGCCCTCGCTCTGGTTTGTCTTCAGCAGCGAATAGTACACCTGGGAAACGATCTTGACGGGCGTATCGTAGTGGGCAATGAAATAGCCAAGCACAACATAGGCAGCGTTCTTGTTCATAGTGTCATCGTTGCGAATGTACGTCCAGCCGAACTTGATGATGTCCTTGCGCAGGTCTTGCAGGATGACATGGTGATACTTGACGAGCATCGCAGTAAGCTGCATGACCTCCATGCGCGTGTAGTCAACGCCTCCAGCCTGTGGGCCGGTGACGTCTTCCTGGTTGTCGACCATGTTGGGCTTCCAGATCTTGGCGCTGATAGACTCGATGATCTGCTTGTCGACGAGCAGCGGCGAGCCCTTGTCCTTGTCCTTGTCTCCGAGGCGGTCCCAGTGGCGCATAATGTCCATGGCGACAATAGGGTTAACAATGTTGTGCAGCAGGAAAGACTTGGTCTTGTGAGAAGCCTTTTTGCCGGCATAGACCTCGAGACAGCGCAGGACTATCGACTTGCAGTAATCCACAGACTCGTTGCGCACAATCTTGTCGTAGATGTGAAGATGGAACTCGGGCGTGGACCGCAGCTCCTCAGATGTGACACACTCGACAAGGCTCAGGAGCATGTCCGTATCGTCAGGGTGTAGATCGAGGTACTTTGTGAGGATAAACATGAGCTGCTCAGCAGCCTGGTTGGCAGCAAGGCGCAGATTGGGAGGGTACAGGTTCTGGCGCAGGTTGTCTTCGAGCGTCTTTGCCACGCTCTTGAGCCATGTCAGGTTCTCCTTCTTCTCCATCCAGGTGACAGACTTGCCGCCACCGAGGCACAAGGAGTAGAGAACGTGAACAGTGTTGACTAGCGTGACATACTGAGTCTCACGCTTCGCGGTAAAGACAGTGTTATACGCCTCAATTAGCTGGCCAACGTGCTCATTGCAGTAGTCCCGGATAGGTGTGCCCTCGGGGTCCTGGAGAGCCTGTGCCAGGAAGCGGCTGTAGCGCTGGTCTTCAATGCGCTCGATGAGAAGGCCGCAGCAGTCCTCCGGGTACCGGTTGAGGTACTTGTAGACGGGAGCACGCAGAGGGCTATGGTGGGTGCGGCGAAGCTTGTCCTCCAGGTCAAGCACGGCATCAATGATGCGCTCCTTGTACATGCGCGCGGCCTCTGGCAACAGGGGGAAGATGCCAAAGACACCCACAATCGTCTTCATCAGCAGGCTCTGTTCAAAGAGGATAAACGAGATCTGCTGGATTTCGCCGGGGACGGCCAGCTTGTTGACGTGATCAAGCAGTCGAGATCCTATTTCGACCTTGAAGTAATTGGTCAGGAGACGAAGCAGTAGTGCAAGATTATCGAGATTGGGTGGTGTGAGGCGCTTAGCATCTTGCAAACTGGCAAGAACGGGACGAAGGCCTTGCTGAAGCAGATCTTTTGGCAATTTGGTGGTATACATAAGCACCCGCTTGAGTGCCTCGTTGGCAGCCTCGACAGTAGGCTGGGACTCGGTGTAGAGGCTATTGAAGAACATCGACACGATTTTTGACCTGGCAACGCTCGGTTTGTTCTCCTTGTTCTTCTGAAAGTCATCAAAACCCATGGCAGTACTAAGAATCTTGATGCAGGCGACACGGAGCTCAACAATGTAGTTATGCGTGCGGAACTCGGCCGACTTGCCGGCCAGAGACTCGTCGGTAGCCTCGGATAGGGCCAGTGTCTCGAGCAGCAGACGGTCGACATTGTCGTCGATAGTGACAAAGTCGGGCTTGATGGTCAAGAAGTAGGTGAGAGCGTCAATGTCGCCAATTTGGGTAGCAAAGGGTAGGGCTCTGAGTGGCTTCTGGAATAGAGGCGACAGGAGACGCTCCTTGTGGCACTCAATAATCTCCCAGACCTGTGCATCGACCGACTTGGCAATCTGGTCAAGAGCGCGCTTCGCCGTGCTGCGGACATGCTTGTTCATGTGAGACAGCTCCATGGCGAGGAGCAAGCACATCGCGGGGAACCGGCGAGCGTTGGGGCTCTTCTGTGCAGGCTTTTCAGCCGCAACGGCAGAGGCAGAAGCAGCAGCAGAGGTAGGAGCTTCGCTAGTGCCAGCAGGCAGAGGGGTCGACTGGGGTGTTTGCGACAGTCTCTTGTCGGCCTGTGCCTGCTGCTGGTCCTTGTCGGGAATAGCATCCTCCTTGGTCAGGCCCTTGGTAACACGGCCAAGCAGCACCTCAAGCGTCGTCTGGGCCAAGCACCGTGTTGTGTCGGGCAGGTCTGGCGGCATATCTTTGATGACAAAGAGCAAGCTGCGGATCAGCTCCATCTGCAGCTTTCCGACCCATTCATCGCCAAGATTGACGCTCGTCAGGAGCGTGTTGATACCCAGACAAGCGCCAGTCTTGAGGAACCACTCTTCAACATAGCAGCCGTGCGTAAAGGTAGAAGCGAGATGGCTAAAGAACTGGAGCTGGTGGACATGCTCTTCAGATCCAAAGACGGTGGCCGCCGTGTCGAACATGACACGCATGGCGCGCTGGGCGGCCTCACGGACCTCGAGCTGCATCGAGGCCAGCGACTCGAGGATGGCATCAGCTAAAATGTGCGAGTCGAGGACAAGCGGGCCCTCGCCGGTCTTAGCATTAAAGCTCATGCTCTCCTTCTTCTTCTCGATGAGGGTGCGGCCGACGTCGAGCACGATAAAGTGGCGACAGATGTTCATCAAGAAGTCATCGGCGTCTTTGCTAAGCTCCGGGATAGAAATGGCATAGAACAGGGCCTTGAGGAGGCGCGTCAGCATCTCTTCACACTCGCGCTTCTTGGTTACAGAGCGGTCGCGGTGTATTTCCTCAAAGACGCCGAGGTCAGCGTCGAACTTGGATGCAACCAGATCTTGTGCCTGAAGGCGGACAAGCCGGCCCAAGTCATCCGGAACGTGGCTGTCGTAGCCAATGCGAATCTTGACCTGCGCCTTGATCATCTGCAGGGCTTGCTTCTTGTAGTATGCGTCGGACTGCTTGGGGATGGGGCCCTTGACAGGCTTGCTGGAGACGTCCATGACCTTTTGCAGTGCGAGTTCCAGGCCCAGATCGGCATTGAAGCCGCGGTCTCTCTTGGAGCCTACGAGACGCACATCGAAACTCGGCGTGTCGTCAATGTACTGCTTGAAAGTGAGCGGCAGGTGGTCCGTCATGTGCTTGCGGTTGCGGCCGCCCAGCTTGCCCAGAATGCGCATGGCGGTGTGGGCATGGAAGTGGCTGTAGGGGTGGGGGCGCAGCTGCTCGTAGAGGGCAGGCATGAGCTCGTCGAGGACGGGCGCCATGAGAGGATCCAAGTACTCTGCCGTCAAGTTGTCCACGCACAGCTCCAAGGTTCTTAGGCCCTGGCCCACCATCTCGGAGCCAGCACGAAGCGCGGCCACGAGCGGGCGCATCAAAAAGTTCAAGTGCGGAAGCAAATTGCTCAGTCTAGCAGGGACAGTGAGGCACAGCTCGACGTATAAATCGCGCTCCGAGGGCTTGCGCGCAGCCATGAGAAGGTTGTTGAGGACATCAAGGAGCATTTCGAGAAGGGGAAGAATCTGTTTGTAGAGCTGCTCGAACTTTCCGCCGCCAATGCTACGGAACAGAGACCTAAGAAGGAAGAAGTAGTTCATGGGCTCTTCTGCTCGCGTAGACAATTCGACCGACTTGCTGATGATGTCGACGACGTAGGGCAGCAGGATCTGCTCATTCTGGGATGCAAACAGCGTAACGGCCATAAATGCCAGCTTGAACATGCGCAGCAAGACCGAAGCCTTTTTCACATCGGCCAAGCCAACCTCTTCAATGTGGTTCATGAGGAAGCGCAGGAGCATTCCGCAAAAGGTGGGCGATGTGGCCTCGCTGGCGAGGAAGAACTGGGGGATATGCAGCAGGCCGGGGTGCTCAAGGGTCATCTCGAACAGGTAGGGGACCTGGCGCTCAAAGATCTCGTTGAAAGTGGCCGGGTCGATGACGTGGAAGACAGTGGCGAACATCTCGAGGAGATCCTTTTCTTCCTTGCTGCTAGAAGTCATGTATAGGTTGGCCATGTACTCGACGGTAGACGCGTAGTGCGCCTCTGTCGAAGGCTTGTCCTTTTCGACCACCTCGTAGTAGCGGAAGACGCGAATACCCTCGCGGAAGAGCTTGACAATGACCTCGACTTCCTCGGCGTTAAAACCACTGGCGACTTCGGTCCATCCGGCTGGCTCGTGGTCGAAATGCGGCACGGGCGTGCATGCGCGCAGCTGGAAGACGGTGTTCCGCAGACCGTGCATGAGGGTCTTGAAAAGGAACTTGTTGTCGACGACGGGATCATGGCCGCGCTCACGTGCGTTGATGAGCTTGATGGGCATGGCGGACGTGAAGATGTCGATCTCGTCCCACTCTGGCTTTGCGTCTGCCAGGTACGTCTCGGAGAAGGCGGCCGTGCCGAGGGCAGTAGGCGATGTGGCAGCCTTGCGCTGCTGGGCGGCTTGCTGGACCCGCACCTCCTCGGACAGCTTGACGGCGCTGTTGTACTGGCGGTTCATGGACGCAAACTTGTCGGCAATGGCGTTGAGGATGGTGACGAGAAGGTAGCGGGCCTCGACCTTGTCCTCCATTTTGGCAATACACTCGGCCATGTTGAGAAGCAGCTTAGCGCTCATGGTCTGGAAGCTGGTGCCGGGAAAGTCATCGAGCAGGTTGCGAGTGTAGATAGCGACTGTCTTGCGGATGATAGGCGGCTTGAGGTAGTCGCGCACGTGGTGGATGAGGTCGGCGAGCATGCTGTACGCCAACGGCCGCATGGTCTCGTGGACAGTGAGGCCGTCGCCCATCAGGGTGCGCTCGTCAAGGAACTGGTCAATGACGTCGACAAAGATGCGGCGGTAGTTGAAGTTGATGATATGACGGATGGCAACAATGAGTTCCTTGCGAGCAGCGGCCTTGTCGCGTGGGCAGTCCTGGAGCAGGCGGACGATGGTTCCTGGAAGAAGGGGCAGATAGTCGCTCATTTGCTCGGCGTGCTGGCGCAGGGCGTAGGCCAGGAAGCTCATCATCTTGACCTGCAGAGTGATAAAGTCGCCGTAGCTGGTCTTGTTGCGGATGCGGGGGCTCATGCCGAAAAATGAGGTGCCGCGCTCGCCAGCCTCACGGTGTGCCCGATCTTGGGCGGCGGGGTGGCAGCTCAGGACACTCTTGATGACGGGGATAAAGGTCTTGATGTTGTGCAGCGAACGGTACATCTGGAAGATGCTAACAACAATGATGGGGCACTCTGCAATGACCTTGAAGGACTGCATGCCGCGCAGGAGCGGGCGGTCGACCTCGACGGAAGCGCCGGCCACAGGCGAGCCTGGGGGGTGTGGTGGCCCTGGCGTCGAGGGGCCGATGGCGGCCGCGTCTGCAGAGGAGGTGGGAGCGAGAGAAGAAGTCGAGGCATCGCCAGACTGCTTGTCAAGCTGCTCCTTGACAATGTGCTCTGTCTGGTCGAAGAGGGTCTGGACGAGCTCAAGGAAGCCCTTGGCCTTGTCGCCGCAGACCTTGACCTGGTGGCGCAGGATGTCGCAGGCGGTCTTAATGCACAGGCAGGCATTGTCTTCGTTGTCTGTCTTGATGATGTGTGAGAGCAGGTCGATGGTTTCCTGGGCGTACGGTTCAAAGGGCTCCGGCGGCGACGGTATGGACGGGAAACGGTGGATGATTTCGAGAAGGCAGTGTCGTAGTTTCTGGGACAGTTAGCATCAACACACATACATCCAAAGTGGCCTGCAAACGGGCGTACCTGTTCTGGCGACTGGCTCTGAAAGCTGGGCTGGCCTCGCAGAATGGCAAATATCGAGGGCAGAACCTTCTTGAGGAACTGGGGGTAGACGGGGCCAGAGGTGTAGTGGTCGAGGATGTCGCGCAGGGTGAGGGCAGCTTCGAGCTTCTGGCTGGCAATGAGGTCGGCAGTGGACAGCTGGCGCACCAGCGTGTCGATGGCATTAGGGGACGCCATGATGGCGGTGTCGACTGGGCAGTAGAGAGTCAGGCTCGAGCTGTGTAGGGTACGCGAAAGCGCAAGGCTTTGGTGACGCGATGCTTATTGCCCCATGCGACCAAGGGTAGCCGGGCACACGGCGGTAGAGATCGGTTGTCTGTCGAGATGACCGTCTGGATGGAATCGATGGCGGTCGTCGGTCTGGAACTTTTGTGGTGGGATTGGGGCGACGGAAAAGGCCGTGTAGTTCGGAGGGAAAAGGATCCGAAGAGATATGGTATTTTGGGAGACGAAAAGGGAGTGGAGGGTAAAGCGGAAGGGTATCGTGGGTATATGGATAAATCGAGAGAAAAATGCGGTTTTTCTGATGTCGTATAAGGCACAAAAGACAATAAAAAGGTGGCCCTTGGGGGAGGGTGGCACTTTTGACTGCGGGTGGATGAAGATTTGAGGATGTGAAGCTTTTCGCAAAGGGAGAAGTGCTAGGGAAGACGTGCAGCGACGCGATGCTTGGCTGGTACAGGCTTTTCACAGGGAGGAGCGCTAATCACACTGCTATAGGAAGAGACGGGCATGTCCCCGGGGGCAGAAGTGCAGTGCTTGGAGTGCAAACTTGCGTGAATACAACAAAGCGTAGTAATACTCTACATTTGTTAACTGCAATCGGTTTTCTAGCAAGATTCGTTATTTATTTATTCTTCGTTTTATTTATTCTTGGATCTCTGGTAAATCGTTGCTGGTTGGTTATTGCCATCACAGGAGGCTGAGAGGTAGCTCTTATGGTAAGAATAGTGAAATAGGAGACGCATATATGCTTCAAATTGGCGAGACTAATGAGGTAGAGGCGATCGCCAATTGTGGCAAGCGCATCAGGAGCAGGTCGCGACTGCCCAGCATCGACGGCAGAGCAAGAAGGCCGAGCTTGAGGAAGGAGAGGGAGGTGGGCGAGGCAGTCGCCAAAACCTTTTGCGCTAGGCGTGGAATAATAAAGTTCCGGATTTTATGGGTCCTGGGGCGTAGTATGGATGCATGGACATGCACAGCAGCCAATGAGATGTTGTACATTTTTAGAGGCCCATTAGGGGCAGCAAAAGGGTGTAGTTGAGGTCGTGATAGTTCAAGTTAGGATTATGTTTTATTTCAGTATATTGGCGTCAACATTGTGAATATCTCGGTATTCAAAGTGCTGTAAAGGTCATATTTATTTGATTCTTAATTTTAGGCTTTGTGTCTATTTTTTATCATTTTGATGCTGTATTTGATTTAGCCAAAAAAAAAAAAAAAAAAAAAAAAAAAAGACATTTAACGACAACTCACACGTCTAGAGATAACCAAGTCGGCTTAAAGAACACGAGAATAAATAAATGCTGATCAGAAACTGCACAAATTGATACACAAAAGGCATAAAAATACGTCACCCTAATTAAGAAATGTCTATACGCCTTGCCCACCCTTTGACATCAGAAGATGTGCCAATCGAAATCAACTACATCCAGCACTCCAAGCGAGAGCAATGTTACAGATAATGGCATTAAGTTCACAGCAGCAAATCACAGAATAGCAAGCAGATTGGATGAACTTGTTTTTTATAAAAGGCGTCCTAACCCAGCCTCATCACGCGCAGCGTTCAGAGGCAATGGAAAAAAAGTATATACAATGAATGTCGTCTTGTTGTACAAATAAGGGAATAAGTTTTAAAAAGAAAGAGAGAAGAAAAGAATGAAAAGAAAAAAAAGAAAAAGAAAAATTGTCTACTGCTTGCGGCGGGGGACACGGGGAGCCATGCGCGCAGCCATGCGAGCGGCGTGGCGGCGGTGCTTGCTGCTGGAGGCAACAATGTTGATGGTGGAGCTCTGGCCGCCCGTGCACGAGGTGCCGGCCGCCATCTGCATCTCGACAGACCAGACACCGCTGGCACACTGCTGGTAGGACGAGCCCATGCAGTTCCAGGTGCCGTCGGGCGAGCAGGCGCTGCCGGCAGTCTCGAGAGTACCGGTGGTGCCGGAAGAGGTCGAGCCGGTGGCAGCGGTAGAGGCAGCAGTAGTGGCAGCAGCAGCAGCGGCAGTGGTAGAGGTGGTGCCAGCAGCAGCAGCGGCCGATGTGGCAGCGACAGCGGGAGCCGAAGTGGTGGCAGCGGCAGCAGGCGTCGACGTGGCGGCGGCACCAGCACCGGTCGAGACAGTGATAAAGACACCGCCCGAGTTGGCAGCGCCGCCAGTGGTGGCGGCAGCAGAAGTGGCGGCGGCGGCAGCGGCAGTGGAGGTGGCGGCAGTGGCAGCAGCAGACGTGGCCTGGGTGGCAGCGCCAGTGGCGACCTGGCAGGAGCCGACAGCAGAGGCAAAGGCAGTGGTGGCGCCGTTGAGCGAGACGACAGCGGCACCGGGGTCGGGGAAGATGAGATCGGCGCTGTCGGTGGTGGTGCAGCCGTTGTCGATGTTGGCGACAAACATGTCGGGCAGGCTGTCAAAGTTGGAGGTGCTGCCGGAGGTGCCGGTGAGGGTGACGGGGGCGCAGTTCATGTACATCTCGCGGTTGCCGATCTTGTTGAACCAGGTCCAGGCGAGGGTGACGTCGCCGGTGGGGATGTCGTCGGGGACGGTGAAGTTGTAGGTGTAGGGGTCGACGGCAGCGGCGTTGTCGCCCATGTTGCCGGCCTGGTCCTGAGCGGGGCAGCCGCCAACAATGGACTGGATGACCTTCCAGGTGCTCGAGGCGCTGGGGTTCGTGTCGTAGGTGATGGAGACCTGGCACGAGCCACCGCCGTGGACGGCCGAGCCGATGAAGGCTAGCTTCTGTTCGGAGCCAAGGGCGAAAGTGTTGGAGGCGGAGCCGGACACCAGAGACTCGCCGGCAGTCAGCTGGCAGGGGAAGTTGGAGCCGTCGGCGCTGAGGGGAGAGCTGATGACCTGGGGCGAAGAGTAGGGGACGGGGTTGCTCATGATCATGTGAGCGTTGGCGACAGCCAGGAAGAAAATGGTGAAGATGTAGGCAAGCATTTTTGCGGTTGTAGATTGGTTGTAGGTTGTTGGGTGGTGGTTGAAGGTTGGGCAAATAAAAGTTGCTGAGTCTGAGCGTTCCGGACGATAAGACAAGGAGTGTAGGTGCAATATGCTGATGCTGATGCTGAGATGCTTGTTGATAGCGAAGATGCTGATGCTGATGATGATAAATTGAGAGAGAGAGAAAGAAGCCAAGTGTGTCTGGAAAGGACTGAATATATAGAAATCGCCGGTCAGTTGTGTTCATGAATACCATGGAATATCATGCCAAGAAGTGAAGAGAAGAAGGGGATTGTTCGATGAACAATGGAGCAGGGGTCAAGATGGCGGAAGCCAACAACAAATGCAACAAAGAGACGAGAATATGACAAGAGGACAAGATAGAAAGGCAAGAACAAGATGATTAAAATGAACAATGAACAAGGAGAATGCGAGAGCTGACAATGACTTACAGATGAACAAAGCGTGTTCAGAAGGCGAAGCACCGGGCGATGAGAGAAGAGAAGAAATGAAGAAGGAGAAAGTAAATAAGAGAAAAAAAAACGATATAGAATCTGGTTGAGAGAAAGCGAGGACCAAGCCTTAATGAATGAATGACACTGGGTCGAAGGAATGAAGAAAAAGAGAAGTCGGAAAAGATTGACGAAAAGAAGAAACGATAGACGATAGACGACAGACACAGACACAGACGGTGGAATACCCAAGGATGCGGATGAGAAATAGAATAAGGGAAACGCAAGAAAGGGTGGACGGGATCGTCTTATATCCTGTGTCGTGAGAGAGCAGAGCACGGGCAGAGAGTGGCCAGGAGTGGCCGCAGAGGGGAGGGGAGTACGACATGGATGGAGCCGACACATGGGAGGGGGGTGAGTGGTAAGAGACACTGGAGGAGAAGCACGGAGTGCGGGCTGCGACCAGGGGAAGGGATCGATGGCCCTGATTCAGTCATTCAGTGGTGGTGACAAACGCAAGTTCATTTTTTATATATATATATATATTTTTTTTTTCTTCCCTTATTTCCCTCTTGTCCTCTCTTTCTCTCTTTGATTTCTGATACATAATTGATCCTTCGACGTGCTATATTCTTGTATTCCCTGTATTAAATTATGTGTACTGTAAAGGCACGGTACTTGCTTGCACGACAAACAATACACAGGCATCAAGCATTCTTCGATCCTCACCAGGGAGAAGGGAGGAGGCAGAGGGATGATAGGCGGCAAAGGGGTGAGTCTACGACATGTGTCTATCCGCTGGAGCTTGTTTGAATTTTGCACGTAGTCGGTGTTTCTGCAGCTATCCTGCACTTTTTGTTTTCCTGTTTGTTTTCCTGCATTCTGCTGCATAGTTTCTGCACATTAAAAGAAGTACACTTTGAAGAGGCAAAACATGCAAAAACAAATCAAAGACAACGATTGGCAGCCAGAGGAGGAGGAGAGGTGACGGTGACGGTGAGCGGGCGAGGCGGGCAGACGAGTGACGAACAGACCACTCGCAGGCAAGAAGGGCGCATATGATGGCAGAGGCAGAGGCTCGAGAGGAAGCAGATCCAGTCGAGCGTGCAAAGTAGTACGCGCTGAGGGGCGTTTGCTGCGGCCAGTTATGCGGCGGCATTGCCTCTCGACCCCGGCTTCTGAAGCAGCAAAAGCAGGGGCTCTGTAGTCTTGTTAGCCTAGCCTGTAGCCTCTCTCTACTATGTATTTCTTCTCTCTGTACGGAGTACTATTTCTCTACTCTGACTCCGTATATCCACCCAAGGTGAGGGAGCACATCTGGGCTGTGATAGGTCGAGGCTGGCCCGTCTCGAGTGGCGCGTTTCAGCAACGTCGATGGACTAGATGTGGGTTTTAATAGTTTGAATACGTTAATATCTCGAGAAGAGGCCCCAAAATAAAATTCAGGTTTATTCATCTCTTCTTCTTGGTGGTGATTGTCGGAGTACCACCTTGGCAGAAGGCTTGTCCATCTCTGGAGTCCGGGGAGGTGCTGTACTCGTATTGTTCGCTGTTTGTGTTTATCCTGTGATTCATCAAGGCAGCCGACAGTGGCTTGAGAGAGAGGCGGGATGGATCAGGTGGCAAGTCTCTCATGCAAGACAAAAATAACTAGAGAACAGAAGAACGTCTACTGGGATCTATTGCAAGCGAAGATAGGAAGCACAGCAGACGCAATAATAGAATAGGCCTCCTCGGTCTTTACGTCGTATGCATAACGTTGAATACGCAAGCTTAAAGTTAAGCTCATGGATACGTGGATTTAGTGAATACGATGAATATAGAAGTAGATAAATGAACGAGAGAGAAGAGAAGAAGAGAAAGAAAAAAAAGAAAAAAAAGAGCCTGTACAGAAAGGGGCATGGTTGAGCAGAAGCCCGCACAGAAGAGATCTGATCGGTGGGAGGCAGACAAAGAGGAGGCACCCAATGCAGGGGTCTGTGCAGGATGCAGGATAGTCAGGGCAAGCTGCAGCGGCACTGCACGGCACTGCATACACTTCATAGTATGTACACTTCTGGCCCTGCAGCCTCTGCCCTGCACTTTAAACGGCCGCCACCAGCGAGCCGCCACGGCGTGACCGGGGACTTAGTATGTATTAACTAGTATCTTCCATTTGGTCTCTGGTCTATTTCGAGCACGGTGCTACAGGATAATTATCGGTCTGCTGCAGTGCTGCATGACGCCAGGCGTGTTTCTGTCTGCTTTCCGTCTGCTTTCTGTCTGCTCACCCGGAGGCCGTACACAGTATGGCCAGGCACAGCAGCAATGGCCAGCCGTGCAGTGTTGGCTGCCTGTCCTGGTGTTGCTCTTCGCATTATCACCTGCTCCATGCTCCATGGAGGTCTGGCAATCGTCTGCCCCGGCCTGCATAGTCACCTACGCTGCAATGTCTCGTGCTGATAGCTGCTATTCGGTTGGCTGTCGCCGTCTTGCGTTGAATAATCACCCATCTCCCATCACCTTCCCTCGCCTCTTTCTTGGCTACTCTTGCAGTTGCTTGCATGACTCTTGGCTACACGTGTGCTATGGACTGTGAGCATGGAGCCCCTCCTCAGCTACTACGGAGTAATACTTATGTAGACATCGTAACGTATCTTTATGACGATCCTGGTCGAGTACTAGAGCACGGTTACTTTGATATTGCTTGCTAGCCACTAGTCCTCCGTAGTTGCTTGAACCTGCTGTGCACTTGATAGTTTGATATGAAGGATTCTTGACATTGGAGTAGTCTTTACAAGATAGACCATCCTCATGTACAGCTACATACGGAGCTACATCTCAGCTCGCCAAGGACCCAGCGTTTCGATGCCCGCTGCTGTCGTCGACCTTCTCTTCTAGGCAAACAACTGCGATGCTTGTAGTTCGATTAGCAGATAGTATTGTTGCAATATTGGCTCCTACAAGTAATCCGATTATACTCCGACTATATTATTGACTATCTTATGTATATTCTGATCTCCTCCCCCGGCTACCCGGCTGTGATGAAGCACATCCTCCACAGCCCTGTCTACCGTGTACTTCTATTCCCCCGACCCAATTGCTCCGATGCCGTAGAGTTGCATTTATTGTTTGTCCGATTTGCAGCATATTCTTATTTTGCCTCTTATTGACCGTTTCATAGGATCTTCTCTTGGCCATCACATGCTTACATGCGCGCATCACTTCCGGCTTGACTTGATGATTACGTTTACACTGTACTACGTTTACATACAGACATGATTACATGCTGTCTCGCTCCCAGACATACTCAAACAGCCCTCATTCGGCGTAGGTTGTACATCTCTTGTCTTATTCCACCTAGGTGCCCACCATCCAGGCTAAAGAAGACGGAGACGAAGACAAAAGACGATAGACGATAGACACGACGCAAAGACTGGACGACAGTCGCCGATTCTAACTGGCTGCATGTTTTGTTTCTGTTTCTTGTTTCAATACTCGCTCTGTCTTATTCTTTCTTCCGTTTTCTTTCCTTTTTTCCCTTTTTTTCATTCTTACTGATATCCGCTTCTCCTTTCTCACCCCTTCTTCTGCCCCTCCCCTTGGCCACTCCCAGCCAATCGTTGCCTCCAATTGCCCCTTGCGCATACACATTGTGAAACGTCGACTAGCCGGGCCAGGCCAGCCAGTAGCAGCAGTGATCACTACAGTCTCACTATATTTGCATCGATATAGGCGTATAGTTCGCGCGTATTATTACATAATATTTGCAGGTGTAATCGACCGAAAAGGAAGGAGTCGGCCATCCTCTGCAATACGTACATACATCGATATTGCACCTCGCCTGATATATGAAGCGACCATGATAATCGCGCGTACATCTTATATTCTCAAAGACAGGATGAACAAACAAACGTACCGATACGTACTGTGTAGAACCGCCGGGGTTGAGGCGCGATTGTTTCTGTTTCAACCTGTCTCAGTCCCTTTCTCTCGTTTTCTTCTATTTTCTTTTCCTTTCTGTTTTTATCCCGTTTTCAACACTTCTTAAATTATCTTCTTTCTGTTATTCTGTTATTCTACCCGTATCTTCTCTTCCACGGTCATGGCTCCTCTTCAGATCCGCCTCGACAGTCTGTTTGTCTGCCCTTTTTTTTTTTAACCCGCCGACCCCCTGTCTTGTCGCCTCCCTTTCCTCAACTGCCCAACCCCTTGACTCCCTCGTCTTTTCTTCAGCTTCCCATCTTCCTTGCCTTGCCGCTCAGTAGACGCCGAGACTCATGTTCGTCAGCTGTTTGTTTCGGTCTGGTCTCTGGCCTGTGCTGCCCGGTCTTGCAGGCCGCTCTTGAGCTGTGCATTGCCCATGCACGCTTCCCCAAACCTCGTCGTCAATCTCTTGGCGCATAATGCCATGACCGTGGCTACGTGTTTGCCCCTTCACTTCTTCACCTTTTTATTCTGTTATATTTTAGAGTGCTTTCTTTAGGTGGCTTGGCACGGACTTGGCCCGGGTACTGTATCACCAGGTTTGATGAGTATTTGATTCTATACTTTCATGGTTTATCTGGGGATGAGGCAAATAGAAGTTAATGCTGTATTAATATTGAATGTAAGGATTGGTGTTGTGTTCTGCAACACAGGTATATGACAGATCCAATCTTAGATGACAAATGAGATGTAGGATGACAAGGAGTAAAGAGGTAAATAAGAAAGGAAACGAAGAATTAAAAACATAAAGAAAACAGAAGAAGAAAAAACAGATTAGAGACAAACTAAGACGTGAGAGAAGACAGCGAGAATGTCCACCACTACTAGTGCTTCTTGCCCCAGAACTTGAGCCGCGCAAGGTCAAACTTGCGCACCCGGAACACATAGTACGTGCCGATTGCCACCGCAATGTTGAACAGGATGTACGCCCACATCAGCCCAAAGTTGCGCCAGCGCGTGTCCCAGTAGATGCTGTTCTGCGAAATGTACTGGTCCGCCACAGACACCTGGCAGTACCGGCACGCCGCCGTCGCATCGGGGTTCTGCAGCTGGCCCGGCGCAAGCTGCAGGTACGGCCCCAGGTACTGGCCGCACGTGTAGCCCATCGGCGGGTCAAACACCGACGTCTCGGCCGTCGAGCACACAATCTTGCGGTTGTGCACCAGCGTCGAGATCACACCCGAGATCCAGTACGTAAAGGGCGACACGCGGTACATGAAGATCCAGAACCCAGGCAGCGCCACCGGCGTCTGCAGCACACCGCTAAAGATCAGGCTCGTCATCACCAGCAGCGTCACAATGCCACCGGCCGTCTGCGCGTCGGGCAGCGCCGCAATGCACATGTGTGCAAACGAGCTGGCGTAGATCATCAGCTCAATCATAAACAGCAGCACAAGGCCCTGGCGCTGCGAGTCCTGCACGCCCACAATCGGGTAGTAGAAGCACGCGTACGTCACAATGCCCGTCAGGATCTGCCACGGGAACTCGACCACAATGTTGGCAATCATAAAGGCCTTCCACGAGTACATCTTGCCGGGCCGTTCACGCACCTCGTACAGCGCCCGCTGCGTCACAAACAGCGGCTGGATCTGCTGCACAATCGACGAGAAGATGGTCAGGATCTGGAACACCGAGAAGATGACGCCCTGCATGCCCGCGAGCGAGCTCTTGGCCTGGAAGAAAGAGAAGCCCACAAACAGGCCCGCCACAACGCCCAGCGACAGCTTGGCAAACACATACTCGGGCATGCGCCAGTACTGCTGGAACACCCGGTACGTCACCTCGCGCAGCTGCGCCGAGAACGGCATGGCAAACTCCGTGTTCAGGTTGCCCTTGTCGCCCCGGGCGGCGTCTTCCTGGTCGGCAGCCGACACCTCGCCCGCCTTGGCCTTGTAGATGCGCTCCACCTCGGCCGCGACCTCGACGCGCTCGCCGCTCTCTAGCCACGTCGAGTGCCAGTTCTTGCCGTCGCCCGCCGTCGTCTTGTTGACAATCTCGAGCATGTACTCGGCCGGGTTCTCCGCAGCACCGCACGCGCGCGCGCCCTTGGCCTCAAAGTAGTCGAGCAGCGACCGTGAGTCCTGGCCGACCTCGCCAAAGTACACCGTCTTGCCGCCCGCCGCCAGGAACAGCAGCCGGTCAAACTGCTCAAACAGCACAGCGCTCGGCTGGTGGATGGTGCACAGCACGGCCTGGCCCGAGTCGGCCAGCTTGCGCAAGAAATTGCAGATGGCCCACGAGCTCTGCGAGTCGAGGCCCGACGTCGGCTCGTCCAGGAACAGCAGCAGCTTGGGCTTGGCCGCCAGCTCGACGCCAATGGTCAGCAGCTTGCGCTGCTCGACGTTCAGGCCCTCGCCCACCACGCCCACCACGGCGTCGGCAAACTCCTCCATGTTGAGCATCTGGATCACCTCCTCGACAAACGCATACTTTTCCTGCTTGGACACTGTCGGCGGCTGGCGCAGCATGGCGCTGAACTGCAGCGACTCGCGCACCGTCGCCGTCTCCAGGTGCAGATCCTGCTGCTGCACGTAGCCCGTGTTGCGCTGGAAATTGGCGCCGCGCGGCTTGCCGTTGACAAACATGTCGCCCGTGATCACGCCCATGGTCGTGCGCTCGGCCAGCACGTCCAGCAGAGTCGTCTTGCCCGCGCCACTGACACCCATCAGCGCCGTCAGCGTGCCCGGTTTGACCCAGCCCGACACGTGGTCCAGCAGCCGCCGGTCCTTGCCCTTGATCTTGACGTCGTAGACCACGTCCTTCCACGTGAAAATGTCCTTTTGCGGCGGGATGCCGTGCACTTCAGTGTGCGCTTGGCCGCTGGGCGCCTCGGGCTTCTCGCCAGCCGCACCGGGACGCACACCACCCGATTCGATATCGCCGTTAGCAGTCGACGTAGACGAGCCGGGGCCGCCCTTCTCGTTGGACGACGACGACGACGCACCAGCCGCGGCAGCAGCACCCTTGCGCAGGTGAGGAGGGACACGGCCTTTTTGGTAGACGAGCATCTCGCCGGAGCTCGAGGGGACGCTGTTGATCTCGGTGGCAGCAAAGTAGAGCGCCATGAAGAAAATGAGGAAACCAATCATGATGCCAAAGTTGCGCCACACGTGTGAGTAGTAGTAGCCGTAGCTCTCGGCAATGAATGCGTCGCCGTTGACGGTGGCCCGGCCGGCTTCGGCGCCGACGACGTTGCAGATCCACGAGTTGCCAATCGGGGGCGAGTAGCCGGGGATGATGACCGAGCAGGTAAACTCGCGGCCGTGAAACTCGTTGGCAACCAGGGCTTCAAAGGCATAGTAGATGGGGTTGATCCAGCGGATCCAGCTGAACCACGGGTGCATGGTCGGCACGGTGATGACAAAGCCCGTGTACATGACGAGGCCGAGCACAAAGATGCCGGCGAGCGACATGGCCTGCGAGACGGTCTTGGTGACGGCGGCCATGGTGCGGAAGATGGCCGACATGGTGAACGTGGCGGTGTACGTGACCAAGAAGTAGACGAAGAACTGGGCCGGCTCGCGGCGCAGGCCGGCCATGAAGTACAGGACCAGGTTGAAGCAGACGGCGACGATGAACTTGACGGGGATGTCGGCCACAACGCCGGCAATGGCGTCGGTGGCCGGGTGGTAGAATGCATACGATGCGTGCTTCTCGACAATGGGGCGCTGGGCGTAGAGCGTGTTGATCTCCGTGAGCGTGATGAGGGCGTTGAGCAGCACGGACATGAAGAGGGCCGACGCCTTGGCGTAGAAGCCGGCCGTCGCGTCCGGCGTGCCGTAGACGGTCGAGCCGATGATGAGGGCCAGGATGATGCAGGTGACGGCCGTTGTGAGCGTGGGGACCTTGTCGTTCCAGATGCGCTGGTAGGCGCGGCGCGTGTTGAGGGCCACCTGCATGCCCGTGCTGATGATGTAGGGCGACTTGGGCCGCACGTTCTTGGCCTGCTTGGCGTTCTTGGTCTCGCGCAGGCGGGCCACGGTCTCGCCGTGGGCGTCCAGCGGGTGCGCCTCCTCGTACTTGGCAATGTCGGCCAGCATGGCCTGGTATGCGTCCGACTTGAGCCAGGCGGCCTCAAACTCCTCGGCGGTGCGCGGCACGCGGTCGTCCATGCCGGGCTTGGGCTTGCGCTCAATGGGGTTGGTGACGGAGGTCAGGAAATCGCCCGTGGTCTGGCGCGTCGGGCACTCCCAGCCGAGGCCCTCAAAGTAGGCCTTGGCGGCATTGGCCGGGCCAAAGAAGATCTGGCGGCCCTCGTAGAGCACGGTGGTTTTGTCAAACAGCTCGTAGATGGACTCGCTCGCCTGGTAGATGGCGACGGCGTTGCTGGTCTGGGCGAGGTCGCTGGCCATGCGCAGGGTCTGCACAAACTTGAGCGCCGTCGCCGAGTCCAGGCCGCGCGTGCTGTTGTCCCAGCCCATAAAGGGACTGCCGGCCACCATCATCTCGGCAATGCTGACACGCTTGCGCTCGCCGCCCGACACGCCGCGCACAAACTCGTTGCCGACCTTAGTGTTGTAGGTGTGGCTGAGGCCGCAGACGGCCATGACGACCTTGGCGATGTAGTTGGCAACATCGCGGCGCGTAACGTTCTTGCTGAGGTGCGCCCACTTGTGAGACGGCATGCGCACCTGGGCGGCAAACTCGAGGGTCTGGCCGACGGTGAGCTCGGGGAAGTGCTTGTCGACCTCTTGGTTGTAGATGGTCTCGCCGCGGAACTCCTTGATCATCTTGCCCTGGGGCACGCCGCTGTAGTGGATGGTCGAGGTGGGCTCGACGTGCAGGCCGTGCAGCTCGCCGCACATGGTCTTGAGGAGGGTGCTGCAGCCCGAGCCGGGGCGGCCGAGCACGACCAGCAGCTCGCCGGCGCGGACGACACCGTTGAACTCGTTGAGGATGCGGCGGTTGGCGGCCTTTTCGCGCAGGCCAAACAGCTCGCCGACACGCAGCGGCATCTCGACAACGTTGGCGACAAAGGTGGCGACAGTCTCCTGCAGCTGCAGGTCGGGGGCGCTGCCAGATACGGACAGGCCCCGGAAGACGATGCCCGGCTCGGCGTGGGGAGAGCCCTGGCCCTCGCCGCGGACCCGGCGGATAAAGCGGGCGAGCCACTTGGAGATGTCGAACTGGGCGCTCTGGGGATCGAGTGTTGGGTCCTCGTTGCCATTTCCGCCGGCCGCGTCGCGGTCACCGGCAGCAGACAAGGCCGTGGCAATGCGGTGGATGGCTGTGCGGTCATCTTCGTGGATGATGTTGTTTGTGTGGGTGCGGGTGATGTTGGAGCGGTGAGACGAGGAAGAGTCGTCTTCGTCGTCGCCGCTGCCGTCTTTTGTGTTGCCGGTAACAGGAGGCGAGGCCACGGGCTCGGAGCTGGCTGCGGCAGCCGGGACGGGCACCTGCTCGCCCTGGGCCAGGGGAGCTCCGTTGGAAGCCATGTTGTCGGAGTTGTTGACGAGTTTGCTGTCGAGGTTGTTGGTAGCTGCTTGAGCTGGCAGGCAGAGTGCCGGTGGGGGGAGGTATATAAGTGCCAGCAAGCAAAGAGGAATGCAGCCAATGGAGACGTAACAACAATAGAGTGTTTTAATCAAACAAATAGTTTGAAAAATAAAAAAGCGAAGCCACACAAGAGAAGAAGAGCGGCCTCTTGTTGCAGGCAGAGCAGGGAATCGGCCGTACAAGCAAAACAGGTCAATAAGTCAGTGTGCAACCCAATCTATGAGAAACGGGCAATGGTTAACGAAACAGATGTGAAGCGAGGCGTGCAGCAGACGAGGTTGATATATATTGGCGGCTTCTTTTGGCTTTGTCTTTTGGACTTTGTCTTTTTGTCTTCGTCTTTTTGTCTTCGTCTTTCCTTCTTTCTTTTCCCTCCTTTTTTCTTTATAAATCCATTATTATGCACCAGTTAATTATCGGCATTTATCACTCATACCATATCTCCTCATCCGATCGCTTCCGTTCTCTGGCCGTTGCGCGAGGCGCGTTACTCAGCTCTCCCCAGAGTACTTTTGCAGTAGCCCGCAGCAGTCTTTGTTTTCTTTTGGCTGGCCTGGCCTGGCGTGTTCAGTCTTTTCCTGGGATAGCTCAGCAATCTTGGCGGCTTTTTGCTACTGAATCGGGGAATATTATGACTTTTACGGAGTATTAGATTGAAGTAGATCTATCGCATGTGTATCTGTCTATGCATCCGAGGTACAAAATATACTTCGGGTCCATCCCGACTCGACCCCCCCCTCATTAACCCCCTGGCCTGTGCCACGCATTGTACTCTGTATCATCTTGATTGATTTTTTCTTTGCATATTTTGCAGCTCCATCTATGGAATGGGATTTTATGTTTTGCTCCCGGGTCCAGCTTGTGTTTTCATTGTGCGAAATTCAAAGAGAAGACGAGACTTCAAGAGGCGCTGTTTGTCGGTCTTCCGTCTTTCTTCTTCTTTCTCTTTTTCTTCTTTTTTCTTCTTCCCAAACCTATGCATTGCTTCGTATATTTCTTATTTCTACACTGCTGTCAATCTTCATCTGCACCGATCCTTGCCTTTCTACATGTGCTATTGGCTCCGACCATGATATGTCCCCTTTCGTCACAGCCCCTCGTGGTCTAGCGAGGCGTTGGACCTGTCTCTCCACAAACATAGCAGTAGTCTGGCAATGCTGCACGATATCAGCAGGGAGAAGCAGATTATTAGCAGTTCATTGTTCTCGTGAGCCATTCAGCCCTTGGTGCGGTGATGCCTCGACGGCCAGTCTTTTGCATCCTCGACCACTGCTCGGCAGCGTCAATGTCGATCCCACGCTCGTCCTCATCCTTCACTGCATCCATCACGCGAAACTCCGCTGGCGTCTCCGCACCCGTCCAGTCCAATTGGGCATTCAATATCAATGTGTAAATACGCCGTAGATTGATAGCACAACGTGCTATTGGGAACAGCCCGGCGCGTCGATCATTGCCAAGGCCAAGCTACGTAGTATTCCAGCCATTATTGATTTTATATTCCATTACTATTCACTACTAGTTGTCTATACTTGCTTACTTGTGTCTGCCAGCCATCATGTTCACTTCTACGGCGTGCAATTCCACAATGCACATAAAGATGTCGGAAAACAGAAACGGTAGTGTTTATCGAGTATTGCCAATAGTCGCACCCAACAATGTCAAGAGGCCTCTTCGGTTGGCAGCACCCATCATTGTCAAGGGGCCCAACAGCAGTTCTGCCAGTGCCTTAGCTCCAGATCTGGACTCCTATATTTTGAATTCTAGATAATGTCTAGCAGACCGCTGACCGGGGACGCGGGCCCTACGTTGGCAGTACTCGGGCCCAGTACGGCGTTCGCAACTGACGTGGCTTAACCGAGTACGAGAGTTATCCCGATATACCATCCCGCCTTGTCCAACGCCGCACAGAACACCCGCGTACATGGTAGATCTCGCATCTTGATCTTTCGATGCACTACAGCCGTACTCGAGCCTTGTGTCGCGCCCGTTGCTGCTAGCCGGTCGGCATCGGCAAGTAGATGTCTCCGGACAGTGGTGGGCTCCCATTAGTCGTTCTCGTCCTCGTAGCCTTGGTAGCTTGTGTCTTCGGACACTGCTGTAGCCCTCGAGAAACAAACTCGTCGCCTCGCGAGAACGGGCATGACCGCCATCTTCGCCTCTCTTACTCTTAGCTAACCGAGGCTCTGGCATTGGCAGCAATTGCATTGGCAGACATAGAGATATCCGGAGATTGCCAGCGACAGCCAAGCCAGCCAAACAGCAGGAAACAAGGCGGCATCTGTTGTGTCCGACTTATCGGAATCAACCCGAGACGAGACGACAGCAAACATGTCACTTCCGGCGCAGCCCGCTGGGCTCTACGATACTGCAAACTTTGATTAAACTACCCCGTTCAGATCGCTAAAGCCTTTGCAATCAAACTATGGCATTGTTTCCGTGTTTTTCTCTTGTTGTTGTTGTTCTATTTGTTTGTGTTAGTTGCTGCCCTCGATTCCTGCTTGCTGGTGGCATCTTGCGCGGAGCGCGGATTACGTAGTACTATGGTAGGTAACTGCCCCACATCTCATTTCGCTGCATTTCAGTGGGATAGTCAGTCCAGTGCATTTCGTCACTCGGGCCCACTAGGCTGCAGCATGTGATTGCGCACCATTGCGCTGGAGCCGGTGTCTCAGTGATGCGGAATCAACCCGACTAACACTGGCACAGACCCATAATTTATACTTTACACGACCCACCCGTGCTCTTACTGTCGGAACTGCTCCGAGGCTAACGTCGATCTGAATAGAAAACGAAAACGACGTCGAAGCTTTTGTTCGTGTAGCTGTAGTGTACTATGTACTAGATGGCACACAACGGCCCAATTGCATACCGATGCATCACACAGTTAGATGGGCGGACATCTGTGAAAGGTTTCAACAAGATAGACAAATCAAAAAGAAAGAAATCAGGAAAAAGAAAAGCAAAAAGGAAAGAGGAAAAAGGAAAAAAACACACAAAATAAAGAGACATCGTCGGATCAATGCCGTGATTCATGATCCCGAAACCAAATATAAACGAAATATGTGGAGAAATATAAAAAGCACCAGCCAAACGGTGCCTGAACAACTAACATCTAAACATCTAGCTTGCCAGTTTCTATCAGCCTAGGCAACGCCGCACTCTCTTCTCATGGCCTCATCTTAGTCTTCCCAGAAACCGTTGCAGGATCCATAGCCCTATTTTTGGCATCACACACAATTGCCCCCGCCGCTTAGATAGCCAAGCCAGCCCAAAGGAAGCCCTGGTAATTCCTTATCTTGGCGCTTGATGAGCAGCGAGAGACGAAGCAGAGGCGGCCCGCTCGGCACATTAGTTTGCTTCCGAAGCGCCATTGGCCTAGTGGAAGCATACGAAGACAAGGCGAGTTTGCCCGTCCGAGGCGACACTCGCTTTTTTCTCGCTGATAAACGGTAATCGTATTGTCTTCTGTCTGCATAGTGGCTCTAAGGGGTTGCAAATGTAAAATCAAAGTTCTGGTCCCAGGTAAACAGAGGCCCCATGGTGTACGTGTCCTCGAGCAGACTGGGCACGCTGGGGTCGAACTGCGCCATCAGGTCGAATTGGCCCGCTGCCGCTGCCGCGCCCTGGAGCTGCTGCTGCTGCTGTCGTAGGGTTGCTATCGCATCGAGCGTGGCAGCCATCGTGGTATCGTGGTGATTGGCCATGACCTGCGCCAAGCCGTTGTTGTTGCTGTTGTTGCTGTTAAGGTTGCTGTTAAGGTTGCTGCCGCTGCCGCTGCCTGGGCCCAGGATGCTGCTGCTGTCGGCCACAAGGTCTATGATCATGTTGCCGCCGTGTCGGCCCTGCGTGCCCATGCCACCACCCACGGGAGTCTCTGTTGAGCCGGCACTCGTACTGGCACTGAGACTAGCATTGCCACCAGGCTGACTGGCATTGGCCACTGCCTCGCCGGCACTGCTCATCCCACTACCCCCTTCGGTCTCGCTGGCGGCCTGCTTCAGCAGGACATGCTCGCTGACCTTCAGTAGCAGGTTCAGCGACTTGCGGGCTGACGCACTGAATACGGCTTGGTCTTGCAGGATAGACTGGCACTTGTCCCAGAGCACGGCAATCTCGGACGAGTCAAGCGTCTTCCACACCGCCGAGCACGACCGCGCCACAATCAGCACCAGTCCAGCAGCACACGCGTCTGCACGTTAGTACGGTCATCCTTCTTACAGAACATTGGAATGGGCATTCAAATAATAAAGCGGACAGACTTACAGAGTCCGTTCCACCACCAGACGTCGGACTTGTCGGTGGCATAGTTGCCGTGCACAAGGAGGATCAGCCGCTTGGCCGCCTCGACACACGACTTGCTGCATTCTAGGGCAAACGACGAGCGCAGACCGTCGCGCGATAGGATCGTCTGCGTTGATGGGGGCGACGATGCCGAATCGGCTGCCAGCTGGGACAGGATGGGCCGGTACAAGATGAGGTGGATGTAGATGAAACGCGCCTGCAGCACATTGCGGTTGATCTCCATAATGTGCTTGTCCGACGCCGACATCTGCAGGCTCTCGGGAATTTCCTCCCTCGCTATCCACGAAAGAAACGGCGTCACCGACTGCTGGAAGTGGTCGAGCTGGCCTTGGATCTCAACCACCGTGTCCAGATTGTGGTGCACCTGAAAAGAGCTTGGGCTGCTGGCCGACGCCGAGCTGTCGGGGACGTCGCGCGTGAGCCAGGGGCGGTAGATGCGCTGCAGAATGCCCTCCAGGATCACACTCAGCTTGACGTTCTCCTTGGAGAACATGAGCTTGAACGTCTCTGCATCTACACAAGCATTCAGACTCATGCTGGTGTCGAGCGTCTCCGGCGATATGGACAAACTAGACGTCATCGGCGGCCGTCCAAAAGTCATGCTCACAAGTCTGTAGAGTTAGTGTTTGATCACATCATGATGTAAAAAAAGTGAAAGAATAACAAAAACCCCCGAAATACTTACACATCCATGACAACACAGCCTTGCCAGGTGCGACGGCGAATCTGCCGCACGCGCGCATCGCCTCGCAGCGTCCGCCGGCTTGCAATCGCCTCGTCCGAATGCAGCCCGAGGCCCTGTGCTACCCGCGCCGCCATGCCCACCGCGTTCCAGCACCGGTTCGGAAACGGCGTTCCCTGCAGCACCAGCGAGATGACCAGCATCGCCTGCACAACTCCCAGGTTGTTCTCGTCAATCAGGTCCAGTCCGACAAATCCCTTGGACCGGTTGGCAAACACGTCCAGGGCTGCCGCGCGTTCCGACGCCGACAGGCTCGAGAAGCAGCAGCCCAGGGCAAAGATGGAGTTGAGTGCGCAGTGGAACACAATGCTGCCCACGCCGCACTCTTTGCCGCCGAGCCCGACGCCCTCGAGAACGGCTTCAGACTTAGTGCTGTTTGTGCTGCTTGTATTTGTATCTGTAGCTGTAGCTGCGTTTGTGCTTGCATTCGTACTTGCATTTCTGCTTGCATGTGTAGCGGGCGACGCCTCCCACAGTCTCTGGTAGGCCTGGTCAAATGCGTCGCGGTCGAAGAAGGGGTACTGGTAAAAGACGTGCGTATAATAGCACTGTAGAAAATGGTCGGCTAGCGCTCGTGGTGGCAGCGCAAATCGATCGACGTCTGTGAATTTGAGTGTCGACTGCGCCGACGGAATCGGTGTCCCAGCAGCGATGTATCCGCCTGACGAGAACGAAGTCGGTCCTGCCCGACTGGCAGAGCCGCCGCCACTGAAGCTCTGTCGCAGTGACCCAGCGGCCTCTTTCAGAAACGATGCTGCCGACGACCGGCCATAGAACGTGTCCTCCGTACCCTCGGCATCCAGGTCTTCTTCCGACAGAATTGTGCCCATGGCTGTGACGCCCGTGGCATTTTCAGGGTACATTGTCTCAGGCGATGTGACCGAAGATGCGGCAGCCCCTGAACTGGCCGAGGCTGGTCCTGGTGCTGTCCCCGGGTTGCCCACCCCTGCTCGTTGTGAAGGGGAGTGGTGGTCTGAACTGCTGCCCACCAGACGATCGATTGGCAATATAGAAGGGCTATTCAGCCGCGAGTTCGGCCGCGAGCTGGACGGCCTTGGATGTCCTGGTTGGAGTGACTGACTTCTCTGGATAGCTTGCCCCAAGGAATCAACCTCGATGCCATGCACGGCACATGCCTTCTCCAGATGCCGGATGCGTTCATGCAGTGCTTTTGTGTAGCTGCGTCGTTAGTCATTTCTCTGCATCGGCAAATATCAGTATCAGTACACACTCATCAGTGCACGCCGTCTTTGCATTGGCAACGGTATATATGCACTGCTCCAGTCCCAGTGCCCGGTTTTCGCACATCGAGCAGATGGGCTTGCGGCCATCGCACCGGGACTTGCGCTCACGGCATGGCTCGCATGCAAGCGTAATTTTGCGTCGTCGTTGGCGTTCCCGAGTCTCTGACATTTGGAATATACCGAGAAATATTCAGCGTTCAAGAATTATGCAAAGGCGCTCCGGGATACTAAAAAAAAGAACAAGAAAAAGAGCAAGAAAAAGAAAAAGAAAATCAAGTACGTCACCTAAGCTCACTTATAGTGCAGATGGCCGCCCAAAGACCGTATCGGTGCACGTGGAGAGTCACGTGCTCGTACTATGAGGCCAGGCCTAACCAGGCCAGTAAGGCTTATCTTATCGAAAGTGGCGTTGCTCAGCAGCGACCTGTTTATGTAGTCAGTCCAGCCAATCACAGTGCTGTATTCCGGCACCTTGGTCCCATTCCAACAGACAAACGGCCAACGTCCAAAACACCACTTTACACGGCCAGTCACCCGACGGCATACCACATCCAACCGATCATAGACCAGCCTGCTGTTGGTGATATTGACTCTACAGGCAAACCCTGAGAGTAGCGCGTTTCACTGCCACTTTGTTTACTTATTTCGATGCGGTAAGCCCCCAGGATCTCTTTGTGAATTCCGTCATCCTCGTCGCCCCCCCCCCCCTCAACTTTCTTCTTCTCGTGTCCTCCCCTCCCCTCCCCTCCCGCCTCTCCACTCTCCGACATTCCATTTTCTAGGTGACAACCTATTTCATTCTGCTACAACATCTAACCACTTGCAACAGTACCAAGCCCGGTGCAAAATTTGGTTACCAGCCTACGAACACGTTGAAAGCCCCCGATCCCCGCGACGAGCAAATCGATCTATCGCAGCCACGCTCATCTCCCACGGAGCTTCATTCGACGCTCCCTCTCCGCCCCGAACCTCGCCGACTGCCCAACGTAACAAACCAAGGTCTTGTCAGCCGCTCTACAATAGCTGTCCTACCTCAGCTTCCAGTCCAGCCTTCTCCTGGATACCCTACTCACCCCCCGGCCCCTGCACAAACCATGGCTCGTGCCCGTAGTGAGTCCTTCTCGGACGATGATCTAATGATTGTCAGCTCTCAGGCCATGAGCTCGCAGGAATCCCAAGATTATGGCTCTCGGGACTACAGTCTCGGCGGCGACCTCACGTCCACTCCTTCACGGCCCACGCCCAGACGACCCCACGAAGTTATCGATATCACCGACAGCCCTGTGGCCCCGGCCCTCTCGCCCAGCAAAAATGCAAATGCGGCCAACCGCCAAGCCCAGCCGACTACATCACGGCCCATGTTTGGCCGCGCAACTCAGATGACCGTTCCTGGGTCGCCCGCACCACCGCCAATGTCCTCGTCCGCGGCGGCTGCCATGGCACAGCAGCGCAAGCAGCAGACGAACCAGAACTCCATGTTCAACACCAACCGCAGCCGGCCCGAGCACCACCGTCCCCAGCGGCTTACTGGCCCGCTGGCGCCCAAGCCTGCCGACCGGAAAGCGGCGCCGAGACCCATGTTCAGCTCACAGAGCTCGTCCCAGGCAGACGGCGGCTCGGCCTACCCCATCAGCTCCTTCTACAACAACTCCAAGCCGAACCAGACCATTATGAACAACAAGCCCATCTCGTCTACAGCAACGCATGGCGATGTCGACTTTTACATTGATCCCGACAAGGCAGCAGCAGACCTGAAGGCGCTGCTCGAGGGTGGTATGGAGGATGACGATGACGAAGAGGAGGAAGAGGCTGCGCCTGTTCCAGCAGCGGGAGCGCCTGTTGCTGCTCCTGGTCTGGAAAAGCCAGCGGCCAAGACAGCCAAGGCCAAAAAGGCAGGAGATGATTTTGTGGGTGAGGACGGCACAGTTGAGAGCATCAACGTTAGGCTTTTACCGCACCAGGTCGAGGGTGTGAGGTGGATGCGTGGCCGTGAGCTGGGACCCGTCAAGCGCGGCCGTGTACCCAAGGGAGGCATCCTGGCCGACGACATGGGCCTGGGCAAGACTCTGCAGTCTCTCTCTCTTATTGTTACCAACCCCAAGCCTTCCAAGGACTCGCCGGCGTGGAAGAAGCACTACGAACGAATTGACGGCGCAACACTGGTGGTGGCGCCCCTTGCTCTGATTCGGCAATGGGAGGCTGAGATCAAAGAAAAGGTGTCGGCCGAGAAGCCGCTCAAGGTCTGTGTGCACCACGGCCCTCAGCGGGCAGTCCGGCCCAAAGACCTGGCTCAGTATGATGTTGTTATCACAACCTACCAGATTCTTGTGTCCGAGCATGGCCACAGCAACGACTCACTCAAGAGCGGCTGTTTTGGGCTGAACTGGTACCGTGTCATTCTGGACGAGGCACACAGCATCAAGAACCGCAACGCCAAGATGACCAAGGCCTGCTATGCACTGTCGTCCGAGTTCCGCTGGTGCTTGACCGGTACCCCGATGCAGAATAACCTGGACGAGCTGCAGAGCTTGGTCAGGTTTCTGCGTATTACGCCCTACGACAATCTCACCGAGTGGCGTGCGCACATTGACGCACCCCTCAAGAACGGCCGTGGCTACCTTGCCATCCGGCGGCTCCACAGTCTGCTGCGGTGCTTTATGAAGCGGCGCACCAAGGACGTCCTCAAGGAAGAGGGTGCCCTCGTCCCCGGCGGCAAAAAGGCGATGGAGGCTGCTGCAGCCGCTGCAAAATTAGAGGCCACCAGCGGCATTACCAGCAGTGCCAGCAAGGGCCCGGCAGCGCCGAGCTTCAAGATCACGGAGCGCAACGTTGTCAGCGTGTCGACCGAGTTTACGCCAGCCGAGCGCAAATTCTACGACCGCCTCGAGGACCGTGCCGACAAGAGTTTGGAGAAGATGATGAAGGGCAAGGCTGTGAGCTACGCAAACGCGCTCGTCTTGCTGCTGCGTCTGCGCCAGGCCTGCAACCACCCAAACCTTTTGAATCTGAAGCTGGACAAGGACAAGGACGCGCTCACGACGGATGCGCCGCCTCAAAAGTCTGCCACTGACGGCGATCTCGATGATCTTGCCGACGTTTTTGGCGGGCTCGGTATCCAGGCCAAAAAGTGCGAGGTGTGCATGTCGGACCTGACCAAGGATGAGCAGCGCGCGTGTGAGGACGCTGGAGGCGACATGGTGTGCGCAAGCTGTGTCGAGGACCGCAATCTCCTGATGAGCCCTGCAAAGAAGGTCAAGAAGGAGAAGTCGAAGAAGTCTAAAAAGAACAAGAAGTCAAAGCCAAAATCTAAGTCCAAGCCATCTTCACGCAAGACTGTCGCGGAAGATGACGACGAGGACAGTGACATCTCAACTCGGCGACGCCCTACTCAACGCAAGCCCCGCAACCGTCGCGCAGTCATTGATAGCGACGACGAGGACGAAGAGGCTGAGGGTAGCTGGCTTGTGGGCGAGGGAGACCGTGGCTCGTTGCGCCTGGGCAAAGCCGGCGGGTCGGAAGACGAGGATGCCGAGGGTGGTGGCGACTGGGTCAATAGCGACGACTCGATTCATCACTCTGAGAACGACAGTGACGACGGGAGCCGCCTGGGCAGTTTTATCGTGGACGACGAGAAGCCAGAGAAGAACAAGAAGAACAACAAATCCAAGAAGGCCGAGCAGGGTCGGAGGCGCCCCAACGTGTTTGGTGATAGCGAGTCTGACAGCGCCGGGTCAGCCACTGAATCCGACGACAGCGGTTCAGGCTCGGAGGAAGACTCGGAGGATGATTCTGAAGAGTCCGAATCAGACTCTGACGGCGGTGCTGACGACTCGCGCATTTCCGAGGCCGAGTTCTTTGCCAATATCGATGGCGGTTCGTTCCTGGGCGGTGGGCAGCCGCGCAAGACACGGCGTGAGCGGCTCTCGGCAGCACACTCGCGCAATGTGCTTGTGTCTGCCAAGATCCGCAAGATGATGTCGATTCTCAAGGAGGAGGCTGCAGAGCACAAGTTTATTGTGTTTTCGCAGTTCACGTCAATGCTGGACTTGGTGAGCCCCTTTTTGCTGCATGCGGGCCTGGGCCATGTGCGGTATGATGGCGGCATGCGCAACGATGCGCGCGAAGCCAGCCTGCACAGCCTGCGCAACGACCCCAGCACACGTGTGCTGCTCTGCAGTCTCAAGTGCGGTTCTCTGGGTCTCAACCTGACGGCCGCAACGCGCGTTGTCATCCTGGAACCGTTCTGGAACCCTTTTGTCGAAGAGCAGGCCATTGACCGTGTGCACCGTCTGACGCAGACTGTCGATGTCACAGTCTACAAGCTGACGGTGGCGGATACGGTGGAGCAGCGCATTCTTGAGCTGCAGGAGAAGAAGCGCCTCCTGGCGGCACAGGCGCTCGAGGGCGGGCTGGCCAAGGGCGGCAAGGGCAAGAAGGACGGTCTCAAGCTGGGACTCAAGGAGCTCATGGACCTGTTCAAGCACGACTCGCGCGGCGGCGGCGACGACGACGACCACGGGCCTGATGCCGGTCACGGCGGCAGTGGCAGTGGGGCGCTTGACAAGGGAGTGCTGCGGCGACCGGGATCGCGGCCCGGGTCATCACAGGCCAGCAGCAGACAGCCGACACCTACGGACTCGGCCTACTCTCGCCGGTGGTAGTTTTGTTGGTTGCGTTTGATTTTGGGTTTTATTTACGGAATGATGTATGTTTTGATTTGTGAGACGAATGATAACGAGTATGACTGTTTATATAAGCACGGATTATGGTATTAAAAGGCTTATTTAAGTATTTAAATAGTTGTTGAAAAGAGGCACAAAAAGATAGTATCAAAACGAAGTATATAAATATAAAAAGAGAACGTACAGCAGAGGGTATTCGCTGGTCGTCACCGACCCAACTACTAATCCGCCGATTACTGGTTTAACTAGGGGAGAGCGGACGGGATCCCGTGCTTTCCAGTATCTATGGCCGTACGTGGAGGATAACACAATACATACACTATATATAGGCATTATTGCATGGAAGCTTTCAAATTATCAATGGCCTACTACTGATGTCTGTCACCTGTTTCCCTAGGAAACTAGTATGTGGCCGGGTCGATGCCGGGCAGGTCGTTGAGCCCTAGAATGTTAGCATTAGTCATCATATCTATTGAAGCAAGAAACACTTACACTTGTCGTCGCCGATGCTCTCGTGGGCCATCTGCGTCTTGGTACAGCCGACGGCCTTGTCGTTGGCCTGCCGCTGGAGGGCAGCGCAGTTGTCGCCGGCGCACTTGGAGTCCATGGCCTTTTGCAGGGCGTCGCCCTTCCAGCCAAACAGGTAGTCGCCGTGGATGCCGTAGCCGGTCTTGTCGCCCATGCTCCAGAAAAAGGGCTGCGAGCCGTCCTCGGGCCAGTCGGCCTTGTTGTTGAACTGGCGCGTGTCGAACATGACCTCGTACATGACCTGCGGGATCTTGACCGGGTGCGATGCCGGGCAGGCGCCGCCGCTCTCAAAGCTGCCGGAGCTGGGGTACGCAACGTGCGACTTGTGGTCGGGGCTGTCCGTGTTCTTACCATCCCAGCACGACGGGAATGTCACGGTCACGCGCCAGCCACCGCCGCACGGGCTCTTGGGGAAGCCGGGGACGTCGGAGCCGGTGCATGGGGCGCCGCCAAAGGGGCTCTGCTGCATGTTGGACTCGCAGCGGAAGCAGAGGCCGCGCGGCACGGCACTGGCCTTGCGGTTCATGGCGTCGCCGACAATCATGCGGAAGCCCGGCTTGAAGGCGGTGACCCTGGCGCTGGCCTGGTAGCCGCGGATGTAGTAGACGGTGACGCCGGCCTTGACGCCGAGGCCGAGGTTTGCGACCTGGGGCACGCGGCGGAACGAGCCGTTGCGGGCGCGGAAGTAGACATTGGCGGTCCAGTAGTTGCTAAAGTCCTCGGAGTATGTGCAGCTGGTGCACGTGCTCAGGGTCGGGGGGTCGTGGGTGACGGGGGTCATGCTGGCATTGAACGAGTTGCCGCCGACGATCTGGTGCATGTGGGCGGACGGGGTGTCGCCGGGGTTGACGAGGGGGTCGATGCGGTCAATGGTGAGCTGGGAGCAGCCGAAGCGCATGAGCTCCTGTGCGGCGGCGAGCTGCAGCGCCGCCGCGAGGGCAAGTGATTTGAAGAGCATCTTGGGGGTGAAGAGCACTAGAGGAAGAGAAGGGGAGGAACAGAAGAGACGAGAAGAGAGGCGAGAAGAGAGGCAGAGAGGCAGAGAGGCAGAGAGAGAGACGGAGGGAGACGAAAGCCAAGAGCTCGACTGGCTGTGTCTTTATATACTCGGTTGTATATTGCATCACCAGGACACGGTCGAATGGCTAAATATGGCCTCCATACTGCCACGGGCTCAACAACTGCCGCTTGGCGGGTAATGGTGTTTCTAATATAAACAGAGTCCAATATAAACAGATAAACAAATAAAGACGTTAACAGCCAGCTTGGTACGAATATCGTCTACAGATATGAGTCTGGGGTGGGCGTTGATCTTAACCGGGGACGAGCGTATATTGCTATACCTCGGGGCCAATCGGTAGATGTGCTTTCCAGTAGACTAGCAGTCGCGGGAACGAGGTGGTCTATTATGTATTGTTGCCGTCTCGTCGCTGCCTTTGTTGCTCATGATGCTCGACGTCTGGATCCCGTCTTGCTTCCAGTTGGATGCCGTTTTCCGAAGAATAGATCAGAGGCCAGAAATTGGTTTATACTGGTTTTTAGTGACATACGGCAGCATGTTTCATTTACGTCATATATCAACACTATTGTTGGTTACTATCATGTTCGGCTGTCATGGATGTCGCTGTCTCGATGTGGTGATGTTGATGTACGACAGCCCGACTGGAGTAGAGCACTGACATTGAATTTACTCTGATTTGTTACTTTGCCTTGTGCTATCTCTTTATTATTTGTTCTTACCAGTGTCACAAGGTGGACATACACAAGTTGAAGTTACTACGATTTTGTATATATTCCTTAACTTATATTTTTTGATGCTAAAAAGGAAGCCGAATAAATCAAGTCGAATCAAATTAATCGAGTGCGTACCGACGAATATTTTGGATGATGCTTAAATTTAGCCAGTAATATACCACAGATTTTCTTTAGAAACAAAAAAAAATCGAAGGCCAAAAAGAACAAAAGAGCTAAATACTAGAGGAAAAAAAAAGAAAAGACAAAAAATTACTCTCTCGCCGGGAATTGAACCCGGGTCCCGGGCGTGACAAGCCCGTATACTGACCACTATACTACAAGAGATAGTTTTTGATGTAAGGGATGGAGGAAAGAGGAATTATATAGATATGCTGCAGTCATGTGACACTTGAGCTACGAAAAACCCCACTTAGTAGGCTGGAACGCTTAAATACTTATAGGTACATAAATATGTATGTAAGTAGTTGTGCTTCCAGGCTTAACAGAGGCCTATGCGGCGATACTGCTGTATCTTGCTATGATTACCACGCCAGTCGCCAACAGCTCCAGTGCAAGGATACGAACATTGCATCGTATTTAAAGCGTTGAGTAGGAAATATTACTGCTATTGGCTGATATTTACTGGTTAATATGCAAAAAAAATTCATGATATCTTTGTTTCGTTGATGGAGATTCTTGCTTCTACTTATACTGGCGTTGGGCTGCAGCGTGGAGAACAGAAGCTTTACTACATATGTAGTTGATGCCGGGCTCGTTCCACTGTACGCACACTATATACTATGCTAGCGGCCAGAATTCCAACAACAAGCACCGGCCCCTTGGCCTAATGGTAAGGCGTTGCTTTCCGGTGGCAAAGATTCTGGGTTCGAGTCCCAGGGGGGTCGTTTTTTTTTGCAGTGTCGTTTGCTGTCATATGGGTTTTAATTCTTTTTTTCCTTCCGGTTTATAGCTGATCTGCAATCGTTTTCTTTTGATTGCGTGCTCTTGAATGATGCCGTCTGGATTTGCAGCGATACATTGCACGGGCCGTTATTGACGGACTGCTTTGCATGTAAACGTGGTACAACACGTGATTGGGATTAGTCTTTTGTGCCAACTTCTCGCTTCTACCTCACCCTCGCTCTCTGCGTCTCACTCTCTGCATCCGACTCACACAATCCTCTCAATCCTGCTCCGTTGTGTGACACGCAGCGTTGACCGCTGACCAGGTTTATGAGGTCTCACCACTGCACACTGATCAGTAATGGTAAATATAGACCCTAGCCGACCGACGAAAATAGATGTAACAGAAACGAAACAGAGGAGCAGGTGAAGAGCTTGCAGCCGCCGATCGGGCTTTCGTGGCCGGTGTTTGATGTTTCTTGGCCGGGAGAATAACCCTTTGAAAAATGGAGGACATATATAGAGTAATCAATGCTTGTTCGGAACAAAGTGCAACATGCAGCTAATAGGAGGTGCCCTCAGCCCATACCTAATGTATGTAGCTAACCCTACAATGTAGATAACATGTGCACAACGTTGATTGCAATGGCCTTGTGTTTCTGTTCCATAGTAATACATCGTAAACAAAGTCTGTCTGCCTCGCTGATGCCTACTGAGCTCTGCATGCACAAAACACAAGGCTCGTCTGCATCCTCTGTCTCGCCGACCTCGTATCAGCCTTAACAAAGTCTTGGCTGGCAGAGCTGCAGATATGGAGAACTGCAGAGCTGGCTGCGGATTGGAAGAGACTGACGGACCCGTCTCACTCGAGCCCCGTCACTGTAGTCCCCTTTCCCATCGCCAAGACATTGCTAGAAATGCTACCTCATGATAGAAGATCTAGTCAAAACTGGGTTGAGTTAGGCTGTCAACGGTTGTGCTGTCCTGTCTAATATCTACATACTATGTAGTAATACTGTCTACTCTGCCTGTCGTGTTGATTGTCTCTATCCTTTCTATTATCTCTATCCTCATCCGTCTTCAAGAGAGCATACGTACCACAGACTCTACAATACGACTCTTGATGCCGCCTCCAGAAACGTGCAATCTCAGGGTGCTCGCTATTGGTCCAGCAGCTATGCAATGCATATCTTGTTTGAGTGCATTTGAATTTGTTTGATTTATTTTAGTTTATTTTAGTTTATTTTAGTTTATTTTAATATATTTAGGGTTCATTTTCCAGCCTATTCAAGATTCATCTTATTTCTATTTCTACATACTCAACCTTGTCACGCGTTTATAGCGTGACCTATCGGCCTTCAGGGGCTCAACTGATCATTTACTAGAGGCTAGTCCCTCTGCACCCAGTATTACATCCAATACAGAGTCTCTGTAATACTACATACATAGTACATTACATTCATACCCTTCCCACGGGTGTGAGAACGTGCGCGACGTACAATTGAGTCCCAATAGGGTAGCACTTCACAGCCGCTCTTACCCAAAGCAGTCTACTTGAACACGCGTCCCGTACGGGGTAATAAACGAAATGGAAGACCACTTCGCAATTAGTAGGAGATGGCTGCAGCTGGCAAGAACGGCACCGACGCCGACACCTTGCAGTAGAAGCAACAAAAGGAAAGACCGGAGAACTGTGCCTTCCCCTTCTTTGCCAATGCCAATATTGGGTCCAAGACAAGACAACGCAACGCGACAGCAAGACAGCAAGACAGCAAGCCCGACACCCGCTCCTTCCTCCATGGCCAAAGAGCCCCCAATATAGGAAAGAGCATTTGTGAGCAAGACATTAATTAATATTTATTTATATGCTCAACTATGAATCACGAGTTTTGGTTGATCTCGGAGTAAAATAGAGTAAAATAAACCAATACATGCATAATGCGGTTCTGTCCAACTGCCCAAATGTCTGTCCCACTTTCAGAGTTTAGTAAATAACAGTCTAGCTCAGCTTTTAGCGGTGGGCTGAACTCCCTGCACCACTCGTTTTCCCCATTCTCCATTCTTTCCTCGCCCTCACTGTTCTACTATGTAGCCCTCCTGCCCTGACCCTCTTGCCCCTGGCTGGCCTAGCCGGTGGTCTCGCTCTGGCTGTCTCCTTCCACTTTGTCTTGTCCCTCCACGTCGCTTCTCCCTTCCTCGAACTTTGCTTCTTCTCTCCTTTTCGTCCCTCCCATTTTGTCTGTATCTCTATTCTCGATTTATTCCCAGTCCAACACATCCAGTACTCAAGCTCTATTTCTTTCTTCGCATCTGCCACAGGACCTCTTGACTGATTGCGTCTTGTTGCATTGCTTTCATTGAGTTTACGACCACGACTACTACCCTGGTTTACGTCACTAGCCATCTGCCGTCCCGACTTTTGGCCCTCGATTTCGACCCCGACCTCGACCTCGACCTCACGACTCTCCTACCTCGAATCCTACCGCTCGCATATCTATGCTTAGGGCTGATCGTCCAAACACGGGCTCGCCCGCCTAATATATCTCCAACCTACATCCCGTCCAGCCACAAGACTACCCAGCACCAAAACACAACATGCTCATCCAGCAATTCCAGCGGCCAACGCGGCTGCTGGCCCTCATCACTTCAATATGCCTGCTGTATCTGTGCTACAACTACCTACAACGTGTCGACTTTGCCGCCACCGCTTGCGGCCGCTACGGCAACGAGCCCACCTACGAGAGCCAATTCGGCATCACGCGCCTGCTGAGCATGCGGCCCACTACCGTGCCCGAGTCCAAGCCCGACCGGCCCATGTCGCGCGTGGCCAAGGTGGGCGTCGCCGTCAACGCACTCGACATTCCCGTGGTGCACCGTGCATTCAAGACACACCAGTACCACAACGAACTACACGGCTACCCCCACTACATTGCCGACCGCGAGGTGGTCAGCGACCTGATCGACAACGACCGCATGAAGCGCGGCTCGGGCGCATACACCAAGCCGGCCTACCTGCTGGCCATTGTTATTGCCGAGCTGCTCAAGCCCGAGGACGAGCGGCTGCAGTGGATTTTTTGGTTTGACGGCGACACCATGATCCTGAACCCGTCGACCAAGCTGGAGACCTTTTTGCCGCCCACCACGAGCGACGTGCTCAACGACGTGCACTTGGTGATCTCGTCCAACTGGGACGGCCTCAACTCGGGCGCGTTTGCGCTGCGCGTGCACCCGTGGACGGCGTCGATGCTGTCGGGCGTGCTGGCATACCCCATGTACGAGAAGGAGCGCACAATGAAGGATAGGTTCCGTGACCAGAGCGCGTTCCAGTTCTTGTTGACCAACAGCGACTCGCCGCTGGCACGAGACCCGATGATGCACCTGAACCACTGGGCCAAGGTGCCGATGCGCTGGTTCAACTCGCTGCCGGTCAACAATGCGTTCTATGCCGACGGCAAGTGGCTCTTCAGCCACCAGATGGAGCCGGCAATGTTTGACAATGGCACGACAGACGTGTACGACGACGGCCGCGGCGGAAAGCTCCAGCCGTGGAAGGTGATGCAGGGCGACATGCTGGTGCACTTTGCGGGCACCAAGGGCGTGCGCGACAGCTGGATGACGCCGTGGCTGGACCGTGCAGAGGCGCTGCTGCCGGAGTGGAACAACCCGAACCACACGCGCGCGCTGCAGATCGAGACGGCGCAGTTCTGGGATGACTACGAGACAGAGACGGTGAAGCTCGTGCAGGACGCCAAGCGCGCGCAGGAGCTGGCGGAGCGCAAGAAGAAGGAGGACGAGCGGCTCAAGCTGGAGGACAAGAAGAAGGAAGAGGAGCGCAAGCAGATCGAGCAGGAGAAGAAGAAGGAGGACCAGCGGCGCAAGGACGAGGAGGCGGTCAAGAAGAAGGCGGAGGATGCGAAGAAGGCAGCCGAGGTGGAGGCAGCAGCAGCGGCGGCGGCAGAGGCGTCCAAGTCGGCGGCGGCCATTGCCGCCAAGGCCACGGCCGAAGCGTCTTCTTCTTTCGACGACTTTTCCTCATAAGCATAGACACGGGTTCCATCTGACGATTACACAAAAACAGGCGTTGTCTTTTTGTTTGTTTTTAATTTTCTACTTTTCTTCTCCTCATGTAATTTCTACCCTGTTTTCTCTCTTTCTTCTGTCGCTATATATTGCCATGGGGGAGTTATCTGCATATACTTTACAACGTACTACTTCTGCATCCTTCACTACATATCACATACCAGTACCTGTCTACTCTACGTCTCGGGTCATCTCTCTCGAGTGACGTCTATTTCGCTTTCAATCTTGGCTGTCATACCCTACGGGGAGAAGAGAGCAACATATAGATTTTGTTGTTAGCTACTCGGTCTCTAACTGCTTTGGGTGACATCTCTAATATTGAGTCTTTCTTTAGTTTATCGTTCTTTGTTGCTCTCTAATGTCTCAAGTCTTCTACACCAATAATTGCCTATGAGCACGAGTTCATACAAACAAGGGATAGTAGCCCCTGCAACAGCATATCTCACAGCACACCATTTATTGAGCCGGGGTGTCTCGTATTCGAGTGGTAATATTGCAAGACATGCTGAGCAATAATTGCATGGCCAGGTTCGCAGCACCTCAAGAGGGAAATGTCAGCTTTGGAACGGCTGAACGCACCCTTCAGCTTTGTGCATGTTCGCACGCATTGCATAGTATGTTGTACTTCTCTTTTCTTCTGGTTCTTTTTAGTTGTCTATTCTACTTTTACTTGTACTCTACTCTTTATCTTTTACTATTACTTTCACTTTCACTTTCTGTTCTTTCAGCTGCTTAGCTCTGCTCTGTTGGTCGCACTTTGCCGCCCATTCTATTGTTAATTATTTTAATTATTTTAGTTATTTAGTTATTTAAATTACTTTCTGTTATTATTCTGCTGGTCGAACAACGGCACAGCAGTCCGATGTCACTGCTACTTTAGAGTTAAGTCGAGTGAAGTTAATGCGTTATCCTTGTTCTCGTTTTCGCTGTCAGATTCTTCACAAATTCAAATAATTAAATTGACAAATAAATACAATAAATAGATAGCTAAAATCCCTATTTTTACAATCCCTGCCACGAGGGGACCCGACGCCAGGGAAGGAAGGAGGCGCTCATCAGACGCTCAGACGCCCAGCGCCCAGACTTGCGACGGAAATCGGCAAACTGGCAAACTAAATGGCAGGCGGGCAGGCCAGGCCTCATCTCTCTGTATGAGAAACCCACTTGTTGACCCCTAGTGTAAACACAAATGGCCCCGTAGTACGTATTCTGCGTCTGGTGTTTGCTCTTGTCCGAGCCCTGACATCACACTCGTTGCCTCGCTCTTGCTGTTCTAGTTCTCATGCATTACATAGTCCCTAGCTCTTGCTGTTCTTGGGTGTTACTTATTCGCTCTTAGTTTTGTTCTTAGTTCGTTCCTTCCCTTCTTGGCCCCTCTCTTTCCTTCCTCTTTGACGACACGTCTTGCGGCTTAACAACGGCATCTCAACTGCCAACACGCTCTTTTCCAGACCTTCCCCGTCTTCTCAGACGACAGGCACAAAGCCCATTGTTACAACAGCTTGCAACTCGCCAACTTGCCCATTATCCTACAGATTATTGACACCGGCCAACTGCCAACCTGTCACCTGCCATCGATCTACCCGCTCTCCCGCCTCCCGCCCCCGCTCCCGCTCCCGTCTCTGCCGCACTCCCGCATCATCGCCGGCCCTCATCCAGCATCACTTCTACCCACACCCCGTCATGGCCCGTCCAGAAGACGTCGAGGCACAGCTCGGCACAGCCGGAACCGGCGCCGTCTGGGAGAAGCAGCAGACGGGCCAGGCGTCTCCGCAGGCAAAGACGGGCCAGGCCAATGGCGCACCGGCCGGACCAGAGGCCGAGTATGCCGTGTCGCCGGCCACGAAATGGGCCTACCTCGCCGCCTACTTTGCCTGCAATGTCGCACTCACGCTCTACAACAAGTCCATATTGGGCCGGTTCGCCTACCCGTGGCTGCTCACGGCCATCCATGCGGGCGCGGCGTCGATCGGCTGCTGGATCCTGGAGTTGCGCGGCGCCGTCACGCGCACGGAGCTGGCGCGGCGCGACGAGTCGGTGCTGCTGGCGTTTTCGGTGCTGTTTACGATCAACATTGCCGTGTCCAACGTGTCGCTGGCCATGGTGTCGATTCCGTTCCACCAGATCATGCGGTCGACGTGCCCCGTGTTTACAGTGCTCATCTACCGCATCCGCTACAAGCGCACGTACTCTCAGAAAACCTACCTGTCGCTGATCCCCGTGGTGTGCGGCGTCGGCCTCGCGACGTACGGCGACTACTACTTTACACCGGCTGGGTTTGTCCTCACGTCGCTGGGTGTCGTGCTGGCGTCGGCCAAGACGGTGGCGACGAACCGCATCATGACGGGCCCGCTGGCGCTGTCGCCGGTGGAGTCGCTGCTGCGGATGTCGCCGCTGGCGTGCGGGCAGGCGCTTGTGTGTGCGCTGCTGTCGGGCGAGTTTGGGCGCATCACGTCTGGTTGGAGCGACTTTGGCGTGGATATGCCGATGGTGCTGGCGCTGGCGGGCAACGGCGCGCTGGCGTTTGCGCTGAACATTGCGTCGTTTAGCACGAACCGGCAGACGGGAGCGCTGACGATGACGGTGTGCGGCAATGTGAAGCAGAGCCTGACGGTGCTGCTGGGGATCACGCTGTTTGGAGTCAAGGTGGGCGCTGCGAATGGCGTGGGTATGCTGATAGCGCTGGTTGGCGCGGCGTACTACAGCACGGTCGAGCTGGGCAGCAAGGCGAGGAGATAGCACTCCAGCGACGAGCGGAGCGTGTCTCTGGCCAGCAAGCGAGCCTGAATATGATGGACAGCGAAGATGAACGACAAAAGACGACGACACGGCCGGAACCTCACATGATGCAAGGAAGCACGTACATGGAGTATGGAGTTATGGATTTGCTGTTGTTTCTTTTTATTATTGCTGTTATTGTTTCTTATTGTTCTTATTATCACTATTGCCGGTTCTGTTGTTTTGTAATACAGATGATAGCATTTCATGTGTATCTTTATATAGTCTACTTTGGATCTTCCAGCCGGTATCATCAGTGCAGTGCATTTGTAGATTGATGTAAAGAATCTTGAATATAAGCCTGTCTAACGGCTTGCCTGCCGGCTTGCCTGCCGGCTTGTCTGCCAGCTTGTCTGTCCTGGGTATTGTTGTAATCGTCTTTTAGCCACCGGTTAATATAAGACTCGGCATGAGATGCTGATATTTATCCCATCTCTCATCCGACCACCTAAACATCTATTATCTGCCGCAAAACTACTGCCTCCATCTCACATCGCCATGGACTGCTCCCGCGCCGCTGCTGTGCACAACCTCACCGTCTACGGCACCGAGATCCTGTACACGGCGACGACGACGACGGGCAATGCTGTCAAGATATCGAACATCTCACTGGAGTTCCAGCTCTACAACTCCCTGATCGACGTCGACGCGCAGTGCTCTGTCCACCTGGTGTCTCTGTCGGAGTCGGAGTCGCAGTCGACATGGCCCTGCTTTGTCGAGTCGCGCGATGCTTGCATTACGGCCGACTTTGCCTTTGATCTCACGGCCCACGAGCTGACCGTGTACGAGAGCTGGGTGTGCGGCCAGAGTGGTGAGACGACTGGCCAGACTGTGAGAGCACAGGGGACCAACAGCATTGGTCTTCTCTGCCAGGAGACGGTGAGCGAGATTGGCCAGCACTATTGCGCGGCGGTGCCGGCGGTGCCGCTGCCAGTGAATGCCAGTGTGGCGGACGGACGGGGAAGGGCGGCAACAAAAAAGGCGACGATGTGATGGGATGAGCTGACGAAAAGACACGCCCAACGCTTGGCTGCTGGGCATATCTTACATATCTTACTCCGTACACATTTTACAAATGTTACATTGGTGTAGGCTCCTGGACGATTGCCTCCGGTGAGCTGTAGTATTTGTTCGTATTATTCGAGTTCTTCCGCAATGGCGTTAAGTGCACTTGTGCCCTGCAGACGCAGGCAGACAGAGCCTCATGTGACGTATTTGCACTTGTTTGTTTCTTTCTTCTTCTCTTCTCTTCTCTTCATCATCTTCTTCTTCTTCTTCTTCTTCTTCGTCTTCTTCTTTACAGGTTGATCTCATGCTATCGTCGACATGGGTTGACACCTTGACTTGCAAACAAACCGAATGCGGCTCTATCAGGCGAGTGACTACTGACTACTGGCAGACCGATAGCCGACAAGAACGCCCGTTGAAAAACCGAGTTGATCTGTAGCTATTACGCCGACGAATACGTATGCAAGAGATATTCCACTGGCTCGGACCTCGAGCTATTTCCCACTCTCTTTTTCGTCTTCTTCTTCTTTTTGCACGTTGTCTCTCCTTCCTTTGGGCTACCAAAGCGAGGTCTTTTCTCTGCTGTCTTCGTCATCGGCCAACCGGGGCTGACTCTGCTTTCCAACCAACCCCCTGGTACGCAGCAGTACCATGCATGCTTGGTATTTCCAGTATGCAGATGCAATGCATCGCGTGTGCTGCCGCGGCCGTGCATTTCAGCTGGCAAGTGCTCGTATATAGATGGATATCGGGTATGCAGCTTGTTGAGTGTTACTTTGAACGTAGTGTCGTGGCCAAAACATTTTGTCCAGACAGACCTGCCTCGCTCTCTGCATTCGAAACATACTCATCTTGCAGGCTTGCATTGCAGTCTTGCGGACCGGACATTTATATTTGGGGGCCGTCTTGCCGTGATATGCGAGGACTAGTTCCAGCCAATCCACCCCGGTCTGCTGATACTGCCAAGCACTGCTTATGTGTATGTATGTGCATAGTATGTAGCTGGCTAATACAACGCACGCAGCCGTTGTGCCTGGGAAGTGAGGCTCTCGTGGTGTCGTGGCAAGTGTGCTGTACCTTACTCTGTATGCCATTGCCCTGAGGCTCTGTCGTACTGTGCATACATAGTAGTAGTATGTATGTGGACTGCTGCTTGCACAGGACTGTCGCCGTGCTCTTCATCTGCGAGACATTGACGGGCCGTTGTCTACTTCTCACGGCCTCTTCGGCTGTCTTGCCGCCTCATCACACCTCCAACACACTACTACGATGTATGTGCCCTCCTCAACGGCGCGGACTTTGTCGACATTCTCCGTCTGCATGGCTGCTATGCATTGCTATCTCTACATGATATTGCAGCACTCTCGACCGTCCTTTATCTCCCGATCATGCTGTTCATCGCTAAACCATCCCCTCGCGCACATCTTGCCTGGCTAGCCTTTATCTACATGTTGTGTTGGCTTGTTTCTTCTCTGTGTTCACTGTTTCCTCTTGTTTATGTTTCTTGTTTCATTACTTTTCCCTCTCCAGCCTCTCTTCTCTCCCCCCTCCCCCCTCCCCTCCCCCCTCTCCCCTCCCCTCTCCCGTCTCTCCCGTCTCTCCTCTCCTCCTTCTCTCCTCCTCCCCGTCACTTACTCTACTCTCCTCTCTACACCCCACCGTTGGTTCCCGTGTGGCCCGTCCTCGTCTATTATTCGTCTACTATCTTCGTTGTATCACTGTTGACACGTAGAGGCTCTACTCCGTGCTACGCTGTACTCTGTACCGGTCTCACAAAGTAGAAACAATATTACTGTACTTTTCTTCTACTTCTACTCACTCCAGCATATAATACACCCCACCACTTCTAAGCCTCAAATCACCCCTGTCGAGTCGCGTTCTTCCGCCCCAAAATCTGGGAAATCCGGGTACAGAGTATGTACACAATAATAGGACTGCGCGGCTTGTTTTTGTTTCAATTCCCTTTCGTTCCGTCTGCCCTTCTACTTTCTACATTGCATCTATCTGCGTTATTCGTCATCATGGTTGGCCTCTCGGTGTACTTGTGATCTTGGCCGTGCCGATCCCTGCACTGGGATGGCAGTAGATTCGTCGAGTTTGATTCACTCGTGAGTAGGATACGATGCAGAGACAACATGGTGCGACTGCAGAGCCCCATGACTTTTTCTCAACGTCTCGAAGTACATACTCGCCGCGACTCGGGATATGCAGTCGATCAGCACTCAACTCGGCAATGACATCTTCCCATCTTCCCATCTTTCCATTCTTTTCTTCTTTTCTACATATTACTGCTTGTCCATCACCTGTTCACCCCATATCCTGACCGCTTTCTTGGTACTATATACTCTGATACTCGGACTCCGAACTCGTCCATCCTCTGAAATACGCCCGACTCCTTCTGCACTATTTGACCGGCATTACCACTATTGCCTGGAGCGCAGCCCGAGGCCCCACATCTGCACTTAGCCGCTGGGGCTCTGCTCTGCGACTCGTACTATGGTACTAGACTGTTTATTTCCTTTTTGGGCCGTCGCTTTCCTTTTGGGGCCTCTGCACAGCCAGGCCGCTTACTAAGCAACCATGTAGTGATTCCACTGCCCTCGGTGTGACTTATTCCTCATGATTATTAAACGGCCACCACAAGACAAGAAACACAGCGACTTTATTCCCTCTCCAACCATGAAACAGCCGCATCGATGCGCTACTTACACACATAGTCCGCTAGTCTAGGGCCGCCCCCATTTAGACGAGCCTCTTTCCTGTCTTTCTTTTCCCCCTGCCATGCTATTTCCCTCCCCTCCTCTTGTCTTGTATCATGTAAGATACTACTACTGGGAGGTACAAAGTGCGTCTTCAACGCGTCCGACAGCAGGACAGTGCCCCACTGCTGCCGATCACTGAATGGTGCCGGCCAATTACCAGCTCCTGCGTTGCACTCTGGAATTATGTCAATATGGTATCTTATGATGGTAGTAGGATAACTCTTCTCCGTGTCGGCTAGCACCACCAGCCAGGCATCGCTCCTTCTTGATGCGTGTGTCCTTGCTTGAGCAATCTGCAACCTGCTGTGCCGCACTTTCCTCCGGCGGTTTGTGGCTTGGAGTCTACTCTAAATAAGTACGTACAGAGTATTGATATGTACATAATATTGAATACGATGAGCTAAAAGGAAGGTGCCTACTACTATGCATGTAAGCATTGTTATTGACACGTCTTTGTCTGTCGGCCTGCTCAACGGTTTGTGAGCATCTCAGCCTCCGTCTCCGTCTGCCAGTGTCACTCTGGCTGCGCACCCGTTCGACCACGGCTTGATCTGATTGCCATTCTGGTCATCGTCTTGATTACTTTGATCTTGCCGTCCGTGTCTTCTTTTTTGGACGATTTCGTTCGTCTTGATCTCATCTACCATCGCCATCATCGTCGTCATCATCACCATCGCCATCGCTATCGCTATCGCCATCGCCATCGCACCCATATCCAGTTCATCGTCGTCCCTTGAATACATACTGTAGTACACATCAGGATCAGTAGATCACCCACCACCCATGCATTTCAGCCTCCATCTGCTAGTCCAGCCCAGCCCAGCCAAATAGAGACGCATGCCGAGAAACGAAACAGCCGTTACAAACTCCACGAACTCCACGAACTCCACGAAACACACCGTCACTACTCTACTACTATCCGGCCACACAGACGCTCGCTATCGACACGGACCCCTCTGTTGAACTTGTACATAGTATACTTTGTACTGAGTCAAGTACAACCTCGCTCCAACTGGCGTCTCACTCTCTTCTCTTTCTTGCAGCCTCATTTTCAGGAAAAATCCACTCTTCGCCCATAATCCACCAGTCCAGTCCAACTGGGCCCTCACCCGATACTACTGCGTTCGGTACATAGTAGTCGCTGATCTACAACTGCCTGGTGTCTTACTGTCTTACTGTCTGCCGCTGTTGAGATTCTCCTCTGCTCTCTGCTCTTGCTTGCTTTTGCCTTTTAGACGCTCGCTGCGTGTCGGCCATCATTGCCATCCGCATCCATCTCACCACCTAGCCGTCTCGCCGCCTCGCCGCCCCGCCGCCTGTCACCGACCTCCATCTACAGACAGTCCTTACTCGCGTAACCCGACACCGCTCGACTGTCCTCCTCATCCATCCACCCCGATTCTATCCCCGTTGGGCTGCAGTGCATACGCCTTATCCTATCCCGCTGTGCGCTCTGTGCACTCTGTGCTCTTGGTCTATCTTTTTTGCACTTTCGTCTTTTGCACTTTGGCGCATCTCATCTTTCCACACGCACGCCCGCCCACTGCAACATCGTGGCTCTCTGCTGTCGTCGCTGCTCCATCTGTCGCCGTGCCTGCCTGCTACATCCTGGTCATCGCTTGTCTGCGCATACACTACGCCCTGCTTGTACTCGTGTCCTGTCGTCATCCCGGCCTATAGCCATCTCTCCATCTCTGTCTCGTCTGTCTCGTCTGTCTCTGCCTGTCTGTCTGCTCACTCTTGCTGCTCGATCTGGCCGTCTTGCTCTTGCTCTACTCTTGCTCTACTCTTGCTCTACTCTTGCTCTACTCTTGCTCTACTCTTGACCTCGACCTCGACCTCGACCTCGACCTTGGTCTCTCCCGCCTCCCCGCCCATCCATCCATCGCGATATCTACCCCCTTCTCATCCCGCTCACTCTATTTCCCGTGCCACTGCGAGTCTGTGCTTGTGTCTCAGCTTCTCCTGGTGCACTTTGCATTGTGCTTGCGCCCACCCACTCGCACCGTCTGCTCTGTACCGTTACACCTAGTCTTTTTGCAACCTTCCTATCTGTCTCTCTGTGCCCATCTCTAACCACTCTACCACTCTACCACTCTACCACTCTACCTCCACCTCTACCTACCACATGGCGATCTGAATCTTGGTACTTGTTGACCTGCTCGACACTGGATTCTCTCCATCTGCCCTCCTCCCTCCCCCCCTTCCCTTTCCGACTCCCGCTCTTCTTCTATTCACCCTCTCCCTCCACGGGTTGCAAGCCAATATGAATAGCTTCGATCCCACTCTCAGCATTGGCGATGGCTACCAAGATGGCTATACAGACGGATATCAAGACGAAATGGGCAGTCCAGTCTTACGTCCGAACAACCTTCGTCTGCGTATAACCCCAAGCCCGCCGCCGATGGTCACTGAAGTTAGTCGGCCCTCTGCTTCCTCCTCCTCCATCCAAAACACAAACACAAATAGAGCTTCTTCTAATCGATCTTCTCGTTCCAAGATTAAAGCATCACTCGGCGACGCTGTCTTGATTCGTTTTATGACAGATGGCAGGGACCCCAACATTGCAAACTTTGAAGCCGACAAAGAGTTTTTAGACCGATCCGATGTCGACGACGATGACAGCGATGGTGCAGGCAATGAGGCAGGCATTGAGCCAGGCATTGAGCCAGGCATTGAGCCAGGCACTGAGGATGCCGAGACTGAGCCAGCAGATGACAGCCGTGACAATGCAAATGCTAAAGTTAATACCCAGGCCGTGACGGAGACACCCCGGCAGACTGAACAGGTTGATACTACAGAAGTAAGAGCTAGGGCCGCCGCCGCCGCCGATGCCGATGCCCGGCCGATACTACCAAGCATCGCTTCCTTGACAGACACTTCCTTGACAGCCTTGCCAGCATTGTCAAGGCCATTGCCGCCGCATCAGAAAAGCCCGATCCCGGTTACAAATCAGTGGGAACTCACTATGGAAGACAGCGATGAAGACCAATATATGACGTCACCCTCAAGTATTTACACCTCGAAAGAACAACACGATGGAGGACCAACAGGCACCACAGACTTCAGGGATGAGGCTTTTAGAAAAAGTTTAGATACGGAAATGGCCGAGCAAGGCCGGCCTAGACGTGACCCGAAATCACAGCCAAGCTCGTTACAGCGAGAGACATCAACCATCACAGCCGCCACCCCGACTCAACAGGAGGAATGCATAGAACTTGCTCAAAGGGCACTGGCCCGTACCACCATGTCTCGGCAAAACAGTCGCAACAAGGAGCCAACGAAGAAAGATAGTAGCGACGAGAAGACTGGAGAAACCAAAAATACCACGGACTTTACGGACAGCACGGACATCACGGACATCAAGGACTTCAATGACATCAAGGACATCAAGGATAGCAAGGACATCAAGGACATCAAGGACATCAAGGACATCAAGGACATCAAAAATAGCACGGAGACGGACAACAAAGACTTCAAAACCCCCGGCGACATCAAGGACAGCATTAACGTCAAGACCTTTCCCGCACCGCCTCGTCCTTTAGATCGCGCCGAGCGGCTGGAGCGCACGCCCTTGCCCGGCTCTCGGATAGAGAGGAGCAGCTCTACCAGCTCGCGCACCTCGCAATTTCGGCCATCGCCCTACAACAGACCGGACCAACAGACACGGACTGTCTATGCGGCCGCATCTGCAGCCACGTCGCCAGCTGACCAGTCGCCGTCATACATCTATACCTCCCCCTCCAACAGCGGCCATACCCCGCTGTCTCTTGTTTCTGCCGCGTCGACTCTGACACCGGCGTCGTATGCCGCTTCCAACCAGTCATCTCCCGCCTACTCATCCCCTGGCACCACTCACCAGCACCAACTCTCGCCGCGACGGGCCCCAACTTTGGAGCATACGAGGCCGCCACCGCTCTTGCCCAGCTTGCAGCAGCAGCAGCAGCAGTCGCAGTCACCGAGCGCCTACACGTCACCGCCGCCGACCAGCTTTGAGAACTTTAAACTGTCCCCCATTGCCACCGATGCTCTGGCGCATGCAACCCGCAGCGGCAACAGCGCATCGACGTTCGAAAGGGGCATGTCGTCCGTGACGAGCCTGACAACCACCCTGCCGCCCATTGCGCAGTACATTGAAAGCCGCCAAAAGATCGAAGGCAGTCCTTTGCTGCCACCCCCCTCGCCTAATGTTCAGCTGCCGCCCATCTCCGGCCACACATCGCCTACACCTCCCATGGCCAAATATGGCAGCAGCCGCGATATCAGAGACATACGGGACGCCAACCGCAGCCCTGCGTCGACTATATCACGGCAGCAGACTCTGCCGCCGCTCCAGCAGCACCTCCGCCACCCCCTGCCGACCTCATCCAACGTACACGCTTCGTCTAGCCAACGCTCGCCGCTGCCTCGTCTCCCTAGTTCTAGCAACAGGCCACCCATCCGTGGGGCCGGTGTGCGTGGCGGCTCCAGCGAGAGCATGCACAAGCGCCATCTCGAGATTCTGCCTGCGTACCAAAAGGCCATACACCCACAGCTCGCGCCCATGGATCCCGACATGCAAGCCCAGGCCCGTCATAGTCAGGGTCAGGGCCAGGGCCAGGGCTTGGTGCCCTCGCCTGTCAAATCCCGCGCGACAAATAAATCCCCATCTGCACCTGTATCCTCAGCACCCTCCACCCCGATCGGCAGCTACAAGTGCACTGTCGAAGGCTGCACAGCAGCCCCTTTTGTCACCCAGTACCTCTTGAACTCTCACGCCACTGTCCACTCGATGGACCGCCCGCATTACTGCTCCATCGCCGAATGCCCGCGCAGCAAGCCCGGCAACGGCTTCAAGCGTAAGAACGAAATGATCCGGCATGGCCTCGTGCACAGGTCGCCCGGCTATGTGTGCCCCTATTGCCCTGACCGCGAGCACAAGTACCCGCGGCCAGACAACCTGCTGCGGCATGTGCGCGCACACCACAAGGACAAGAGCAAGGACGATGCCGAGCTGCGGGATGTCCTGGCACAGCGGCCCGACGGCCCCAGCCGGGGACGGCGCCGGCGCAATTAGCCCTTTCTTCTTCCTTTTCCTCGCTACGTCTTTATTTTCATTGTCGTTTCCTTTCCTTTTATCGCCTTTCCCCTCCTCCCTTTATTTTCTGATACATTCTTGTCTGATTTAGCGTTTGTTCCTTACTCTCTGGTCTTGGATTCGGCATATACTGGCGTTCAACGGATCTTTCGTTCTTCTCTTCTCTTTATTCTTTTCCCCTTGTCCTTTTCTTCTTTTCTTCTTCATCTTCCGCCTTCTAAACCTACACTCTCTCCTGTACTTGGCACGCTGGCGAAGTTTACTCATCTTATGATTTGGACCATGACATACCCCTATTTCTGTTTTTTTTTCTTCTTTTTCTTTTCTTGTTTCGTTCTCTTCTTCTGGCTACGAGTATATAACGTCTTTGTATATTGATTGGTTGACTCTTTTCCTTTATATTCTCTTTCTTCTCTACATACTTCTCTATCCATTTTTCGGGCGGCAGCGGTCTTCTAAGAATACTCAACAGTCTATTGTCGGTGTTGGCAATAAAGAAAAGCATTTTGCCATATATTTTGGTTATCGAAGTACGTCTGGATTTGAAGTATGGAGCCCCACTATAATTAGCACCTTGCACAACGGCGATTGGGACCCAATAGCGTCATATGCAGTCGTACGTTGATCGGTCTACGAGTACTCTGATCGGCCGTTGAGTGCATGCTCTCCAGAGAGTCACGGAGACTTGTTTGTTGCTCGTCTCCTCATGCACTCCTCACTCGACTCTCTCCCCACACCGGCGTAGCCCCCCACTGCAGAGTACCTACTATGTACAGCGTGCACCGCGGTTCTTAGCAACAGGCCAACATTGCATGACACGAATTAACCCCAAAAAAAAGCTATTAAATAAAATCCATAAATGAGGGGAACTCGACATCCGACAGCGAAATACGCCGATTTGCACTCCGGATCAAGTACAAGAGCGAGAGAACCGAGTCAACGTCTGCATTGATTTGAAGCCGCGAGCATAATAAGCGCCCATAATAATCCAATAATCACAATGTCCAAAACTATGAAGGCAGTCGTCTTCCACGGCCCCGGCAAGATCGCCGTCGAGGACCGTCCCGTTCCCCAGCGTGAGTGTTTGCCCTATGGATGTGACGACCAGCCAACCCATACGACTGGCAGTTGACTGACTGACGACCAATGCAAGTCCAGGATGACCGCGACATCATCATCAAGGTGCAGGCCACCGCCCTCTGCGGCTCCGAGCTGCACGTCTTCCGCGGCCTGGAAGCCATCGACCCGGCCGACACCGGCTTTATCATGGGCCACGAGTTCGTCGGCACCGTCGTCGAGGCCGGGTCTGCCGTGACGTCCGTGGCCGTCGGCGACAAGGTTGTCTCGCCCTTTACGGTGTCGTGCCTCGATTGCTTCTACTGCGACCACAACATGTCCTCGCGCTGCACCAGCGTCCAGCTCTTCGGCAGCCCCTCTCTCGACGGCGGCCAGGCCGAGTTCGTCCGCGTGCCCCGCGCCGACGGCACCGTCGTCAAGGCCCCCGCCCATGTCGACAACAAGGCCCTCGTGCTCATGGCCGACATTTTCCCCACGGGCTACTTTGGCGCGCGCAACGCCTTCCGCCTGCTGTTGCCCGATGTCGCGCCCCAGGACGCTGTCGTTGTCGTCGTTGGCTGCGGGCCCGTTGGCCTGTGCGCCATTGTCGCCGCGCTCAGCTACAAGCCCAAGCACCTGTTTGCCATTGACAGTGTCGACAGCCGACTCGCCGTGGCCGCCAGTCTCGGCGCCGAGCCGCTCAACTTTGCCACTTTAGGTATGGAGACGATTATCGAGAAGGTCAAGGCGGTGTCTGACGGCCGCGGCGCCGATGCCGCTGTCGAGGTGGTGGGACTGAGCCCGGCGCTGCGCACGGCGTTTGACGTAGTGCGCCCCTTTGGCGCCATCAGCTCAATCGGCGTGCACAACGGCGAGGTGCCGTGGTCGGGCCATGAGGCGTACAACAAGAACCTGCGCGTGCAGATGGGCCGGTGCCCAGTGCGGTCCATTTTCGAGGAGGCGCTGGTGGTGCTGGCCGAAAATCAGGACAAGTTCTCGTTTATGTTTGACAAGATCATGCCGCTCGTCGAGGCCGAGGATGGGTATGAGCTGTTTGACAAGATGAAGGTGCAAAAGGTCGTCTTTACTCCGTAGACGTTTGTAGAGATATAGAAACATCTCCTTTTGATAGAAAACAATGGATCAATTCTGCCGCGGCTTGACAATACCGTCGTGCATAAAGTAGTAGACAATCGACGAGTCGTCCTGCACGACAGCCAGCAGCAGCCGCTTTGTGCGTTTCGAGCCCCGCCACTGCTTCCACTCGTCGCCGCCGCCGCCGTCTGCCGCCGCCTCTGCCTCTTCATTTTTCTCTTCCTCTTCCTCTTGCGGCTCAGCCTGCCGCGGCAGCGCCGTGATCGAGTCGAAAACGCTGGCAAAGAGGCTCACAGAAGGCGTCTCGGCGAGGTGCAGGGGCAGCACCCACTCATACTCGGGCGGCTGGGGAATGCGCTGGCCGCTGGGCAGGCTGCGCTCCGCCTTGAGAATGGCAATCTGCTCGTCGGGGTGGATGTACATGCGACGCGGCGGCAGGCCAGACAGGAGAATGCGCGGGTAGCCCTCTGTGTCTGTACTCGACGTGCCCGTACTCGACGTGCCATGGATGCGCAGGTCGGTCCAGTCCTGCTGGTTCTCGAGGTTGTTGCGCACGACGCCGACGAGGTCCCGGTAGTGGCCGGTTGTATCCATATTTGCGAAGATAGATATCAAAGAGAATACACACAGTATAACACTGTAACAAATGACCAAAAAAAAAGTGTATCAAAAGACGAGGGACGAGTGCCACCTTGATGGTTGTCGTTGAAGATCTATCACGTGAATCTACTTGTGAGCAATCTGTGAGCAGTGAAAATTTGCTGTACACAGTAATAGCTTACACAAGACAAGGTTACATAATCTTGCATGCAGCACTGTACATACATAGTAGCCACCATGTATGCAGCGGCCGTATGTCGTCGTCCTGTCTTCCTCTCTGCATTCTTTCTTTCATTCGCATTTTGTTATTATTCTCATTGCCATTCTCTTATTTTCCGTCCTTCTCGCCCGTCTGTCACTTCTCCGTATCGTCCAGTCTTCTTTGTTGTGTCGTCCTAATCACCTCCCTTGCTGTCGTATATTACGCCGCGTCCAGTGCATTTGCTACGGCATTTCCGCTCCGCGCCGTCTCTTCTGACCTAAATTGTCTTAAACGTAAAGCCCATCTCTTGTTGTCGTATCGCTGCTCTTTGTTTAGGCGTCCCTGTGCTGTTCCTCTAGGTCTCTGCCTGGTCCCTGTGCCTGAGTACTTTCGCCTTTGCTAGTGCTGTTTGGGTTTTCAGTCTCGTAATGGATAGCGCCTGCCTGCGCTGTATTCTGCAGTTACTTGCTTTCTATTGTTTCCCAGTATTATTCGAGACCAGTAGGCATATTTATCTAACCAAATTTACCGTAAACGAGGTCGACCGAGACCGAGCGCCAAGCACAATACAGTCAGATGCACTGCAACCGACATCAGGCAATTATGTATTCCTGAGCATATTTCGCGGTTATTGAAAGCTGTCTGTCTGTAGAGTACCATTGCTATGATATTGATGTCGGCACTTGCCGTCGGGCGTTGTTACATCATGCGTCGCTCTTTCCGTGCCCGGCGTACATAGAACGGTATGACGGTCCAGACTGTTGTCGCCCTGGCAGCCTCTTTCCTCTCCTCGTTCTCCTATTTCCTCTGCTACGACAGCTTATAGTAACTGCGGATCGCTCTTTCCCTACCTGCTCCTTTCATACTGTAATTTGCATCAAATGACCCACTCGTGTCTCTTCTCCGCCAACTTTACTCTGCACGCTAGCTTCAGTGACCAGCCCAGCTGCTGGCACGACGCACGGGCAACGCATATTTTCCGCCCGTCGTGTTCGTTCAGTGACTGTATCGCACGCGTAGAGAATAGTACTCAGTAAACCGTCCCTATTGAGTGAAGTCGTCTTGCGCATTAAGATAAGATACGTATTGTGCAGTATTAGCGCGTGCATATCACTAAGCAGTAACAATCTTCATCGCTCTTTCCTTTCTTGTCTCCCATCCATTCCTCTCGTTTTCGGATTGCTCCTGCGATTTATTAAGTCTTTTCCGTCGTTCGCACTTTCCTCTTGGATCCAAACGCTCTTTCCTGTCTTTTCCTTTCTTTTCCATCAATTTTATTAACGAGCATTCCCCGTCATTCCTATCTCTCACACATACCCCCCTTTCCCTAATAAAGCATTGCATACCTCGCCCCTCCCCGTCTCTCTCTCGATCGTCCTCCTCCGGTTCCCTGCTTTTGTGTACTCTGTACTACTGCCTGCTATACGCTGCTCGATTGCGTCACAATTCCCAACCACAACAACCGTCTTACACCCATCGACTGCATAGGAATACATCATACCTCAAACGACAGCACACCACGCACACACGCACAAGCCACACCAGGCTTCCAGCTTCCAGCTACCAGCTCCAGTCGGCTCATTCTCTCCCCTTTTTCCACTGCTCCTCTGACGAGTGGCGACAACACGCAAAACATGGGGCAACCAACTACCACTACCACTACCACCTCCCCCTTGGACAATATTCAAAACTCATCTCCTTCGCTGGCCTCGCCCATTGAAATGGTCAACGTGCCCACTGCCACTTCTGCTCCTCTAGACAACAGCAGCAGTATTTCTCCCATCACAACTGTCGGCCAGGAACGTCGCGCTTCTGTTGCCTCCAACTCTAGATCCATCGACAGCATCCCGCGACGCCTTTCCAAGAGCTTCCAGGAGTCTGATCTGCCACGGGGTTTCTTCGCCGCTACCGCAGACATGAGTTCGTCTGTCGTTGCCGCCGCCGCCCGCCCGCGGTCCGGCACCCAGCGCACACACTCTTCTACTCTAGAGGCCGAGCAACAGCAGCAGCCGCAATCGCCACAACAAGCACAGCTACAACGCGCCGACACTGGCACTGGTGCCCTTGCCACCCTGGACGAGAACAAGCATCTCGACGACGATGACGACCAGACCATTGTTGCCAACCGCGCAGCTGCGACAGGCTCGTCTTCGTCGTCCCCCGAGAACAATAAAGACGGCAGCGAGACCACGTCCCAGGTCGAGCGCGTCGCTGCCGGCGCCGCTGCTGGTGCCGTTGCCGGTGTTGGCGCAGGTGCCGCTGCGGGTGACGGTGCTGCGGGCGAGTCGCAGCTGTACAACGACTACGACAACGGCTACCACTTCCCGCCGCGCTACACGACAAAGGAGTCCTTTATGCACGGCCTGCGCGCCTTTGGCCATTACATCATCACACCGATGGGCTTCCTTATCGTGTTCTACGGCGCCAACATTGTCGCCTGGGGTGGTATGCTGTTCTTGCTGCTGTGCAATGCCAGCAAGGCCATGTGCTATCCGACCTGCAACGACATCAACTCGCCGCGCCGCAAATGGATTGAGTACGACTCGCAGGTTCTAACCGGCCTTTTCTGCGTCACCGCCTTCGGCCTCGCACCGTGGCGCTTCCGCGATCTCTACTTCTACCTCCAGTACAAGATCCGCAAGGACGAGCGTGCTATGCGCCGCCTTGCCGGTGTCCACCGCGGCTGGATCCGCCTGCCTGGCTCGGAACTGCTGCCCGTCTCGACCGGCCCCAACAACATTCCTGCCGACACGCCCGCCTCTGTCATTCCCTTCCCCGAGACGAAGATCCCCGACGCCCCCCTCACCGGCCGTCGCGCACCGCCCACGCGGCAATGGGCTATTGTGTTTGTGCTTTTTATGAACATCATGAACACATTTCTGCAGGCTGTGCTGTGCGGTATCATGTGGGGTATGAACCGCTACGACCGCCCTTCCTGGTCGACTGGTCTGTTTGTGGCGCTGGGCTGCATTGCTGGCGGACTGGGCGGACTGGGCATATTCTGGGAAGGCAAGCGTGTCAAGGGAATTGAGGGCGTGCCACTGACGGACGAGGACCGGCAGAAGCTAGCACACGACCGCGAGATGGGCATCAACCACTACAACAACCTGAGCGGTAAGAAGCCTAAGGAGAAAGATACCGCTCCCGCTCCTGATCTGGAGGCCGGCAAGCAGTAGAATCGCCACATTTTTGCCCGTCCTTCTTTTTGCTCGTTTGCTTGTTTTATGCATATACACTGTTGTCCTGCTCATTTCGATACCACATTGCTTTGGATACGCCAATGGCATCTCATCTTGGAAAGGATGTATACCTGTCTCTCGCTTGCCTTTTTGCTTTCCATACACTACTATATTTTAATTTCTTTCGTTTTCTTTGCTTTGCCCTCTTTTTCTGGCTTTCTGTTCTGTTCTTCATTAGATATCCCGAGTCGACTTGGGTCTGGCTCATACCTGAATAGATGTTCTCGTATAAATATATGTGCATTTTGAAGCTATGCACGCTACCTTTTGCCGGTCTGAATAGAGTATAAACTGCACTTGCATATCGATGTAATATGCAGCGTAGCGTGGCAGAAGATGTTGCATGTAGTGAACCTACTATATACGCATTGAGTATACGTATTATATAATCAGATTATATAATCATCGCGCGTGAGAGTATCCACTCTGACAGGTCTACGCGCTGTGTGGAGTGCTGGGGTAGTGGCCTCTTGGCCTGTGCACCAAATCTTTGGAGTATTGATGCATGTATGTATGCATTGTATTGTATATAGACTGTTCGTAGTTATGGCCTGGGCCCTTCATCCCGCCTTCTCACCATATACTACTTTGTGTTTTTCGGTAATTTAGTGTTAGCCGCCGAAGGTCGTTGAAAACTCTGGGAGAGCCATCAGGTCGCGTGTCGTTGTCTGCTGGCTGTCTGCTGTCTGCTTTTTCCTGCCGTTTCCTGTTGTGGCATGTCCTGTGTCCACAGCTGGGCCTATCGCTCCTTCTGCTTTGGAGCATTTGACTTCTCAAGATCAAGCTTCTTGGTATCAGGAGGAAAGTGCTGGTCGCCCCTTCCTAGCTCATAGCCTGCATTGATAGATCAAAGGCACAGGTCAAGAAGGAGTGCAACGATAAGAAGGAGCGATGCTGCAGACATCACCACTCCTGCCTCGGTGTTTCTCATGTGCATCGCTGTGACCCTCTGCTTTTTTACCTCTTCTCGTTGGCCCTCTAGTTCTCCCTCTAATCCTCACTCTAATCCTCACTCTAAACCATCCTGGATCATACGCACGGCATCCTTCTCGCCCTGCAGCCGCCCATCCTGCCCGTGCCGTCACACAACTAGGCCCTACCCGGCACACCCGTGGTCAGACCCCTTGGAGCTGCCTGTTGCCCGCCACGAACCTGCAGAAGCGCGACTGGCGAGGAAGAGGGACAAGGGAAGACAGAAGACGGAAGACGGACAGGACATGTACCACAGACTAGAGGAGATGGAATTGCACGGCTTGAGAGTCCACAGTACGTCCAAGGTGGTGATGGCTCTTGTTGCCTGCATTGAATGGTCTCGGCATCTTCGATATTCGCGTTTGGCCTTCGCTTTTGGGCTTCATTTCCCGTCTTCTTATACCTCCTACATCTTCATTATTTACTACCCGCCAGACGGAACCATCTGACCCTTTGTATTTGCCCCTTTCTGTTCACGGCACAACCCCGCTCGTTGCCATCCAGCTGCTAACAAACGACTTGACAGTGACAGAGCCAGCTAAAGTACCGACCAATCCCAAAGAGCGTCACGGCACTCCCACACCCCAAAGGCGACACGAGAAACGAGACTAAAGAACACAATTTCATTTAGGGAGCCAACGTCATTGCTAGCCTCGGGGCACAAGAAAAACTCTGCTCCTACCCCAGCCAGGCTCTAGGCCCCAGACTCCAGGCTCCAGACGCCCCAGGCATAGGCAGGCCAGGCCAGCCACCAGGAACCGCCGAAGCTGGCCAGACACTAACGAAGCAGAGCAGCACGCCAACAGCCTAATAGACGATAGAGGCAAAAAGATACTCCTTGACGACATCTAATAAGACACTGTACTTATGTACTATCTTCGAGGAACCGCCCTATTACTCGAGAACGGGGGACAAGTCAATATTAGCAAGCCGAAAACCCAGTGCTCCCCACAAAAGATACACCACTGCAGACAGTCAGTCATCGCCTACAGAGTAATTCTCAGTAGCTCTTAGCCTCTGGCCTCTAGCCTCTAGCCTGCTCTGTAGCCTCTCTCGCCTTCCAATCCCTCATCTCCGGCCCACCAGAGACCAGCCAGACAAAGCCAGCCCAAGCCAGCCCAAGCCAAAGCCCAAGCCCACCCTCTCCGTCTCTCCGCCAGCCAGCCCAGGACCTCACCCCTCCTCCTCCTTGCAACCTCGTCCACCTCGTCTCGTCGTCCCCCTCCGCGTCGCGTACTCTCATCCCTTCCGCCTCATATCCCACCTCCGGTCTCCGAACCCAAAACCCACAACCCGCTGTCCGATCTGCCCGTCCATCGTCCAAGCGTCTTCAGCCCAGCGCAGCCCGCCCTGGATCCATATAGATCCATTCAGATCCTACAGAAACCCCGCGCCGCGCAACTAAAGCTTTGTTCTAGCCCGCGAAAATTCCTCTCTCATCTACTGCGCCCACCTTCCACTCTCACATTGCCATTCTCTACTAAACAACAACCACAACTACCACGACTTCTATCCCTCGTTCTCCCCACTCGCTTTACGCAACAACACATCCTCACCATGGGTCAAACACTATCTGAGCCCATCGTCGACAAGGTAGGTTTCTTTGGCTTGGTCGCCTGCTCTCTCTCTCTTTCTCTTCCTGTCCCTCTCTCCCTGTTTTTCTCCTTGTGTCTTTGCCCCCGAGTCTCTCTCTACGATATTTCCTCCATCTTCTCCGCGATCGCGCGCCTGCGCAACAAGGCAATGTTTAGTATCCAGACCTTGTTTTCTGTCGCGTGCCTCTACTCTATCGGCCGTTCGCTTCTGTCATAAACACCCCACATCGTCAATGACGGCGCGCTCGTGCCGCCTCCATCACGCTCTCCGGCACTGCGCCTCGGCCCCGGCTATTGTCAACCCGAGCACCATCTTGTGGTCTCTTGCGACTCACTCAGCCCTTCGGCCCTTTAGGCTTTCCGAACTTCGGATTCATCGCTTCGCCCAATACGCTTCGCAGCCGCTGGCTACTTTTCCGATTCGTCTTGGCGCTCACGCGGCCCCTCATCTACACCCTGCCATGCCGGCTGCCCCACCGATTAACCTGCCTTGTCAATATAGAATGCTATATAGCCATCGTAGCGGCCTATCATTTTACATCTTGCATCTTGCATCTTGCATCCTGCATCCTGCATCTCACACATATCCCACACACTTGAGAGCGGGCATGGCTAAATATGGCTCAATGAAGAATGAATTCTTGCTAACTCCCAAAAGGCGTCTGCCCAAGGCGGCGATGACCGTCTCCTCTACGGTGTCTCGGCCATGCAGGGCTGGCGCATCAGCATGGAGGATGCCCACACCACCATTCTCGACCTCCTTGCCAACTTCCCCCTCGCCCAAAAGTCGCACGACTCGAAAATTAGCTTCTTTGCAGTGTTTGATGGGCACGGTGGCGACAAGGTCGCACTGTTCTCGGGCGAGAACCTTCACAAGATTGTCGCTAAGCAGGACTCCTTCAAGAAGGGCGACTACGAGCAGGCACTTAAGGACGGCTTCCTGGCAACGGACCGTGCCATTCTGAACGGTATGCCAATATCTCGTACATTTGAAGAAAGTCTGGTGAATGATGACTAATGATTGTCTTCAGACCCCAAGTACGAGGATGAGGTTTCTGGCTGCACTGCTTGTGTTGGTATTATCACCGACGACAAGATCTACCTGGTAAGTTTGCTTTGATGCATGGTGCACTGCCAGATACTAACACTTTTAGGCCAACGCTGGTGATTCCAGAGCCGTCCTGGGTGTCAAGGGCCGCGCAAAGCCCCTGTCTTTTGACCACAAGCCCCAAAACGAGGGTAAGTCCTTGCAGGTTACATGCATCTTGAGAGACCAATCGCTAACCCCACTCAAGGCGAAAAGGCCCGCATCACTGCTGCCGGTGGCTTCGTCGACTTTGGCCGTGTTAACGGCAATCTTGCCCTATCGCGTGCCATTGGCGATTTTGAATTCAAGAAGAGCGCCGAGCTGTCCCCCGAGCTGCAGATAGTGACTGCCTTCCCCGATGTGACTGTCCACGACCTGGCCGACAACGACGAGTTCCTTGTCGTTGCCTGTGATGGTGAGTTCTTTTTCTTCTGGAGTGCGGAGACGATAGTTTACCAATACTAATGACAACAGGTATCTGGGATTGCCAGTCTTCGCAGGCTGTTGTCGAGTTTGTCAGACGCGGTATCGCTGCTAAGCAGCCCCTGGAGAAGATTTGCGAGAACATGATGGACAACTGCCTTGCCTCCAACTCGGAGACCGGCGGCGTTGGCTGTGACAACATGACCATGTCCATTATCGCTTTCCTGCGTGGCCGGTCCAAGGAGGAGTGGTACGACGAGATTGCCAGGAGAGTGGCCAACGGTGACGGCCCATGTGCGCCTCCCGAGTACGGTAAGTCTACCTGGTCCCAACTGACTCTAAAAGAACGATGTCTCTGTGAATGACGTTCACTAACAGTACAGCCGAGTTCCGTGGCCCCGGTGTCCACCACAACTTTGACGACAGCGACAGCGGCTACGATATTGAGACTGAGCGCTCGCAAGAAAACTTTGGCATCGGCGGCCGCGGCCGGATAATCTTCCTGGGCGACGGCTCCGAGGTGCTGACCGACTCTGACGACGCCGAGATGTTTGACCAGGAGGAGAAGGACCTGAGCAGCCAGGTGTCCAAGGAGTCGAGAATCACCGAGGTCGAGGATGACGACGAGGAGCCATCTGCTGAGGCCAAGGCCAAGTCAACAGAGTCTGAGGCGGCAAAGCCCGCCAAGGCCGATGCCGAGGCAAAATAGTACCTCTCGAATAATACCCACGAAGCGAGACGGGTGGCGGAAGTCGGGAGGGGGAAGTTTGGAGACGAAAGCCTGGAATTCAAAAGTACGGCTGGGCAAAGCCATTATGTCTGAGGCGTGTGTTGTCTATCTGTCTTTTTATTTATGCGTCTCGTCCGTCCGGCTCCGAATTGCCGTCCCGAAGCAAGCATACACGTGCCAACGGACGGCATGTCTAGCTGCCGAGCTTTCAAACTGAGCCGGACAAATGGGAAGCGATAGAACCGCCCGACTCTTGTCATGGCAGGCCTCGTCCGACTTTTTCTCATTGTTTTTCTATCTTGTGCCTTTACGGGGTTATCTGCCATATCTCATTTACCACGTCCTCTGTTTCTTTTACTTGTCTTTTTACATCTTCTTATATTCACGCCTGCTTTTGCTTTTATGCATTCATGCTTTCATGCTTTCATGCTTTCATGCTTTCATGCTTTCATGCTTTCATGCTTTCATGGCCTTTAAACATTGTTCATTGCTCTCTGAATTTTAATCATTTACATGTTTACGCGATCCATATATCAAACGCGCCTCCCATCTACCAAACAATAAAACTACTCCGTACGTCTTTTACTTCGCAGGCATCCGAGTCTGTTTCTTCTCGTCTATATTTAATTAGGTATCTACACTGTGCTATGGTTAGAGGGCCAATCATGGACTGGGTATATTATAAGTTTGGGAATGGCAATGCCAGGATGGCAATGCAAAAGCAATTGTCATTATCACAGAGCAATATCATCAATGCTCTCTCAGGATTTACTTCTTATAAAAAAACATCCAAAAAAATCGGATTATATTCTGCTGACATAATCAGTTATGTGGTATGATACATGCGGGATGTTGCTGGTTAATATGTAGATAATATGATAAAATGTAGATATGCAAGATGACCCAACCCGATGCCGTATGTGATATGAAAATGTACATTGCATGCAACAGCCTCTGCTCACTCAGCGACTATATGCAATCGCGTTAAAGGCGCCCCATTTGATAGGGATATCCATAAACGCAAACGACGTACTGCCCTGGATGATCTCATCCTCCCTTGTGACTGCTCTCTTGCGCAGACGAATCTTCATTGGCGGCTGAGCAGCAGCAGTTTCGGCAGCTAGCGATGCCTTCATGGCAGCGTCTCTGTCCATGGCGTCCTGCAGGACCTTGCTCAATGGCTCGGCTGGCTCCAGCCCCTTGTACTGGTCGACGATGCGCGTGCTCATTTCCAGGCCGGCTTGGTGCAGAGGCCGGTGGCCACTTGCACTGCGCGGAGGAAGCACAGTCGACGACTCCGGGTCGACACCAGTCAGATATTGGGCCAGCGGGATCTGCCTGCCGTCCTCCAGTTGCACCATCTCGCGAGACGCACGTAGAAGGATCCAATGCCGCGCCTGCAGGTTGAGGCACGCATAGTGCCAGATCACGGCCATGGCATGCGGCAGCCGGTGCGACCAGGCCATGGCAAACAGCAGGTGGTAGGTTGCGCTGTCGGGCGGGATGCGCGGCAGCCAGGGCCGGCCGACCACGACAGACGTCAGGTTGTCCGGCACCTTGGGCGCGCCCGCGACTTCCATACGCCGCAGCATGACAAGGGCCGCCTTGAGATTTGACTGCACCTTGCAGTGTGTCAGCACGGTGTTGTAGGTAAATGTGTCGAGCGACAGGGCCGACACGAAGCCGGGCGGCGGGCTGACGGCCGCTTTGTCTGCGATCAGCTTTTTCTGGCGCTCTTTGGCGCGTTTCAATGCCGACTTGGGCCGCCGTGGGCGGTAGATGTCGGCATCCTGCTTCTCTTGCAGTGCCGCCAGCAGCTGGTCGCACTCGGCGAAGCGGGCGTGGCCGGCAAGCACGTTGAGGATGCGGTTGGCGGCAGCACGCGACAGCCAGCGCGGGCCGTACCGCTGCGCCTGCTTCGCAAGAAAGTCGGGCATAAGCGAGTCTGAAGCATTGGACGACGGCGAGGACGCCCGCAGGACAGCCTGCTGGGCATCGTGCTCGGCCATTTCGAGAGCGACAAGACGCACAGCCCGGCTGGTGCTGAGCAGTCCCTTGGCAGACATGGTGTGCAGGATGTGACGCTTGACCTCTTCACTCCAGAACAGCCGCAGGAATAGTAGCCACGTCGTGAGGTCGGGCGTGTAGCCATGCCGACGGCTGCGCATCAGACGCAGGGTCGAGCCGTAGTTGCGCACATCCTGCGACTTGACGTGCGACGCGAGTATGATATTGAATGTCTCCGTGTCCATGGGGATGCCGAGTTCCTCGATGCGTGTAAAGAGCGTGCGCACGTCGGGCCGGTTTGCCTCGCCAAAGCGGCACATGTACGCCAGGGCCATCTTGAAAGCCGACAGCGACACAGACGAGCGGGCCTGGTCGTCGTGGAACGCGCTATGCAGGAGGTCCATGACAGTCCGGCTGTGGCTGGGCGCTATTGGCTGTTGTCTGCCGGACTGGCCGTCGCCAGTAAGCTCTTCTTGTGACTCTGCTGGCGACTCTAATGAAGTGTCGTAAGCGCTCTGCTCGTGGTAGATCTTGGTGGCCAGCTGTGGCGGCGGTGTGCCGTTGACGAGGGCCGCGACGTACCGCTCAAACGAGTCCTGGGTCCATGTTTCTGGCCGCGGGATCTCGTGGGCGCCAATGTTGGAGACGTAGGGCTGGAAGACGGGGTCTTCGCGGTACTTGCTGTCGTAAAAGTAAGAGGACGACTCAAGCGTCCATGGGCCTCGCTCTGTGCCGTCTCCATCCGCCTCTGCTCTTGCTTCGGCTTCTTTTTCTGCAGTCGTCCACATGTCCTCGAGGAAAGCAAGATCGGACGGCCCCAGGGCTATGGCCTCGGCATCTTTGGCGAAACGCACTACGTCCAACACGGCATTGGAAATGGCCGCCTCGCTGGGGCCGGATATTGACAGCAGCCACGGGCGGTGTGTCAAGTCGAGGCGGCCGGAGCCCGTGGTTTGGGGCGAGCCCTGCCAGTGGAACAGCTTCAGCACGCAGGCTGTGCGCGTCCAGATGGACCACATGGAGTCGTCGACGCCGTGCACCAGCTCCGTGACCGATGGACTGTCTGGCGGAAACGCAAAAAGCACGGCATTCTTGCGCCAGCCCACAATCTTTGCGGGCGATGCACCAATTGGCGCTCCGTAGACGTCTCCAGTGCTGCCGGCGAGCACCGTCTTATGTGCTGCCATGGCCGACACTTGCTCGTACGCCTCTTCACGCGGCGTGCTCATGGCCAGCCGCTTCAGGACCTGCCGCCAGTCAACCATTTCCAGGCCCTGCATCTGGCGCAGGATCTCAAGCCGGCCTTGGCGCACAACGGACTTGACGTGCTGTTTGCGGCTGCGCTCGTTTTCGTTTGGGGGGGTGTGGTGTATGATGGGTTTTGTGAGGGCCGAGGTGGATGTTGGACGAGCGGTGGATGTATATGTCTGTGTAGAGGAGGATGAATAGGAAGAGGAAGCAGATGCGGAAGCAGAAGACATAGCAGGCTGTAGCGACTGCAGCGGGAGATATGGCTCGCGGCTTATGCTGTCCATCATCAAGGTGCCCGGGGAGGTGGTGGCCGATGAGGTGGACGCGGAGGACTGCTGCTGTCGTAGGCGGTCTTCGAGCTCACGCCGGCGCTTGTCCTCTAGTTCCTTGGCCATTGCCTGGTATGATACTGTAGCAGTCGAGGCAGACGTCGAGGGGTCGCTGCTCTTGCTCGCCGTGCTGTAGTGGAGGAGGGGCCGGGCGGCGACGGTCCGTGTCCTCCGAGGCCGGCCGGAGGCGCATGTGGCGCATATTGGCGGCGGCCGTAGTAGTGTGTGATGCCGCCTTGTTGGGGGTGTAGTCGGCAGTCTAGTTATCGGCAGTCTAGTTGCCGGTGCTGCTGCCAGCGCCGCCGCCGGCCCCGAGAGTCGGCCGACGACGCCGGGAAGCAAAGGCCGGACGCCTCGCCATGTCATGTCCACGCCTGCGGGCATGTATAGTGTGGAAAGAGCCGCTATAATATATCTTGCAACATTGCGAGGGGCGAGGGGTGAGGCGCGAGGGTAGAGTCGAGTGTCGTTGTTATTCCTCAAGCCAACGTGGTCATACTCGGAGCCCGCTGGTGGAGGTCAAGTGCTGTCGTGAGAAAACCGGAGAATATTTTTGTCGCGTGGCTTATCGATAAGAGGTGCTATGTGCTGTAGGTAGCAGCAGTCAGAACTAGAAGGAGCGCTATTTGGGGCGTTTTACAGTGCATTTATGTCGCGCCAGGGGATAATGCCTCACTAAATTCAGGGCACATTAATTAAATGACGATTTCAGAGCCATGATGTTTTACAATAAATCGTCAAGACTCGTGTATCTTTGTCTGACGGCGATTTAATTATGCTAAGAAAAATATGTTCTAACCCAAGAGAGCTCCCGATGCTCAAACGCCGCGCAATATTCTAATCGCTGGGAATGATGCTGAATAAACATGCTAAAAAGAGTTTAAAAAAAAAGGTGATGTTGTCGGCGATGACGACGACGGCGACGATAAAATACACAAAGACACAAGGCATCACGGCTTAGCCGGCGGTGGCTTGGGGCCGCTCTGGTCAACGCCCTGCCACTTTTTGGCATCCCAGCCCTCGGCCTTGTCGACGGCCCCCTGCGTCGAGCCCTGCTTGGCCATGGCCTTGATATCGCTCCAGTACTCAAGCCGCCGCACCTCTTCGTCGGCGTGCTTGACGGCAGCGGTCAGGTAATCTATGCGACGGCCGAGCGCCTGCAGCTTGAGGGCCGCCTCGTCGCTCGCCGCATGTACTTCTGCCTCTTTTGCCTTGTCCCCGTCCACGGCAGCCTGTCGTGCTTGTTGTGCTGCGAGAGCCGCATCGTGTGCGTTAGTCAGGTGCGTCAGCAAGGCGCGCCGCGATGCCTGGAACACGAACAGGGCCATGATCTCATGCATGAAATCCTGCAGCCGCACGAGATCCTCGCCCGCATATTGAATAAAATCGTCCACGGCCTCGACCTTTTCACGGTCGATCCGAGCAGCGCGCAAAAAGTGCATCAGCACGTCGGCATCCTTGATCTGCTTGGGCATCTCGAAAAAGTCGCCGTCTTCAATGTATGTGTCGTCGTCTTGGTGGCTGCTTTCGCCGTTGTCGTTCACTGCCTCGCCGCTTTGGCCGGTCTGGCCACTCTCTGTTCTATAGATGCACGAGCTGCCCGTGGTCGACTGGCCGACGCTGGGTGCGGCTAGGCTAGAGCGGCTGCCCATGCGGCTGTGGCTCCGACTGCGCGCGCGTGCCCTGCTTGAGCTGCGCCGCATCGTGGCTGCCGACACGACGGTAAAGTAGTCTGGGTTCAGCAGCGTCGGGTCCGCGATGCTGTCGATATGGCCCAGGCCCAGCGATGCTGCCGCCAGAGACACAGATGCCGCCGACTTTCTCTTGACGCGCTTGCGGATCCATGCGCGCCGCCGCACAAACGACCGGTACCACGACGGGCCGTGCCATTTAAAGGTCTTGGCAAACATGAACGAGTACTGCCAGCCGTCCTCGTCGGCATCGGCATCCTCGTCGTGGTTGATGCGCCAATCGGGCCAGGCCCATTCCCAAGTCGGGTCGGGCACCTGGGCCGTGTGGATGTCTGTCGGGCTGCTGCGGTGCACCGAGTTTGTCCAGGGCGACGGGTCGAGGTTGCCGAGCGCCTGACGCGAGAAGAGCGGGATGCCGCAGAGAAACAGGCCGCGCTCGTTCTCGTAGAGGACGTCGATGGCCGCCTCGGGCTCCCTTCGTATTGAGGACTGCATGGACTGGCGTGTTGGCTGTTCTGAAATGGCAAGGGGGGTCACGTTGACAGACAGTCCCTTTTTGTGGCAACCTGCATGTTCTGGCTGCTTGCCCTGCGCACCGGTGCTGGTGCTGGCACCTGTTGGGAACTCATGGATGGGAGTTGCATCTGACGAGTAAGTTAGTCATGTCTCCCAGTCTCAGTCTTGGTCTCGGTCTATATCACAAACTCACCCTGGACCTGGACTGTAGGGGCACTGCCCAAAGGCTCTGATGCCACATTGGATATGCTGCCGTACCGACGAGGTTGGCGTCCTCGTGATGACGACCGCGACTGGCTCGGGCCAGCCACTGCAGTAGGGAATGTAGACAGTGTGTTGTCGAGAAGGGGCGTGGTTGAGGTTGCCGTCACAGCAGGCGTGAGGTGTGCATCTCCAGAAGCCGGTGCTGCTGCCGGTGATGGTGATGGTGATGGCGACGGTGATGGTGATGCTGTACGACGGCCGCCGTCCTGCTCGCTCGCCTCGGCATCGCCCTCGCGGTCAGCAGCACCGTCACCACCCGCTCGATCGACCGAGAGTGTCACCGAAACCCGCGGTGCAGGGCTGCCGTCTCTCTCTATACTGCCGCCAGTCTGGATGTTGTCCAGGCCATCGTCAAAGCCAGCGTCGCTCTCGGGCGCGTTGTCCACCAGGCTGATTTCGTGGTCATAGTCTTCGTCTTTCAATGGCGGAGCGCGACGCGAGCTCTTGGGCTTGATTCTGGGCATAGCTTCAAGGCCGCAGACGATTCGAGAACGCTATGGGCTAACCAGCATGTCCGTCGCAGCCAGTGTGTAGTATCGTAGATCGTAGATTGCAGTGTCGTCGTAGTCGGATATATTCTCGATACTGCCTGGTCTCGCGACGTCGTATCGGCAGCTTGTGCAGTGAATAATGGATAAAGAAACTAGGACAAAACACGAGAAACACACACAAAATCAATGCACGCCGTCGTGAATGGCCGTCTCAAGCCGGAGAGCAGCAGGTCAGCAAGGCAGCAGGTCAACAGGCTGACACAGGTCGACAGGCAGATCTTGGACAGACAAGGAAATCCATACTGGCGCGTCTTGTGGAGGTTATGGTGGCTAGCCTGCTCAGTGACGACTCTAGCCCTCGCCTACTAAACCCAGTACGGAGCTTTGGGGCGTTCTTGTCACTGCAAGTGGGGAGGGCTGAGCCTGTTTTTTTCTGTTTTCAGTGCCTTATATCTTACTACTAGTGCTGGGCCAAATGACGCACAGCAAGGGAGGTTCTTTCCTTTGTGCAAAAGTATTTGCAGTATCTTTCAAGTGTAGTTAGGTAAGAAGAACCCACGTTATGCTTAACACGAGTCTAAACATGGAAAGTAAATCATTGAGGAAGGTGCAATAGACGTGCTTGTCTGGTATGGAGAAAGCAGTCCAGTCGAGCTACCGGAGGACTGTCATCCGACCAAGTCACGCCCCTTCCTATATCTGCTCTATTTGCGCCCATCGATCTTTCCGTCTTTATTGATCTTCTCGGCGCGTGCCTGGATGCTTTAACGCGCTCCTTCCCTGGATGGCTGTAATTACGTCACTGTTCTACCTTGTATGCAACTACCAAGTCTTATCTACCGGCGTGTATGATGCTTCGTTCACTTGATGCTCTTGAAATACCATTCTATTAATTCCTATCAATAACCGCGACCATATTCATGTTTCTGTATGTAATTGTATCGATTGCAGGAGTCTGCTTCGGGCCTGAGACCTGCCAAATTTGTACTATGCACTGTCTCGGCGATTGCCTCGGTGTTGTCCATCGCTCCTTCTGCATTTGTACATACATTGTAGCGTCCAAACTGCTCTCTGTTTTCGGGAAGGAGCAATGGCCACTGAGACAGCTCCATAGGCACTGCAAATCGGCCAATTACGTCATGCCAGCCGCCAAAAAAGCACGCTCGCTCCCTTTCAGTCTCGAGTCTTCCAGTATTTCAAAAACAGAGACAGGCAGAGACAATCCCACATGCAGCTTGTAAAACACATACGTGCCAACGTATCCGGAAGCCGCGACCAGGCGATAGCTGAGCATTGGGCATGTACACGTCGTGCAGCAAAAACGTCAGAGCTGTCTCTTAGTGTTAGCTACTGAAAAGGCAGGAGCGGCAGGTATGTATGTAGGTACTGTATGAGCAACGGGCTAGCCCAGCATAGCTCAACTCCAAAACGAGGGGAAGGAGCGAGCCACAGCAAACACTAATACCACCCAATGGGGCACCTTGTGTTGGGCGATGGGCGATGAAAGCAGAAAAGCAGATCGGGAGACCTGGGGAGAAATGTACCTGTTCTAGTAGTCTGCCGTGTAGAATGACAAAGAAGATGAGGTGACAAGCTGTAGCCAGAATAAAAAGCAAATAAAAAGAACCAGCACAAGGACGGGTGGTCTGGTGGTGGTGTGTTCGCCAGGTATATATAACCGGCATCCGTCATCGTTCCATCCTCTTCTGAATCGTCACCATTCACATCTTACTCATCACCCAACCTCAACCCCATCCTGATCCTCAACATCAACATCAACACCCACGTCAAACCACATCTTATTTTTCTGCCTCTCTTCTCTAACACAACCATCCCGCCCACCACAATGACCAAGTCTCGCACTCCCCTCTTCCTTGGCCTCGCCGTCGCTGGCGGTGCCGGCTACTACCTCTACTCGGCCGGTGGCAGCCCCAAGGTTGCCGAGAAGCAGTTTGAGCGTGAGTCTTTTGGTTTTCTTTCCGACGAGACATTCTGCTAACCCCCCTAGACGACCTCAAGGCGGTGCGTGACCGTGCCACATCATCCAGCGGCCACGTCCAGACCGACGCCGAAAAGTACGGCAAACAGGCCGGCGCGAAGATCGACTCCGCCGTCGCCCAGGCCCAGACCGAGTACAACAAGGCCGCCACGCAGGCCCGCGATACTGCTTCTGACGCCCTCGGAAAGGCCGAGTCATACGGCAAGGATGTGCGCTCGCAGGTTAGCAAGTCTATTGACGCCTTTGACAAGACGGTCGAGGACGCCGCCAGCAAGACCAAGACCGGCGTCTCCAGCTGGTTTGGCGGCAAATAAGTAGGAGTGGAGAGTAAACAGAAGCGAGACGAGCGAGAATGATATCATACATTCAATATCACTTTAATCTACATTATCTACATATACAAACCACACAACACGCTGTAGAACCGACAACCTGAATAAACCGAAACCGGCAGATCAATATCTTACAAAGGGTATCTATCTCTTGTCTATCCATTACATGTTAATTTACATTCAACCTCATCCGTGATCCAAATCCTAGGACAGCTCCGCCGCCACCATCTTAAGCACTTCTTCGACGCTCTTGCTCGCGTTCTTGGGGTCCTTGGCAATCGCCTGCCAGTGCTCGCCGTGGCGAGGGTCGTTCATCACACACTTGGACACGACATCCGCCCGCTTCTCGGCCGTGCCGTGCTGCAGCAAGAACTTGTAGTACCACGCCCACGAGTCGCCAATGTCTGCATCCAGCACCAGGGCCTTTTCAAACCAGTTCTGTGCCCGCTCCAGCTTGCGCTCCGTCCAGAACACCCGCGCCACAGCCACAAACAGCACCGCATCCGTGTCCACCTGCTTGATCGCCTCCAGCGATAGCGACTTGCGCTGCGTCCGCGGCTCCAGGTACCAGATCCGCTCAGCCCACAGCAGTCCGCTCTTGGGCATCTGCTTGAGAGCAGACGCCATCAGCGCCTTAGCCTGCGCCATGTTGCCTGCGCGCCGCTCGACCCGGATCAGCTCGCACCACAGCTCGGGCGACTTGGCCACCGCCTGCCGCGCACGATCCAGCACACTGCGGGCCTTGACAACGGCGCCTGCGCGCTCCTCAAGCCGCGCAAACAGCAGCCACAGCGGCACTGAACCGGGCACGGCCTTGACGCCGGTGCTGTAGGCCTCGCGTGCCTGCGGGGTCTTGCCAAGCTCATCGTAAATTTGGCCCTTCATCATCCAGAGCTTGGCTGCACTAGGGAACAGCTGCAGCGCCTCTTGCACCAGCTCGAGGGCTGCGTCGTGGTTGCCAGCCTGGCGCTCAAACGCCACACTGCGCATCCACACACGGTCCGTAGGCGCATTTTGGCGCGCCGTAGCCAGCAGCTGGCGCGCCTGGTCGGGGAACCCGTTCTCGGCTTCGAGCTTGACAGCAGCGAGCCAGATGTCTTCGTTGTTCGGGTTCTGCTTGAACGCGCGACCCAGCACGCGCCGGGCCTCGTCCAGCTCGCCCGCCAGCAGCCGCTCCTTGGCCAGCATCATCCACAGCACCTCACTGTGCGGACACGCCTCAACAGCACGCTCGAGGACCTGGAACAGGGCGTCCTTGCTGCCGTGGCTGCGCTCCAGGTCAACCGCAGCCAGCCACAGCGTCTTGCTGTTGACAAAAACGCGCAAGGCATATGCATAGATGGCACGCGCTGTTTCGTAGCGGCCGCGGTTGATGCTGTCGCGCGCATCCTCTTTCCACGTATCTTTGCGGTCGTCATCCTCGTCCAGGCCCCAGCCCAGCGTCTCGCGGATAATGTTGCCGCAAGTAATCACGGCACCCTCAGCCTCGCACTTTTCCGCCTCGGCAATCCACTCCTCGCGCTTGGGCATAGCCGACTCCTTGACGAGTGCCTGCACTGCACTCTTCATCACGTTTCCCTTGTTGCCCTCGCCCAGCTGTTCCTGCAGGCGTGCGGCAGCAATCCAGATCTCGTGCGATGTAGGAACGGCCTTGCGCGCCTTGTTGAGCACAGACTTGGCATTCTTGGGTGTCTCCAGACGCGCCAGAGCCAGCCACAAATCAATCGATGCGGGAATCAACTCGGTGGCCTTGGCGAGCAGCAGGCGGGCATCTTCAGATTCCTCCTCCAGGTTCACGGCCTCCTTCCACAGCGCTTCCGACTCGGGAATATGGTCAAGGGCGCGGCGCACAACACGCTTTTTGGATAGAGGGTCGGTCTCGAGCTTCATGGCCTCGATCCATAGGCGAACCGACCGACGGTTGGCCTTGATGGCGTCGGCGGCAATAACTTTGGCGTTGCGGCTCTCATTGAGGCGGATGTTCTCCAGCCACACATCCTCGCTCTTGGGGCATTGCTGGCAGCCACGGGCAATGACATTGCGCGCAGCCACAATCTTGCCGGCGACTTCTTCGACACGCGCCGCAGCAATCCAGCCCGGTGCACTATTTGGGTTCGACTCCACAGCAGACCGCAGTAGCTTGCGCGCAAAATCAACATCGCTGACGCTTGCCTTTTCGGCAGACTCGAGCTTGTTGAGAGACGTGAGGTAGCCTTTGGGATCGACTGTCGTAGACGTGCCGAGCACAGTGCTGGTACCACTGACGCCGCCACCGCCAGCACTGCTATTGATTGACGAGTGCGAAGCTTGATCCAGGTGTGCCTGCAGCACCTTGTCGCGAGCCGCACCAATTTTGGCAAAGTTGGTCATGGTGCCGTCCTTGCTGCCACCGGCGGCGGCGGCGGCTGCTGCTGCTGCTAATGAGTCGGGACCGTCGTCTGCCACCGAAGTGCCCATCTCGCCCTGGTCGCGCGCAGCAGCCAAGACGGAGTCGGGCACAGCATAGAATCGCTGGCGCTGTGCTTGGCGGTTGCGTTTTGTCTTGCCCGTCATGTCTTTGACGTCGGGCAGGTTCTGCCATTCTTCTTCCGAGACGGTCCCCAGGGCGCGCTTGAGGTCGGCAAACTGTGCCTCGACCTTGGGGTTCAGGCGGTCGTATTCTTCCTGTTCGGCTTGTTCGCGGGCTTCCCTAGAGTAGAGAGAAATTGTCGGTATCCGTTCTATACCGATAAACCACGTGTTCACATGTAAATATCATAGGACTTGGGAGGGAGAGACTAACCTTTGCTTTTGCCTCCGCCTGGCCATCTTCAGATCGACCTCGTCCCAGATGCGGTCGGCCTCTTCGTCGTCCTTTTCGTAGATTCCGCCGGCAAACAGACCAACTTCGTTATCGGGGTCCTGATACCGCTCCGGAGCAGCCTCTTCGTCATCTCCTCCCGCAGCGCCGCCGCCCTCTTCGTCCTCCTTGTTTGTCCGGCCATTGGCCTTGTTCTGTAGTTGCAGGGACCGTTTGGCAATGGCAGCCTTCATCTGCTCGTCGGACGGGCCTTCATGGGAGGGACCCAAGTCGGAGCGCGTCACGAAGCTCGTGGCGCCACGGCCAACACCGGCGACATAGTTCTCCGGCGCCTTTTGGTTGAGGAAGTCAGGGTAGTTGATCGGCATTTTGGCGAGTGGTCCTCGAGGAGGAGATCCGAGAGTAGAGCAGAAAAGTGTTGTATAAATTAGATATTGGGTATGTCGGAGTATCGGGCGTTGAGTGAAGGGAAGGACGGTGCCAATATGCAACACGTCGGCGTTGGGCTGCAAGTCTGCAAGTTTGGAATGCGCCCGAGGTGAGGCTGCTCGTGTTGACATCAGCCAGCCGTTGATCGATAGACAACAAATTCGCGATAGCAGGCACCTGTTTGGTCACGTGGAGATAACAACGAGGTGCATCGATTGGACTCGGCGCCCAAGGTCGAGAGTAAATATTGCGGCAGAACAATACCATAAAGCTAAAATAAATTTAAGAAAAAAAATGATTATAATAGCTAACTAATCTATTCATATTTAAACAGCAATGTACACCCAAGATGCGCATCATCTTCGATGTTTTTGTGCAAGCGTCAACAACAAATTAAATAGTTAATTTAGCACTAAAATTAATCATAGTGATTTTAGACATTTGTACACTAGCGTTTGACTATATTCACAATTCTCAGCGATCAACGCGTCATCCGCCCTTTTGCCGGCTCTTGTGTCCCTTGAAGCGCCCCAAATACGCCATAAAGCACACCCAAGTACATAGACACCAAAATCGCGACGGCCGACACAGACCTAACCACAGACCACAAAAGTCACTTGCCAGCCTCGCCGTCCCTTCGTCCCGTTCCTTCCTATTCAATCTCTGCGCAACCACCACTCATCTTCTAATTCAGGATCTACTCCAAAGTCGCACTTGCCATTATATGTGTGTGTGTGTGTTTATTGTATTTTTCTTTTGTGTATTATAAAAGATACTCAATTGTGTCCCTTCTGCCCTTTGCCGCCCAAGCAACTGACTGTACAGTAGCTTAGGCCAGCCACCGCCCCTACTGAGAATTATGGCGGGGTAGACACAGCCTGCCGCCGCCAAAGTGCGCACTGAAGGAAAAAGGAAAGAGCAGCCCAAATTCAATTAATTTTTCTATTTTTCTTGGCTTTTTTTTTCGCTCCTCCCTGTTCCATACCACTGCCTACCACTTCAGATCTCAGCTCGTACGTACTACTGCCAAGCACTCTGCTTACCTACTCCGTAAAAGAGCCTGACAGTACCTTGCCGAGACCACCACCACCACCAAGCAGCTCGCCCGGCGTGTGTCGTCTCTCAACTGTATCTCTACTCCCACTCCCACACAAACCACCGCAGCTAGAACTCACACACCCCATCTCCCCCCAACCACGTCTCGACTCCGATATCGATATCGCCGCCGACACTGACATCGGCTGCGTCTCGACTGAGATCTCGCGATCTTGCGATCAGCTTCACTCTCGCACTGCCTCTTCCCCCACGCCGCCCCTCATCCATATCTGCATCTTCTCCCTCACCCTCAGCCTCGCGTTCATCTTCATCGCGCCGACTTGTTCCCGCGCCCATCATCCCGGCACCGCCACTACCACCCTGTCGCCGATCGTACGAGAGCGAGTTCTCGGCTCCCGGTCACCGTCTCTTCTGATCACCGCCCATCCCGGCAACCGATCTGCAGCATAGCAACAAAGCAGCACAACAGCACAGCAACATAGCAACCATGTCCACCTCATCTGGACCTCCCGAGACGTGGATATCGTCGTTTTGCTCTCTCTTGGGCCACGAATACTTTGCCGAGGTGTCCGAGGACTTTATCGAGGATGATTTTAACCTGACTGGCCTGCAATCGCAGGTTCAGCTGTACAAGGAGGCTCTGGAGGTGTGTCAATCAAGGCAGTCTTGTTTATATATCTCTTCTCTAATGCATGCATGCTAACTTGACCAGATGATCCTTGACGTCGAGCCAGAAGAGGACGACGAAGACGAAGAGGACGACGACGACGACGACGAGAACGAGACGGGCGAGGAGCGCATGCGTCACCCCGGCGGCGAGCGGCGCCACCACAGCCGGATGCCGAGCGACCTCTCTATGATCGAGGGCTCTGCGGAGATGCTCTACGGCCTGATACACCAACGGTTCATCTGCTCGCGTGCGGGTATCCAGCAAATGTCGGAAAAGTACGAGCTCAGCCATTTTGGCGTGTGCCCACGCACGTACTGCAACCTAGCGCGCACGCTGCCCGTGGGCTTGTCGGACGTGCCGGGCGACGACACGGTCAAGCTCTTTTGCCCGTCGTGCCTTGACGTCTATGTCCCCCCTAACAGCCGTTTCCAGACGGTCGATGGCGCCTTTTTCGGGCGCACGTTTGGCGCGCTCTTTCTGCTCACGTTCCCCGAGTACGACCTCACTAAGAACGGCGTCGAGGCGCTGGCGACACTGACGCACGACACAAGCGACGGCGGCAACGCGACACAGGTGGTCAACGGCATCTATGCGCGCAACACGGCGCCCGGGCTGGGCCGGGGCAAGATTTTCGAGCCCAAGATCTACGGCTTCCGGGTGTCGGAGATGGCCAAGTCGGGACCGCGGATGCAGTGGCTGCGCGGCAAGCCAGACGACATTACGGAGCTGGACGAGACACGGCGATATGCCGAAGAGCACCCCGACACGGACGAGGAAGAGGAGGTGGAGGACGAGGTGGTTGATGACGACGAGGAGATTCTTTCGAGCAGCAACACGAGCGCCACGGCCGCCGCCAAAAGGAGGGGAGCTGGTGCAGGTGCAGGAGCACCACCCAGTGCCAGAGCAGCTACCCCAGCATCACGGTGGGGGCGGGCGGCAAAAGAAGCGGTAGTGCCAGTGCCGGCAGTGGCGGGAGCAGCGGGTGAGACCGCACTGGCGCAAGGTGGCCAACAGAGACAGAAGCAAAACGGCAGCCCGATGACGTTGGACGCCAACGGTGCCGAGGCCGAGCTATAGCCGAGCGAGGTTTGGTATGCTAGCTACTTTTAGCGGCGCGTGGTAAACGGTCAAGGAGGAGGAGGAGGGGGAGGAGGAGGATAGGACGATCGGGACGGGAAAAGTGACGTTCACGACAGAGCAAGAGCGAAGCGCCAGGGAGAGCAGTACTACGATGCGGTATTGCCAATGTGGTTTTTTGTGGTTTGTGGTTTGTGGTTTGTGGTTTGTGGTTTGTGGTTTGTGGTTTGTGGTTTGTGGTTTGTGGTTTGTGGTTTGTGGTTTGTGGTTTGTGGTTTGTGGTTTGTGGTTTGTG